>OX244010.1:13019827-14467154 GCA_945859715.1 Apamea sordens
GACGAGAAGCGCTTGATGTGCTGGCGTCTGTACCTGAGTAATGGTAACAATATTAGAAAGAGAAAGAATGATATACAGTCCAAAATGCAGACGCAGAGGTGCTGGGTTCGGAAGCGGGGGTCCGGGTGTTCGGACGCAGCCTGGAAGAGGCCTTTATCCAGCAGTTGACTATTCAGTTCATTGATGCAGACACATACAGACCAACTTAAAGGAGTCCAGCTCATCGCGTCACCTCCGTCTAGGCCTGCCGCGATGTCGACTGCCATTAAGCGGGACCCACTGGGTCGTAAATTTGGCCCATTGATCGTCTGACATGCGGCAGATGTACCCAGTCCAATTCCATTTTAAGCGTGGCAGCTTTCCGAGTGACCTTACATATTTTAGTGATGGAACGGGTTGTTGTATTCTTAACCCTGTACCCAAATCCATAAATCTTCTACTTGATTAATATCTTAAATTAATTCACTGACAGACAACGCACAACTTACACCAGCGGGGTAGTTGCGTAACGTACGCACGTACGTTGTGAATAATAAATAAATAAATAAAATGACAATTGATCCCAATGGGTTTCATTTTGACATTTCAACAATATTCATTGCGTTATTTACGCTTTTGAGGAGACAAATTTTTCGAACATATGAAGCACTGGATTAGCAGTATCCTTCAAAATGATTTAGATTTTGATTGATCGTGTGTTACGCAATTAGGGTGCCGGTTGGAATGAAATTCCTTTCGCTTTTAAATTCTTGGCGAATGAGAGCTAAACCAAAAAAGTGTAAAATTTTGATACGTAACAAAAGTGTGCAGAGTATAATCCTACTAATATTAATAAACGCGAAAGTTTGTGTGGATGCATGAATGGATGAATGTTTGTTACTCTTTCACGCCAAAACTCCTGAGCGGATTTGGATGTAATTTGGCACACAGACAGTTTATAACCAGGATTAACACATATGATACTTTTGATCCCGATATTCCCATGGGATCGAAACTTATGCGGGTTAAAACGCGGGGCGTGCTAGTGTGCTAAAATAACAAACTTCGTTCCAAAAACCACAAATCAAATCGATGCTAAGACATTAACAGATCTTTCGCTTCGCACATTCAGGCAGACCGTTCCTCTTGCATGTAGAGAATTAAGATCATACCTGGATAAGCAGGAAATTCGCTGGAAATCAACAAGACATAAAATAATGTTGGGTTAAGAAATAGCAGAGTCGACCATGAATCTGGGTTGTTGACTGCACCTGTCTCACCGCCGACAATTAGCGGAAAGCGGGTAAGAAAGAAAGAAAAATTGTTTATTCTACACAAACAAAACGCACATTAAAAAAAGACATATTTACTTTCACAACGTAGCTAAAAGCCTCGTACTCAAGCGATAAAAGGCCAGGGACCGAAGACAATATTTACACACACTTTAATCTGTGTTGCGACACTGGCTGACAACAAAAAAACAACGTTCAAAACAAAAACAAAATGGCGATTGCAGAATGGAAAAAAACTACTTTTTTAACAAACAAACCACAATAATAAGACAATTAAGCAGTGCATCGCAGCGAGTAGAGCTAGTAACTAGAAACGAGTTAGCGAGCAACGAGCAGCGTGTTCGGATAGTTTTGTTGCTGGGCTATAGCGAGTACTCGAGTGCGAAAAGTATAATGACTGCCCAGTCACTCGCTGGTATACGTAATAAGTATGTACTAAGCGAGAGACTCTCAGCGATTGTTCTGCACTCCAAGCGAGAGTCGCTATGTGAGTATTTTCTACGATAGCTTGACAATCCAGTGGAGAGATTTCTCGCCGGCAGTGTGAAGAGTCAGGGATCAACTATTAATATATGTGGTCACAGGACCTACATCGTACGTCTTGAGCGAGAAAATGATCAATAGCTAGTCGCTTCCTGTTGTTTTTTTTTATCTTATCGTATGCTGCACCGATTGACGTCATCACGAAAACCAGCGCTGGAGCTCTGTTTCACATAGGATCTTAACATTATGCTGAGTGATGGTTGCGTGGATGTGACGCATATTTACCCCAATTTGTAATTTTTTTTTGTGTTTGAGTTTTTTCTCTTATCATCATCAGCATATAAAAGTCCACTGCTGGACATAGGCCTCTCCTATTGCACGCCATTCAACTCGATTTTCGGCAACTCTCATCCAGCTGCTACCAGCCATCCTGCGAAGATCGTTGCTCCAGCTAGCCTGACCTTACGTTTACCGATTCGCGGTCTCCATTCAAGACTCCCTGTAGATTAGGTAAACCGTTTTATGATGTTCTTCACAACTTCGATGTGGATTGGACTCGGCAAGACGTGCGAAGCGGAGGACAGGGTGTTGTGGCGCAGCCTGGGAGAGGCCTATGTCCAGCAGTGGACTGCAATAGGCTGAGTTGATTGATTGATTGATTGGGCAAATCTAACGATAAAATTCTTTGCTTTCGACTAAATCAACTAAGCCTATCGCAGTCCACTACCGGACCTTTCCCAGGCTGCGCCACAACACTCTGTCCTCCGCCTTCTGCATCCAGTCTGGCCTAGAGCTGGGGGGCGTCCCACACTACGCTTGCCGATACACTGTCTCCAGGACTCCTCTGCTCCACCGGCTATCGGTCCTTCGACAGACATGGCCAGCCCACTGACACTTCAGTTTGCTTACTCTGCAAGCTATGTTGGTAACTCCGAGTCTTTTCCGGATAATTTCATTCCTGATTTTATCCATAAATTAAATGTTTAAATTAATTTGTGGCCTTGTCAATGTTTAACTTATTATTAAAATAAATGTTTAGCTTAATTTGTGGTCTTGTCATTTTTAAAGCGTTCGCATAATTATAATCTTCTATGATCGATCAGTCTGAATTGCTATTAACAATTTGAAAGGCGCATATTGTTCTCTGAAAGGAATTTATAGTTCGCAAGTGAAAGTATGCGTATTATTTGTTCCAACCTACTACAGCAATACTATTATTAGATAAACTATTATCAAGAACAATGACTTGTCACCCGTTTATCTCTCACTCACTAGTGGCTAGAACAGACTGATGCTTTCTGTCTATTCACTCGCAAACTCGTAAGATAAAGACATAAGTATTTGCTTATTGTGTGTTATACTCTCTTTTCAAAGCAAATATAAGTACTGTTGGTGCCCTTGGTTAAGGCTTGGGCACACCAAAAGTAGTTGCAGTGCGGTAGCAGTGCGTCTACGTTAGAAAATAATGTAGTTATATGAGGGATGACACACTGAACAAACGCGGGCCCGCTGATCCTACCGGCTCCGCCACTGCGCCGCGCACGCACTGCTCTTCTACAAAACTTTTGGACGGGAGCAGCGCAGGCGCGGGGCGGCCGCAGTGAGTACACGTTGTATTACTACGTCCGCCATATTGATTAGTCACACCAAAGCAGTTGAGCGGGACAGACGCAGCGCAGGTCGTAAACGGTTATGATTTTTTACAACTTTATCATGGAAACGAATGAAAAATTGAGTGTGGCTATCGATACGACACACATAACGCAGTTATAAAGCAGGGGGCGCCTTCAAACTGCTCTCTGACTGCTCATGTTTCTGGTGTGACATGAACCGCGGCGCAACTGACCTGCCCTGCTAAGGTGCTGCGCCTGTCCTGCTTTTGGTGTGCCCAAGCCTTTAAACCAGTCAGATTTCTTTACTAACTCTCTGTTAAACTATGTTCCTTTTCACCTCATTATCTTTTTTAGGGGTCCGTACCAAAATGGTAAACAGGAACCCCTATGGTGCGACTCAGTCTCTCTGTCTGTCCGTCTGTCACAGCTGGATATCTCAAGAACTACAAATGCTATCAACTTCAAATTTGGAATAGTTTAGATGAAAAAAAAATATAATCACCCCCCCCCTTATCTCTGAAGTTTGCATAAAGAAAAATCTGAAATTATTCTATGTGGTAGAAGTTTATGTAAAGATTACAGGAAAAATAAAACGATTCTCTAAATAGCACACTTTTTCAGAAATCATCAGAATGGTCAAGCCCTTGGTGCGCGAGTTCGACCCGCTCTTGACCGGCTTTTTTCTTATCATGTTTTTTAATCATCATCATTCTATAGAAGTCCATTGCTGGGCATAGGTCCTTCGAGTAAGATACTTTAGTAGTCGTCAATATGGCAGAAAGAAGCGTTACAAAGTAGGAACTCCATCTCAAAACCTCAAAGTCACAGATTTTATTTTGTAGGTAAACATAGGTGCTATAAAATAAGCACAGATATTTCTATATTTGGCCGTTAACGGCGTACAGTTACGAGCAAAAGTATGTATACACTCGGCTTTATCCAAAAGCGATTTACTCCTTTACTTTTTAATGAAATTTTATGTTATAACGAACCTAGTATTTTCGAACCCATAGATTTATGTAATGTGTCGTATTTCAACGTTGCATTCGTTATTTCACGAAAAAATCGCAATTGAAAGTTCCCAAGTGTTGACATATCGGTGCTCGGACTGTACAAATATCAAATACGGAAAATTAAATGACAAGCAAAATCAAAGCTAAATATTATATCCTAAAATAAAGTGGCTGAACATTAGTATTTTACATGGAGCGACTGCCTATCTGACGTCAACAACCCAGTCTGTTGCCGGGTAGCACGGCACCCCTTGGTATAATCAGATTGACGTTTCCAATTGATGTTATTTCAAGATAATATCAATTTTATTTTAGTAGTAATTAACTTGATTTCAGAGTGACTTGCATTTTTTAAAATGTCTTAAAAATGTTTTAAGTTGTATCGTAAATTGAAATTTATTGTGTAGGGATCAAAGTTATTTTTCCAATAACTCATATTTGTTTACATGTTTGGCAAATAAATCGCGAATGGTGATTAGGTAGGACTGAGTGCTGGGCGTATTTTGTCCTTTATTCTGTCACGTGTGTAGTATAGGTTGAACAAAGATGGGACGGATAACTGCGCCATTTTGAAGGTCGTCTCTTCATAGTCATCAGCACCGATTGACAACAATTTAATTATGATAATTCGCCTATAACTATCCGATCGTAAATGGTGATTAAACGAGATTTATACTCGTAGTTATATTTATAGGTGTCGTGTGTTGTGCACGAATTAAATTGGCATTTAAATGTGTCTCATATATTTTAAATTAAAACGCAGAATGATGGCCGAGTTCTTGGGCAATTTATTAGGTAATCGGATTGAATTTATTAATGTAGGGAAGTTTTGCGATGGGTTAGCAAGTTCATCGTCAAGGTTTGTAGAATCGCTGTGATTTATTGTAACCACTCAAAATAACAAATTGCTTACAATTTGTCTATTTTTTTTTTCTTTTCACGATTTAATAAATACTAACTATACTAAGGTGGCTGGGATAGACTGGATGCGGAAGGCGGAGGACAGGGTGTTTTGGCGCAGCCTGGGAGAGTTCTATGTCCAGCAGTGGACTGCGACAGGCTGAGTTGAACTATCCTACTAATATTATAAACGTGAAAGTTTGTATGGATGGATGGATGGATGTTTGTTACTCTTTCACGCAAAAACTACTTAACGGATTTGGATGAAATTTGGCACACAGATGGTTTATAACCAGGATTGACATATCGGATATACCTACTTTTTATCATAATATTCCCACGGGATCGAAACTTATGCGGGTGAAACCGCGGGGTGCACCCAGTACTAAATATAGACATAATTATAATGATTGTAGTTTTCAGCTAGTCTTTTTGTGTATTGTACGAACGAAATCATCATGTTTTGGTGACATACATATACTTACAGGGTTATTTTAAATTGGCTAGCTAAACTCCGCAGACCCGATGGGGTCAAAACATGACAAAAGCAAAAATAAATAAATTAGGTACGGACGCCAGCAGGTCAACCTACCCGAAACTGTCAGATTTTCCCAATCAACATTGAACCTAATGCTTTAGCAATAAAGTCGAAAATCTATTAAAGAAATCTGACAGATTGTAGTAGCTTGATGTGCTGGCGTCTGTACATGATGGTAAAAAACTTATGTTGTGTACTTGTGTCACTATACAATATACATGTGCTGCCTTGCAAAGCGTACAAATATTTACACATTAGGGAATGGATTTACACTTTACAGGAAGGCCTATATAATTATAAAAATACTGCTAAGTAAGTCATAAATCTTTAGCAATACTTACACAAAACATAAACAAAGAAAGTAGTACGGACGCCAGCAGGTCAACCTACCCGAAACTGTCAGATTTTCCCAATCAACATTGAACCTAATGCTTTAGCAATAAAGTCGAAAATCTATTAAAGAAATCTGACAGATTGTAGTAGCTTGATGTGCTGGCGTCTGTACATGATTTTTTTGTGGGGTCATCGACTGCAGTTATTGTAGTCACTTGAAATATCAATTTGAAAAATCAGTTTTTTTTTTTGTGCAGTTCAACTTCACATACGAGATAGGTATCGATATCTAAACACGATAAAACTTAAGAAAACAGTAATTCTCAACTCACACATAAAATAATTGTTTTAATACTTGTTGATGAATAATTGTTTGCTGCTGCACTGGACGACGTCATTATGTCGGCTCCGGCTGTCGCTGAAAACCAGCGCTTAGGCTCTGTCTTGCATAAGGTCGCAGCATAATGCTGAGCGATAGCCGTTTTGCGTGGATGTGACGCATATATGTCATCCATTTCTTATTGTTTTTTTCTTTATTTGTTTTTATGTTCTTTTTTGCGTCATGTTTACCGCAAATAAACGTAAAATTTCTTTCTTTCTTTATAAGAAACAACACAACAACAACAACAACACAACAACAAAAAACAACAAACAAGAACAACAATACTAATAGCGGTCGCTGATGTCCCAAAAAAAAAATAACAATCTTTTTATTTATTATTTTATCGTGTTCAGATCGCCGCTGCGGACTTTGCTAGCCAATTTAAAATAACCCTGTAAGTAGGTATTACAAGCCATGCATCCTCCCGAAGGGATTTCTCCACTCCAGAACTCGTGTAGTCGACCGGCCATCATCATCATCATCATCTGCCTAGCCTTTTCCCAACTATGTTGGGGTCAGCTTCCAGTCTAACCGGATGCAGCTGAATACCAGTATTTTACATGGAGCGACTGCCTATCTGACCTCCACAACCCAGTTACTGGGTAATGCGATATCTCTTGGTAAGACTGGTTGTCAGACTTTCGGGCTTCTGACTCCCGTAACGACTTTCAAAGATCCACGAATGACAGCCGGGACCAACGGCTTAACGTGCTTTCCAAGGCACGGAGGAGTCTCGGTATGTAAAGATGGTCACCCATCCACAGACCAACCGCGGCAAGCGCAGCTTAACCTGACCGATCGACCTGTGCGGCTGTTATTATTTAGCGACCGGCCATCGAACCTTAAACAAAAAAAAAAGTGTTTGGTAAAGTGTTTGGCCCAAAATTCAGTAACGCGAATACCGTTTGCTGACGCAGCCATTAATTAGGTCATGACCTAACATTATTATTTTGGGTGTTTTTCTATCTATAATATGTATGTATTTACAAAAAAAAAATGTATATAAGTAGTTTATCAGCCATCTTGTTACCATAACACAAGCATTAGGTTGCTTAGCTTGGGACTAGATGGCGCTGTGTGAAATGTCCAGGGATATTATATTATTATTATTGCTTCTACTGACTTCCACGATAATATCTAACGTGATGACATTATCGTGGACATCCACGGCATCACGATAACGCAAGCAAGTAAACTGAACTGAACAGGTCCACTCAATCAAAATCAATCAATCAATCTCAATCTGTGTGGTTCTTTCCTCAAATGACCATTTCAGACACCAATCTAAATGGTCTTCACATGATATGACCAAAATTATTACTGGACTTTAAAAGACTCTGGACTGGACTCTGAGTTTCTTGCGGCCTTTCTTTCCAGAGTAGTCGGTTAGGAAACGCCGCCCTCATTTAGTTTTTAAAATATGATTGAGAGCGGTTTCGCACTACGTCCGATCCGAATCCGAATTCAAGGTCCGAGTTCAATTCGAATTGGGAATGTCCTAGATTCGGACGGACTGAGTTCGGATGTAGTGCGCAACCCCTCATACAAATAGTACTATGGCTACTACGGACCGTCATTCCTTGGATTTGGATCGAATGCAGTGCAGAACTGCTCTGACGTGTAAAAGTGTTTGTATGTACAAACCTACTTACAGAATTAATAAAATAATTTATCATTATCATTTAATATATACCTATCGCTGTTAAATTTTCATCCACGATAACTTTATAACGTGCACGTATTTCCATACATTGTCTGTGGCTTCTTAGGTACTAATAGATGTTCAATGACTTGAAAGCATAGCTTGAAAGTAATAAGAGTGCAGCTCGCTCGCTGTCAGAATCAAGATACGGCGTAAGTAGTGGCAGGTAACTCATTATCTCCAAAGGGTATCGCATCTGTAACCTGTGTAGTCACAACTTGTGCGGTAGAGGCACAGTATAATTATAAAACAGTATATCAACTAACGACAATTGTTTCGATCTAGTCTGCCTCTTTGGTGCCTTCTCCTGGCGACGCCCAAAGACAATCGCAAAGACACCCCCCTTAGCGTATAGTCGCTTAGTTTATAAGTTTTTTGCCCCTTAATGGACATCCAAAGAATAGCTCGGTAAAGCAGCTGACAACCTCTTAGGATGACCTACAAGATGCTGCTGCAAAAAAAAAAATCTACGGGTTGCACTCCGGGAGTGCCGGCAGAAGTGAAAACTTCGTACATTTTTGATATTTTGGAATGCGGTCTACTCTCCCTCCGTCTTAAGAATTTTCGATCAGGTCAAGTGTCCTGACGCAAGCTCCGTCTTACGAATTTTCGATCGGGTCACGTGTCCTGACGCGAGTTTAAAATTTTTTACCCATCACAACAAAAGTGCACAACGCCGCTAAAGAAGTTTTCACTTAAAAAAATGTAAATATCGTCAGCCTTCCTCAAAAATTGGGCTATAAAATGCAAAAGATTTTTAAATTAAACTTCAGTTTTAGTATAGATAATCATAAACCTTCTGGTATAATTTCTCTAAATGATGGTGAAATCGGTATCAAAATCCGTTGCGTAGTTTTTATGACAAACGCGGTCACACAGTAAAACACGAAAAGCGATTATAATAATTTATAATATATATAGATATACATTATCTTCGTTCCCGTCAGCACAAAACCACAGTCTGGCTGAGCTGTGCATTGCGAAAGCCTATTCCATCTCGTGTAGTGTTATGTGAGAGCATCTGGCGTATGTTCGTAGTTGGTCTACTGTTTATTCTATGTACTGTAGCAGAGGTACATCTTGTACGTTTAATTTGCTTCAGTTCCGGTAGTAGATATCAAGAGGTAATTGATTTGTAGTGATTCATCCAAGTAATGATTATGTGAGTCATCTTTTGGACCAGTAGTTTCAAGATCGGAGTTTTTTGTTCGGTTTGGTAGCGAATGAGTAAAATTGAGAGTTGATTGGCCTGTGTCTGTTGCTCGCCACTTTTTAACTGACATAAAAAAATAAGGAGATAGCCCTGTGTCCTAACGGAAAGCGATTTCGCGCGAATACGCAATCATTTACATAAATTTCATGTATGTATGTATGTTTCTTTGTATGTAAGTATAATCTCATAATATTTGTTGAGTTTTATTAAGTGAATTGTGTATGATTTTATGTATTATTTTTTTGTCTCCTTTACTCTTTCACACGCTGTCTACATCTCTCTACTATTGTCCTACGCCCTTGTTCGCTTTAGGACAGATTCGCTTTACGGCAGAAATTGTACAGTCATGTAGGTATGCTGGAAGAGATTTCTTATGAAATAAGCATCACCTTTGTACAGACGCCAGCACATCAAGCTACCGAAACTGGCAAATTTTCCTAATCAATCTTGAACCTAATGTTTAAGCGAATAACGTTGAAAATCTATTAAAGAAATTTGACAGATTGTAGTAGCTTGATGTGCTGGCGTCTGTACCTATTTTTCTGTCCTATTTTTTCTTATCTGTTTATATGTAATACATACGTTTGTACAGTCAACAGCAAAAGTAGATGATCAAAATCAGAAATTCAATACTAATGAACGGAGTTCGCAGCTATATGGCAGCTGTACTAGTAGTAAATGTTTGGTATAATTTACAATCACAAACTTTTGAATCACTTCGACGCCACACAGTTCTGACGCGAACTCCGTTCATTAGTATTGAATTTCTGATTTTGATCATCTACTTTTGCTGTTGACTGTACATAAATGGTAAAAAAAAAAAAAAAACGTACACATCTACGATCGCGAGAGTATGTCATATTCATGCCAACAACCGCGTCGATCGCGTTCTAGTGTGACAATCGTTTTCGGTTAGGACGCGAACTTATGCATCCATCCGATTTTAAAGGTTTTTTGAATCTGTTAGCTGTGGACAGCGCGATCGATCGTCAGTTTTGGGGTAAAGAAAGAAGAAACAAACAAAAAGTATTTATTACGACTCGTACAGGAAGATCATAAACTAAACTAAGTTATACATATAAAAAAGTAACAAAAAGAAAAATGAAACAGAAAGTCCTATACGAGGCCAAAAGGCTCCTATCTCAGCATGACGCTGCGACATTTAAAAAATAATTGTCACAGCGCTGGTATTCTGACAGGGCCCGCTGTGTAGACTTAAGTACATATGTCCAGCCCTTTAATGATCGTCTTTTGGTTAATGATCATCATCATCTTCCTGCCCAAAGGCACAAGACAAGAAGTATAAGATCTATATTACTTGGGGTCGGCGCTACACATTTTCTTCTTCCATTTCCCCAAGTCAACCCTTTAGTGTCACGTTATCATTCATTCCCTTCTCTTTCATATCATTTTTCACACAATCCATCCTCTTCTTCGGCTTAATTATATTAATCACTTTTCATATGGTGCTCAAAGCTGGTCTCTGACACTTCAGCAACAATTTCGAACTCAAAGCAAACTCAAAACTCGAGCTTGGACCTCAGCTCGAGTTTTGAGTTTGCTTTGAGTTCGAAATTCTGACCGTATAAGGAACACAATATTGCGCGCCAAAACCAACCCCCGACCCCAGACGTTACCTAAAAAGCCGCTAAACTTAAGCGGGACTGGGCCGGACATGTCTGCCGCATGTCAGATGACAATTGGGCTAAGAGAACAACCGATTGAATCCCACTAAAAGCACGACGTCATCGCGGCAGGCCGAGACGAAGATGGCGGGACTAGCTTGACTCCTACCGTAGGGTCTGGCCGGTACTCGTAAAAGACAGAATTGTGTGGAAAAGGAGAGCCTTAAACCCTGCAGTGGGACAATAAAGGCTAGTTAAAAGTAGATTAGACTTTTTTAGTCACTTTTTTACCTTTAAACTTTTCGGTCACTGGCGCCACTTTCAAACTTCCATTAAAACTCATTTCTTCTGTGAACAGGGACACTTTGTTGGCTGAAGTCAAAAAGGAACTACCCGAAATTTATGGTTTCATGTGGCAGTGCTACAGGCACCCCTCTAAATTATTATACAAGGACAATGTTTTAGAATCTGCAGTTGGATGCCAACAAGGTAACCCTCTCGGGCCAGTCATTTTCAGTTTAGCTATTCATCCAATTTTACAGAAACTAAATTCAAAATTTAATGTGTGGTATTTGGACGATGGAACGCTAGGAGGTAATGTAGACACTGTTTTGGAGGATTTACATCTCCTCAAACAGGAATTTCAATCCATTGGTTTGGACCTTAACCCCTCAAAATGTGAACTTTACCTTTCTGACATAACCGACAGACAATTGACTCTAGATAAATTTAATGCAATAGCCCCACAAATCAAAATTTTAGACAAAAGTTCACTACACCTCCTAGGTTCCCCAATTTTAGAAGATAGTTTTTCACCTTTCATCGATGAAAAAATCAAAAATTTCAACGACATTTCGGTCAGACTCTCCAAAATTAATTTACATTCGGCATTCACCCTAATTAGATACTGTTGTTTTGGTCCAAATTTTATATATTTTCTACGTTCTTCCCCTTTATGGAAGCAACCACATCTGTTGGACAAAATTGACCACATTATCCGCAGCACATTAACAACCATTTTAAATGTGGCCTTGGACGACCGAGCGTGGCTTCAAGCCACACTACCCATCCGTTTTGGTGGCCTCGGCGTCCGCAAAATTACCAGTATTAGCTTACCGGCGTTCCTGTCCTCTGTCCACAGCACCGAAAAGTTGACCGGGAAAATTTTAGCTCCCTGCCTGGTTGACTCTGAAGTGCCTTGCTTGACCGACGCGGTGAACGCCTGGAAAGCGGCTTGCCCGGATACAGATCGGCCCGTAAACCCATCTTCCCAGAGACAGTGGGATGAGCCGCTCTGCAGGTTGGTACGGAATAAACTTATCAATACGTCCACCAATACTGCTGAGCGTGCCCGCCTGCTGGCTGTGGGTGAGTGGGAGTCGGGGCTGTGGCTTCAAGCACTCCCTTCACCCAACATAGGCACTATGCTGGGTGACACCACCTTCCGGCTCGCTACCTGTCTGCGTTTGGGTGCTCCTTGTGGGGCTCCGCATCGCTGTCAGTGCGGTGAAGCTGTTGACTGCCTCGGACACCATGGCCTATCCTGCAGTAGGAGCGCAGGTCGGATAGCACGGCACGCCAGCATTAATGACATCATCCGTCGTGCTCTTGTCACCGCCGGGGTGCCAGCTGTTTTAGAACCCAACGGCCTGGCACGCGACGATGGAAAGAGACCAGACGGAATGACCATAATGCCCTGGAAGTTAGGCAGACCTTTGGTGTGGGATGCAACATGTGTCGACACCCTTGCGCCATCCCATCTTCCTAGCACGGTGGGCTGTGCTGGAGCGGCTGCTGCTGGTGCAGAAAACCTCAAACGGCGAAAATATTCCAGCCTGATTGGGAGTTATATCTTCGAGCCGTTTGGGGTTGAAACACTAGGGCCATGGGGTCCGAGTGCCCACTTGGTTTATCGAGATATCGCCAAGCGCTTAGTCGACTCTTCACGTGACCAGAGGGCTGGCCTGTTTCTTGGCCAAAGAATTAGCATCGCCATACAACGTGGCAATGCCGCCAGCCTTTTGGGCACTGTTCCTGTTGACAGCGATGCGGACGAATTTTTTGATGCCCTATGATTCTTTTGCTTAATTTTTTTTTTTCTCATGTACATATGTATTATTAATAGATAAAATAAATAAATAATGTCAGGTTACGATGTTATACTCGTCCAACTTATAATAAATGCCTTTCTTACTTTATCCATTTTCGTCATTCCACATATCCATCTCATCTGCTGCATGTAGTGTTTTATGTTTCGCATGGGGTATTAGCATTATGCTGAGCGCTGGCCGTTTTGCGTGGATGTGACGCATGTTTTCCCCCAATTTGTATTTTTTTTTCTGTTTGTGTTTGTTGTTCTGCGTCATATTTAACGCAAATGAACGTATTTTCTTTCTTTTTTCACGGCCCATCTAATATTTATGCTCATTGTAGTGGTGTAAGTAGGCTCGAAGTGAAAGAAGTGGCGGATTTATAGCGAAAACAAATAAACGAACTTTAATAACAAAATAAAAGAAAAATATAGTACATTGGGTTAACAAAAACGATGACTAAGCGCTAAAAAAACAATTGCACATCAATTTGACGGCTAAAAGAAGAAAAGTATTTTAAAAAAGTCTGTAGCAAAAAGTTCTTACGCTAGTTGCGTCGCTTACAATGATAAAGAGTGTCGGGCAACGTATTTTTATAAAAAAAAGAAGATGACATCATCTCATTTTATAACGGGTACCAAACATAACTCATTCTAATTACACCTTGAATTCGCATGTATAGACTAACAAAGACGTAAAGTTCCGACGCCAGCATATCAAGCTACCTACTACAATCTGTCAAATTTCTTTAATCGATTTTCAACTTTATCGCTAAAGCATTAACGTTCAAGGTTGATTGGGAAAATTTGACAGTTTCGGGTAGCTTGACCTGCTGGCGTCTGTACGTCATTGATGAACTAAGTTAAGTGTTGCTTCACTAATTATTCCGAGTGCGCGCTTAATTTCGCAATTTGTACTGTTTTCTTAGGTGAGGTTAGTATATAACTTGACTCAATCAATTCTCACTGTGTGCTTGCGTTTTCTGTTTACTACGTGCGTGAAATTTAAGTGTAAGTTGATTGAATCAATGTTTTGCATAAGGTCTTTTATGAGTCCAGAGTAGGTAGTCCAGCCGATCTATTCTGTAAATATCTCACCGTGAAAAGTTAGTTGAAGTGAGCTTAGAGTGAGCTGTCAATAGTGTCAATCCCTAGCATAGTTGGAATGACAGCTAACTCCACGCTCACTTCACCTAAGTTTTCACGGTGAGATGGTTACAGAATCGCACTGCTGGTGAAAATTAATTGACAGCTCACCTAAAGCTCACTTCACCTAAGTGTTCACGGTGACATTTTTACAGAATATTTTATGCTGTTCTAAAACGAAGTAGGTACTGTTGCCGTAGCCGACTGGTACCTACGTGATGTAGGTACCAGTTGGTAGGTACTTAATGGTAGGCACTCACGACAATTCAATTAAATTTTATGTACAATAAGTAACAAGTTAATTACTGATCAATAAACTGCCTAATTGCTGTAATAAATAGGTATTAATAGTCACCAATGTTGTGGTTTTAAATGGGTTTACTATACAGGGTGGCAGGGACATCGACGCGCAAACTGTAACCATGGATTCAGCACATAAGTTTAGACCCCATAGCGTCGAAATTTTTGGGCGGTTATTAAAAAAAAATATTGCTGTTCCATACGTTTTGACCACGTAGGTATTGCACTTTTCTATGAAACATTTTTTTTAAGTACATCTATTTATTAACAAAAGAAATAAAATATGAAGATAAAACAAAATAAAATGGGCTAAGTTCGCCAATGAAACTATCATAACCGCTTTCAATGATACTGGCGCCGATTCCCTTGTTCACAAACTAAACTAAATTTAAGTTCAGTGCATTTTTTTCTTTTTATTTCATTAGGAAAAGGACAGAAGATAAATATTAGTTTAGTCCTGTCAAACCTTACATGGAGCGACTGCCTATCAGACCTCCACAACCCATGTTACTGGGTAATACGAAACCCCTTGGTAAGACTGCTTTTTTTTTTTTTTTGAAGATGGGAAATCATCAAATGACCCCTCCCGCTCTGAGTGGAGTGGAAGGGAGTGTCAGACTCTTACTGACTAAAACCCACCCGTGTTCCTTCCTTAGCCCTTCATGTTCCAGGGCAGCGGTAACCCTTTCGGACGATCCCGCTACCCTGCCAGGCTTCGGCACTATCGGGCCCCGTCAATCGTGCTGACATCTCTTTGATGAATCTCATCGCGCGTGGAACACATACGCGCCGTCCGGCACGGGCCTGGTCCTGATCGGACGGTGAGTTGCGGCTCCCGACGCCCGGAGCGTCTCCTGCGGCGGCTGAGGCGTGAGGTCCTTTCCCTCATCCACCCCGCCACCTCCTTCGCTAGCATGACTGCTTCGCAGAAGGAGGTGACTGCCTCCCAGTCCCTCTTGCCCCGGACCATGGCTTGAACCAGGGCCGCACGCGAGAGGTCGCCGCCGCTGCCGATCGCCTCTACGAGGACACGGCGGTGCTCTGCCCAAGCGGGGCAGACCTCCACCGTATGCGATCCTGGCAGTGATGACACCCGGGAGTCTCCTCCCGCCTGATGATGTGCAGGAACCTCCCGCAACATCCGTGTCCGGAGAGGACCTGCGTCAGGCGGTAGGTGAGAATGCCGTGTCGTCTCTCTAGCCACTCCTCAAAGAGGGTTCTTACCGCCGCTATCGTGGCGTGCCCTTGGTAAGACAGCTTGTCAGACTTTCGGGCTTTTGACGACCCGTAATGACTGTAAAAGATCCTCGAATGACAGCCGGGACCAAAGGTTTAACGTCCTTTCCGTGGCACGGAGGGGACTTGGTATGTAAAGATGGTCACCCATCCACAGATCAACTGCGGCAATCGTAGCTTAACCTGATCGATCGACCTGTGCGGCTGTTATTATTTATTTAGCCACGAGCCCCTCGATCATTTTAATATCCTTCGAAATTAAAATGTAAATAATGTTGAGGTCGGCTTGCAGTCCAACAACCTTATCAGATGCGGTTGAGGTACCATTCAATATGTTGAATGGTATGCAGTATTATGATACTGCAATTAAACACACAATGATCAATAACAGTGTTTACAGCTCGCGACCTTATGCGAAGTCGTATGTGCTCAGTAAATCGAGACAAATGCAAACATTATGATAAACGTCTGTGTTGCCACTGTGAAAATATTGAATTTGAAACTTATGGCTTGTGTTGCAATGTTGCGTAACTGAAAGCAGAAAATTTACCTAATCAGCAGTTTTTTTTGTAAATTTAAAACAATCGGCCGAGTGCGAGGCAACTAGCTCGCATACGAAGATTTCGTTCACTATACTACATATAAAATTTAACACAACAACCTTATACAGTACAACCTTTATAACGTACCTCAATATAACGAATTCTTCGTAATCCCCTTGAATTGTCCCTAGCAGTCAATGTAAAGTGCATTGCGAAGATTTTTTACGAACAACCCCACTATCAAAAAAAGTGTAAACCTCTAATTAACGAATTTTGTCAACCCAAAACCTTTATAAGTAGTACCCAAATAGTATGTATTTCAGTCGCGACAGGTTTCGATACGTTTTTACCTCTCTAAAACAAATTTTAGACCAACCTAACCTCAATATAACAAATTACTTGATATAAATAACGAATATTTACTTGTTCCCTTCCGATTTGTTATATCGAGGTTGCACTGTATATAAAAGTCAATTTAAATATAATGTTTCAAATTGATGTTAGGTATTTCAAGTAAAACATATATCAACTTTATTTTAATGATAATTATGTTGATTTCAGACTGACTAGCACTATTGAAAAAGTTATAAAAAATTTTGAAGTTGTAGCGTAAACTGAACTTTATTGTGTAGGAAATAAAGTTATTTTTCCATTAACCCATATTTGTTTACGTTTTTGGCAAATAAATCGCGACTGCAGATTATATTTTTTTTTTATAAACACGTCATTACTTGTATGAGGACCCCTTATAATACATTACTTTTTTCAAGAATATTTAATATACAGTTGCTACAATTTTATAATAATGTACAAATTAAGAATTAAAATTATAGAAACATTAATACAAATTAACGTCTTTTAGCAGTTTTTAAATCCTTTTCCCAACTATGTATGTTAGGGTCGGCTTCTATGTAGTTTAACCGGATGCAGCTATACCATTGTTTTACATGAAGCTACTGCTTATCTGACCTCCACAACCCAGTTACTGGGTAACGCGATACGGCGATACCCCTTGGTAGGACTGCTTGTCAGACTTTTGAGCTTATGACTACCCGTAACGATTGTCGAATATCTACGAATGACAGCCGGGTCCAGCACCTTAACGTGCTTTCCGAGGCACGGATAGGACTTGATATAAAACGGATGGTCACCCATCCATGAACTGACCGCGGCAAGTGTAGCTTAACCTTAGATCGACCCGTTTGGTTGAGACAATCTAAAGTGCTAAATAACATTCCCAGATAGTTTCTTTTCGCAGTAGTTACTTCCAGTCTGTTGCGCGAATACCAAACAATTTAAGGCCATCTAGTATAAGACCTCAAGTGTCAGTCTGCCTATCAACCATTCAACAGTCAACAGATGTGTTTGATCATTGATCAATCAATACTTTATAATCACTTCAATTGTTTTTTGTGACCAAAACAAGTGTCGTTGGCCTCGTTGGGCTAGTGGTCGCTACTGAAGTGCATGGGCAAAGTCGACCTGGGAATCGAACAGGACCTCTGTTCGATTCCCAGGTTGACTTTGCCCTGACCGTTATAGTCAAAAAGGAGGCCGCGGAGCGGGAGCGGGCTGATCCTGCTCGGAGAAGGAGGCGCCGGGGAGGCCTTGGCGCCTAATGATAAATGATTTTATTTTTGTAATTAGGTTTGTACAAACACTTTTACACGTCAATCATATTTTAAACTAGATGAGGTCGGCGTTTCCTATCTGACTAGTCTGAGAAGAAAGGCCGAAACAAACTCAGACGTCACAGTCTCTTTTAAACTCCAGACATAATCTTGGCCAGATCATGTGAAGACCATGTAGATTAATGTCTGAGATGGTTTTAATCTTCTAATACGCCAAAACCTGCTTACCAATTAAGGTAGGTGGACCTTTGGGGTCGCGGGCGCATAGAATTGGGACTCTGTCCGCCTACCAAGTGACCCCAGGGAAGACGGTGGCACAGTGGTCACGTGCTGCCGTGCATAGCGAGGCTTTGGGGAGGCCCCTTCACAGTCTCCCCAGGGATGTGCCTTACAGGCGTTGCGCAGGGGTGGTTCCGGAGTTGGTCTTTTAATAGGAACCGGGACCACCCCTATGTGTGGATGGTGATCACTGGGTTGGTGGTTTTAGTGAGGTAAAAATCCCACACTCCCCGAACCCTCTCCCCGGAGGTCGGGTGCCTTTCGAAAATTTCCCCACGAAAACAAAAAAAAAAACAACCTTGTTGGATTTTTCCATCAGGAATTTCTCAGTAGAAGCCCGGAGTCACGGAGTAGAGGTGTGACATCTACCAACCCGCACTGGGCCCGCGTGGTGGATTACGGCCCACTCCCTCTCACAGTGAGGAGGCCTGTGTCCCAGTAGTATATTACAGGCTGATTATACTTATATCAGCCCGGAGTCAGGACTTGTGCCCGGTCGATGGCAATAGGCTCGCATGCTATTATATGGGATTTAAACATAACGGATGAAATGTGGGTGTACTTTAAGTACAGTCACAAGCAAAAGTATGTATACACTCGGCTTAATTCAAAAGCGATTTACTCCTTTATTTTTTAATTAAATTTTATGTTGTTACGAACATAATATTTTCGAATCCATAGATTTATGTAATGCGTACATATTTCAACGTTGCATTTGTTATTTCACGAAAAAATGGCATAATTATGAAAGTTGCCAAGTGTTGACATATTGGTGCTCGTGACTGTACCGTACCTTGCCTGACACTTCGGGGATTACGGGCGGGATATTATGTTACTACTAGCTGCACCCCGCGGTTTCACCCGCATAAGTTTCGATCCCGTTGGAATATCGGGATAAAAAGAATCCTATATGTTAATCGTGGTTATAAACCATCTGTGTGCCAAATTTCATCCAAATCCGTTCAGTAGTTTTTGCGTGAAAGAGTAACAAACTTCCATCCATCCATACAAACTTTCACGATAATATTATAATATAAACAAAAGTTTCGAATACTGCGTATTTTTTTGCTTCACGTGTCTCTTGTGGTAAACAAAAACTTACGATAGATTTCGACATTGAGAAAAATAAAATATAAAGAAATATGCCACAGTCTGGCCGTCGAGAAAATACGTTCCTGACATCTGTCAGTGCGACAATTCTAGTCAATCAATCAATCAATCATTTTATTTGCATAATATGGGTTTACAGAAGATGTTGCACAGGTACAGTTTCACCATATTCAGCTATGTTAGCATGCAAATTATATTAACAATACAATTGTCATAATAAAGTCAAAACAATAAAGTTATTAAATAAAAGAAATCATTAATAGTCAATCCATTACAAAAAGTCAAAGTCATAATGGTAAAAAAATAAATAAATGTCAAGAGTAAGATTTAAATTAATTGAATTAAAGTAAATTAAAATATATGCTGTGTAATTAATGTATGGATAGTAAAAATTTGGATTGCTATTGATTAATTAATTCGTTATCAATTTAATTGCATTACAATTTTTCATCAAAGAACTCCTTAACTGAATAGTAAGCCTTATCTGTAAGGAGAGACTGGAGTTGCTTTTTAAATAGATTACACTATTGGAACTGCGAATAACTGAGGGTAGTTGGTTGTAAATCTTTGGCCCCATGCAAACAAAACTTTTGGAAAGGAGAGCGGTTTTACTTTGTGGAACGCATAATTTATCTGCAGTGCGCATAATCTGCAGGTGTCAAGAACGCATTCTCTCGTCAGCCGCACTGTAATGCTGTTTTAGCTATAATTCATACTATATAATTTATTGTTGTTATTAGTATTAACTTATTTATTTATTGTACTTCGATGGTCCTAGTTTATCATTTGTGACTTCAAGTGACCGCTATGTGAACCAGCAATGCATAAATATGTAAGCAGTCATGCCCTTTATGCCTGGAGGCTTTTATTTAGGTAGTAAGTTTTTATTTACATTTTAATTAATTATTTTTTAGCTTGAGTACGCATAGTTTCGCAGGGGAGGTCGCATCAGGCGGCGGCTGACGCGATGACACGCGGGGTTGCGATAGTCGTGGAAAGGATCCGGCGGTTGGGTCTCGAGGTGGCATTGCACAAGTCCGAGGCCATGTCCTTTCATGGGCCTCGGTACGGGCCACCTCCGGGATCCCAACTAGTGGTAGGAGGGGTTCACATCGGCGTCGAGACCACGATGAGGTACCTGGGTCTCGTCCTCGACAGCCGATGGAACTTCGTCGAGCATTTCCGACGTTTGGCCCCCAAACTGGAACGGGCCGGGGCCGCCCTAAAGCGGCTCTTGCCCAACCTGAGGGGGCCAAACGCCTCCTGCCGGAGGCTTTACGCGGGGGTCGTGCGGTCCATGGCCCTATATGGGGCCCCGGTATGGGCGCGTTCACTGCGGCTTCGAGCCGCACACTATCTGAACGCGCCCCAAAAGGTGGTAGCCGTAAGGCTGATCCGGGGCTACCGCACGATCTCAGGCGAGGCAGCAAGCCTCCTTGCCGGACTGCCACCATGGGATCTGGAGGCGATAGTCCTCGCGCGCCTATATGATTGGCGCGCGGAGGCACTACGCCGGGGGGAAACTCCGCATCCGCGGCAAACCGCGGCGGAGCGGACGAACCTCCGGTGCGATCTCATGGCGGCATGGAAGGAGCGACTATCGCAACCCAGCGCAGGGCACGCCACGATAGCGGCGGTAAGACCCCTCTTTGAGGAGTGGCTAGAGAGACGTCACGGCGTTCTCACCTACCGCCTGACGCAGGTCCTCTCCGGACACGGATGTTTCGGGAGGTTCCTGCACATCATCAGGCGGGAGGAGACGCCCGGGTGTCACCACTGTCAGGATCGCCCAGAGGACACGGTGGAGCATACGGTGGAGGTCTGCCCTGCTTGGGCAGAGCACCGCCGTGTCCTCGTAGAGGCGATTGGCAGCGGCGGCGACCTCTCGCGTCCGGCCCTGGTTCAAGCCATGGTCCGGGGTGAGAGGGAGTGGGAGGCAGTCACCTCCTTCTGCGAAGCAGTCATGCTAGCGAAGGAGGTGGCGGGGTGGGCGAGGGAACGCACTTTGCGCACCTCACGCCTCAGCCGCCGCGGGAGACGCTCCGGGCGTCGGGAGCCGCGTGACGACTCCCGGCCACCGTAGGCGCGGGCCTGCGGGCGGAGAGTAATGGGTAGCTCTCCGTCCGATCAGGACTAGGCCCGTGCCGGACGGCGTGTACGTGTTCCACGCGCGCCTCAAAGAGATGTCAGCAAAAGAGACGGGGCCCCATAGGGCCGAAGCCTGCCAGGGTAGCGGGACCATCCGAAAGGGTTTACCGCTGCCCTGGAACATAAAGGGCTAAGGAAGGAACACGGGTGGGTTTTAATCAGTAAGAGTCTGACACTCCCTTCTGCTCCACCCAGAGCGGGAGGAGTCATTTGATGATTTCCCATCCTCAAAAAAAAAAAAAAAAAAAGTACGCATAGTTTTTATTATATATCTGTATATTGGCGTGGCTAGCTGACAAATGGCAAATAATTTAATGTTCTGTGTCTTGTAATGTTAATTACTCATATATATTATTGTATACAATCAAGTATTTTCTAACTGAACAGACAGCTGTGCTGCTGGGGAGTTGGTTGCGCCACTTTTTCTTCCCAGCGATAGCAGTAGGAAGTGGTGAAGGGCGGGCGTTTTTGGGGGACTGTCTTTTGTAATTTTCACGTTCGAAAAGTGCTGAATCACAGCCTAATTTGAAAAATGATTTTTGGTTTTGATTTTTATAGAAGCCGTGTGGAATTTCCCATCGGCAAAAATGACGAACTTGCTTTCCCTATTTTACCACCTTATACTCTTTAGAGACGGCCTTAAAACCGACATTCCGACCTCCCCAGGTCCCTCACGACGTTCCCAACTAAATTGTTCCCCCCGACCCTTGCTCGATGAAGTGCCAGCCCGCGCCGTAACTGAGCCTGCTTTAAATTCTCGACTGTGACCTCTGATAAATGTCTATCAGTCAGGGTTGGACAAAGATAATGTTGGTTTTAATAGTAGCGCTGTCCACCAGAGGTGGCTATTGTAAATGTTTGAAAAAGTTATAGCCGTGTCCACCACCACCAGTAATTTGTACCAGTGGCTACAGTGAATTATCTTAATAATGATTCTCACTGGCCACCCCTCGGAGACAGTGGGAATTATTTTTAAAAGTTGTGACATTATCCTCGCGGGGTGGACAAGCAGGGGGTGGACAGTGGTAATAATCGCTTTCTTCTCAGAGTACGAGTAGTCAGACAGGAAACGCCGGTCTCATTAACTTTTAAATAATATTAATTTGATTCAGCCTGTCCCATCTTGCTGTCCTCTCCCCAGCGACGCCCTAAGCCGAGGTTCGTGACCCCACAGCGGGTTCTACAGGGTGGAAAATTTAACAAAAAAGTAGCGTTGCTATCGCTCCCGTGTGCGCATAGTCTAAATCTTGGGGAGGAGACAGCGACAGAGACAAAAACCTTAGGGGATGAATTAAAACAATCCTTCTGTAGACAAAAATGTGGACTGTATTTGACACAACTGACATTTATTTTTTACGAAACGTAAAACGAGTAAAAAACCATAAATATATATAAAAAAGGTCGCAACACGGACCAAAAATGTAGGCAAAAATGTGGACTGTATTTTAATATAGGTCAATAAAATTACGAGTCGCTGACACAACTGACATTAACCATAAATATATATATAAAACGTCGCAACACCTTCCTTAGGATATCTTATGCATTTCATGCTTCTAGACCGCAGGGTTTAGTTTGTCTGTCAGTGAATGATTGAATTCTTCATTAAAATCTTGAATTTGCATTCAATATTTTTATGAAGTAAAAGATAATTTCAAGATTTTTATGAAGTAAAAGATCATTTCAAGATTTTTATGACGTAGATCCGTTTCCAACTAAAACTCATTGATCATATTATGCTGTTCTGTGATTGCAAAAAAGATAGGTACATCTAAGGAAAAATATACTATGTATATGTAGAAGTGAAGTTTTTAAAAGAATGCTCAGTTCAATCCAATATGTATATAGCTTTGTTTGATTGCAAACAGTCGAACAAAAACAAAGATTTGATTAGAGTTATGATAACACGGAAGAGGAGTGAGCTTTGATGTAGACAGCTCTAAGTACTCAGCAAATAAATAGCCAAAGATCAATAGAGACATGGATATGAGACAGCATCATTGGTCTAGTGGTCGTTAGCGCTACTACTCCTCAGAACGTCTAGACCTCTTTGGAGAAACCGAAGGTCAAAACCTTCGGTTTCTCCAAAGCGGTCACCGAACTTCGTCCATAATTATTCCATAATTATACAGACAAATCTGTGCAATTATGGACGAAGTTATAATGATGAACAATTACCGGAGATTTATTGTGAAATACGGTACGGTTGACATCTGTCGGGCATGCCACCGGCCGGGAGAATCAATCAGGCATATTTATCTCCAGGTGTTCTCGTCTAGCTAACGGAGAGTACTTGCAACTTGCTCTGAAATACAACTTTGTGGAATCGGAGATGCCGTACCACAGGTATGTGCCCGACCCAGTTCTCGAAAATGGAAATATCACATTGTACTGGGATCGATCCATCATCACTGACAGGACTATTGTTGCCAACAAGCCTGATATAGTGGTGGTGGATCGATCAGAGTGGCGCGTAATGATTGTTGACATAACTGTCCCGCATGATGAGAACCTCATGAAAGTCGAGAAAGATAAACAAATCAAGTATCTTGACTTGGCTCATGAGATTGTCGACATATAGGATGTGGACAATCCAGGGTCGGCGTGCTGCGCTGGTGCTGCTGCTGCGGCTGCAGAAAACCTCAAGCGGCGTAAATATAATACCCTTATTAATAATTATATTTTCGAGCCGTTTGGGGTTGAAACCCTCGGGCCGTGGGGTCCGAGTGCGCATGGTCTTTTTAATGAAATCTCGAAAAGACTAGTTGACACTTCCCAAGACCCAAGAGCTGGCTTTTACCTTGGCCAGAGGCTAAGCATTGCCATACAACGTGGCAATGCCGCCAGTGTCTTGGGTACATTACCAGTCGACAGCGATGTGGATGAATTTTTCGACGCTATATTTTAGTTTGTAAATAGTTTTAGTTAATTTAGGATATTATTTTGTTATTATTTAAATATTGTACACTTATATTAAATTAAATAATAATATTTAAAACTATGTGATAGATACATGGTGTTCACATATTTACAAACCTTCCAAAAGTAGACGATTTTTATAAATACTTACAGATAATTTAGAATCTAGGTTAGGTTAGACTTAGCTAATTCATGATCTCATTTTGAATAGGTTATATTCAAAATGAGATCATGAATTAGCTAAGTCTAAAATTATTTGCGTATTAAATGAGATAAAGTGAAGCTAATATTACGAGTACAATTCATCATTTATAAAATCGGTAACAGAGTAATAACATTTCTCTGTCAGCAACGACGATAGGAGTTTCTTGAATTTTATTAAGGGCTGATCCTTAATACAATTTGGCAATTTGTTAAATATAATAGGTGTCATATCAATCATGTTTTTTTTTAAGCAAAGCAGTGTTATATCTCCCACCAGTACACAATAGACTCTGATATTTTGATCTCATGACAGTAGTTTCGCATCCTCGTATCATTCCATTAGGTATATTATGTATGTGGTATATGTATGTATAGGTATGCGAAATGCTGCGAAATGCTGTGTGAAGTGTCCAGGGATATTATTATTATTATACATTATATGTAGGTATAAAGTGTTCAATCTACGCGTTTTGTTGCTAGACAGAAGAACGCCAATCACTTTTATTGTCATAATCAAAGCGACAATTTGTCGACATCATTTAAGTCACTTAAACGCTGTCTACGAATTTCAAATAACAAAGGAAATGTCATACATACAGTCACGAGCAAAAGTATGTATACACTCGGCTTTATTCAAAAGCGATTTACTCCTTTATTTTTTAATGAAATATTATGTTGTTACGAACATAGAATTTTCGAAACCATAGGTTTATGTAATGTGTCGTATTTCAACAAAAATCGAAAAGAAAAGCGAAAAAATCGCAATTGAAAGTTGTCAAGTGTTGACATATGGGTGCTCGTCGTGACTGAACATAATCAGCCTTTAATGTTCCCACTGCTGGGACACAGGCTCTTTAAGAGGCAGTGCACTGTAATCCACCACGCGGGCCCAGTGCGGGTTGGTAGAGGTCAAATGTCTACGAATTTTTGGTTCTAGAAATTTCTTTCGAAACAAAAAAATTTATTTGGACACAGTTCGTGAAACAAAAAATACAAAATTAATAAAGTAATGTTTCAGACACAATAGTGTGTACCTCACGGTATGCCGGTTTCCTCACGAAGTTTTCCTTCGCCGTTTTGAGAGCAGTGGTGATGAAAATAAATAATTTACACAAAGTAAAGTGCCTACCTGGGTTCGAACCTACGACCTACAACTCGTAAGTCGCGGCTGTTACCACTGGGCCGCCACTGGTCTCTCAAAGGATATGTAGGTTAATGGGACCCAAGGAACATCTTGAGAAACCAAATAACATTGTTTTTATCAAAATTCAATATCATCAATTATTCGGAGGTCAACGGTTATCACTTCGTGATAAACTTAACACTTCATATACTTTACCTACTATTAAAGTTATAAGTAGAATTAAATATGCAGAACAAGTTGCTGATGACAGAAGGCTGGCAGTTGCGATTTATGACTTTGCGGAAACTAACAATTAAAACTTCGATACAAGAATATTCAAATACTAGTAAAACTGCATTCTGGAGCTGATAAATTGAAGGAAAATGCCGTGAGGCAAGTTTTGAGTATGAATATGTTAGGATTGTAGCGTTATCTACAACGCCACATGCGAACAACGCGTCATACTGACGTCACGCAAATCCTGGAATGTCCGTAAGGATTGAGGAGCCACATCAGATTTTTTAAATCTGATCTCACCATTATTTAGCAGCAATGTAGCTGATTTTGCAGCACGAATTCTAGATTTAGCAGCAAAATATATCACTAGTTATATTAATGCAAAAGTGGCTCCTCAATTTAAACGTCTGAATTGAGGAGCCACCTGGAACTCGTTAAGTAATTGATGAATATTTTTGAAAATTTGGTATCATTTAGCAGCAATTGTGCATATTACCTTTTAAAAATTTTGCTTCTGTAACGCTAAAATGAAAGAAAGTACAACACTTTTAGTATGGCTCCTCAATCTAAACTCAAGAGGTGAATTTCTATTGGATGTGAGCGATCAATTTATATATTCGACATAATGATCATTTAGCAGGTGTTGTGTTTGTTTTTGCAGTATAGGAATAAGATAGTAAAACTGTTTAAATTTTCTAGAAGAACGCATTTTCTTTGGCTCCTCAATCCTGACGTTCTAATTATATATGTTTGACTCTAGCCACCTGAGATCTCAATGGAATCTAAAGCCAGAGATACTAACATTTAGCAGAAATGTCTGCTAAATATATCTGCACAGTTCAGCAATGTACATACTTTGGATTCTGAAAAAAACAATACTTAACTGTTTTCTTGTAAATTCAGTGTGAAGGGTGACCATATTTTACTCGTATTAATGAAACCAGGATAGTAATTTATTAAATTTATATTTTCATAACAGGTTATATCTATCGTACCTACGATTTGGTTATTTAGCAATCAATTTCGCTATAAGTTATAGAATGAATGAATATTGGCTGATCAGTGCTTCTACTGACGGTGATATACACAAAATGAGAACCCAAATTGGCGTGCTGTATTTTGATACTACAGTAAATAGTAGCCACTGTGAATTTGCTTGTAACGTGTCTTACATTTTTGAACACCTAGGTAGCCTTGAAGTATTGCTTTAGTGCCATTTTTACAAAAAAATGTACTAATGATTCGTGCCATTTTATCCCAGTATCCAGGCAGATCGCATTTTTGCCTTTGAATTTGAACATAATTTCTGTTTTTAGCATCCAAGGTTTAGAAGATGCAACTTTAATCGCTGAAGAAAAAACCGACTGTACGTTTTGTAACAACCAAACTGTGTGTAAATATACCGTATCGAACACAGTTTCATATGAACTGAATGGTTGTGAAAAGTTTAGGGTGAGAGAAATACCAGAATTTGTAATGCTTTCGAATAAATCATATAAATTAATAGGTGCTATAGAATTTATTCCTGCAATTATCGAAGTTTGTTTTTAGGGTGGGTCAGATAATGTTGACAACAGACTGTACTATGAGAGTGAGGGAAGAGAGAGTGCACCTGACTGCGCAAACACTTAAGCTGCGCAAGAACTACAATATCTCCCGCGCCGAAGGCTGGTCTTTTCTTTTTTTTTTGTGGATGGGAAATCATCAAATGACCCCTCCCGCTCTGGGTAGAGCGGAAGGGAGTGTCAGACTCTTACTGACTAAAACCCACCCGTGTTCCTTCCTTAGCCCTTTATGTTCCAGGGCAGCGGTAACCCTTTTGGACGATCCCGCTACCCTGGCAGGCCTTCGGCTCCACCGTGTTCACACGGTGGAGCCGAAGGCTGGTCTTCGCTGAGATTGGTTGGCATGACCGAAATTCGGTCTGGAGTACCTACTATTTATTGTGACTCAGTGGCAGACTGTCACATGTCCTGACACCGGCGACTGGCTCAGGTGTTCAATTGATTGATAGGACCAATACGTACACACGCACGTTATTTCCATACCTATTAAAGTAATTAATTTGTAGCGCATTCGTGATTAAGGTCAGATAACATGGTGGAATGTCGACGCACACCGGCCGCCTGTAAATTAGATGGTGCGCAAAAAATGCGCGAATTGACACAAATGACCTTAAGCACTCCTTCAGACCAGATGGTCTCAATGTGTTGTTATTATTGCGATGACTCGTATAGCGTTTTGTGGTTCTACTTCTGCAGGTCGATTCTGCACAATCTCACCGTGTAAACTTATTATGAAGCTTGAAGTGTAACTGGGTTGTGGAGGTCAGATAGGCAGTCGATCCATGTAAAATACTGGTATTCAGCTCCATCCGGTTAGACTGGAAGCCGACCCCGAAATAGTTGGGAAAAGGCTACGGCAGATGATGATATGAAGCTTTAAGTGAGGTATCATTCCTCCTGATGACACTATTGACAGCTCACTTCGGCCAGCATTATGCCGAGCGATGGCCGTTTTGCGTGGATGTGACTCATATTTTCCTCCAACCTGTTATTTTTTATGTTTGTGTTCTTTCTCTGCGTCATGTTTGCCGCAAATAATATTTTCGTATTTTCTTTCTACTTTTTTCTTTCACTTCAAGCTCGTTTCACCTAAGTTTTCAGGGTGAGATTTTTACAGAATAGATTGCCAGGAAAAGATCTCTTTTCACGATTTTTAGCTTCTTTTTCCTGTTCCTGTGGACGACATCCAAATCAAACCCGTCCAAATCAATCCGTTTGCCAGATAGTCGTTACGGGTAGTCAGAAGCCCGAAAGTCTGGACAACCAGTCTTACCAAGGGGTATCGTATTACCCAGTAACTGGATTGTGGAGGTCAGATAGGCAGTCGCTCCATGTAAAATACTGGTATTCAGCTGCATCCGGTTAGACTGGAAGCCGACCCCAACATAGTTGGGAAAAGGTTCGGCAGATGATGATCCTATACTGTCCCACTGCTGGGCAAATGCCTACCCCACAACCTTCCAGGAATTCTTTTCCCGCGCCACCTCGAACCAGCCCTCGCGGTACGCGTCCAGGTTATCTCGCCATCTCTTTCTGGGTCGGCCTTGGCGGCGCCCTCCATCTTCAGGCACCCATTGTGTGGGGATTAACATACGATACATACGGGTGATGTGACCCGCCCAATCCTGAGTCTGGCAGCCTTCTTTCCTACATCCAGTATGCCCGTTTTGGAACGCAGCAATACACCCTCACAAGGCTAAAATAGTAGTAAACACACCTTCCAATATATAAATGTAAAAAGGATAATAAACTATTATATAAATCCTAATAACAGTTAAAAAACAACTGAAAGTCGATAATCGAATTTTTTAAAAGAAGAATTTCATAGGTACCATTTGAAAAAGTTTCACTAAAAAATCTCAAACCATGAAGGTTCTATGTCAATTCGAAGTACCTACCTATTACAATAATTATAATAATAACAATAATTCACTCCTTTTTTATTTTTGAACAAGCCTTTCCTTGGTGTTCCTCCATGCACCTTTCTGTATGCTGTATAGGTAGATTATATGCCTACCAGAATCGGCTTCATACATCAATTTAATGCCACGGTAATTAACACTTTTATTATTCGAACCCTGCTGTGCGCTCGCATATTGAGTACCGCTGACCTAGACACTACAGTCGGAGATTCTGTGATTTACTGCGTCGAACGCCTTGACGAGTCAGTGTCGAATTGTTAGCCTTGCCGGTCACGGTATTTATAACTTTGAGAATTTTAATACATTACGGTATGGTGTGTAGTATATTATATAATATTATTGTATTAACATACTCGATGTCGTATAAATGAAGAATATAGTCGTAACAGCCGCACGCTAAGTAATAATAAATAACAACGGCGATTAGCCAGGTACAGCCACGAGCAAAAGTATGTATACACTCGGCTTTATTCAAAAGCAATTTACTCCTTTATTTTTGAATGAAATTTTATGTTGTTACGAACATAGCATTTTCGAACCCATAGGTTTATGTAATGTGTTGTATTTCAAAGTTGCATTCGTTATTTCACGAAAAAATCGCAATTGAAAGTTGCCAAGTGTTGACATATTGGTGCTCGTGACTGTACGCAGGAGATATTATAGAGCACAAGTGTGTGCGTAAACACAGGTGCTCTCTCTGTTCCTTTGCTCTCATAGTCCGATGGAATGGTAATCCGACACGACCGGGGAGAGATCAGGCGCAGGACCAACGGTTTTACGTGCTTTCCGAGGCACGGGGGTATTAAACCGCCAACTTCCAAACTTCGGGCTGTTACTAAGAAATTCGTAATGGAAAAACTCAATAACACTTTGTCTGACCTGGGAATCGAACCCAGGACCCCACGCTCAACAGTCACGCTTGCAACCACAAGACCAACGGGGTAGCTAAGTAACAACAGCTGCACGTGTCGATCGATCTTGATCGAAAGAAAGAAAGAAAGAAAAATGCATTTATTGGCATTACACAAAATGACACCTCGAAATGATGATCGACCCCACCGATCGATCGGTCATGAAAAAGTAATTCATGTAAATTATTATATAATAAAGTTTTAAAAGATTGCTAATTAAACGAATAGGATCATAATATTGAATTGTTAGATAACATTATCGTGCAGAAAAAATACAGTATATTTTAAAGGTCCTAGAATTATAAGCTTATTCAAGTTTTGTATTATAAATTCTCTCATTAAATTAACATTCTTGAATGTTAATTAAATGTTTAATATAAATGTTTATTCATTAAATTATAACCTAAGTGTCTTCCGCACAGAATGTTCCACATGTAACCGTGGTTTTAAAACCCTTTTTTGGCTAAAATGGCAGCCACTAATCATAAACATAACATAACATCACGTCTTATTTCCTCTAGGGGCTGGGTAGAGGTGTACTATAGTACACCCACATTGCGCCAGTTAAGTATGATTTTAAGTCCCACCCATTAATACGGGGCGAGCTTATTCCCCACAACCAGACACAAATCTAGACTCCGAGCTGCTACTGCGAAATTATAAAAATCTTCTCAGAATCTTGAAATTTGGTACGAAGCAACGTCTTATAGCACAGATACAGGGAAAATTGCGAAAACCGTAAATTTATAGTTACATTCCTACAAATTTGTACGGAACCCTCGGTGCGTGAGTCCGACTCGCACTTGACCGGTTTTTATAATTAAAATTAAAATGTTAATATTTAAACAGGTAATGTCTACCACTTCTCTTTCTAAAAACTAGTTTGGTAATAATACTAGCCTGAATATTCAAGTTTGGTTGGACTGCTTATTATAATTATTATAAGCCAAAATTAAATTGATTGTTCCATATTTCACCAAATAATAATTGACTTGACCTTTATGTCTTTATTAGTCATTTGTATTCTAATTAATTGTGACTTATTGTTTCCTTTTGAAAATAACATTCATATCGATCCTTATAGTTATTATCTTTAAAAATATACGACTGTATGTAAATCACTGAGCTCCTTCTAAACAGTTGGACCAATGGTCGTGGTTGAGTTGGTCCGTGGATGGGTTGGTTTTGAATTGGACCCGGTAGATGGCGCTGCTCGGGCAGGAAATCAACGCACAAATTGGCCCCAAGAATTCAGTACACGCTTCTAGACCCCCTGCGTTGAAATGTTCAGTCGGTTATTAAAAACAATCAGCTGTTTTATAGGAACGTGCAAAACAAAAATGCTGTTCCATGCATTTTGACCGCGTAGTCAAAATTAACGATATTCCCACGCGATCAAAACTTATGTGGGTGAAACCGCGGGGCGCAGCTAGTAATAATATCATAAATGTGAAATTAAATCAGTCTGTCTGTTACTTTTTCACCCCTCAACGGTTGAATGGATTTACAGGTAGTCCATGACTTGGGTTAGGACATATCATTATTTTTATCCCGGTAGTATGAATGTATCAATCTTGAAGGTAGAGTAATGCTCGTAAACACTGAAAAAAAAAACTGTTAACCAATGAACACGGTAGGTAGATAATTTTAATCCGAACGCCCCAGAATGGGGGTCATATAATTAATTGTTTTGGATAACGTACACACAATTATTTATTCTGATAAAAACGTATGTGAGCACAGTTATTTTTGACTAGCTGCGCCCCGCGGTTTCACCCACATAAGTTTCGGTGGGAATATCGAAATAAAAAGTGTCCTATATGTTAATCCTGGTAATAAACCAGCTGTGTGCCAAATTTCATCCAAATCCGTTCAGTCGTTTTTGCGTGAAGGAGTAACAAACATCCATCCATCCATCCATACAAACTTTCGCGTTTATAATATTAGTAGGATAATGAGGCAAATTCACAGAAAGTCCTTCAAATAAGACAAACCTTACATTATAACTTCGTTAGTCAAAGGTCGTGTGTCGTCATCTTGTATCTTGTGGACTTGTGTGCCCATCATATTTCGTAACGTTGACTTTATACGCATATCACGTATCACGTTACTACGGTAAAGGCAGAAATATGTTTATTGGTAAAGTATAGTACATGATCATGCAGAATATCAGTTTTCTACTAAACTTACATTATCTAGGTAAAATTATCTACTGTAGTTTGTAAAGTTCGTAATCTGCTAAATTCTTAATGGCGATCACTGGTCGGCCAATGGTCTCGTAATAGAATTGTGTCATAATGACATTGTCGTATTGCCTTTATTATAAAACCCGTTAGTAGAAATGATTTTCGAAAAACTACCACTACTTACTTTATATAGGCCAGATTTCGTTTATATATATTTTTACATATTATTTATTAGTGTTTTATACAAGTCGAGTGTTTTATGTAAGTCAGTCATTCATTTATCATTATGTACGAGATTACCATTCTATGCCATTTCTTTCAATGGAGTGTCAGTGGTTGACCACTGGAAAGTCATAATGACGCCATTATATTAGTAGATTATCAAACTTGTCAAAATCAACAATTATGAAATCAATGATAGACCACTCTGACACTATTGTAATAGCAGACTTGAGGCCCAGATTCTTCGCATCATCACTATTTGGTTGAGACAGAATTTTATGGAATGTGCCTAATCAGCGGGATAATTGCGTAAGTATCAGTAGCAATGGGTTTTATTTGACAGTTCTACAAAATTGATTGCGGTATTTACGTTCCTTCTAATTCTATTCTAATTTTCTCTATGGCAATGGTGTCGATGTCGATAATTCTGCCAATGTCAGACGTGATATGAGAAAACTGGTATTTACGTTGTTGAGCAGACAAATTTTTCGAACATATGATGCAACTAGCTGCGTTCCGCGGTTTCTCCCGCATAAGTTTCGATCCCGTGGGAATATCGGGATAAAAAGTATCCTATGTGTTAATCCTAGTTATAAACTATTTGTGTGCCAAATTTCATCCAAATCCGTTCAGTAGTTTTTGCGTGAAAGAGTAACAAACATCTATCACCGTGAAAAGTTAGGTGAAGTGAGCGTAAAATGAGCTGTCAATCCCTTCGGACTGACAGCTCACTCCACGCTCACTTCACCTAAGTTTTCATGGTGAGATGGTTACAGAACCGCACTGCTGGTCGGTTCAACCTCAAGACTCCAAACAGATCATTTCTTTGAGACTCTTCTCTTCTCTCTCTCTCTGAATAAGTAATGGACTGTGTTCGATATGGTCGTCTTTCACAAGTCGACACTCCAGTCACTTAGGCGAGTTAGTTTTTTTTTGACCATAAACGCAAACTTATTATGTGAAATGTGTCCAGATCTAAGTCTATGAGCTGTGATAACAAATATTCTATTGTTCTTGTCAAATGGATTGATGAGTGTGACGATAGTAATTTTTATTATCTCACAAGAGTATGCTACTGTTCTTCCTCTTCGAAATTCCGTCAGGAGGATCTAGTGCATGAGATGATGACGCTGATTCCCTAGTTCACAAACTAAACTAAATTTAAGTTTAGTGCATCCTTTTCTTTCTATTTCATTAAGAAAAGGACAGAAGATAAATATTAGTTTAGTCCTGTCAAATTAAGATACTCCATATACCTATAGTTTAGACGTGATTAAAAAATTGGCAACTAAAAATACGTCAATTTACGTCAGGCGCTGACTAATTTGACAGGACTAATTTAACTCAATGAAATAGAAAGAAAAAGATGCACTGAACTTAAATTTAGTTTAGTTTGTGAACAAGGGATTCGGCGCCTCTGTTAACATTTCTATTAAATAGATGCACAACAAGATCGCGTCATGCTCGCCAGTCCGACGCCTCAGCGTCATCTATTTCCGCTTCAGTAGTTATTCAAGTACATCCATGTAATACAGCATTGCCCGTTACGGTTCAGCATCTATTGAACATCTATTGCTATTATTATGTAAGTACGTATCATCATTATTCTTGGTATATAGACCGGCGTCTGCGGCCTTTGGAAACTAATGCAGCGTAGAAAATGAGATCACAAATGACATCAACTAACGGATTTTCGTCGATGTTCTGGTACTTATTGGTATTTATGGTGTTCAATGGTAATGAAATGAGTATAATAATTTTAAACATGTGCTCATTGGAATTTCTGAGTAGCATCTCCGCCGGAGTCGTGCCTGGTGGCTCAGCCCCTATGGGACTTCAAAACTGGCGGAATGTGGTTTACTATAGGTACACCTTTGCCTAAACCTTCAAGGAGATAAAAAATGTTAATATAATATATTAACATTTACATTTTTTTTAATGTAATATATTAACAAAAACAAAAAAAAAAAAAAACAACAACAACAATTAAACATTTACAGTTAACATAATACAGTTGTGTTATGTTCATCGCCACTGCTCTCAAAACGGTGAAGGAAAACATCGTGAGGAAACCGGCATGTCCTAAAACCAAAAATTCGAAGAGATATGTGTCATCTGCCAACCCGCACTTGGGCCCGCGTGGTGGATTACGGCCCACTCCCTCTCACAGAGAGGAGGCCTGTGTCCCAGCAGTGGGAACATTATAGGCTGATTATATTATGTTATATGTTCTTGATTTTGTAATTGCGGTCATTAAAAAGAAGGCATTAAAAACTTTTTACTAATGAAACTTTAAATACTGGCACATTACACAAAACATTTGACAACTACTGTTTAAAAAGAAAAAGAATAAATGTTATTCTCACAAGTATATGGCATCCTCCACATTTTATTTGACGTCTGTCTGCGTTTCTACATTATTTTGATCACTTAAAGCAAAAAGTTTTAATTAGGCGCTTACTTACATTATTAATTCCTTGGTTCATGTTAGCATGTGGCGCAGGATCGAGTTGAGGTTGAGTAGAAAAAGGAAAAGGAGGCTTTTATTCTGCATAAATTCATGGGTTCCGAGATAGGAAGATACTGAGATGTGGCTAAACCGCCCTGCCCCGGGGTAATTGCGTAAGATACTATCAGTAGCAATGGGTTTCATCTTGATCTTGATCTCAACATTCATTGCGGTATTGACATAGTTGAGCAGCACCCTAATTGCGTAACACACAATCAATCGGAATCATTTTGACAGTTCAACAACATTCATTGCGTTATTTACTTACGTGTTGGGCAGACAAATTTTTCGAACTTATGAAATTGCTTCATAAGTTTAAGGATTAGCAATTTGCTTCAAAATTATTCTGATTCCGATCGTGTGTTACGCAATTAGGGTGCGGATTGATAGTGTGTTACGCAACTAGAGTGTTGCAGTGGGACAACACAGGCGGATTTATTTATTTTATTATTCCTTTGAAACTCTTTGAAAGCATTAATAATCATTATTTAATTTTGGGCAGTCATTAATCGGATTGAACCCGTCTGTCCGCTAGTGAGAAATTCTTGGCGGTAAAATGCCACATTTTATCCCAATTTACTGCGCTGCTGCAACTGCTTTTCATCAACATGGTCCAATAAAATTCAGGTTAATTCGAAATCAGACCAAAAATATTTTATCCATCTGTTGAATCAGTTGGCCGTAGACCTGCACCCTAACTGTGCAACACACTGCTTATCAGTCACAATCTGAATCATTTTGAAGGAGGCTAATCCATTGCTTCATATGTTCGAAAAATTTGTTTGCATCGTAAATAACGCAATGAATGTTGTTGAACTGTCGAAATTAATGCCATTGTTACTATAGCAGGATGAGCTGGACTCCTTTGATGAAGATTGGTCCTTAGCAGCTCTGGACAGAGAGAGGTGGAAAGAGAGTATGGAGGCTTTTGCCCAGCAGTGGGACATTAACGGCTAAAAATAACAAAATAAAATGCGGTGCTTATTTTAGTCCTGCGTAACCACGCCACGAACCAAACAGCACATTTGCTTATAGCCAAAATGCTGATTGCAGATATACAAAAAATGTATCTGTTGGATCTATAGAAAAACATGATCTAAATCTAGCAGCAATATGTAGACAAACAAAGAAAATATAAAGACTCATCCATGGTAGGCCATCTACGTGTTAAGCTGCGTCCCAAACATTTATGTTTTTCTTTAAAAAAAATCTGCAATGATCTCATTGTTTCAGATCCTGATAATCGATACCGGAAACGAATTATTATAAACGGCCCCGTTTACAGTACAGATACTGTGTTAATTTTTTTCAAACTTTGGCCTTATCTCGAATTCACAGTTTGGTAGGTTCATCATTCTATAAAGTATGTCTACTAGATAAAGGCGATAACATTATCCAAAACGTAATTAGGCGCGACCTTAGACCAGTTAGTTCGGCCGCTAATTTGCCAAATACGACAGTCACCGTTAGGCGCGCGCATAATTAGGTTACCGGCAAAACAACCTATAGGCTATAGGGCTGGTTGCCTAAACAAGTGAACTTGCTTCAGTACTTGTAGTATCTTACTACAACACGTCAAACCATTCAGAGCATATTTCAAACTTAAAAGTTCCCAAACAAATCTAGACGAGATACGTAGACTTATCTTTATTTATAACTGTTACTCCGTACGAAATGCGCGATCGGAGGCGGGAGGAGCTCATTCAACTTACAACGCGCGCGCCTTCCAGTTGCCCGGTAACAACGCTGCACACAGCGCGCGAAAATGCAGATTAAACTATTTACGTTACTCATTCTATGGACTTGCAGCGTTTTAGCGCACTACCGGTGCAGCAAACAATCTGCTCTGCTACTACTCAAAAGACCAGCGTACGACTTTTCATTGAGAATGTTGCAAAGGGTCACTCAAGAAACAGACTCGCACTTTGTTTACTCACCCCTATCTACCTGGCTGCAGCTCTCCGCGCTAGCCGAAGGAGCTGATGGACGAACCTTCAAAGAAATCTGGAATGTTACCAAACATCACAAGAACAAATGCTTCAAAAAACAGTTGAGTGATATTTTAAACAAGCTCAACAGAGATTTAAAAGTTGAATGTAGGAGGAAGAGTGTGATTGCTATGGACAAACTGATGGCTGTGAAGAAATACTACGTGCGACAGATAGAAAAACTGTACGGGATCAAAGCATTGTTGCTTGATTTCAACGAGCCCGTGAAATCTGCGAGGGAGGTGAATCAGGTGATTGAAGACGGTACCGGCGGGGTGATCGACCATATAGTGTATTACGATGACTTTATGTCCTCAGTGCTTCTTATGAGTGATGCGAACTATTTCAAAAGTGATTGGAAGACACCTTTTAACAGTGAAACTACGATACAGCCCTTTTACTCTCGTAAAGGAGTGAAAATCGGTGAAGTGAGTATGATGAACCGAGTAGGATCATTTAATATCGTAGAGTTCCCACACATAGGCGCTACGGTGTTAGAAATTCCATGTGCAACACGTAGGATAACCATGTTAGTTTTTTTGCCAAAAGAACGAGTCTGGGTCAGTGATATATTTTTCAATCTACAGAAAACTAGGCTGACATCTATTTTCAATATGTATAAACATGATGGGGAAAAGGTCGTAAATGTAACGATGCCTAGATTTAAACAGCGTACTGAGGTGGAGAATTTGCCAGAACTAATTTACGATATGGGTATCAAAAAAATATTCGATCCTGACGAGGCACAATTTAGAGGCATCAGTAAATTTAATATGCACGCATCTCTTATGACGCAAATTACTGATATAGAAGTAAATGAGAAAGGGGTAACAGCGTCCGCTAGTTCCCTGATCAGGAATGATACTGCGATGGAATTTCTTGTAAATAGGCCTTTCGCGTACATGTTAGTAGATAAAATAACAGATTTAATTCTATTTGCTGGTACTTACTCGGTGCCCAGTGTGATATGAATAGGAACTATAAAACTAACAGTCTTGATGTATGTGACGGATCGAGAATCTCTTCTGCGAATGATTTGATTGCGGAATGCATTCGCGATGTTTTGTTTGTAAATAAATTCTGGAAACGAGGACATCTGCGTTGAGTAGTAGAGGGAATGAGCCGTTGACATAGATTGACATTTTGTGAACTTTAGTGAAAGTACCCGATGACATTATTGAAGTGGCTGAAAGTATAAAATGTTTGAACTAAAAAATAACTATACTGCATCAACACTAACTTATTTAAATGAAATGCTAGAGGACAAAAATTACTTATTTATTTACGTTGATGTAAAAATATTTTTTTGGAATGTCTGCAGTTGTAAACTTTTGAATAAACTTTGGCTTTCTGAATTGAACTAGTTTTTTTGATCTTCCCAAAAATTTCAGAGCCAAGTTTGAAAATTACTATTAAGTCCTACTGTTACTGTACTGACTATTACTGTTTGGTTTGACGTCCTGAAGGGCAATTCTCGTACGTAAAATACGTTTAAATTCAAGTCGCAATCTCATCTCAGCGACAATCTTTGTCAAAATGTAGGGAAATTGGAGGTATTTTTGACAGATTGAGTTTGAGATCAGAGGGGCAATTCTCGTAATTTTAAGAACGTTCACAGTCTGGATCTCAGTCTCAATCTGTCAAAAAATACTTCTAATTTCTCTACATTTTGACAAGTTTTTGACATTTGTTTGTCGCTGAGATGAGACTGCGACTAGATTTTGAACGTTTTAAATTACGAGAATTGGCTTTCTGATTGTGAACGTTCTCAAAAATACGTGAATTGCCACTCTGAACTAAAAGAAGAAGTAGGTACTAACAAGTTGCTTGAAGCAGCCATTGAAAATAAAGCGCTGATTAATAAAAATAATATGTTTATTCATAACAACAATGCACATAAAACAATGTTTCTATGACTAGTATCACAATAACTGCTTTGTATAGCAAACACAATATTTTAATATAACAATGGTCTTATTGTAATTTTTTCTATAATTAATTATGACTATATTCTTCCTGTATTCGATGACAAGGCATGTATCTAATCGATCCTCTAATAATTCTCATTTGGCGCTCCTAATAATATTATTGAACCCTCTAATATAATGATTGCATCTCTTTTTGTGAAACTAAGTAATTCCTATTTTGGGGTCCTAAAAATTCTAAATACTTAAGGAAATGTGTAACCAACTTGTATGTAGTACATAATATACATGTTGGTCACAGTTCTAACCTTACCTAACCCATTTGGTCAGGGACCCCTGGAGTAGTTACTGCGACCAATTCGGCTAACTGACTATTGACAGTTCCAACTTAAACGTTACTGCAAGTTGCGACCAACTGTGAGAAAAGAGAGGCTCGGTTAATTATAAAAGTGTGCAGCGTTAGAAGCGCAAGAAATTTTTAGAGAATCAATTAAAAAAATCCCATAAGTAATACAAACATTTTGAAGGTTATTCTTACGCGAGCTACAATAATTTACACTTGACCGTGGCTCAGTACTTCTCGGTATAGTGACAATAAAATATAGTCATTAATATTTATTTACTACTATAGATAGGTACTCATTTACATTTTAATGAATGTGTATACAGTTGTACTTTGTTAGAGTAGTATAATCGATCTGTTGGGTACAGTTTTAATTTTATTAGAATTAATTAACATTTTGCTTTTAAATAGGCATGTAATAATCGAACATCTAATCGTTCCCGTTTTGCGCCCATAAAAATATTATTCAACACTCTAATAGCGCCTCTTTTTGTGAACCTTAAATAATTCCTAATTTGGTGTTTTAAAAATGCAAAATAGCCAATTAACTGCGACAAAATTGGATGTAACCTGAGAGTAAAGGCCAAAAAGCTAAAAAGAGGCTCAATTATAAAAAAAAAATTGTGCATCGTTAGAAGCACAAAAAGTTTTTATCAGTTAAATATTTCCCTTAAAAATATACACTTTCTAGCGTTGTCTAGATATTATCGGTAAGGCCACTTTAATCACGACTCTGTTTCGTTTTTAACACTTAAAAAAAACATGTAAAATAAACACGTGCTAATTTCTAAAACGAACGATTGTATGTCTCTCTGTACATTTGTTATCGAGTTAATCACCCTAATTTAGTATCGAATTACAATATTAATCGATTCCATATCCACAACTAAAACCCACTAATTGAATCGATATGTCAAACTCATTTCGACAATTGTGACTAATTTATTTTGTAACGACAATTTGAAATACGATACAATCGATTGGAAATTAGTAACTGGAGCAGTTTTAGGACATCAAGAATAAACTGGCTTTGGAATGTCGATACGTAGCTTTCAATGGTTTGTCTTCTCTTTCTTCGCCCCGTGAAAAGTTCGCACATTCAGCAGCGAAGATCTAGAAAAGAAAAAAAAAAGGAAACATTTATTATTTCTTAAGTTGGTGGCACAATTATTTACTCAAACTCTCTCTGCCACAAAATGATCACCGATATGTCTTCAAAGGGCAATTTAATTTAATCTTTCTAATAGTTCTTTGAATGTGTTAATAGACATACAATAATATAAACAAAGATCCAGCCGGTCGATTCTGTAAAAATCTCACGTGAAAACTCAAGTGAAGTGAGCTTGATGTGAGTTGTCAGTAGTGTCAATCCCTAGCGTTATTTAGAATGACAGCTCGCTCCACGCTCACTTCACCTAACTTTTCACGGTAATATGGTTACAGAATCGCACTGCTGATCTAAATCAAAATAGTAAAGATCTCAATGAAAATGAATAACTGTCAGTCTAGTCGCAGGCGCTATAACTGCTGAGCATAAGGTCCCAGGTTGGGCAAAGGGTTCTCCCATCTGAAACTCAGTAATAGCCAGGAGTCTGGATTACCATTCGGAGACTAAAGGCATGATGTTACAAACAATGACACAAGAAACACTTTACAGTTCCAAGTTTGCGTTGACCAAGTTGGACCAGCAATATTGACTACAGCCAAAAAAATAAACAAAGCTATTTATTTACCACAGAAATGTTCTCGTACCGTTTGCAAATAACTGTTGACGGCGGGTTGTGGGTCAAAGATCAGGAATTTTTATTTGAACGACTGTCTAACATATTCGCCATGGCGGCTTAAAAAAAGAATTTGTATAGGCTGTTTACGATTAGGTTTTTGTTATTTATCACGTTAATGGCGGCATTAGTGTTTTATGACCGTTTCCATTATTTAAATGTTCTATCTACATAATCAGACTATAATGTTCCCACTGCTGGGACACAGGTCTCCTCTCTTTGAGAGGGAGTGGACTAATAAATCTACCTCGCGGCCCCAGTGCGGGTTTGTGGATGTCACATGTCTTCGAATTGGTGGTTCTAGGACATGCCGGTTTCCTCACAATGTTTTCATTTACAGTTTTGAGAGAGTTTTTTAATGTTTGTTTTCTTGCAAAGTATTCGTGGTAGCATCTCCGGAGAATTATATTAAAGAAAGTTTTTTTCAAAGACAATGCGATTTTTTTTTCTGCACCCGACCTTCTCTCTTTACCATAGGTATAGACTAATAGTAATTAAACCTTTATTATACCAAGGGACTAATATTGAAACTTTCTCAGAAAAGTAGTTACTACTGCTTTCTCGGGCGTCGTCGCGAGTAAAAGCTAGTATTTGAGTTATTACGACATCTGCGCCAATGGCTCGGTACAAGGCTGCTGTGACGTCACAGCGAGGTATTTTAGAATTTATAACTCTGAGTACGTTTTTTTCACCGAGTTAGTCACACTGGATAGAGGATAGATACCTACCTATGTTTTTATCGAGTTAGTCGAGAATAATGTGAGTTTTCCGGTGTATTTAGGTTCAAGGCTCCCGCAGACACGTGCGACTCGACTTTAGTAGAACAATTTCTATAAAAAATTCATGGAAATTGTTCTACTTGAGTCTGGCCGCACCTTTCTGCGCGGCGATTTGAAAATTCTTCAGACGGGACACACTACATACTCGGGTACAGATTCTGACTAGTGTGAATGAATATCGACATACGTCCTCAGCAACTAAGCTGATTTATAAGGTTCCGTACCTCAGAAGGAAAAACGGAACCCTTATTCTATTGAATAAAACTCTATTCACCAGGACATGAGAGTCGAAAAACCTTACAATAAAATAAAAAAAAGAACAGACTTCGTCTTAGAAAAGTTTAGCTAAATATGTTGTAAATAGCCTAAAATATCATCCCTTTCAAGCTTTGCACCCATCTCCCAAACACCCTGTATATCTGTGGACGGGAACGTCTGTAGCGGTACCGTAGAAATAATGTACGGTCAGCAATGTAGCCGCCTATAAATAAAAAAAAATGCTGTCTCTTTCTGCGAGTTTATCACCAGATTTATAATAATTAAAGAAGAGAAGAAAAGAAGAGAAGAAGAGAGAATAAGAAGAGAAGAGAGAGAAAGAGAAGAAGAAGAAGAGAAGAGAGAGAGGAGAAGAGTATTCTATCTATCTATCTATCTAAAGAAGAAGTTCAGTGCTTTGAAGTTTGTAAATTATTAGGATGTTCTACTACTTGTGCGACATGGGACTTTAACATAACTGGCGATATTTGGGTGATCTGCCTAACCCTTCGGAGATTACAGGTGTGATGTTATGTGTACTTCCATACTTTTACATACGAGTATACTTCCTACAAAATTAGAGGAAGTGTGAGCGCTCATTTTGGTTCCTTATTGTTCGATGAAAAAAGGTAAAGGCCATCGTGTCAACTCGATACTCCCAAAAAAGAACATTCAATTAGTTCCTGGGTTCTTGTTGGAACGAAGTTCCTTATCGCGCGTTGCGAAAGGAGGCTAGACGGAAAAAATTAAGACCAAAAGTTGGAAGGACACTTTTTGCTATAGTTGTAAGCCGTGCGGCGTACGCGTGTTTCTCTGTCTGTCTCTCTCTCTCTCTTTGAACTTCGTTCCATCCGGGTGTCCCTTGACACCTCTCAAGTTTTTTTTCGGCTTTTTTTTAATTACCGTGAAAAAATATCTTTATTATTAAGTACCAGGTTGTAACTTGTGACATTTTTAAGGTGAGGTTTTGATGAGTAGAGTAACATAAACTTAAAGCCTGTATTCCCCAAAAGGTTTGGCAGAGACGCACCTATGTAGTATACCCAAATCTCGCTAGTTATGTTTAAGCTCCGTGTCCCAGGGGGCAAGCCTATTGCCGGATTGCTAGGCAGTCGCTTCATGTAAAATACTAGTATTGAGTTACATCCGGTTAGACTGGAAGCCGATCCAACATAGTTGGGAAAAGGCAGGATGATTGATTGAATAGAATTCTTCGCGCTAAATCGCTTCTCGCCATCAAACGTAAAGGTTTGGCGAGCTTAGAATTAACTAACACCACTTTATTAAAATATCATTAAAAAAATAATAAAAAAATAGGGTTCTGTTAGCAACAGAACCCTATTTTGATAACCAGACATCGATCTACGTGGTCTTCACATGATCTGACCAAGATTATGTCTGGACTATAAAAGAGACTGTGACCTCTGAGTTTGTTTCGGCCTTTCTTCTCAGACTAGTCAGATAGGAAACGCCGACCTCATCTAGTTTTAAAATATGATTGACGTGTAAAAGTGTTTGTACAAACCTACTTACAAAATAAAATCATTTAACATTATGCAGACCTGCATTATGCAGAACTTACAAAATAAAATCATTTAACATCTGGTCTGCATAATGTTAAATGATTTTATTTTGTAAAAAGAAGGTTTATATTTTACAGAAGCCAGCACATCAAGCTACTACAATCTGTCAAATTTCTTTAATAGATTTTCAACTTTATCGCTAAAGCATTAAGGTTCAAGGTTGATTGGGAAAATTTGACAGTTTCGGGTAGCTTGCCCTGCTGTCGTCTGTACACACGACAGCATATCAAACTATATATTTTCAGTTTTAGCTGACCTCGCATTGTATGGGCTTTTCTTACAATGAGAAGTCAGCTTATACTGGAAATATTTAGCTTAATATGTCACCGTGCATACAATGTCTTTAGAAATCAGCCCTAGTTACAGTTTGCACTAGCACCTTTGGCACTATCTCAATAACATTCAGGAATGTTGCTAAGTCCATTGGACTTAGCAACACGGAACCTGTACACAAAGCCTAATGAAAACAGCTCTAGTTAGGTACCCGTCCGATCGCCGACGAGGAAGCGACTAGTTACTTATCAACTATATTATCTCTCTCAATAAACGGACAAAAGATGTAGGTCCCCTATAATTAATGCGGCACGATTGGCGCAGTGGTTAACGATTGACTGGTTCTGTCCCACAGCTGGGCAAAGGCCTCCCCCAAATCTTTCCAGTAACTCTTTCCCCGCTCCACCTGGAACCAGCCCTCGCGGTACGCGTCCAGGTCATATCACATAGAGATGGGATATCAAAAAAAAAAATAGGCATTAATCTACTCGTTGCACTCGCTCATTGCTCAGCGACAAAATTACGCTGCTCGTCCCTCGCCAACTCGCGTCTAGTTGCTAGCTCTAACCACTTCTCGCTAATCGTCGGCAGAGGGACAGTAGGTTCCTTACTCCTACAAGTACTTAGTCACTAATATACACTTGTACCACTGGCCTGTGACCTCGATCGTGTTAGGTTAAGCACGTGTTGTAGTACTGCATAATCTGCGCCTGTTTGCTTCAGTAGATAGTTAGTCTGTGGCGATATCGCCCTATCTCAACTCGGATTATGTTACTATGTGGAGAACTTTTCTGTTCATATTTTTGAACGTTTGTGTTTTAAATTGTGGAGGGAACGAGCCGAATAAATGTTACTGGCTGAAATTGTGTAGGCATTTTTTTCCTCTTAATTGTCTGTCGTATAGAATAGGAACTTACATAATCTGTGACACACAAGGTGACTTTGGCGATTGCATATTGAAATGAAACTACTTACAAGATTCGAGAATTGAGAGTGACATTACAAAGACGCGTCACGTTTTGGCACTTTTCGTTACATGAGAGAGAAGAAAGATATAACTCTCTCTGTTTGTTGGTCTACTCTACCTACCTATTAGGTGCGTGAAATTGGCGAAATGGAGGTGGCTCCTGAATGAGAGGTGTCAAGGGACACCCGGATGGAACGAAGTATAACTGGCTTGCTTTCTATAAGAGAGAGAGAGAGAGACAGACAGAGAAACACGCGCACGCCGCACGGCTTATAACTATAGCAAAAACTGTCGTTCCAACTTTTGGTCTTAATTTTTTCCGTCTAGCCCCCTTTCGCAACGCGCGATAAGGAACTTCGTTCCAAAAACTAGTGAACTTTCAAATACCTAGTTAATATTATTGTTAAATTGGCGAAATGGAGGCGGCACCTTCAGAAAATCCAAAAAAAAAAATAGCGAACTTTCAAATAGCTAATATAATTATGTAGGTATTAGGTGTCACTTTATGCAACTTGCATAAAACGATACTAAAAGTCAATCTTTAGTGCGTTAACGACAGCAAGAAGTAGTTTTATTAAGAGTCAGGAATGGCCTCTAATAAATATGAAACAGACATGATTTATTTTATCATTTGAAATTCCATCGCCCATCGAAGGTCTTTGCAGGCTGACAAAATAACATATGTATGTGATCATGTACCTACCTACCTACCTACAATTTGTAGAAACACAAAATTTACATTATGTTCTAACTCGCGTAATCATCGACCTTTATCTAACAAAAGAATAGGTATTAGAAAGAAAAGGTAAAATATTACCATAACTAAGCAAGGAGTATTTGCATACTCATTGCTTAGAACTCAACACTACAATAGTTGGCGTTCCAATATTAAAATTCCAGCGTTTACTGATTTTTTGAACAATAGACTATTATAGAGGTATTCGGTAATCATTTTGTTTTAGTTGTACCTACATCTTTTGGCGCTTGGTCAAAATCGGAACTGACGCCGCCATCTTGTTTTCGATACAAAAATATAGATATGTATGCCTAGCCTAGCCTTTTTCTAATTATACTGGGGTCGGCTTCCAGTCTAACCAGAGGCAGCTAAATACCAGTATTTTACATGAAGCGACTGCCTATCTGACCTCCACAACCCAGCTACTGGGTAATACGATACCTCTTGGTAAGACTGCTTGTCAGACTTTCGGGCTTCTGACTACCCGTAACGTCTGTCAAAGATCCACGAAAGACAGCCCGGACCAACGGCTTAAGCTGGTTTCCGAGGAACGGAAAGGTTTCGGTATGTAAAGATAGTCACCCATCGATACAATTTCACAAAAATGTTAACCAACAGCGCCCCCTGATAATTATCATTCAAACGCCAAAAATCCTTGTAGCGCTGTGAAATGATGACGATGTTGGGGTAGGCCATTATGACAGCTCTTGAAGTATTACGAGTAGAACCAATCAGAGCGAGTTAAATCGACATAAAACAATAATGTCAAACATTCTTATCCAATGAAAATGTAATACTATTAGAACTGTTAAATGATTTATAGTGAGATTTTCATTAGTGTTCATTGTATGCGGCTGTCATTCGTAGATCTTCGCACCTATTAGAAGTTTAAATAGGTAGTAATAAATCAAGCCAAAGTAGCTGTCTTATTTGATAAATAAACGAATCGATTGCTGTAAACATCGCAAAGTCAGTTGGTCAATCGATGTGGTGCTGTTGAACCAGTCAATTTGTTATTTCACACCGCAAACAAATATTTATAGTATAGAAACTGACATAATCACTGTCTCTTGCTCAATAAGATATTTGTTATAGCCTGGCCAGTATGACCCACCTACTTTATCTATAGAAACGTGATTTATTTTGTTGATAGATCATCATCTGCCTAGCCTTTTCCCAACTATGTTGGGGTCGGCTTCCAGTCTAACCGGATGCAGCTGAATACCAGTATTTTACATGGAGCGACTGCCTATCTGACCTCCACAACCCAGTTACTGGGTAATACGATACCCCTTGGTAAGACTGGTTGTCAGACTTTCGGGCTTCTGACTACCCGTAACGACTGTCAAAGATCCACGAATGACAGCCGGGACCAACGGCTTAACGTGCTTTCCGAGGCACGGAGGGGTCTCGGTATGTAAAGATGGTCACCCATCCACAGACCAACCGCGGCAAGCGTAGCTTAACCTGACCGATCGACCTGTGCGGCTGTTATTATTTAGCCACGGGATACCTATGAAATATTGCGTTTTTCGTACTTAGACGGATCTGCGTAGCTATTCACAACCATCCGACAGGCTATCGTATTGAAAATGACACATTTCGATACTCTGATTTGCCCCCGACAGCAGATAGCTGTCTGTAGAATAGCAGTCATCTATTTGATTTAGGGCTGACTTTTCAATCGGAAGATAATTTTTATTCGTCTTATTATAAAATTGACGTCTGACAGTTTTTGTGTAGAAGAACTGTCAAAAATTCAAAATTATTTATCGAAATAAAATTATCTGGCGTTGGAAAAATAACAATAGCATTTAAACTGACAAAATTTTCGGGTTTTGGACTAGAACAGCTTTTAGAGGACTCCTTCAAAAACATTGATTGATGTTCGATACGGTACTGAAGCGTATCGAGTGGTTGTGTGTATAGCTGTACCGTTCCCTAAAATAGGATGATTCGAACATTAAGGACAAAACGAATCATTGTCCTCGAAAAAAATCAATTACCTACGAAAAAGTTATCAGTGATCGGTCTTGAAGTTTTAAGTCAAGGGCCTGTCAATACTGGCAACCGATAAACTTGACCATAAACTAAGCGATGATTCAAACCGACATTCCAAGATTCTTTCCAATTTTAAACTACTAATCCATCTCGAGTGCTTGACTGACTTGTACATGTGGTTCTACAGACGTACTCCTAATAATGAACGAAGCATTATACTAATGGGTACGTGCGGGCAGACACGCTTTGAATGTAAATACAGTCAACTGCAGTCCATGGTAACAATTTGACGTTCGCAGCGTCTTTATTTCGTAGCAGTTCGTTTTTCAAGTCTTACTGCTGACTTACGGTCGAATGTACCAATTGAAGGTGAATGTTAGGCCAGCAACCACTGAGAGATATGCTTTGAACTTTGAACGATATATATATGTCGGAGATGGTTGTCAAATTAAAATTGTGGGTAGTCTACAGAATTTGTTAAGATTTGTGTTTATTATCAATTTACGTGATTTTTACTATCAATTATTGTCTAATAAATCGAAACATAATTTATTGAGTAGTCGGTGTACGCCTAATTGATTTTTGGTAACTTATTTCGATAAATTGTACCCGTTGGTTTTATTCAAAACAACGGATGACGTGTTGCTTTGTTTTTAAAACGGTTTACTTTGTGAAATCACCATTGTTTGTTTATGACAATTATTCTTGTATTATTTGATTACTTTATAATGCAAGTCTTATTAGATTTAGCGTATTTTAGTGTTTTGTATCAAGTAAACACTTGATACAAAACACTTTTAATATTTAACTACCCATTATTGTGTCTTTTGTATACCTAGTGTATTTTTTGTGTGTATTGTAATTGTTATTACAGTTCTCTGTAACTGTTTAGACCGTTCTGTTTATCCCAATAACATGGGAACTCCAAAACCTGACGATATAATATACCGCTCGCTCGGCACTCCTGATCCTACATATAAATAGTTTTGACTGCTATAAAAGTTTATTTCTTGGCTAGTAAAGCTTAGGTTTCCTAATAATAATATTCCTCCAGACCGCATTTCGGCCATGGCGGCCAATCTCAACGGAGACTAGCCTTCGGCGCATAAGATGCTATTGTGCACAAGTGTGTGCGTAGACAGGTGCTTTCTCTCTTCCTTCACTCTCATCTTCGATCAATAATAGTACTAGATTAAGGAACAGGAACAAAAATCAGTCGCTCAAGTGGCCACGTTTGCACACACGTAAACATCTACATTTCTTAGAAAAAAGTTTAATAATATTAACAACTTCAGTTTATTATAAACCTTAATGCTTAAACATAAAGTTTAATTACCATTGCAAAATATATTTAAAATGTCGCTTGAAAATAACATCATTCTATTTTTAAATTTTCAGTCATTTATTCTAAAATGAAACTTAGTCTAAGTAATAACGTTAAAAACATACGAATTTGAAATAAGATCACAAATACTTTTGTGGTCTTATTTTTCGGGCCGTTTTTGAAGCGCTTATCGGGAATCTAGTACTATTATTGATCGAAGACTCTCATAGTCCGATGGGATAGCACGAAATCCGATAACCGGAGAGAGATTACTTAGGCGCTAGCTAGACCAACGGCAATGGTTTCCTAAGAAAGTGGTGAACGGTCACACAATAATGACTGTCCAAATACAGCACCCTAATTTTATTACGTAACACATTATAAATCTTAATCGGAATCATTTTGAAGGATATTGCTAATCCATTGCTTCATGTGTTCGAAAAATGTGTCTGCTCAACAACGTAAACAACGCAATGAATGTTGTTGAACTGTCAAAATGCATTTCATTGCTATTGATAGTGTGTTACGCAATTACCCTGCAGAGTGTTTTTTGTCACCTTTATATCACCTTGTAACCTTGTGTGTTGTGTTTGTCACCTTATAATGCTGAAAATAACAGATTTTCATGATATCCGATATAATATGATGGAACCGCTTTCCTAGGAAACCAAAACTTTAGAGAACACATAAAAATATATTTTTAGAAACGTTATTAATAAAAGTTTAATGGGTGCTTTTCGCAGGTGCGTAACTCTTGAAACCTTTTTTTAAAACAATATCTTTTGATCTAAATGGGAAGTCATAAAAAGCTTTTGCGTAGGCGTATCCATAGTTTTTAGATAATATAAAACGCTATGCCACGACTGCTGACGCAGATATAAATTCTATTGCTATTGATACTGGTCGGTTCGTGGAAAGCTCGCTAAGCCGTTGGTCCGGCTATCATTTAGATCTTTGACAGTCGTTACGGGTGTCAGAAGCCCAATACTCCCCCCCCCTCCACCCCCCCCCCCCCCTCTCTCTCTGCTCTCTCTCTTTGTTGTCCTGAGAATAAATAAATACTCTAACAACCAGAGACAACCAGTGGGTATCGTGTTACCCAGGTAGGCAGTTCGCTCCATGTAAAATACTGGTATTCAGCTGCATCCAGTTAGACTGGAAGCCGACCCTAACATATTTGGGAACAGGCTTGGCAGATTGATATCTGACTTAATTTTTTTCGCTAACCATTAAATTTTCTTTCAATCTTTACCATGGTCCTCATTTTCCCTAACACCGGTCTGGTCATCTCATAATCAGCCTATAATGTTCCCACTGTTGGGACACAGGCCATCTCTCTATGAGAGGGAGTGGGCCATCATCCACCACGCGAGCACAGTGCTGGTTGGTGGAACTCAAACTCAAATCATTTATTTCAATTAAACCATTTACAGGTACTTTTGAATTGTCAAAATTAAATAGTCGGTCAGTTAGTCAGAAAGTTGAAGCTAGTTGTCCATTCCAAAGCGTAGATCTCTATGGAGAAGAACGGGCAAGAAACTCCACGGACACTCTTTTAAATCAAGACATTTTACAAAATCCTGGTTATATTATTCTTGGTGGTGGTTGTCATTGGTGGATGTCACATGTCTTCGAATGTTTGGTTCTAAGACATGCCGGTTTCCTCAGGATGTTTTCCTTCACCGTTTTGAGAGCAGTGGTGATGAAAATACAGAAAGTGAAATGCCTGCCTGGGTTCGAACTCACGACCTAGGATTCGTAAGTCAGGGCCGGTTATACCACTGGGCCACGACTGCTCTTAGGTATACCTACAATAATTTCATTAGAAAGTGAAGGTGTTCCCAATACGGTACGGTACACCAAGATTTTAATAGGAAACCTGTTTCTATTCAATGGAGAATGGCTCGATTTGGTCCAGCAATGAGGTTTAATTATAATGATTAAGATAAGCTGCAGTAATTGCTTGTCCAGCCAGAATATTGGAAGAGAAAGTTGATAGTGTTGCCCTTTCATAGCTGGTATGAAGGTGATGTTGATTTAGAAAGAAAGAAACAACAATTGTTTATTTTGCACAAACAAAACGCACATCTTACTAATATTATAAACGCGAAAGTTAGATGTATGGATGAATGTTTGTCAATCTTTGACGCAAAAACTGCTTAACGGATTTGGATGAATTTTGGCACACAGATAGTTTATAACCAGGATTAACACATAGGATACTTTTTATCCAGATATTCCAACGGGATCGAAACTTATGTGGGCGAAACCGCGGGGCGCAGCTAGTTTTAGATAAAAAAAATACATAAAATAGTCAAAAGTGTCATATATTTCTTCATTTTGATTGACAGTAGTAAAGTCTTTTTTTTTTTCAGGATGGGAAATCATCAAATGACTCCTCCCGCTCTGGGTGGAGCAGAAGGGAGTGTCAGACTCTTACTGACTAAAACCCACCCGTGTTCCTTCCTTAGCCCTTTATGTTCCAGGGCAGCGGTAACCCTTTCGGACGATCCCGCTACCCTGGCAGGCTTAGTAGTCAAGTCTTAGGGCTAATTTTTTTACCAAAGACTGTCTTTTATCTATCATCATCATCATCATTTCAGCCGAAAGACGTCCACTGCTGGACATAGGCCTCCCCCAAGCACCTCCACTTCGACCGATCTTTTATCTGTGGCATAAAATTTACGTCTGACAGTTGTTATATGGAAGAACTGTCAAAAATTCACAATTTCGAGTTCAGGGGGGTAATTGCGTAACACACTAATAGTAGCAATGGCTTTCATTTTGAAAGTTCAACAAATAACGCAATGAATGTCATGTGTTCGTTGTTGAGCAGACATGTTTTTCGAACATATGAAGTAATGATTAGCAATATCCTTCAAAATGATTCACATTGTGATTGAAAATGTGTTACGCTTATTAGGGTGACGACCGCCAACTTATCGGCGACATTTTTACGAAATTGCAATTATTATCGTAAACGATATAGTTTTAAATATAGTTTAAGATAATCGTCGCTTACGATAAGTTGGTGATCAGGGGTCGATTTATTCGCAAGATAAGAATTTGAATTCGCCTCTAATGAAGTTTAAGGTTATATGGTGGCACCAACGTTAATTTGTGACATACCGATCGATTCTGTAAAAATCTCACCAAGAAAAGTTAGGTGAAGTGAGCTTAGAGTGAGCTGTCAATAGTGTCAATCCCTAGCATTAGTTGGAATGACCGCTCACTCCACGCTCACTTCACTTAAGTTTTCATAGTGAGATGGTTACAGAATCGCACTGCAGAAGGCCAATTCCCGTAATTAAAAACGTTCACAATCTTTGACTCTTCACGTGACCAGAGGGCTAGCCTATTTTTAGCACAAAGCATTGCCCTCCAACGTGGTAATGCTGCCAGCCTTTTGGGCACTTATCCCATTGACAGCGATGCGGACGAATTTTATGATGCCCACTGAGCTCCTGCCTTTTTCTTATTTTTTTTATTAATACTTGTATAATAATTAATAATATAAATAGATATTTTATTGTTAGCTTGTAAAAGTAGTAATTAATCAGTGTATGTCAAAATAAAAGAAATACATGTCGCAATTTCTTTTCAGCAACAATCAATGTAAAAACATAGAAAAAAATGTAGTCATGTGTGTATGTAATGTTGTAATGTTGAGGTATTTCTGACATAATGAGACTGAGATCAGACTGCAAACGTTGTTAAAATTACGGGAATTGCCCCTCTGATCATGCGCGTCATCGTTTGTGTAATTCCGTTGTTCTATAGGAATGTTGGCTCAAAAATCTTAATTGTTCTCAGACGAGCGGAACCCCGCGTGATTTGTGTTGGGTGTGGCCAAGATGACGTTGCTGTGTACTTGTATAGCATACATTGCAGCGTCAGTTTGGCGACTAAAGAACCGCGTGAAAAACTGTGATCTCGCCCCACCCATAGAGTACGTCACTCGACAAAAATATTTTTAATGCAGATGCTAGACGAAATAATTTACAACTGCTTTTGCAAATGTAAAAGTTCTTGGCAATGTATCAAGGAGAGTAAAAGAAAAATCGCGATGGCGCCATAACTGACCATATCATAGACAAAACACGCGAAACTTTTATTTTTTAAGGTTAGTCAAAAATTTATAAAGATTTTTCATTCAAAGAGAATCCTACTAATGTTATAAACGCGAAAGTTTGTAAGGATGGATGGATGGATGGAGAGATGGATGGATGGAGAGATGGATGGATGGATGTTTGTTACTCTTTCACGCAAAAACTACTGAACGGATTTGGATGACATTTGGCACACAGATATTTTATAACCAGGACTTTTTATCCTGATTTTCCCACGGGATCGAAACTTATGCGGGTAAAACCGCGGGGCACAGTTAGTACCTACCTACATAAACAAACAAATAGATCAATATTACATCCGGCCCAGAAATGTCAACACCATAAATCTTACATAGACAATTCTATTTTCAAAGTTTGTTTATAAGGCATTTCCGGACTCTGCGCATAGACATGATGAAATGACGAAAATATGTCAAACTTTATGACATTTTCATAGTTGCTAGGTACAAATACAAATATAAAATCGTTTATTATCACAATTAGCATATTATACATAAGGACTTGTTTGGAGCCACCCTATAAGCAATCAATGCCTGTATTAGGAGACCTCAAAAGGTGCCTATATCCACAGAATAATATATAGTACTTACTACTTATAATTCTAAATGACAATATTTATGTTCCAACTATTTATCGATCTCTGTTTGCAATAAGATATCCGTAAGATAGCAATGTTTTACTTTAATTTCCGTGTTTTGATAAAACTTGTAAGTAGGTATTTTTACTACTCTGAATACGACCTCCTTAAGTAGGTACTTAACTACATGTAGAATTATATATTTTAGAAAACGTGACACAACGGATAGCTCCAAGGTACAGTCAACAGCAAAAGTAGGTGATCAAAATCAGAAATTCAATACTAATGAACGGAGTTCCCAGCTATATGGCAGCTGTACTAGTGGTACATGTTTGGTATAATTTACAATCACATACTTTTGAATCACTTCGACGCCACACAGTTCTGACGCGAATTCCGTTCATTAGTATTGAATTTCTGATTTTGATCATCTACTTTTGCTGTTGACTGTACCTATACGAATAACGTGCATTTTTAGAAGTCAAACGTCAAATTGCAAATGGTGCAGCGGTGACTCTGTGGCAACGGCCCCGACTTATCGAGTTATAGGCAGTGGATTCGAGCCCAGACAGGCGCTTTACTTTGTGTAAATTATTTCATCACCACTGCTCTCAAAACGGTGAAGGAAAACATCGTGAAGAAACCAGCATGTCCCAGAACCAAAATTCGAAGACATGTGACATCTACCCACGTGCCCAGCCCACTCCCTCCCGAAGAAAGGAGGCCTGAGTCCCAACAGGAGGAACATTATAGGCTGATTCATCACCTGCCTAGCCTTTTCCCAACTATGCTGGGATCGGCTTCCAGTCTAACCGGATGCAGCTGAATACCAGTATTTTACATGGAGCGACTGCCTATCTGACCTCCACAACCCAGTTACTGGGTAATACGAAACCCCTTGGTAAGACTGGTTGTCAGACTTTCGGGCTTCTGACTTCCCGTAACGACTGTCAAAGATCCACGAATGACAGCCGGGACCAACGGCTTAACGTGCTTTCCGAGGCACGGAGGGGTCTCGGTATGTAAAGATGGTTACCCATCCACAGACCAACCGTGGCAAGCGTAGCAACATACAGCGTAACATTATAGGCTGATTATGGTCCCTATATTATCTTGGGACCATCGCGTTAAAAAGATAGTTTGTGAATGCGATCCAAACGGTAATGGAAATCACATGAACGGATTGATTAACAAATGCTACTAGCGCCTCTAGGGACCAAAACTTACTGATTAATTTCCAACAGAAAATTTTATTGAATCTTCTTGTACTTCTAAAAATTCTAAACAGTTTTCTTCCGTGGGTTTACAATGTTTACATCATTATTATGTATCTTACAACAATTGCAATATATACTAATATGAGACCATGAGAACCACAGTGGCCTAACTGAAAAAAATTGAACTAATTTTTAGGCCACTGTGGCGCTATAACTTTTACAGTTTAGAGCAGAGAGCCACAGTGGCCTAACTGAAAAAAATTGAACTAATTTTTAGGCCACTGTGGCGCTATGACTTTTACAGTTTAGAGCAGAGAGCCACAGTGGCCTAACTGAAAAAAATTGAACTAATTTTTAGGCCACTGTGGCGCTATGACTTTTACAGTTTAGAGCAGAGAGCCACAGTGGCCTAACTGAAAAAAATTGAACTAATTTTTAGGCCACTGTGGCGCTATGACTTTTACAGTTTAGAGCAGAGAGCCACAGTGGCCTAACTGAAAAAAATTTACAAATTTTTAGGCCACTGTGGCGCTATAACTTTTACAGTTTAGAGCAGAGAGCCACAGTGGCCTAACTGAAAAAAATTGAACTAATTTTAGGCCACTGTGGCGCTATGACTTTTACAGTTTAGAGCAGAGAGCCACAGTGGCCTAACTGAAAAAAAATTACAAATTTTTAGGCCACTGTGGCGCTATAACTTTTACAGTTTAGAGCAGAGAGCCACAGTGGCCTAACTAAAAAAAATTGAACTAATTTTTAGGCCACTGTGGCGCTATGACTTTTACAGTTTAGAGCAGTTTTTTCAAATAAAGTCAGTATTGAAAAAATGTCAGTTAGGCCACTGTGGCTCTCATGGCCTCATATTAAAGCTGAAGATTTGTTGTTGTTTGAATGCGCTAATCTCTGGTACTACCAGTCGGATTTGAAAAGTTGTTTTTGTATTTGATAGTCCAATTCTTGAGGAAGGTTATAGGCTATTTAACATCACGCTAGGAATCTAAGGAGCCGAAAAAAAAGAAAAAAAGTAAGAAAGAACGCTAAGCGAAAACGCATTAATACCGCGGGCAGGCGATGGAATGGGTTGGGGTGACAAGAAATTTCTCGCGGCGCGGCGGACGAAGTAGTAAATAGGAAAAGGTAATTTTTTTTCTCTCATGTTCACGAGCAGTTGTTTCATAGATATTTCTGTCAGATAGTGTCACGTAGTTGTTAATATCTTGTGTTAACTCGTATGTACAATGTAACCGTAACAATGTAACCGTAAGTACCTAGTCATAAAGTTTGTTCAAGTGTTAAATAATTTTATGAAGTGCTGAACGTTTGTTTACTTTGTATGAAAATATTGTTTTGTAACTTTGTGTGTAGGTTGTTAAATTGATTGATTGATTGATTGTTGAGGATTTTCAGTTTCACTGAAATTAATTACTGGTGGGCACAACTCGCTAATCACATTATTTAAAGATGAAAGCCTTCATCAACTCATAAAAAAACAAAAATGTTATCTGTGGTCCGGTTGTTGGCGCGCTCTCCTGACATCTGTCAATCTATTTTATTTTCATATTTGGATGTATTTTCTTACCGTCCTAACCAAAACCGATAGTGAAATAAAATGGTTTATTCTGTAAACATGATGTCGGAATCATTTTTCCAAAATACAGTGCAACCTTAATATAGGTAACGTACCTCAATATAACGAATTCTTCGTAATCCCCTTGAAATGTTGAATAATTAACGAATTTTGTCAACCCAAAACATTTATAAAACGTTCCCAATAGTATGTGATTCAGTCGCGACAGGTTTCGACACGTTTTTACCTCTTTATAACAAATGTTAGACCAACCTTACCTCAATATATATATAACAAACCTCAGTTTAGCGAATTACTTGATGTAACGAATATTTAGGTAGGTACTTGTTCCCTTCCGATTTGTTATATCGAGGTTGCACTATATACAGGGTGGCAGGACATCGACGCGCAAACTGTAACCATGGATTCAGCACATGAGTTAAGACCCCTTATAGACGAAATTATTCGTCGGTTATCAAAAAAAAAATCTCGTGTTCTAAAAGTGCAATACTTACGCGGTCAAAATGTATGGAACAGCAATATTTTTTTTTAATAACCTACGAAAAATTTCGACTCTATGGGGTCTAAACTCATGTGCTGAATCCAGGTTACAGTTTGCGCGTCGATGTCCCTGCCACCCCGTATTATTTTGGTTTAAGCCAGCAATAACGAAGCTATATTAACCCTTTAGAAGAATTAAACAATGGAATGGTCAATACTAACAAATTGACTAAACGGTCAAACAAAAAAATTACGTCACTTATTCAGTTAACACTGCGCAGGCGGAAAAGTCATCATAAGTCATGCGCAAACAAACTGTAAAAAATTCTGTCATTACAAAAATTATAAATTCAAATATTCCTTTCAACAATACCGGCCTCATAACAGGAAAATAATCAAAACTCCTTAGACGATAACACTGAAGTTTGTTCATGTTTCTAGGAATCGTCTACAAAAAGTCTGAACATAATCTGTGGTGTCGAATTGTTTGGTAGTGTGAGCGGAAGTCTGGTACTGGTTCTAAGAACTGTGGTAACTCTGGACTGTGTTCACTGTAGGCGAGATCTATGTCATGCGGAACAAAAGATAGGGCTGGAGTTTTATCCATACCTATTTTTGTTTTTTTGAGATAAACATAACTACTTTAGGGTTGAGATACTATTTGGTTCGGTCAATTCCGATCCTACACTCCTACACTCTTTCGAATATTGACTATGGTCTCGACCCAACACAGCCGACCCGAACTTTTTTCGCATTTTTCTATAATATTCTGTGTTATTATGTGTCGGTCCGATCCGAACATTCGCATTTTGCACTTCGGAGTAAGGCCCCAGGTCTGTCGATTTAAGTTAAGCTAAGCTTGTCGCAGTTGGTCTGTGGATGGGTCTTTACATACCGAGACCCCTCCGTGCCTCGGAAAGCACGTTAAGCCGTTGGTCCCGGCTGTCATTCGTGGATCTTTGACAGTCGTTACAGGTAGTCAGAAGCCCGAAAGTCTGACAACCAGTCTTACCAAGGGGTATCGTATTACCCAGCAACTGGGTTATGGAGGCCAGATAGGCAGTCGCTCCATGTAAAATACTGGTATTCAGCTGCATCCGGTTAGACTGGAAGCCGACCCCACCATATTTGGGTAAAGATTAGGCAGATTATGAGATAAACATAACATACCATCACATCTGTATTTCTCGAAGAGTTAGGCAGAGATGCACTTAGTTCACACGACACCTACAAAATGATGTAGGAATGAATGTTCTTCTAATTCATCTCCTTTTTCGATCATTCGGTAGGTGAGTGAAAGATGCTGAGTGATAGTACACAGACCTACATTTTACCAGTAAAGTTTAAGTCCCATGTACATACTTAATGGCAATATGCTGAATAAGTATGAAGAGAGGTTTTTAAAAAGGGGATAAATATAATGACCACCATAAAATGCTTTGATACCCTTAGTTCTTGTACTTCAAATTGTATTCGAACACCAAATGTAGTAAATGATCACTAAATCTTAGCGAGCAAATTAATGCGTTATTTCTTCTTCTGCCTAAATAAACCACTATGATTGCCATAAAATGTAGGTTTATTACCAAATAAAGTATTATGATGCCATATTAAGTTATGTCTCCGGCTTGCTGCAAACTAGATAGACGAGGTTAAATTAAAAAAAAAAGTGATTAGGTTAGGTTAAAACCGTGACCTCCTACGCGCGAGCCGAGCGAGCGAAGCGAGCGGTACCGTACCGGCGGCCGGCGAGTGGCAGAAACGACTAGACTAGATTGTATTAAAAAAATATATGGAAAAAAAGAGATTATTTTTTGCAGGCTGCCGAGAACCGAACATGATTTATTTGGAGTCATTTTACTTAAATAGGATAGCGAGATGAATTTTGGTGATCATTTACTATTTTTGTCTGTTATATGTTACTATATCTGGTGGTATGTTAAACATAAGCCTTTTAAAAATATGGGTAGTTCAAGAGTTCACTGATGTCTTGGAGACAGTAACGGAGGAATTACAGTTCAGGCAACGCGTAATCTAGACAAGTCGAGTTGAAGCCAAGAAATACATTCTTCAGTAAAATTCGAGATGTCTCTTTAAGTTTAACAGTCACCACCATTAAGATTAGAACTAAATATATTTAGAAATTAAATCATTTTGTTACCCAACCTTGTCCATGTAAAGATAAATATACAAAAACAATTTAATTTACACACGTTAAATAATATTATCTTTAAAACTATACCCTTGGCGTTTATCTATCTGCAAAAACAATAAAAAAAAGATAATTTCGTACTAGATAAGTTTAGATTTTGCTGCCCTGATAAAAACATAACATAACTATAACATCATGCCTGTAATCTCCGAAAGGTTAGGCAGAGGTGCGGTCAAAGTAGGTACAGTCACGCGCAAAAGTATGTTTTTTGGCTTTATCCAAAAGCGATTTACTCTTTTATTTTTGAATGAAATTTTATTTTGTTACGAACATAAGTTTATGCAATGTGTCGTATTTCAATGTTGCCTTCGATAATTCAAGAAAACATCGCAATTGAAAGTTGCCAAGTGTTGACATATTGGTGCTCGTGACTGTACACCCTCATTTCGCCAGTTATGTTTAAGTCGCATGTAGTAGGGGGCGAGTCTCGCCATCCACAGGATAGAAATCCAGACTCCAGTAGGGTAATTGCATAACATAATAACAGTAGGAAAGTTTCCATTTTGACAGTTCAACAACATTCATTGCGTTATTTACACTGTTAAGCAGACAAATTTTTCGAACTTATGAAGCAATGGATTAGCAGTACCCTTTTTTTTGTGTGGGACATCATCAAATGACCTCTCCCGCTCTGGGCTGAGCGGAAGGGCGTGTCAGACTTTTACTGACTAAAACCCACCCGTGTTCCTTCAGTTGCCTGTGCCAGGGGCCACGGTATCTCTATCGAACAACCCGCGGCCCTGGCATTAGCCCTGGCATTAGCATTAGCAGTATGATCCTTCAAAATGATTCAGACTTTGATGGATAGTGTGTTACGTGATTAGGGTGCAGACTGCTACTGAGAAATTCCAGGTGGACAAATCCATTGACACTGCCCGACTCGGGGATCGACCTCAGGATTTGATCCTCAGTAGTAGTGCTTGCGACCATTAGACCAAAGACAGAGCCCTGTTAACCGTCGGGTAATAAAGTCGTTGAAGCGTATCGGATTGATCGAGATGCAACCATTCCTCATTTTATTCGGTCATCGCCCGCGCCGAGTTACACGGCACACCTCTCAATGGAAATCCCAACTCTATAATGTGTTTGTTGGTAAACTTCCTGTTTTTCATGGAAAATGGGTTATCTGTTCAACGGTACGTAGCCGATCTATTGAATGCAGGCGCTCGTGGCTAAATGATAACAGCTGCATGCGTCGATCGAAGGTTAAGCTATGCTTGCCGCGGTCGGTTAGTGGATGGGTGATACCCCTCCGTGCCTCGGAAACCATGTTAAGCCGTTGTTCCGGCTGTAATTTGTGTCGATCTTTGACAGTCGTTATAGGTAGTCAGAAGCCCAATAGTCTGACAACCAGTCTTAGCAAGGAGTATCGTTTTACTCAGTAACTGGGTTGTGGGGGCCAGTTAGGCAGTCGCTCCCTGTAAAATACTGGTATAAAGCTGCATTCGGTTAGACTGGAAGCCGACCCCAATATATTAGGGAAAAGACTAAGTAGATTGATTTTGATTCTTAAACGCGGGATTGCTCTCAAACTGTTGAAAGAAATAATAGTTTTCATTCTTTTATCCGACTTCAAAAAAGGAGGAGGTTCTAATTCGGTTGTATTTTTTTTTCTTCTGAGGTTTGGAACCCGATAGATGCATAATTTCATAGCACACGCAGATCTTATTGTCAAAGCAAGCTTATTCTAGTCCATCGCTATTTTAAATCTTGGCCTGAAGTAGCAGAAAGTGTAGTAGACATGTCTTGCAACAAATGCCGTTTTAGCGAACTAAGAATGAACTCAAACTATTTATTTCAACTAAACCAATTACAGGCACTTTTGAATTTTCAAGGGTCGGTCAGTCAAAAAGATGAAGGTGGCAATGAAAGAAATAAAGAAAATAAGTTTATTTGATCCAGGTTAAGTAAAGCATACAATATTCATACAGGGCCAGCCTATACCGTTCCCACTGCTGGGACACAAGCTTCCTCTTTGTGAGAGGGAGTGCGTAATCCACCACGCGGGCCCAGTAAGGGTTGGTAGGTGTCACATGTCTTCGAATTTTTCGGTTCTAAGACATGCCGGTTTCCTCACGATGTTTTCCTTCACCGTTTCGAGAGCAGTGGTGTTGAAATAATTTACACAAAGTAAAGCGCCTTTCTGGGTTCGAGTCTACGATCTACAACTCGTAAGTTACGGCAATGACCACTGGGAAATCACTACTGACAAAAAAATACCTGCATAGACCGACTAAAAATCTACTATAGAGACATTATGTGTTGATATGGATCCGTTTTTTATGATATTTGATGTTAACTTGTAAGAGCATGGCAGTTGAGAATATGTCATGCTCACTTAAATGTCTCACTGGTGGTGGCGCGTGTGTTGGATCATTCGGTTCCCTACAAAATGGTTGAGCTGGGTGGTGCTGATCCACGCGTCATGTCTGTGAACGGGCGCCGTCGCGTCGGTTGAGACTGGTCATCTCTGTTAAGAGATGACCAGTCTCAACCGACAACACAAACACAGAAACAATTTAAAATATAATTTTATATTTTAAATTGTTTCTTTTTTACATAGTTCTCACATATAGAAGCAATAAGAATAATGTACCCAGGATTTTGTAATAATATCTTGATTTAAAAGAGTGTCTTTGGAGTTTCTTTGCACGTTCTTCTCCATAGAGATCTTCGTTTTGGAATGGGCAACTAGCTTCTTTCTGACTAACTGACCGACTGTTTAATTTTGACAGTTCAAAAGTGCCTGTAAATTGAAATAAATTATTAGAGTTTGATACGCCTACACAAATAAAAAAAAACTCTGCTATATCTTGGCACTTTGCTTGAGAATGAACCTCTTGACCTTACTAATGAGATCATTCACCATTCTTATTATTTTTAAGTAACAACTAAAATTAAAATAAAATTAGTTTTATCAATTTTAAGATAGAACTTGCGCAGCGATAGGTAGTAATTCAATATGCCTAGCTTTTCCTCAACTATGTTGGGGTTGGCTTCGGGTCTAACCGGATGCAGCTGAATACCAGTGTCTTACATGGAGCTACATCCTATCTGGGTAACACAATGCTTTCATCCCTTGGTAACACTGGTTGTCAGACTTGTGGGCTTCTGAGTACCCGTAAGAAGAAAGAAAATGCATTTATTTGCGGCAAATATGACGCATAAAAAAGGACTTAAACACAATAAAAAAAAAAACAAGTTGGGGGTAAACATGTGTCACATTCATGCAGCGGCTGTCAAAGATGTACGAATGACAGCCGGGACCAATCACGGAGGGGTCTCGATATGCAATTAATGCAATGGATGATCACCCATCCACGAACCACCCGCGACCAGCGTAGTGTTATCATTTAGCCACGAGTTATTGTTACTTATATGTTTATAAAAAAATAATAAACTGTTCTAATAAGACCATTGTTATACTACAGTCCGACGGTCGAAATAATGAGTTTCTGACACCTGTCAGTGCGATAATAGGGTAGTTGCCAGGGTAAAAAAATAATTATTATATTTGGTCAGTCAGTTAGATTATCGAAAAATAATGGACACGTATTTTTTCTTTTGTCAATCAAACAAAAAATGACCAAGATAAAGCGCGTCAAAATTTGGGAGTGGGACGTCGTGACGTCACTTGCTTGCAAAAGTGTCGCAAGCAAGTGACGTCACGCGGAACTTTAACGGCCGATATCTTCATCATTTTTTATATAATATAATTGACAAAAGAAAAAAACAGGTTCAATATTGTTTGATAATCTAACTGACGGACTAATTAGAATTTTTTAGGAAAATAGCTAATAAAGATCAACTTCGCAAAACACGTATTCGTTTGTATGAATCTGACATGTGTCAAGAACGCATTCTTTCGTCGGCCGCACTATAAGTGTTCTTATTATTATACACCGTGACTTTTTAGTCGTCTGACAACGGCAGCCCACTTCATGTATCCAATGACTACTACACATTCATAACAAAAAAAATGGCATTTAAGAGAAAAAAAAGAAAAAAATATTCAGTATTATGATGCATAACGTAGTTGAAACATTCTGTTGCGAGCGAAGATCTATCTACTCGACTCGTGCGATGGGTAGGTATGTTCTACTGTTTGATACGTAAACATTATTAACGGGATGTTTCATAATTCTAATGTATTATTTATTTTTCTTTGTACCTATTATTTTAATTAATGGTAAAAAAAAACACGCCTAGAGGTATTTTATGTCGGATACATTGAGTGGACCACCTTTGTCAGACGACTAAAAAATCACGGTGTATATGCCACAGCCAACTGGTTAAATTAGCCGTTTAGTCAACCGCCTGGCCTTTGGAAGTAGTGCTCGCCTCGTTTCGCTCTCTCGGCTCACACGCGGTTGATCACAGCAGTTCTAACCTAACCCTAGTAGTAGTCGTCGCGTGGTCGGGATGCCCTGGCTTAGTTACTACGACCAATTCGGCTCGCACGTGATTGGTTACAGTTCCAACCTAAACTATAATTTATTGAATAACATTCAGGCCGTTAGTTGTACGGCTGTCGTTTAGTTAAAAGGCTAGGCGGTTGACTAAATGGCTAATTAAACCAGTTGGCTGCGATGTATTATATATAGCAATACAAAGCTCACGTAGCTTCGTTGCCTAGTGGATTTTACACCTAATACCTTTAACGTTGATGGATAAACTAAAAATAGGGCTGTAATTTTAATTTAATAGACGCTAGTAACTGTATTATAACTTGGCTGCTTTTAAAGAAGTCGGTAGATATAGCTACCGTTATTAAAAACGTCATGACGCCATTTTTTGTTATATTTATTTTTGTTGTAAATAAAATCATGATGTCAAAACTGCCAGGATGACTGACGTTTGATTTGTATAAGTTATTTTATAAGAGTATATTTGTGAGAAGATACATTTTTGCAACGGTAAAACATGATTATTTATGTAGCAACTGAATGTAGTTTCAATTTGTGAGAGAAAACATCGGCCATTTTATTAAAAAGCTATTACGTTGAAAACTTTTGCGAGCATTGATAACATAAACAAAATGGAATCTAGATTCTTGTGTAAACATTTTAGAAAAATCAAGATTATATTTTGTGAAAATTTGCATTGCATACTTGTGGTTTTCAAAATAATAATGTAATGTTAAGATTTATTTAAAATTTGGTGGTAAGTATTTAAAACTAGCGGACCCGGCAGATGTCGTCCTGCCCGAAAAAGCAGCGCCACCTACCGGGTCCAATTGTGCATACAAACCTGACAATAACAAACACAAAAAAAAAAGAATTACCTGTTCAATTTGGTGCAGTCGATCGGAAGTTATGCGCGTAAGTACATAATTCGGTTAGGTATTCATTTTTTATTTATATAAATAGATAAATCAAACCATAGAATTTGTTTAAAATACCACAATATTGATTCACGTTAGCTCAAATATTTATGCGTTCCATTTGCCATTTTCCGCGTTATTTATTTGAACTTGACCTCTTTTCGGAACCAACTGTAAATTTATTATGATAGACAGTCGTGTTCTAGCTAAAATAATTACTTCGTTTAATTTTAACGATATAGTTAGGAGCCAACAGTTTACTCTGGTTTTAGGTTCAACTATCTAGGCCATCGGTTTATGTCTGTGATCTTTGCTACAGATAATAATATCAAGAGATTGCTTAACTGCCATAAATGTCAAAATGGATTGACTCTCTGTCACGTCCTGTGAAGTTTGTAAGGTTGGGCAAAGGTATTCTACTATGGAGCCTTCGATTGTCAATGACTATGAGATGCATGGAATTAGTATGTACTATCTTGATGCGAATATGTCATGTTGTTTTTAATAATCAAGCGGGTCTCGGAATATATATTGTGTCACAAATTGGCAGCATGTCAATGCAAAATATTTGTTTTTATCTGACATTGGTGTCATAAAAGGTCGAATGCTGAAATGACCAAGGTTCGGTTAATCACTAGGTACCATTGTTTGATTATGATATAAACCTCAGTTTTGAGCCATAAATAAAGTGGACGTAACAACAATCCATAAAGATCGCAATTTTAATTGGCAACAAAATGAGTTGGCGCCACACATCAGTGTTGCCAAGTTCAAGTACAAAACAATTAATTTATAGATCTCTATTTTTGATGCTAACTATTTTGCTACCATTTGACCTCACATGAGTAGGCCTTGACAACGCATAATGATGAATATGCCGCCGTAATTAACGCGTTTTAATTGCATAAAAACTAGTTTCTTTTAATTAACCGATAGGCTGATATAGTCCACATAAATAATAATGACGCAAGACTAAAAGTTTCCGCACACAAGCGTGACGCGACTCTGTGGTGTGGTGTGGTGGTGTTATACCGGAGTCGTTGCGCGCCTGTTTGCGGGAACCTTAAGACCACACAAATGTTAAGTATATGGTTTTTAATGTCTTCTAATAAATGAAATCCTCGTAAAAATATTGATGTATTGCTTCTTGGTTATTTATAGAGTTTTAATTTGTTTTTATAATTAATAAAATTTGTATTTTTTCCTCAATATTTGTATACTTAATTAATTGTATAATTTATATGTATACCAACCTAATATCATTTTAAAATTTTATTCATAATAATGAAAGCTGCTACCAATTTTGTTAAAACGTAGTTCCTTCTCTAGTCTATTCACTATAATTAACTTAAGTTTTAACTTACATAATTACCTACTTATAACATAAACATGACTTATAAATATAAAAATATTCCTAACTAACGGTATTTTTATTTATTTAAATATCCTAACGCCAGCCCCAGGGCCCAGTGCGGGTTGAGAGAGGAAACTGACATGTTTTCGAATTTTTAGTTCTAGGACATGTCTTCAGATGTGGAAAGAGAGTAGGGAGGCCTTTGCCCAGCAGTGGGACGTTAGTAAAGTAAAGTTACGACAAAAAAAGGCGCCTTTCTGGGTCCGGACCCAGAAAGGCGCTTTTTTACTTATTGGTACTTATGATTATCTGTAATTAATAGGGTCGATCTAAGAAGTGTGGTCGTTAATTACTTGCTAGACACGACAAAACTATGTAAGTAATTAATTTATTCCATTATCTACTGATAACTATCTACGCCCCGCGGTTTCACCCACATAAGTTTCGATCCCGTGGGAATATCGGGATAAAAAGTATCTTATATGTTAATCCTGGTTATAAACCATCTGTGTGCCAAATTTCATCCAAATCCGTTCTGTAGTTTTGGCGTGAATTAGTAACAAACATCCATCCATCCATACAAACTTTAACGTTTTTTTAATATTAGTAGGACTATAACCTTAGGTTAAAATGCAGGCGCTTCTCATTATCAGCAGTTAAAGGTAAGATATTCATATCATCACACCACGCCTCTGTTCCCCGAAGGGTCAGGCAGAGCTGCAGTGCGATTCTGTAACCATCTCACCGTGAAAACTTAGGTGAAGTGAGCTGTCATTCCAAATAATACTAGGGATTGACACGTCACAACAAGCTCACTTCACTTGAGTTTTCATGGTGAGTTTTTTACAGAATCGACCGGATGTACCTATAGTACAGTCACGAGCAAAAGTATGTATACAATCGGCTTTATTGAAAAGCGATTTACTCCTTTATTTTTGAATGAAATTTTATGTTGTTACGAACATAGCTTTTTCGAACCCATAGGTTTATGTAATGTGTCGTATTGCAACGTTGCATTCGTTATTTCACGAAAAAATCGCAATTGAAAGTTTCCAAGTGTTCACATATTGGTGCTCGTGACTGTATACCCACATTTCGCCAGTTATGTTTAAGTCTCATGTCATAGGGGGTGAAGTATTGCCATCAACCAGACACAGATCCAGATTCCGGGCTATTTTTGAGAAATTTCAAATGGAAAAACTGAATAACACTGTGCCCGACCTGAGAATCAAACCCAGAAACTCATGCTCAGCAATAGCGCTTGCGACCACTAGACCCAACATGGCAATCCAGACATTTATTTCGAACCATTTACAGGCACTTCTGAACTGTCAAGGAGTCGGTTAGTCAGAAAGTTGAAGTCATTCCAAATAATATCCCTGGACATTTCACACAGCGCCATCTAGTCCCAAGCTAAGCAACCTAATGCTTGTGTTATGGTAACAAGATGGCTAATAAACTACTTATATACATTTTTTTTGTAAATACATACATATTATAGATAGAAAAACACCCAGACTCGGAACAAGTACATGTAGGTCATACAAATATTTGTTCCGTGCGGGAATCGAACCCGCGACACGCAGCCAGCAGGTCAAGCTACCCTATCAATTTTTCTCAATTAACCTTGACCTTAATGCTTTAGCGATAAAGTTGAAAATCTATTAAAGAAATTTGACAGATTGTAGTAGCTTGATGTGCTGGCGTCTGTACCTAAGGTATTAATAAGATAAGCTTTTGACCTGTGGAGTGATTGGGTAACAGAATATCAGTAGGCTTTCATTTTGACAGTTCAACAACATTCATTGCGTTATTTACGTTGTTGAGCAGACAAATTTTTCGAACATATGAAGCAATGGATTAGCAATATCCTTCAAAATGATTCAGATTGTTATCGATAGTATGTTACGCAATTAGGATGCTGTAGCTATTGAGATACTTACCAAGAGCTAAAACATAGGTAATAAAAGTGCTCAACCGACCTAACAGCATCGGGATCATCGACTCTAAACCACAATGCATTGTGCCCCAAGCGTAAGTACCGGTTGATACAACCATAATGCATACAGGAACACAAAGCGCAAGGTCAAGGAATAATACATGCAATCAATACACAAGCTGAATTCAATGGAGGAATCACTACAGATCAAAACATTGATCGATCGGAATGTAAGGACAAAGACGGGGTCAGGTATTTTTAGATTGACGTAAGGTGCGCCTTAGGGCGCGTTCACATTAAACGTCCGTTTTACAGGTCCGTTAAAACGTGTATGTTATTAGCATATGTAGTTGTATGAGCGAGTTCACACATAGTACAGTATTCCGGATCCAGTAGAAAATACCGATCCAACAAAATAAGCAGCAATCCGTTTTACAGGTCCGTTTAAACGTATGTGTTATTAGCGTATGTAGTTGTATGAGCCAGTTCACACATAATACAGTATTTCGGATCCAGTATACTGATCCGATCTCTTAAAATCAGTCCTGTGTGAATACTATCTTCAGTAGCGCCGGATCCGTTAAAAAGGATCCTATAAATGCTGTGTGAATACTATCTCCAGTAGCGACGGATCCGTTAAAAAGGATCCTGTAAAAACGTACGTATATGTGAACGCGCCCTTAGTCTGTCATAAAATAAATAAAAAAATGTATAGTTCGGCCGACGAGAGAATGCGTTATTGATACCTGTCAGTTTCATATTTAAACGAATACCTACGTGCCTATTGGTCGTTCCAGAATTAGCGTGTTCAAACAAACAACATCTGTAGCTTTATTATTAGTATATATAGAATTGAATATAGACTAGAATTGTCGATCTGACAGGTGTCAGGAACGCATTCTCTCGACGGCTGAGCTATAGTACTTAGGCACCTGACCCACCGCTGACGATGAAGCAACTGGCTATTAACGATTTTCTCGCTCAAGAAACGTACAGACCGCCAGCACACCAAGTTACTACAATCTGTCAAATTTCTTTAATACATTTTCAACTTTATCGACAAAACATTAAGGTTCAAGGTTGATTGGAAAGATTTTACAGTTTCGGATACGGTACAAAAGATTGTAGGTCCCGTGTAAGTAAAATATATTCAGGGTGGCAGGGACATCAACGCGCAAACTGTAACCGTGGATTCAGCACATGAGTTTAGACCCCATAGCTTCGAAATTTTTCGTCGGTTATCATAAAAAAAATCTTCTGTTTCATAGAAAAGTGCAATACCTACGCGGTCAAAACGTATGGAACAGCAATATTTTTTTTTAATAACCGGCGAATAATTTCGACGCTATGGGGTCTAGTATCATGTGCTGAATCCATGGTTACAGTTTGCGCGTCGATGTCCCTACCACCCTGTATATTAATAGTTGATCGCAGACTGTTCACACCGAGCAACTACTTGTTTAGCGACCAGAACTATCAAAAAGAGTATTCTTTTTAATTCGTTTATTTTTTCTTAATTTTAAGGGTTATAGATTTATTTTTTTATTTGAACCAGCCTGCTTTATAGCAATTATGCGCTTTAAGCTTTAATAATAATTTAAACTCTTTATTGATGATGTCATTTTGTAATGATATAGGTACTTATTATGGAATTTTAGCAACTGATTTAATAACTATTGAAGATAAAACTGTCTAATATTTGTGATGTTTCAGACAGATAGGTATTACAAACAATGAGGAGGAAAAGGAATAAGAAGGTAAAAAAAGAAACAATTGGCAGCAAAAAAATTTGCATGCCTTCAGGCGTAATATGGTTGAACTGTACTTTATTTTTAATATTAACAACATAATGTAACTACCCATATTAGCAAATAAATGATTTTGAATTTGAATTTAAAAGTTCATGCTCGGGATACTCAAATAACTAAACCATGCAAGCAAAGAAAACTAAGCCGGAAAATACTGGGAAAATTAAGATTTGTACAGAATCATCAGAACGTTGTGACAAAAACTTTACAACATAACAAAAAGACTAGACGGTTAAAAAATGAACTACAAAGCAAGTTCATGATAACGGAATACCCAATCAATTAAGTAGCTATTTAATTGTGACGCTTTTTTACTGGACAATAAAAAAAGCGCTCGAGCAAACAAAGTTCAAAGGCAGCACTTCTTGTGCGTTTAGACCACGACTACACTTCTGATAATACAGGCTGATAAATAATTAAGCCACTGGCACATTACTGTGCTGTGCTGTGTCGTGACGCGGAATGCACCAATCAAACGTATGTGTTCAGGATGACGTCAAATCACAATGAGTTTTGATTGGCTAAAACTGCGTCAAAAGGTGACACAAGACAGTAATGTAAATCCGGCGTTAAATAATCCGATCCAGTCTGTCCCTTGCTGGCCTGCCTTCTCCCAGCGACGCCCTAAGCCGAGCAAAGTTTTTCTTAGCCACAAAGGGGGTGCCCTTAGCATGTAGCCGCTTAGTTTTCAAGTTTTTTTAAACACTGGCTGGAGGCCCTAATTTATTAAGGTGCCCACAGGCAAGTCTGGTTAGGCAGACGACCACCTCCTTAGTTGAACTGCGAGATGCCATTCATAAAAAAGATGATACCTAATTATGAATTCATTTGCGTCCTTGGATGTGGTTTAAAAACTTCTCTAAAATATCGAAAATATTATTTTCAATCTTTATGTGAAAATTAAATGATGCTCGTTGGTAAGCGCATCACTTTAGAAGGGCTCGAACGATTTGGCAAATCTTCGTTTTAATATTTTTGGGATAGTCCCAAACAGCACCCTAATTGCGTAATACACTATCGATCACAATCTGAATCATTTTGAATGATATTTGCTAATCCATTGCTTCATATGCTAGAAAAAATTGTCTGCTCAACAACGTAAATAACGCAATGAATGTTGCTGAACTGTCAAACAAAATCAAAGCCATTGCTACTGAAAGTGTGCTACGCCATTAGCCCGTAAGTTCTTACGGAAAGAAAAAAAATTGATAGGTAAGTTCCCGGGAAAGTTGGAAAACTCGGGAAAACTAAAAGTGCATTTTCTGTGGGAATTTCGTATGAATTTTAAGGATAGGGCAATTATGTTTGCCGGGACAGCTAGTTAATAATAAAGATAAAACAATAAATCTAGAAAGATTCCTTCTTCGGGGACCTTTTTTCAAACCTTTGTTTCAAAGTATCATGTAAGAACAATATGCTATTTATTCTCATGAGTTGATTCCATAGTAAAAGTAGTTCATGTTTACACACCGAATACTAATATAACCTGTATATTCCTTTAGAAATATTCGTGGCACCTGACTGCAAAGGCGGTACCTAAATATCCTGAGCCTAGTTTCCAAACTTTCTGTGGCGCAACACTACCCACGAAGCCCTACGGACTAGGTGCATACCCCGGATATCGGTGCATACTCTTGCGTAAGTTCTAAGCGTCGTAGGGAAATAAATAATTGATAACTGACTACCATGTCGGTCTAGGTACATAATCAGCCTATAATGTTCCCACTGCTGGGACACAGGCCTCCTCTCTTCGAAAGGGAGTGGGCTATACAAGCTGTTGTTTTGCATCCTCGTCAAATTTCAGGAGGCTGCTAGGAAAGACATAAATAATCAAATAAAATTACGATCCCTGGTAAATAATGAATACATACTTTTTTTTAGTTATTTAAGTTTGACAGTATTTCAAAATACACTACTTTCAAAGAACAGAATCGCGTTATTGTATCGTAAAAGCGGCCGCGTTTTTATGTGTGTGTAAACGGGCAGTTACAGTGCGGTCTCAGACAGGCCGCGTTTTAATACATTATACGTGTCCCACAAACTTTCCGAAAATTTGAAAAAAAAAATACCTACTTATTTTATTATTGATTCATGTCGAGAATCAGTAGCATAGTTACCTCCTTGAATTTGACGGGGTTGCAAAACAACACCTTGTGTAGTAGGTATACAAGGTGTTATTTTGCAACCTCGTCAAATGTACGACACGAAAAATGGTAGATGTGGTGTATAGCCTACTTATACTGGAGTACCTAGATCGAACCAAAAATCGAAGATATGTGACATCTACCAACCCGCATTGGGCCCGCGTGGTGGATTACGGCGCACCTCTCAAAAGAGTGGAGGCCTGTCTAGTTGATAACTGTTTATCATTACAGGGAATATGGTAATAAACCCAATGCGCTGGTGAACGTTCAAACCGATCAATTTGACCCGAGGGCATAGAGTGTTGTCGGCAACAGATGACTTGATCGCATTCCTATGTTTGATCGGAATCAATAATTACAAATGTCATATGTATTTTGATGATGCGATCTGTTGACATGTTTCATTAATGTCATAGATAACATAGCATTACGCTTGTATTCTCCAAAGAGTTAAGCAGCATCATCAGCTTATAGGAGTCCACTGCTGGACATATGCCTCTCCTATTGCACGCCATTCAACTTTTTCTCCATTTTCACATATTGGCCTTATTGGTGAAGGTCAGGAGGGTAGTACTTGCAACCGGCGTGCGTGACCAGCGGGGTGATAGCGTAACACACTATGGCAATAGCAATGAGATGTATTTTGACAGTTTAACAGCATTCATTGCGTTATTTACGTTGTTGAGCAGACAAATTCGAACATATGAATTATGAAGCAATGGATTAACAATATCCTTCGAAATTGTTTTAAATTACGAGAATTGGCTTTCAAACTGTGAACGTTCTTAAAATTACGAGATTTGCCTCTATGATCGATCACTGACGATTCAAGAAACCATGATTCAAATATAGTTCTGATTCAATTTATAATAAATGTCACGACTGCTCTTGAAAAGTCAATAGATCTTCAAGAGGGAGCTCTCAAGTGCATTGACACCACTTAAACTCTTGCGCAGCGATCGAGTTCCAAGTACCCGCCACCACTTGATTTGTGGAGCGCTGACGGGTTGATTACTCTATGGCCTGTGGCCGTAACATTAAGTTGTTATAGCCAGTCGTATAATACACACGAAAAGTAGATTTTTATCGTACTACAAGACGTGCGCCTGATTGTAATAGCCATCGGAAAAAATGACGAATTACAATAAATACATCCAATCCATCTCGTTATTCGATGGATCTTTGACAATCGTTACGGGTCGTCAAAAGCCCGAAAGTCTGAAAACCAGTCTCACCAAGGGGTAGGTATCGTATTACCCAGTCATTGGGTGCTTTCATGCTTCCAAAACCAGTTAAGGTTGTGCGTTGTCTGTCAGAATGAATGAGTTTAAGGTTCTTATTACAGTGCGAACGACGAGAGAATGCGTTCTTGACACCTGTCAGTTTTACACATACGTTTTTTGAGAATTTGATCTTTATTGTAGCTACTAGATTTTGCCCGCGACTTCGTCCGCGTGTATATCGGCCCCCGAGCCATCGCGTCATGTACATTACCATGTAAACTTCCACCGAAAATTGGTTTGAACGAGATCTAGTAAGCAGTTTTTTTTAATACGTCATAAATCGTAAACCGCAATTTACCTTTCATTCAATCAACTCATGATTTATTTTTATAGATAATGGTACCGGTACGGAACCCTTCGTGCGCGAGTCCGACTCGCACTTGGCCGGTTTTTTTCATTTTGCTTGGCTCCTAAGGGTTATGGCGTGATGTAGCCTATAACTTCCTCAAGAATTGGGCTATCAAACGCAATATGGTTTTTTTTTTAATCTGACTGGTGGATTCGGAGATTATCCCCTACATACATACAAACAAGCAAACAAATTTTACCTCTTTGAATATTAGTATAGATGTTGATATGGAATAGCATTATCTCACTGCCAGGTGTCCGAAACGCATTCTCTCGACGCCGACGCTGACGGCCGGACTGCACGATGATGAGAAAAATGCCGGACCTAACTGTTCCGGCATTTTCACTATATGAACATTTTCTTAGCTAATACGAATTACATTATGAAATCTTCTTTTTCGCTGATTGGGGAGACAAGAGTGTGTAATACGATTTGACTGCATCCATTGCTATAGTTAGTAGCTATACTCAAATCTTATTTGTTTCAAATTGACGTTATTTCAAGATAAACAAATATTAACTTTATTATAATAGTAATTAAGTTGATTTCAGAGTGTAGAGTAAACAAAAAGAGAAGTTGTAGCGTAAACTGAATTTTATTGTGTAGGAATTAAAGTAATTTTTCCATAAACTCGTATTTGTTTACATTTTTGGCGAATATATCGCGAATGCAAATTAGTAATGTTGATTTATAAAACATACATACAAAGTGGCAAAGCCGCCAGCCTTTTGTGCACTTTTCCTATCTACAGCGATGCGGACGAATTTTTTGATGCCCTAAGATTCTTTCCCTCCTTTTTTAGGGTTCCGTAACCAAAGGGTGATAACAGGGCCCAATCACTAAAGCTTCGCTGTCCGTCCGTCCGTCTGTCTGTCAGCGGGCTGTATCTAATGAACCGTAAGAGGTAGACAGTTGAAATTTTCTATTGTCTCTATAGAAACAAATAATATACATAAAATAAATAAATTAATTAAACGGCCCGGGGATACAAGAAAAGTGTTTAAACAAGAATGTAGTGTTGAATATTGGCGGTACGGAACCCTTCGTGTGCGAGTACGACTTTCACTTGAACGGTCTTTTTATATGTATATATATACATGCTATGATTATTAATTTAAGACTGTTAGCTTATATATTTTGGTAATACATTTCTGCCCAACCCTTTGGGAAATCTAAGCGTGATGTTATATTACGTTATGTGATACAATAATAAAACATTCGTCATGCAGCATGTGTGCTGCCATAAACCCATAGACAGCCTATTGTCATTCATGATTTGTTTGGCAAAGTCCCAATTTAAAACGCCCGAATTCCTACGGGGAATTCCGCCATGGTAAAACTCAATTTCTGAGATGCCGAAAACAATTTGAGAGTTGGGAAAACCCGACATCGATAAACACTTACATCACTTGGTGTGATAAACAATAGCCCGAGCGAAAGTGGTGTAGGCATGAGGCATGTAAAGTTCACTCAACCTCCATAGAAAAGGGAGGATCCTCTGACCAGACGGGTGTTGTGTCTGGCGGGCCCAACGATTGACGTTGGGAAATTGTATCTATGCTAATTGCGCGGTAAACTCTGCTTGCGAGATGCAGGATTTGCGTGACGTCAGTATGACGCGTTGTTCGCATGTGGCGTTGTAGATACCGCTACATTGGTAACACAACCTGAACCCTAATTTCGTTACACACTGTGTGAATCATTTTGAAGGATATTGCCAATCCATTGCTTCATATGTTAGAAATATTTGTTTGCGCAGCAACGTGAATAACGCAATGAGTGTTATTGAACTGTTAAAATGAAAACCATTGCTACTGTTAGTATGTTACGCAATACCCCGCGCAGGATAAGTTGCATGGCTTCGGATTCTAATAAAACTTCGTATTACGCTAAGCCAGCTCAAATCAAATCAAATTATTTATTTGCATAAAATCAAGGCGTCAAAGTGTTACCACAGACGTATGACCCACTGTACTAGTGATGGTTGTAAAATTAAAATCGCACATGTGCGGAAAAGAAAAAAAAAGTAGTAGTTCATGCAAAAAAATGTCTGCCTGTGTCTGCTTTGTATATAATATTTACCTATTTTCTTACCATCCATCATATAATAATCCATCACAAACGCCGAAAAGAAAAATGTTTCTTGTAGGTATGTTAAAAATTTAAGGTCTTGGCAAGACTGTCATCTCAACAACAGACAAAATTATGACTCTGGTGTGCTTAGAATCTAGAATATTCCTAGGTGGTCGATACTCGTTAGAAATATCGATTGTCTAGGTACCACAGACTGGCACTAACTGCCGTCTCCCATCCAAACTCAACTGTCAAATGTTTTATGACCACTGTTTTTAAATTCGGAACACCTAGCCTTTTCCTTAAAGAGGTTTTACACCCGTTCCAACCTTTTTAGGAGTCAGGCAGCATTCAAGTACTGCGACATATTTGGTAGTAAGTGCAATTAAGAATTACGTGTTACGAGTATGTATCTGCTAACCTAATCTAGGCAATTAACTAAACGACTAGGTGTTGTTTTGCTACCAGTTATAACGATTGCATTTCGCCATTTATACATAACTGGCATAAATGTGACTATGTTTATAATCCTATTAATAATATTATAAACGTGAAAGTTGTTGAGGGGCCCGTGGCTAAATAATAACAGCCGCACAGGTCGATCGGTCAGGTTAAGCTGCGCTTGCCGCGGTTGGTCTGTGGATGGGTGACCATCTTTACATACCGAGACCCCTCCGTGCCTTGGAAAGCACGTTAAGCCGTTGGTCCCGGCTGTCATTCGTGGATCTTTGACAGTCGTTACGGGTAGTCAGAAGCCCGAAAGTCTGACAACCAGTCTTACCAAAGGGTATCGTATTACCCAGTAACTGGGTTGTGGAGGTCAGATAGGCAGTCGCTCCATGTAAAATACTGGTATTCAGCTGCATCCGGTTAGACTGGAAGCCGACCCCAACATAGTTGGGAAAAGGCTAGGCAGATGATGATGAAACGTGAAAGTTTGTATGGATGGATAGATGGATGGATGAATGTTTGTTACTTTTTCACGCAAAAACTACTGAACCGTGTTTGGCTCACAAATAATTTATAACCAGGATTAACATATATGATACTTTTATCCCGATATTCCCACTGGATCGAAACTTATGCGGGTGAAAAAACCGCGGGGCGCAGCTAGTACACCTATAATGTAAGTATGTTTTAGTATAATATTGCGTGTTATAGTAACATGACATAACGCCTGTAATCCCCTAAGGGTAAGGCAGAAATATACCTACAGTACTGTTCTCAAAACGGTGAAGGAAAGTATCGTGAGAAAATCGGCATGCCGTAGAACCAAAAATTCGAAGACATGTGACTTCTACCAACTCGCACTGGGCCGCGTGGTAGATTACAGTCCACTGCTTTTCGAAGAGAGGAAGCCTGTATCCTATACGGGAACATTATATAGGCTGGTTATGCTTATGTTGTGCCTATAGTACACTCACATTCAGCCAGGTCCCATGTAATATCCATTGCCATCAACCGATCACAAATTCTGAGTAGCAGCCTGGAGTCTGGAGTCCAGGCTGCTACTGAGAAATTCCTGATGGAAAAATCCAATAACACTTTGCTCGACCTGAGAATCGAACCCAGGTCCTTAATACTCAGCAGTAGCGCGTACCTCTGCTTAAACCTGTGGGGAATACGGCACCCTAATTGCGTAACACAATCAATCGGAATCTGAATAATTTTGAAGCAAATTGCTAATCCATTGCTTCATAAGTTCGAAAAATTTGTCTGCTCAACACGTAAATAACGCAATGAATGTTGTTGAACTGTCAAAATGAAACCGATTCCGATTGATCGTGTGTTACGCAATTAGGGTGCTAGCCTGTTATTGAATTTGAATTGTTTGAGTGACTGTTAAATGCACACATTCCACATTGAGACATGCATGCCTTGGAGAACAATAAGTCTTACACATGCTCGGGCAATAGTTCAAATTTTTGCATTGTGTAAACTATCATGTTCGTCAAGTATGTGCTTGTCCCTGAACTATTTATTTGCACTTCTCTTACTCTCGCCATCAGGTTAACCATATTTTGACAGCTGTCTTAGAACGTACATATTCCAGAGGGGAAATTCTCGTAATTTTAAGAACGTTCACCGTCTGATCTCAGTTTCAATCTGTCAAAAATAACCTCATAACTATAATTTTATTGAATTTTTTATTTAAATTAACTTATTTATTTGTAATGCAATTTTTGAAAGTGTAATATTTTATGTATGTAATTTGTGTTGTATTTTTTGTGTTTGTTCTATATAATTTGTAGTGCTTCTTAATATGGGAATAACTTCCTGAAATAAATGATTATTTAATTTTAATTTAAAAATACCTTAAATTTCCCTACATTTGTTTGTCGCCGAGATGAGACTGCCACTAGATTTTGAACGTTTTCAATTACGAAAATACGCCTTCAAATTACGTAAAAGTTTACTTTAAAATGCGTAATAAAATCCTACTAATATTGTAAACGTGAAAGTTTGTATGGATGAATGTTTGTTACTCTTTCACGCAAAAACTACTGAACGGATTTGTATGAACTTTAGCACACAGATGGTTTATAACTAGGATTAACATATAGGATACACGATGTAGTATGTACAACTGTAGTTAAATAATTATTTTTATATACCAGTTTTATTTAAAAATTTAATACCCAAATACTTATAATTGAAATGTAAAGTAATGGCCTGAAACACAGGTTTGAATTTAACCTAGTTCGGGTGGATCGCTACCTAACACTCGAATTCCGAACCATCATTACTTGCACCTGTAATTAAAAAAAAAATATTTTAGCTGTAGTTTATTTTTAGACACTATAATAAATGTATGGGAAATTTGCCACTCCTGGATAAATGTACAGTCAACAGCAAAAGTAGATGATTAAAATCAGAAATTCAATACTAATGAACGGAGTTCGCAGCTATATGGCAGCTGTACTAGTAGTAAATGTTTGGTATATTTTACAATCACGTACAGTGTGTCGTCAATATTATCTGACCCACCCTAAAAACAAACGAATTTGGACCCTCTGGCTGTAACATTAAGGTTTATTCAATTTATATGAGCTTAACAGACAAGTGCTCGAGGACTTGTTTAACAAATACAAAACAATACAGACACGCAAATTTGATCTTTATAACGTTAGCATTAGGTTATATGTTATAACTACTTGTTATAATATAATTAGTGTAATAGCTTATTTTAATGATTGCGTTCAAGTAATTCTGGTCTCGTGGTCTGTGTATAAGACTGAGAATATCTAGGTGCGAGATCAAATCCTGCGACGATGATATTGTTTTGCTTTCAATTTAGAATTTATTCCAAAACTATTTCTTGTATTATTATAAAGAACTATAGACGGATAATCTTCAAATATAAACTTTGCAAAATGGTAATATTTTCGCATAACTTGTAATAAGTGGGTAGTTGAAAAATAAATATTATTTATTATAAAACTGATATTCAAATGCTACTAAGGGTATGCAGTGACTACGCTCAAACATATTTTACCTAGTCTTACTAAATTGCAAAAACAACGTCTCTTTACCATTTTTTATTTTCTATTTTATAGGTAGATTTTTTTATTATCATGTCTCAATGGAGTGATTATTTAAAATACAAAATAATCTATTTGCACGAGGAGAAGGTTGGCTGCTTGTGCTGTGCAAGAATAAACTTTATGAAAGTATACTATATGGTTCAAATTCTTTAGAATATTGCGTCTAGCATAACAACTAAGATCAAATTTCAATGCGGCTTATAAGAGTTGAGTTGGTCTTGTGGTCACTAAGGTAGTGCGGTGTTCATCGTTGTCTACGTTCGAAACCAAGTTTAACCTAAATGTAGCTTTTTGCTCAGCTGTTTTTTTTATTATTTTATTACACTTTTTTTACATTTCTTTAATGGACGACGTAGGGTCTTGTTTTTTTAAACGGGCAGTTTGTATAGAAATAAAATTAAAAAGTTGCAAGTTTAAAATGTTTATTATTTCATTAAAACACTTAGGTAAGATAAAATAAGTAAATACTCATATATATTTCCAAATTAATATACCTACATTTTATATTAGTATGCCATAATCATATCTAACTATTTATTAACATTAAACAAGGCATGCTTATGCTTAAAAGTTTGTTATCGAGAAAATGAATTCATCTGTGAAATGCTTTACAGATTTATAGCTGCCTATATGTAGTGAATAAACATGTTATTTAAATAGAAACAATCTATTTATAACAATAACATCACCACATTATCTGCAACATTTTAATGGTTTAACAATCAATCCATTGAGCATTTACTTACATGGTGTGTTTAAAAACAGAAAAAAAAATCCTGGATAAAACGGGCGCTTTCTTCGCGATGAGCAGGTGTCAATGAAATTTTCTGTGCCGGTTTATAATTCGTTATATTATTATTATTCCAGCAGCGTGTAAATGCCTTCTCACTGTTTCTGCTGAAATATTGTGGTTTATTGCGGTTACACGAATGGGCAAAAAATGGATTTTCAACATAGCTTGAAACAACGGTGGCGTTCGAATTCGGGACTATACTTGATGGCTTTTGCTCCTGGACGAATCCGCTGAATATTTCCATTGTCTCCATAACGTCTTAGGCATAGACGGACCGTATTTCTCTAAAACAAAAAAAAAAACATTTTTGGAACCGGTAACTTGTAAGGAGTGAATGTAATGGTAAAATAGCCAACTACGCATTCGTTAATCACAATCAATAAAATAAAATAGGTATAAAAAAAACACTTACTGCTATATTAAGTCGATGACCAATCTCTCTAATTCCAACATTCTACTCATGTAAAAATATGATTTTATGTTTGGTATAGTAATTAAGTTGCGACATGATGCTTTCTAACACCAAATTGCTTAAAAATACTTATATCGAGTTAAGTGAAACGATTTACAAATGTGTGTGCGCAGTCACTGCTATCAGGCGTAGTGTAACTTTTGTCACTTAGATGAATTTATTATCTACCTCACGAAGCAAATATATTTTTTACTTCGTATCCAACCATTCTTGGTAAATATAAATTCTGTGAACTTAGTTTTTCAATTTACCCACCTGTTTACAAGATAAGTTATTAGGCGTAAATCATATTGGTCGTTCTTTAATAATGCAAGCAATATTGTAGAAACGAAAACAAATTAAAAAAGAAACTGATAATATAGGTGGACTGTATTTTCGAACTCACATGTTGTTTGTCGCCAATCCAGCATTAAACCGCTAAGCCACAAGAACTTGTTGGAAATGCGCGAAATTAAAGATTGGGTTGTAATTATGTAGTGTGACTTAAAAGCTTTTCAACTTTAATGGCAACGAGATAATGATTAAAATAGCTTAACAAAATGATATTATAATGCCGGTGGCTCCGACAATGTTGTGTGGGTTTACCTTAACGTTACGTGTTAAAGATGAAATTTGCGTGTCTGTAGGTATTGTTACTGTATTTGTCCATCGAGTCCTCGAGCACTTGTCTGAAAGCTTATATAAATTGAATAAACCTTAATGTTACAGCCAGAGGGTCCATATTCGTTTGTTTTTAAGGTGGGTCAGATAATATTGACGACAAACTGTACTTTTGAATCACTTCGACGCCACACAGTTCTGACGCGAACTCCGTTCATTAGTATTGAATTTCTGATTTTGATCATCTACTTTTGCTGTTGACTGTACACCTTTCTTTTGTAATCGTTTTTATTAAATAAATTATTATAAATTAAAAATTATAACCGGATGCAGCTGAATACCAGTATTTTACATGGACCCACTGCCTATCTAACCTCTACAACCTAGTAACTGTGTATCATGATACCCCTTGGTAAGTCTGGTCAGACTTTCGGGCTTCTGACTACCCGTAACGACTGTCAAAGATTTACGAATGACTACCAACGGCTCAACATACTTTTAGAGGCACAAAGGGGTCTTAGTATGTAATCGATGGTCACCCATCCACGGGCCGACCTCGACAAGTGTTGCTTAACCTTGAAGATTGACTTGTGCGTCTGCTATTATCTAGCCAGGAGCTGAGCAACATATGGCTACCATATGTAGCTCAGCACGCAGTCAATTTACTTTTTGGGGACAAGGCCAAAAACGAACAAAAGCACAGTGGGCTATAAAACTCCCAAAAATTTTAAAAACGTCTTGGATATTACGTAACTAGCTGCGCCACGCCGCCGCCGTATTGCTGTCGGTTTCACCCTCATAAGTTTCGATCCCGTGGGAATATCGGGATAAAAAATATCCTATGTATTAATCCTGGTTATAAACTATCTGTGTGCCAAATTTCATCCAAATCCGTTCAGCAGTTTTGGCGTGAAAGAGTAACAAACTTCCATCCATCCATACAAACTTACGCGTTTATAATATTATAGTAGGGTTTAAAATGGCAAAGTAAGATAAGTAAATTTTAGGACAATCTCGAAGGAAAACTAGGGCCTCTTGCGACACATTGTCATACAAACAATGATAATGATGTTATCACAAGATGTGGTTACCTTAGAAGTTTTATAGTACGTCGGGAGCGACCTTGGCCCTTTTGTGAGATGAAATTACATCATCGACGGAAAATGTGTTACAAGAAAGATTGCGACAGGAAAATGTAAAGACAGTATGACACTCGAATATACAGGACGTATACCTTAAAAGGGGTTATAATAGAGGTCATTAGCAACATAATAAGTCCAGTTAACTAGGGGTCAAAACTGGATGGCTACAAAATTTAAAAAAATCCTTTCACCTTATTTCTGAGATTATGTAATTTGCAAACATTTTTTTTTTAATGATCCTCATTTTTCAGAAAAGTATCAATTAAATGTTTGGAGTTGAGTAGTTTTTTCATAATTCATTGTTTTTGGTAACAAGTCTGAAAATTTCTAAACAATCGAAGAACCGATACAGCTCGGTAACCATCCAGTTTTGAACCCCAGTTAACTAGACTAAATTTGTTGCTAATGACCTCTAGTATAACGCCTTTCAAGGAATACGTCGAGTTTCTCTGTCAACCTGTATGTTCTGTCGAAGCAATGAGTAGTTGAGCTATTGTTTTTCGAAATTAGGACCTTGTCGAAATAATTAACTGTCGAAATTCAGTATGTCAGTACGAGTATGACACTCGACAAAATGAGTACGTACAGACTACAGAAATAGAAATACTAGAATGATTAAGTATTAGTCAACAATGGCCGTCATCTCCTGTAAGTTATGCCCAGCATCAATTACGGAATTACTCTTTTTCATAATCCGAAGGATTTTGAATGAAACTCCTAATCCATTGCTTCACATGTTTGAAAATTTCTTCCAGAAAAAAAGAGAAAAATACAACATTGAGATTCTGACTGAGTTTCTGTTTTTCTATTTTATTTTAAAACCCCACAAAATAGGAATGTTTTGACAACTAAAATTCTACCTTTGAAATTATATAAAATGAGTAATAGAATTAGCTTAACAATATTATTAAAATCTCGATTATGATTGTAAATGTTTGCTTGGTCAATCCCTAGCGTCAGTGGGAAGACACTGACAGCTCACTCCACGCAAGATTTCACGGTGAGATTTACACAGAATTGACCGGCTGCTCGACAACGAAAAAAAAGCAATGAATTCTATCGAATTGTCAAAATTAAAGGCTTTGTAATGACAACGGTATATACCATACCGCTTCTATCTTCTAGTGGCTATTGGTTAGTCACTAGAAAGTAAGAGCGGTATGATAAATACCGTCGAGTACCACTAGAACAGACCAGCCAGTGGCCAGTGACTAGCCCTGACCACCTCCTCAGTAAAAGCACGCACTGAATTCGCTAACTCGGGAAAGTATATAAGTATTTTTCCTTTTTTGTAAACAGGAGTCAAAGGTTTAAGCTGAAAACCAGCGCTTAGCAACCCACTAGGGAACCTAAGCATAATGCTGACGGTTGAACCTTTTGCTTCCGGTATTATAGTTTTGTGTATGTACTAATACTACTAGCTGTAATACTGGAGACAATAAACGTTATTCTATTCTTCTATTCTATAATTTGAGGACTGCCTCAAATTATGCCTGAAAACATGCAGTCACAGTGACCTCTGGGCTGCCACCGACAACGCTGTGGAAGTGGCAAAGTTTTGGGAATACAACAAGAAGAAGAGGATTGACACGTTGGTTTAGTCGTCGCAAGCGTTACTGCTGAGCACCAGGTCCTGGTTTCGATTCCCAGGTCGCGCAAAATAGTACTAAGTTTTTCTATCAGGAATTTCTCAGTAGCACCCCGGAGTCTAGATTTGTTAGTCTGGAGTCTAGATTTGTGCTCGATTAATGACAATAGGCTCGCCCCCGGTTACATGGGACGTAATGTACGTGTACAACAGGTACATCTCTGCCTAAGGGCGCGTTCACATATACATACGTACGTTTTTACAGGATCCTTTTTAACGGATCCGTCGCTACTGGAGATAGTATTCACACAGGACTGATTTTAAGAGATCGGATCAGTATACTGGATCCGAAATACTGTATTATGTGTGAACTGGCTCATACAACTACATACGCTAATAACACATAATATGTTTAAACGGACCTATAAAACGGATTGCTGCTTATTTTGTCGGATCGGTATTTTCTACTGGATCCGGAATACTGTATTATGTGTGAACTCGCTCATACAACTACATTAATGCTAATAACATACACGTTTTAACGGACCTGTAAAACGGACGTTAAATGTGAACGCGCCCTAGCTCTCCAGGAAAAACATGCGTGATGTTATGTTATGTACTGCCAAATTGCTAACTAGCTACCTACTGCACTTACAGGAAGTGTTAATCTTTGTAGCTGTTCACAGACGAGACATTGAGTGGCAATAAAAATGTCGTATAAGACTTGTTTGACTATCATGCTGTCTGTGTTTGCAGTTCGGTGCGACCCTGAACGATCTTTTGATTTTAGCGCGGGCGACACTCCAGTCGTTGAGCGATACTATACAGCGAGAGCAGAGAATAATAATAATATAATAATAATAGCCCTGGACATTTCACACAGCGCCATCTAGTCCCAAGCTAAGCAACCTAATGCTTGTTATATGGTAACAAGATGGCTGATAAACTACTTATATACATTTTTTTTTGTTGTAAATACATACATATTATAGATAGAAAAACACCCAGACTCGGAACAAATACATGTAGGTCATACAAATATTTGTTCAGTACTAACTACTACAAACATATGTGTTATTAGCGTATGTAGTTGTATGAGCCAGTTCACACATAATACAGTATAGAATGTAGCAGTAACTGAATTCCGAAAGCTTTAAGATACAACATCACCATCAAGCCTGAAACCCCCGAAGCTTAGGCAGGGATGTACAGTCACGAGCACCAATATGTCAACACTCGGCAACTTTCAATTGCGATTTTTTCGTGAAATAACGAATGCAACTTTGAAATACGACATATTACATAAACCTATGGGTTTAAAAATGCTATGTTCGTAACAACATAAAATTTCATTCAAAAATAAAGGAGTAAATCGCTTTTGAATAAAGCCGAGTGTATACATACTATTGCTCGTGACTGTACCTGTATAACGCCTACATTTCGATAGTAATGTTTAAGTCTTATATAATAGGGGGTGAGCCTATTGCCATCAACCGGGTACACATCTTGACCCAACCTGGGATTCGAATCCAAGACCTCATGCTCAGCAGGTAGCGCTTGTGACCACTAACCCAACGAGGCAAGCAGGAAGAAGAAGTGTCTAATTAAAAGACGGAATTCGTTAGAAAGGTTTAAGGTGCCAAACAGTGAATGAGACGGCAAGACGATCTGACAAATGCTGAGCTGGACTCCCATTGGGTGCAACCTTGAGACGCACACCGAACTGTGTATTTTTCGTTATTAAATTGATCTTAAGTATTCGTCATAGCGTCACTTTTACTTCGATATGTATGTTTTTCTTTTTATATCGGCACCTTGCTTTTATATTAAATTCATGTAGATAAATGGTTATTATCTAATTGTATTTTACTTTTGTGTGTTGTGCTGTCTTTTGTGTGCGCCAAATAAATGGTTTACCTATCTATCTATCTATCATGATACGAAGCTAGTTGGGGTTGCTCAAATGCATTTAGTAAGACGTCTATCCAGCACAGTATGACGATTGTTTGAGTTGGTTCATTAGCGACAAATAACATGAGATTGTCTGGTAATAGTATTTCAGTAGATATAATTTAGCAACAAAATAGTACAGACGAGGGGTTGAACCTAAAGATTAATGCCTATAAACTTTGAATTAATAGAATTATTCGGTGCTTCAAAAGTCAAAGAATAGAATAGTATTTATTATATATAGACACCAGTACATTAAGCTACCCGAAACTGTAAAATTTTCCCAATTAACCTTGAACCTAATGCTTTAGCGAAAAAGTTGAAAATCTATTAAAGAAATTTGACAGATTGTAGTAGCTTGATGTGCTGGCATCTGTACACCATATTATTATAGACATAAATATAGATTTTATGCAAATCATAGCTTTCAGAGCAGTGCAAGCCTTATCGTCAACACCTAAGCAAGTATTTGCAATGCAACGTATTAAATTGATTGGGCTATAAAAAGCAAACCGCATGTGAATATCAAGTCTCTGAGTCTGCTACTATTTTAACAATGTAACTGTTTCCTTGAATCTTTTGTTGATAAGCATACCTAATTCTTGATGACGTCAGAGGTATTTTACTACCGTCTCTAATTCAAGGATATCGGTTAACTTAAGTCGGTCGTGGACGAGGCTAATCAAAAATAACCATTACCTACTTACGACTACGCACTGCCATTGAAATATTAGAGCTTTGGCATTCACCACCATTGCTCCAATTAGCAATGAGTATCCCTCATTGCTAATTGGAACAGTGGTGGTCCAGCGTTAATGGCCTCGATTTACTCTGTGTAAATCATTTCATCAGCACTGCTCTCAAAACGGTAAAGGAAAACATCATCATCATCATTCTCCTGCCCTTATCCCAATGTATTTGTGGTCGGCGCAACTTGTCTTTTTCTTCCATACTTCTCTATTAGTCGTCATCTCGGTAGTCACCCCCTCACCCCATCTTGAGGAAATCGGTACATCAAAATCGGTAAATCTCCCTCTAAGAGAGGAGGCCTGTGTCCCAGCAGTGGGCACATTATAGGCCGGTTATGCTGTATCCTTGCTTATTGTTGCTGTATCTTCTTTTAAAGTATATATCCTTACATACAAAGTTGTATGCTTTTTTTTTTTTTTGAGGATGGGAAATCATCAAATGACTCCTCCCGCTCTGGGTGGAGCAGAAGGGAGTGTCAGACTCTTACTGACTAAAACCCACCCGTGTTCCTTCCTTAGCCCTTTATGTTCCAGGGCAGCGGTAAACCCTTTCGGATGTTCCCGCTACCCTGCCAGGCTTCGGCCCTATGGGGCCCCGTCGCTTTTGCTGAAATCTCTTTGAGGCGCGCGTGGAACACGTACACGCCGTCCGGCACGGGCCTAGTCCTGATCGGATGGAGAGCTACCCATTACTCTCCGCCCGCAGGCCCGCGCCTACGGTGGCCGGGAGTCGTCACGCGGCTCCTGTCACGTATTCATTGCCAGATTTAATCTAATCGAAATCTCAGCAGCCATTCATTCATTAGTAACAATTAGAAGCTTGTTTATTTAACGACATTTCCTAATTGAGATGTCCTAGCAACTGTTTTAACGTTAATTACTCAGATTGACTGTCCCGTTGGTGTCGTGTTCGCAAGTGTTACTGCTGAGCATGAGGTCCTGGGTTCGATACTCAGGTCGGGAAATGTATTGTTGGGTTTTTCCAACGGGAATTTCTCAGAACCAGACCTAAGTCCACCCGATATTTATGAGTAGCAGCCTAGAGTCAAGATTTGTGCCCAGTTGATGGTAAAAGCCAGTCCAGCCAGCCAGCCCAGTGGTAACGACCACGACTTACGAGTTGCAGGTCGTAAGTTCGAACCCAGACTGGCGCTTTACTTTGTGTAAATTATTTCATCACCACTGCTCTCAATGCATCGTGAGGAAACCGGCACGTCTTAGAATCAAAAATTCGAAGACATGACACATCTACCAACCCGCACTGGGCCCGCCTGGTGGATGGGGATGGATGGACGGCTCACTCCCTCTCACAGAGAGGAGGCCTGTGTCCCAGCAGTGGGAACATCATAGACTGATTATGGTATTATGGATGGCAACATGCTCGTCCCTTTTTACAGGAGACTTAAACATAACTGGCGAAATGTGGGTGTGCTATATTATTATTTTGCCTAACCCTTCGTGAATACGGGCGTGATCATGTTATGTTTTGTACTCAGAATAGAATAGAATAGATGTTTATTTCATTGGTTGCGAAAACTGTGTTACATGTCACTTATAAAATGTAATTTTACAAGAGCATCGGGTATGCATTTTATTTTGGCGCACTTTGTCCGGGGAGGGATCTTTTGCAACCTATTGTTGATATCTTTTCTCACATAATTGATTTATAGGTATACAGAACAAGTGTGAGAAATTTTGGATTTAGGATCCCATTAGGTGTAGACCTAAAATTACTTATATGCTAGGAGTGACTTTACGAGTCAAAGCCTATGCTGACGGGGGAGGGCCGTTCTCTTGTGGAGCGGTTTGCCTCTCTCCGATTTGTTTAGATATTCAATTTCTGTACTCTAAGATTTTTCTAAGATTTTCTTTTTCTGTTCTAAGATTTTTGTACTCAGAGGGGCAATTAATTCTCGTAATTTTAAGAACGTCCACAGTCTGATCTCAGTCTCCATCTGTCATAAATTACTTCTAATTTCCCTACATTTTGACAAGTTTTTGACATTTGTTTGTCGCCGAGATGAGACTGTGACTAGATTTTGAACGTTTTAAATTACGAGAATTGGCCTTCTGATTGACTTGATTGGTACAGTGAATGAGCGATTGGGTCTTAGAGCTATGGGTCGCAGGCTAGAATCTTGCACGGGACAAGTATTTCATGTATGGCCTGCAGATAGTTGTTCCTGGTTTAGTTGTTAGAGCTCATCATTTGCTTAACGTTTTCCCAACTATGTTGGGGTCGGCTTCCAGCCTAAACGGAGACTGCCTATCTGACCTCCAAAACCCAGTGACTGGGTAGGTAATACGAGACCCCTTGGTAAGACTGGTTGTCAGACTTTCGGGCTTCTGATGACCCGTAACGACTGTCAAAAAACCATAATTGACAGCGACCAACGGCTCAACGTGCTTTCCGAGTCACGGTGAGGTCTTGGTATGTATAGATGGTCACCAATCCACGGACCAACCACGGCAAGCGTAGCTTAACCTGATCGATCGATCCGTGCGGCTGTTATTACTTAGCCACAAGCCCCTCCAGCTCAATGTGGAATAATTATGTGTCTGTAAAAATGCACTCACGATCCAGGTATAGCTTTTTATAAAAGTCATAAACATTTCGAAATTGTCGTAATCAGCTATTGTGCCCAAGGACCATTCTTAAAATGGAACGTACTATCCATAAAAGAATTAAAGTTTATATTTTGTGCAACAGTTGGTTTTATATGTCCACGAATTAGGAAGCAAATGTATTTTTTGCCTAATCTACAAAAAAGTGTCTTGTCTGCGCAAACAATAGGTAATTAAATTAATTATTCTGGTATTAAAACCACACAAACTCAATAATGGTATTAAAATAAATTTAATGATGAACCATGATTATCATAAATTGAACCCACATTATGGGGCAATTTATGATAATCGTGGTTAGTTCCTCTACTTCCTACTAGATGGCGCTAAATTAAAAAATAAAATTCATTCGTTCAGCAACTCGCCACTAGATTAAACCTCATCACTCATCATACAGTCATCTTATCCAAGCTTCGATCGAGAAATCGAAGGCGTCAAAGGGTTATTATTCCTTACTCCTCCATTACTATGTGATTATTCCTTACCTCATCATTGGAAGGCGAACACCAGGATGAGTATTGGCACAGCAATGACGCAGACGATGTACACCGACGTGCGTGGCTCGCACTCCGATATGATGACGAACTGTTCGTTCCAGAGCGAGTCGTTGTTGCGGAAAGGAACTTCTAGCACTACCTGGAAGATGAAAGGGGATGATGAGTGAAGACTTGAAGAGTATTTTGGTTGAGGGCAATTTTGTACGCTCTTTGTGTAATGTATCCCATCACCACTGCTCTCGAAACGGTGAAGGAAAACATCGTAAGGAAACCGGTATGTCCTAGAACCAAAAGTTCGAAGACGTGAAATCTACCAACCCACACTGGGCCCGCGTGGTGGATTACGACCCACTCCCTCTCAAAAAGAGAGGAGGACTGTGCCTCAGTAGTGAGAATATTATAGGCTGATAATTTAATTTTAAGGAGACTTGGAGCATGCATAGAACCTTGAAACTACCCCGAACTCTTGAGACCAAAGCAAAGTCTGAAGAAGTAATAATTTAGTCCTCAAGCAGGTATAATGGAATTCATATCATGCTGTGGCGGCATCTATATTACCACATGCGAACTACGCATCATACTGACGTCATGTAATATCCTGCATCGCGCAAGCAGAGTTTACCGCGCGGCTAGCATGGATATACAACGTCCAGATATCAAACGTCGGGTAGTTGCCCACCAGACAAACCCCGACTCGGTCGGAGGACCCTACCTTTTCTATGGAGGATGAGTGAACATTTACACCCGTTTCCTTACAACTCTAATATGCAAATTACCAGCAATCCGCAAGGCAGCTTAGGGTAGTGTGTCACCGAAAGTTGTTCAGACTCTTGACTTTGGCTAGTCTTTATTAGTCGGGTACACCAACTTGACTCTGATATTCAGCTGCATCGGCCATCCAAATGGAGCATCCAGGCGTTCTTCAAAAGTTTCTGATAAATTAAGAACTCAACTTTCGGCGTAGTTGAATTACCGTTTGTAGATACGACGAGTATAAGAGCTTAATTATTATTTTTTAGTTCTTGTCTTTGAGCAATAAGGAGGGTTATGATTTTTCCCGGGATTTATGTATGTTCATCAGTTCTAAACTACCTAGGTACTTATCATACTCATTAATGAATTTATTATACGTAGTTTAGACGTTATGAGCGGAACACATGAATATACATACATACCGTTCAAAATCATAACCCACCTTTTTGCTGTGCAACATCTCACCTTCTGGGAAGAAAAGATATCAAGCGACAGGTCACATCTCTCCGTATTGTTGATACACTCCCTGAGCTTGGTTCGTGCGACGTCATACTTGGTCTTCTGCAGGTCGAACTGCGCGCGGATGTAGTTGCGCTGCACCTCGTTCTCCGAGTTGAACACGAAGAAGTAGTAGCCGTTTGCTGGTACCCTGGAAAAGATAGGATTGAAGTAAGTATGGAGATGGGGAGTTTCTGGGGAGTTTGTTGCGCCACTTCTTCTTCCCAGCGATAGCACTAGGAAGTGGTGAAGGGCGGGCGTTTCTGGGGGACTGTCTTTTGTAATTTTGACGTTCGAAAAGTGCTGATTCTCAGCCTAATTTGAATAAATGACTTTTGATTTTGATGTTGGTGGTGATTGATATGTATCGGTCGATTGAAAACTCAGCCCTAAGTCACACAGAAAATGTGGCTATTGCCACATTGTGGCCCCATGTAAAATTTCTTCATTTACAGTGGCCTCCGAAAGTTAGTTGTTCCACTTCACCGGTGATGCCACATTATGAAAAAAATAATCAGATACTCCTAAGGGATTACTCGATTATTTTTTATGATAAGTCAAAGTTGAATTAGTCAATCACAACGTTACAGCAGTTCAAACATTTGGATCACTAGAAATTTAAATCATAATGTGGTGTGTCACAGCTGAAATGGAAAAATATCAACTAACTTTTATATATCTATCTATAATTATTATACTCTATAATTATTTTATTATATCTATAACTTTTATATATCTAAAAATAAAAATAAGTCGGGTTTTCCTTCCTGACGCTATAACTCCAGAACGCACGAACCAATTTCCACGGTTTTGCATTCGTTGGAAAGGTCTCGGGCTCCGTGAGGTTTATAGCAGGTAGGAGTAGGGTAGGAGTAGTGTAGGAGTAGGTTAGGAGTAGGGTAGGAGTAGGGTAGAAGTAGGTTAGGAGTAGGGTAGGAGTAGGTTAGGACTACTCCTAACCTACTACCTACCCTACGGTAGGAGTAGGTTAGGAGTAGGTTAGAATTAGGGTAGGAGTAGGGTAGGAGTAGTGTAGGAGTAGGGTAGGAGTAGGGAAGGAGTAGTGTAGGAGTAGGGTAGGAGTAGGGTTGGAGTAGAGTAGAAGTAGGGTAGGAGTAGGGTAGGAGTAGGGTAGGAGTAGTGTAGGAGTAGGGTAGGAGTAGGTTAGGAGTAGGATAGGAGTAGGGTAGGAGTAGGTTAGGAGTAGGTTAGAATTAGGGTAGGAGTAGGGTAGGAGTAGTGTAGGAGTAGTGTAGGAGTAGGGTAGGGGGTAGGACACCACGCGAACGAAGTAGCGCCGGGCAGCTAGAAATAATTTATATGGCAAAACAACGTTTGCCGGGTCAGCTAGTATATCTATAATTTTTACGGTGCACATAATAAAGAGAATTCTATCTATCTATTTCTATAAAATGAAAATGCGTTTATTCGTGGCGACAGGTTCGGTTTTACAAACAAATTTTACGTCCGCCAAACTGCAGAGCAGTTTGTTGGCAGATGTAGCTCCCATATACAATTTTATATTTTTATCTCATAGGTACTTTCCCATCAATAAACAATACATTTACCGCTAAACATTACCAATAGCTAAACTAACATATTTTACAGCAGTACGTCGTACGCAGTTTATATAAGTAAATATGTTTTAAATGTGTTACCATAGCATGCCAGCGCATGGTAGACCATGTACAAAGTGGCTCGCTTCAGTACAGAAATAATACACAGAATTAAGTATCGTAGGTACATCTACTATATCCTCACCTATAAGTTAGCGCATTAGCCTTCGCAGCAGCAAACCCGTTCCCATCTGAGGCGCCTCTATGGCAGTGCTTGTGAGGAGTCAGAGGCAGGTTGAGGATCAGACCCTCGCACTCCAACAGGGCTTCCTCGCTGCTCGAGAATGATGACCAGAACTCCGAGTTACTCATGTCGAGAGGAGTGTTCTCGTCGACTTTCATGTGGTGGTCTGCGTAGCCGTCTACATCCTGGAATGAGGAGGTGGTGTTAAGTTTAAGTGATAAAAACATTTTCTTCTTAATAAATACTTCGAAATAAACTTTTCCTATGTGAAATCTTGGATGGGCAATTTTATTTTAATTATAATTATGTCAGATCTTTCATGAGTATGCACTTAAAATGAGACACAGGCGCCTTTGTTTAGCGTTATGCGGAGTCTAGGATAGAGTATGGTGTCCCATACGGAGTTAACGGAACATGGACTGACAGTGATCCTTTAGACGTGTTCACATGCTGGGCCCCAAGTCTGCTATTTTTATAAATTCGTCATTCCAACACGATCCCATTCCCATCCCATTGTCATTTTGCCTAAAGTTCGTAATCTGCTAAATTCCCATTCCAATTGCCCTTTATAAAATGTTATATATTTATGTTCTGTAATTTGTATGGTGTACAAAAAAGAGTATTCTATTCTATTCCTAATGGCGATCATTGGTCGGTCAATGGTCTCGTAATAGAATTGTGTCATAATTACATTGGCGCCGATTCCCTTGTTCACAAACTAAACTAAATTTAAGTTCAGTGCATCTTTTTCTTTCTATTTCATTAAGAAAAGGACAGAAGATAAATATTAGTTTAGTCCTGTCAAACTAGTCAGCGCCTGACGTAAATTGACGTATTTTTAGTACCTAGCCATGTTGTTAATCACGTCTAATCTGTATGGAGTATCTTAATTTGATAGGACTAAACTAATATTTTATCTTCTGTCCTTCTCTTAATGAAATAGAAAGAAAAAGATGCACAGACCTTAAATTTAGTTTAGTTTGTGAACAAGGGAATCAGGGCCATTGTCGTATTGCCTTTATTATAAAACCCGTTAGTAGAAATGATTTTCGAAAAACTACCACTAGGTACTTTATTTATGCCAGGTTTCATTTATATATATTTTTACATATTATTTATACAAGTTTTATACAAGTCAAGTGTTTTATGTAAGTCAGGCATTCATTTATCATTATGTACGAGATTACCATTCTATGCCATTTCTTTCAATGGAGTGTCAGTGGTTGACCACTGGAAAGTCATAATGACGCCATTATGTTAATAGATTACCAAACTTGTCAAAATCAACAATTATGAAATCAATGATAGACCATTCTGACACTATTGTAATAGCAGACTTGGGGCCCTGGCCTAGGAACTGCTCAGTGTTTCCTTTTAAGTTCAGAGTATTAATTAGTACAGTAGAGTTAGTAATTACTGTAACAATAAACTGTGTAGAAGTTAAAACAGCTATTTCTCTTGTTTACCCGTATCCCAATTCTGCGCCCACGACTGTATGTATATCTGACACTAGGTTTGTCACTAAGATGACTTTGATCACAATCCTATTTACCTGGATTCGACATATGTATAACAGTTTAAACCATAAACAGACAAGAAAAAAGGAACAGAAAAATATAATTATGCAATACTAGCGTTTGCCAGTGACTCCGCCCGCGTGGACGTCGGAAATTATCCCACGGCAAAGTACTACCGAGATAATAAGTATCCTATATGTTAACCCAGGTTATGAACTACTTGTGTGCCAAATTTCATCCAAATCCATTTAGAAGTTTTTGCGTGAAAGAGTAATAAACATCCTTCCATCCATACAAACTTTCACGTTTATAATACTAGCTGCGCCCCGCGGTTTCACGGAGTTAGTTTATAACGGATTTCGGTTCAGTGGTTTAGGCGTGAAAGAGTAACAAACATCCATCTATACAAACTTTCGCTTTTATAATATTAGTAGGAAGATAAGAAGGATTTTTTTTAATTCATCCCCTAAAATGGTTAAATATGGAGTGAAAGTTTGTATCGAAGTTAATTTTTTTCCGAGTTGTTTTGTGTCAAAATGTTGAAGTGTTACTAACCACTTCACCAGCATTGTTCCTTTCTTCATCATCTTCGTTGAACTCCTTCACCAAGTCTATCTGTCCTAACATTGATTCTCTCTTCTTTCTCGCTTGTTCTACAGCGTCACGGCGTTTTTCTGTAAAACAAATAAAACTTCTAAAATGTGAGAACCGTGTCTAACATTGATCACCTGTACAAAGATTTTAACAGCCATTAGTACTATCGGAGTAAGTATACCTATACAGGGTTATTTGTAAAACACCAGCAACCTCTTAAAAGGTCATTGTACTCATCATTATGAACAACTTTTACTATGGGACCAAAGCTGAAAATCAGCTGTTCCCTACATTTTGTGTTCGCATAACTCGTCAAAATATAGGGAGCAGCTGATTTTGTCTGCTCAACACGTAAATAACGCAATGAATGTTGTTGAACTGTCAAAATGAAACAAATTCCGATTGATCATGTGTTACGCAATTAGGGTGCAGGTATGTGCCCGACCCAGTTCTCGAAAATGGAAATATCACATTGTACTGGGATCGCTTCATCATCACTGACAGGACTATTGTTGCCAATAAGCCTGATATAGTGGTGGTTGTCTCCGCAACTAATTTGTCTCTCACATCAAGTTTACGGGTTTGTATACAGTGTTTGCGGGCTTGGACGCAACTGTCGCCCGTCTATTGGTTGCATTACAAGTGCACGCACGGCGACAGTTGCCGGCTAACCAGTTGCCGTTCCACCGAAAATTTAACAAAAAAGTATAGTCCTCTTCACCGTATCCGGCGACAGCGACCCCGACTACTTCTCTTTCCTTTCGTGAGCTCTCTGATGACTAGCAAAACCAAATTTGGTCTTGAAAACCCGGTCACACCGAATACAGAAGAGCTGATCAGCATCGTTGGTTGTGTATGCATAGGAAGGCTTTGGGCGGCTTTTGCGTAATTGGCGCTTATTGTCTAGGTCTACAAGACGATTTGTTTCAAAGCATTCAGTTGCTTTGTGGATTGAAGTGCGCCACCTCTCTCGGTTTCGAGCAAGGTCCTGCCACCGATCAACGGGAATGCCACAGGTTGTAAGGTGACGTTTGAGGACATCTTTGTAGCGCAGGTATTGCCCACCCTGTGCACGTTTTCCTTGGGCGAGCTCCGAGTAGAAAGCGGTTTTAGGTAGTCTACTGGTATCCATGCGCTGCACATGACCACACCATCTAAGTTGAACAAAAAAGTAGCGTTGGTGTCGCTCCCGTGTGCGCATCGTCCAAATGGGCAACTGAGTTGCTCGTGGGCGCCCTCCCTTACATTATTAATAATAGTTAACATCGTTATGAAAATATATCTAAGTACCTGTTTAAGCGTGTAATGTTCTCGCCGTAAATAAATCCTTTGAGCGAGTTACATTAGACATAGCACTAAAGTCGTACAAACGACTGCACTAACGAACAATTTTACGTAGTATTTTAACTGCAGAATGACTAAGATCTTCAAATATATTGGAACACATTCCATTGATATTGTTATTTCGCGAAGAAGTATTGTTTTATGAGAATTGGCAACATTCCAATAGGGAGAAATCATTGAACTATCCTAGAACAAATATAAATGAGGAAGCTCGATACTTGCATTGGGTTTCCTTATTTCTATTTGTTCTAGGTAGGTAGGTTAACGCGGACAAAGTCGCAGGCAAAGCTAGCTATTACGCTGCTTGGCAACCCATTCATACAATCATTATGTGATTTTATCTCTCTCTATGAAAGAAAGAAAGAAAAAACATTTATTTAGCACAGACCAAAAGACACACAATACACCAGATACATTACATCAGATAACAACAAATAAAAGAACAAATAGAAAACTAGTATAAAGATCGATGTAAGAAATTAGCAGGAAAGTGTGCCTCACGGCTGCACCAAAAAGGCCCAGTTCAGCAAAAGTGCCAGACAATAGTGCCTGACGCTGGTTTTCAACTGAACCTGATGTGTGAGGTGACGGATGTAAATCAGTTTTAAACCGCAACGTGACGTGTGTATGCATACTTAAATAAGATAAATATGTGACAAATAAAAAATAGTAACGAATATGTACATAAATCCTAGTGTGAGTTGAGTAATATTGCAAAAATAAACTAAAAACAAAAAAAAAATACTGACAAATATAATGAGACGGCCGCGTGATAGACCTTCGTTAGTATGTAACTAAATAAATTCTTCGAAACGACTCAGAACTCTCTATCATTTTTATACAGCCAGATATTTATTTGGGCTGATTTACCAAAGCCAGATAATTTTGTCCAAGGAAAAATTTTGAATTTTTGACAGTTCTACCATACAAAAACTGTGAGACGTCAATTTTATTCCTCGAATAAAAGTTATCTGGCGATGGAAAAATCAGCCTTAAGTAGTAATAAATAAGGATCAAAGGAATAAAGGCTAGTTCCTACAGTAGTCTAGATAGACTAGCAGGTTTAGTTCCCAAGTGTATACACTCTCCAAAGTGTATTAGGGGTTTTCTGCAAGGTAATTCCATTCAATGATAAAAGTTTTTTTTTATTTTTTTTATTGACAATGGGCTCACTCTTGACCTCAATCCAGCCCAGAGGCAGGGATGAGATCTACGGTGGAACGAGCTTGCCCAGAAGAAGCCTATTCACTTTCGCCTTGAAGAATGCGCGGTAGTGCGAATAATCAAGAAGCAGTACATTTTAAAATTGGGTTACTGACGTAAAAAGATTCACCTTATTAGGTCAATCTTAGGTCCGTATTACACAACCTCAAGACTCAAGGATTACTTAAAACTCGTTTAGAGCCATTTGATTGGTTGAAAGGAGTCTTTTTTTTTTTTTCTCGCTGAGAAATGCTTTATGCATCCCCGTCTCGCGGGGGACCGAGACGGGGTATGTGGGACTCCCTGTCGGAAAGGACAGTATACCCACTAAAACTCAGCGGTGTTCCTACAAACGCCGTAATGGGAGGGCTATGGGAAATCAATACTTCCACGGCCCTCCCGGCGCACGCCCGCCAAGATGGTATGGCGGGCCCCGCATGCCCCCCAGGTTGGGGGGCTACGGGAATGGCCGGGAACACCTGGCCATTCCCGTCCCACAAGGTGGAGGCCTGTGCAAAACAGGCAACGGAGCCCCCGCACCCGTTGCCTGCTGGCCTCCACGCCCGCCTAAGAGGCAGGCCCCGCATGCCCCCCGCGTTGGGGGAGCTACGGCCGCAGAGGATAGGGAGAGCGGCAACGAAACACCGACACTCCTCTTCCCCTGCGGCCCCGCCGCGTCCGCCATCTAACGGTGGCGGCCCCGTCAAGGCCGCGGAAGGAAGGGAGAGCCCCTCCTGCCGCGGCCTCTATCCTCAGCCGCAATGTCTCCCTCACGGGGGACATCGCGGCCCGCCTCAGGTAGGTCACGATGTCGCGCAAGCGGCACCGCAACCTACTCGTGGGCCGCTACGTCCCGGGCTAAACCGCACAGCCCGGACGAGCGGCCCCCGCTGGGGTTCCTCTTAGCTTCACCGTGGCCCAGCTCGCCACGGCTACTGAGGCCCCCCGCCTCGACAATGCGGGAACCCACCGGGGGGGGTTGAAAGGAGTCTTGAGTGAGGTTCTGTAATACAGGACTTAAGAGTCGTGAAGTAGTCGAGGGGCCCGTGGCTAAATAATAACAGTCGCACAGGTCGATCGATCAGGTTAAGCTACGCTTGTCGCGGTTGGTCTGTGGATGGGTGACCATCTTTACATACCGAGACTTCTCCGTGCCTCGGAAAGAACGTTAAGCCGTTGGTCCCGGCTGTCATTCATGGATCTTTGACAGTCGTTACGGGTAGTCAGAAGTCCGAAAGTCTGACAAGCAGTCTTACCAAGGGGTTTCGTATTACCCAGTAACTGGGTTGTGGAGGTCCGATAGGCAGTCGCTCCATGTAAGATACTTGTATCTGGTTAAACAGGAAGCCGACCCCAACATAGTTGGGAAAAGGCTAGGCAGATGATGGAGAGTCGTGAAGCGTGTTGCGGAGTAATAATCTTTAGGCAAAAGAGCATAATTGCTCTTTTGCCTACAGATTATTCTTTTTTTTTTTTATCTCTCGTTGGCACGAAGTAGACTACGAATAGCTCGCGATGAAACTAGTAGCTGGTAAATATGGTACTCTTTAGAGCACAGTTTTACATTTTTATGATATACAGAGTGGCGATTAGGTTATCACATTAATTGAAACCACGTATTCTACATTACGTATTTTAAACATATACAATTAAAATAATTGATAATAATTCATTCTAACCGTGGGACCTCTTTTTTTTCGTTTGAGTATTTAACATCACTAAGCTTAATTTGTGATTATTTTCTAACAATATCATAAAGTTTGTGTTGAATTGTTGATACCACTGTCCCGCGCGTGTCTGGAACCTTATTATCGAGAGTGGTTTATTCTGTGCAAATTTTTAAGCTATTTATTTCGTTGGAAAAATTAAGTTTTCTATTTTTAGTAAAGTTGTTTTTTTTTATTATTATTTTAACAGACTGATTACGACTTGTAATAACCGCTGTACTGTTTAATGTGATAACATAATCGCCACTTTGTATAGTAAGTAACACTTACCTTCTCTCTCCGCCCTGTTCTTCTCCTCATCAATAGCCTCGACCAGCACCTTCCGCAGTCTGTCCAACTCCTCACCGCTTCCCGTCACCACTGACATTATGTCTGGTTTCAGTTTTGTTGACGCCTGTAATTTAAATAAGAGCAAATTTACTGTAGAGCTCGTTATAGTAGCAAACAGCGCGTTAAGAAAAGGACAGAAGATAAATATTAGTTTAGCCTTGTCAAATTAGTCAGCGCCTGACGTAAATTGACGTATTTTTAGTAGCCATGTTCTTAATCGCGTCTAAACTGTCTATGGAGTATCTTAATTTGACAGGAGTAAACTAATATTTATTTTATCTTCTGCTCTTTTCATTATTCGTATTATTTTGAAGTAAAACTATAACGGCTTGGATAACTTTGTTAGTTAAGGAGTTATAAAGGCCTAACTTGTTAAATGCGCTTACATGGAAAATTTCGTACAAAAATAGCGAAATAATAAGTAAATATGTAAAATATTAAAAAGAAAATCATAACTATTTACGCGAGTCCGACTCACACTTGGCCGGTTTTTTTACATTTCTATGGCTACGACCCTATGCAGAGACCCAGCGCTGGTTTAATTGTCTACTAGTTGTTTTAGTTTCTGTAACTAGCTATTGTGAGAAGTTTTAGCTTTACTGTTAAGATCTTACTAATTATAAACTTAAAAGTTTGTATGGATGGATGTTTGTTACTCTTTCACGCAAAAAATACTCAACGGATTTGCATGAAATTTGGCACACAGATGGTTTATAACCAGGATTAACATATAGGATACCTTTTATCCCGGTATTCCCATGGGATCGAAACTTATGCGGGTGAAACCGCGGAGCGGAGCTAGTTCGAAATAAAAGCAAGCGCCTGAACTTTGACGAGTGAGTCGTGCAAAACGCCAGCTTATTGCAACATTAATAAATCCAGTAACTGTTGTGTATTTACCTTCTCCTGGTACTCAAGGCCCATAGTCTTGTGCAGTTTGATCAGCACTCTCTTTCCTTTGTCTCCTAAAGCTTGCAGTCTGTGCAGCACATCTTCAAACACCTCTTTCGAATTCGGCTCCGAAGGATTCTGCTGTATTTTGACAAATAAGTTAATACATAGATAAGAATAATTTATTGGTACATTGATACGAGAAACAATGAATGAATGAAATGCACCGATCCCATCGTGCTTTGACCAGACTCGATTAATCGAATGAACCCCAAGATTCGCACTAGCCCCTGGAGCCTCATATTTCTTGGTGAGGTCAGAACCTCAGGTTTCATTTCAAGAAGTAGAGCGGGAGGCACTGGGGGTAATGGCAGGGAAGACGTGCCCTTAGGATAGGAAAGGATTTAAGAGCCATACCGGATATGCATCCTCGAGTAAGCATGTGGTACATTGATACGAAAAACATTTAAAAAATAATAATATTGTATGGTTAATGTTACTAGAATATTTAACATAGTTTTTTTTTTTATATAAAAACGTTGCCCATACTAGGAATCACTCCTGTATCGTGGGTGCGTTTACAAACATTTAAACTCACATACACAAACAGTCAGACCCTGAACTACCTGTAGGCAATACAAATATTTGTTCCGTGCGGGAATCGAACCCACGACACGCAGCGCAGCAGTCGATCGCTCAGCCACTGCGCCAACCGTGTCGTCAAAAACTTGAACAGTGGTCCCCAAACTAGGCAGCGCCTGTTAGATACAGTTAGTCTGAAGACTACATTTGTGCTTGAATCAACTCAGCCTATCGCAGTCCAATGCTGGACATATATACATCTCCCCTTAACCCCCCCCCCCGCCTTCCGCATCCAGTCTACCCCAGCCAATTTTTTTTAGGTCGTCCGTCCATTTGGCTAGTATTTGTGGTCTATTATATGGAATTTAAACATAACGGACGAAATGTGGGTCATTATAGGTACCCCTCTACTTAACCGTTAGGGTGGGGGAGCGTGGTGTTATATACGACAAAAGACGACTATGATTCAAGATTATTCATCAAAATCTAACACCCTGAAGCATAACCGAAATATTGATAATGTTCTTAGCAAGAGAATACACCATTCATAGATAATTCTTAAATCTACTTTGATAAGAAATTTTCCATTCCATCTACATTATTGACTGTTTAGAATGACGGTTTCCTTTCTAAACATTGTATATTTGCTCTGAGAAAACATATGCACATAATCGATCATAATTGCCATCATCACTTTAATTAATCAAAACTCATTATTCAAATTAAGCTGAGAATCGGCACTTTTCGAACGTCAAAAAAACATAAGACAGTGCCCCAAAACGCACCTCACCACTTCCTAGTGCTTTCGCTGGGAAGAAGAAGTGCGCAATAAACTCCCAAAATATGTTGCGGTATACTAAATGCCCCCAGACGTCATGACAATAAAACTTCTATTTTGTCTCGTTCAGTATAATTCAACGATGGTATATAGTTTAAACAATGACACACTAGTACACAACTTACATCTTATGACCTAATGATAAAAATAAGATTTCAGTAATACATGCCAGACGGTGGAGTCTCGTATCTTGTTGAGCTAAGATAGCCACCACTATACGGTTATCCTCAACAAAATTCAAATCTTCGCCGTCAGGCATGAACTATCTTATTTTATCATTAGGTCATATAAGATCTAATTTGTGTTCTAGTGTAATTGCGTCAACTATAGACAATATTGTATTCGTTCAAACGATTATTCTCGTCTTTGTAGCATTACAACAAGTTGGGATCATCATCCAAACCTCTGTGCAGATAATTCAAGCCACATTAACTATAGTAAAGGATCACTCACCTTTGATGTGTAATCCGTAGCCACTTCTTTCACTTCCATAGACGATTTATCTTTCAAATCATCAGTCATCAATTTAAATTCTCTCGCCTCTTCAGCTCCTATATTTATCCTTTCAGCATGTTCGTCAGTTTCTTCTCCCATTATTTCCGCATTTTCTTCGACATTTTCATTATCAACGTTGCCGTTTTTGACTTTAGCATCGACTACTGTGTTGTTGGCTTTAGTTCGAGCTACAGTTACTTCCGTATCTTTAATCTTATTTACTTTATTTGCTAAAGTTTCTGTAGAATTATTATCCAATTTTGTTGCGCTGCTGTTGCCATCAAGATCTGTAAAATAGATAAATTCCATTGTAAGTTTTACAATAACTGTAGTATTTCGACTCTAAGCTTGTAAATAAGAGAAGTGATGTCATGTGTCATGAGAATAATACAGGGTGGCAGGGACATCGACGCGCCAACTGTAACTATGAATTCAGCACATGATTCTAGACCCTCTAGCCCAGTGTTAGCGGCCCCGACATACAAGTTGTAGGTCATGGGTTAGAACCCAGGCAGAAGCTTTACTTTGTGTAAATCCTTTCATCACCATTGCTCACAAAACAGTGAAGGAAAACTTCGTGAGAAAACCGGCCTGTTCTAGAACCAATAATTCGAAAACCTGTGACATCTAACAACCCGTACTGGGGCCGCGTGGCAGATATAGATATCCTTCTCGAAGAGAGGAGGCCTGTGTCTAACCTGATGCAGCCAAATGCCAGTTTACATGGAGTGGCTGCCTATCTGACCTCCAGAATCCAGTTACTGGGTAATATGATATCCCTTGGTAAGACTAGGTTGTCAGACATTTCGGGCTTTCTACTGGACTGTCAAAGATCTACGAATGACAGCAGCCGGCTCCAACAGGTTAACGTGTTTTATTAGTATCAAAAGTTGCTTTTGTCGTTTTCGTCAAAATCTTCACTAGCCTTTCCGTAATTGTGCCAATTTTGTCCATGTCTTTCCGAAAGTCTGTTGATAGTTTGATTGAAATTGTTTATTGAAATAATTGATTTACATAAATATTTACAAAATAGGGCCTTAAACTAGAGATAGGTAAGAAATAATTGGCTTCTATCTGAACTAGGAATAAACCTGTATCTCAGGTATCTCACTCAAGTGCTTATACATAAGTATTATCTAAAATTCCTACAAATACCTAGTAAATAATTTATCTACTTTAACTATGGTTATATTCAAATTGAGCAAAATAGTATGCTACTTTTGCATAATTATTGTAAGAGCTCATTCATTGCTAATAGTCTTTTATCCATTCTTTCGTTATTTATTGATATCGTTAAAATTGGGCTAGTAATTTCAAGATAAATGCCATAGACCTATCAACAAGCTATCAATATAATCTTGATATTAGAGTATCAATAGATATGTATATCATATCTAGTTACTGTCTCAATGTTTACATAATGTAAAACATTATCAGATGAAGATTAATAAGGATATCGTCTGTAACTTCTACCTAGTTTTTATCAGTATGTGCCAAAATTCACGCACTTATATAATAACAACATTACGCTTTCTTATATTTGCATGTTACTTCTTAGATAGAAAGTTGGTTGTTCTACAATGATGACATGGATGATCCGTTATCGTAAGATTAGGTATCGATATCTTTAAAATGAGTGAATGACTTATGAGTTGTAAGTCGTGGGTTCGAACATAGACACGCACTTTACTTTGTGTAAATAATTTCATCACCACTGCTCTCAAAACGGTGAAGGAAAACATAGTGAGGAAACCGGTATATACTAGAGTAAAAAAATCGCAGACTATGAGCCGCACTGAGTGGGCCTGTGTGGTACATAGATTACAGCCCACTCCCTCTCAAAGAAAAGAGGCCTGTGTCCCAGCAGTGCGAACGTTATGGCTGACTATACAAGTATACATGAAAACCAATGGATTATCTAAGTATACATGATAATGCAAAACGGCGTGATATGTGGCGTGACCGTGACTGACGGCACGGTTGGCGCAGTGGTTAAGCGATTGACTGCTGCGCTGCGTGTCGCGGGTTCGATTCCCGCACGGAACAAATATTTGTATGACCTACATGTATTTGTTCCGAGTCTGGGTGTTTTTCTATCTATAATATGTATGTATTTACAAAAAAAAAAAAAATGTATGTAAGTAGTTTACCAGCCATCTTGTTACCATAACACAAGCATTAGGTTGCTTAGCTTGGGACTAGATGGCGCTGTGTGAAATGTCCAGGGATATTATTATTATATTGAGAATTTGCTGATGAACTAAAGCAACTAGCAATTCTTGGGGCTACCAAAATTGGCACACTAATGTTGGCGGAGCACATTACTCGCAGAACGAATGGCTGGAAAGTGTAGCGTGGAAAAGTCTCCCGTAAAGTAGACCGGCAACCTGGTGAGAGACGCTTTAACAAGAAGTGTGCGGTTGCGGGAGGCACAGGACCAAACCTTGTGCAGATGCTGAGCGGAGCCCTATGTCAAACAGTGGACCTCTTTCGGCTAGATGACAATGATAATGCGGACATACCTTGAAAAGACAGCCATTTCCTCTCATCTTTATCCACGTTGACGTCCCTGTGCCTATTGGTCACATGCAGAGGTATAATGTTCGGTGGTGGTTTGTAGTTCTTGGCTATCTGGATCTTCGCCGCCTCTCGTAAAGAATGGAGACGTTCTAGGATTTCTCGTAGCTCCTGGAAATAATGAGATTTTTTTGTGTAATGCACTTTTTGATAAATTGCTTTGGTAGATAATAGTTATTTGGTGGAGCGACGTTTAGGATCATTAGTAGGATCATAAATTAACTTCGTGTGAATCGTCTATAGAAAAAAATATAAAATTTAAAAGTGTCGATTCGCACGTTTCGAGCGTGTAAATTCGTGCAAATCGACTGATTCAGATTCAGATTAATTTATTTGCAAAAACATGTGTAGATAATATACATTTTATGATGTTTATTAAAGGTGTTACAGGATATTCTTTGGCACAACATGTTTGACCATGGCTGGTGTACAAATTAGGTCGGAAGACCATAAGATAAAAAATAAATAAAAATTTACAAAGTTAAATAATTTAAAAATAAATAACAATTACATTAATATTAGATTAAAAACAAAATTAAAGTAAAAAAAAAACAATTGATAATTAATATTCATGATATTCAAAACAAATACAATACATTCAGTCAATATATTAGAGCGATTTGTCATTTAAAAATTCATTGACATTATAGTAGGCTTTTCCTGTCAGTATTTTTTAAAATGTTTTCTTAAACTGGTCTGAATTTAGTTTTTTTACACAGATAGGGATATTGTTATAAATTATCGGGGCTCTGCATACAACGCTTTTATACAGTAGTGCTGTCTTAGCTGGCTGAACACGAAGTTTACTATTATCCCGGCGATTTCGTATTACAAGGTCCGATATTCGAGGAAAAAAATGGGGATTACTTCTTACAAACAAGGCGATTTCTAAAATATAAAGTGACGGCAGTGTGAGGATTTTATGCTTTGTAAAAAGTGGCTTACAGCTCTCAGTACTTTGGATACCGAACATAGCACGTATGCATCGCTTTTGCATTTTAAATGCCATATCTTTATTTGATGAGTTGCCCCAGAAGATAATGCCATATCTTAGGACAGATTCAACAAGTCCATAATAAGCCGATAATAACACATTGGTGTTGATAGATGGAGCAAGTTGGTACAAAGCATATGCTTGACTACTGATTTTTTTACATAGTGCGTCAATGTGTTCTTTCCAGTTTAGTTTGCTGTCTATAGTTAAGCCGAGAAAACGGACATTAGATACTTCATTTATAGTGTAATTATCATGAATCACGTTTACATTTAATGGATTATGCAATCTTTGTCCAAAGTGCATTATGTTTGTTTTAGATACATTTATTTTTAAATTATTATTATCAAGCCAAGTAAATATAGATGTCAGTGAATTATTTATGTCAGATTTATAATTATTAATGTCCTTACATGCAATTGAAACTGTGCTGTCATCAGCAAATAATGTCTTAGGTTGAGTGGTTGCCTGTGGCAAGTCGTTGATATAGATAATAAACAGCGGCGGCCCTAGGACACTGCCTTGAGGAACACCGTATGTGACATTTCTCCTCACGGAGCTGAATAAGCTGATAAGCCATAGTGGGCCGTAATGCTGCGTTGATTGTTGAAGCTGGACGTACAATCTCCGATCCGAGATAGATACCTGATTACTGAGAACTTATTTAATTTATTCATTTATAGGTCCTTGTTTCTCAAAGAAAAATGTCTAGTTCAAAGGCTTTATGATGTTACTTATTTAAAGACATTTTTTTATTTATTTATTTACTACATTTTGGGAAAACAAACAGCAGTGTTTTTATTTATTTGTTTAAGCATAAACAGTGTTGTCTTAAAATTAAACGTAACACATAATTATAATACCCTCAACATTTTCCAAAGATTACTACGAGTATACTATAATAAAAACAAGCTGTTAGCAAACCTTAGGATCATGATCAGTGACGTCAACGGTGCCTAGGCTGTCTGCTGATGACGATGACGTCTCGTTCTCTTTCTTGTTCGGATCGTGGAAGCTAACTCCTGACTTGTGTCTCCTCATCGTATCTGTTTTAAAGGAATTAGTTTTAATGTTTGCCTCTTCTGAGAACTAAATTTGTAGAGGTGGAAGAAAAGAAAGAAAGAAAAAGAGAAACAAAACGCACATTATAAATAAACAAAAGAGATAAAATATACACATACAACGTAGACAAAAGCCCCGTACTCAAGCATATAAAATGTTGTCAATTTTGTCCATTGCTTGACGGCAGGGCCAGGGACCAAAGACACACACACATCATACACATCACACATCATTTGACATTTGGAAGGGAGTTTGGATCATAGATTATACACTTTTGGATTTCGATTGTGTCAGACCCCGCCTATTAGGGTATTAGTGTTCTGTGTGTCAGACTTTCACAGTTTCTTTTCTGTAATGACAGTCATAGTTGTCCGTAGTATTGTCAGGCGTTAAGTCCAACTTCATCCACTGCCGGGCATATTGCCTGTCTTTGTTTGTACCAAAATCCACACTCGTGTGTCAATCTCATCTATTTACTTCCTGCATTATTCTGAAACTCACCGGGATGGTTGGTTTTTCCTTTCACCAGAGCTAGTTCCTTTATCTTCTCATCCAAGGCGGTCTTGTTCAGCAGTCCGAGCTTGTAGGCTTCCTCCAACTCCTCGACTTCCTCTGAGGAGTCGTCTCCGATGTACGCGCAGTCCTGGAGGTGCTTGTAGCCCTTGATCATGATGAGGGACGCGCCAGGATAGCTGTGAAGAATCTGGTCTTTAATACAGTGTCTAGAGCACTTAATATCAACACAGGAGAGTTTGTTGCACCACTTCTTCTTCCCAGCGAAAGCGCTAGGAAGTGGAGAAGAGCAGGTGTTTTGAGGGAATGTCTTTTGTAATTTTGACGTCCAAAAAGTGCTGATTCTCAGCCTAACTTGACAAAAATGACTTTTGATTTTGACACAAATTGAATAATACGTGTGTGGTGATTAAAAATCTATATTGCAGGACTAAAAATAAATGCAAAACCAAAAAGATAAATCCTCTCGTAATAACTGCTACAACTAACATACTACTTCAATAAAATGTATTTTTATTACTATATACTTAGACAACTAACTATTTACACTAGATACTAAATTAAATGACATACTACATAACTTACTATACAAATAAATAAAAAAGCAAAGGACACGCATCGAAGTCCTCGACCGCATCGCTGTCATCAGGAAACGTGCCCAGAAGACTGGCAGCATTGCCACGTTGAATGGCAATGCTAAATCTTTGGCCAAAGAACGACCCAGCCTGGTCATGTGAAGTATCGCCCAGCCGGCGAGAAATTTCCTAACTTCCTAATTTACTGCTTTAATTATTTACTTACTTACTTGGTTAACAGTGTATGTGGACATGTACTAGTGTCCTAGAGGTTCCACCTTCTGTTTAAAATCTTTATCGCCTTATGGCTTCAGGACACACACGAGAGGAAAGGGAAATATTTGTGGTCGCTAATCGCTGCTAGTAGATTGCGTATTCAGAATGATGCTGATGTTAGTCTTAACAATTTGGAATTTAAAAGAGACTGTGACCTCTGAGTTTGTTTCGGCCTTTCTTTTCAGAGTAGTCAAATGGGAAACGCTGACCTCATCTAGTTTTTAAAATAGACTTACCTATAACCTACTTACAGAAATAAAATCATTTATCAATCTTACGTTTATTATAGATAAACCAACCAAATCTCACCTAACACAAGCAGAAACGGTAACTGAAGATCCCTTCAGCAGATAGAAGCCCCAGTACTCCTTCATGTCGTCTTCTAGCTCCAGTTCCCTGGTCATGGACACCGGCACCAGGTCCTCAGTCAGCTCCGGAGGGCCCGGCACCACGAACGCGTTGAACGTCGTGTTGGAGCGCACCACCTGTGTCTAGAGGAAATGTGGATTGTCAGATTATGGATTATGGAAGGTATTCGTGGGATAGTAATATGATCTTTCTTCTGCAGGTCAACTCTCCGTTTTTGTGAAAGATTCCTCAGTGGACCTCAGTGGCTCAATGTGGGTTGGTAGATGTCACATGTCTTCGAATTTTTGGTTCTAGGACATATCGGTCTCTTCACGATGTTTTCTTTCACCGTTTTGAGAGCAGTGGTGATGAAATAATTTAGACAAAATAAAGCGCCTATCTGGGTTCGAACCTACGACCCACAACTGGTAAGTTACCACTCGGCCACCACAGCTCACTACCTGCGGTGCTATTCTGTAAAAATATCACCGTGATGTGATTACTTAGGGGAAGTGCACTTAAAGTGAGCTGTCATTCCACCTCATGATAGGGATTGACACTATTGACAGCTCACTTTCAGCTCACTTCAGCTATGTTTTCACGGTGAGATGTATATTATTTCATTGATAGATAATAAATTATTCAATCGATTGACCGAAAGAAACGCATTGAAAAAACTGTGTTTATTATTTTGTCTCGTAAAACATTTACCAAAGTCTCTAAGACTAACTGTAAAGATAAATAATTCAAGATAACGTAATCGGTCAGAAAATTTAATAAATTATTTGGCTCAGGAGCTTACTAATCTTCCATTTTAAACCCTGTACTCCTGTACATAAGGTGTATCACCGCTTGCTGTGAGAAGATAATATTATAATGAATGTGTTACAAGTGTTATCAGAAGTATTTCTTTGATGTTTGTCTAGTCATAAAAACGGAATAATTAGTAGAGCAGTCGTACCTAAGTCTTCTTGTATTTTTGCTGCTAAGTAAATAACTGCTGTATTCCAGTTCGATCCAGTTCGCCTCTGTATCTTGAGTAGGGAACATACTTATCTATATTCAAATTTTATTTATGTTTCAAATTGACGTTATTTCAAGTTAAACAAATATCAACTTTATTTTAATGGTTATTAAGTTGATTTCAGAGTGACTAGCACAATTGAAAAAGTTATAAAAATGTTTGAAGTTGTAGCGTAAACTGAACTTTATTGTGTAGGAATTAAAGTTATTTTTCCATAAACTCATATTTGTTTACATTTTTCGCGAATATGTCGCGATTCAAATATAAGTAAGTATATAATAATACTAGCTTTTTGACTGACAATGCAGGCGAACTGCGTTGTATATGTCCGTTTCCTTATTTCTTTTAAAATCGATATGATTCCGTGGACAATAGTGTGGGTTGTGCATTTGTTTACAATTATACCTTAGCTAACTATTAATGTTGTAACGCATAACTGTGTTTTGTCCCAAATAAATAAAATTAAATTAAAAACTATCTGTGTGCAAAATTTCACCCAAATCTGCTTTGGAAGGGATCTACGAGCTAGGCTCATGAACATGAGATCCTGGGTTCGGTTGCTGGGTCGAGCAAAGTGCTATTGGGTTTTGGGCTTACAGGATTTTTTTAGTAGCAGCCCGGAGTCTGGATGTGTGCCCGGTTGATGACAATAGTCTCACCCCCTATTACATGGGACTTAAACATAACTGGTGAAATGTGGATAGGGTATACAGGGTTATTTTTCAAAGACCAGCCAAATTTAAGGATGTGGTACAGACCATCAAACTGAACAACTTTCTCCATGGGACAAATAGCTTAATCGCGAAAATTTTATCAACTGTCCCATAGAAAACTTCAATACCTACTCGACCTAAATGTATGGGACGGTTGAATTTTTATTCGCGATTACGATGTTGGTCCCACGGAGAAAGTTGTTCAGTTTGATGGTCTGTACCACATCCTTAAATTTAGCTGGTCTTTGAAAAATAACCCTGTATAGGACAGGTACTTCACTGCCTAACCCTTCTGGGAAACAAGGCGTCATGTTATGTTAAGAAAATATTTTTGAAACGATTTCCGTGAAGAGATGACACGAGTTTGCATGAGAACAAAATGGCGGACAATAGTTAGTGACGACTGTGTTTCCACTGACTCTAATACACGTGTTAGCCTCCAGATTACTTCGCATATTAATATAATATTTATTTATTCATAATGATTAGTAAACAGCATTGTTAGTGCTCATGATTGTGACATGTGCTTACGATGACACGTGTCTCAGGCTAGATCTAGACAGAATGCTATAGTCTATTTTACCTCTGACAGCAGAATACTAATAGCAACCTTATTGTGACGGCAATAAAGATCACAATGATTTTGACAGACTTGTCTCAGTGGGAACCACCCAACAGCAACCTTATTTGAATGAGAATAAAGATCACTGTAATTTGGATAGTGATGCGAAATCAGAAGTAAAATAACTGTTGTACCGTCATTACACACATTATGACATGAAATGCGGGACATTATTTTCATTAATTATCATGTAAAAAATTAATATTTTCATTAATTATCCCTCACAGTCTGATCTCAGCCTCAATCTATCTAAACTACCTCTAATTTCCCTACATTTTTGACAAGTTTTTGACATTTGTTCGTCGCCCCGAGATGAGACCGCGACTAGATTTTGAACGTTTTAAATCACGAGAATTCTGATCGTACATTTTGCCTAAACTCAACTATTCAGAAATATTGGCGATATATTTTCTCTCGTAACTGCATAAACAATAAAATACCTCAAGCCGTACCTAAGTAAAAAGATTAACCAGAAAGTAGTGCCGAGCTGCGCCAGAGACATCTACATTTAGAGCTAAGCCGATCGGCTTTTTTCAGAACTTATATCTACATACCTACCTGTATTCGGTTTTACCGCCCGTCTGTGCCGAACAAAGACTTTACAAGCTGTTGTTTTGCATGCTCGTCAAATTCAAGGAGGTAAATATGCTACTGATTCTCGACACGAATCAATAATAAAATAAGCGCTCCGCACCTGAAAAAGTAGACAGCTCAGGGTGCGCCGGGCGTACTTACATAAAAAATTAAAGTATGGTGATACTTTAATTTTTTTTAATGCACTCCTGTAGGTTTTTTTTAATGCACTACAGTCCTTAAACCGTGCTCAACAAGACCTATACTCAACACGGACCATGTGCAACATATCCTCTGCTCAATATGTCCTATCTCAATATACCCCACGCTCAAAATGGCCGATGCTCAACAGAGGCTGCTGATGATAATAGTGAGAAAGATTGGCATACAATGGTACACACCTACCTGGCACCAAGTGGGCGATATCTTACTGTCTATCAGCCGCATGTCCGTCATACTCATCGGGTACATTTGTCCAGAGTAGACGCGGTATCTGGAACAAGGAATATTTATTTATTTATTTATTTATTTAAACTTTTCGCACAAAAAGGTACAAAGGCGGACTTAATGCCTTAGGCATTCTCTACCAGTCAACCAAGGGTGGTGAAGAGATTAGATGGCAGGTGCTTTGGTTGAGAGGGACAATAATAATAAAAAAAACTCTTAAAACTAGGTACACAAATACATAAATAGGTTACATACACATACATATATATTACTATAGTATATACTTATAATATATATATATATACAAAATCAAGGGAGAGATGTGTTGAGATGACTCTACGCTATTTTTTTAAAAATTTGTTTTGAAAATAACTCTGCAATTTCCGCTTAAATGCATACCGACTGGTGGCCGTCCTGATATCAAGAGGAAGCGCATTCCATAGAAGAATGGACTGAATATGAAAAGAGGAATGAACAAAGTCAGATGTATGAGAAGGACAAAGTAAGAGAAGATTGTTAGAAGAACGCAGATTCTTAGCGTGTGAAGAACATAGATATTGGAAGTGAGAAACGAGATAAGAAGGAGGAGTGGGAGAGTTAAGAAGGGAGAAAAGTGTGGTCAAAGCGCGCAAACTTCTTCTTTGGCGAATGGACATCCATTTGAGCTCAGACCTATAGCTCGACACGTGGTCGTATTTCCTAAGGTTGAATATGAACCGGATCCCATTGTTGAGCAATCTGTCGAGCTTATCCAGCAAAACCGCATTATTCAGGTTAGTCTGCGGTTTTCTTTTTTCATATTGTAGCGGTATCTACAACGCCACATGCGAACAACGCGTCATACTGACGTCACGCAAATCCTGCATCTCGCAAGCAGAATTTACCGCGCAATTAGCATAGATACGATTTCCCAACATCAATCGTTGGGCAATAGCCCGCCAGACACAACACCCGTCTGTTCGGAGGATCCTCCCTTTTCTATGGAGGATGAGTGAACTTTACACCCTGTTCCTCATACCTCTAAAGTATGTTAGAGAATACTCCCGATTAAGTTTCGATCATGTCGGCCAGTCTCAGTGGAGACTAGCCATCTGTGCGGGAGATATTATAGTACACAAGTGTGTGCGCAGGTACAGGTGCACTCTCTGATGGCACGGCAATCCAACACGACCGGAGACTGATCAGGCGCAATACCAACTGACACTTTTGCTTTTGTCTGACCTGGGAATTTGCGCATGCGACCACGAGAACAACAGGGCGGTGATTTTGAGTAGTCAGCAAAGCTGACTGCATGTCGTAACAGCTATTTTAAAGCAACTTGTCTGCAGAGTAAACTACAGTTTTTAAAGGGCTAAATGGAGGCAGGCTTTTTGGACTTGCCTTCCATACTGATTCCAGAACCCAGTTATGCATAAATATGTAAGCTGTCACGCCCTTTTTGCCTGGAAGCTTTTATTTAGGTAGTAAGTCTTTATTTACATTTTAATTAATTATTTTTCAGCTTGAGTACGTATAGTTTTTATTATATTTGTTGGTATATTGGCGTGGCTAGCTGACATATCACAAGTAATTTAATTTTATGTTATGTGCCTTGTAATGTTAATTACTTAACGCCTAGTATTGTATACAATCAAGTATTAAGTATTTTCTAACTGAACAGACAGCTGTGCTGCTGGGGAGTGTTCAATGTTACCTTTGGACATTGACTCAGCACTTCGCCTGGCTTACGCGCGACCCAGATTAAATAATGATTTGGTTGCATCTTACACGCATAGGACACAAAGATTTTGTATAATAGTGTATGTTAAGAAAAAGTAGTATATAAGCTGTAACATATTGTAAATAAATCAGATTTGAATTTTATATTCTTGTCTCATTACCCCTCACTGTGGCCAAGACACCTTTAGCCATCTCTGATCAGTCTCGTGAGTCTGCGGGACTGGCAGTGAGTTCACCCTTTCCGAACCTGGAAATCCTGTCTACAATCCGTCTGCAACCTTAGGTCGCATGGTGCAGACATCCTGAACTTATTTATATATTTATTTATCACGTACTAGGTATATGATAGGTTAGGGCTGTAGGGCTTATAGGGCTTAGGGTCGTAGGGACTGTTAGGCTGATAGGTCTCTGTCGGTTCCTTTAACTTATCATATATTTTCATGTACCGTCACACCCTTGACTACTTTGCGGCCTTACGTGACGTCTGTTAAGGGTGGACGTACAGGGAGTTTGTTGCGCCACTTCTTCTTCCCTGCGATAGCACTAGGAAGTGGTTAAGGGCGGGCGTTTTTGGGGGACTGTCTTTTGTAATTTTGACGTTCGAAAAGTGCTGATTCTCAGCCTAATTTGAATAAATGACTTTTGATTTTGATTCAAACCTAATATGTCGAGGTTGAAAATGCCAAAATAAGTCCTTTGAGAAGAATTACCTGAAATATTGATCAGAGCCAATTTTCAGCGTTTATGGCCCAGGATGATGAAAATGGTAACCTTATTTTAAGATATGTGCAGCTAGCAGGCGGTTACAGACACCCTCATATATAACACAAACACTGGTGGTGTGGTTAACACTTTTATTTAGTCCTCCTTGCCGGTACTAGGCTATCTAGTCTATTTACAATGTAAGTGAATAAACGATAAAAATGGGTAAAACAATACTAGTACAATTACTACTAATTCATATCAAGCGTTGTTATGCAGACATCAGCTGTTCTTATCTGACACGTTGCAGCTAGCTGGTGATCAACACACACACACGACACACACACATACACAACACACACCCCCCACACACACGGCATACACAACACACACTGGTGGTGTGATAAACACTTTTATTTAGTCCTCCCGCCCGCACTATACTATCTAGTCTGTTTACAATGTAATATGTAAATGAATAAACGATGAAACAATACTAATACATTACCTACTACTTTTTTTTTTGGGTGGGACTTCATGAAATGACCTCTCCCGATTTAACTGACTAAAACCCACCCGTGTTCCTTCAGTTGCCTGTGCCAGGGGCCACGGTATCTCTATCGAACAACCCGCGGCCCTGGCAGGGTACATTACTACTTACTTTACTTTAGCTTGACATAAATTGTGAAGCGTTGTTATACAGACATCAGCTGTTCTTATCTGACACGTTGCATGTATGTCAATAGTGTAGGGATTATAGATTATATTATCATTTATATATTAATTATTACTCAAGCTTAGTAAGGCGATTAAATGTTTAATGTAACTAGGAGGTAATCATAATTAAAACTTAATTGTGTTGCAAGCACAACGCAGCCTGGCTGATTTTTATGACAACTTGCTAGATCGATAGTTAACGTGTTATCCGAGGTAGGGAAGGGTGAAGATTGACAGACTAACAAATTGTATTTAAACAAAGAAAATAAAAGAAGAAAAGTATTTAGGACAGTAAAAAAAGCAGCGTGTATGACTAAAAAGGTTACATTAAATACAACAAAAAAAAATGTATAACAAAAAAGACCATTGCGAGGCCAAAAAAGGCTCCTACCTCAGCATAATGCTACGGTATCTATTAAAAAAAAAAATACCGCAGCGCTGGTATTCTGATTGGGCCAGCTGAGATGCCACGGAAACACCTACGAACATCTATAAATCCCATTCAATCAATCAATTAACTTAGCCTATTGCAGTCCACTGCTGGACTCAGCCACCTTCTTTAGGTCGTCCGACCATCTAGCTGGGGGGCGTTCCACACTACGCTTGCCGATACGCGGTCTCCACTCCAGGACTCGTCTGCTGCACCGGCTATCGGTCCTTCGACAAACATGGCCAGCCCACTGCCACTTCAGTTCACTTCACTTCATAAATCCCACTATGGGATTGAAGGATAATTTACGTATCATCATCTGCCGAGCTCATAGAGAATTATGGAAGAAAAAGACATGTTGCGACCGCAAGTAAATTAGGATGTGAAGGAATGAGGAATGATGCCTCAACCTTTTACTAACGACTTTGGGGTCGGCCCGTATACAGCTGAATATCAGTATTTTACACGGAGCGCCTGCCTATTTGATCTCCACAACCCATTAACTGGGTAGTATCCCCTTGTAAGACTGGTGGGCAAGGCTTCCAGATTTTCAACAAATTGATGGTATTTACATGTTCAATCAATTAAAATCTTACTGGTTGAGTTTAGGCTCAAAACTAGCACTGAATTCAAATAAAAACTGAAATACCCAACAAATTGTAACAGGCCTCTAACAGCAGAAATACTTATGCATAGGTTATCGACCAGCACTTATATTCAAGTGTCAGTCTGGAGATAATAATAGATGCTGTTATACACGAACGGTACTTTAAGTGCTGATAATAGTGTGACTTAGAAACTGTGTCGAGAGAGACACGCGGTCTCCATGTTTAAAGAGGGTATTATAGCTACCCATTTTTAGGAGGAGGAGGGGCTTGTGGCTAAGTAATAACAGCCGTACGGGTCCATCGATCAGGTTGAGCTACGCTTGCCCCGGCTGGTCCGTGGATGGGTGGGTGACCAAGGCAACAAAAGGCTAGGAAGATGATGATGAACCGCTACCCATTTTTAAACAGACCGCGTCAGCTTAACGTTATAGATCAAGCTCCCATTCTCCTACACCTAATAGCCTCCTTATTCTCCATAGAAAGGGTTGTCTTACTTAAAGAGGAATGACTGCAACATATTTTCTCAAAAACCTTGTCAGTCTCATCCATTATTATCTCTGGAACCCGACGCTAACACAGTTGGGAAAGGGCTAGCTTTCCTAACTGTGTTAGCGTCGGCTTCTAGTCTAACCGAAACGCTGAATACCAGTATTTTGGAGGGACTGCCTAACTAACCTCTACAATTCAGTTACTGGGTAACACGATGCCCCTTGGTATCACTGGTTATCATATTCAATTGGGACCAAGGGCTTAACATGCTTTTGAGGAACGATTTCAGTCATAGTAAATCTTCATTCTCTTGCTCCCTTCCCAATTTATTTGGGGGTCTTTTTCTTCCATACTTCTCTATTGGTCGTCATCTCGGTAGTCACCCCCTTTCTAACCATATCATCATTCACACAGTCCATCTGTATACTCTTATAGTCATCGAAATTCATACCCAAAACTTTCCTTACGACATTTTCCTCATTCTTCTTCTTCTTGGTCGCGTACTTCATAACGGAAGGTCTTGTCCCTGAAAGGCCTTCGTGTCTTTATGCAAGATGTTCTTCCACTTCGTTCGGTTCTCAGCTTCTCTCAGGGCGGTCGTAACAGAAAGTCCAGTGAGGGTGGTTACTTGGTCTTACCAGCGGTTAGGTGACCTATGGTTAAAATTACTTCTCAGTTTTGTATTAGCTGCTCCTTTACCTTAAATACAATGGCACTATGAGAAACATGCTCGGTAGACAGATGACCAGCGCCAGAAGTCGGCACAGCCTCAGCGGTGCTGTGTAGCAGGTGCGGGGGGCGAGGTAGCAGTTCCTGGTACCATGGACCCCTCGTGGCGGGCGGAGACCAGCTGTGGAGAAATAACGGGGTATTACGATGGGAAAAGGATGATAAGATTTATCACTAAGTAGTAAGTTACAACGGCAGACCAAAGAAACTGGAGAGATTGATTGAAATAAAGTAGTGGCTGAGCAGTACAAAACTGTTGTGGTAAGTATCAGACGTGGTCATCACATGCAGATTGCTAAATAATAAATTAAGAAGCTGATCGAGGGGGAAATGAGACTGGCACATCGCATGCGGCTGCTGATTGCGCACCGCCAATAACATGCGCTCCCTAACGCGCCTTCTTGGGTTCTACGCATAGCACAGTCCTCAGAACTGCACGAGTAACTAAACCGCGTACCCACTGTCCTACGTCCAGCTATTACCGCACGCTACTTGCGGCCTTAAGAAGGCCAGGCCGGCCATCTGCTGAGCTTGCACCACTGTAACGAATTATTATAAGTATGAAGTTAATTTGCTAGTTTTCTTTATCTCTTTACTCTGCAAAGTCCTACCTGTTACGATGGTCCTCACACGATCTGACCAAGATTATGTCTGGACTTTAAATAGTTTATTTCTGTTATTCTTCTCAGAGTAGTCAGATAGGAAACACCGAACTCCTCTAGTTTTAAAACATAGTTTATTTTTGACGTAAAATAGTATTTGCACATAATTGCAGAAATAAAATAATTTATTATAAAAGGGATAAAACGTCTGTATGAACACAAAATTTAAATGAATTAGTTCAAAACTAGGTTGCTACCTAAAAAAAAATAGCCAATAACCACCCTCATTGCCCCCACGATCAACGTCCCTACTAGGTAACCCGGTCAACGCCCTTTGAAAACTATGGTAGGATACCTTTCCCCCACCTACTCACTGTCTACCACCAGACGAGCATTTTCCTGCAGGGTCCACTTGGAAGTCCCTAAACCATCTCCGAACCCAAGTGGGAAGGTGTAGCTCGAATCTCGTAAAGTGGGGCTACCTCGATGGAACGGCAGCAGGGTGTGGATGTGGAGCTGTGTCACAAACTATGTCCCACCTCCTATCCTGTCCTTTGTGCCTCAAAACATGGAGCGAAAGTGACCTCTGCATTGCCACCGATAACGCCGTGGAAGTGAGGAAGTTTTGGAAAAACAAGATTTAAAACACAGTCGTGCCAGCGACACGAAGAGGAAGAAGGTACAGACGCCAGCACATCAAGCTAATAGAATTTGTCAAATTTCTTTAGTAGATTTTCAACTTTATAAGGTTCAAGTTTGATTTGGAAAATTTGGCAGCTTGATGTGCCAACAAAATTTGGATAACTGTCTTGCCAGCGTCATGAAGAATAAAAATAAATATAATAAAAACTTACATTCTAAAGGCACTAATTCTTGCGGATCCATGTCTGAGTCACATCACTCCATCCGGATCTCTCCGCAAACCTGTGTACAGTCATTATAAATATTATAATTAATACCAAACTAATCACTTGGTGAATACCTTGATTTGCGGTTAATTATGTCAATTTGAAAGTGGTCTTCTAATCAAGTGCTTTGAGTATTTTGGCCTTATTAAAAGCCAATTTTTATTAAAATTATACCTATGCCTGTGCGCTTTTATAACTTATAACGAGACGATATTCCACGAATATTTAAAGATGTATGGAAATACGTGCACGTTTTTTAACGTTATCGTGGATGGAAATTTAAAAGCGTCTTTATATATTTCCTTACATTTTACTTCCCTGTGTGCGTGATGTCGTGGACGTCCACAGTAATATCGTCACGGTATATATATCTATACATATAATAATTTTGTAGACGAGGCGTCCTCTATACTAAAACTAATAAGACTGAAGGGTTTGTTTAATCTTTGGAACTACCAGTCAGACTTGATAAGTTCGTTTTGCAGTTGATAGTCCAACTAAGGTAAGGAAGGAAATTAAAGAAGGCTACAGGCTACAAACCTTACACTAGGAGCCGAGCAAAAGGAAAAGAAGCCGGAAAGAACGCTAAAGCCTGCTCTACACTACTCGCGTTGCCTCGACGAAGTTGATCGAAGTATGAAGTATGTGACTACTACTACGAGAACTACGAGACGCTTCGAGTCCTTTGATTCGGGCGCAAAAACCGACAACGACTGGAAGTCGCCCGATGCGAACCGAGGTTGCACGAAGCGAAGCGAAGATGATGATAATTGGGCTATGAAATACAAAAAGATGTTTGCAAATCCGACTGGTAGGTAGATCCGGAGATTACGTTCAAACAAAAAAACAAACTCTTTTTAGCTTTATTGTTAGTAAAGATGTTAGTAATTTTGAACCAACCAACCAGTAACGTCTTACCAAGGGGTATCGTATTACCCAGCAACTGGGTTGTGGAGGTCAGATAGGCAGTCGCTCCCTGTAAAATACTGGTATTCAGCTGCATCCGGTTAGACTGGAAGCCGACCTTAACATAGTTGGGAAATGACTAGGCAGATGATGATAATGAAGTTAAATGCGTGCGTTAAAATTACAAAAAAATAAGTAAGTACTCATAATTATGTGATTTAGGGATAATGGGTATTGAATAGCTACTTTATACTAATGATGATGATGATGTTAGTAAGTTTGAGTAATAAGTTAATAACATGAGTACAAACACGCATTGTGTAAACGTTATGCATCGTACATGTGTCATGATTAGAGATAACCTAGAAAGTAACCATTAACTTATCTCTATGTTACTTAAAACTTTCTATCTATCTACTTGTCCAATCCCAGGCCATTCCTGTACTTAGGCCAAATTATCACTATTAAGGGTCGCGCACATTTGGCTCTGCTAGACAGAGCGACTAAAATACATAACAATATGATATCACGCCGGTATTCCCTCTTGTAGATTACGGCCCACTCCCACTCACAGAGAGTAGGCCAAGGTCCCAGCAGTGGGAACCTTATAGGCTGATTATGCTATGCTACTATGCTCCGCATCACATTCCCATACCATGACAATTGTTAATAATCTTGGTGATAGCAAAATTATCATCAGTTGTACCTATAACAACACGTATTATTTACCTTTAGCAACGTAGTAAAACTAGGGCGTATCTTTATTGCCTAAGCTTTCTTTAAGCTGTCTAGTTAACACCTAATCTTCAAAATTAATTATATACATATAATATATAGATAAGAGCAATCATCATCATCTGCCTCGCCTTTCCCCTATGTTGGGGTCGGCTTCCAGTCTAACCGGATGCAGCGGAGTACCAGTATTTTACATGGAGTGACTGCCTATCTGACCTCCACAACCCAGTGACTGGGTAATACGATAACCCTTGGTAAGACTGGTTGTCAGACTTTCGGGCTACTGACGACCCGTAACGACTGTCAAAGATCCACGAATGACAGCCGGGACCAACGGCTTAACGTGCTTTCCGAGGCACGGAGGGGTCTTGGTTTGTGAAAATGGTCACCCATCCACGGACCAACCACGGCAATCGTAGCTTAACCTGATCGATCGACCCGTGCGGCTAATCCTACAACCACTATTCGTTCTGGCACGAGGCGTTGTATAAGGCTTTCACACTGTTACTGCTCTAATTACCATAAATAACTGCACCATTGGTCTAGTTGTCGCTAGCGCTACTGGTGAGCATGAGGTCCTGGGTTTGATTCCCAGGTCGGGCAAAGTATTATTGGGTTTATTCTTTAGGAATTTCTTGTTAACAGTCCGGAGGTTGGAATTTGGCGATGTGCCTCGGTGCACCTCTCTCCGGTCGCGGATCACGTGATTGAAAGAGATCAGGCGGACTTCGAGAGTATGAGCGTCGGACTATGAGAGTGAGGGAAGAGTGCACCTGTGTCTGCGCACACATTTGTACACTATAATATCTCCCGCGTCGAAGGCTAGTCTCCGTTGAAACGGCCGCCGTGGTCGAAATACGGTCTGTGACGCATATTTTCCCCTCAACTTGTTCTTTTTTGCGTTTGTGTTTTTTCTTTGCGTCATGTTTTACCACAAATAAACGTATTTTCGTTCTTTTCTTCCGACTATATCCTATAATATTATATAAACGCGAAAGTTTGTGAGGATGGATGGATGGATGTTTGTTACTCTTTCACGCAAAAACTGCTGAACGGATTTGATAAAAAATTATAGTAATATAGCTTATACATTGGAATAAAACATAGGGTACTTTTTATCCGGATATTCCCACGGGATCGAAACTTATGGGGGTGAAACCGCGTGGCGCTGTAAGTCTTTCTATATTCAAAGAAAGACAGTGCTTTTTTGTGGAAAATCACATGGTCAGTTAATTAACTCAGCGTAATAAGTAGTTTTTGTTATTCAAATAAAAAAATAACGATAGTTGTCTAATAATTCGTTATCAGACCACTATCTGACTGATAGTGGGGTCTGACTTCTGACATTAAGGCGATTAACACAGAAGACCTTTTGTTCTTATAATCAGCTGTAATACTGTTATTGTGATTGTGGAAAATATCAAGTATTAATTGGTGTAGGCAAAATATATTGTCCTCTACTCTCTGTTAGTATTCGAAAGGACAATTCTTAGGTGCATATTCGATGCAGTGCTGGAAAACGAGCAATGGCGAACGCGGTACAACCATGAGCTCTTCCAATTGTACGATGAACCTAATGTTATTGAAACCATTCAAACAGGACGTCTTCGATGGGCAGGACATGTTGCAAGAATGGATGACGTTTACTTGATAGTAAACCAATGTTCGGAGAAGTCGAGGGCGGCTCAAGCTCAGACAGATGAATGGCATAGACCAAGATGAAATTTTGGAGCGAGAAATGTAAAGAAAATGCTGGAAATAGGTGACGTTGGAGGAATATTCTCAACAAGGCCAAGGCCCACCTGCTTTAAAGCCTTAGATGATAATGTCCTTTTTTTTAGGTGCGAAATGATCATATGACTTCTCCCGCTCTGGGCAGAGCGGGAGGGCGTGTCAGACTTTTACTGACTAAAACCCACCCGTGTTCCTTCAGTTACCTGTGCCAGGGGCCACGGTATCTCTTTCGAACAACCCGCGGCCCTGGCAGGTATCTGCCCTAGCGGACCCCGTCAGTTCGTGCTGACATCTCTTTGAGGCGCGCGTGGAACACAACGCGCTGTCGACCGGCCTGGTCCTTATCGGGCGGTGAGCTGCCCAAGCCCGCGCCTACGGTGGCCGGGAGTCGGCTGTTGACTTCCGACGTCATAGATTGCCTATCCCTCACGCGCTCCGCCTCCTCCTTTTGCGAGCATTACTGCTTCGCAGAACGAGGTAGATGATAATGTCCTTATAATATAGTCGTAATAGGAGGCACATATTGTTCGCTGTGCCTGCAAGTCTAGGTCTACTATAGTCGTAATAGGAGGCACAGATTGTTCGCTGTGCCTGGGAGTCGAACTGTCGGTCGAGCCCAGTCCCCCGTCCCTCGCACACTCTCTGCGCTCAACGCTCTCTTGGATGCTAAATGTGAATATGATGTATTCGCGGAAAAACGTGACTTTTCAGTATTCATAAGAACAGGGGGTATCCTTACCAGGTAAAATGAGTGGATATTAATACTGTGCGTATGAGCCTAAGGTACCTGTCCTACTGATTAACAAGGAGAAAGTAAAGCTAGCAACTAAAAACGAGTTGGAGAGCAACCCGCGAAGCGAGAGAAAAAATTGTTGAAGCTATCAAAAATTTTCTCATCGCGGTGGGACAAGTGCCTAAGTCCCGACTATTTGCTATGGAGCATGCGTGGTCGGTGCGTCTACCGAAGCTGATAAAACCATCATGTAGTACCGACTGCCTACTCAAATATTACCTACTATCTATTACTTACTGTACTTAGTGACAATCAATAATGTAATCGGTCAACGGTTTATTAATCATATCATTTGGGGGTACAGTAAGGACAGGAAAATGAGATGTCAAGTAGTATAGAGGTATGAGGAGCAGGGTGTAAAGTTCACTCACCCTTCATAGAAAAGGGAGGATCCTCAGAACAGACGGATGTTGTGTCTGTTGGGCTACTGCCCGGCAATTGATGTTGGGACGTTGTAAATATATATGCTAGTTGCGCGGTAAACTCTGATTGCGCGATGCAGGATTTTGCGTGACGTCACTGTGATGCGCAGTTCGACGCAACGTCTTTAGTGTCGCAGTGCGAGAAAAGGAAACTGTTGACAATGACGCCACTAACAGTGGTCGTCGAGGCGTCTCTTTGCTCTCTGTGAGGTTATAAATGTGGGTACTTGTTAATGATATCAATCAATCAATCAAATCAGCCTATCGCAGTCCACTGCTGGACATAGGCCTGTCCCCGGCTGCGCCACAACACCCTGTCCTCCGCTTTCCGCATTTCCGCATTCAGTCCGTCCCAGCCACTTTCTTTAGTTGGGGGCGTCCCACACTACGCTTGCCGATACGCGTTCTCCACTCCAGGACTCGTCTGCTCCACCAGCTATTGGTCCTTCGACAAACGGGGCCCCGTTTGTCGAAGTCTACTGCCACTTCAGTTTGCTTACCCTACAAGCTATGTCGGTAACTCCTGTTCTTTTCTGGATAATTTTATTCCTGATTTTATCATTCAAAGAGACTCCGAGCATAGCTTGAATTTGTGGACCAGCCCGACCGCTAGTATCCACGTTTCAGCGCCATATGTCATGACGGGGAGGATATGTTAATGATATAATTAGCATAATTTGAGGAAAATTATGATAAATTAAAATTAAAGTAGGTAATATATATTTGGTCGGCGCGCGACCTACTCGTAACGATAAGGATATCAAATACGTGGGTCAACTGTTACAGTCAGGAATATAAAATATGCCAACAGGAAAACAAAAGAAATACTAGGCTTGGCTATTAACTCAATCTGCCACTCTCACTCACTCTTCCAGCCTAACCGGATGCAGCTGAATACCAGTATTTTTCATGGACCGACTGCTTACCTAACCACCACAACCCAGTTACTGGGTAACTCAATAACTCTTGAGACTGGTTCGTTTTCGGACCCTGGGCGGTCTTATCACTAAAAGCGATTTTTTCTATGTTACTTATTAGTCTAAAGTGATAAGAATCTTCAATGAGTCAATTGACGATTGACGTTGGCATCTGAAACTCAGCTGAGGGCCTTAACTCGTTACAAATCGTACGACAGAGAGATTTGATAGCTTATCAGACAGTGACATGGATCAATTGTAAAGTTTCTTCAAGTCTATTTCAATAAATCTTTATGTCTTGACGTAGTGGTGGTGCGTACGCATGTATGAATGACTAGCTGCGCCCCGCGGTTTCACCCGCATAAGTTTTGATCCCGCGGGAATATCGGGATTAAAAATCCTATAATTATGTTAAACCTGGTTACAAACCATCTGTGTGCCAATTTTCATCCAAATCCGTTCAGTCGTTTTTGCGTGAAAGAGTAACAAACATCCATCCATCCATTTATAATATTATAGTAGGATAATATTTTTCTATTAAATGTAACATGTGGTCGCAAGCGCGACTGCTGAGCATGGGATCCTCCGGGTTCGATTCCCGGGTCGGGCAAAGTTTTATTATTGGGTGGGTATTTCCATTGGAATCTTCTTAGTAACAGCCCGGAGTTTGGAAGTTGGTGGTGTGTTACCCCCGTGCCTCGGAACGCACGTTAAGCCGTTGGTCCTGCGCCTGATCTCTCTCCGGTCGTGTCGGATTGCCGTTCCATCGGGTTATGAGAGTGAGGGAAGAGGGAGTGCACCTGTACCAGCAGCACACCGAAGGCTGGTCTCTGCTGAGTCGCCTGCTTGGACGCTATGGCCGAAATTCGATCAGCCGATCGATTCTGTAAAAAACTCACCGTGAAAAGTTAGGTGAATTGAGCTTAGAGTAAGCTGTCAATAGTGTCAATCCCTAGCATTAGTGGGAATGACAGCTCACTCCACGCTCACTTCACCTAAGTTTTCACGGTAATTTGGTAATAAAAAATAACTCGCATATCACCGATAAATTTTAACAATATTAGATTAAACTGCCTGTTTATCATCATCATCATCATCAGCCTATAGCAGTCCACAGCTGGACATAGGCCTCTCCTATTACACGCCATTCAACTCATTTATCATAATGAGACGAAACAATCAGCGTGTTTATTATCCAAACTTTTGTTTACTTTTAAAACATGTTTCATAATTACATTGTTGTTTTTCGGTAATTAGGTACTTACGGCCAATTAATGTAATGACTATTTCTAATGGTCTACAAAGCAAAAGTAATTCGTTTGAAAATGTCCATTGTTTTAATTTTAAAACAAAAGAAATGCCTAATGGTATGTAATTGAACCAAGCGATTTTTCTGTTGCTAATTTGACTAAAATATTTTAATCAATTTCGCTAAGGTAAGATTTGTTTTATTAGACAAAGACTTTTGTATTAGAGCATTTATTAGAACCTTTGGTAACGGCCCCAACTAACGAGTTATCCGTCGTGGGTTCGAACCCAGGCAGCTTTACTTTGTGCAATTTATTTCATCACCGCTGCTCTTAAAAACTTCGAAGGAAAACGGCATGTCCTTAAACCAAAAATTCGAAGACATGTGACATCTATAAACCCGCACTGGGCCAGCGTGGTGAATTACGGCTCACGGATTTTTAAATTTCGAAGCATCATGCTGAGATAGGAGCCTTTTGGCCTCGTACAGGACTTTGTTTCACGTTTCTTTTTGTTACTTTTTATTTATTTATTTATTTTATTGGTTCACCAACAATTGTTACATCAATACATAATAAAAAGAGCGCAAAAAAATTCATACTTGATGTACAATATTAAGAGGTAAACACCACATGCAATATATAAAAAGAACAACTTTAAAAGTAAACAAAAGACCAGAAACAATTTTGTTTTTTAGTTAGTTAGTATCACATATATTAACTGAAAATACATGGCAAAGTAAATATGGTTTTAAGTGACTTTAGTTAAAATAAAATAAATTTAAATACAATTTGTTTTTTTTTGTTTTTATTTTAACTGTGTTTAGTCTAAGATCTTCCTTTACGAGTCGCAATAAATACTTTTTCTTTCTTTTTACTGTCTCTCGCAGAGAGGAGGCCTTTGTCCCAGGATCATCACTAACTATCGCTGAAGGAAAATATCTTGAAGTTGATAAACAGAGCCAAGGGCTCTCGGATTCGGGCCCATCTGGAAGTAGTTCGATACTTCGGAATGAATCCTAAAAAGTAACTTTCTCGGATGAGTCAAAACACATTGTCCAATCATGTTGTCATTTTTGCTAAGTTCAGGCCCCGAACAGAACCTCAAGTCTGCTATTTTTATAAATTCGTCATTCCAACACGATCCCATTCCCATCCCATTGTGATTTTGCTTAAAGTTCGTAATCTGCTAAATTCTTAATGGCGATCATTGGTCGGTCAATGGTCTCGTAATAGAATTCTGTCATAATGACATTGTCGTATTGCCATTATTATAAAACCCGTTATTAGAAACGATTTTCGAAAAAATACAAATTTCATTTATATATTTTTACATATTATTTATTAGTGTTTTATACAAGTCAAGTGTTTTATGTAAGTCAGTCATTCATCTATCATTATGTACGAGATTACCATTCTATGCCATTTCTTTCAATGGAATGTCAGTGGTTGACCACTGGAAAGTCATAATGACGCCATTATGTTAGTAGATTACCAAACTTGTCAAAATCAACAATTATGAAATCAATGATAGACCATTCTGACACTATTGTAATAGCAGACTTGGGGCCCAGGTCCGTAGGTTATACGGAGTAGCGAACGACCGTAATTTCGGCAGAAACTACGGATTTCGCTTAAAGAGTAGACAAGAAATCCCAAAATCCTCATCCTACAGGACGGTTTACTCAAAACGTGGATGTAATAGGAATCCATAAGGAGCGCAGTACTGCGCTCCTCGTTGTAATATTTTCGCAATAATGAAAATTTTCGCAATGCGTTTTTTTTAAAACTTTCGTGATAATTTTCGGTGGTCGTTCGACTCGAGACTCGAGATTTGCAAGTTTATCTATCAGTAGATTTTTTTAGAACGGAAGAAAGAATTTGTAATGTTTCTTTCTTGTGAGCTTTATTTTATTTATTTATTAATTTACAGTTTTCTCGAGTTCTAAGTGTTTGCTCATGGTCTTATCATGTCGTGACTTTTGAATGAGAAAACAAAGACTTCAAGATACTTAATTTACTCATTCACGTTGTAATGTCTAAACATAACATAACATCACGCCTTGTTTCCACGAAGGGTTTGGCAGAGGGCTGTGTGGCACACATATTACACCCACATTTCGCCAGTTAAGTTTTTTAAGTCCCATGTCCCAGGGGCGTGCCTATTGTCATCAACCAAGCACAAGTCCACACTCCGGGCTGCTACTGAGAAATTCCAGATGAAAAACCCACTTTTCAGATGAAAAAACCCGATACCACCTTAACCGAACCGGGAATCGAAACCAGGACCTCATGCTCAGTAGTGGCGCTTGCGACCACACGACCAACGAATAAAACCGAATGAGTCAATAAAACTGTTCATAGTTTAATACCTTTTGGTCGAGAAAACTAAAAACAACGGAGCATTGTGGATACAATACCGCTAGTAAAAATCTAACAAAAGAAAATCGTTTTTAATTCAAGAATAGCTGAGACAACACATTTTAAAACATAATTAAACTAACTCACTTCTTTTCCTCAGTGCAAATCCGTCTAGAATTCACAAATAACACACACCAACAATTAATTATGAACACTTTAATTTTATCAACAAAACAAAGTTAAACAAACACTTGACAGTCTTTTTATTACAAAAATAACAACAAACTTCGCGAAAATGAAACGTTTTTTTCACATAAGAACCACTATTTCTGTTAAAACTTTTCTTGTAATATCGCTTTCGTAAAAATGAATATAGAATAGTTGATCGCGCGTCGTTTCGCGTCAGCGACTGATGTGCTACTAATGTCTTTATGCCTTATCGCGAGCACGCATTCAAATTATCGAGTAATACAGATTATAAATAGTGTAGGTAAATATTTTGTTTTTTTTTTCTTTTCAAACACGAGGCGTTCACGTTTCCAGTCAGTGGGTCAGTGGCAATTTTGGCGGGAATCGTAATCAATGTTACATTTTTTAATGGAGGGCAATGAACTGACTTACGTATTGTAAACAAATAGAGAAATTCTGATGATTCGCAGATTCGAAGTTTTGAAATAGGTACCTACCAGTTTACTCCTATCACAAGCTCCGTACTACGTTCCAAAAATAAGAAATATATTTAATACTTACTGCATTATAGCTTACAAATGCCCGCGTGCTTACAAATGTATACGTTACGTTACGACTAATAGCTGAAGTGCGGCTACACCTAGTTTTAGCCGGCTACAACTAGGTGCACTTAGATATATCCTACTTAGCTTCGGTTAGAACTAGGTGTAACCTTATCATAGCCGCTAGAACTAGGTGCAGCCGCACACCGGTGGTTAAACTTAGGTGGTTAAACTTATTTTATTTGTGGCTTTTTTTATTGGTGGTAATCTTGTTTCGGACTGACATGGCTTGTCTGGGGTAAGATGTCTACTCTACGGTGGTAATACGAAATCGAATCAATTGGGAAACGCAAGCTACGAATCTCAAAACAAAACCGAAATGCTTTACTGAACTGAAAACCTAGTTCTAGCCGATGATAAATAGGATACCTCTAAGTTTAACCACCGGTGTGCGGCTGCACCTATTTCCAGCCGCTATGATGAAGGCTAAGCCTAGTTCTAACCAAAGATAAGTAGGATACATCTAAGTTTAACCGCATGTGGCCGGCTGCACCTAGTTGTAGCCGGCTAAAACTAGGTGTAGCTGCATTTCGGCTATTAGCCGTAACATACATATACATATATGTCCTAGTCTTCGGTTTTCGCTTCGTTTCTGTAGATCACAGAAATGTTGATATTGATTTAATTTATCTTCATTAAATAAGTCGCTAAGACGACTATCATTTGGTTCGTTTGCATTAGTCCAGGGGTTCCCAACCTTTTCTTGGTCAGGGACCACTTTTATATTATTCTTGTTAGCAGGGACTACTATGTAGGTATAATAAAAATAAACTGTAATAATCAAACTGAAACTTTAATTAAAAACTTAATAGGAAATTACATACAGTGGCCCAACGTACCGCTCCCTCCACCCGCGCTCTTCTCACTCACTGCACGGCGACCAACGGCTCACCGCCCGCTAAATTTAAAATCGGTCGCGGACCACATTTTGGATTCTGCGGACCACTGGTGGTCCACGGACCACTGGTTGGGAACCACTGCATTGGTCGATAGTGACTTGACTGCAAGCATAGAATGTTTATGTTGCTAGTTACATTAAAATTTAATTTGGATTTCTGTGACAACTAGGGAACCGATAAATAGTTACTATATAAATATTATAATAATAACCCCACAGCCGTATCTTTACGTTGACGTCGTGGTGGGGCTTGGGCGCTGCGAACTCTAGGCATGTGCCGGAAGAGAGTACTTCGCCGGATCGTGAGGAGCCAGACCAAGAGAGATACAGAAACCTGCAGGGCAGCATGTGAGGAGCTGTGGGGCAGTAGCGACCCCACCCCATATTAAATGTATAACATTGGTCAGGCAAGGGACATAGTTCTTCGATAGTACAAGGTACTCGTAACTAATCCATTATAACGACATGAACCCATAGAATAGAATAATTTATTTCAGATGATTAAAATCCATATCTTGTTAGTATATAATATTAGCAACAATTTAGCTTACAATCATGTCAGTATTGTCAGTACTTATCTATAAGTAGTAGTACTACTATATAAAACCATTCACAACCTAGTGTTTTTGAATAGCCAAAAACATTTGAGTAGCCCAATATGTTTTGTTTCCATGTTCTGCAATAGTCCTGCACCAACCGAGGGTTGCCTGTGGGTGCACTTGCATAGAGCATACAGGGATAATCATTGGTCGGTGCCTCCTCATCATTTTAAATTATCTAAAGGGCCTCTGCGAGTTGGCTTCGGCCCCTGGTACGCCTTCCAAAGGTCCGGAACCCTAGTATCCCGAGATATATCAAAGAGAATAATAATAATTACTTACTAATAATACCCACAGAAACCTTAACCTAGTACAGAGGCCAGCACATCAAGCTACTACAATCTGTCAAATTTATTTAATAGATTTTCAACTTTATCGCTAAAGTATTAAGGTTCAAAGTTGATTGGGAAAATTTGACACTTTTGGGTAGCTTGATCTGCTGGCGTCTGTACATATTTCATAAAAAAATATATATATTTGCCATGATTTGCCACACCTAAACAAGACAGGACCCACTGATTTTGAAATGGACAGTCAAAACGTACAGCTATTTCATTCATAATGGCGTTGTTGCTACCCTGTATAGCACGGAAGCTGCTTTTTTGCACATGATGACCTGGAAACCATCAGTGCGCGCTGCAGCTAACATCCCAGATGCGCTGCACCGCCACGGTAGACCCAACAACATCCTGAACGCAGTACTTACTGAGTGCGCAGGGCTCTGTAGGCTCGCTGCGTATATCTCATTTACAGGCCGCTTGAGTAAAAGGACTGGCAATAAGCTTGAATAGCGTATATATACGCAAAAGAAGCAGGAAAACCTTTTCAATAATAAAAACAAAATAAACGATTCCGTCGAACTGAGAACCTCCTCCTTTTTCGATGTGGGATAAAAATACATAGGGGATATAGTTTAAAAACCAAAATGAATGGCCATTGGTAATCATTTTAAGATTTTTCATTCCCAAGAGATAACAAACTTGGTATTTATTCCAGCGATTCTTTCATCCGTCAAGTTAAAAGTCAATTCAAGTATAATTTGTTAATCTGACAAGCGGATTATGGTGATTTTTACGGGAAGTTAATTAAAACAGATGAAAGATGAAAACTTTTAATTCCGGAAAATCTTCGAAGCATTTTCCGCTGGCTTAATATTAAACAAGATTTTTAAGGGCGATTTTGATCCAACTTTTATTTATTAAGCTACGCTTGCCGCGGTTGGTCTGTGGATGGGTGACCGTCTTTACATACCGAGACCACTCCGTGCCTCGGAAATCACGTTAAGCCATAATTGGTCCCGGCTGTCATTCGTGGATCTTTGACAATCGTTACGGGTAGTCACAAGCCCGAAATTCTGACAACCAGTTTTACCAAGGGGAAACGTGCTCGGAGGAAGGAAGTATTTTAGTAAGATGCTGGTAGGGATCTTGACTGTACTGCCGGGATTGTCCTGATAGATGTGGAATACCTCTCCACTCCTCATAAGCACCTCTGGACATGTTACCCCTTGTCGCTACGACACATTGTGCTAGCGACCGTTTTCGGGGGCCCATTATTGAGTGTGCAAGTCACCCCCTGCCATTTTATCCGTGTATATTATTGGAACGAAGTTCCTTGGCGCGCGTTGCTAAAGGGGGCTAGACGGAAAAAATTAAGACCAAAAGTTGGAACGACACTTTTTGCTTTAGTTGTAAGCCATGCGGCGTGCGCGTGTTTCTCTGTCTGTCTCTCTCTCTCACTCTTTGAACTTCGTTCCATCCGGGTGTCCCTTGACACCTTTCAAGTTTTATGTATAACATTGGACAGGCAGGGGACATAGTTCTTCCATAGTTCACCGCCATAGGTACTAGTAGACCACGGTCCACGGGTAGTTTTGGTTTGTCAAATTAAGATACTCCATAGACAATTTAGACGTGATTAAAAACATGGCTACTAAAAATATGTCAATTTACGTCAGGCGCTGACCAATTTGACAGGACTAAACTAATATTTATCTTCTGTCTTTTCTTAATGGAATTGAAAGAAAAAGATGCACTGAACTTAAATTTAGTTCAGTTTGTGAACAACGCAACGCGGCGCCAATACCTCCGCGCCTTGATTAAGTAGGTATAGATAACTAGCTAATCTAATAGTTATGAAACCATTCCATATCTGCAGAATTTATCATCGTTAGATTTAGTTCTGAAATATGATACATATAATTATAGGTCTCGTCCGTATACTGTCGTACGTAGTTAACCTGTCTGGCATATACCTAAATTAAGCATTTTACGACATTAAAAAATCGATAAGTTTTCCCAGGTTTCCCATTCATACAATCATTATTTAATTTTATCTCACTCTATCATGTTGATACAGCCAGATATTAATTTGATAATGTTGACAGTATATGGTACAACTAGAAGGTAGATTGCAGAAGTGGGTAAGGAAGTAAAGAGGAGAGGGGTAGGGGGGTGGAGCTGGTGGTTCTTAAGTCCAACTTTTAAAACTCCACAGACAAATCTCGTTTAAGAAAACTTTATCAATTATTGATAGGTAAATCAGTGTTGTCAAATCAAAATAATAATATTATTATTTATTTATTTCTAAAACACTAACCCTATTTTACATTTTGATTCCAGCCACACAACCAAAACCTCTCAGGGTTTATTTGTATGCTGGCGAGCAGTTTAATACAATTTTACACGCCTACTAGAATGATACGTTAAATACTTTTATAGTGACGATAATAATTTATAAGTACATTTTAATACACATTTACCTATGTATCGCAGCCAACTGGTTTAATTAGCCGTTTAGTTAACCGTCTAGCCTTTTAACTAAACGGCCGCCGTTCAACTAACGGCCTAAATGATATTCAATAAATTATAGTTTAGGTTGGAATTGTAACCAATCACGTACGAGCCGAATTGGTCGCAGTAACTAAGCCAGGGCATCCCGCCCAAATGGACTGTGATCAACCGTGTGCGGGCCGAGAGAGCGAAGCGAGGCGAGCACTACTTCCAAAGGCCAGACGGTTGACTAAACGGCTAATTTAACCAGTTGGCTGCGACATAAATACATTAGGAGAAATGTTGTGTAAGGAAACGTTTTGATTTGTACTTATAACTTTTCGAACTTGTTTTGTATAATAACCCATCTAAGGTTTAGCACCCCTACTTCAAGCCTTTCAGTTGTAGGTACATAGCCGTAGGTGTTTCAAGCTCTAGTAACTGCGGGGAAAGCCTGAGCGATGGATGAATTTAGATAACAATATAACACTCTATAACACGCGCAATATATCAATGTATTATTACTTAGGCTTACGACAAAAGAAAATCCTCGCCCCGCCTTCCACAACATTGATTGGCCCATCTCGTCACACAATCAACCAATCACAGCACTTCCTGCCAACCCCATTTCATATTATTATAGATTTTTGCCAGTCGCCTTCGATTCGTCGCGTTGTTAACACGTTTTGGTGCGTCGTCAATTATATAAAACTGCATTGTGAATTTTTTATTAGTTTCTGTTAGTGATTTCGTTTTTATGCCAACTGTGACAGATATTCCCGGAGGAAACGGTATGAATCTTGCTGGTTCTTAGTTAATTAAGTATGTGAATATTTTTTGAAACGGACTTATTGTTAAAATTATGAAAACATAATAAACTAAACTCAGGCTAAATACGAAAAAGGTTGATTTAAAGTAAAACAACGAAAGCAATTCTAAGCATTTCCTAGATTGTACTAATTTTCACAAATGTAGAGAGAAGTAGGATTGTTTTCAGTTTCTACTGAATAACCGAATCATTGACCAAATCGAACACCCATAATAATTATGCCAATTTATTATATGTTACTGTTTTTGTAACCTAATTAGCAGTAGGTACATTGTCAGTCGACCAAAACGTGGTAGCAGGAAAACTACAGGAAATTGATAAATTTTTGTAATAATTACCAAAAAAGTGTGTAAAGTGAGAACACTAAAATTATTTTTTTGGGCCAAGTATTTAAAGGTATGATGCATCGCCTCATCGTCTATCTTTTTGTACTAAAACATTTCGATCAAAGAGTACAGTCACGAGCAAAAGTATGTATACACTCGGCATTATTCAAAAGCGATTTACTCCTTTATTTTTCAATGAAATTTTATGTTGTTACGAACATAGCATTTTCGAACCCATAGTTTTATGTAATGTGTCGTATTTCAACGTTGCATTCGTTATTTCACGAAAAATCGCAATTGAAAGTTGCCAAGTGTTGACATATTGGTGTTCGTGACTGTACCATTTTTTTATATATTTATAAAAAAAAAAACAGATACATACAGATGCTGTGAATTTGACGATTGAGGGGTTAATCCATAATGTTACAGTTTTATATAACACCTGCCAAACTGCAAAGCAATTTGTCGGCAGTAGGCTCTCGTGGATTTTGCACGACTTTTTGCTTGACTAAACGTTAAGATTAAATCTAAGTTCATCATCTGCCTAGCCTTTTCCCAACTATGTTGGGGTCGGCTTCCAGTCTAACCGGATGCAGATGAATACCAGTATTTTACATGAAGCGACTGCCTATCTGACCTCCACAACCCAGTTACTGGGTAATACGATACCCCTTGGTAAGACTGGTTGTCAGACTTTCGGGCTTGTGACTACCCGGACTACCCGTTACGACGAAATCTAAGTTAGAAAAATTAAAACTAAAACTAAAACCATGGTTCTGTAGGCAAAGATTCCTCATGTAAATACAGAGCGGTTACCCACAACCATAGATTCTACAACCACAGTCACTACACTCAGCGGCATCAGCCTGCAAACGCCATGAGACCATCCCAACCTATTAGATTAGATTCTCAAACAGAATCCATCAAAATCCAGTCTAATGGGCACATATAGCATTGGTTCTTTGGTCTTAATTTTTTCCGTCTAGCCCCCTTTCGCAACGCGCGATAAGGAACTTCGTTCCAATAAAACAATTTTGGTAATTTCACCGTCACAAATTATAATGAAACATTAACGGTTATTTCTTACCATCTTTTGAGCCACGGCTTCCATCCATTCATAAAAAAAAAAAACAAAATCCTATCACTCCTCCTTGCCTCGTCATTGGCGCTGATTCCCTTGTTCACAAACTAAACTAAATTTAAGTTCACTGCATCTTTTTCTTTCTATTTCATTAAGAAAAGGACAGAAGATAAAATTAATATTAGTTTAGTCCGAAGAACCCACTATGAGACGATTCAGGCCCATCTGTCTGGATGCATCCTATAGGTGTGACTCGCCCAGTCCCACCTTAAAGTAAATGTTTTTTAGTAAATGTGTATTATTAAAATTAACAAGTTATACTGTAAATGGTGCTCAGTTAATTATAGCGACATCCTGTGATAACTGTTTCCTGCGATAGCCAACAATAACGGCGCTTTATATAGACGCAGCTGGTTTATTTACTTCATCGCTGTAATGTGACCCTGTTTCATCATTGTCGTTAGGTATAGTGTCATGTACTTCTGGGCTCAGGTCTTCCCCATCAGCTAGAATATCGGCACTTTTATTTACATTAACTTATTTAGTAGTGTTGATTTATTTTCTAGATTAGCTTTAATCATGAAGAAAATTTTTCATTATTTTATTGGTATTGTTATTTACATAATTTTTTTACAATATTTAACACAACTAACAAATTATTCATTATTTTATTGGTATTGTTGTTTACATAACTTTTTACAATATTTAACACATCTAACAATAATTATTCATTATTTTAATGATTGTTATTTTCATAACTTCAAAACTTGCAAGATCAAAGACGATTTTTCTAAAATGATTGTTATTGATGAATGACCAGCCTATATATCATTGATATGGATGACTCAAATCATAGAACTCTTAGGTCATAGTAATTCTCTAACCATCTCTGTAATAACCCTTTCATAACTTCAACTTTCCTTGTACTTCAACAAATATTTCAAAACCAAAATTAGGCAAATCGGTTCAGCCGTTCTCGAGTTTTTGTGAGACTAACAAACGTCAATTCATTTTCTATAGATATACCAATAGATAGATTTTGTTAAAATTATTATTATGTTGCCGATGCCGTGCCCTAATCGGGTTTCATGTTGGAACTTACTTATATTGTAACATCGAAATGTACACATGAATGCAATAAAGAGTTTGAGTTTGAGTTCATAAAGATTCTTTATTATGGTCTCACAAATTAACTATAATTTTCGCTGCAGTGTATCCACCAACGATGGCCTCTGACCAGGAGTCCTGCTCTGATGAAGAGCCTGACAGTGAGATGTTGAGCGATGACCTCTGTCTACCTGACAGTGATGACGACAGACAGTCTGGCAGGAATATACAGGTGAGAATACACTTATAAGCAAAAAAAAAAAAAATAGTTCCTTTTTTTAACCGAATTCAAAAAAGGAGGTTCTCAATTCGTTTGAATATTTTTTTTTATGTTTGTTACCTCAGAACTCCGTTAGATATATTAAGATGATTTGCAAAATTATGAGTTAGCTACAATAATACAAAGTGAAAAAATGTTTAATTTCGGAAGTCGGTGTCAAAAAACAAAAGTACCGAATCAACGACACCGACTCGACTTCCGAAGTTAAAATATTTTTTCACTTTGTAGTGTTTTTCCTAGATCGCTGCAGGTATGTCTGATCTTGACAGTGACATAAAACTCTTATTACAGTATATCCAAAGACTATAATAGTATAGTATATCAGAAACAGAATCAAAATCAAGAGTTAAGCAGAATCTCTGTGAATCTCTCTCTCTCTCTCTCTGTCTGTTCCCTTCCTTTATCATCATCTGCCTAGCCTTTTCCCAACTATGTTGGGAGTGACTGCTTATCTGACCTCCACAACCCAGTTACTGGGTAATACGATACTCCTTGGTAAGACTGGTTTTCAGACTTTCGGGCTTCTGACGACCCGTAACGACTGCCAAAGATCCACGATTGACAGCCGGGACCAACGGCTTAATATGCTTTCCGAGGCAAAGAGAGGTCTTGATAATTATGTAAAGATGGTCACCCATCCACCGTCCAACCTTGGAAAGCGTAGCTTAACCTGATCGATCGACCCATGCAGCTGTTATTACTTGACCACAAGCCCCTCCTTCCCTTTGTTCCCTGCCTTCTTCCAATGAAACAGTAGCAAATACTTCATGACACCGTTTTCAACAAGTTATTTCTTAACAATTCCAAGGAATCTTGTGTTATAATGAAACTCCTGTATCACAGAGTCTACCAGAAGACCTGCCTTCACTCAACTCATGTCTCCTCCGACCTCCTCGAAAGCTTTTCACCAACTGCCGTGAGCGCTGGAGGCAGCAGAACGTCAGCGGAGCCTTCGCAGAGCTGAGGAGATTGGTGCCCACCCACCCGCCTGATAAGAAGCTGTCGAAGAATGAGATACTGAGGATGGCTATCAGGTAAGAATTAATATCTTCTCTTGATGCTGATATACAGTGTTTTAGTGTGTGGAAAATGTGGAAATCATCATAAATGTCCTAAGAGGCGTGTGCGTAACATGGCGTGCCTCCGTCTCATGCATGGGTCTGTTCGGAAAAGAGACTGTTCACATGCTTAAGGTATAAATTATCCTCCTCTTTCAATGTTTATCCATGAATAATGTTAAAACTTCAGCTTCTATAACTAAAACGGCGCGCATTGTTCTGAAAAATGATTTTGTTTTTTCCATTTTAACCACTATGTATTTATTCGACAGGTATATAGGCCTACTCTGCGAAGTCCTAGAATGGCAGAAGACCCACGGTCTCTCCATGAACAAAGAGAACTCAGCAAGCCTCGCGATCAAATGCGAATCTCCTTTGAGCCCACAATCCCGACGACTGCGCCTAAAAAGACCATTCTTCAGCGAAGAAGAATGTCCAAGAGCAAAGATTTACCACGAGAATAATGAATACCAAAGATATGGTAATGAAGAAAATGAAGAAGTAAGACGGGGTTACCAAAGACCCATCGGCAGCAGAACAGACTTCTTTTTCGGTAAAGAGCACTTGAGAGTTCTAAGGAATCAGTTTTACTTCTCTCCAAGATGGCGGCAAAATATGCCGTTCAGAAACTTGGCTGATAGGAATGGTAACAACCTGCTGATGATAGCTCCAGCACAAAATGGTAAAGATGAACACGATAGTAAAATGCAAAATGGTCACGGCAGTAAAGACAAAAATGATAAGGATGGTAAATGAATGGCTGTAGATAATTTGTGGAATGTTAAGCTATTGTTTCTGAGAAGAGCGGTGATCGCCACATAATATAACATAATTAGCCTATAATGTTCCCACTGCTGGGAAACATGCCTCCTCTCTTCGAGAGGGAGTGGGCTGAGGTCTACCACATGGGCCCAGTGCGGGTTGGTAGATGGCACATTATATGTCGTCGAATTTTTGGGTCATGAAATTTTTACACAAAGTAAAGTGCCTGCCGGCCACCACATAGTGTCCGCAATTTACCAGAGAATGACGTCACTGAAACGTTTTGTATGAAAGTAAGTTGGTGTCTTTTAATAGATGACATCGGAAAGTCAAACCCTGATGCCATCATGTTTATGACAGCAGTCACTGCGACCATTTTGTGGCTGCAACCACTCTTTAAGGAAACCATATCTTTAGCAATATTATTTGTATTAGTAGGTAATTTTAATGACTCAAGAGGAGTTTAATGCCAAATGTGAAGGAAAATATTCAAATACACTGCTGAGCAATGAAAAAGTTCCACCCACAAAATGCCGACAAACACTTTAATATCTCCTAAGACATAGAACCTAGCTTATATAGCACAATATTTACGTTTTTAGTTGGTAATATTCTGATGCGCTGTTAAATGTACTTCAATATTGTAGACGGCGTCATTAAGCTAGCCTTTCCCGTTTAGGAGTAATTTGGTGCTATGTCACTGGAACTTTTTCATTGCTCGCGAGTGTAGTTTTCTCAAAGACATCTCGATGTTTTAATTTCGTTATTTTATCCGTCCGATTTCTTTTATTTTTATATCATTTGAAACACTATTAATAGTAGTATTGTTAGTATGTTCATTTGCAATGTGCACACTTGTTGTCCGGTTGTCCCTCCCAGTAGTCTCTGAGAATCTCGTTGTAGGTATGTATAAAGTTTTGGAACGAAGTTCCTTATCGCGCCGTCGCGCGTTGCGAAAGGGGGCTAGACGGAAAAAATTAAGACCAAAAGTTGGAACGACACTTTTTGCTATAGTTGTAAGCCGTGCGGCGTGCGCGTGTTTCTCGGTCTATTTCTCTCTCTCTCTCTTATAGATAGCAAGCCAGTTATTCTTCGTTCCATCCGGGTGTCCCTTGACACCTCTCAAGTTTTTTTTATTTAATATAATAAGATAATAATAAAGATTTTATTAATATTTTATTCTTGTAAATAATGCCTAGATTTTAGTGATTTCTGTAGTATATGTAAGTTATATGTAGAAGTTGGTTTCGATTGCTAATATTAGCAAACATTATCATAAATCCCACCGTTGCATGGGCAAATGAGATTTCGACGATTTTCAATTCTTATGCCTACAGCACATACTAATCACACCTCTGCCTAACCCCTCAGGGAATACACTAGGTGTGATGTTATGTGTTATATGTGCCTGTATCTTTATTTTCGTTCCAAGTTTTGTTGCCGGTTCTAAAAGGTTTAAACTATAAGTTACTACCTTACCATAAGTATCTAATTATAAGGTACTTAGGGCCGGTTTTTCGATCCGTATAGTTAGCTCAACCAATTGTTAAAAATAGTAACTAATGGTTAATTTTTTAACTAATTGTTAATTATTTGACCATTCAATATCATTACTAATGGACAAATAATTAACTATTAGTTAAAAATATTATCTACCATTAGATAAACTAAAAATTGATCAAAAAATACATTTTGCAAAAATTCAACTATTAGCTACTATTTTTAACAGTTGGTTGAATTTAAATACGGATAAAAAAACCCTTAGTTGTAAGTTTTATCTTGTGATTCCTATTAATAGTCAAATGAATTAATTCTTTGTTATTTCAGTCACAAATTGATAGTTGTTTTTCTTTATTCTTAACTTAAACGATCTAATAAAAATAGTACCACGTAATATTTGCATTTGATTTCTCTTTCCCTCTTGAACCTTGTATCATCTTTCTCTTTCTGTTGAAAGGGGCGGGTCGCTCCGCCCCTTGACATTTTATGATGGAAATTGAATTTCCACCCCCTGAGATGACTATGGAGTGTTTGTCCACCTTCCTTATCTCACGTTAGCAGAGGTTCTAGGATAATTGTTTTATGTTTCATATTGATGACATTCGTGAGGAAAGTTATGAATGTGGATGGCTATAAGAGTAGGGGAAGACCAAAGAAACGATGGATGGGCTGTGTGAAAGATGATGTGGCTGGAAATGAATCACCCCACCGAGATGACGACTAATAGAGAGGTCATTATCAACTAACTAGCAAAATAATTCCTATTTTGGGGTCCTAAAAATACTAAATAGCCAAGTAATTGCGACCAACATATATTGATTTTAACGAATGTCTATTATTAGAAATTCAATAAGTTTTTGGAGAGTCAGTTTGTAGCGGTATCTACAACGCCATATGCGAACAACGCGTCATACTGACGTCACGCAAATCCTGCATCTCGCAAGCAGAGTTTACCGCAAGAGTTGCGACTAGCATACATACCACTTCTTGACATCAATCGTCGGGCAGTTGCCCGCCAGACACAACCGTCTGATTGGAGGATCCTCATACCTCTATATGTTCCACATTTTCCTAAAATAAATTCACACGCATTTCATAGAAATCATGTAACTATGCATTTATCGAATGAATTCATTAACTTTCTGATGGACTTCTCGTTATGTGTCATTAACCTCTAATTAGTCAGTAATGGTGAAACAGCTTAAGTAAGCGCTTACCGACTCCAAATGAAAAGTGGGGTAATGGTTTTAACACGTGTGTCATTAGAAGGTGTCTTAATTTGGTAGATACGCACAATTAACTTTAAGTAAATAACGGTACCTCATTTTGATGATGATTTTCAGCTAGATATCTAAAAAAAAACTGTAAATTTTACCTATCTAGGTTAGACAGATAGAATTAGAGGGTTACTAGGTTAGAGAACCACTTTAAGTGGTTTTAAACTACTTAAAGTGGTTTTAGTTCCTCGTGTTTAAGAGTTAAAAATGTAATTTGAAAACATGGTAAAAGTCAATTATTTTTAAAAGAGTAACCGCGTAGTTTCTTGCCGGCTCTTCTCCATAGGAAACGACCAATTGGAACCGTGCACCTAGCTTCTGACATTTCATAAGGACCCATGTAGGTTTATGTGAAATAATATATTTTGATTTTGAAAAACCAACCCTCTGAATCAATTTTTGATAATCAAATATAATAAAAAATAATAATCCTATAAAATCTCCCACACACCACAAAAATATCAATAACGCACGAACGTCTACTCAAATAAAATAGCAAATGATGACAAATAAGCAGATTTGCGATACCCTTTATAATCCTCCTTGCGTATGTGAGCGCGCGCGGCACGCGACCGAACGGCGCTCGTGCACAAACCCGGGCGGGCGCGAGATAAGAACTGATTGATTTTTATTAGACCAATAGTAAGCTTAAGTGTGATTTTATGAGATTTCTATCTAGGGAGGTGGTGAAAGTCAGTGTGGCGTTTTGAAGATAACGAGGTATTTTTTCTGGTCAATAAGCATAATCAGGCTATAATGTTTCCCACAGCTGGGATACAGGCCTCCTCTCTGTGAGAGGGAGTGGACCGTGATCCACAGCCCAGTGCGGGTTGGTAGATGTCATACGTCTTGGAATTTTTAGGTGTAGGACATACCGGTTTCCTAACGATGTTTTCCTTGGCCGTTTTGAGAGTAGTGGTGATGAAATAAATTATACGTACAAAGTATCTCGCCGCACTGGGTTTGAACCCACGAAGTACAACTCGTAAGTAGGGGCCGTACTCGGCCACCATTGCTCTACTGGTGACGGTGGTGGTCTCTGAGCCCTTACTGGTGGTAAAACAGCCATAAATGGCAGACTACATGGGCATTTACAATGATTGAATGTACACCTAGCGCGTCCAGGGCTCTTATTAAGCAGAAGTTGAACTCGATGCTTTTTTGTTCTATGACTTAGTACAGTCAGCGTCAAAAATATCGGGACGAACAGTTATTGAGTTAATGTTTCATTTTCATAGATCATTTTGAACAGTCTTTTCGTCCCGATATTATTGACGCTGACTGTACAAAAAAGCAGTGCAGTTTAACTTCTGCCCTGCCCTGCTACGGCCGCGAATCATATTTTAATCAACGTACAACTTAGTAATGACCAGCAAATTGCAAAAAACGTAAGAAAATTTAAATTTCGCGGGCTACCTTGGAGCATCCACCTTAACTGCAATAAAAACTTTCAATCAACTCAGCCAATCACAGTCAGCATAATATGATTCAGATTGTGATTTGATAGAATGCAGATAAGAAGACAGGCAGAAAAAACATACTAAAGTCTATTCAAACGAATGTTTCAAATTGATGTTATTTCAAGTTAAACAAGTATCAACTTTATTTTAATAGTTATTAAGTTAATTTCAGATTGACTAGCACTATTGAAAAAGTTATAAAAATGTTTGAAGTTGTAGCGTCAACTGAACTTTATTGTGTAGGAATTAAAGTTATTTTTCCATAAACTCATGTTTGTTTACATTTTTGGCAGATTAGATATAATTATCTGTACAACTTTTATTATTTTTTGTAATAATTATTTCTTTAAACTAAAATTACAAATCAGTCTTCACGTTCTTCTTCGCCAGATTCCTGAACTCTCCAATAGCTTTCAGGACATCTTCAGAGAAAGGCTTGGGCAGCTCAAAGGCCAGGAAATGCCCTCCATCATCCATTACTGTCACGCCAGCCAGGTTGGGGAACTTCAGCTTCAGGATGCAAGGAGGCTGGTATGCCAGTTCGTATTTCGCTTGGAGAGCCCACACTGGTACAGGGGTTGGGATTCTGAGGAAAGGAAAATTATAATTTTGTTATTTTTATTCACGTCACAGTTAAAATAGACAGTTCCCGAATGCTCCCCTTCAACGCTTTCTAGCCTTCTAAAAACAGACAAAAAACCGATGCAATAAGATAATTGCAACTGCTCAATTGCAACTCCTCCAAAAACAAGTTTTCGTTTGGAATAAGGTAATTTGCTAACTATTTCTTCTTTCGCCGCTTCTTGTTGAATGTTTAGCGCAATTTTTTCTCTTGCGTTCATCTATCCTTTTATCTAGCACTAGCTGCACCCCGCGGTTTCACTCGCATAAGTTTCGATCCCGTGAGAATATAAATAAAAAGCATCCTATATGTTACTCCTGGTTATAAACCATCTGTGTGCCAAATTTCATCCAAATCCGTTCACACGCCAAAACTACTGAACGGATTGGATGTTTGCTAAAATATCCATACATCCATACATACTTTCACGTTTATAATATTAGTAGGATAGTGTTTAGCTTTTATCACGACAGTTCCTGCACCCTAATTGCGTAAATCACAGCATATCATCATCTGCCTAGCCTTTTCCCAACTATGTTGGGGTCGGCTTCCAGTCTAACCGGATGCAGCTGAATACCAGTATTTTACATGGAGCGACTGCCTATCTGACCTCCACAACCCAGTTACTGGGTAATACGATACCCCTTGGTAAGACTGGTTATCAGACTTTCGGGCTTCTGACTACCCGTAACGACTGTCAAAGATCCACGAATGACAGCCGGGACCAACGGCTTTACGTGCTTTCCGAGGCACGGAGGGGTCTCACTATGTAAAGATGGTCACCCATCCACAGACCAACCGCGGCAAGCATAGCTTAACCTGACCGATCGACCTGTGCGGCTGTTATTATTTAGCCACGGGCCCCTCTTAAAAAAATGCGTAAATTACAGCATATACTCAAAAATATTGTCTGCTCAACAACGTAAATAACGCAATGAATGTTGTTGAACTGTCAAAATGAAAGCGATTGCTATTGTTATTGTGTTCCGCAACTACACTGCGGTTGAAGTTTTTTTAAATCTAATCAAATATTACAAAAAATAAAAACTTAATCTTACTCGTCAAGTTTCCACCCCATGATCTTCGAGTTGAAGGTCTCAGAGTACAGCCTCATGGACGTAGTGATGGAGCCGGTGGCCCAGTACATCATCAGGTTATCAATGAGCTGTTCCTTGGTGAAGCGGAAGGTGAGGCCTCCGTCGAGCTTTGAACGGTGCTCAGGTCGGGTCCAGGTGGAGAACTTTTCGAGGATGTATGCCAGAAGACCGGCTGGTGAATCGGAGAGGGCGACGCCTGGAAAGAAAGAAATGTTTAATTAAAATTTGTGCACCCATTTTAGAGCTACGAAGATACAGGTACAGTCAGCGTCAATAATATCGGGACGAACAGACTGTTCAAAATAATCTCAACAACTAAGAAAATTAAACTTTATCTCAATTGGATAAAGTGCTTGTCAGAATGACAGTTGTCGTGTACTGTCTTCATTCTGAAACATTCCTTGTGTCATTGAGTTAATATTTCATTTTCATAGTTGCTTAGATCAATTTGAATAGTCTGTTCGTCCCGATATTATTGACGCTGACTGTACCTATAATATTCGGGTCAAAATCAAAATATTTTATTTCACATAGACCTACATGGGCACTTATGAAACGTCAGAAGCTAGGTGCACGGTTCCTATTGGTCGTTTTCTATGGAAAAGAGCCGACAAGATACTCCACGGTTGCTCTTTTTAAAATAATTGGCTTATACAATGTTTTCAAATTACAGTGTTAATAGATGTGAGTGGACAGTGACAGAAGGTGGCCACGTCTACGAGTATATGTAATTTTTAGGTTGAGGTTTATAAATATAATTATTTTAGCTTGGTTTGCCATCATACCGAGACGGTTGTCCAGAGGGGCAATTCTAGTAATTTAAAGATCGTCCACAGCCAGGGGGCCTGAAAAGGCCACTTTGGCAGAATCATAATAGGATAACAATATGAATCATATTAAAAATCGTAAAATGATCACAAACTGACAATAATTCATAATATGATCTGTGTGCAATTCATATCACAATGAAATAACATTTAAACTGTAGAAATTAAAAATTAAAAACCAATTAATAAAAACTGTAATGAAAAATTTACCGATAAAATTACGGCTTTTATTTTTTTTATGCGGCAATGTTTACACCAAATATGAAATGGAATTTTACGAAAATTAGAGGAATTGCTAATGATCTGCTGGGAATTCAGAAAATGAATAGCTTTTAGAGGTATTGCTTATAGTGGCCTTTTCACTATAAGCAATACCTCTAAAAGCTATTCATCTCAAGATCTCAGTCTCAATCTGTCCAAAATACCTAGGTACCTCAAATTCCCCTACATTTTTGACACGTTTTTGACATTGATTGTCGCTGAGATGTGATTGCGACCAGGTTTTGAACGTTTTTAATTACGGGAATTGGCCTTCAGGTCCTGGTGAAAAGTGATTGTCGCTTATAAAAATGCATAAACGAATAGTAATGGCTTTGGGTAGCTAGTGGCGCCGATTCCCTTGTTCACAAACTAAACTAAGTTCAGTGCATCTTTTTCTTTCATTAAGAAGATAAATATTAGTTTAGTCCTGTCAAATTAAGATACTCCATAGACAGTTAAGACGCGATTAAAAACATGGCTATTAAAAATACGTCAATTTACCTACGTCAGGCGCTGACTAATTTGACAGGACTAAACTAATATTTATCTTCTGTCCTTTTCTTAATGAAATAGAAAGAAAAAGATGCACCGAACTTTTTAGTTTAGTTTGTGAAGAAGGGAATCGGCGCCAATGTCTTAAAAAGTTATGAAACAGAAAATATTTAAAAAAATTATGAGTTCACAAGAAGAGACCGGTAATTTCGACACCCTTCTCAAGCCTTCGATAGCTCAGTTGGTAGAGCGGTGGACTGTAGATGTGATTGTGAACCGATATCCATAGGTCGCTGGTTCAAATCCGGCTCGAAGGAGTTTCTTTTTGTTATTAACATAATTTATAGAAAAGGTCGTAACTTTTTGTTTATTACTTGTTATAAAATCTTGGTGATCGAGTGTCGATAGTTTTTTAGAACATTGCAAGTAACCCATATAATTTTGATAAATATTTCTTAAAGTTAAGTAGTGATTAGCGACTGTTTAATCATACATTTTTGACGTTTAAACATCACTTAACTTTAATCATTGTTTATAAATCTGTACAATTTGCAAAACGATCCCAAATTACATTGGGAAATCTATCCAGCACCTTAAATGCCTAACACGCTATCGAACTCGATCTGAAATTCTGAATCAATTTGTGTATTTGTGTATTCAAACGTAAAAAACGCAATGAATGTTGTTGAACTGTCAAAATGACAACCATTGCTACTTATAGTTCGTTACGCAATTACCCCGCTTACTAAATTGATAATCTCCGACATATGACATTAGGAATTTGCTTCAAATGGCCGTCAACCAACTCACCAACAGTATCAGGTTTGCTGGATTGAATGTGCATGTAGCCGGATTCTTCCATTATATAGGCGTACCTCTTCTTCAAAGGATAGATTCTGTCTGCAAGGTGTGGCTCCACAATCAAAGGGGGGTATATAGAACCGATAAACTCCAGCATTGTACCAACAGAAGACATAGTCATCGCCATGTTTGTGTGGAAACCAAGAAGCTCCTGTAACAGTCCATTACGATACGTGTGACTTACGTAGTCCAATAATACACTGTGAAATAACGGATTACTTAAGGGACACGTATCGTATACTATTTTATAGCACGTGTGACCTAAACCTGCACTTAAGAGCCTGTACAACGGTCCACTAGCGCCACTCCTTTAAAAAAATATTATCTCGTGACTGAGAAGGAATTATGAAAATCTGCTCAATCAGCGACCTCGGTAAGTGTGGCTAGAATTTTCTAATACCTTTTATTAAGTTTCATATTGAGACACGAAGCAACTAAATACGACATATAGGAATGTGGCCGCTTTTCTTTAGATCGAATTTTGTTGCTTCGTGTCTCAATATGAAATTTTATAAAAGGTATTAGAAAATTCTAGACACATTTACCGAGGTCGCTGATTGAACAGATTTTCATAATTCCTTCTCAGTCACGAGATAATATTTTTTTAAAGGAGTGGCGCTAGTGGACCTGTGTGCACCCTCTTAAGTCATGCTTTTCTGTGTAAAAATAGAAAGAAAGAAAGAAAAATGCATTTATTTGCGGCAAACATGACGCATAAAAAAAAGGACATAAACACACAAAAAAAAACAAATGAAAAAAAAAAAAAATGGACTACTTAAGTCACAGAAAAGTGTCACTTACCTAAGTGCGGGATTAGGTCACAGTGCTATAAATAGCATTTTTATTTAGATTTTTTTTATATACAATTTATCCAATAAGGTAAATAAAGGTAAGGTATGGCTTACACTGAGGCAAAAAACTTTTTGCAAAAAAAAAAAACAACCGACTTCCAAAAAAGACACTATACAAAGTGATAAATAACTTTAATTTCGGAAGTCGGTGTCGTTGGGTTCGCATTTTCGTTGTTTGCCACCGACTTCCGAAATTAAAGTTATTTTTCACGGAAGTCGGTTGTTTTTTTTTTTTGCAAAAAAATGTTAATTTATCACTTTTAAGTTGTAATCTTTACCAATAATTTTAACCAAACTAGTGGACCGTTTTTGATGAAATTTTTATGGGATCAATCTGAAAGTAATCGGTTATAAATAACGGAGTTCTGAGGTAACAAACATAAAAAAACAGTAAAAATTGAGAACCTCCTCCTTTTTTGTAATATAATTTCATCGATATCGGTTTCGAATGTCATCCATATCCTGAGGGGTTAATTCTCGTAATATTAAGAACGTTGACAATCTGAAGGCCAATTCCCGTAATTAAAAACGTTAAAAATCTAGTCGCAATCTCATCTCAGCGACAATTAATGCCAAAAATGTAGGGAAATTAGAGGTATTTTTGACAGAGTGAGCCGTAGTTCAGACTGTAAAAATTCTTAAAATTACGAGAATTGCCCCTCTGATCTCAGCCTTAATCTGCCAAAAATTCCTCTAATTTCCCTACATTTTGGCCAAGCTTTTGACATCTCTGCTATTGCACGCCATTCAACACGATTTTCGGCAAATCTCATCCAGCTGCTACCAGCCATCCTGCGAAGATCGTCGCTCCACCTAGCCTGAGGGCATCCCACTTTACGTTTACCGATTCGAGGTCTCCACTCAATAAAACATCTAGACCCCAACGGTTATCGGTTCTACGGCTAACATGGCCGGCCCATCGCCACTTTAGCTTGCTTAAAAACATACCTATTATTTTCTTTGAGAATATTCCCAATCCACGTTTGAGTCACGGAATATCTTACCTTGGGGAAAAGAGTGGCCATGTTGCTGCAAATTAGAGCACCCCAGTCACCTCCCTGGACGTAGAATTTCTTGTATCCGAGTCTGTGCATCAAGTTTCTCATCACCACTGCTATTTGTGGGGCCCCAAGACCGGGACGTACTGCAGCCTGTGGGCAAAATTAAAATTAGTAACAGTTTTGATTTGTGGTCTAGTGCCCTGCACCCTCATTAAATTCACCTTTAAATCCTCACTTTCAATAACAACCTGAATCATTTCAAAAGATATTGCTTATCCATTGCGTCATATGTAAGGAAAATAAGTCGGCTCAACAACGTAAATAACGCAATAAAAATTATTGAACTGTCAAATTTTTGGACGTATGAGGAACAGGGTGTAAAGTTCACTCATCCTCCATAGAAAAGGGAGGATCCTCCGACCAGACGGGTGTTGTGTCTGGCGGGCAATTGCCCCACGACTGATGTCGGGAAGTTTGTATATATGCTAATTGCGCGGTAAACTTTGCTTGCGAGATGCAGGATTTGCGTGACGTTAGTACGACGCTTTGCTCGCATGTGGCGTTGTAGATACCGCTGCAAATTGAAACCTATTGCTACTGTTCAGTTAGTGTGTTACGCCAGTACCGCGCTGTTTTTATTTTTGCTCCTTCATTTAAATTGGTCCTTGTATCCTTCACCTTCCTGTAGCTGCCCAGTGAGCAATGGTGGCTCATTGGTAATGGCCCCGACTCACAAGTCGTAGGTCCCAGGCGCTCTATTTTCTATGTTACGGGTTTGGTTTCCGCACTCAGTCCTTCAGGTGGACCATTGTGTGTGAGCCATGGCGGCCGTCGGTGGTTATTCCAACCAGCCCAGCTCCCTCCAGAAGCTTATTAAGTCTCCTGGTCTGTTGAGAACATCCGTGTAAGATCTGGGTGTCCCGAGGGTTTGCGACCTAATCTGGGTGACGTCTGTGCCCTCAATGAGCACATGCGCGACGGTTTCATCAGCCTGCATGCAAGCTCTGCACAGGGGGCGGTCCGTTATGCCTAAATTGTGGAGGTGTTTGTTTAGTGAGCAGTGTCCCGTGGTCCCAGGCGCTTTCATCATCATCTTCCTGCCCTTATCCCATGTTACTTGGGGTCGGCGCAACACGTTTTCTTCTTCCATTCTTCCCTGTCAACCGTCACGCTATCATTCACTCCCTTCTCTTTCATATCATTCCTCACGGAAGAAAACGGCAGTGGGAACATTATATTCTGATTTATACTATGCTATATACTAAGGGCTGATTTTTCCATTGCCAGAAAATTTTTATTCGAGGATTAAAATTGACGTTAACAGTTTTTGTATGAAATAACTGTCAAAATTTCAAAATTATTCCTCGAATAAAATTATCAGATGATTGAAAAATCAGCCCATAGTTAAATGTAATTCAAATTATATGTATGTATTTTAATATATTCTCAAGTTGGACTTTGCCATTTAATATTTTGCTCACATAACACGAGATTACAAAATAAGTGGACAAACATCTAAACATAATTCCTACGATAACATTTTTGTCAAGTCATCGTGACGAATCATTAATGCATGATTGCGAAATCTTGTTTGTACTTATTCCTAAAAATAGTCTTACCTACCTACTAATGAAGGCTATAGATGGACTTTATGAAAAGTTTAGCGGGGTAATGGTGTAACACTCTATCAGTAACAATGGTTTTCCATTTGACAGTTCAACAACATTCATTGCGTTATTTACGTTGTTGAACAGCCACATTTTTTGAACATAATAATATGAAGCAATGGATTAGCAATATCCTTCAAAATGATTCAAATTGAGATTGTCCCTTTGATTGACCCTAATTGCTATGCGTTACGCAATTAGGGTGCTGTCCTGTGCTTCTCGCATTCATCGGATGTCTGCGGCCTTAATAAGGCAATCGGTCCACCTTGTAGGAGGCCTTTCAACGTCTTCCAAACAAAAATACTTACATCAGAGAATCCATAGCCAGGTAGACTGGGCACGATGACCTCAATAGCGAAGTCCCTGTCCTTGCTAACAGCGGTGATGAGGGGGATCGCCTCGTAGAACTCCCTGACGGAGCCCGGCCAGCCGTGGAGCATGAGAAGTGGTACGACCTCCACTCCTGTGGGCACCTGGGGAAAAGCAGAGCAGGTTATTGTTATCGGTTCGTTGTTCTAATGAAAGTTAGATGTTGAATTGTATAGAATGAAGTCTATTTATATTTATACTTTATTGTACACCAGAAATACAATTATCACAAAAAAACCTACAATGGGCGGCAGGTCATTATTCCTCATGCGCAAAGGAACGTCGAAGCGAGCGTGACAGATAAACGACAAAAATGTTCATCAAAATGGTAGACAAGTGCTACTTTTGACAAACGCTAAGGATATTTTGACGTTTCCGCAACACGCTCTATTAGCGGGAGATCGGATCCTCAATGCTTAGCTTTGCTCGCTCTTTGAAGGATAAAATCAGGAATGAAATTATTCGGAAAAAAACCGGAGTTGCCAACATAGCTTGACGGCATGGTTGGCGCAGTGGTTAAGCGATTGACTGCTGCGCAGCGTGTCGCGGGTTCGATACCCGCTCGGAACAAATATTTGTATGGCCTACAAGTAGTTGTTCCGGGTCTGGCTGTTTGTGTATGTGAGTTTAAATGTTTGTAAACGCACCCACAATACAGGAGAAATTCCTAGTGTGGAGCAACGTTTAAAAAAAAAAAAAAAGCTTGCAGAGTAAGCAAACTGAAGTGGCAGTGGGCTGGCCATGTTTGTCGAAGGATCGATGGCCAGTGGAGCAGACGAGTCCTGGAGTGGAGACCGCGTATCGGCAAGCATAGTGTGGGACGCCACCCAGCTAGATGGACGGACGACCTAAAGAAGGTGGCTGGGATAGACTGGGTGCGGAAGGCGCAGGACAGGGTGTTGTGGCGCAGCCTGGGAGAGGCGTATGTCCAGCAGTGGACTGCGATAGGCTGAGTTGATATTGACAGTTTCACTGGAAGGTATAATTAAGATTGAAGTGACATTATTTTGTTCACGTTCTCTTCTTTGCAAGGACACCCGACAACCTATGTGAAACTAACTTTCTCTTTCAGGAGTCATGTCATCATTTGATCATTTTCATTTATAGAAAGAAAGAAAGAAAAAAGAAAAAGTATTTATTGAGACTCGTACAGGATCATAAACTAAACTAAACACAGTTAAAAATAAAACAAATTGTATAAAAAAATAACAAAAGGAAAAAAAAAACAGAAAGTGCTATACGAGGCCAAAAGGCTCCTATCTCAGAATGAAGCTTCAACATTTAAAAAATAAATGTCGAAGCGCTGGTATTCTGATAGGGCCCGCTGTGATGTCACGGGCAATCACAGTATTAATAAATAAATAATAAAATAGATATAATACTATGTAAAATATTTTATCATTCCATATTGTAAAAAAGATGTTACAAAAGCCATAAAGCTAAGTAAAAAAAAAGGGACTCTGTAAGGGCACAGAAAAATAATAAAATTTAAATAAAAAAATACAAAGAATCGCCAATGAAATAATAACTTCCAGTAATCATAAAAAAAAATGTTAATTTTAAAGTTCTACAAACCTTTGGTGTAACCCGAATGAAGTGTATATCAAGACCTTGCACGTTGGTCTTGAACTGTGGGAACTGGTTCAGGAAGGTCTCCCGCTCCTTGAACTGGTACTCACTGCCCCAGTACTTGACCCAGCCGCCAATCTGCGCGCTGTTGAACCCGTACTCAAAGCCCACCCCTTCCAGGGCGGGGGTGAAAGAACGCGATCCTTTGAGGCGGTCCTTCAGATCTATTATGGTCTGAAAGATGAGTTTTAATGGTGTTAAATGAAATAGCACTGGTGGCCCAGTGGTAACGGCCCCGAGTCGTAGTTCCAAAGGTCGTGGGTTCAAACCCAGACAGGCGCTTAACTTTGTGTAAATAATTTCATCACCACTGTTCTAAAAACTGTGCAGGAAAACATTGTGGGGAAAACGGCATTTCCTACAACCAAAAGTTCGAAGACATGTGACATCTACCAACCCGCACTGGGCCCGCGTGGTGGATTACAGCCCACTCTGTCTGGAACAGAGGAGGCCTGTCTTCCAGCAGTGAGAATGCGCAAAAAAAAATAACTCGTGCGGACTTGTGCTAAGAGTAACTTTTAACAACACAAAAATCTTCTTATTTTAATTGTTGTTTTTTTTTATCTTATCGTATGCTGCACCGGTTGACGTGATCACGTCAACGCCGGCTGTCGCTAAAAACCAGCGCTGGGGCTCTGTCTCGCATAGGGTATTATTTTATTTTATTTGATAAGTATACCGACGACCTATTCACTAGAAACATTGACATAATAAAAATAACGTAAGCATTTCATTTATGAAAATATTATGTAAGAAAAAATCAACATCTTTTTAATAAAATAAGTGATAGACATAATTTTAACACTAGAAATAAAGATAAATTAGATCAACCTTTTTTCAGATTATCTAAAGTAAAGACGCCAGCACATCAAGCTACTACAATCTGTCAGATTTCTTTAATAGATTTTCGACTTTATTGCTAAAGTATTAGGTTCAAGGTTGATTGAGAAAATCTGTCAGTTTCGGGTAGGTTGACCTGCTGGCGTCCATACATACATCTTTTATGGGGTACTGTGTTAAATGTTACAACAAAATACCTTGTGAAATATTGCAATTAAATGAAAGTAAATTTAAAACTTATATTAAAATTACACTTTGTAAGCAAGGATATTACAAATTAGAGGATTATATCCAAGTTAAGAATGCTTGGAAACATGCTGGTCCTGCTCCATAGGACAATCTCTAGAGTCTAGACAAAATCAAACTGGTGGCTAATGTAATTGTATAATTTATTCTTTTTTTTTTTCTCTTTGACATTGATTTACATTCTGTAATAACTTAAAGTCACCCGGACTTATTACTCCTTATTATTTACTAGCTTCTGCCCGCGGCTTCGCCCGCGTGGATGTCGGAAATTATCCCACGGGAACGTGCTAACTGGATAAAATGTACGTGCTTCCCCAGAATGCCATCTATCCCGCGGGCCCTTTGTGGCTAATTACAATAGAAAACCAATTGTTTATCATTAGTGGTGATTAAGAGGGTACCTATATGATATCTTTACCTAAGTACCTACCTAATTAAAAAAAAAAACACAATAACAGAAAATAAAATACCCACCTACCTAAATAAACCTATTTCTGATGATAACTAATCTAACTCAATAAATAAGCAAAATCTCTAAAAACTAATTCTATACGAATGACTAATACTACCTAACATTATTATAAAATAACCTACGGTCACTACGTACACTATCAAATATACTACCTATACTTTAAAATTAAAGTATACCTATGACTTATATAAAAATAAACCTAAATAACTCTAAAAACTAAAAGGAATAAAAATGAACTCCACTGCAGGTGACGTAACCTACGACAAACTTATTATTTGCGGTTGGTACAGTACACAGTACAGTTATCGGGTCTAGGGATCGAACCGCAAAATTAAGTTTGTTTTTTATTGTATATACTTTTCCGGGATAAAAAGTACCCAGTGTGGTGCCCAGGATATTAAAGAATAATTATACCAAGTTTCATCGTAATCGGACCGGTAGTTTTTGCGTGATGCCTGAACAAACAGACAGACAGACAGACAGACAGACAGACCGACAGACAGACAGACAGACAAAAATTTTTTTAATCACGTTTTTGGGTTCGGTGTCGGTCTAGTAACACCCCCTGTAAATTATTTTTTTGATATTTTCAATGTACAGAATTTTCACTTCTACAGATTTATTATAAGTATAGAAGATTTATGAAAATAGTCTACTTTTGGAATGTTTGTAAATATGTGAGCACCATGTATCTATCACGTAGTCAATTTATATGTCATGGTTTCATTAATTCATTTTAATTCTTTTACCTATTGTGGTATAGTAATTTTATGTTTAGGTGCATAGTCTTCACATATAATTATATAATTAATGTATGCAAAATATTGTAAAACATTTTAAAAGAGTAACGGTGGAGTTTCTTGCCCATTCTTCTCCATAAGAAAACTACCTTTTGGAAGGGGCGACTAGAATACATTTTAATTTAATTTTAATTTTGACGTTCATAAGTGCCTTTTATGTGCCTATTTGAAATAAATGATTTGACTTTGACTTTGACATTGAGTTCAATTAGTCAACTACAGGCGTACACAGCACTTACATAAAAAATAGCTTCTTAAATTATATAATTATGCTGACTGATGGCCATTTCGCATGGATGTGAAGCATATTTTCTTCTCTCTTAATTACCTTTAATCAACTTTCCTTTTCAGCATTTAGATTACTTAAAACAACTATCAATGTCACTTACAATCTCATCGAAGCTAATTTTGAATGGCTTGACACTTGTATCCTGCTTCGCTTTCAAGCTCTCTGGTCCCCACCACTCGTTGTAATCCATCTCTGGTAGTGGAGGAGGTCCTTTCAAGAACAGGAAGTACACTGGCACTATGGTGAGTGCCACAATGGGCGCAATGAAGAGGAGCCGCACCATCTGCAAGTAGAAGAATACAATACATTAAGGTGGCCTACCCAAATGTCCTTTCTTTGGTATTGTTCGTCGAATCGTTGAGCTCCTTAAGTTCGGAGATGAGCTGCACGATTACTGACAAATGCGTGCACTGACTGGACAGGTCCACTCAATCTGTGTGATTCTTTTCTCTAAAGAACATTTCAGATACCAATCTACATTGTCTTCACATGATCTGACCAAGACTATGTCTGGACTTTAAAAGAGACTGTCACTTCTGTATTTGTTTCGGAATTCTCAGAATAGTCAGCTATGAAACGACGACCTCATATAGTTTTTAAAAATATGATTGACGTGTAAAAGTGTTTGTAAAAGCTATGTACAGACGCCAGCAGGTCAAGCTACCCGAAACTGTCAAATATTCCCAATCAACCTAGAACCTTAATGCTTTAGCGATAAAGTTGAAAGTCTATTAAAGAAATTTGACAGATTGTAGTAGCTTGATGTGCTGGCGTCTGTACTTACAGAATTAAAATAATTTATCATTTTTCATTTACAGGGAAAAAAACCGGTCAAGTACAAGTCGGACTCGCGCACCGAGGGTTCCGTACAAAGTTCCGACGGCGGGCAATGCTATGGCTATGGCTGTAGACTCCGTCCACAATTTTTTTCAAACCCTATAACACTTTGTCCAACCTGGGAATGGAAACCAGGACCTCATGCTCAGAAGTCGCGCTTGAGACTACAAGACCAACGAGGCAGTCAGCTGATATCACTAAAAATAAATACAAGGTAAAGGATTTTCTTAAATTAAAATATCCACTTTTGTTCCTCTTCGACTCTCCCGCAAACTGCTTTATACGACTTTCTTGGGAGATATATTTCCATAATTAGATATAGAATTTTAGAATCTGTTTATCGTTAGCACTCTACAGGGTCAAATTAGGTTAGCTAGCGAAACTCTGCATACGTAATGGGTAAAAATCTCTGCTAAAAATATCACTCGTCCTACGGGAAACAGATGTTTGTTGGGTTACAGTTTTTACCCATTATTTTAATATGTGTGGGTATCGAGTTGTCTATCGAGGGTGAATTTGTAAATATTAAAGAGTATATTATCGATATATCCTTTTATAAATAATCAAGCTAATCGCAGGCTGTCCGCGCTATTAATTCATTTTGCTTAGCGTTCTGTTAATTTTTGTTTCTTTTTGCTCAGCTCCTATGAGTCTTAAGTAGCCTATAGCCTTCCTCAAGGATTGGGCTATCAAATGCAATCATTTTTTTCGTAGTTCCAGAGATTAGCACGTTCAAAGAAACAAACAATCAAACTATATATGACGGCACGGTTGGGGCAGTGGTTGCGCTGCGTGTCGCGGGTTCGATTGCCGCACGGAACAAATACTTGTATGGCCTACAAGTAGTTGTTCCGGGTCTGGATGTTTGTGTATGTGAGTTTAAATGTTTGTAAACTCACCCACGACGAGAAATTCAATACTAATCAACGGAGTTCGCGTCAGAACTGTGTGGCGTCGAAGTGATTCAAAAGTATGTGATTGTAAATTATACCAAACATTTACTACTAGTACAGCTGCCATATAGCTGCGAACTCCGTTAGTTAGTATTGAATTTCTGATTTTGATCATCTACTTTGGCTGTTGACTGTACACGCCGTCCGGCACAGGCCTAGTGGCTTGATGTGCTGGCGTCTGTACCGTCGTATTCCCTTGGCGATCTTTCTTACTTTTTTTTATTTTGCTTGACTCCTAGTGTGATGTTAAGTAGCCTATGGCCTTTTTTAAGGATATTTTTCTATGGCTATCACATGCAAACATATTTTTTTTTAATCCGATTGGTACTTAGTTCAAAACCGTACAAACTCTTCAGCTTTACTATCAGTAAATATACCTAAAGATATAACAAATATAGATGTACCTATATCATTACTCATTTATGGGTTGAAGGCCATATCGACCGAGGCCAACCAGCCGGTGTTTTAGAAATAGTTAGAAATGATTTAAATGTACAATTTATAGCCACAAAAACATAGGAACCTGCTTCGAAATACTGACAAAAAAACTTTACCGAGACATAATGAGCAAAAAATGGTTAGACTTTAGTTAGAGTTTCTTTCTAACCATTTTTTGCATTTAAGTCTAAAGTTTAGACCAACAGACGGTTGACTATTTAATCAGGATTTAGGTAGACAAAAGCACCGATTCCCTTGTTCACAAACTAAACTAAACTTAAGTTCAGTGCATCTTTTTCATTCTATCAGAAGATAAATATTAGTTTAGTCCTGTGAAATTTAAATTTAGTTTAGTTTGTGAACAAGGGAATCAGCGCCATTCTCTTAGAGTCTAGTGGCTTCTAGGGAGCGGTCTTCACGTACCAGCCACCCATCCTAACCTTGACCGTGGTCGCTTGACTTTGAAATGTTATCAACTATGCGGCACACAATCAGCTGCAGCGTATCAACCTTGTTTTTACCTGAAGTGTATTAAATTGATAAGCTAGATAAACTTTTTTAATATATTTTGCATTCGTTTATCGATATTATATCCTGTCCTACTTCCTACTACTATAAACGCGAAAGTTAATGAGGATGGATGGATGGATGTTTGTTACTCTTTCACGCAAAAACTACTGAACGGATTTGGATGAAATTTGGCACATAGATAGTTTATAACCAGAATTAACACATAGGATACTTTTTATCCCGATATTTCTACGAGATTGAAACTTATGCGGGTGAAGCCGCGGGGCGCTGCTAGTATATTATAAACGCGAAAGTTAGTGAGGATGGATGTTTAATTGTTACTCTTTCACGCAAAACTACGCAACGGATTTGGATGAAATTTGACAAACAGATACTTTATAACCAGGATTAACACAGGATACTTTTATAATTATTCCCACGGGATCGAAACTTATGCGGGTGAAGCCGCGGGGCGTTGCTAGTACTAATGATAAAGCTGAATTTTGTTTGTTTTTTTTTTAAACGCGCAAATTTCTGGAACTACCAGTCGGATTTGAAAAATCTTTTTGCATTTGATAGCCTTATTCCTGCGGAAGGCTATAGGCTAACGTCAAGCCAGGGCCTCAGTCTGCTATTACAATAGTGTCAGAATGGTCTATCATTGATTTCATAATTGTTGATTTTGACAAGTTTGGTAATCTAATAACATAATGGATGGCGTCATTATGACTTTCCAGTGGTCAACCACTGACACTCCATTGAAAGAAATGGCATAGAATGGTAATCTCGTACATAATGATAAATGAATGACTGACTTACATAAAACACTTGACTTGTATAAAACACTAATAAATAATATGTAAAAATATATATAAATGAAATCTGGCATAAATAAAGTAGTGATAGATTTTCGAAAATATTTTTTACTAACGGGTTTTATATAAAGGCAATACTTACGACAATTTCATTATGACACAATTCTATTACGAGACCATTGACCGACCAATGGTCGACATTAAGAATTTAGCAGATTACGAACTTTAAGCAAAATGGGATGGGAATGGGATCGTGTTGGAATGACGAATTTATAAAAATAGCAGACTTGGGGCCCAGATACACAAAATATCAGAATGAACGCTAAAACGAAGAAGTGTCGGCGGGCGATGCGATGCGATGCGACGTGTGTCATACATGACATTGCTTCTTGCCAAATTTCATAATTTTAGGTCAACTGGAAGTACCCTCTATAGGTTTTGATTCCGGAAAATAAACGCCCGTATCTTTTGATTGTGTTGACTTAGAAGTTTGATTCTTCACTGCTTCAAGGGATTGCAGCCCGAGTATTTGATATTAATTTCAACTTGATAACTCCACGAGTTCCTGACAAAAAGGGTCTTGACCAACGGACATGCGGACAACGAAGTGATCTTATAAGGGTTCCGTTTTTCCTTTTGTGTACGCACAGAACCCTAAAAACATGGAGACTGTCTTAGTTATCGACCTGCATTGTATTATCTACTTAGTAACAGGAAAAAACTTTATCAATATTTACATCCCGTGCAACAATTCAAACATCAACAGTTGCTAAAGTGGCTTATTAGTCGATTTGCACGAATTTACTTGCCCGAAACGGGCGAATCGTCACTTTAAAATAATAATTATTTTTTCTATAGGTGACTCGCACGAATAACACACAGACACACACCCTCACACATACAGACACTATAATACCGTACGTGTATCAATCAATGTATTGTGTGTTGCTGCGATCACTAGTTCCGTCTGTCAAAAAACGGTTTACCTAATGGACAGGGTATACAAGTAGATCTTTTAAAACAATTTTCACGTTAATATTTTGTTGGTCAACATTTTAAAACTAGATGGCGTTGGCATTTCCTAGCTGACTGATCTGTGAGAAGAAATGCCGAAACCATAGAAATGTAAAAAACAGTAAATATAATATGACCGAAACAAACTCAAAGGTCTCCTTTAAAGTCAAAGGAAAACGTACACGAAGGACAGTAGTTGACAGGACCGTATTCTCTATGACACAACGAACGAAACCGCGCGAATAGCTAAGGAATTGACGTGGTTTTGAATTAAGAAATCATTGAGTTGTCATAGTGAATTAGGGCCCCTGATAACGTAAATATTTTGCTGGACTGTTACCTAATATTTAAATAAATAGACTTCATGTACTTACATTGATATAATGTACACACACAAACACCGTATATATCACTTATATATGTAGATTAACATAAAATGAAACTAATACAAACTAGAGCGACACGACTGCTTCGTAAGGCAGCGTATCTACAACTGTTGATGTATCCTAAGCCGGCCGGCGATGTATGTTATCATAATTATTGATAAATGACGATAGCTGTGGGATTACTTTTTTTGAGGGTTTTTTTTAATCATATTTGTTTTTACAGACACCTGTTGCTAGGTTTAAAAGTGAAATATGATAAGGTATGCGGTTTTTTAACACGTTTTTATTAGCTTTACAGTGTAACAAAATCTTAGAAGTAAATTTTAACCTGCTTCTAATTATCATATCTAAATGAAACTTTGCATGTTTATGTAGTTCGGAAGACAAAACTATAATTTGGTATCTTGGAGCTGATCTGATGATGGAGCCAAGAGGTGGGTAGTGGAATTCTTAAAGGGCACTAGTAAATCCCTCGACTTTTGGATCATATGATCCGTTTTGATGAGTCTAATAGTATATATTTCATAAGAAAACAATAAGTGTCAATGTCAAATAAGTAATTAATTCAAAAAGCGCTTTTATAATTCGATTTAAGTCAATTAAATTATTTTATATTTTTTAGTGCATGAGAAAAGCATGTTTTTTTTATTATTCTATGTCATGCCTGGGAAGTTTCATGTGATTGTGGTTTTGGGTTTTGAAAAGCACTAGGAGACCGTTGTAGGTTAACGAAGATGATATGGGCCCATCTAACAGTACTTAGTTCGATACTTCGGAATAAACACTACTCCCGATTAATTAATCTTTTCGGACGGGCAAAACATGTCGGGAGAAAGGACGACTGATGGACAATTCCCGCCTAATTAAAAACGTTTACAATCTAGTCACAATCTCGTCTCAGCGACAATCAACGTCAAAAACTTGTCAAAAATGTAGGGAAATTACAGGTATTTTTGGCAGATTGAGTCACTTCTTTGTTCACTCTAGAAAAATCGACAGTATTGAAGAATGATTACTGTTACTGTTTAATTACTGTTTTATCGCTTTTTATTAGAGCCGTACATTTTGATTTTTGGTGGGATTATTGAGTACGAGGTGTCATTTATGATTTCTCATTAGATGACTGTGGTTAGTTCAGCTGGATGTCTGCCCTCTTAAACCAAATAAAAAATCATTACCCTTTGAAAACTTTAATCGATTTAATTAAATTAATGCGATGTTATGATCTGTAACCCTGGCAAATGACCTTTGCGCTAGAGTTCTATAAGTACAGTTGTTCCAATTTGATATTTATTAGATTATCCTACTAATACTATAAACGTGAAAGTTTATATGGATGGACGGATGGATGTTTGTTCCTCTTTCACGCCAAAACTACAGAACGGATTTGGATTAAATTTGGTACACAGATAGTTTATAATCAGGATTAACACATAGGATACTTTTTATCCCGATATTCCCACGGGATCGAAATTTATGCGGGTGAAACCTCGGGGCGCAGCTAGTAAATTATACATAAATATTAGAAAATTAAAAATAAATAATAACGTAAATAATGAAAAATTAAAATATGTTCATAAAACAAAAACACGAAACCGTACACGTGTGTCAAATTAATGTCGCCACTAAAGCAGTACGCTGTATGTATGCGACCGATGCCCGATGCCGAATAGTGTTGATTATTTAATGCCAGTACGTAGTGGTTCACGGTCACGGTCGTTCAATAAAACCAGGTCTATTAGAATCAGGAGACTCACGTGTTTTATTTTTGAGTCAATAATATTGTACACGCCAGCACATCAAGCTACTACAATCTGTCAAATTTCTTTAATAGATTTTCAACTTTATGGCTAAATCTTTAAGGTTCAAGGTTGATTGGGAAAATTTGACAGTTTCGGGTAGCTTGACCTGCTGGCGTCTGTACATTCAATTATTTTTAAAACAGTAACCGTGGAGTTTTTTGCCGGCTCTTCTTCATAGGAAACGACCAATTGGAACCGTGCGCCTAGCTTCTGACGTTTCATAAGTGCTCCTATTGCCCTTGTAGGTTTACGTGAAATAAAATATTTTGAATTGGGCTCAAACAGTAATAATGTATAACATTGGTCAGGCGGGAACATAGTTCTTCCATAGTTCAAGGTAACCAATCCATTATAACCACCCAAACCCATAGCCCAATATGTTTTGTTTCCATGTTCAAGCGTTTTACGGCAAAACATTTCAGGCACGAAAGTGTACGCGAGCGATTAAGCGGTTGAAGGTTTTTGTATAAATAAAGATTTTTATTTATTTACCATTAGCGTCTTTAATGTTACTTATTTATTAACCGACTTCTAAAAAAGGAGGAGGTTCTCAATTCGGATGTTTGTATTTTTTTTTTTTTTTTTTTTTTTTATGTTTGTTCGCGCATAACTCTTTCGCTTGCCAACCGATTTGAAAAATTCTTTTTTTGTTGGAAAGGGTATACTTCCCAAATGGTCCCATAGAAATTTCATCAAAAACAGTTCAGTAGTTTGGTTTTTAAACCAAAATTACTGGTAAAAATTACAACTTAAAAGTGAAAAATAAAAACTTTTTTGCAAAAAAAAACAACCGACTTCCAAAAACGACACTACAAAGTGAAAAATAACTTTAATTTCGGAAGTCGGTGGCAAACAACGAAAGTGTGAACCCAACGACACCGACTTCCGAAATTAAAGTTATTTTTCACTTTGTAGTGTCGTTTTTGTAAGTCGGTTGATTTTTTTTTGGTTTTGGTGATTGGGTTGGTCTACATGTAAGTAGAGACCAAAATTTACTAAAGTGTCTTTTAGACGTGATGCAATTTTATTGCCTTTGAGTGTGTCTATATTTAGATCTCCTGTTAGAATATTTTTTTTATTACAAATCTTATGTAGTTGTAATTCAAGTTTATCAAAGAATGAGTTTATGTTACTAACTGGCGTTCTATATAAGCAAATCATAATGCAGTTGAGAGAAGAAAATTCAACGCCATAACATTCAAAAGTCGCATGAAGCTTAACCCTTTTTCGTTACGTGGCGATGTCTCCAAGTTGACTCCTGCCACAAGCTTCGTTAACCAACTTCGTTCCAACAACAGCCAATCGATTCTGTAAAAATCTCACCGTGAAAAGTTAGGCAAAGTGAGCTTAGAGTGACCTGTCAATAGTGTCAATCCCCATCAAAGTTGCAAGATCAGTGGAGTGAAGACCTTTTTTGAAATATAAGTGAAATTTTGGTCAAACAACTTCAAATTAACTTTCCATTTATCTCAATTACTTTTACAGACTGAAGTTCCCTTCAAATATAAAGCTGGCTTAAGTATTCTTTAAAAACTAGTAATCTTCAAGTTCTTCTTTATAGAAGTATGAGGAACAGGGTGTAAAGTTCATTCATCCTCCACAGAAAAGGGAGGTTTCTCCGCCCAGACGGCTGTTGTGTCTGGCGGGTAACCACCCGATGATTCATATCGGGCCGTTATATATGCTAGTTGCGCGGTAAACTCTGCTTGCGAGATGCAGGATGTCGTGTGACGTCAGTATGACGCGTAGTTCGCATGTGGCGTTGTAGATACCACTAAATCTTTAAATTTTTTCATCCGTCACAATATGCGGAAGATCATTATTTTCATGCATAAAGATATAGGACAGTGAGAATGTTAATTCATTCAATGGAAAACCAGGAATACACCTTAAGAAGGAACTAGTGACAAGTTCAAAGTGCAAAAAGAAAACACCAGCGTAAAACCGTAAAAAATACTTTAATAACCCATAACCAAATTACAGTTCAGTCTTCTTATTCTTCTGATGCCACTCTTTGAACGCTTTGACCGCCTTGAACACGTCTGCAGCAAAGACCTGGGGTAGCTCGAAGGCCAGGAAGTGCCCTCCATCTTCCAAGACTGAGGCGTTTATCAAGTTGAGGTACTTCCTGTTCAGAAGGCTGGGAGGTTGGTACATGATTTCATTCTTCGCTTGCAGGGCCCAGGTTGGGACCGGTGTTGTGATCCTGTGAAAGTAGTTTATCTTTAGTTCTTGACCTTGACAACATAAGGCTTGTAAATTCCCTTCAAAACGGTGAAGGAAAACATTGTGAGGAAACCGGCATGTCCTAGAACCAAAAATTCGAAGACATGTGACATCTACCAACCCGCACTGGGCCCGCGTGGTGGATTACGGCCCACAGCGGTGGGAACGTTAGAGGTTGATGATGCTTATGCTTAAATTCCCTTCAATTTTCTGGTTTCTTTAGGTACGGTGATGCAAGAATCTGTAAACTAAATTATGTCTCACATGACTCCTGAAGCCTCTTGAGTCCTAAGAGCAAATTCTCAAAACTCACGATTATTTTGATGATTAGAGTTAAGCTGTTATTTTTTTAAACAACACTTTGGATAGCGCCGAACCTAAAATAAATATTCAGTATAATGAACTTTATGACCATCACAATACGACAGGTAGTATAGTGCACACTAACCTTTATATAAGTGTATACTTACTGGTCCAACTTATGATCCCTAATTTTGCTTGAAAAGTTCTCAGCATAGAATCTCATGGAAGTGGTGATGGAGTTTGTAGACCAGTAGATCATCAGGTTGTCAATGAGTTGGTCCTTCGAGAACCTGAGGCCCAGTCCACCATCAGCCTTTGCTTTGTTCGCTCTATTGGTCCACGTGGCGAATTTCTCTAAGAAGTACGCCAAGAGACCAGCAGGGGAATCAGTCAGAGGCACACCTGGGGACAATAATGACAATGACATTATAAGAATTGTAGAAGTAAAAGGCAGTTTGTTTTGGAAACAAAATTATATTTTTAACATCTTGGGAAGCCTTTCAGACCTAGCTTCCCAAGATGCTAACCATTGGTGATGAAATATATTATAGTGTTAGTCTGTGTTAGACACCCGAGGGCCCGTGGTTAAGTAATAACAGCCGCACAGGTCGATCGATCAGGTTAAGCTACGCTTGCCGCGGTTGTCGAGATCCCTCCGTGCCTCGGAAAGCAAGTTAAGCCACTAACCCGATTGTCATTCATAGATCTTCGACACTCGTTACGGATAGTCAAAAGCGCGAAAGTCTGACAACAAGTCTTACCAAAGGGTATCGTATTACCCAGTAAATGGGTTGTGGAGGTCAGATAGGCAGCCGCTTCATATACAATACTAGTATTCAGCTGGATTCGGTTAGACTGGAAGCCGACCCCAACATAGTTGGGAAAAGGCTAGGCAGATGATGATGAGTCGACAGTTAGTCCAACCTTGTCCCAAGATACAGACTGTCTAATTTGGAGTTCATTGGCAAATGATATATTGTAACCTAGCTGTAAGTAATATACTCATGTCGTCTCTACTTGCTGTTACCCTGTGAACCTGCTTACTGTGTTATCTGGACAGTAAAATATTTTCAGCATAAATGAAAAAGCCTGCAAAAATTCAGACCGCGATTATAACGAAGATTACAATATTGAACTTACCAACGGTATCAGGTTTAGTAGCCTGGATGTGCATGTAGCCGAATTCTTCCATTAAGTAGGCAAAGAAACTTGACAGTGGGTACATTCTGTCTGCCAGGTGGTCCTCAACTATGAGGGATGGGATGAAGGCTCCGATGAACATCCTTATCATTGAGCAGGAGTGCTGTAGTAAACAATAATATTAGTTTCCCATTGGCAATACAATAGGAAAGGCCATGCAAATAGGCTATTTTCCTAAAAAAATCAAATTAGTCCGTCAGTTAGATTATCAAAAAATATTGAACCCGTATTTTTTCTTTTGTGAAAAAAATTATGAAGATATCGCCCGTTAAAGTTCCACGACCCACTCCCAAATTTTGACGTACTTTATCTTTGTCATTATTTGTTTGATTGACAAAAGAAAAAATACGTGTCCATTATTTTTCGATAATCTAACTGACGGACTAAATATAATTTTTTTTTTACCCAGGCAACTATCCTATTGATACCTACAGCTGAACAAAATATTCATTTAAAGAATGCTTTGATTAATAAACAATTGCGGGGTAATTGCGTAGGAATGGCTTTCATTTTGACAGTTCAACAACATTCATTGCGTTATGTACGTTGTTGAGCACAGGCTCATTTTTCGAAAATATGAAGCAATGGATTAGCCTTAGATTCCTTCAAAATGATTCAGAATGTGATAGATCGTGTGTTACGCAATTAGGGTGCTGGTCCTTTTTTTAACAAAAGAATCGAAGAATTTTTTATGTTCTATTTATTCGTTTTAAGCTTTCCGGTGGTCACTGACTCACCTGAGACATTAGCATATTGGAATGGTGCCCCAGGATGTCTTCAGGGAAGAGAGTGGACATGGTGGCGACAATGCCCGCACCCCAGTCACCTCCCTGCACGTAGAACTTCTGGTGTCCCAGACGGTTCATCAGGTTTCTGAAGATGACAGCTGTTTGGGGCATACCAAGACCGGGTCGTACTGCAGGCTGTAAAAGATATTATCAAAGAAGAACATTTTTAGATATGGGCTAACTATATTTTCCGCGTCGGTAAATATAAATGTTTGCACTTACATCAGAGAAACCATATCCAGGTATACTGGGGATGATCAGCTCGAAGACGAAGTAGTATCCTGGCGTCTGTCGGGTGAGCAGAGGGATCGCCTCGTAGAACTCTCTAACAGAGCCTGGCCAACCGTGCACCATGAGGAGAGGAACTGTCTGCACGTGTTTGGGAACCTGAGGGAGCATAGTCACATAAGAATTACGTGTAAGATTTATTGAAGATAAAGAACAAAGATTTTTAGCTCTCGATTAAAACTGGGGATTACTCTCTAAGTCTGTGAGAGGGAACGGGTCATAATCTACCATTCGTTTTTGAGGACAGTGGTGATGAAATAGTTTACACAAAGTAAAGCGCCTGTCAGGGTTCGAACCTACGACCTACAGCTAGTAATTTGCGGCCGTTTCCACTGGGCCACCACTGCTTCCCGTCTACTACTGATTTTGAAACCACACTACTGATTAATTAACTTTTTCGGACGAGCAAAAACACATCAGGACCGTCAAATCGCGTTGTTATTTATTCTTAGTTCGGGTCCCAAAAGAATCTTATGTCCCTAGATGATAAAGCGTATGAAATGCCCGTAACATCGGCCGAAACAACCGATAACGTGCCTAGAGAGTGTCTACTATCTAAGCACGTAATCTGTTGTTCCACGTTTCGTATCCACGAGGAACCATAACAACGGACCTGGGGGTCTCCACAGTTCCGTTGGTACGGTTCCTCGTGGATCAGCTGAAACTCACCCGCGGCTTAATCCTGATGAAATGAATATCCAGACCTTGGATATTGGTCTTGAAGTGAGGGAAACTATTGAGGAAGACCTCCCTTTCACTGAAGTTGTACTTATCAGCCCAGTAGTTCAACCAGCCGTCTAGTTGAGCGGTGTTGAACCCGTACTCAAAGGCAACGCCTTCCAGAGGTGGTGTGAACTTACGGTGGTTCTTCAAGCGGTATTTGAGGTCTTTCACCATCTGAAACAAAGCATAATTTTAACACTACTTATTCTACTGCACTGGACCATGCAATGGAGCGCAGTATTCAAGGAGTCCAATTGACAGACGATATTCGCATCATCACACTGTTCTCCAAAACACAGATTACTGATGTTGCTCAAAAAGCCGCTAAGTTGAAGTGGGGGTAGTGGGCTGGTCACGTTTGCCGTATACCCAATTAGCTGCTAGGCCGTTGCCCAACAGTGGGATGATGCATGCTTACAGTACCGGTATCCTATAAAATGGTAAATGCGATTTTTTTACCCTCCTTGGTCACATAAATTGATTACCGGATGGATTTGATTTTTAGCGTAGGTTTGACTATCAAAATAATTTTATTTCCTTACCGACTCCTCAAACTTGACTTTGAAAGGCCTGATGGTGCTGTTAGTTTTTCCTTTGAGGTCCTTAGGTCCCCACCATTCTTCACTGTCAAACTTTGGGATGGTTTGTTCACAGCACCCGTTGAAGTAAAACCATGCTGCCACTCCCAAAGCAGCCACCAACACCACTTTTACTAGAAAACCCATGATGATCTGAAAAATAGAATTCATGTAAGTTTTTCAAATCAAATCAAATCAAATCAAATCATTTATTTGCATAAAACAGGTTCAGAGGATGTTTCAGAAGGTCGAGCGGTACACTGTTAATAACCATGTGAGGTGTGCAAATATATACAAGAATTTTACAGTTAATTTAAAAATTAAAGTACAATGCCATTGAAAATAAAAACTATCGTTAATACAGATCAGTCAACAGAATAAGGAATTAAAAATAATAATGTCATGCTAATAAAATACAGTCCAAAAATTATATCTTATTCATCATCAAAATTATGTATGTCCAATATTATATTAAATTTACAATGAATTAAATTTGAAATTATGTCCAATATCTATATATATATTACATTATTTACTATCCAGACCTTTGCTGTCATTAAAATAACATATTTTTGTCCCCCAAGTAATCTTTGACATCATAATAACATTTATTTATTAAGAATGTTCGTAATTTCTTTTTAAATTGGAGAATAGGTAATTGTTTTATGTCATCAGGCAATTTATTATAAATCAACGATGTCATGCATAAAATACTTTTATTTAATAGTGCCGTTTTACCATAGGGTATTTCTACCTCTAATCTTTTTTTGTCTCTTAACTTTCGATAATAGCTTTTGAATGCAGTCTTATAGTACTCTGGATTCGATTTTACAAAAATATTAGCTTCATAGATGTACAGGGAGGGTAATGTAAGAATTTTGAGATTTTTGAATTTTCTGATATTAACCGCAGGGTAATTGCGTAGGAAGTAAGAGAGAAAAAGTATTTATTGCGACTCGTATTTTCCCAATCAACCTTGAATCTTAATGCTTAAGCGCTAAAGTTGAAAATCTATTAAATAAATTTGACAGATTGTAGTAGTTTGATGTGCTGGCGTCTGAAACATTTTGAACCTGACATTTTTATTAATTTAACGTAACTTTATGATTTATTTTTGTATTTGTATGCCTTTCTAGGCAAAACATGCTTACACTATTCTTTTTTAGTCGTTCCAACTGATTGTAAACCTACACATGTTTTTGACAAATAAATATATCTTATCTTATCTATGCCAGGGCTTATTTTTAATTTTATATTTTAAATTGTTTCTTTTTTACATTGTTGATTTCGTAATAATATCTTGATTTAAAAGTGGATTGTGGAGGTCAGATAGGCATTCGCTCCATGTAAAATACTGGTATTCAGCTGCATCCGGTTAGACTGGAAGCCGACCCCAACATAGTTGGGAAAAGGCTAAGCAGATGATGATCTTGATTTAAAAGAGTGTCCGTGGAGTTTCTTGCCCGTTCTTCTCCATAGAGATCTACGCTTTGGAATGGGCAACTAGCTTCAACTTTCTGACTAACTGACCGACTATTTAATTTTGACAATTCAAAAGTGCCTGTAAATGGTTTAATTGAAATAAATGATTTGAGTTTGAAATTCAACCTTATTGTTGATTGCAGTGTTGCCATTATCAACACACAAAAAGAAAGGAAATACACACCGGAGGACGTTCCTGGGAGAGCTCTCATCTAATTGCATAACACACTATCAATCAGACTCTTAAACATTTTGAAGGATATTGCTAACCCATTGCTTTATCTGTTCCAAAAATGTGTCTGCTCAACAACGTATATAACGCAATGAATGTTGTTGTACTGTCAAATGAAAGCCATTCCTACTGGCAGTGTGTTACGCAATTACCCCATTGATAAACTAATTTATCCTAATAATCTGAAATATTTTTAATAATCAAGATAATATTTGGCGCAGTGGTTAAGCGATTGACTGCTGCGCTGCGTGTCGCGGGTTCGATTCCCGCACGGAACAAATATTTGTATGGCCTACAAGTAGTTGTTCCGGGTCTGGCTGTTTGTGTATGTGAGTTTAAATGTTTGTAAACGCACCCACGATACAGGAGAAATTCCTAATGTGGGCAACGTTTTTTTTTTTAAAAATAATATTTTTACATAAAATTAACACTTAAAATAATAATACATAACATATTATGTTTATGAAAAAAAAGGAAGCAAAAGAAACATAGGGCATCAAAAAATTCGTCCGCATCGCTGTCAACAGGAACAGTGCCCAAAAGGCTGGCAGCATTGCCACGTTGTATGGCGATGCTCATTCATTGGCTTCAGAAATGAAGAGATCCGCAGGAGAACCAAGGTAACCGACGTAGCCCGAAGAATTGCCAAACTTAAGTGGCAGTGGGCAGGGCACATTGCTCGCAGAACAGATGACCGATGGGGTCGAAAGGTTCTGGAGTGGCGACTGCGTACCGGAAGACGTAGCGTTGGAAGGTCTTCCACAAGGTGGACCGACGACCTTGTTAAAGCCGCAGGAACCCGTTGGATGCGAGAAGCACAGAACCGGTCGAAGTGGAGGTGCTTGGGGGAGGCCTATGTCCAGCAGTGGACGTCTTTCGGCTGAAATGATGAAGATTTTGAATTCATTGACCAAGAAATAGGGCAGCCCTCTGGTCTTGTGAAGAATCTCGATAAATCAAGTGGGCACTCAACAATTATTAATTAAAATACTGAGAAGTAATTTCCTAAGACAAAGATCTGATAAAAATACCGTAACCGACGTATTTTACTGTCGCGCAATCGTGCGCATCGAACCATGAACCCACTCCCGAGATACAGTCAGAATATTTACATTTTATTACTAACTGCTTCACCCATAGTGCTTAAGTTAGCGTGAATCTACTCATATACTAATAAAGCTGAAGAGTTTGTTTGTTTGGATGCGCTAACTCTGGAACAGAGAGGGAGAGCGGTGGTGGCCGCGACTTACAAGTTGTAGGTTGTGGGTTTGAACCCAGTCAGGAGCTACTTTGTGTAAATAATTTCATCACTACTGCTCTCAAACGGTGAAGGAAAACATCGTAAGGAAACCGGCATATCCTAGAGCCAAAAAGTAGAACACATGTGATATCTACCCGCACTGGGCCCGCGTGGTAGATTACGGCCTACTGCCTCTCACAGAGAAAGAAGGCCTGTGTCTGGAGTGAGGACATCTAAAAATCTGTAGAATTACCGTCGGATGGTATAGTCTAATAATAATAATAATATCCCTGGACATTTCACACAGCGCCATCTAGTCCCAAGCTAAGCAACCTAATGCTTGTGTTATGGTAACAAGATGGCTGATAAACTACTCGTACTTATATACATTTTTTTTTTTTTTTAATGTATAGGTAATACTTATCGACAAGAATATTTTCATTAAGCCCGTGATCCACTGCTAAGCTACGCACGTGTACTAAGCTTTGCTTTGAATAACAATGTTGGTGGGATCGTCCACTGCGACCTACGACCACGCTACGTACGATTCGTCCTGTCAAACTAGTGAACCGCGCAGCTGTAGAAGAATGAGAAAGACAGGATCGATTTGTTTTTGCTATACGCCAACGAATGAACGTTGATAGTCCCAATTAACGTTACATTAATTACAACTCTTAACCTATTGACGGACATTAACGAGACACAACAGAAGTTTTATTGTTATTACGTCTGGGGGCGTTTAGAGTCCCGCAAAGTGTTTACGCACTTCTTGGTGATCTGAATTATTAGACTGCTAGCTGCTCCCCGCATTTCACCCGCGTACGTTTCGATTCAGTGGGAATTTCGGGATAAAAAGTATCCTGTGTTAATCCTGGTTATAAACCGCCAAATTTCATCCAAATCCGCACCCTAATTGCGTAACACACGATCAATCAGAATCTGAATCATTTTGAAGCAAATTGCTAATCCATTGCTTCATAAGTTCGAAAAATTTGTCTGCTCAACACGTAAATAACGCAATTAATGTTGTTGAACTGTCAAAATGAAACCGATTCCGATTGATCGTGTGTTACGCAATTAGGGTGCAGTACAGAAGTTTTAGCATGTAAGAGTAACAAACATCCATCCATCCATCCATCCATGCAAACTTTCGTGTTTATATTATTAGTAGGATAAGTAACGATAGTTTCGCCCCCTAGCTAGACGGACAGACGGCCTCAATAAGTTGGCTGGGACAGACTAGATGCGGAAGGCGGAGGGCAGGGGTTCTCGGCCTTCCGCGTCCAGTCTGTGCTGGACATAGCCCTCTCCCACGCTGCACCACAACACCCTGTTGTGGTGCAGCATGGGGGAGGCCTATGTCCAACAGTGGACTGCGATAGACTGAGTTGATTGAACGGTAGTTAGTAATGGACTTATGAGTTGTAGGATGTGGGTTTGAATCCAGGCAAGCGCTACTTTGTGTAAATAATTTCATCGCCACTGCTCTCAAAACAGTGAAGGAAAACATTGTGAGGAAATCGGCATGACCGAAGGTACGGAGAGACTGGAAACCATCTGAGGAGACCTTGTAATTATTATTTCTTTATTTTCGGACAACGATGATCCAGCATGTTAGTAAACAATAAAATAATTTCTTACTAGTGTTAGTACTTAACCTACAACACAGAAGAACACAGACAGACTAAAAATTATTGTGAAAAGGACATCCCCAAATTAATGATTAGTGATTGTCCTTCTCACAAAAGTTTTAATAATCGGAGTCGATACTTTCCGTTATAGTTTTTAGAATGCTGTTACCACTCGCCCGCAACCTTGACAACAGCGACACGGTTTTCTTGCGAATGACGGCGTGGAAGCCATCAGTTTGATTTTGCGCAAACATAGCAGAAGCGCTGCACCATCGTGGCAGTCCCAACAGCATTCTAAAAATATTATTGTAATGGTAGACCCAGGTGTACTAGTTCCCGAGAAGACCGTTATATTGTTTCCACTGTGTTGAGAAATCGTCACCTTAATGCAATTGAAGTTCAGCAACATCTTCTTCAGAACCGAAGGGACTACATTAGTCACAGTACAGTGAGAAGAAGACTTGCTGAAGCAAATCTGAAACCCCGAAGACCAGCGAGTGGCCCCAAACTCGAGAGAGAGCATTGAGTAGCGAGACAACGATACGCCCGTGAACACATACAGTGGGATGAAAAAGAGTTGTCAAGAATTTTGTTCACAGATGAGTCTCGATTCTGACTTTACAGTTCTGATGAAAGGCGAAGTGTCTACAGGCGGCCTGGTGAGCGATACCTTCAAGACTGCTTCTCAGAAAGAGTCCAGTACGGTGGAGGCAGTGTACATGTATGTGCTGGCATATCTTCAGAAGGTCGCACAGAGTTAGTGGCCATAGAAAATGGCACTCTGAATGGGGAAAGATATGCCCAAGATGTTCTCAACGAGTATGCACGGCCGTATTTAGCAAATATGGGTGATGGATCGATGCTGATGCATGATAATGCCCGGCCATTCACGGGCCACGGCTCAGCTCGTGCAAGCCCTGATTGAAGAATGGGAGAATATTCCTCAACATCGGCTTCGAAACCTCGTGTTCAGTATGCCAAACCGGCTCGAAGCTGCAGTAAGAGCCCGAGGAGGCAATACCAGTTATTAAAAATTAAATAACATGTAAAACGTATGTTTTATGATTAAATGTTGAGTTTTTTGACACTAAGCTAAAAATGCCTATTTTTATTGTTTTATCTTTTTTTTAAGTTCATCATCTGCCTAGCCTTTTCCCAACTATGTTGGGGTCCGGCATCTTTTTTTAAAGTTAAAAATGTTAAATGTTTACTGAAAATGTTAAATGTTTTTTAGTTTCAAAGAACGCAACACGTTTTTTATTTTGAATCTCTCTTCTATAGGTTAGAAAAAAAAAATTTAAAGTGTAGTACCTACATAATTTTGCAAGCCAGTGTATATTAAAGACTCAATGGCAGTGAAGTGGTAAAGTAATGCATTCTCTACCTACTTACTTAAGTTTTTGTGAACCGCAAAGTTACTGGTTATGTAACTATCTATGTAACATCAGGAACTAAGATCGGTCGAGCAGATAATTTGCGATAATTAGACGTTGAACAACAGACAACCCAAGACTTCGACGTCATGCAATCATTGAGGTTATTTATGTGATCAATTTAGATCTTACATCTTGCTAGAATATAGAGGCTTGTGGCTAAGTAATAACAGCCGCATGGGTCGATCGGTCAGGTTAAGCTACGCTTGTCGCGGTTGGTTTGTGGATGGGTGTCTACTTAACGGATTTGGATGAAATTTGGCACACAGATGATTTATAACCAGGATTAACATATAGAATAGTTTTTATCCCGATATTCTCACGGGTTCGAAACTTATGCGGGTGAAACCGCGGGTCGCAGCTAGTAACTATTAAGACGAGTACCGATAATTAGCAAAAACCGAGGGAAGCAGGGGCTGGTCGCTAGTAATCCTACTATCCTACTAATACTATAAACGTGAAAGTTTGTAAGGATGGATGGATGTTTGTTACTCTTTCACGCAAAAACTACTGAACAGATGATTTACAGAATTTTCACTGGAAGGTTTACTTGTATAATACATTATTATTAAACTTACGAGTACATGTTATAATACATACATCGGTAATTAGTAAAAATCGAGGGAAGCAGGGGCTCGTCGCTAGTTATGGTAATAGGTTTAAAGATAATAAAGAGTGCGCTACATTATACCAGAGGGCGAACAAATGTTTTTAATTACCTAAGTAGTCAAGTCATTAGTCACCTCTCAATAATTAACTTAAATAAGCCTGGACAATAACAAAGTAACAAATCAAAGTTATCGTCAAGTCTAGACCGTACTAATACGTGTTAATGGGTGTTATTTACCTGAAATAAATAAATTTATTATTATTACACTACCACACTCAAGACTCAAGCATGACTAATAAAAGCGGCCAAGCGTGAGCCGGGCTCGCACTTGAAGGGTTATGTACAGACGCCAGCACATCAAGCTATTACAATCTGTCAATTTTTTTCTATTTTTAGGAGCCATGGTGACAACCTTGATTTGTAAACTAATTTCCCGGGTGCCTTTTAATTAAGTTAAACGCCGAAGATCATCACAAAGATGCCAAAAATTTTGTTTATCTAACCCTAAAACAATAAAAAATTCCAATTCCGACAACTCCACAATTTGCTCCATGTTACGACGATGTATTATTGCTTGACGTCTTTGCAATGCTGCTTCATTATTAGCTTCCCGTAATAATCGCAAAGTATGCATCATTTTCACTAAATAATTTGAATTAAATACACAAAAATATCATTGATTACTTTTTTAAGCGTTAGCGTGAGGATACGATCTCCCGCTAATAGAGCGTGTTGCGGAAACGTCAAAATATCCTTAGAGTTTGTCAAAAGTGGCACTACCATTTTGATGAACATTTTTGTCTTTATTATCTGTCACGCTCGCTTCGACGTTCCTTTCCGCATGAGGAATAATGACTTTGCCTACCAATTTAGCAGCAGTCACGTGACATCTGGTAAGCAAATGCCAACTCCATACAATTTGATCTTTCCGTTGGCGTTAACGCTTACAGAAAAGGGATTTTGTCTAGGCCCCCAGCTCAGTAATAATAATAATAATATCCCTGGACATTTCACACAGCGCCATCTAGTCCCAAGCTAAGCAACCTAATGCTTGTGTTATGGTAACAAGATGGCTGATAAACTACTTATATATATATTTTTTTGTAAATACATACATATTATAGATAGAAAAACACCCAGACTCAGAACAAATACATGTAGGACTTACAAATACATATTTGTTCTGTGCGGGAATCGAACCCGCGACACGCAGCGCAGTAGTCCGATCGCTCAGCCACTACGCTAAACGTGTTGTCTAAAAGTAATTGGCTTTTGGATGACCTCCAAAATGGCAGTCGTTTCATGTGTCATTTAGATTCTACGACTCATATCATTAGGTAGCAAAAGCATAATCATCCTATAATGTTCCCACTGTTCAGACACAGGCCTACTCGTGGTGAGAGAGAGAGAGTGGGCCGTAATCCACCACGCGGGCCCTGTGCGGGTTGGTAGATGTCACATTTCTTCAAATTTTTGGCTCTAGGACGTGCCGGTTTTCTCACGATGTTTTCCTTCACTATCATATTTACATTATCATTTTAAATAAATATAATTATCATGCTACGATTTTTTTTTTGGACCGGAATACCCTGATTATTTGAAGATAAAGATATTTATTCGCCATGCAACAATATACAGTCACTTTGTTTGTACCTATAAGACCTTCACAAGTTGAACTTTAGACCATACAGGTAGATAAATACTAAAGTAATCTTTGACCCCAAACTCGTATGCATAGATAAGATAAGATAAGTCTTTATTTGCCTTATACATGGTATAATGGTGTTACAGTCTTATTTAAATACTGCATAATATGTATATTATAATATAGGTAATAAGTGCATGCAAAAATAATTATGATGTTAAAATAACAGTGACTAGTAATTAAATATTTCAGCAAATTAACATTTTAATTAGTGTTCTCTATATAAAAATATAATCATGGTTTTAATAGTAAGCAGCACCCTAATTTCGTAACACCCTCAATTTGAACAATTTTGAAGCATATTGCTAATCCATTGCTCCATATTTACGAAAAATGTGTCTGCTCAACAACGTAAATAACGCAATGTATGTTGTTGAACTGTCAAAATGAAAGCCATTGCTACTGATAGTGTAACGCAATTACCCCGCTGTTTAGCGGCTTTAAGTCAGTGCCTCTCCTTCAAAATGTGAAGAGCGAGCATCACAATATAAAAAATCCGTGATCCGTTTTTCACAAATATTTGTTAAAAAATATTAAAATTGTTTCCTCGCAATCCTGTTGAAAAACTTAGTTTAAGACAAGTAAGCATTGGCCATTGCACTCTTGAATAAAAAACAAAATGTACCATTACGTACGTTACGTATAACTGTTTTTTTTGTTCAAAATATTAGCCAAGCAGCCATGTGGTAACTATATAGTAAGGAGGCTCCAGACTAGGGTTGCAATCTTTGTTAGTATCAAATGTAGCATTTTCGAAGCAATTGCCTGTAAAAATATAATAGATGGCGAAAAACTAAAAACACATAGATTTTTTATTTAACTTGCCTAATTAAAAAAAAACAAAACTTTAGAAATAAGCACCAACTTTGTACGTATTTTTCTGTTCCTTACTTCTTGTCTGTTTGTAAGTGTGTACATACATAAATGCATGTTAAATAAAACTTCATAAAATAAAATATGCATATTTCTTGCTTCTTTGAGCTTTTATTAAAACAGTTTGTTTTTATTGACTCATAACTATTATTACACTCTAAATTAACGTTACACAATACAATTAATCCCGCTTTTATGAAATTTGAATACTGGCCCTACTACGATTATTTCGCCATTTTGTATTATAATAAAAATATAATAGATTTGCCTACTATAATAAATATAAATTTAGGCCTCTAATATAGCAACATACTATAGTCAAAGTCAAATGATTTATTACAAATAGGCACATAAAAGGCACTTACTTTTTTTGAACGCCAAAATTTACAATAAAGTGGAATTGATTCTAGTCGCTCCTACCAAAACGTAGTTCAGTATGGAGAAGAACGGGCAAGAAACTCCACCTTATAAAAATGTTACTCTTTTAAAAACCTAACCTTTTTTTAGGGTGACAACCCTACTCCAAACGTACCTACTCACATCATGCACAATTAGTTTCCTCACGTCAAGGCTATTTAAATACTTTTAATTAACAATAGAGACTTGCTAAGACACAAGTTGCTTTAATTATGACCTTGAATATTTTTCTCTCTGGAATTTCTTAGTAGCAGCCAGGAGTGATTTGTGTCCGGTTGATGGCAATAGGCTTACCCCCCCTATTAAATGTTTACCCGGATAAAGGTATTAGTAGGCTTACCCCCCTATTAAATGATTACCCGGATAAAGGTATTGGTAGGCTTACCCCCCTATTAAATGATTACCCGGATAAAGGTATTGGTAGGCTTACCCCCCCCTATTAAATGATTACCCGGATAAAGGTATTGGTAGGCTTAACCCCCTATTAAATGATAACCCGGATAAAGGTATTGGTAGGCTTACCCCCCCCCCCCCCTATTAAATGATTAGCCGGATAAAGGTATTGGTAGGCTTACCCCCCCCCCCCCCTATTAAATGATTAGCCGGATAAAGGTATTGGTAGGCTTACCCCCCCTATTAAATGATTACCCGGATAAAGGTATTGGTCGGCTTACCCCCCCCTATTAAATGATTACCCGGATAAAGGTATTGGTAGGCTTACCCCCCTATTAAATGATTACCCGGATAAAGGTATTGATAGGCTTACCCCCCTATTAAATGATTACCCGGATAAAGGTATTGGTAGGCTCACCCCCCTATTAAATGATTACCCGGCTAAAGGTATTGGTAGGCTTACCCCCCTATTAAATGATTGCCCGGATAAAAGTATTGGTAGACTTACCCCCACTATTAAATGATTACCCGGCTAAAGGTATTGGTGGCGGTGGTGGTGGTGGTGGGTGGTGGTGATGGGTAGCTCTCTATGCGTATTTGGCGATTTTCGGTTATTGTATCGATTTACATTAGTCACACGCTAGGAAATAATAATTTCATACGGTCGCCGTTATCGAAAACGATAAGGAGGACTATATCCTAACTTATCCTACTTCCTACTAATATTATAAACGTGAAAGTATTGATGGATGGATGGATGGATGTTTGTTACTCTTTAACGCCAAAACTAGTGAACGGATTTCGATGAAATTTGGCAGACAGATGGTTTATAACCAGGATTAACATATAGGATACTTTTTATCCCGATATTCCCACGGGATCGAAACTTATTCGGGTGAAACTGCGGGGTGCAGCTAGTAATATTATAAACGTGAAAGTTTTTTGTATGAATGGATGGATGGATGTTTGTTAGTCTTTCACGCAAAAACTATTGAACGGATTTGAATACTTTTTATCCTGATAGTCCTAGGGGATCGAAACTTATGCGGGTGAAACCGCAGGGCGCAGCTAGTAATAATATAACTGGCGAAATGTGGGTGTACTATAGGTAAGAAAGAAAGAAGGAAAAAGTATTTATTGAGACTCATACAGGAAGATCATAAACTAAACACAGCCAAAAATAAAAAACCAATTTGTATTAAAAAAGTAACAAAAATAAAAATTAAACAGAAAGCCCTATACGACGCCAAAAGCGACATTTAAAAAATAAATGTCTCAGCGCAGGTAGATTGTTTAACCGACGAAAAAAACGGAGGAGGTTCTCAAGTCGACGCGTACTTTTTTTTTAATGCATGACCACGCAACTAATGTAAGTATGCCTAAATAATTTTGAGTCGGCGTTGTTTATTGATTGTTTGGCGCCGACTCAAAATTACTTAGGAATACATACTTACATTAGTTTAAGAACTTAGTTATTAAGGGTAAATAAAAAAGGTTTATTATTTTTTTGCTTTTCAGTTTTTTCGGCGGTTTAATTTTTTTGTTAAAAAGTTTTAACACCTGTCCAATCATTCGGGGAAACAAGGTGTGATATAATGTTGAATCTTTTTCACGCTGCGCGACTTTACATACGAGCATACACATACAAGCGACTGTCTGTATCGGTACATCTCATAACTCACTGCTCATAAGGATCAAAATCAAAAGTCCGGTTAGCAATCCGGTGTAAATTCGCTATTCGCTACCGTGAAAATATCGTGGCGATCCACCGTTACACAGATAAAATATCTCCCGATAGTATTTACTGTAACACAGAAATGTATTGTGAACTATTTATAGACTTCAGACAAACATAAAGCTGTGTTTGTATGAAAACTGCGGGGAAATTGCGTAACACACTATCAGCACCTATGGGTTTCGTTTTGAATGAATGTTGTTGAACTGTCAAAACTTTTGACAGTTCAACAACATTCATTTCATTATTTACGTTTTTGAGCAGACACATTTTTCGAACATATGAAGCAATGGATTAGCAATATCCTTCAAAATTATTCGGATTAAGATTGTGTTACGCAATTAGGGTGCTGGAATGGGATGACATAAGAACGAATACTATCCTTGTTTCTAAACTGTTACGTACTTAAGAACTTGTTTACAATTGTCTACCTAATATTAAACGTTCTCACATAAACTTTGGACTGATATTTACAAACAAAAAAAAAATTAGTACACTTGATTTCTTACATAGTAACAAATAACGTAAAAATGACATTGAAAGTGAACTGTTTACTTGATGATACAATACATTTTATTAGGCCTAATCTGGCGTTCACTAGAATCACTTTGGGGCTTCGGGTATAGAGTAAAACCATCGAAATATATGTAAGTACACAACAACTTAAGGGGAACGTCTAGTCGCCACAGGGGAATAGGGGATAGAGCGGGACTCTCATGAGGTGTGCATGTATGCTACCATTGAGTGTTGTGTGCGACATTTAAAAGTCGAGACCAGTCGACCAGTCGAGTAATTTTGAGACCTATTAAAATATATTATGTCGTCAGTCCAAAAGATAGACATAAGTCACCTACAACATTGAAAAATCATAACTTTTATGAACTAAAACACATTCGAAAACTGTTTAAAACACGATAAAATCTAAGTTTACCGCAAAAACTCAAGTGTTTAAAATGTATATTGTTGTGCTACTTACGATAACACGTCTGGGCAACAACACTCCGCGCACCGGACTCGTTGAGTCGTTGACTCGTTGAGTCGTTGATGTAATTGTTTATCAACCGGTGTTCTGATACCGGCTTGTGTTGCCAGTGCTCAAAATATGAATTCTACTGTTAATATTTTTATGGGAGAAATAGAATAATAAATGAACACTATCTTTCCACTTCATCATCCCCCGTGACGGCGCGGTTGGCGCAGTGGTTAAGCGATTGATTGCTGCGCTGCGTGTCGCGGGTTCGATTCCCGCACGGAACAAATATTTGTATGACCTACATGTATTTGTTCCGAGTCTGGGTGTTTTTCTATCTATAATATGTATGTATTTACAAAAAAAAAATGTATATAAGTAGTTTATCAGCCATCTTGTTACCATAACACAAGCATTAGGTTGCTTAGCTTGGGACTAGATGGCGTATTTTTCTGTTCTGTTTTTTTCTTCTTGTCTTTTTAAATATTATGTGTGTACATAAATCAGCTTAAATAAATAAATAATTTGCGATTGTGTTTAAGTAGCTAATTTTGAAAGATGGCTGGCTATAATTTCTTGAGTTGAATTATAAACTTTTGTACGCCTTCTGGCTTACAACAACATAGCGCACTCTTTATTAAGTTTATGAACCTTTGTAAAAGAAATGACTAAGATTTGGATAGAAAAGGTCACAAACACACTGTAAAATCATCGCGGCTGACAGATTATGGTACCATAGCAAAATTTGAATACAAACCATCGGAGTAATTGCAAAATACACTAAAAGCTCCCGCAGACAGGTGATAGGACATAGATTCTAGTAGAGCAATTTCCATGAAGTTTTCATAGAAATTGTTCTAATAGAGCTGCGTCGCGCCTGTCTGCGGGAGCCTTAACAGTAGGAATGGCTTTCGTTTTGACAGTTCAACAACATTCATTGCGTTATTAACGTTGTTGAGCAGACAAATTTTTCGAACATTGGATGGATTAGCAATATCCTTCAAAATGATTCAGATTGAGATTAATAGTTTGTTTCCAAAGTATGGTGCAGGTCGGAGTGGAGACACTTTGGGGGAGGCCTATGTCCAGCAGTGGACGTCCTTCGGCTGAAGTATTGATGATATTGTGATGATTCGAAAATCTACCAGTGATACACAACATAGTTTACTAGGCAACCCTGTTACCTATCTTGAATAGTAATCAGCTAATCACATCTCGGAGTCAAATAGCGAAATGTTTTATAGAAATATAGGTGTGCGGCTTGCATTTAAAACAATGGCGAAATCACGATAATATTATTATGTAACACATTCATAATCATAAGTATACATATGTTGTATTGTAAACTAGCTTCTGTCCGCGGGTTCGCCCGCGTGGATGTCGGAATTCCAGTAAAAAAAATAAGGGTTCCAGGCAGAAAAATTTAACCCCACGAATGACATATACTTACACATATACCTTTTCACGCCTAAACCACTGAACGGATTTAGATAAAATTTGGCAATGAGATAGATGATATCCTGGAATCTGCCAGAGAAAACCCTGTCAAAATCGGTCCCACCATTTCGGAGATTAGCCGGAACAAACTGACAAAGAGATAAACATTTTTTTTTTGTTATTAGTGCCGTATATATTCTCATATGCATTTTGTATAAAGCTGTTATTTGACAGTACATACAAACAGTCACGGCAATTTTATTTATTTTTATGTATATGTAGTATGTAATCATAATCATCAAAAAAATAATAATCAAGGTTTGAATGTAATAGGTAGGTACCTAAAATGGTGATGAATGACGTCTTGCGTTGTCGTCCGCAACTGAATGGGGCATGTTACATTTGTCAATATTATCACGATCCTAATATCGCGATATCGCAAGTATTGAGCACAATACCGTGATACGGCCTATTATACGATCAATATTACCACGGTATCGTGATATTATTGACAATGTAACATGCCCCAATGGACAGAGGTCACAGATCAAGGGTGGGTCATGCTTGTGTTACCAAACGAGTATTGAGCGGAGTGGTAGATTATAAGCTATAAATTTCCAGTTTTAGCTGACATCGCGTTGTATACGATCTTCGTACAGACGCCAGCATATCAAGCTACCACAATCTGTCAAATTTCTTTAATAGAATTCCAAAATCGCTAAAGCATTAAGGTTCAAGGTTGATTGGGAACATTTTACAGTTTCGGGTAGCTTGACCTGCTGGCGTCTGTACAATCAGAAGTAAGCTTATACTGGAAATGTAGAGCTTGATGTGTTATGTAGCCGCGCCTACACGGGATACCTTTTCAGGTTTTCGTCAATTCGTACCCAAAGGGTGTCAACTGGGCCCTATTACTACGGCTCCGCTGCCCGTCCGCGCGTCCGTCTGTCACATCTCTTGAACCGTACTAAGTAGATATTTGATATTTTCACAAAGTGTGTAATGTTGTCTATTACAACAAATACTACAGCTAACAACTACAGCTAAAAACTACAGCAAATAATAAAAATAAAGTTAAACATTAATCTTTGGCCCAAACAATAGGCCAGTCTGGTCTCGTGAACCGGTAAAACGTAAATATTGCTATTTATTGCCATCTATTAACAAAACTCAGAATGTTGGGCCACAAAAGGGATGAATCAAAGGCAGTTGCAAGCATGAGATGAGAATGCTAAGAGAGATGTGTAGTGACGAATGGATAGAATAAGAAATGAGTACATAAGAGGGAGTCTGAAAGTGGCACCGGTAACTGAAAAGTTGTGTGGAAATCGGTTATCACGGTATGGGCATGTGTTACGGAGAAATGAGGAAAATGTCGTGAGGTGAGTTTTGAGTATGAATAATATCCCTGGAAAAAAATAATATAATATCCCTGGACATTTCACACAGCGCCATCTAGTCCCAAGCTAAGCAACCTAATGCTTGTGTTATGGTAACAAGATGGCTGATAAACTACTTATATACATTTTTTTTTATTTTTTTAAATGTAGGTACAAATACATGTAGGTCATACAAATATTTGTTCCGTGCGGGAATCGAACCCGCGACACGCAGCGCAGCAGTCAATCGCTTAACCACTGCGCCAACCGTGCCGTCAAATGTCGTTGAATGTCGATGGCTATATGGGTAGGGGAAGACCATTGGAACGATGGATGGAATGTGTGAATGATGATATGGTTAGAAAGGGGGTGACTACCGAGGTGACGACTAATAGAGAAGTATGGAAGAAAAAGACATGTTGCGCCGAACGCAGAATGATGACGATCTATTGACAAAAAGAAGAAACAAACACCCCTCTTTTATGTTAATTTCGTATCTTAATACTAACTAATATGAACGGTGTGAAATTAATTAGAGATCATTGTCGAACGACGCCGGGTCGCGTGGCTAGTCTCATGAATACTTATGAGGGATTAATGACTTATCTATGGGGATGCTGGTCGTTTTTCTGTTTGTATGGGGTGACGTTTTGTGTTTGAAAAAATGATTTATGGTGGCATTTTATTTTGTATTCATTTTCATTCGTGGTTCTGCCCTTAAAATACCGTTTCGGACACGAATCATCATGGTCTTCACATGATCTGAACTGACCAAGATTTTGTCTGGCCTTTTTAAAAGAGACTGTGACCTCTGATTTGGTTTCGGCCTTTCTTCTCAGAGTAGTTAGATAGGAAACGCCGACCTCATTTATTTAAAAAAATATGATTGATGTTTATAAGTGTTTGTACAAACCTACTTACACAAATAAATTCATTTGTCATTTGTTTTATTTTTGCAGTCGATAAAATCAATGCTGTGCATGTCATCACCTCCTTACAGAAATCAAATCATTTAAAACTTCACAATTCACATTCCAATTTATTCATGCACATTATGAGCGCCTGTTAGCTTTAGTCTGCTCTCATTTGCGTCGAAACATGTTGCTATTCGTTTATTTGTAGGCTCTGTTTTAATCGTTCCTTCCTCGTGTAGTCAAACTGATTTGACCACGAGGAATTTTAACATACTTCGTGGTCAAACTTTCAAATTTATTAAAAAATTACACCCTGTGTGATAGTCTTGCAATAAAATTGTACAGTTACCTATAGTGTACAATTTTATTGCAAGACTATCACACAGGGTGTAATTTTTATCGCCTCTCTTATTTGCAGTCATCGTGTATATACCTTTTTTATGACTTTGGGCTCATTTTTCAATCGATTGATAATTTTTGTTCGTGGAATAAAATTGACGACTAACAGTTTTTGTATGGTTGAACTGTCAAAAATTCAATAGGTATTATTCCTCCGATAAAATTATCTGGCGTTGGAAAAATCAGCCCTTTTTTTTATTTTTTTTGAGGATGGGAAATCATCAAATGCCCTTAGGGCTTATTTCAAAATCGCCAGATAACTTTTATTCGAGGAATAAAATTGACATTTTTCAAAATTAAAAAAAATCGAATAGTAATAAATAAGTTAAATCAGTCAGTATCAGTTTAATTTAATAATGATTGAAAAAGAAAAATTTGCCCTCCATATTTAACTAACTAAATATAATTTAGAAAAAACTGTTATTTAGTTTTCGTAGTATTTGAATATCCCTGATTTTATTATACCTGTTAGATTGCATGTTGATGATTTGAGTTTTCATGAACTTTACTCAGGACATTCACAAGTTGACATAAACTGTTCTTACCATTTAACTCTACACCCAGTGAAACGTCAAAACTATTGATCCCGTAAAAATGTGTTGCAAATCCCTTCTCCTCGTTATCAACATCACACACGCCCTAACTTTGTTCAGTCAGGCGGGTAAATTGACTACAGTCATTTTGCTAGGGTTCCGTATCCAAAGGGTGCCAGAGCACTATTGCTAACTAAGACTCCGTTGTCCGTCCGTCTGTCACAGGGCTGTATCTCTTGAACCTTAATAGGTAGACACTTGACATGAGTTTTTAGTACTATGGCTATACCAACAAAGCCGCTAAAACAATAAAACCGGTCAAGTGCGAGTCGGACTCTTGCACCGAAGGTTCCGTACTTTGTAGGTATGTAACTACAAAGTCTACTTGTGCTACATGGTATTGCTTCTTGCCAAATTTCATGATTCTAGGTCAACGGGAAGTACCCTATAAGTTTTGATTCCCTTGCTGGTGTAAACGGAACATAAACGCCCGTATCTTTTGATTGCGTTGACTTTTATGTTTGATTTTTTCACTGCTTCAAGGTATTGTACCCTTGAGTATTTGATATTAATTTCAACTTGATAACTCCATGCGTTCCTGAGAAAAAGGGTCTTGACAGACGGACAACGAAGTGATTTTATAAGGGTACCGTTTTTCTTTTTGAGGTACGGAACCGTAAAAAAGTAAAAAATTAAAGGCCCATGCAGGAAACATGTTTTTTTCGGCATTTGTATTTCTTAAATATTAAAAAAAAATGTAGTGTTAAATATTTGTATGTTGGTTTGGAGCCTTGGAGGTTGGCCCGTGGATGGGTGACCATCAATTACAATCGATACCCCTCCGTGCTTAGGAAAACACGTTACCCCGTTAGCACCGGCTGTCATTTGTAGACCTTTGGCAGTCACTAAGGGTATTCAGAAGCCCGAAAGTCTGACAACCAGCCTTACCAAGGGTTATTACCCAGTAACTAGGTTGGGGCGTCAAATAGACAGTTGCTCCATAAAAAATACTGGTTTCCAGTTTAGAGGTATGAGGAACAGGGTGTAAAGTTGACTCAACCTCCATAGAAAAGGGAGGATCCTCCGACCAGACGGGTGTTGTGTCTAGCAGGCAATTGCCCAACGATTGATGTTGGGAAATTGTATCTATGCTAATTGCGCGGTAAACTCTGCTTGCGAAATGCAGGATTTGCGTGACGTCAGTATGACGCGTTGTTCGCATTTGGCGTTGTAGATACCGCATCCAGCTGCATCCAGTTAGATTGGAAGCCGACCCCCACATAGTTGCAAAAAAAGGCAGGCAGATGCTGATGTGTTGGCTTATTCATCCATGTTCAAATAAAAAAACCTAGCTTCGTAAATGAACGCTTTGTCAAATAATTTATAAGAAACCAAATATTTAAATCGCTAGATTGGCCCTCACTGTACTTAGTCACGCGAAATCGCCATACTGAGAAGAGTGTGAGCACACACATTATTAAATAGCGTTTCCATGACAATTTAGTAACTGCGTAAACTAAATTAAAGGAGACGGATATGCTATCATACAATCTTGGGCCTGGATGTAAAAGATGAAATTGGTGTCAATTGATACAACATTATTAATTAAACCTTATACATTATCCATTACTTACTGGAAATTTTGCGGATTTTGACAATCTGAGAGCTGAGTTAAAAGAGATTTAGTACGTAACAATCTATACAAATATCAGCTGATTTGGTCGATGACTAGTGTATGTAGAGCGACTAGTCGCTATGCCACAATTTACACAACGATCCATGGAGCCAATATGCAATCGGTAAGGTCGTAGAACCCAAAATAACAAGTCCAAGTCTAACGTATAAGCGAGGTTCTTCATGTCCGGTATGGTAACAAGGGTCGTACATGAAGCAAGATCAGAAGTCCGTAGAAAAAAAGCAGGATTCGAGGAAATAAAACTTGGGAGGGAACTGGAGGAAACACACTCAAAACGCACACGCACTAAAAGATACGAAACGAGTGAGTGAGTGTCACTGTCTGTCAGTGTCATAATAAAATAAAAATAATAAAAATAAGTTTATTAACACAAACACCTTAGGATACAAAACTATGATACAAATAGGAACATTAAACTTTGGGGAAAAGGTTGCATAAATAGGTATAAACCCTGCCTCCTAAACTAGGGGTACCCTGTGACTTAGGAGTCAGTGTTCTACTGTAACTTCGTGTGAAAATCCTTTATTTATGGGTGACACCATGATGAACCTATAGGTAATGTGTTTTAAAGGAGGGAAATGTGGTTGTGTGGTGTGGTGTGTTGTGTTGTGTTGTAGAGTGGTGTGTTGTGTTGTGTTTTGGTGTGGTGTGGCGTATGAAAAAGGGGGGTTTTGTGTTTTGTGGGGGTGTGTGAGGTCGTGAGAGGAGTGTTCTTGTAACGTTGCATGGGCATTGGGTTCTGGTTTTGTAGAATAGTGATTATTATTATTTCGTGCTTACATTAATTTAGAAATAAGATCTTCTGTACGGGTATAGTCCTGATTATACAGCCAGTTTTGGAGTTTGGTTTTAGCTTCGTGTTTGTTTAAATTGTGTAAATGGATATGTTTATTCACCCTCCTGTAAATAAGCGAGCTTATTACATAAAGCTGGCGGCTAGCAAAGGCTGTTTTGTGAGGGACAGATGGGCATGCAGATTTGGCTTTACGAGTGGTAGGATCTAATAAAGGAACTTGACTATGCTTTCTGAGGGTGGCATTTAGCACAAAGAGCTGCCGCACAGTAAGTACCCTGCATTCCGCATACAATTCACTAGTGGGGAATCTATACGGCTTGATGAGCATCACCTTAAGCACCGCTCTCTGGGCGCGCTCCAACCCAAGGAGTTTTGTCTTCGCGGTGCAACCCCAAACCGGAATGCAATAATTGATGACAGACTGGCAAAGTGCAAGATAGACCATCTTTAATGTTTTGGGTTCAGCGCAGTGCCTTAGAGACTTGAAGATATAAATAAGTTTCCTTACCCTTGATGTTAGGCTTTCAACTTGAGAGTACCACTTTAGTCCGTCATCAATCACTACACCCAGGTATTTGGTTTCACTGACGCGAGAAAGTGGTGTACATGAACATGAGGAGGCGCCTAGGCAGGTATGAGCAAAAACCTTTAAATCAGATGGGGCTTTGGTCCTGTGACTAATAGAGAAAGGAATGTAGTTGGTTTTAGCCAGATTTAGTGATAGAAGGTTATTTCGCAGCCACCTCGCGACTGTCTGTAGTGATTGTTCAGCATGATATTTCACGTCTGTCCATGAATCCCCATATACTACGATCGCAGTATCATCAGCATATGTGAAAATCTTGGTGTTGGGGAGCGCCAATGTGCAAAGGTCATTTATATATATTAGAAAGAGCGTAGGCCCTATCACACTGCCTTGCGGCACGCCGTATGTGATGATTTCTTCATCACTAGTATATGAATCAATCTTCACACGGAGTTTTCTGTTTTGGAGGTAGCTCCTGAAAAGCTCATGCGCTGTACCCCGAATGCCTATGGCTTCCAATTTCGACAGGAGAGTAGGAACAGAGACTGTGTCAAAGGCTTTCTGTAGGTCCAAGAACACCGATAGGCATTTACGATGATCATCTAGATTCTTAGCAACAGTTTCCGTTAAGTCAGCAATTGCATCTTCGGTAGATACCCCTTTTTTAAAACCATATTGGTTGCGCGCAATGACTTGATGTTTGTATAGGAAGTTGAGTAGACGACCATTTAGTAACCTTTCCATAACCTTCGACATTGCCGAAAGAACAGAGATCGGCCTGTAATTATTCACACAGTCCCTGCTCCCGCCCTTAAACACCGGATGGACCAAAGCCCTCTTAAAGGGTTCTGGAAAAATTCCTTTCGCTATTGATATATTTATTATATGTGTGATAACGGGTACAAGGGGTTTGCGACACATTTTGAGGAGAATAGAAGATATTCCGTCCCATCCAGTGGCACTATCATGTCGTAAATTCATGATAGCTGACTCAACCTCAGAATAGTCAACGTCCAGAATGACAAAAGAATTAGGGGACGAAGTTTTTGGTAGAAAAAATGAATGTGAGGGGGCCGAAATTTTAGAGGCTAGGTCTGTGCCTATATTGGCAAAGAACTTAGATACCTGATTGACTGCTTTGGACGGGTCCGCACATGTTTTTAATAGCTCTAGAGGAGGAGCACATCTTTTTTTAGTATGTGTAATCTCTTTTATTTTGTTCCAGAGTGTTCTAGGGTTACGTTTGGCTTTTTCCAATTCTGACTTTTCATATGCTGTTTTAAGCTTCTTTAAAAGATTATTACAATAATTTCGGTATCGTTTATACGAGATTTGCACGATATCAATATTGGGTGAGTTACGGGCTTTTTTATGGAGTTTATCGCGATGTCGAATGCACCGTAATAAACCCGGAGTAATCCAAGGCTTTAGGTTTCTTGCTTTTTTAGGAACATTAATTATACGTGTGTGTTTTTTCAGAATGGATTGAACTATGTTTACCAGACAAGAGGCAGCCATATTAGGGTCTTCCGTGTTAGTGACTTGAGTGAAATCCTGTCCCTCCATATCTTCTATGACATTAGGATAATCTATTTTTGGGGTCTTATAAGCAGGAGCCGCCTGTTTCAGAGAACCTGGTCCATCCATACATATTAGTAATGGAAGGTGATCAGTGATGTAGGATTCCAAGACAAGAATACTAGTAGATTTATTGGATTTTAGGAGAACGTGGTCAATACAACTATTGATTCTAGTGGGGAGGTAATGTCCTGGTAAAAGACCGTGAGTGGCGTTGAGGGTTAGGTAATTAGCACATCGTTGATCGGTATTAGACGGTTTGATATCTATGTTAACATCTCCGATGAGGAATATACTACTAAACTTATTTAGTGTTGTAAGAACACAGTCCAGACCGTCTAGGAAATTATCAAAATCTACTTTGGAGTTTAAAGAGGGCGAACGATAAACAGCAATGATTGCTAATTCGTTATTGATTTCACAAATAAGACAGTTACCGCTAGTGAAGACAGGCTCCTGAACGGTACACTGAATATGGCTTTTTATGTACATTACTACTCCTTCGTTCTGATTTTTATTTTTGCATGTTAAGTGGGAGTTGTAGCCATCTAACACAGGAAGGTTTGTGATTTTACTCAACCAACACTCAGTCAATATCAGAATATCGCAATCAACTTTAGTTAAGGATAGTAACGCTAAGAGTTGGTCAAAGTTCTTTTTTATGCTGCGAATGTTAATATGTAAAATCGTAGTGGAGTTATTTGATGTCTTTAAATATTTTCTACACTCTTCCGGGAAACAGCAATGTGAATTTGCAACTGAGATATCGTCCAAATCCGATACTATATTATCTACTAAATTAGCCATTTGAGTAACAGAAAACACAAACACAATGGAACCGCACAGGGATAAAGAGAACTTTACTACAACCGGAAAGGCGTATAGTAAATAAGGCACTATTAAAATTAGCTACGGTACAAATTATATAATAATATGTAACTTTTTGTGTTTTGTATGAAATATGATGAATAAGTGTAAATGTGTTTATTTGTGTTAATATAAGATGAATTAGTAAGTGTTGATTGATGATATGTTTATAAGGCAAATTAAGAAAAGGAAAAATAGTAATACTAATAAGGCTAAAAAATAATAGTTTAGTGTTCAAAGCCAATAATTGAAGTACGTTACGTGACAACCAGTGGGAACGACAACTTAGTGATGCGGGGGCCCTGAATAGTCATTTCTTCTCTTCTAGCTCGATAAGGGTAGCCTCCGATTTGACGAGTATTTGTTGGAGTCCTGGTTGCTTGCGCAAGAAGATATTACCGTTTGCGGCCCAGCAAAATTTAAAGTCGTGTTTTTTTGCGTATTCTCTCGCTAAATAAAACAGTCTCTTCGTGGCATTAGACAAGTGTTCGTCGATATACACGGCACGTTTTTGGCCAGTTATACCCAATAGTTCTGTATTCAGTTTATTTTCCTTATTTGGTTGCTTATTGTTGTAGCCTCGAACACGCGATATGAGATCAGACTTAGTATGTACACTTGTAAACTCTGCGACGATCGGTTTGGTGGCTGAGGTCCCTGGGATGCGATATATGTCACGGATGTTGCTCAGTGTAATCGGCAGGTCCAATGTATTCCCAATGGCAGTCATAATCTTCATGAGGTCGGAACTTGACTCATTATCTTGACTCGGGACATTACGAATCTCAATACTTGATGACCGAGACTTATATTGTAGATCTCTTACAGTTTTTCCCAGTGACTCTGTCAGTTTTCTATATTCACTGCACTCATCCTGGAGCCGCTTTACTTGACATTTCACATCGTCATAAAGATCACTAATAGACGTGATTGATTTTTCTATTCCAATATTTGTTTTTTGGATCTCTAAATTCTGGTTTCTCATATCAGTCATATCGGAAACCAATTTTGTCACCAACGCTCTCTGTTCTGCCATAAATTTTGATATAGTTTGATCTTGCTCACATTTCCACGACGACAACATATCTTTAATTTCCTGCTTGAAATCCTCCAGCTGATCACCCGTAGAATCAAGTCGTGGGCGTTTATGACGTACGTGTACGTTGGAAAATTCAGGGTCATTAACCGCCTGAATTATATTCGGCACTGACTGCGTCTGATCTAACGGTGTATTTGGGTTTTTTTGTGATTTATTCGGCGGAGAACGCTGCATGATCGAAATGAAGTTAATAGTATACGTAGCTATTCAATGGAATATCGCAAAAAGTAGTTGAAGTTACGTAGCGCGTAGCCGATGTGCGGTCTCGTAGCAGAGGACGTCACCGATCGTAGCACTCGTAGCCGTATCCTTCGTAAGTGAATCACTATTTCGTCACGTGCGCCAAGTAGTAGCGCGGCTTAGCGGCCCAGCGCGCGGCACCCGCCACCCTGTGTCAGCGGTCGCTGGTTCGATCCCCACCAAATGCTTGCAAAAATACCAGTCGGAACGATCTCCAAGTCCACCACTATGAGTATAAAGATGCAAAAAAATATTGTCCCTTTCTAGACACTCCCAAAAGGCGTGGTTAAGCCGTAAGAACACTCGAAGTGCGACAGAGAATTCAAAATTACACCAATCAACCAATAGTAAAACAATTAGGAGAATCAACACAACACACGTTCGTACCGGCCCGAAGCAACGAGTAGAATTATGCACAGACTAATAATAAAATAATCGATTAACAAACGTGAATCGATTTATTTTTATTATGTAGATATTTAATTTGTTTAAACTAATAGATTACGTTAATTCTAGTAGGTTTAATTATTGTAATTTAATTAGTCATCTGGTAATAAATAAATAAAATTGAAATAATCATGGCATTTTTAAATACTATGAACTCTCACGTTAATCGATATTTCATTTTATTCGTCACCATATCAGTAACTATAATAACACTAACATAGCTTATAAGCACAATCGGCAGTGCGATTCTGTAAAAATCTCACCGTGAAAAGTTAGGTGAAGTGAGCGTGGAGTGAGCTGTCATTCCAAACTAGGGATTGACATTATTGTCAGCTCACAAGCTCACTTCACCTAACTGTTCACGGTGAGATTTTTACAGAATCGATCGGCTGTTACTAACCACTAACAACTTATGGACTGTTATAGGTCTGAAATAATGTTATTTTATTTTAATTTTATTTATTTATAACTTAATTTTTGGATTTCTCATTTTCCAGATTGTAAATTGGATTAATTTTTCACATTTTGAAATAGAAAAATACATAACACTTTTTTTAAACCGTATACCTCAACTTATCACAATCAGGCCCAGAAATCCCCGTCTCCTTTAAGTTCAGTGCATCTTTTTCTTTCTATTTCATTAAGAAAAGGACAGAAGATAAATATTAGTTTAGTCCTGTCGTATCTTCTGTCCTTTTCTTAATGAGATAGAAAGAAAAAGATGCATTGACTTAGTTTAGTTTGTGAGCTAGGGAATCGGCGGGCGCGGTGCCGCGCCATTGCGTGTCGGGGATGTCAAAACGCAACAGCGACTATTTTTTAGAGCCCATTGTTCACACAAGTTTTGATTTTGCCGTGAAAAACTACGGTTTATTCGCCAGTGTTGGCTCGGTCGTCAGTGTTGTATGGATCACTATGGAAGCTTATTGACGGACACGGTTTTTCTACGGCGCGCTTTATACGCCGTGTGTAGGCACTGGCGTCAGTGTTCTATGGATCTTGTTGACAGACACGTAAAGTCACCGTGCCGTGTACAAAGGGCCAAACGCGGTAAGGCGAATCTAACGATTTAAATCTAAGTTAGAAACAAAATGAAAGCTACAATTCATCTCTGCACGCTCCCTTCGCGTGCCACTTCCTAAACATCTCGATAGCACCTAGAACATTTTCGGAGAAGAAGTCTGGCTTCTCCATAGCTAAGAAATGTCCACCATCTTCCAGAACAGTTGAATTCAGTAGGTTGGGAAACTTGTACTTTAACATGGTCGGGCTCTGGTATAGCAGTTCATTTTTGGAGTGAACAGTACATGTTGGAACTGGTGTTGATATCCTGAAAAAAAAAAACGGTGATTGGTTATTATTGGCGTAAAGAGTTTGAAAGTGAAAGGTGACTGGTCATTGCAAATTGTTTCCCATGTTGAGCAGATAAATAAAATCTATACTAATGATGAAATTGAAGAGTTTGTTTGAACGCGCTTATCTCTAGAATTACCAGTTCGATTTGAAAAATTCTTTTTGCATTTTATAGCCCAATTCTCGAGGAAGATTATATGCTAATTAACATCAAGCTACGACCCTCAGGAGCCGAGGAAAGGGAAAAAAGACAGAAAGAACGCTAAGCGAAATCAAAGTAACAGCGCGGGCGGCCGATGTGAATGCGACGGTGTGGGTCGGGGGAACAATAAATTTCACGCGGACGAAGTCGTAGGCAAAAGCTCATAAAAGCTCATGAAACTTCATAAAAGGACCTCTTCTTTGAATTGAAAAATAGTTTTAAAAACGGCTGAACAGATTTTCTTAAATCATAGCTAAGAAACACCCGATCTGTCACTCGAACTCACCTCTCAAACAAAACAAAAAATATCAAAATTGGTTCAGCCGTTTGGGAGCTACGATGACGCAGAAACAGACACAGATATACACGTCAAACTTATGAGGGGCTTGTGGCTTAGTAATACCAGCTGCACGGGTCGATTTATCAGGTTAAGCTACGCTTGCCGCGATTGGTCCATGGATGGGTGACCACATACCGGACCCCTCCGTGCCTCGGAAAGCCCGTTAACCCGTTGGTCCCGGCTGTCATTCGTAGATCTTTGGTATCTTATTACCCAATAAGTCATGGAGAAACATGACAAAAGAAACATGGAGCGATTGCTTATCTGACCTCCACAGCAGTGGAGGTCAGATAAGCAATCGCTCCATGTAAAATACTGGTATTCAGCTGCATCCGGTTAGACTGGAAGCCAACCCCAACATACTTGGGAAAAGGCTAGGCAAATGATAACTTAAACTTATAACTGAACAGAGGGGCTGTTTCTGTCGGGGGTTAAAAAAATACTCACGCATACGCTTTCATTTCAACATTCCTGATATTGTAAGTCTCAGCATAGATTCTGACAGCCGTGGTGAAGGCGTTGTTCATCCAGTAGATCATGAGGTTGTCGATCAGCTCCTCGCGAGGATACAGCTCGTACAGGCCTCCATCGTCCCTGTCTATGTAGTCAGATCGAGTTGCCGTAGAGACTATCTGTAGAATGTAGGCGAGGAGACCTGATGGAGTGTCTGACATTGCTACACCTGTGGAACATGGAACATGATTGATATGCTGATGATACAGAGTTTTCAATAGGGACCTGCAGTGCGATTCTGTAACCATCTCACCGTGAAAACTTAGGTGAAGTGAGCGTGGAGTGAGCTGTCATTCCAACTAATGCTAGGGATTGACATTATTGACAGCTCACTCTAAGCTCACTTCACCTAACTTTTCACGGTGAGATTTTTACAGAATCGATCGGCAGCATCCTAATTACGTAATTCACTATCAATCAGAATCTGATACATTTTGAAGGATATTGCTAACCCATTGCTTCATATGTTCGAAAAAATGGTCCGTTCAACAACGTAAATAACGCAATGAATTTTGTAAAACTGTTAAAATAATGCCATTCCTATTAGGAGTGTATTACGCAATTACGGGAATATTTGAACCAAATTAAAAACACATTGATTGTTTACAATTAGATAATATAGGTATTTTCTTTTTTTGAAGGCTTACTTTTCGGCAATGGTGAAGAATAGACAAGAAACTTCATAGTTACTTTACTTTGTACCACAAGGTAATATACCTGCACACTCTCAAAATACAGACATTTTAAATCTAATTCAGACGCAATGTTCAAAATCTGTTTATAAAAACAAGTGTCATAAAATGTATCACCATCACCATACCAATTAAATTGTTTTAACAAATAAATATACTTACTTACTCTCTGATAAAACAATTACAATTTATTACAAGCTAACTGTAAAATATGTCGGAGTCATTCGTTTGACTATTCGGAACGCCAGCGCCATCTCGTGGCGCTAGACAGAGTCTAGCCTGAGTTCGTGGAGGTGGACGAGAGCGACAGCTACAAGAACGATATGAGCAGAGCTCTCAGGAACATCGAAACATTGGACATTGTACGAACAACATGTGCTTAGAAACTGTCTCGCGATTCTGTATCGTTGAGTTGTGGACCTACAGTGTGTGATTCGCTAGTGTGACTGACTTGTTCGTGAATTGTAATCTGATTTGAACTGCAAACCATTTTACTATTGCGCTATAACCAACACTACCCATAGTACGCCCACAGTAATTAAAATATGCCTGATGTTAACGAGAGACAGACATACCTTCTCCGTCAAATATATATATCACATATAAGTATATAATAAAAAATTAAAGAAAAAAGTCGGAGCTCATTGGGCATCAAAAAATTCGACCGCATCGCTGCCAATAGGATGCCTGATTCTTTGGGCTAACAATAGGCCAGTCCTCTGAGGGTCTACTCCGAAGTAGTATCGGCCGAATGTTCGGCTGTTTCCTGCTACGAAGTTACTATTTTTGGTTTGGTCGGTTCCGATCTTACACTCCTACACTCTTTCGAATATTGACTATGGTCCCGACCCAACTGAGCCGATCCGGGCTTTTTTCGCATTTTTCAATAATATTCGGTTCGGCCATGTGTCGGTCCGATCCGAACATTCGCACTTTGCCCTTCGGAGTAGGCCTTGATTTGGTTGACTCTTCTCGTGACCAGGGATCACGAGAAGAGTCAACCAACCGCTTGGCAATGTCTCGAATAATTCGATGAGCACTCGGACCCTAAGGCCTATACTAGAGAGGCTATACTAGGCCTCTCTGATTACATACTCGTATATACCCTCACTCTCAAATTTACTTATTTAACTGTTTTGTATGTGTACCTCATCTATTGGTTTCTTAGAACTCACATTATTGTAAATTTAGTTAATTTATGTAATGAACTAATGAATTTCAATATTGAATTAGCAGAACACGTTAGTATGGAATTTAGGTCACCAAGATACAGGCTGTGCCTCGATGCGTGACACACTATCAGTAGCAAAGGCTTTCATATTGACAGTTCAACAACATTTATTGTGTTATTTACGTTGTTGAGAAGACACATTTTTCGAACATAATGACGCAATGGATTAGCAATATCCTTCAAAATGAGTTCTGTTAGTTACTATTTTATTTTGTTACTTGTTACATTAACCACTCAACGGTTTGCGCGCGCGAAAACTGAACGGTTCGCGATTCCGCACGGCCGCAACCGCTCGGACGCCCAGTTGTGTTAAAACTATTATTTCTTTGTATTGGCAAGACTCTCCGTAAAAAGAAATTCTCCTTTCTGTTTCTTACATTCTTCTCTATTAGTTGTCATCTCGGTATTCACCCCCTTTCTAACCATTCACACATTCCATCCATCGTTTCTTTGGTCTTTTCCTACTCTTAGCCATCCAAATTCTTACTCAAAACTTTCATTACGACATTTTCTTCATTCCTCCATAACACATGCCCATACCATGACAACGATTTCCACACAACTTTTTAAAACCTACCCTACGTTAACTGTGTGTAAGTTAATTAAATCAATTTGAATTTGAGATTATACCCTGTCCATTAGGTTTACCGTTTTTTGACAGCTGTAGTTCTAGTAACGCATGCTGTACTCCGCGTTCGTTCACTCCGAGGCTTTGGGCAAAGGTTTTCGAACGTCTAATTTACATAAGACAGTCCCCCAACCACTTCCTAGAGCTTTTTCTGGGAAGAAGAATTGGCGCAACCAACTCCCCAGCAGCAGTAGGGGGTGAGCCTTTTTTTGCCGGACTCTTACCGGCTAAAACCACCGCGGTGTTCCACCTCTGCCTATGGCCGGGTTGTGGGATTCGCATAAGCATTCAACGCTGCGCCATCTCGGGCCTATCTGGTCGGACCACAGACGAGTAGGGGTGAGTCTAAGGCCATCAACCGGACACACACCCAGGCGCCAGGCTTCTACTGCTGCAGCTATACTGTATTTCCATTCATTTGGACCCCTCGTTAATCGTTTTAGAAATATACTTACCTATGGTGTCAGGCTTAGTAGCATGCATATGCAGGTATCCAGATTCGGTGAGCAAACCCTTGAAAATGGTAAGGATCGGGTACAATCTCTCAGCCAATGAGTCGTCCACCACCAGTGACTGGAACACTTTGTTGAGCGAACCGAAGAACCACGTCGCGAATGTGCCTGGCACGAACGATACTGCGTAGTTCGTATGGTACCCTAGTACTTCCTGCCAAGGGAAGAATTGAAGTATAGATATTTTGTACGAGTATGTTGTGTGTGTGTGTTTTGTTTGTTTTTATACTTTGGTTGTTGTTTTTTTTTTTGTTTTTCTTTCTTTCTTTGACGACCTGTATAAACGACCCAGTGGCGGATCCAGGGGGAAGGGTAGAGGGTGCAATCATCTGTGTTCTTCCATGACAAATCTAAAGAGAACTTGATATTATTGCAATTGAACTTTTTAGCTCTCATTACACTAGCTGAGGTACAAATTGTCATCAATATTTCTATAAGATGTTTAGTTTACGTGACGAATTTTTAATCCGAGCGCCTTTCGTAGTGTTTACTTTGCTAAAATCTACCCTCATTGGGGTCAAGCTCGTCCCAAACGACAATCCTAGATCAGCCACTGACACGCTCCGAACGTTGCCAACTTCAGAGGCGACTGCAGCCGTGGACACTCGTCGATGGCAGCCATCAACAATGTGCCGGTCGCAAATATAAGCACTAATCTACATAATATCGTGACATATTCGCCGAACATGTTAGCAAATATTAGTTTATGGAAAAATAACTTTAATTCCTACATAATAAAGTTCATTTTACGCTACAACTTCAAACATTTTTATAACTTTTTCAATAGTGTAGATGTTTATCTTGAAATAAAGTCAACTTGAAACAAATTAAATTTGAATATAAGTGTGCATAGACATGAGCGACACGCGACAACGGCAAAAGCAACTGCAGCCGTCGACATGTGTCGGCGGATCATCAGTTGATGACCCCAAAAACACTCATCAAATTATTATTTTTTGTGTTATCATGTTTAGATAGACGTACATATAGACATCTGCAGAGTTTTGCTAGCTAATTTAATTTAACCCTATAAAATCTAGGTGATCCACATTTTTAAATTAAGTTACCCAGGCCCCCCTGTAGCTTACATTGATAGCGTTCATGATAGGAAACTTACATCTGGAAACAGAGTAGCGATGCTATTGCAGATATGAGCGCCCCAGTCCCCTCCTTGAATGTAGAACTTTTTGAAACCAAGTCTGTGCATAAGGTTTCTGAGAACTACTGCCATTTCTGTCCCTCCTAGCCCTTTGCGAACTGCTGCCTGGGAAATACAGAAACAAGTATTAACAATACTAGTCTTTGATGAGCGTATCAAAAACGTCCGGAAAAATGTTGTGGTCTTATTTTGCAACATAGTATACATGCCGCAGCCAACTGGATTAATTAGCCGTTTAGTTAACCGCCTAGCCTTTTAACTAAACGACGGCCGTTCAACTAACGGCCTGAATGATATTCAATAAATTATAGTTTAGGTTGGAACTGTAACCAATCACGTACGAGCCGAATTGGTCGCAGTAACTAAGCCAGGGCACTCCGACCAAATGGGTTAGACTAGAACTGTGATCAACCGCATGCGTGCCGACAGAGCGAAGCGAGACGAGCACTACTTCCAAAGGCCAGGCGGTTGATACTTCCGACTTCGCTATTGTCTCCGATGGTACCGAGAGCTCCTGCGCTCACACAAACATTCAAAGCGTGTTTGGACACTTGGTAACCACAAGTAAAGCGATGATCGCTTCGATTAAAAAAAAATTTTGAAAAAATTTTTTGGTTGAGATTTAAAAAAATACTATAGTAACTTTTGATCTTCATTGGTTTTAAAATAATGAGACGCTTACATTCTCATAGTCTGAGGTCTCAATCCATAGCTGAGAAAGATCAGGGATTTTTATAATATTCCCCAAATCGACTTATCGACAATCTTCGTCTCTTCTTAGCGATAGCAATCTAAATGGATTCGGCAGAATTCGGCTACTTATTTGTCGGCATCACCAACGACCTTCAAATCCTGTAATGTGCAGCTGACAGGACTCGCAGGACACGTTATTAAGTGATCCAGTGAGTATTCAATCCAGAAAAATCCGGTATTAAACTTACCCCAGAAAATCCAAATCCAGGCAGACTGGGTACTATGACTTCGACAGCGAACCATCTCCGTGCACTGTAAGCTGTGAGTAAAGGTATGGCCTCATAGAACTCTCTGATGGACCCAGGCCAGCCGTGCAGCATCAGGAGAGGTACCACTTCTACGCCATCAGGCGCCTGTAAACCAAATGAGGTAATCAAGATTTGAGGATTTTTTGGCAGTAATTTTTACGAGTGGAGATATATAGAGACTAAAGTCATTTATTTTATTTAGGCTATGAATCAGCTCTTTTTGAACGTCGAAATTACATAAAAGAGTCTCCCAAAACGCCCGCCCTTCACCACTTCCTAGTGATTTAGCTGGGAAGAAGAAGTGGGGCAACAAACTTCCCAGCAGCACACTATAGTATGCAAGGTCATCATCTACCTAGCCTTTTCCCAACTATTTTGGGGTCAGCTTCCAGTCTAACCGGATGCAGCTGAAAACCAGTGTTTTACATGGAGCAATCGGGCCTCCACAACCCAGTTATTGGGTAATACGATACCCCTTGGTAAGACTGGTTGTCAGACTGTCGGGCTTCTGACGACCCGTAACAACTCCTTGGCATAGGCCTCCCTCCACCCCTTCCAACTGTCGCGAGCCCGCGCGTCCACCTTCCAGTTTTGACGGAACCTATCCAGCTCGTCCCGCCATTTCCTACGTGGTCTGCCGCGACCCCGCCTCACTGTCTCAAGGCACATCATCATTATTTTAGTCGAAAGACGTCCACTGCTGGACATAGGCCTCCCCCAAGCATCTCCACTTCGACCAGTTCTGTGCTTCTCGCATCCAACGGGTTCCTGCGGCCTTCAGAAGGTCATCGGTCCACCTTGTGGGAGACCTTCCAACGCTACGTCAGCGCCGTCAGCGCCAGCTGTCGCTGAAAACCAGCGCTGGGGCTCTGTCTCGCATAGGGTCGCAGCATAATGCCGAGCGATAGCCGCTTTGCGTGGATGTGACGCATGTCAACCATTTCTTATTGTTCTTTTTCTTTATTTGTTTTTATGTTCTTTTTTGCGTCATGTTTACCGCAAATAAACGTATTTTCTTTCTTCTTCTTTTTCTTTCTTTCTTTCTACGTCTTCCGGTACGCGGTCGCCACTCCAGAACCTTTCGGCCCCATCGGTCATCTGTTCTGCGAGTAATGCACCCTGCCCACTGCCACTTAAGTTTGGTAGTTCTTCGGGCTATGTCAGTTACCTTGGTTCCTCAAGGAGCAATTCTGTGCTGCTGCAAAAGGCTGCCCAACTTAAAAGGATCTGGGCAGGCCATGTCTGCCGCATGACAGACTGTGGCATCAAATTGTAATAGCACAGAACTGGTGTCTTCTTTCTTATGCGTGAAATAATTATAAGCACCGATTACTTTACAGTGTTTCTAGGGATAACCTTCAAAATAAAGTAATCCTACTAATATTATAAACGCAAGAAAGTTTTGAGGATGGATGTTTAAATGGCTTTAATCTACCGAAGATTGGCGATTGGTGGGGTTCAGAAGAATCGAAGGGTGACTATGACACCAGCATCAGGGAATTTGAAATTAAATTCAAGGAAGAGGTGAGTGAAAACTTATTCTTTTTCATAATCCTACTAATATTATAAAGGCGAAAGTTTGTATGGATGGATGGATGTTTGTTACTCTTTCACGCAAAAACTACTGAACGTATTTAAATGAAATTTGGTACACAGATAGTTTATAACCAGGATTAATACATAAGATACTTTTAATCCCGATATTCTCACGGGATCGAAACTTATGCGGGTGAAACCGCGGGTACAGCTAGTTAAATTATAAGTTATAGTCTATACGTCATTTAGTTTTAATTGTTACCACGAGTAATCTTTGACCCTGTTCGGACCTGACAGATATCTATTTGCTTTGCAACCTTACAAAGTAGTTTGTTATCGCATACAACACGTGTGCGAACTTTCATATGAATTAACTCTCGTTTCCTCCCTTCCTTGCCATCAAACGTGGCAATGCTGCCAGCCGTTTGGGCACTTATCCCATTGACAGGGATGCGGATGAATTTTTTGATGCCCTATGAGTTCCTGCCTTTTCTTTTTAGGGTTCCGTACATCAAAAGGAAAAACAGAACCCTTATATAGTTCGTTGTCCGTTTGTTTGTCTGTCTGTCAAGACCCTTTTTCTCAGGAATGCCTGGAGTTATCAAGTTGACATAATTATTAAGTACTCGGGGCTGCAATCCCTTGAAGCAGTGACAAAAGGTGGAAAAAGCCTTTGCAAAGAAGTAACCGAGCACCGAGCACCGAGCACCGAGGGTTCCGTACCAATTTGTAGGTATGAAACTATATATTTACAGTTTTTGCTTGTGCTATATGATATTGCTTCTTGCCAAATTTCATGATTCTAGGGCAACGGGAAGTACCCTATAAGTTTTTATTCCCTTGCGTGTGTCACAATATGCGGCATAGACGGAACATAAACGCCCATATCTTTTGATTGCGTTGACTTAGAAGTTTGATTTTTTCACTGCTTCGAGGGATTGCAGCTCTGAGTATTTGATATTAATTTCGAGTTGATAACTCCACACGTTCGAGAAAAAGGCTCTTCACTTGACAGACGGACAACAAAGTGATCTTATAAGGGTTCCGTTTTTCCTTTTGTGGTAAGGAACCCTAAAAATTAACTTTTGTAAAAAAATTCATACGTCCAGACCCAGTTGTGTAGGCTGTGCGTTGTCTATCAGTGAAAGAATTTAAGAGAAAGAATTTCTATATAATGTGAAAGGTTGGCGTCGCCCTGTTTGACACGCTGCCGGCTTACTAATGGCAAATTATATGCGAAGTCAAGTTAATTTTGATATTGCTGACGTAGGTACAGTAAAAAGCAGCTGACGGGCACGTGGCTAAGTAATAACAGCCGCACGGGTCGATCGATCAGGTTAAGCTACGCTTGCCGCGGCCGGTCCGTGCATAGGTGACCATCCTCGGAAAGCACGTTAAGCCGTTGGTCCCGGCTGTCATCCTTGGATCTTTGACTGTCGTTATGCATCAACAGAAGCCCGAAAGTCTAACAATTAAGTCTGACCAATGGGTATCGTATTACCCAGTAACTGAGTTGTGGAGGTCAGATAGGCTGTCGTTCCGTGTAAAATACTGGTATTCAGCTGCATACGGTTAGACTGGAAGCTGACCCCAGCAGTTGGGAAAAGGCTAGGCAGATGTTGATGGTGTTAAAATTACCAGTGTTTGTATATATTATATCAATGTAAGTTACTAACCGCTTATTTACTTGAATTAAATATGTGTAAGTATACTTATGACTGAAACACTTGGCAACAATAAACTTGAGTGTCAAGCGGTTTTGAATCATATGCTGAGCAACTATAAGGTCTGTACTAATATAACTGTTAACTTGACTTTCCCAGTACTTAAACATTTGCATTTGGTATACAATATAAACCCCAACATAGTTGGGAAAAAGCTAGGCAGATGATGAGGTACCTACAGTAAATAATAGCTAAGTTATAAAATAGCTTTGAAAAAGACTCACATCTGGTTTAACCCTGATGAAATGCATATTCAAACCCTGGATATTTGTCTTGAAGTGAGGGAACTTGTTCAGATACGCCTCCCGCTCAGTAAAGTTGTACCCGTTAGACCAGTAGTCTATCCAATCCGGCATGTTATCCGTGTTGAAGCCATAGTGGAACCCTGAACTTTCTAGAGGTGGTGTGAATGGTCTGTGGTTCTTGAGACGTTGCTTGAGGTCGGTTATCATCTGTAATCAGAATTAAAGATTGGTTATTTACAGGATAAGTCGTCCTACTAATAATATTATAAACGTGAAAGTTTGTATGGATGGATGGATGTTTGTTACTTTTTCACACAAAAACTACTTAATTTTACTTCGGATGAAATTTGGCACACAGATGGTTTATAATCAGGATTAAAATATAGGATACAGAATAATAATGATAAAATATAGAATCATCATCTGCCTAGCCTTTTCCCAACTATGTTGGGGTTGGCTTCCAGTCTAACCAGATACAGCTGAATACCAGTATTTTACATGGAGCGACTGCCTATCTGACCTCCACAACCCAGTTATTGGGTAATACGATACCCCTTGGTAAGACTGGTTGTCAGACTTTCGGACTTCTGACTACCCGTAACGACTGTCAAAGATCCACGAATGACAGCCGGGACCAACGGCTTAACGTGCTTTTCGAGGCACGGAGGGGTCTCGGTATGTAAAGATGGTCACCCATCCACAGACCAACCGCGGCAAGCGTAGCTTAACCTGACCGATCGACCTGTGCGGCTGTTATTATTAAATGTTGCATGTGGTAGAATATAGGCTATTTTTATTGTATTATGTTGTTAACTAGCTGCGCTCCGCGGTTTCACCCGCATAAGTTTCGACCCCGTGAGAATATCGGGATAAAAAGTAACCTATGTGTTAATCCTGGTTATAAACTATCTGTGTGCCAAATTTCATCCAAATCCCTTCAGTCGTTTTTGCGTGAAAGAGTAACAAACATTCATCCATCCATCCATCCATACAAACGTTCGCCTTTATAATATTAGTAGGATTATGAAAAAGAATAAGTTTTCACTCACCTCTTCCTTGAATTTAATTTCAAATTCCCTGATGATGGTGTCATAGTCACCCTTCGATTCTTCTGAACCCCACCAATCGTCAATCTTCGGTAGATTAAAGCCATTTATTTCGATCATAGAATTCTGTACTCCTAGTACCAAAGTACCCAGTACGATTAATAATTGAAGTAGGTCGTGCATGTTGCTACCGTTTTCGTACTGTGGCTCTAAATATGCGTTAAACTGGTTTTATACCTGTTCGGAAGAAAATATTGTTTAACTAGCACTTCCCCGCGACTTCGTTTGCCTGAATTTCGTATTTTCTCCTAAACATTCCTATAAAAAGATTGCAAGCTGAAGTGGCAATGGGCCGCCATGTTAGCCGTAGAACGGATGACCGTTGCGGTAGACGTGTTCTTGAGTGGAGACCGCGAATCGGTAAACGTAAGGTAGGACGCCCTCAGGCTAGGTGGAGCGACGATCTTAGCAGGATGGCTGGTAGCAGCTGGATGAGAGTAGCCGAAGATCGAGTTGAATGGCGTACAATAGGAGAGGCCTATGTCCAGCAGTGGACTGCTATAGGCTGATGATGATGATAAAAAGATTTGGGTTTTGAAGGTCCGTAGTGGCACACCTGCTGCCGCGCTATTTAGTTTTTTTTTTCAAAATGGCGGCCACACTTGCAACCTGTATTAATCGTAAAAACATTATAAGACCAAACCCTGTAACTTTTCCGAGATATTACCGTTCATAGTTGATCACGTGACATCCATAGTTTTTGAAATTGCATTCATCTGTACTGACTTCTTTCTTTTGCTCGTCTCCTAAGGGTCGTAACGTGATTTCGATTAGCCTGTAACCTTCTATAGGCTAGATTCCTAAAAAAATCTAATTAGTCCGTCAGTTACATTATCAAAAAAAATATTGGACCCGTATTTTTATTTTTTTATTTATTTATTTGCCAGAAACATGATATGTTATAAGGGTGTTCATAATTACATAGTGCTACATGTCTCACCGTTTTAACGGTATGCAAAATCAATTTATAATTACATGAATTTAAAATTTTACAACATTACATTCATTTTCAATCTGGGGGCACGGGAGTGCCCCCGCCAAGTCGAGCCAAGCGAAGCGCAAGGGCACTACCTACCTTTTCTCGAAGCACTTCGTCGTATTTTGAACCTTCTTAACTTGGGTTTGGATTATACCAGATAAACAAAATTTTCGGAATATAATGTCAGTGGTTGACTTATTAAACCTATAAAAAGTTTCAATTGCATAGCTCTTATACTTTAGATTTTATTGATATTTATAATACCTCGATTTCGTCACTGATTCACTGACTCACTGATGATCATCCATATTCTTAAGGTTCTTCGTGAAGTCCTAGAAAGCTGAAATTTGGTATGTAAGCTAGTAATAGTACACAAACAACAAAAAAATCTTAAAACTTGAAACTTTTATCCCCCCAACTCCTTAAACTAGGGGGTGAAAGTTTGTATGAGACTTCCGTTTTTGATGCCAGAGGTCTGAAAATTTATATAGGGGGTCCTTGTTATAAATAATAAGATATTTATTTCAAGATTTTCAGTAAATCATAAGCAACTTACAAAAAGAAATGAAATCCCACAACATTTTCATGTTAAATGTGGCCAAGACGACACCATGTAGCTCGCACTGTCAAATAGTAATCAGATCTCATGTAGAGCCAAGCTAACTCTACACGCCCTAACTCTACAAGGCATAACTTCGCAAAATTATTAAAAATATATGGCTTGGCCGTTTACCAAGCTGTACAAATATTTAATAGACTGCCAGCGGATTTGAAGATTTTATTATAAGGCTAAGCTCAAAGCATTTCTGTTGGATAAAAACTTGTACTCAATGGACGAATTGTAATTTAATATTAATATTCAAATTTTCTATAGAAAACAAAAATTGCTATTGATATTATTGATTTTTATAAACATTTTTTATTTTTTTTATTATTACTTATTGTGTATGTTCTGTTTTGATGATGTGCGTAATGTAAGCTAATGTATCAAACACAATATAAATTGTTCCTGATAAATAAATAAACATTTAACATGAAAATATTTTTGTGGGTTTACAATAATAATATAATATATACTTTGATTTTTCATCCATAATTTATACATCACGCCAGAAGTCTATTGTAGGTATGCAGACGATCTGAAACTTTTTTCCGAAATTCGCTCTGAAGCCGATAGTCTTGCGCTGCAGCGTGATATTGAGGCGATATCTGAGTGGAGTGTTAGGAAAAAAATGGAATTTAATTCTTCCAAGTGCTTCTTTGTGAGTTTTACTCGAGCGCGAAATCCTATCACCTTTCCTTATAAAATGAATAGCTGTACTATTACTAGAACAACTGGAATGAAGGATCTGGGTGTCACATTTGACAACAAGCTTACGTTTCATGATCATATGGTATCGGTAGCAAAAGATTCATTTAGACGATTAGGTTTCATACTCCGCAATGCTAAAGATTTTAGTAACATCAGCGCAATTAAATCTATTTTTAATGTACTTGTTCGTAGTAAACTGGAGTCCAGTGCATGCGTCTGGAACCCGTACGAAAAGAAGTACACTTTACTCCCTTATTTATGCCTATATTTGGATGCCAGATCAAGAGAAAATAATTTACAGGGACATTTTACAAAAAACTCGTGTATTGAATAAAAACATTCCTGCAACAACCAGTTCCGTAATGCCGAACAAAATATCTTGAAGAGTAGTTGGGTTTTCTTTTGTCAATTATATAAAAAATTATGAAGATATCGCCCGTTAAAGTTCCGCGTAACGTAACGCCTTGGTACACTTTTTAGCATGGCGTGACGTCACGAACCCCCACTCCCAAATTTTGACGCGCTTTATCTTTTGTCATTTTTTGTTTAACTGACAAAAGAAAAAATACGTGTTCAATAGTTTTCGATAGTCTAACTGACGGACTAAATATAATTATTATTTTTTTACCCAGGAATCTACCCTGTTGGGCTATCAAGAGCAAAACGATTTTTACAAATTCGACTGGTAGTTCCATAAATTAGCGCGTTCAAACAAAAAAATATACTTGTCAGCCATATTTCATTACAGTCATCATCTGCTTAGGTAGCGTTTTCCCAACTATGTTGGGGTCGGCTTCCAGTCTAACCGGATGCAGCTGAATACCAGTACTTTACATGGAGCGACTCCCTATCTGACCCCCACATCCCAGTTACTGGGTAATATGACACCCCTTGGTAAGACTGGTTGTGAGACTTTCGGGCTACTGACGATCCGTAACGACTGTCCAAGATCCACTAATGACAGGGACCAACGGCTTAACGTGCTTTCCGAGATACGGAGGGGGCCTTGGTAAGATGGTCATCCATCCACGGACCAACCGCGGCAAGCGTAGCTTAACCTGATCGATAGACCCGTGCGGCTGTTATTACTAAGCTACATTACAGCATACTTGATGCTTTGATCATTTCCTTGTTTAATCATGTTGATATTACGAGTATTAACAGGTGGTATGTTTGTTTGGAAAATAAATCATTATTTTCGTTATCATGACAAAGCATTTATATAAAACTGAAGGCCATGCCAAAGTAGACACAGCACCAACCGTAACAAAATATATTGACATACGCTTTCATAAACTGTCATCCGTACATCCATATTTGCTTAACATAAGTACTCATTAAGATTTTTTTTTTATATCTATACATATAATACAACTACCTACCTACCTACCAACTTTTTTTTTTTTGAGGATGGGTTATCATCAAAATACCCCTCCCGCTCTGGGTGGAGCGGAAGGGAGTATCAGAGTCTTACTGACTAAAACCCACCCGTGTTCCTTCCTTAGCCCTTTATGTTCCAGGGCAGCGGTAACCCTTTCGGACGATCCCGCTACCCTGGCAGGCTTCGGCCCTATCGGCCCCACCTACCTACTAACTTGGGGCGTGATTAACAAACGATATTGAAGCCAAAAATATAGTTTTTAGAATTTTTGTCTGTTTGTCTGTATGTCCGGGCTAAACTCAAAAAGTACTGCATAGATTTATCTCAAATTTTGCATGAATATTACTTAGAGGTCGGGTCTACATATTATCACGCTATCACCTACGGGGGAGGAGCTGTGAATCTTTATTTTTCTTACGCATTCTGTGACAGCGTGTAATCTAACGACGCATTATTTAAATGTTGTTTTTGAGTAGCCATGCTATTATTTAACTTTACACTATAAAAACTACGCCATTTAAGTAACTTGGGCAGAGAAACATAGTTTAATGAATGTTAGTAGTATAAAGACAATTGTGAAGCAGCGCCATCTATGAGATTTCATAAAAATCAAATCGAGTTACATGTTAACACTTTTTGGAAATTAATAATTTAAATTTGATCATGTTGGCGAGGTTAGTAGTTAGTTATTCTTAAAATTCATAGATGGTAATGTGCATTTTCTTCATAAAAGTTGTATCGTATAGTTCGTTTTGAACCCGTTCGCGAACCCGGTAGCTTTGTGGGAGAAGTATCGCCATCATCTGTCTGAAGATTTTCTACGAGCTTTGACGCATGCTACTGGAGACGAAGTCGAAGTAACTGATGAACGCGTGCTGAACACCTGTCTCAGTTCACTTCAAGATGTGGTCATTTCTGTCAGCGGCAATCCACTGATCGAATATGGGTTACCAGCTCCCCAGTCATCACCGCATCAAGACCGTGGAAATCGCGAGTATAACGCTGAGACAAATTACGATCCGGGCGAAATGACCACCATACGAAATGACCATGTCGCTTTGTTCTCTTCAGAGCAAAAACAAATTTATGACACCGTACTTGAAAGCGTTGGGCAAAACCAGGGTAAAATTTTTTTCTTGGATGCTCCTGGTGGAACAGGAAAAACATTTGTTACCACTGGCATACTTGCAGAGGTCAGGAGGCAAGGCAAAATTGCTATTGCTGTAGCGTCGTCGGCAATCGCTGCCACACTGCTTCCGGGTGGCAAGACAGCACATGCCATGTTTAAAATTCCCATCGATTTAGAAGGCGCTAAAACGCCTGTTTGTGGTGTGTCACGTAACAGCGATAAGGGACACGTGCTCAAAGATTGCTCTCTGATCGTATGGGATGAGTGTACGATGGCCAGTACTGTAGGAAGGCAGTTGAAGCCGTGGACAGAACCCTGCAGGACATCCGCAGGAACGAACATTTGATGGGTTGTCCAAGTTACAAACGTTTCGTATCTAATCTCTTTCTACAATCGTTAACGCCTTGGCGGCGTAAGCGATTTTAGAAAACGATAACGCTCATTTTACAACGTCGTTAGAAAAAAACCTATACTTTAAGTCTATGGTGAGCGTTCTGACAAACATCAAAGTCACAGTTGTATATATTGTAATCTGTGGTTGTGTGTTTTTTGCGCGGCGCGGGCAAATAATTGTTTTTAAGTGTTTTGAAAGTAAGCGAAATAAAGTTCTTCATTTATATTTGGTTTAATTATATCAGTGTGGAATTTAATTTTGAACAATACTGTGTCTCGGAATGTTATGATATGATTCTGTATGAATGAAAGATACCCTAAATGAAGTGATAACTTTTATACGGTGGAATCTAGATCTCTCGAGCAAGCCCAGAACAATTTGCAGCTTTATTGGAATTCATGGAAAGGTATGTAAATTATTAGTTGTTTCGTTAATATCTTCCTTTGTGTTATGAAAATCTATCATACTCGGGCACTTGAAAGTTTGAAACATAAACAATGACGTGATACGCGACAGGACTAATACGTAGAAATAAACAATACAATTCTGTTTGACTCTTTACTTAATCAATAGACCCTTTGTTCCTCTGAAATAGTTTCAACTTATGTTTCTTCGTTATTAGCGCACTACAACATATATTTTAAATGCTAAATGGTAAATATAGTTCAAAATTACGGTAAATAAACAAAACACTTCTCGGTCGTATCACAGCAGTATCATAATAGACGCCATTTTTTTATCGTTAACTCTTGGGTCTCGGCGATCGCTTAGCTATCGTTCAAAAACTTCGACATCGTTTCGTTAGCGCTTGTCAAAACTGTAACTTGGCTACCATTTGTATGGGATGTAGCGATCAACGTTGTAGAAACGACTACATTTCATTCTAACATTTTGAACGAGTAAACTTGGCTACGAATTTTCTATTCGTTTGTTCCGACCACGTTACTTAGCGTTGAGATGATGTCATTCCTATACATTTGATTAGTTTTCTAATAGCGTTAACGATTGTAGATTGTCAACTTGGCTAGGCCTACAGTTCTGTTCAGTGGCGATTTCCGGCAAAAGCTTCCCGTGGTGACGAGGGGATCGAGGGCTGACGTGGTGAATGCTTCGTTGAAACGATCTTCGTTGTGGTCACGAGTTCGTACGCTGCGCTTGACCATTAATATGAGAGCTCGGCTCGGCGACAATCCACGTGCTCAAGAATTTTCCAATGTCCTTCTAAGTCTTGGCGAAGGCACTCTACCAGAAGAGAGAGGTGGACAGGTGGTGCTTCCAGAGTCTCTCGGTAGAGTGGTATCCAGCTTAGAAGAACTCATTCGCTGTGTGTAATGTACGGGGACATCAGTCGTATACCGCACCAGCAGAATTCTTGGGTGTGTGAGCGGGCCATTTTGACGCCGAAAAATGATCAGGCTGCAGCAATTAACGAATGCATTCTCTCGGAAATTGAGGGGAATGAAGTGGTCTACACCTCGATAAGCACTGTTGTCGAGCAAGATGACGCCACACATTATCCCGTGGAATTTCTGAACTCCCTGTCAGCAAGTAGACTTCCAGCGCATACCATCAAGCTGAAGGTCGGTGTCCCGAGTATGCTTCTTCGGAATCTATCTCCTCCGAAGTTGTGTAACGGGACCCGCCTTAAAGTCATCTCGCTCCACAGACACACCATTGAGGCGGAAATTCTTACGGGTTGTGGCGTCGGCGAGGCAGTATTTATACCACGCATTCCCCTCATACCTCATAACTTCCCGTTCCAGTTCAAGCGCGTACAGTTCCCCTTAAGTGTTTGCTTCGCGATGACCACCAATAAGTCGCAGGGGCAGACACTGAGGGCAGCGGGTGTCGACCTCAGGACGAGTTGCTTCCCACACGGGCAACTGTACGTCGCTTGCTCCCGCGTCACCAGTCCTGACTCTCTTTACATTTTGGCTCCTGGCAGCATAACTAACAACGTAGTTTATAAGGAAGTGTTGTAAGGTATGATACCTTTGTACGTATTTTTACTCTTTTGTGTCCAGGAATGTATTCCAGCATTATTTTCTCTATTTCCTTCAGTCACATCTTATGACTGAACTCAGCAGGATTCCCATATAACTCTCTTCACTTGCTTCGCTTGCAAAAAAAACATATATTTTAATGCTATTTTAAAAGTTGTTTACTTATAATGCTATAGCGACACTGGCATCTTAGGTATTTTTGGTGCTGTAGAGCCTTCACGCAGACGAAGTCGCGGGCAGCAGCTAGTATAAAATAAAATAAGTATGTAATTTTAATTCAGCTATCAAGGATCCATAGGTAGGTACATCATGCAGAACAATATTACACGAACAAAAATAAAAATAATAATTAAAACGTAGATTAAAATTAAAATTAGAATCAAAATTAGAATCAAAATTAAAATCAAAATGTAAATCAAAATTATAATTAAATGACTGAATCAATCACTGCAGTGTCATCTCCCATGGGATGAAATAAAATACAATAAACTAACATAGTTCTTAAGTTTACTGACACAATGAATCCGTTAATTTATTATTGTTATTTACCTTCATGTTCAACGGTTAAAAATGTAAAGAGTAAATAGAATAGAAGAGTAAATAGAAGACCGCGGCCACCCAGTGATGCGACATAGGTATATTTACATTCTAACGTTACAATGTAAATATCGAAACACGACATATAAAGTTATCTTAGTATTGAACTGTAACCTCTCCTTACATGATAAAGAAACTATCTGGGGTCTATCAACAGAGTTCAAAGCAATGATAGTATAAATTATGGAGCCGCCCGTAGCGCGTTTACTCACTCCATTTTGTGCCGCGGAACAACAGACTAATATAAGTCTGTGCGCGGAACATTCAATATCAGAAAATGTGGAAGTCACTAGTTTGTTTATCATTACTGTTTGTATTCGGTAAGTTTTTATTAAGCTTTTATTACAATTAATTGGTCACTGTTGTGCCGTCTCTCATGGGATGTCGCAACGGTGACCGACCATTATTTCTTGTTTTGTTTTCCTTGATTTTGTTTTAGTGTCTGTGCTTACTAACATAGTCATAAGTTTTACTTACAATCTTGTTGAGTCTTGGTTACTCTAATAAAGAAAATTCTATTATATTCTATTATTCTACGCATACCTGTATCTTGATCTTGACCGTGTATATTGATATTTGTTTGTTGATGTGTATTTTGTTTGTAGATGTCGTGGTGTGTAAACCTGACTACCTCTTCAACCAGGAGGTGAATGGTTGGCTCAAGCTGAATGCGGTCCCCGCGACATGGCGGGAAGCCTTCCTCAATTGCCACTATGAAGGTAACATGTTGACTGCTACAAGGATTTTTTGGCTCCTGACTACCGTGTCGGTAGTTAGTTAAATTGTTGAGCCGCTAGTTACTTAAATTCGAGATTTCCCAAATTATCGAATGGCCCTTAAACGAAATACATGCTCGAGTTTGAAAATCCCATGCAGCTTTCAATCAAAATTCAAAATTCATCTTGATTAATTTTTAATTTGCAGGTGCTGTGTTAGCGTCTCCTATTACCGCGAAACTCGCCACTGCTCTGAACAACATCATGCGCCAATCAGAACTGGATAGTCCTATTTTCTTAGGAGTGAATGCAGGCTCTCAAGGAGACTTTATATCTGTTGAAGGTAAGTTCTTATTTATTATCATTCGAAACTGGAAAGAGGACGTGCGGGCTCGTGAAAGATGGAAGGAATGGAGCCTTTGCCCAGGAGAGGGACAGCTTACGCCAGTGAAAAAAAACTCATTCTATTTGCTCTCCAGAAGTCATGTAATCTTTAAATCTCAATAATTTTACTCCTTGTTCATATGTGTTGTAGGAGTTCCACTAGCCGACTTATCAATTACTTGGGGCACTTATGGCGATGGCAAAAAACCCGAAGATTGTCTATCTTTGGCCACTAATGCAAAAACGTACATCTCCTCGTGCACATTGTCGTTTCCGTACATATGCTACAAGAAAGGAGATAATACCACCATCCTTAATCATTGTGGCACCTTTGACGATGGTAAGTGCTGCAAGCTTCTTTTTTTTAAGTTCAACGCATTTTATTGGACAAAGATGTTCTGTGTTTTTCTAATCCTACCTAAAATATTGAGCTAAAGATTGTCAGGCTGTCATAAAAGCAGCAAGACGAGAACCAGTAATAATAAATATTGTCATGTTTACAGAATATCAATACCGTGATACGGGCAGCTGTTACAAATTTCACAAGAAAAGACGATCGTGGCACATGGCATCCAAGATATGCGCCGCCGAGGGAGGTTACCTGGTCATCATCAACGATCAGCGAGAGGCTGATATAGTAAAGGATTTCTTGGCAATTACTGGAGACATGGGCTACGATGAAACAGTGTACATTGGCCTAAAAGGCTGGGATGAGATCTGGCTAACCATTCACGGTATGTCATTGAACGTATCCGTATTTTTTTTTCTTTGCTTATAAGGACACTACTTGTATACATATTTTTTATGTGTAAAGTTCTGGTTACACTAACGAAATTCTTGATATCAGTAACGGGGTTATGTAATCTAAAATAAATTTAATTAAACTTTGACAAAATAATCGGTACATTGTTTCAGGAGAGAAAATAGAGAATGTGTACAACATCTGGAAGCAGGGTTATCCGAAGCATGGCGATGAGTTTTGTGGCAATATTTGTGAAGCAGGGTCCTTGACGACTGATGGTTGTTCATATGAGCATAGGTTTATCTGTGAAAAAGATCCCAATACCTCACGTTTTGAAGATATATACTAGCTCCGTTTATAAATCTAATCAATAAATTGACGAACTGACTTGACTGTGAGATATAATATAATAAACTAATTTAATATATTTTGTATAATTAATATTAACGAAGCAAGACTTGATTATGATGTGTATGATTGCGGCGTTAGTTCCAATTATAGCCACTTGCTAAAAGATCTCTGTATAGCTACACTTAAACGTTGTTGTGTTTACTATTAGAGGTACATACAAAATGTATCATATTAAACATCATCATTATCATCATTGTTTCTGCCGAAAGACGTACACTGCTGGTCAAATTTTCAATGTCAAATTTTCCCAATCAACTTTGAACCTTATGCATTAGCAATAAAGTTGAAAATCCACTAAAGAAATTTGACAGATTGTAGTAGCTTGATGTGCTGGCGTCTGTACTTATTTATTTATTATAATTAAAGATTAAAAAATCAATTATTTGTGACCCTACTCATCATCTACCTAGCCTTTTATTAACTTAGTTAGGGCCGGCTTTCAGTCTAACCGGCACCCTAATTGCGTAACACGCGATCAATAGTAATCGTAATCGTTGTATAATAGTGTGGGGCAACGTTTTTTTTTTTAAATAAAAAAAACAAGACAGAAAATCGGAGTCATTTTCATTTTGACAGTTCAAAAACATTCATTGCGTTATTTACGTGTTCAGAAGACAAATTTTTCGAACTTATGAAGCAATGGATTAGCAATTTGCTTGAAAATGTTTCAGATTCCGATTGATCGTGTGTTACGCAATTAGGGTGCAGATGCAGCTGAATACGTACCAGTATTTTACATGGAGCGACTGCCTATCTGACCTCCACCACCCAGTAACTGGGTAAGACTGGTTGTCAGACTTTCGAGCTACTGACGACCTGATTTCGACTTTCGACTAATGACGACCCGATTTCTAAATGCAACTAATGCGTCAACGGCATATTTTGTTATATACTATTAATTATAGAATACTACCTGCGGCTCACGGTTTCACCCGCATAAGTCTTGATCCCGTGGGAATATCGGGATAAAAGTATCCTTTGTGTTAATCCTCGTTATAAACTATATGTGTGCCAGAATTCATCCAAGTCCGTTCAGTAGTTTTTGCGTGAAAGAGTAACAAACATCCATCCATCCATCCTCACAAACTTTCGCGTTTATAATTTATTAGTAGGATTAAAATATGTATACCGCGTCTAACGGGCCTGGGCTCGTACGCCTTCCAAACGTCCGGGACTCTATATACATATTCCACATAATTTTTTCCTGTCAGTACTTACTATGTATATATTAGGATAGATTAACAATGACACGAAAGAATTATGTTCTACTCTGAGGAGGTTATCTCTGGCTGAGATGAAAAGTGCAGTATCTGGCTCGATTCCTATGACCATGCAAGGTGATACATGAGCCACCATCACCTCGAAATCATTCTAAAGTATCGGCAAAACATCAGGTTGGAATGGTTGGAGTAGGGCAAGACCAAAGAAACCATGGATGGACTGTGTCAAAGATGATGTTTGTTGAGAGGGGAAGAAATGGCTAGAAACGGACTACCGAGATGACGACTAATAGAGAAGTTTGGAAGGATAAGACATGTTGCACCAATCTACATGGTCTTCATATGATCTGACCAAGATTATATCTGGACTATAAAAGAGACTGTGACCTCTGAGTTTGTTTCGGCCTTTCTTCTCAGACTAGTCAGATAGGAAATGCCGACCTCATCTAGTTTTAAATTATGTTTGACGTGTAAAAGTGTTTGTACAAACCTACTTACAAAATAAAATCATTTATCATTAAAGGAAAAAGAATAAATGACGATGATTAGGTTGGATTATCATAGGGACTAAGCCTTATAGGTTCCTATTCTAAAATGACGCACGAAATGAACAAATCTTAGGAAAACCCTTACGTCTTCCTCCTATATGCTTTCGAAAGGTCTGACTGTCGTATTGTAGTGAAATTATAGTTCTTCTGGACCCCACCAGTAGGCGGCACGGTTGGCGCAGTGGTTAAGCGATTGACTGCTGCGTTGCGTGTCGCGGGTTCAATTCCCGCACGGAACAAATATTTGTATGGCCTGCAAGTAGTTGTTCCGGGTCTGGCTGTTTGTGTATGTGAGTTTAAATGTTTGTAAACGCACCCACGATAACTGACCTAATATCTGCGGCGAATTCTGAACACCTAAGACTAAGGTGCCACGAATTAAACCAAAAATGAGAATCTTAATAAATGACTCCATCTTTGATCCGAGTTTTCCACTGTTCAATATAATTATACTTACTCTTGTTTTTACATAGAACTTTTTTCTCGTTAACGTATTGAATTTTTTATCATGTTTTTGTTTATACAAGTGCATGAAAAAAAATCAGCTATTGTTTGTATCAGTAGTATTTGTAGTGACATACGGCGTCTTATATGTGTGAAGTAAAACACGATCTTGCTAGATAATGACTGATTTATTTATCCGTACGATGTATGAAAAAAACATTATTATGAGGTTACCCTTAATGTTAATATACCTACAACAATGTGCTGAGAAGAAATTATGTATTGTGTATATTGTAAGGCTGGTAGTCATTTGAAACCATGCCCTATTGAACGCTAGGCGACACTGCGGAAGTCCAAAGCTTAGATGGTGGGACGAGCTGGGCTCTTGCCAAAAGAACTGGCCCATCAATTAAGTGTGGAAAATGGAGAGAAAGGCATTTGCCCTGCTGTGAGACTATACAAGATAATGTATTGAAGGAGCCATTAATTTACACGTTTTGTTTTATGAAACCTTTTATTATCCTTTAAACATATTAAATTATTTCATAGCAATTATTGGTTCACTTAATAAAAAACAGTAATAGTGTGGGGCGCCCCCCAGCTAGATGGACGGACGACCTAAAAAGCTGGCTAGGACGGACTGGATGCGGAGGCGGAGGACAGGGAGTTGAGGCGCAGCCTGGGAGAGGCCTATGTCCAGCAGTGGACTGCGATAGGTTGAGTTGAAGTAATAAAAAACAGGCTAGATTTTGTTTGTTTTATTTTGCCACCGACTTCATCATTTTGTTTTTTAGATTTTTGGTATTTAATTTTATGGCACCTTAAAATGATGTCTGCTACATCGTAATATTTAGTCAAGTTCCTCAACGATATTAAAGATTATAAAGTTTAGTCAGGGCGAACAGACCTTCCAGGGAGTAAAAAACTACATTGTGGTATTCTACCGCATACCCATACTTTGTTTGTGCGAAATAATCTAAGTTATAATATTATAAGCATCTGATTTTAAAAATAGGTATCATAATATTTTCCCTACTGACCTTATTCCCAATTCGGCCCTTTTAACACGCTTTAATTAGTTTCACTTGTAACTAACTAACAAACTGTGTAATCAAATCTTAGAAGTCAATTTAAACCTACTTCTAATATTATCGTATCGAAATGAAACTTTGTATGTATATGTAGTTCAGATGACAAAACTATAATTTGGTATCTTGAAGCTGATCTGATTAAATCATCTCGTCGCTCCATAGCCAGAAGATGAATAGTGGAACTCTTCAGTGACTACTAAGTAAACTCCTCGAGTTTGGGCTCATAATGATCTCTTTAGTTGTTACTAAACCGAATTGGGTTTGGTAACGGGTCTGATGAAGGAGCCAGGAGATGGATAGTAATAATAATAATAATAAGGAGGAGGTTTCTGTCTCTGGAGCCCTAACCACCGGTAGCTTGGACCCTGCTCCCGATACCGGTGGATCACAATTTTTTTATATTTTTAAATGTTTTTTTTAAATACTAATATTTAAAATGTAATAAAATAAGAAAAATAAATAAATAAACGAAATAATAATAATAATCTTTATTTCTTCTCTCTACACAAAGGTTCACATAGCTATAAACAGGGACAAGAAATATAGCGTTTTGACAAAATGCAAATGATACTGCATAGTGGAACTCTTTAGTGACTACTAGTAAACCGGACAAGTTTGGGGTCATAAGATTCGTTTTGATGAGTCCAATTTATTGCACTTGGTATTGAGAGTGTGATGATGGAGCCAGAAGTAAAATCACGGTTTTAGTACCAAAATTAACCTAACTAAAAATTTGCAAACTTTCAACGGAGTTCATAAATTATTATTTATTTATTCATTCATCAACAAATTTACATTTGTGTCGAACAGTAGTTTTACAAATAACAATAAATGTAACACAAAATTAAGTACCTAATCATAGTAAAGCCAGCAATGACAGAAAAAAAGAAGAAAAAAAAATACATTCCACATTGGTCACAACATTATTAGTCATCATTAATTATAGTAATTTAACTTAATATTAGTTCAAAATTTAATATAAATTCAATTCAAGAAATGTATGTCAATAAAATTATTTAAAATGCAATGTCATGATAGAATGTTACATACTTATATCATTTAAAGTCATTAAAATATAATCACATATTAGTTTGAACTGCTTTTATCTTTGAGAAAGTCTTACAGTAAGTACACGACGGCAAAGTTCGAAATTAATGCATTATTTGCGAAGGTGCGCGGGCGGGCGATGCGATGTGACGGGGTGGGTCAGGGGAGCAAGAAATCTCATGCGGACGAAGTCGCAGGCAGAAGTTAGTAGAAAATAATAAGAAGAAAAAATATATATTGTGGGCTGAATATAAGCCCAATTGGCTGGTGAAGGAGCCAGGAGATGGATAGTCGAACTCTTCCACAATTTGGCTGTGCACATAATAAACGTGCAGGAGAAGCGCTGAGAGATTTCGTCGAGATTTTTACGTGACGACAACTGCTGTGCGATTCTGTAACCATCTCACCGTGAAAACTCAGGTGAAGTGAGCGTGGAGTGAGCTGTCATTCCAAATATTGCTAGGGATTGACACTACTGACAACTCACATCAAGCTCACTTCACTTGAGTTTTCACGGTGATATCTTTACAGAATCCACCGGCTGCATCACATGAATTCCCCAGTGGTAACGTTATAAACGTCACTAGATATATTTTCGAAACGTAAATTAGTAGGATCCTTTTCGCAAATAAACGAGTACTCAGCCTGGTCACAATGAACGTCGTCCAAAGTGCCTTGTGCCCAAAAAAGGCCACAAAGATAGACTCCTTTGTGATCCGGCTGACCTTGACTCCATGTGTGGAACAAGTCCTCGATTTTCTCCCCTGAAACAAAAGCAGAGTAACGTTTGTGTTGAAGTTAAAGTTCTAATATTAAAATATCAGTTTAGTGTGAGTATATACTAGTATAATTATATAGAGTAGGTATTATTCTTGTTAGGGTTCCGTGCCAAAATGGTAAAAAGGAACCCTTATGGTGCAGTCTGTCTATCTGACCGTCTGTCACAGCTGTATATCTCAAGAACTAATAATGAAATTTGGAATAGTTTTAGATGACGATTGCCCAACTGTTTTGTAAATAAGAAAGATTTTTTTTTTTTGCAACTACTTGCTAGGCTACTAGGGCATGTGGGGTATCATATGAAAGAGCGCTGTTTGCACATTTTCAAACATTTTTCTTTTTTTTTAGGCCGCAATAGTTTTCGACTTTTGACCAAAAATGTAAAAAAAATAGCACACTTTTTTATTTATAGTACCAGTTGCCATTGTTGTAACCAACCGGCTGTAAAGATTTTTGTTTATTGTATGTATAGTTTAATGAAATTATTTTTCAATGTTTATTCAGTTTTAATGTTTTTATTTTATGTAAATGTATTTTATATATCTGAGATTTGTGTATTGGTAAATTGGTAGGTACAGCCTTGAGTATTCGATATTAATTTCAACTTGATAACTCCACGCGTTCTTGAGAAAAAGGCTCTTGTCAGACGGACAACGAAGTGATCTTATAAGGGTTCCGTTTTTCCTTTTGAGGTACGAAACCTTAAAAAGACATACCGTGAATAGAAAGCCAGGTATGGTCCTTGTTCCAGTCTCGTAGTCCAATGTGGACCGCTTCCCCCCAGCTTCTACCTGATGGTGGATCCAATAAACCCATTATAATATCTGCCTCCTGTTTGTCATTGATGATGACCAGGTGACCTCCCTCGGCTGCGCATATTTTGTGTCCCTTCTTCCATGTCTGTTTTTTGTGATGCTTGTAACAGCTGCCTGTGGCATGGTAATAGTGATAATCTGTAAATAGGACAATCATTATTTGATAGGTCTCGTTCTAGCTTCTACAGTCATCTGTCATAGTCACGAGGAATGGCGGGAAACAGACAAAGTGAAGCAGGCTATATACGATGGCTCTTAGTGGCTGTAGTGAGCCAGTGAAGTGATATTATTCAACATAGAGTAAATACGGAATCAACAGGATTCTATACATGAGGTCGGGAAAACTACGAGGATTTCGAGAAGAATACGTCAGTGACAGATGGACGAAACAGTGAATGTGCACTATTCATTTTGTCCTCAAAACATTTTTTTTTTTTGCACAACGTCCATAATTTTTTGTTCTTGCAATTTTACTCGCCAATCTTTCTAGTTTGGTGGAGAGAAGCGCTTCATAATATTTTTTTTTAAATCTACTTAAAAATACCTTAACCTTAAAAACTACTATAAGATAATAAAATATAAGAATAATTCTATAAAATGTGTATTTTTTTCTTTTAATCCTTGTTATCGCGAAATAAACTTCTGTAACAAACCTACAGCGCCATCTACTGTAAATTGTCCAAAACCCTATGATAAGCGGCATCATAAACTAGAAGACAGCAACTACAAACGATGTCTGTAGACAAATGACGCCATCTACAATCTTCGTGTGCTACAATCTGCGCAAGCGCCCCCCCGCGAGTTATCTGCACCACTACTACAGATGACTACATGTAGAGATTGTGCACACATGTCCAACCAATCCGCCTTTATAAGCAGAGCTTTATTCGAATAAATCGTCTAATTCGATCCAGCCTGTCCCCTTGCTGCCCTCTCCCAGCGACGCCCTAAGCCGAGGTTCGTGAACCCCACAGGGGGTGCCCTTAGCGTGCAGTCGCTTAGTATTAATCTAGATGTAGCCCTGGCTGGAGGCTTTAAGAATTCTTAAGGCAACCGCAGGATAGTCCGGTTAAGTAGTCACGACCTCTCAAGGTCCACTACGAGATGCCATTCATAAAAAAAAAGAAAAAATTGTCAGTCACTAGCTAGAGGTTTCTGAGCTCGGTAGGCACGCAGCCAGCTCTGATCCTTAGTACGACTAGTTCCCTGCTTCGATAGCCTAGCAGTCTTCAGGAAACTAGCCAGCTAAGGGAGGTCTGAAGAGCGATAGCCACGCAGTCCCTTTCATCCCTCCACTTAGGGTTGCCGGGGCTTTAATTTCACAACAAGCAACCCTACACTCCTTAATTTTAATTTTAACATTTTTTTGGTACCTGCTTACTAAATATCTTGAAATTCTTTTCCCATAATAATTTGTTACTTTCGGTTTTTCCCTTACACTTCTTGTATTATATTTATTTTCAACAGGTACTATATAGACATCACTAAAATAATGTACTAGGCTAATCAAATATTCAACTTTTCTATCTTTGGGCTTTGAAGGCTTTTTTTTCAAAATGGCGGCCACGCGTGAAAACTATATAATTTTTTGAACTTGCTTACATCTTGTTGCATACTATACATATGGATGTCACGTGATCAACTTTGAACGTTAATAGCTCAGAAAAGTTACACTTTATGGGGTTTGGTCTTACATGCTTTCTGTTTGCCGCCATTCAGAAAAAAAAAAACAAAATGGCGTGACAGTAGGTATGGCAGGCTCCGTATGAAATGTTCAATCTTTTTTACCGTCATCAAAAGTGCCGCATCGATTAAGGACCGTGCTATTATCTCTTTTCTTGTAGCATATGTACGGAAGCGCTAATGTGCACGAGGTCTGGTACGTTTTCTCATTACTGGATAAAGATAGACAATCTTCAGGTACCATGCTGCTCCTGTTGCTTATGCCCCAAGTAATTGATAAGTCGGTTAGTGGAACTCCTGAAATAGAATTAAGTTATAAGATTTAAGGTAGAAGGACTATTTGTAGTGGAGGAGGAGGGAAATTAGTTGTATACCTGCTCGAAAAGTACCTTACTCATCATCATCATCATTTCAACCGAAAGACGTCCGCTGCTGGACATAGGCCTCCATTGCAACTGGTTCTTCAGTCCACATTGTGGGAGGCCTTCAAACGCTACGTCTTTCGGTACGCGGTCACCAATCCAGAACCTTTTAGCCCCATCGGCCATCTGTTCTGCGAGCAATGTGCCCTGCCCACTGCCACTTATGTTTGGCAATTCTTCGGGCTATGTCGGTTAACTTGGTTCTCCTGCGGATCTCTTCATTTCCGATTCGATCACGCATCGCAAACTCCAAGCATAGCCCTCTCCATTACCCTTTAGATGACTTTAAGCCTTCTACTATACTATGGCCCATTGTGAGCGAGTACCTTATTACTTTTCTTTTAATGAGGCAGAAGTACGTCATTACTGTTGTACAAAGAGGGTCGAAAAATTGAATGAAAATCCATTGTCTAACGTGCTGAGCTATCAGAAAAAGTGTGTGAAAATCCGTAAGTGAATGCATGAATTTTAGAATTCAACATCGCATACCTTCGATGGACATGAAGTCTCCTTCAGTGAAAGCATGAACTCCTAAAAAGAAATTGGTGCCCAGTTTTGATTGGTGCATGATGCTGCTCAGAGCAGTAGCTAGCTCCGGATTAATAGGAGACGCTAACACAGCACCTGTAAATTGAAAATTAAGTTTGGCTCTGCATGAGGTTTCAAACGCAAACTATAGTTATTACTAGTACCTGCTCAGAAGTTGCAAATTAACAATAGAAATGCCAGGTGCATGACAATTAAAAGGACAATGATCATGGATGTATGGAATTCCGTCCCATGCTGCATCAAAGTCAAACTTTGTTTGTTATAGACTACACTTATCATATTAACTCCTACAAAAGTTCTTTATGTAAACAAAACCCGGGTTTCGGAGATTTTTAAAAAAAATCGAAATTACCTAAAAACTTACCTACTTTATTTTGTTTAACATGTCATATACGAACGGCCATTATTGCTTTAAAAAAATGATAATCGTTTAAATAAAAATTATATTGTATTTTATTCTAATTATTTTTAATTGATGTAGAATCGGCAAAGTACCTATATTAGTTTTACATGTTTTTTGAAAGACGTGATCGTGACACTTTTAGAATTCAAGGTTATATTAATCATGTAATTTGAAACGGAACGTCATGTAAAGGGAATAAAACAAGATCAACACTTTTTCACTCTAAATTTAATTCCCTGTTCAAAAATCAAATCCCCGACTCGTAATGTCGTAAAAAAATATGGAAATAAACAGGTCTACAATGGGTTTGGTGCTGCTAAAACTATAGCAGTTTTTGGATTTTCTAGGTATCTAGATTATAAATGTATTTATATTTTATCTATACTACGAGTAGTTTTTGTGATAAAGCTACGAATAATTCGAACCTTCTAATTTTTTAACTGTTTTATCTGATTGATCTACATGAAAAAAACTTGAGAGGTGTCAAGGGCCACCCGGGTGGAACGAAGTTCCTGTCGATTAATTAGTGAAGGAATTGTAATATTTTTTTATTTTTTTTAAGTTATATTAAGTTTTTTTTTATTATTAAGAAATAAAAAAACAGACAAAAAAACTCGAGAGGTGTCAAGGGACACCCGGATGGAACGAAGTTCAAAGAGAGAGAGAGAGAGACAGACAGAGAAACACGCGCACGCCGCACGGCTTAAGTTACAACTATAGCAAAAAGTGTCGTTCCAACTTTTGGTCTTTATTTTTTCCGTCTAGCCCCCTTTTGCAACGCGCGATAAGGAACTTCGTTCCAAAATCTTTTTTGGAACTTACTTGCATAAGTGATCCTAAGACACTCGCGTGATGCTCCAGCAGTAATCAGCTGTCATGTGTTCATCCCATCGACCTTGGTACCTATCTTCTATGACTTTTATTTCCTGATGGAACCGCTCCCTTGGTTCCTCGCTAAAAGTCGGCGCCAAACAATCAATAAACATAGATCACTAAAATGCCCTAGACTTAAACGGCGCCGACTCAAAATTATTTAGGTATACTTACATTAGTTTAAGAACTTAGTTATTATTAAGGTTAAATAAAAACGGTATATTATTTTTTGCTTTTCAGTTTTTTCGGTTTTTTTGTTAAAAAGTTATTTACTTCGTTTTGTCAGGTATTTTTGACAGTTATTTAGAAATATGAAGCCAGTGGCCCGTTCCAAAGTGTAGTTTCAAATGGAGAAGAACAGGGAAGATACTCCTCGGTACCTTCATAGTAGCAGTTGAGAAAGGCCTCCTGCCATTTCGCAGGTACCACGTGCAGTTTCAGCCAACCGTTCACGTCTTGGTCGAAAAGGTAGTCAGGGTTACACACCACGACATCTGAAAAGGAAAAGCGATGGAAATACTTAACATACTTACCTTATTATATTCAAAAACAAAATTAAATAAAAAATCAAGGGGACAACATCCGGTAGGAATACAGTCCCCTTTTTTTTTCTTTTTTTTTTTGAGGATGGGAAATCATCAAATGACCCCTCCCGCTCTGGGTGGAGCAGAAGGGAGTGTCAGACTTTTACTGACTAAAACCCACCCGTGTTCCTTCCTTAGCCCTTTATGTTCCAGGGCAGCGGTAAACCCTTTCGGATGGTCCCGCTACCCTGGCAGGGGAATACAGTCCCCTGCGCTGTACATTATGCTTATAACGTTCTTTGCCACGATTAATCGACACGTGCGGCTGCTATCCTACTATCCTATCCTTCCCATCATCATCATCTGCCTAGACTTTTCCCAGCTATTTTGGGGTCGGCTTCCAGTCTAACCGGATGCAGCTGCATACCGGTATTTTACATGAAGTGACTGCCTATCTGATCCCCGCAATCCAGTTACTGGGTAATATGATACCCTTTGGTAAGACTGGTTGTCAGACTTTCGGGCTTCTGGCGACCCGTAACGACTGTCAAAGATCCGCGAATGACAGCCGGGACTAACGGCTTAACGTGCTTTCCGAGGCACGGTACGGTCTTGGTATATGAAGATGTTCACCCACCCATGAACCAGCCGCGATCGACCCGTGCGCTTGTTATTACTTAGCCACAAGGGGGCCTATCCTATCAATATTATAAACGCGAAAGTTTTGAGGATGGATGGATCTTTGTTATTCTTTCACGCAAAAACTTTTTTTAATGAAATTTGGCACACAGATAGTTTATAACCAGTAATAATACATAGGATAGTTAATCCCGTATTCCCACGGGATCGAGACTTATGCGGGTGAAACCGCGGGGCGCAGCTAGTTCGTACATAAAAAAGGACTGTCACATTAAAATACGGAGTCGTCAATATCAAGAAAACTGGCTGCATTGCTACGCTGGCAATGCCAATTCTAAACACGAACCAGCCGTCTGGACAAATCTGGTTAAATAAGTGTTTATGCATATAAGAAAGAAAGAAAAAAAACATGTAGGTATCTAGCACAGACTAAAAGGCACACAACACGTAAGAAAAGTAAACAAGTAAAAAAAAAAAAGAAAATAAATAAGAAGTATAATAGTAAAGTATAAATAATAAAGAAGAAGAAAACAAAAAGGCCCAGTTCAGCAAAAATGCCAAACAACTAATGCCTGACGCTGGTTTTCATCTCGACTTGTAGTGCTATTCTGTAGAAGCCTCACCGTGGAAATTTAGGTGAAGTGAGCTATCAACACTGCTAATCCCTAGCCTAGTGGAATAACAGCTCACTTCACATAAGTTTCGAACTTTGAGGGGACGGATGTAAATCAGTTTTATACTGTAATAAACGTATCCAACTGATTTATTTTGCCGTTTAGTTAACCGCCTAGCCTTTTAACTAAACGGCGGCCGTTCAACTAATGGCCTGAACGATATTCAATAAATTATAGTTTAGGTTGGAACTGTAACCAATCACGTGCGAGCCGAATTGGTCACAGTAACTAAGCCAGGACCACATGGGTTAGGTTAGAAATGTGATCAACCCCGTGCGAGCCGAGAGCGAAGCGAGGCGAGCAACACTTCCAAAGGCGGTTGACAAACCAGCTAATTTAACCAGTTGAAAACCAGTAAACTTACCAGTTACCAACAGCAATGTCACACAAACTAGTGACTTCCACATTTTTCGCGATTGAATGTTCCGCAGCACAACATGGTAATGATCGGGGCAAGATACCCCTTATATAAACTGTATAGTGTTTATCTTTCATTTCTTTATCATCTGAGTAGAGGTTACAGTTCAGTTTGAACTGATTTATTTAGGCTAGGTATCGTAAGGCCTTGTCCTAACCGAAGGCGATTATCGCGCGAGTACGCGGTCATCGCGCTTATTTATAATGAATACTAGATTGCCATACAACGTGGCAATGCTGCCAGCCTTTTGGGCACGTTTCCTATTGACAGCGATGCGGACGAATATTTTGATGCCCTTTCCCATTATTTCCCCTCCTTTTACGTGTCTAAATGATAAATGATTTTATTTTTGTAAGTAGGTTTGTACAAACACTTTTACACGTCAATCATATTTTAAAACTAGATGAGGTCGGCGTTTCCTATCTGACTAGTCTGAGAAAAAAGGCCGAAACAAACTCAGACGTCACAGTCTCTTTTAAAGTCCAGACATAATCTTGGTCAGATCATGTGAAGACCATGTAGATTTATGTCTGAGATGGTTTTTTTGAAGAAAGAACCAAACAGTTTGAGAGGACCTGTCCAGTCAGTGCACGCATTTGTCAGAAATCGTGCAGCTCAACTCAAAACTTAGGGAGCTCAACGATCCGACGAACAATACCAAAGAAGGGACATTTGGGTAGGCCACATTAATTACTCAAACTGCCAGACCACGACAAAAACTAAGAGAACAGAGAGAAAAATAATATAAATACAATGACCCACATAGTCTTCACATTCACAATAATTAAAATAATAGAATACTTTACAAAGTAAGCAAATGTCATAGTATATATCAAATTCATCAATGTCAAAGTGTATATAAAAAAAAAAACAAAAAACATCAACAAAACAAAAATAAAAAATAAACACATTCAATATGTAAAAATTGGAAATGATTCATCATCATCATTTCAACCGAAAGATGTCCACTGCTGGACATAGGACTCCCCCAAGCACCTCCACTTCGACCGGTTCCGTGCTTCTCGCATCCAACGGGTTCCTGCGGCTTTAACAAGGTCGTCGGTCCACCTTGGGGAGGTTCTTAGTGATTCTAATTCTGTAAAATTCATGGATCGATGCAATGGGTCCCCGGAAAGAAAACTTTGAGTCGATAAGTGTCCTGTCCAGTCTGCATGAATTAATAAATTATTACTCTATTTAAATTAGGTTTTTCCTTATTTGCGGGTAAAACCCAAAGTGATAAATAGACAGTCATAATGATAATATTGTTTACAAATAAAATTAATCTTACGTGACCCGACCGAAGATTACCGAAGATATTATTATTCTACGCTACACACATTGATATATCTAAGGACTAGCTTTGCCCCGCGGTTTCACGCGCATAAGTTTCGAGCCCGTGGGGAGAGCGGGATAAAATTATCGATTCTGTAAAAATCTCACCGTGAAAACTCAAGTGAAGTGAGCTTGATGTGAGTTGTCAATAGTGTCAATCCCTAGCATTATTGAATGACAGCTCACTGCATGCTCACTTCACCTAAGTTTTCACGGTGAGATGGTTACAGAATCGCACTGCTGGTTATAAGCTGTCTGTATGCCAATTTTCATCCAAATCCGTTCGGTAGTTATGCGTGAAAGAGTAACAAACATCCATCCATCCTTACAAACTTTCGCATTTATAATATTAGTAGGATTTGCGGTACAATCTAGTTTTTTTTTTGCGTAGGTTTTAATCTACCCTTTAGTTTTTTACTAGTTAGACCGAAAGTGCTGTACCGCGCCTTAGGGCGAGGCGGGAGGAAAGCGCGGCGAGGCGGGGGGCGGGGCGCCGTGTGCGATGACGAATGAGCGGCGTGCACTGCCCCCCCGTCTCGCCGCGCACATACCTAAGGCGCGGTACAGCGCTTTTGGTCAAGCTATAGTTTAATAATATTAGAAATAAAATAAAATATTATTATAAACAGTACCTATTTGTCGTTATCGTTGAAGTATTAAGGTTCAAGGTTGATTGGGAAAATTTGACAGTTTCGGGAGCTTGACCTGCTGGCGTCTGTACATAATAAAGAGTATTCTATTCTATTACGATTATTTTATGTTCTACTAGCTTTTGCCCGCGACTTCGTTCGCGTGGAATAGTGACTTCCGGCAGATTTTTGGTTTTACCCACATAGTTCTTACTATTTATTTACATTTTTCCGATGAATTTTCAGTACTGAATTGATGCCGACTCTTGACCAATAGATGGCGCTGTATGTCCGGAATAAATTTTATTTTTTATTTTATTTTTTGTAATAAAAACTATCCTATGTCCATTCTCAAGTTCCAAACTATGTCTGTACCAAATTTCACACAAATCGGTTCAGTAGTTTAGGCGTGAAGCAAAGACAGACAGACAGACAGAATTACTTTCGAATTTATAATATTAGTTTGGATTATATACGATACAATTCTAATAAATTAAAAGTCTTTAGATAGGAATATTACATTATAAAACATAAATACAGGATCAGTCACAAGAAATTTGACAATGGTATTGTAGCATTTCACCCTATATCCCAATTTATTTGTGGTCGGCGCAACATTTCTTTTTCTTCCATACTCCTTTATTAGCCGCCATCTTGACAGTCACCCCCCTTTCTAACCATGTCATCATTCACACAGTCCATCCATCGTTTCTTTGGTCTTCCCCTATTCTTATAGCCATGGTATAGTAGTAATTAGTATTGTATAGTAGCATTTGTCTATTGAAAAAATATTCAGGAGACAAATTTAAATCTTATATGTCATTTGGTAACTTATTAAATCCTTATCTTTTATACCTAAGGTTCTTATAATTCTTACACGTGTAGTGTAAGATAGTGTAGTGTAGTGTAAAATTCTTACACTACACTCTCTGCCAGCGTTTGTGCTCCCTTTCATCCATCTACCTTCAAAGCAAGAGTGAACGAGGCATCTTGGCATGCTCGTTCCATCATAAACTTAATTCATTGCTTTCCATCAGGCGTGATTGAGGTCAAGAGCAGTGCCATTCAGCAATAATAAATATACACCGTAAAATTTTGATCGTTTTGTCGTTGTACTCATCATTATGAACAACTTTTACTACGGGACCAACCCTGAAATCGTGAAAAAAACATCTGTTGAGACATACAATGTCGAGTTATGCGAACATAAATCTATGGATCAACTGATTTTTTATATATAATTATACATATTTATATAAATTATATTTTATATATATGTATAGGTATATAGGGTGCTTGGTAATTAATGGGGTCATTGTACTTATTATTACGAACAACTTTTACTACGGGAACAAACATGAAATCGCGAAAAAAAGCAGCTGTTCCCTACATTTATGTTCGCATAACTCGTCAAAATGTAGGAGAAACAGCTGATTCTTTTTTCGCGATTTTAGGTTAGGTCCAAATTTTTTTTTTTACTAAATTTGATACGACAGGTTCACCACCTGTCGTATTTATTCCAAACAAGCTTCTGCCCGCAACTTCGTCCGCGTGAAGCCACTTTCTTATTTTTTTTTTTCGTAAGAACCTTCTTAGGAAACCGTATTAGAAAACTTTAAAAAAAAGATGGATGAAATCGGTAAAGTCGTTCTCAAGTTATGGCGTGACCAAGGGAAATAGGGATTCATTTTTATATATAGATTTTGTTCCAATAAAAACATTGAAATATAGTACCTATATAATAATATATTCTTTATTTCGGAATACAAGTACCTACTCACAATCCTAGTAATTGGCATTTTGTTTTGATTGTTGTTGTTTTGTTGTCATGTGTCGGTGTCGCGGGCGCATCACGGATTAATTTGTATTGTCAATGTCAAATGTCAACTAACGTGTGTTGTCTTTGGTCCCTGGACTTGACATCAAGCAATGGACAAAATTGACAACATTTTATATGCTTGAGTACGAGGCTTTTGACTTCGTTGTATGTGTAGGTATATTTTATCTCTTTTTCTATTTGTAATGTGCTTTTTGTTTGTGCAGAATAAATAAGTTGTCTTTCTTTCTTTCTTTTTCTCAATCCATATAGTATTAGTAACAAAGACTTAAAAACGATGTTAGTATTTTTTTTTAAACTAAAGAAGATACTACAGAATGAAAAATAACTTTAATTTCGGAAGCCGGTGTCGTTGGGTTCGCATTTTCGTTATTTGCCACCGACTTCCGAAATTAAAGTTATTTTTCCTTGTTGTGTCTTTTTTGGAAGTCGGTTGTTGTTTTTTTTTTTTTGCAAAAAAGTTTTTAATTTTTCACTTTTAAATTGTAATTTTTACCTGTAATATTGGTTTAAAAAAATAAAAATACAGTCTAATTGAGAACCTCCTCCTTTTTTGAAGTCGGTTAAAAATGACGTGTCCCAACACAGACGTGCCTTCGTTACCAGTGCCTTATAAAGGGACTAATATAATACATTATTTTTAATATCTACAATTATACGCTTACACTATACACACGAATTTCAGAGTGTTTAATCAGAAGGCCAATTCTCGTAATTTAAATTACGAGAATTGGCCTTTGGTTACGTTCAAAATCTAGTCAAAGTCTCATCTCGGCGACAAACAAATGTCATAAACTTTTCAAAATTTAGGGAATTTAGAGGTATTATTGAGACTGAGATCAGAGGGGCAATTCTCGTAATTTTAAGAATGTTCACAGTCTCATCTCAGTTACCCGCAGGTCAAGCTACCCGAAACTGTCAAATTTTCCCAATCAACCTTGAATAGCTTTGCTTTAGCGATAAAGTTGAAAATCTATTAAAGAAGTTTGACAGATTGTAGTAGCTTGATGTACTGGCGCCAGTAACTCTGTACCTTTGCCCGTCTAGTTTCGAACTCCTTGATACCTCCTTGATACAATAAATTCGAAAAAGGTGAAATCAAAATAAATAATTATAATTTTTTCTTGCTCTGCCTATGCCATCTTCTGAACGCAGCAATTGCATTAAGGACATCATCGGCGAAAACGTCAGGTTTCTCCATTGCCAGGAAATGGCCTCCAGTGTCCAGAACTGTGGAGTTCAGCAGGTTTGGAAACTTAAGCCTTAGTATTATAGGAGACTGATAGAAGATCTCGTCGCTAGCTTCTATTGTCCACGTAGGGACTGGTGTCGGTATTCTGAAAAAAAAATAACATGGAAAGCTGTTAGACGATGGTCTAGGTGGGCAAACAAGCAAGGTCAATGATCCACTCGATATGGCCATGAGACAAAGTTAAGACCTTTCGTGTGTCACAATCACGCTGCTTCACACACAGAACGATTCATATCATCTACACAATCTTTTCTCGGCTATGTTGTGGTCGGCTTCTGGTCTAACCAGATGCAGAAAAAATCTGTATTTTCCATGGATCTATTGCCTATCTGACCCAAGTTAACTGTATAACACGATATATTTTAAAAGAAAGAAAGAGTCACGATTACATCATTATAACATCATGCCTGAATTCCCCAAAGGATTAGGCAGTATGAATAGTACACCCACATTTCGCCACAACCGCAACCGAACACAAATCCAGACTCCAAGCTGCTGCTGAGAAATTCTAGATGGAAAACCCAATAAGACTTTGTTCAACTCGGGAATCTAGCCCAGGACATCATGCCAGGATTACCACGACTACTTACGCAAAAACTGCCATATTGATATTTCTCAAATTCAAAGTTTCTGCATAGATCCTGCTGGAGGTGGTGAAGCTGTTGGTGATCCAGTAGATCATGAGGTTGTCCATCAGTTCATCTCTTGTGTACAGCTCATCGAGCCCACCATTGCTCTTGTGATAGGAGTTCCTCCTGCTTCCAGTCGCGAACAGCTGGAAGATGTAGGCGAGAAGCCCTGATGGGGAATCTGACATGGCTACACCTGGAAATAAAAGAATATGTTTTAACTAGCTTGTTTAGTCTTTGTTTCCTGCGAGGTAAATGGTTTGATCTTAACCCACGTTCACACCAAACGTATTATCAGCAGGGCTTGAAATACCGGAATTTTCCGGTTGCCTAGGTGTGTTACCGGTACTAGACGTAGTACTGGGACCTACTATTGGTATTGGTGAAATCGAAACCATAGGACCCCACGCTCATGAGGAGGTAGGTGATATCAGCTGAAATGTATGGTCATTTCAGCTGATATCACCTACCTCCGAAAATAGTAACATACCGACTGTATCAGGCTTGGTAGACTGCAAATGCAAGTAGCCCGTCTCCCTGGTCAACCGGTACACAATACTTAGAATAGAGTACATTCTGTTGGCCAGATGTTGTTCTACCACCAGAGGAGGGTAGACCGAGCCGAGCACCCAGAGCGCTATGGATGATGCAGATATTGACAGCGGTAGATTTGTGTGGAAACCCAGGACTTCCTGGAAAGAAGATTAGTAATATCAGCCGCACGCGTCGATCAATCAAGTAACCTGATAGAGCTACGCTTGCCGCGGTCAGTCCATGGATGGGTGACCATCTTTACATACCGAGTCTATATAGAACGTACTTTCTGACAAAGGTAGGCAAATTAAGCCGTTGGTCACGGCTGTCATTCGTTGATCTTTGACAGTCGTTACGTGTAGTTAGAAGCCCGAAAGTCTGACAACCAGTCTTACCAAGGGGTATTGTATTACCCGTTTCGTTTAAGTGATCTGACCAGCATATTTATTTATTTATCCATTTATTTCAGGCAACAAGGCCCATACAAACAGATACAATACAATATTAATATTAATATAACTTAAAAATATACTATAAATACATACAACATTATAATATTACACTAAGAACTAACTAACGCACACGAAGTGTCTGCGTCGTGTTTCGCTGACTGGTGTCATGTAGCCGGCCACGAAACCGGCGGTACACAACACCCTTCGGCCAGAACTCTTCCTCCTTCTTCCTTCTTCGTTCTCTTCTTCTTCTTTCTCTTCCTTCTTGATTGAGAGACTCGCAATTAAGAACTCTCCACAATCATTAAACCTGTAAGATGAAGTAGAAGATGTACCTCTGGATATAAAGTGGCCATGCTGAGTCCGATGTAAGCACCCCAGTCACCTCCCTGGACGTAGAACCTCTTGAAGTCAAGCCTGTGCATCAGATTTCTCAGCACCACTGCCATCTCGGTGGCCCCCAGCCCTGGGCGGACCGCTGCCTGTAGGAAGCGTCAATTAAATTTTATCAGTCATCTCTACACGAACTATTTATTCATTTTTTTTATGGCAATAGTCTTGTTTCTATTCATCGCAGAAAATTAGATATAATTAGATACATTATCATCTGCTTAGCCTTTTCCCAACTATGTTGGGGTCGGCTTCCTAGGTATCTTTATTGACCTAAAAAAGGCATTTGACACGATTAGTCATCATTTGCTTTTAATGAAGATAACTGACGCAGGGATATCGGAATCCGCACATAGAATACAACTTAAGTCGTATCTAGAAAACCGGACACAAATAGTGAAAATTGATAATCATAAAAGTTTACCCTGTAAATTAACCTAAGGAATCCCACAAGGATCAATTCTCGGACCATTGTTATTTTTGATTTACATCAATAGCATCAGCAGTGTTAAAACATAGTGTTTACGCAGATGATACTTGCTTGTTCTACTTTGGCCACAATCTTACTGATATAGTGAAAGAAGCTCAAGATGATTTGAATATCCTAAATACATGGTTTTTGTTAAATTTGCTAACTATTAACACAAAGAAAACCTCATACATGATATTTGCTGCAAAAAAAATAAAATCCTCAATCTTATCCAACTAACAATAAACAACGAAGATATTGCTAAATCAAGCAGTGAAAGATATTTGGGTCTCATTTTAGATACTAAGTTAACTTGGAAACCCCACATTGATTACGCGAGCATTGCGTCGAATGTCTGCTTGCATTCCTAAAAAATCTCGCGCAATGATATATAACTCTCTTGTTAACCCCTCATAGAAAATCTCATTGAGATATGGGGAACTGCAGCAAAATCGGTAATCCAGGATATACAAATATTACAAAATAAATCAATAAAAACACTCTACAACTACCACTACCTTACACCAACCACCAAAATCTACAAAGATACCAAAATACTTAAAATTAACCAACTCTATACACTTAATACATGCATCCTAATACATAAAATTTTAGCACACATTCACAACTTAACTTTCAAAAGAACACATACATATACATACACATATAACGCAAGACGACGAGACAAAATAGAATCAAGAAAACCTAGAACTAACTATGGTAGGAAAAATATACTATATGAGGGAGCAAAACTTTATAATGAAATACCTGATGATGTGTTTAACAGTAACAGATGGTATACACATAAAATAGCTCTAGAAGAATACGTTAGAACGAATTACTAACACCGAATGTCACCATTTTCTATACATTTCTCAATTATGTAAGTGAACCGTAATGTTCTTTTATTTTGAGAAATAAAATGTCTTTAAACCGAAGTGCAGTGTGAGTACTAATTAAATTAAATTGACTGACCGTATAACAGTAGAGTAATTATGACGCTTTTATTAACTATCATTCATCATCAGCCTATAGTCCACTGCTGGACATAAGCCTCTCCTATTGCACGCCATTCAACTCGATTTTCGGCAACTCTCATCCAGCTGCTACCAGCCATCCTGCGAAGATCAAACTCAAACTCTTTATTGTATTCATGTGTACATTTAGATGTTACAATACTTGTAAGTTCTAACATGACACGTACGGATAAGATCGTCACTTCACCTAGCAGAATGGCGTCCCAACTTACGTTTACTGGTTCGCGATTTTTCATTTGTTTTTATCTGAAGGCCAATTCTCGTAATTTGCAGAGGGGCAATCCTCGTAATTTTAAGAACGTTCACAGTCTGATCTCAGTCTCAATCTGTCAAAAATACCTCTAATTTCCCTACATTTTGACAAGTTTTTGACATTTTGTTTGTCGCCGAAATGAGACTGCGACTAGATTTTGAACGTTTTAAATTACGAGAATTGGCCTTCTGGTGTATTGTGTGACTTTTAGTCTGTTCTAAATAAATTATATTTTCTTTCATTATCGTCAATCCCTAATCATCATCCTAAGGAATGACAGCTCACTTCAAGACTCAAGTTAAGTTTTCACGGTAAGATTCTTACAGGATAGACCAGCTGTGATACGGTTTATGAACGGTTATTACTACTTTCCATAGGAAACTCAACCTTATTCCAACGCATCACGTTCTTTTATTTCCCATTTCTTTTATCGTGTCCTGCACGGCCAAGATAAGGTTATTAATTTGTTACCACGGAGAGGATTTAAACTTTTAAATCTTTTTCTTTTAGCTTTAATTAAGTACCGTAAGCTGAAATTGGTATTTTTAATCACTGTAAAATGTTTTTTTTTTATATAGTGATTAATTTGTCAAATCAAAAAAGGCGACACCATTTACTTAGCAGTAAATGGTGTCGCCTTTTTTGATTTTGCAAGCTATATATTACAAGCTATATATATTTGCAATATAATTGCATTGGAGGGACTTGTGGCTAAGTAATAACAGCTGCAAGGGTCTATTGATCAGGTTAAGCTACGCTTGCCGCGGTTGGTCCGTGGATGGGTGATCATCTTTACATACCAAAACCCCCTGTGCTTCAGATCTAAAGTCTACAAAGCGTATTTACAAAATATAGAAAAATCTATCAAAACGATAGGTAAATAAAATATAAAATCCTATTAAAACCAAGTGACGTGATTGCCTTCAAAATTTAATTCATTTAGAATTGAAATATTTTAGAAGCAACGTTGGACATGATATTAATTTAATATTAATATCGTGCAAAAACTTTCCCAGACGTATTAAAATCTCCACCAAAATTATAAGTAATTTTCAATCACATTTTGATAGTAATACGTTTTTTATCGCCCCTCGCACGCGCGCCATTTGTTGGCGGCCATGACACTTGACTTGACACCCCAGGGGAGCATGGGAACCCGCCATTGATAACATAAGCCCTCTAATGCGTGGTACTAATGATAATAATGTTTCATTAATATGAACCATATTTTTTGGATTTTGGCCCACATGATAAATCTATAATGTTTGTTTTTTTTTTTGTTTATAATTTTCCAGAATTCGACACAGATAATTTATAATCAGGATTAACACATAAAATTAATACTTTTATACGATTAATACTTTTTATCCCGATATTCTCACGGATTCGAAACTTATGTGGGTAAAAACCGAGGGGCGCTGCTACGATATCTGTGTGCCAAATTTCATCCAAGTCCGTTCGTAGCTTTTGCGTGAAAGAGTAACAACATTCATCAGTAACACACATCCATCCATCCATCCTTTAGTAGGATAAAAACTTCAACAGCAGTTCACTTAAAATGAGATACAAACATCTAAATAAAAACACCTTAAGTGCCTCTGGAGCGTTGGTGACGTTACAGGGTACATACATCCATTCCTGCTGGACATAGGCCTCACCTATTGCACGCCATTCAACTCGATTTTCGGCAACTCTCATCCAGCTTCTACCAGCCATCCTGCGAAGATTGTCGCTCCCACTTGACTGAGGGCGTCCTACCTTACGTCTCTCCAAACGGTCATCAGTTCTACGGCTAATATGGCCGCTATATTCAACAGTTATGCCGCGATCATAATTGTAATTGGCACCTTTACCTACACGTGTAGTAATTAGTTGAAACTTGTTTTTACTTCTCGTGTTGTATGCTACTGTTTTTTAGTTGTACGTTGTATCAAACTACTAAGGAAATAATTCAAAACAATGTTCAAATTGATAGGCAGTTTATAGTTTGTTACTCTAATTAATGTTACCTGCAATTTGTAAATTAATAAAAGTAATGACTTCGCAACCGACGATATTAAATAAGTCCAGTTTGTAATCCGCCTCGAAGTACCGAATTGTTCTTCTCGTCTAACAAGTACACACCTTCAAAGCTGTAGGTATAATTATGTGATCTTATACCAATCGAGTTACTGTTTCCAGTTTAGAAACTGTTTAAAAAATAATACACCCTATAGACAATTTAATAAAATTTTGCCTCTGTCATCAAATATGTTAAGTAGCGACATCTACAATTTTGAGGTATTAAGTAACGAGTGGCGACATCTTGCTTCACATTAGTTCAAACGCACACGAAAACTGTGTGAAGTATTTATAACACAAGCTAGTTGCACAACTGTTGGACAGGGGGCGCTGTTTTAAGTTTATGGACCATTATGGTAGAAAGATGTAAAATTCGTATAAAAGAGGGGTGCGTGTACAACAGTTTTTTTGGATGCATATTGTATGACGAGCTCTGCTTAATGCACTAAACAAAGGACCTCAGATTGGGGTGGGCGACAAAAGGTAAGTTTTATTATTACTTTGGTAAGTATTATTACATTTTACTTTTAGTAGGTAAGAAGCCCACTTTTTTTGTTGTTTATATATAAAACACTAGCTTTTGCCCGCGACTTCGTTCGCGTGGAATAGTGACTTCACCAATAGATGACACCGACTCTTGACCAATAGATGGCGCTGTATGTCCGGAATAAATTTTATTTTTTATTTTATTTTTTATTTTTTGTAATAAAAACTATCCTATGTCCATTCTCAAGTTCCAAACTATGTCTGTACCAAATTTCACACAAATCGGTTCAGTAGTTTAGGCGTGAAGCAAAGACAGACAGACAGACAGACAGACAGACAGAGTTACTTTCGCATTTATAATATTAGTTTGGATGTATGTGCTCAGCGCTTCTCCATTCTCCTTCCAGACCAGAAGGTGGAACTCTCTGCCGGCGTCTGTGTTTCCTGCCACATAACCTGTCGCCAGCCTTCAAAGCAAGAGTGAATAGACATCTTCCGGGCTCGCTAGTTCTATTGTAGACTTCATCCATCGCTTTTTACCAGCCCCAATCGAGGTCAAGAGCAGGCATATTTTTCAATAAAAATAAAAAAGGTACATAATTAAGTTAATAAAACCACAGTGTATTTAAAAATCAAACTAATAATTACTTTATTTAGGCGTATTTTCCAGCGTTACATAAAACATACTAGAAGTTTTTAGTTCATAATATTCGATTTGACTTAACTTACTACGATAGAGGAAAAGTTAGGGTCGTTTACACTTTAACTAGTAGCAATACATTGCGTTTTATGTATGAACCAAGTGCGACTAGTTCTATTTTGACCGCCAATGTACTTTAAATCCCTGTACTAGTTGAAGTGTAAACGGTTCTTTTAACATAATTTAAATAGTTTATTGTCAAACATGGCTAGAGTTATCATTCAAATATATTCTTTCTTTGTCACTAATCATAGTACCGAAAATTTCCGCAGTATCTCAATGGCGCTAGTTGGCGACACAAATCTGAAATTTCTAAATTTCAGATTTGTGTATACTTCATTACTTGAGAAATGTAATAAAATACAGTAATGAAATAAATACATATTTTTTCTATTTATCGCAAATACGATCCTATGAGCTTCAATTTTGTACCCCAAGTATGATTATAATTTCACTAACCCCAAAAATTTTGTCACAGCATCTTTTCATTTTAAATAATTGTTCTTTTAGTTAGGTAGTGTTAAAACTACTTCACAGTTAGTACGTTCTTGTTATGTCCCATGTAGTCAAAAGTACGAGTGGTCATTTAGTTATAGATATTTATTTAAATAACAATAATTCATCAAGTCCTTTCTATTGCTCGTCACTCCCTCCATCTTTAAAATAATAATATGATCGATCAGCCTATAATGTTCCCACTGCTGGGACTCAGGCCTCCTCTCGGTGAGTGGGAGTGGGTCGTAATTCACCACGCGGACCCAGTGCGGATTGGTAGATGCAGTATGTCTTCGAATTTTTGGTTCTAGGACATGCCGGTTTCCTCACGATGTTTTCTTTCACCGTTTTGACAGCAGTGGTGACGAAATCATTTACACAAAGTAATGAGCTTACTTGGGTTCGAACCCACGACCTACGACACATACGAAAATAATAATGAAAAACTTAAACTAGCGCCATCTACCTTCAACACTTATAATTATTATTGTCAATTTCAAACCTTATGGTCGTCTTGGAAGTTCGTTGCTTAGATTACAGAGAAAATATAAATTATAATAATCTATGGTAAAATTGTTATTGTTTACAGTTATTTTGTACAATCTAAAGTCTTTTAAGGAGACACTAAGCTAGTTAAAGCCTTTCTATCTTATTCTACGAGGTGGTGCTGTGAGCCAAAATATACTTTACACTGTAGGTAATTAGGTTAATATTTCTTGGAATTTTTCTGAGGGAAAATATAATTGCTTTAGGACATAAGGAACAAATTAATTAAAATTTAATATGAATATTTAAACTGACCCGAAATTGAAAGGGCTATTACATGAGACTAAAACAAAACTGGCGAAAAGGGGGTGCATCTCTGCTGACACTTGACAACAACTTTTACTATGGGACCAAAACTGAAATCGCAAAAAAAAAATCAGCAGTTCCCAACATTTTTGTTCGCATAACTCGTCAAAATATAAGGAGCAGCTGATTTTTTTTTCGCGATTTCAGGTTTGGTGCTATAGTAAAAGTTGTTCATAATGATGAGTACAATGACCTCTTAAGAGGTTGTTGGTGTTTTACAAATAACCCTGTATAAACTAATAGTTTAAACCAATCACTAGATTTCACAAGAATACGTAAATGTCTAATACATATAATATGTCTTTAATATTTCCATTAGTTATAATTAAAGTTATTACATTAAGTATAGTACTATATTTTCCCGCAAAATAATTACTACAATAATAGTAATAATAGTCTGTATGTCAATTATTTGTAATTACTGTAATATAAGTACATCAGAATATTTATCATCATAAGGACTCGGCCACACTTAGCATAAGGACCAATCACATTTTTCTCACATTCAATTCGTGTCCTTATCTAAAAAAATAAAATTACCAACATCATCTTCATATAAATGATAACTATAAAAATTGATCCTCTAAAAAACTTATTGACCATCTAATGATGTAATTTTTTTTACAAATAATTGAGCCCCTTTAACTTTCTGGCATTTTCTCACAGTGGGTCGCAGTAACTAAGCTAGGGTACCCCGACTAAACGAGTTAGGTTTGGTTAGAACTGTGACCAACCACGCGCGAGCCGAATTGGTCGCAGTAACTAAGCAAGGGCACCTTGAACAAATGGGTTAGGTTAGGTTATAACTGTGACCAAACGCTACATCCTATGATCCATAATTATATCATCTTGGCTATAAAGTATTTTTAAGGCCCTCAAAATAGGAATTATCTGACGTTTACTAAAGCGGCGCAATCATTATATTAGAGTTTCAATAATATTTTTATTAGCGCAGTTCGATTAAATACCTACTATGCCTTATAGAATGAGCATCTTTAGTATGGTTACAACAAATTTTGACAAAATGTGACTGGTCCTTTGTGTCGAGTTTTCAGTATTTTCCTGTAAACGGAATAGAATCTAGAACAGGCACACTTGACTACCACGTCACGTAGCTAAAAGGCTAAGCCTTAAGACTAAAATTCATTTATTTTCATACTCCACACCGTTTTACCTAAACACACAGAAATTTAAAAAAAAAGTCGTTGAAGAACTGATTTTTTTCGGTGCACATAAGAATCTCTCAGAAGAACTTCTGTTAAAGCAGCTCAGAAGCAGGTCTGGCTCGAACCATTTTTAGAACACGTCAAATTAGATTAGTTAGCGAAACGCCGCTGACATGATGAGTATCGATATCTTAACACGATAAAACAAAAAAGAAATTAATTTGTTGACTTTATTTGTGGGGTCATCGACTACAGTTAGTGGAGTCTCTTGAAATATAAGTTAAAAATAATAATTATTTTATTTTGTATTTCGTTCACTGGCGTGATTGGTATCGATTTAGAAACACAACAAAGCAAAAGAAAACATATTTTCTCAACTCATACTTCAAGTAACAACACTACCTCTATATTCTACTATAAATATATACCTATAATATAATTCTACTATAAAGAACATCAAACCTTTTACATTTTTATTTTATTTTGGTTAGATCGCCTGCGGAGTTTCGCTAGCTTTTTTATTTTTTAATAACCTTTATTTTTAAATGTGCTCCTACATTAAAATACGCTCAGACCTTTACATAAATTTCAAAGCTTTTAAATAATAAGAATAAAATATACATAATTATTTTACCATTATAATATATATATTGAAATAAAGGTAAGCCCACACACATTTTCATCTACAACATACACTTCTAATGCAAGCAAGCTGTAAGAAGGGAACTTACGTAAGATGAAGCAACACTATTATTTTTTTAATACATATTTCATTTTAGTATTATAAAAAATCTAGAAAATGTATAAATTCACAACCTATTAAATTTGTCTATTAATAATCCGTGTGATTATGATTTTTTTTTAATATTAATAATTATTTTTTCTCGAATATTTTTCTCTAGAGAAACTATTTGCAAATAATTGATTAATAATTATTTTATTTGATCTTACTGCAGGGGTTTAGGCCTTCTAATTAATGAATTATGTCTTATTAGATTACAATTACGTCAACCATTGTAATAATTATAATTATTCTAAAGTTTTGTCTTTACGATGTGTCGAAGTAGTGACCGTTAATCAGTCACATCATTTTAAATTATTGTTACCAAAATACAACCAGCGGGGTAATTTCGTAACACACTAGCAGTAGCAATGGCTTTCATTTTGACAGTTCAACAACATTCATTGCGTTATTTACACTGCTGAGTAGACAAATTTTTCGAACTTATGAAGCAATGGATAAGCAATGTCCTTCAAAATGATTCAGATTGAGATTAAAAGTGTGTTACGCAATTAGAGTGCTGTTATATTTTATTCTACTGTTTTTCCTTTACGATGTTTGTAATTCTATGGTTCAAAGGAACATGGTTTAATCATGGCAATATTCAAATCCAATTTCAGAAATTACCTTTTTGTAAACTGTTTTTTTTTTTTCTTAGATAACATTGAGGGTATGTAGGGTTATCTATTCATACACAAAATATTTTAAGAGATATACCTATAGGTGGTAAATAAACCAAAAATGAAAAAATAAATAAATAGGTACATAATTGAAAAAAAGTACCTGACACACATAATAAATGCTAACTTCCTATTATTTTTTCACATCCATTACGCTAGTTTCTACCTAGTAGTTACTGTCATTGAAGCGGAGTAAAGGTTTTATGCAAAATGTCTCAAGCAATTTTAAGATTATAATAATTAGGTAGGTACATTAAAAAAAACCTGGTTAAAAAAATCGTTGCTATGATATTTTACCACCTACTTATAGATTTTTTTCTTATTATATTTCGTGTATGAATTGTATATCTTGACATCTTGATAATCTATAAGTTATTATAGTTTTAAAAACATAACTGGAGGGGGAAATGTGGGTGTTCTTTGTAGGTACACCTCTAGCCCAACCCTCGTTCCCAATTGCAACCAAATACCTATATCAAATCTCATATAATTTTTTAAACGTACTTTTTTGTTTCAATAATTATAAACTTTAAATGAATATTGATAGAATAGATATTAGTATGGCAGGTTTACACTAACGAAGGCAACGTTCTAACTGGACAATTACACAATCTTACAGTTCGGATTAACTTTCCTTAAAGCAATATTATTAATAGGTCTAAATATGTTTTCGATTCAAGAACATTTGGTAAGGAGGTGGTTTTACTATCTGGTTTTTTTTTTGGGCTGGTACTAAAAAAAAACCTACAGATTACTAGAAACTACAGATTATTGCCCTCAACCGAGCATAAATACAGATTTATGTTCCGTTGATGGCAATAATCTGTAGTTTCTGGCCCCATGGGAAAAAAAGCATGAGTTTATGTATATTCAAATTTATTTTATGTTTCAATTTGACGTTATGTCAAGTTAAACAAATATCAACTTTATTATAGTGGATATTAAGTTGATTTCAGAGTGACTAGCACTATTGAAAAACTTATAAAAATGTTTGAAGTTGTAGCGTAAATTGAACAATATTGTGTAGGAATTAAAGTTATTTTTCCATAAACTCATATTTGTTTACATTTTTGGCGAACAGATCGCGATTCAAATTTACGTGTACGTGTACCTCTTTCACACCTGATCAAACGTTCTCAAGATCGGGTAACAAAAATTCCAAGGAACTATATTTTTTCAGAATAATTATTAATATTAGGTACAACATTAAACAGTAAAATGTAGCAATAGAATCTAACGCTAACCCACAACAGCAGTTCATAAGTTACCGACTTTATACTCTATGAAAAATAATATACTTGTTCCCATAAATGTTTTAAAAATGATAAATTATTTGAAGTATACAATAAATAGATCTTTTTTAGACGATGCTTTAGATTTTCATGTTAGAATGACATGAAATGAATGTAAGGATATCATAAAAATAAAATCTTTTAAAATAAAAGTATTCCGCGGGGTAATTGCGTAACACACTAACTAACAGTAGAAATGGCTTTCATTTTGGCAGTTCAACAACATTCATTCCGTTATTTATATTGTTGAGCAGAATTTTTTTTCTAGCATGAAGCAATATATTAGCAATATCGTTCAAAATGATTCAGGTAACGATTCAAAGTGTGTTACGTAATTAGGGTGCGGTTCACGAATACGTAGTGTAATATTTTTTTCAATATCAGCACAGTTTTAACAAATTCTTCCTCCATATATTCAGTGAAAATTTATGACGAAGCTTCTTTATTTTCATTAAGTTTCAGAATATAATCCTATAATAATATAATTTCTACAGTCACTGCATCCTTCTATAATTCACTCAAATAAATCTTACCATTCAGAATCAAACCATCTCTAGGCTAATAATAATTTATAATTCATAATTAATTATTTATTTATTGTCTTAATTATTGTCGTAGTTAAGATAGGAAAGCTCGATAAAATATTAACCAGTATTTAAGATAGATACTTTCGTTATTCTCGAGAACATGGGAAATATATTTTTTTCTATTTTTTTTTTAAATATCTCTAAGGAGAAAAGAGGTAAAAGTATGGACCACTGCAATCTTGAACAAACTAAGTTCAAATGAAACTATTTAGATATGGATTTAAGGATATGCGAGTAAAATATCTCATTTTACTAAAATTTCTAAAGATTAAGATCGCCCACCATAAAATTATGTGGCGTATTATTTTTTATTAAAAAATCTTTTAAAAGCACAGCCAAAATTTCGCGGTGGATTCGATATAATTTTGTTCCTACGTACAATTTGTTCTCTAAACTTCGTGCTTACTTGAGAACTTAGCATTCTTTTAAGCCACTTTAAATACAGGGAGCTACCTCATTTTCTCTAGCTTACATTTATATACATGACGTCTTGACCCTAACTCATAGAACTTAATTTTGAACGCCTTTTTCCTTGGTGTTTAACGTCCATCATTTAGGAATAAGAACCTTTATAGATTTTACTGTCAATTTATGCATACTTAAAATTTAAGTTTATTGTTTCAAACCTCTATTTTCATTATAATTACTTTAAAGTTAGGAGTCCATCCCAATATCCTTTCCATCAACACTTTCTACATAATCTACATCTAAACCAAAAGCTTTCAAGTAAGCACGAAGGAAAATTAACCTTTTACCTCTTTGGTGATAAACTTTGAACGTAATTTGGGTCCATCTCATCCAAGTCCTTACCTTTGGTCTCTGGGACGCAGCACACCACGAAACAGAGACCACCAACACTTATAGAAGCGTACAACCAAAACGCACCGTGCAATCCCAATGTCTGCTGAAAGTCCACAAAGGTCTTGACACCGACGAAAGCGCAGAGATAGCTAAACGCCGTCGCCATGGCGCTGCCAAACGCTCTGTACTCCAACGGAAACAGCTCCCCAATCAACAGCCAAGATATAGGGCTCATACCCAAAGAAAAGGCTATTGTAAAAACTAGGACACACAACAAAGGAATCCAGTCATTCTGCCCTATCGTCTGATGGAACATGACGTTTTGAATTCTCTGATTACGATGAACTTCTTCGTAGTACGCGTAGCTTCCGAACCCGGCCAACGCCATGGACATTAAGACAGAACTCACTATCAGTAACGGAAGACGGCCCACAGTATCTATCAGCAAGCCTGAGAGACAAGAGGCGAGAAGCTGGACGAAGGACACAGCAATCGCCGCTCCATGAGGGTTCATACCACCGAAAGTCTTCCTAAATATTGGCACAGCGTAGAACGAGAACGCATGAGCCCCAGAAAACCTTTGGAACATCATAAGCCCGCACGTCACTAAAATTGGTCCTAAGAGCCTATTCATCGTCCTTACGTCAAAGGAATTTATAAGTTGACTCCCAGACATTTGACTCTGTCTCTGGCTAAAGTTCTTGCTTGCTAGAACATTTGTGCGTATTGTAGCTAACTCCTGAGCCACGTCTGAGTCAGGACCTCGTAACCAGAGAAGACTTTTGTACGCTTCCTCGTCTTTTCCTGTTAGGACGAGGTAGCTTGGTGTTTCTGGTATGTATAGTACGGTGCAGAACAGAAGTAAAGGGGCAGCAGATATGCATAAAGCTAGTTGTTGCCAGTCGAGGTAGGCACCGATGGTGAAGCTGAAGAGGACTCCGAGATGGCCGACTATTTTGAGCACAGCGCTGAGGCAGCCACGAATGTCGGGGACTGATATCTCGCTGATGTAGACCTGAAATTAGATAGTAATAATAATTATTCAGTGTTTGGGATTTGAGTAGCAATAAAAATCACTTTTATACTAAGATTATTTTATGATTCGAAGACATGTGACGTCCACTAACCCGTATTGAGCCCGCGTGGTGAATTACGACCCACTCCGTCACAAAAGATATTCATACCGAACTATCTATTTCGTCCTCACACCCTGTAGCCATATTGGTTCTTCTAGACTCTTTCGTTCTCTCGCTTTCCATTCCCTCTATTACTTCCGCATTAATTCCCACATGTATTAGAAATAGAAACAGAAAACGTATATTTGCATAGAACACAGGTCAGACTTTTTATTTTTCGACCTTTATTGTCCCACTGCTGGGCAAAGGACCTCCGACAGGTCAGCTGTTACAAGAAAATGTTCGGTGTTCTATTATGTGCATTGAGGATGAAAACACCTTATTCAAAGGCAAATTAGAATCTAAAGACTTATCGACAAACTTCTTCACAATTTTTACGAGCTGAAGTAAAATACTTTTTGGTCGAACCGTTAATTTACGAATTAATTCCAAGCCACCATTCTTCCTTTTTATATAAAACTTCAAATTAGTTTTTAACAACGAATACTAATTACAAAGTTAGTGTTTAAATCGCCAAGAATAAATACATCAAACAAGCGACAAATTAATTTAATTTTAACCGGTTTTGAAGCAATAAATAAGTAATTCTATCGTTAGAGAAGTTTCCTTTTGAGCGAAATTTTCTGAATAAACTTCCGGCTTGGAGAACCAGCCAGTGTTACCGGCTGAATATATAACTTGTGTAAAGTTTTAGACCGCTTTCGCATTTCTGCGACTTTAGCAGCACGACATTCGCGCGAGAGACGCGCGACAGTAGATCAGTCAGAATTTCATATTACAAACATGAGCTGGAGTACTATCAAAAGCAGGAGCAACAATGTTTCCCTGTCGGAATGCATTTTTTAAATGAAGTGCGCCCAGCCGCGCTGCAATCGCGCGGCTGTTCTTATGATGTGAAGGTATCTGTTTCTGCTGCGCTGCTAAGACAAATTATTAAATTAAATAAGAGAGAGAGAAGAAGAGAACATTAGTGCAAGAGACAGATAAGAGTACAGTAGTGCAAGTAAATGCATAAACACTGGATGGTAACTCGTTGAAAAGGTTCTTGGGTATCCAATCATGAATTTTGATTATTTCTTAAAAGAACAATAATGAACAGTCGACAGACAAAACACTTGTAATACCAACGAATTTGCCTTTTAGGGCCCGATTACATGTAGCGCAATCACACCACAACGCGGCGACAAAATGTGGGCAAGCAATAGTTCCGTGTGAATAGTGTCGCTGCAGATTCTTGCAGTTGCGTTGTGGTAACTACAAAATGTGGTTGAGTTGCCGCTAGTAGTTGCGATGTGGTTGCATTGTGGCTAATGTTTGCATAAAACAGACGTTGTGGTTGTGTTGTAGCTACCACGTGGGCTTGATTGATGTGGTCGGTATCGCCCACACGGTTGATTGCGACAGCCAATTATGGTCCGTGTCTGTCGAACTGTCCACGTATTGTCGTTGTAGTGTGGTTATGGTTGTGGTGTGGTTGTGGTATGAGTGATCGGGCCCTTAGTTGCAAACCGTAGAGACGATATTGAAATTGATTGTCCCATTTACTTGCCATTATATTTCACAGACTGCGGTCTTTCTTAAGAAACTTACTACGAAGGGCTATAGGAAATGCTAAAAAGAAGAAGATTACAGCCAAACTTAATCAAACAACTAAGTACAATAGAGATTTTATCTTGTCTTTGATCCGTCGTCGTAAGGCGTGGTCAAGTCACTAATTGTCTGAAACATGCGGGCTACAAAATTGGTCCTTCAAGTCTTCACCCAACATTGCTGAAGCAATGTGCTACTTATAACAAGGAAGCAAAGGTCTGCTTTTGACTGGTTCGCGTAATTTAAATTGAAATGTCTGTACAAATAATTTCCCTAAACTTGTAATGAATAATTTGACAGTTATCTTTATCTGATGTTTAAATCTGTTTGAAATTTTGAGGGACAAAGCAATTAGTGAGAATACTTTGTTTCGTTTTTCTCGTCTTTTGTTATTTTAAATATTGCTACTGAGAAATTTCAATCTAGAATTTATCAGTAGCAGCTCGGAGTCTAGATTTGTACCTGGTTGATGGCAATGGGCTCGCCTCTTCTTACATGGTACTTAAACATAACTGGAGAAATGTGGGTGTATAACTATGGGTACTTTTCTGCCTAAGCCTTCGGGGATTACCAACTGAAACCAGCGCTGAGTCTCTGTCTCGCATAGGGCCTTAGCATTATGCTGAGCGATGGCCGTTTTGCGTGGATATGAGGCATATTTCCCACGAACTTGTGCTTTTTGTGTTTATGTTCTTTCTCTGCATTATGATAGCCGCAAATAAACGTATTTTATTTATTTCTTTGTTCAAAATGCTATTACTGCCACGGGCACTAAACTGAAGATCATGAGAAAAACATTATTAAGCCAGACAGCGTGGCATGACCACTATAGCAACGGGTTTTGTCGACGGAAGAATAGACAAAACGACAGATAAAATTGACAAAATGACAGATCGAATAGACAAAATGACAGATAGAATAGACAAAATGGCAGATTGAATAGATAAAATGGACGTAGTTACACGATAAGGATCCAATCCACAAAACTACCAAAATTGAGTTAACTATACCAAAGAGACCGTAAAGGTCGATATTTTCGGTCAGCAAAAAGATCCCAGTGAAATACGAACACATGACATTGTCATAAACACGAGGTACCAGTCCACATGTATGGCGGGCGTTTATTATGAATCTACTGAAAAAATCCAATCCTCATGGATCATTAGTGAGAAACAGTTCACATGTATGGCGGGCATTTATTATGAATCCACTGAAAAAATCCAATCCTCATGGATCATTAGTGAGAAACAATATTTATTGGTAATAGTATTAAATAAGTAATCTTAAAAGAGATCCAATTCACTTGGATCCTTTCTGATAATTATTGTTACTTCAAAAACCGATACTAAAAAACGATACTAAAAATGATAGGTTAATGCAATAAATTGTATTTAATAGACAATGTAATACTCCTTAAATGAAAGTAAAAAAAAATATGAGTCACCATACATTTTATTAACACAAAATTACATAAAGAAAAAAACTGCTGATCTCTCCTTAAAACAAAAATAGGAAACATGAAATTTTTGAACTTTATTACGATTTTCTTGAATTTTAATACTTCGTATTGCCTCCTCGGGCTTCCATTACTGCGTTTACGCGGTTTGGCATGCTGTACACCAAGTTCCTTATACGATTTTGGGGAATATTCTCCCATTCCTCTGTGAGAGCAATTTTGAGCTCACGAAGCGTGATTGGGGGAGGGTTTCGTTGTTTTACGCATCTGCCTAGCTCGTCCCAAGCATGCTCGATCGGGTTGATATCCGGGCTGCGCGCTGGCCACTCCATACGAGTAATGTTCATCTCTTGAAGGTAGTCATTCACAATCCTACCTGTATGAGGTCGGGCATTGTCATGCATAAATATACCATCCTCACCTAAATTGACCATAAATGGACCAACGTGATCATTGAGGATTTCTTCCACATATCTTACGCTAGTTAAAGAGCCGTTTTCTATGATCACCAGCTCTGTGCGACTTTCAGAAGAAATTCCGGCCCACACAAGTACAGACCCACCACCGTAGGCTATTTTTTCTTCGATGCATGCTTGCTTGAATCTTTCCCCTGGTCTTCGATACACTCTGTGTCTTCCATCGTGCTTGTAGAGCATAAATTTTGATTCGTCGGAGAACATAACTTTTCTCAACCAATCTTCAATACTCCAATTTACGTGGCTCTGGGCATATCTTAGTCTTGAAATACTATGCCCACGCTCCAGTTTAGGGCCGTTTGCAGGTCTAAGGGGTTTTAAGTTAGATTCAGCAAGCCGACGTCTTACTGTCCATGCACTTGGGTTACTTCCTCCGAGGCGTCGAAACTGATTTGTGAGTTCAGTTCCTGTGAGAAAGCGATTTCGAAGCATGGTGTTCACCAAGTATCGGTCTTCTCGTGCTGTGGTACACCTGGTTCTGCCCGTTCCTGGTCTGCGTAGGTTAGAACCAGTTTCTTCGTAACGTCGGAGAACTCTTTGTACTGTTGACAGCGACACACCGACAGTCCTGGCTGTATCGCGCTGACTCCGGCCGGTTTCCAGCATTGTAAGTATTCTGGTGCATTCTTCAGGCGTAAGCGACATAATTTCAGCTTGAATAATGAATATAGAGCACTATCAACATGGTTTATGTACCCACATAAATGACAGATTACAAACAAAAGCAAAACCAAATGCTGTAATTTCGTAGTTCCATCTTCGAAAGTGACCCTTTTTCAAATTTGATTTTTTCATGATATAACTTTACAATAACTAAGAAGTTTTAATACCTTCATTTAAGGAGTATTACATTGTCTATTAAATACAATTTATTGCATTAACCTAGCATTTTTAGTTTCCGAGATTTTTAGGATTCTTCAAGTGACCCGGATTCATTGCTCTCGAGTGTATTAGTAGGTAGTTTTATTTATTTTTCAAGATTTAGTTAACAGTTCATGACGTGGTTCCTTATTGCGAAACATCATTTTATGCTGGTTTTATTGAGAATACAATTTATCAAAAAGGATCCAAACCCATATTTTCTTGAATAATATTTGAAATATCAAATTAAACTTAGTAAATTTGATTTAAAGTTAAAATATAAATAGTTTTCCTTATAATTTCAATAAAACCAACAAATTTACAGCACTGCACCATAGAAGAATTCCGATGCAAACTTTAAAATTCAATATCTCAAAACTAGCTTAATGTGGATTGGATCCTTATCGTGTAACTACGTCCAAATGAAAGATAGAATAAATAATATGAAAGATAGAATAGACAAAATGGAAGATAGAATGGACAAAATGGCAGATAGAATAGACAAAATGGCAGATAGAATAGACAAAATGGTAGATAGAATAGACAAAATGACAGATAGAATAGACAAAATGTCAGATAGAATAGATAAAATGAAAGATAGAATAGACAACATGACAAATAGAATAGACCAAATGGCAGATAGAATAGACAAAATGGTAGATAGAATAGACAAAATGACAGATAGAATAGACAAAATGTCAGATAGAATAGATAAAATGAAAGATAGAATAGACAACATGACAGATAGAATAGACCAAATGGCAGATAGAATAGACAAAATGACAGAATAGACAAAATGGCAGATAGAATAGATAAAATGAAAGATAGAATAGACAAAATGACAGATAGAATAGACAAAACGACAGATAGAATAGACCAAATGGCAGATAGAATAGACAAAATGGCAGATAGAATAGACAAAATGTCAGATAGAATAGATAAAATGAAAGATAGAATAGACAACATGACAGATAGAATAGACCAAATGGCAGATAGAATAGACAAAATGACAGAATAGACAAAATGGCAGATAGAATAGATAAAATGAAAGATAGAATAGACAAAATGACAGATAGAATAGACAAAACGACAGATAGAATAGACCAAATGGCAGATAGAATAGACAAAATGGCAGATAGAATAGACAAAATGACGGATGTCTTTAGAAATCTGTCTACTACGTTTCATTTTGTCTAATCTTCCGTTGACAAAACGGTGGTCATGCTTCGCGTCCAGATTAGAAAATATTGTCCATATGAGGAAAACTCAAACTTACCTGCGACAGCATAGTCAGTATCGAGCAGCAGAATCCTCCCAAGAAGGCAGTGATGCACATCATCCTGACTGACGTGGCGACGGTGGTCAGCAGCCAGGACAGGCTGCACGGTGCGGCAGCTAGGGACAGCACCCGACGCCGACCGTGACGCATCGCCGCGCCGCCAGCCATGCCGCCGAAGAGCGCGCCTGGAAGGACCAGAAGAGGAGTTCAAGAGCGTATAACATCATCATTATCATTCTTTGGCCCTTATCCTAATTTATTTGGGATCGGTGCAACATGTATTTTTAACCAACTTTAAAATAGGAGGAGGTTCTCAGTTCGTCGAGATCTTTTTTTTGTATGTATGTTCCCCGATTTCTCGAAGACGGCTGGACCGATTAGGAAAATTATTTTTTTGTTTGAAAGGTTATAAGTACTTCCCAGGTCAGGATCTGATGGTCAGGATCTCCAGGAGAAATGACGGGAATAGTGTACTTGCACACCTACGATTTCTAGTTACGAAAAACTGAATAATAAAACTTTAAGTTATTTTTCAGTTTGTTTTTTTGGAAATCGTTTTTTTTTTTTTTGTAAGACGTTTTTTTCCATACTTCTCTATTTTTTGTCTTGTCCGTCTCTAGTCATATCTTCTTTCACACAGTTCATCCCCTTCTCTTATTCCTCATCCCTATTCGTACTCAAAACTTTCCTCACGACATTTTCCTCATTAATTCCATCGCATCATATAGCCATACAACTGATTGAATGTGTACTAGTCGACTTTGTTCCCGTGCATATTGGATTACATTGATTTTATTTATTTTTTCGCGAGACCCTAATTCCATTTCTAAAATAATTTAGTTAACTTTTTTAATAATGCAGCCCAAGTTACTCATTATAAATAAATAAATAAATAAATATCCCTGGACATTTCACACAGCGCCATCTAGTCCCAAGCTAAGCAACCTAATGCTTGTGTTATGGTAACAAGATGGCTGATAAACTACTTATGTACATTTTTTTTTTGTAAATACATACATATTATAGATAGAAAAACACCCAGACTCAGAACAAATACATGTAGGTCATACAAATATTTTTTCCATGCGGGAATCGAACCCGCGACACGCAGCGCAGCAGTGAATCGCTTAACCACTGCGCCAACCGTGCCGTCATAACTTGAGTTATCCAGCCACTGAAAGTCTAGACAAAATCAGTTCAGCCGTTACGGAGATTAACCGGAACAAACAGACAGATAAAAATGTTATAAGGATTAACGTAGGCTACTTTTATTTTAGAAAAAGAATTATAGTCAGCGCAAAAACATTAAAACCCCACGCGGGTGAAGCCGCAGGTAGTTGAAAGTATACGAGTTTCGTCAAGTTATATTAATACAGCATCATTTCAGCAGTTATTTATGAATAAACTTCAGCATTACATTCTAATATTCTCTCCCTACATCACACCTCTGCTACGGACTCAAAGAATTTCAATTAAATTCCTTTCCTTCAGTAAAAGTCTCCAGGGTTCACAGCCAAGCGGCTCTGTGTGCAGTCCTTCTGATATCAATATACAAAATTATGATTACCAACCTTATAGCAACGACACTAAAGATCAAAATAAAGATTACTGTCATGCAAAGTCAGCGGGGACGTAACTGAAAGAACAGCACCCTCATTGCGTAACACACTTTCAATAACAATCTGAACCATTTTCTAATCCATTGCTTCATATGTTCGAAAAATGTATCTGCTCAAGAACGTAAATAACGCAATGAATGCTGTTGAACTGTCATAGTGTTACGTAATTTTTTACTGCGCTATAAATATTGGTAATTTTTGCTTCTACCTGAAGGCGTAATTAAGTTAATATTTTTGTTGAGAGAATCTGTTTTTCTTTATCGTGTTCATAATAAAAAATGTTTTCAAAAGAAGAGTGAAAGAACACTATCTGTCCACTTCATCATAGTTGTGTATGTATTTATTTTATTTTAGAAGTATTTATGTATGTTTATTTGTATGTATATATTCTCGTAATATTTGTTTAGTTTTTAAGTGAACTGTTTATTTTTGATTCTATGTATTATTGTTTGTCTCCTTTGCTCTATCACACGCTGTCTACATCTCTGTATCTATTGTCCTATCTCAGGTATGCTGGAAGAGATTTCTTATGAAATAAGCATCACCTCTGTACCTATTTTTTCTGTTCTGTTTTTCAATGTCTGTTTATATATGTGTGTACATAAATGGTTAAATAAATAATATTATCGAAAGCGAAACCCACCAAGTCTGTGAAATTTACAAAAAAAAAACTTTTTTAAACTGATATTTCAAGTGACGACACTACCTGCAGTTAATGACCCAAAAAACTCATTAAATTATTCTTTTTTATTTGATCATCATGTTAAGATAACGACACCCATAACGTCTGCGGAGTTTTGCTAGCTAATTAAATTTGACCCTGTTTATTAAAGCTTCAAAATATTAACGGGCAAAAAAAAAACAAGATTAAAAAGAAAACAGTCACAAAAATATATCTGCGTAGGCCGGGAATCGAACCCGGATCAACTGCTTGGAAGGCAACTATGCTGACCATTACACCACCAACGCATATGAGTCACAGATCGAATTACTGGTTTAATTCAACTTACAACTATTAGTAAGCTCTTAGATACAAAATATACAAAATCTATTCAAATATGTACACAAGTGGTCACGATTGCGTTTATCAATCCGTGACAATAGTTCTTTAATTACTGTTAATATCATTATTGTGGATAGATATACAAAACTTTAATTTTAAAATACATAATCATCTTCATGCAGTTTGATATTTGGTCTTTAAAATCAAAAACAGTCACAAACACAAGATTTTTTACAAAAACTGGCCAAGTGCGAGTCGGACTACGCATGAAGGGTTCCGTACCATTATCTATAAAAATCACGTCTGTTGTATGGGAGCCCCCCTTAAATATTTATTTTATTTTAATTTAATTATTTATTTTATACAGCTAAATATTCTGTGAATATTTCAAGCGTCTAACTGTTGCCGTTATTAATATCGAGCAAAAAACGGCACAAAAATCACGTTTGTTGTATGGGAGCCCCACTTAAATATTTATTTTATTCTGTTTTTAGTTTTTGTTGTTATAGAGGCAACAGAAATACATCATCTGTGAAAATTTCAACTGTCTAGCAATCACAGTTCATGAGATACAGCCTGGTGACAGACAGACAGATGGACAGTGGAGTCTTAGTAATAGGTTTACGTTATACGTAAACCTACGGTATAGGTATACGTTTTTACCCTTTGGGCACGGAACCCTAAAAAGTATCTGGGATTGTTAAAAGTTAAGTTATAAAATAATAATAAACTTGTTTTAGATTAAAAACGTTGGAACTTCGACCTTCAATATCTCTGCAACCAGTAGGTTCTGCACAGGTCAATCGGTCAGGTTAAGCTACGCATGCCTAGGTCGGTCCGTGGATCGGCTACCATCTTTACCCGGCTTTCGTGGATCGTAATTGCCCGATTCAAAACATTCAATAAGTCAACTCATCCCGCGGGATAAGTTCAAGTGGCTTCAGTTGACTAAAGAGCCGTAGATTCGTGGATCTTTCACAGCCGTGAGGCACACAATTCTCATCATCATCATCATCCTGCCCTTATCCCATGTTACTTGGGGTCGGCGCAACACGTTTTCTTCTTCCATTCTCCCCTGTCAACCGTCACGCTATCATTCACTCCCTTCTCTTTCATATCATTCCTCACACAATCCATCCATCTTTTCTTCGACCTTCCTTTCCCTCTCCATCCATCGACATGTATATTCATCACTCTTTTAGTCACACGCGTTTCGTCCCTTCTCATCACATGCCCATACCAAGCCAAGCGATTTCCTTTCAACTTTTCTGCCACTGGCGCCACTTTCAAACTTCCTCTTTTAAACTCATTTCTTACTTTACTTTATTGTGAGGCACAAAATACTATTTTAAGTTTTTTTTTTCTATTTTTGTGTGAATATTGTGTGCTTTGCTTAACTTGAATCAAATAAACTTTTTTCTGTCTTTTGTAAAAGGTCGCCAGAAGCCCGAAAGTATGACAACCATTCTTATCGTGTTACCCAGTTACTTCGTAGTGGAGCCTAAACAGGCAGTTGCTCTATGTTTTTTTTTTTTTTTGACAATGGGCTCACTCTTGACCTCAATCCAGCCCAGAGGCAGGGATGAGATCTACGGTGGAACGAGCTTGCCCAGAAGAAGCCTATTCACTCTCGCCTTGAAGAGATTCGGGTTGTATGAACTCGGGAATGCAGACGCAGGCAGACGATTCCACTCCTTAGCTGTGCGCATCAGAAAAGATGATGAGAAGCGCTTAGTGCGTATATATGGTATATTAACCAAATAGGGGTGGTATCCCGCAGTGCGTCTGGACTCTCGATGGTAAAAAGGTGAAGGCGGGATGTAGCTCTTGAGCACACTCCCCGAAGTACAGTCTGTAGAAGATGGACAGACAGGCAACACTTCGCCGGTGAGCCAAACTGTGAAGCTTTGCTCTATGAAAAATACTACCGACCCCAACTTATTTGGAAAATGGCTAGGGAGCTGATGCATTATTGTATATATTATACATATCGACCACTCTCTTTAATTTCCCTTTCAATTAAAGTAAATCAATTCAGTGCAGCCCGCTAAATTCAGGCACACACTATAATTGTTGTCTGAAACATTATTTTTTATTTTATTAATTTTGTATCTTGTGTTTCACGAACTGTGTCCAAATAAACTTTTTTTTTCTTTCTTTCTTTTCTTTCAAAATTCGAACATTAGTTTTTGCAATATGCAGGTTGTGTTAGGTTGTATCGTGATTAAAATATGATTCGCGACCGTAACAAATATAACAGAATTATAATAATTAAAATAATCAATACAACCCTCTAAATTCCTATAATCCTATTTATTGATATTTCGTGAAATTCAATAAGATTATATAAACTACTAGCTGCGCTCCGCGGTTTCACGCACATAACATTGTAATCTGATTTGAAGTGCAAACCGTTTTTCCGTTTTTGCTATAACCAATACTACCCATAGTACGTCCACAGTAATTAAAATATGCCTGATGTAAACGAGAGACAGACATACCTTCTCCGACATATATATAATATAGTCTAACTAACGTAGGTAGTTTACCTACTTAATCTAGACTTACCAAGAAAAGACAGTGAAGCCAGCCAGGACGCCTGCTGGTCGGTCAGCTGGAAGTCCCTCCTCGTGGCATTAGCCCCAGGTCCTTGCAGGGACGCTATGGCAGGGGAGCTGTACCCCTTGCCGAGGCCAGCTGAGAACGGGGCCAGGGAGACTGCGAGAGCTGCTAGTACCTGAAAATTAAGGAGGTGTTAAGTGTTTATAGCGATTTTTTGTCTATTTTATATATGACTAGCTGCGCCCCGCGGTTAATCCTGGTTATAAACTATCTGCATCCAAATCCGGTCAGTAGTTTTGGCGTGAAAGAGTAACAAATATCCATCCATCCATACAAACTTTCACATTTATAATATTAGTAGCTTCTACTCGCGACTTGTGCCCCGACCCACCACGTGGCATCGCATCGCCTGTCTGCGCGGGCTGGTGCGTGTCCCGGACGGGCAAGTGGGGGCGCGCCGCCCCGCTTTGTTAGATATGCCATGGGCTAGGACGAATTTACATTTCTTGTTCTTTTTTTTTTGATTTACGACTTTTTTTTGCTGTTGTGATCTAGACAAAGAGGCGTAATGACCATATTTAAAAAACTTGAAGAGTCCTACCAGCATACGTATTTTCTCTAGAAAGATACGTGTCCTAAATACCAGCCTGCCCCAGCAGTCTCGACGTTCGCGGTCGCAAAGTCCTGTCACTCCATACATTTCACCTGTCAATTCGGGACTTTGCGACCGAATTCGGTCGTAAAGCGATCGCTATGAATGTCGAGACTGCTGGGGCTGATATATGAACTAGTTTTGATTTTATTCACATTTTTGGCCTTCCTGTAAAATTGCACTTTTGTCTATACGCCCATTTGTTATGAAGCCTAAACAAATGTATTTTTTTTCATTCTCTCTCTCCTTCTAAAGTTTTAGATCCCACAGGCGCACCTTCCAAGATAAATGTTTTCTTCCAACCATCTTCGCACCAGTCTCGTTTACCGTACGATCTCGATAAGTAAATAATGAATGAGGGTATGTTAATGTCAACTCAATCTATTCCGTGACACGTCCGCACGTGCTCGCCTACCGGTTACCGAAAATTCACGAAAAATTACGTAAAAAGCGGCCAAGTGCGAGTCGGGCTTCCAGATGAAGGGTTCCGTCCGTACCACCAATCAATCTGCCTAGCTTTTTCCCAACTAAGTTGGGAACAAATTTCAGTGTAACCGGATGCAGCCGAATACCAGTATTTTACATGGCGACTGCCCCGCTATCACCGCACAATATAAAACACTAAATTTAAAAAAAAACCTTTGGTAATAAAACATTTCAGTTTATTTTTTTTATTTTATTTTATTAGGTACATTAAGTATTTGTTGTTGTAGCGGTCAAAGCAGTACACACTCTGAAAAATATTCAAGTGTCTACCTATTACGGTTCAAAAGATACAGCCTTCTGGCAGACGGGCTTAGTAATTGGTTCCCGCTGGCACCCTTGGGATACGGAACCCTAAAAACCTGCCCTTAGGAACTCCTTACCGGTTTGTTTGACAAACAACAACACAGAAACATGGTAGTGTATAAACAGTCTTGGTTGAAAGACACGTAACGTTTTTAGGGACGATCCATTTGAGATATTGATTTTTAAATGTGGCAGTTGAGAGGGGCTCGTGGCTAAATGATAACAGCCGGGTCGATCGAAGGTAAAACAATGCTTACCACGGTCGGTTCCTGTATGACTATCCATTACAAACCGACCCCTGACCCCTCCGTGCCTCAGAAAGCACATTGCGGCTGTCATTCGTAGATCTTTGACAGTCGTTACGGGTACTCAGAAGCGCAAAAGTTTGAGAACCAAGAGGTATCTTGTTACCCAGTGACGGTTGTGGAGATCAAAAGCTGTTTTTTTTTTTTGAGTAGGTGCTAAATATAATGAAGCTACCTAAAGCTTACCAACTATAAAAAAAATATCCTGAACTAGCATAATATAGTCATAAGGGTCCATATACTCCAAAAGCAGTCAATAAAGTGGGACTTGGCAATTGTCCGCCAAGTCCCACTTTTTGGCTGATTTTCATCATCATCCGAATGTCAAACGAATCATGGGTCAAAACTACCAGAATGTAGGTCCCACTGACGTCTGCCGACCTCGAGGCAGGCTCAGGAGAAGATGGTGGGACGAGCTTGACGCATACATACAGAATTGGTCCCACACTACCTCAATCTGGAGAGCAGTGGAAAAGACAAAGAGAGGCCTTTGACCTGCACAGTGATAAGACATTGCATAAGCATAATCAGCCTGTAATATCCCCACTGCTGGGACACAAGCCTCCTCTCTGTGAGAGGGAGTGGGCCATAATCCAACACGCGATCACATGTCTTCAAATTTTTTGGTTCTAGGACATGCTGGTTTCCTCGCGATGTTTTCCTTTACCGTTTTGAGACTAGTTGTGAACTCACGACCTACAGCTCGTCGATACCACTGGGTCACTGGACCACACTAGGGCAACATATGTAGACTAAAAATTAAATAAAAGCGCATACTCCAGCGGAAAGGCGATTGTAACATAGTTGGGAAAACTCTACGTCGATAGAAACAGCACATTTTAGCATTTATGTACTCGGCTTTCGCAAAGACATGAATATTCATCATTTGATGCAAGCAATGCTGAAGTGTTCCTACATTAATATTGTTTGTCTATGCACTTCATTTTAAAGAAACTTAGTTTGTAATGTACGGTAAAATATCGAACTGGTGAAACTTTAAAAAAATACTACATTAAAAATACATACTAAAATACTACGAAGTTTTCGTTGAGAAAATAGAAAATTTTTACTGTCCTACCTGGAAAGTTTTTAAATTGGTAAGTAACTTTACAGGTTAACAGCAAGTTGAGACGACATGAGTAGCTTAAAAAATATTACCTACAGCTAGGTTAAAATGTTTTTTTTTGTCAGTATCTTGGAGCGGGGTACGAATTCTAGAATGGAGATTAGAGAGGTGATTTCAGATATGTAGTATATGTGGTATGTGTGTGTGTATATGTGCTTCGTTTGGTTCAGTGTCAGGGTATTTATAATTATTTTTCGAGTCATAACAACTAGTGTGTTGTAACATTATCTTCATTTATTTTTTTTGCTACTGAATTAAGTAGTATTTAACGGGGTGAATAGGGATGCAGGGGTGAATCGGGACGAAACTTCAAAATGGATTTTAACGTTGAAATAATATAGTTTGTTACCAGAAAATACTATAATGTGTTTACTGCTTTTTAATTAAAGATTAAGTGTTCTTGTCAGCAACAAACTACATTATTTTAAAGTACAAATCCATTTTAAAGTTTCGTCCCGATTCACCCCTGCATCCCTATTCACCCCGTTTTACGTGTGTTTTTCGTTTGTGTGTTTTTCGTCGTTTGAGTTTTGAGTTTGAGTTTACCGGTAGTAAGATATACTATATTACAACTAGTGGGAGTCTCTATTTCCCACTTGTTCTACCTGTTCCATCGCTAGAACTAATGGGATATTAGGTATACTTCTGCCTAACCCTTCAAGAATTAGAGCCGTGATGTTATGTTATTATTTGACTATCAGATGTTATAAACCAGATCCTAGAGTCAATAGGTGGGTAGCATATGATAGACATTTTATTTATTTATTTACGCAAAACTTACCTACAACTGCCATTACAGATCTGCGATCCAATGCGATAGAGTGGCCTTACATGCTAAATCCTTAATCTACGTCCTTTAAAATACATAATAACTAATAACTTATTATTTATAATGCAGATTTTGGCTGCCGGAGCATGTAAGTATTAGGTACATCAGAATCTTAATAAATTTATAAGGACTACACAAAGACAATTAGGTAATTATTTGGACGTAGTTATGCTACAACGTTCCAATCCACAAGGTGGTCAAAATTGAGTTTTTGAGCCCAAGCTAGGTATTTTGGATCGTCCTATCTAGTGCTGAAGACACTGACTCTCTTACGACAATAACTATTGAAATAATTAAGCGGTCTAAATGATAAAACGAACCAAAAGATCTAATTATAATCTTATAAAGTGACATTACATTTGGATCGTACTGTTTTAATTCGTTTTGGACTGAATAACATAAAAATAATGATCCATTCATCTTGTTATATTATTTTTTTTTTATTTCTATTTCTTCAAAACATTCCATGTACTTAATACTGTGTACGATAATATTTGTACTGTTTAACAACTGATAACCATCCACTCTACCCTACTTCACTTTGGCAACGTTTTCTGCATAACTAATAGTTGACGGGGTTGTATGTACCAACAACGCACCCAAAGAGGTCGTTATCTTGTTTATATAGTTAATGTACCTACTCGGTTTCTGTTTTACAAATTATGATGAAGGAAAACCTCGTCTTCACCTGTATCCTAACTGCATAACACACTATCTCAATCTGATTAATTTTGAAAGATATTGCTAATCCATTGGTTCATATCATCGAAAAATTTGACTGCGCAACAACGTAAATAACGCAATGAATGTTGTTGAACTGTCAAAATGAAACCCACTGGGCTGAGCTTAACATGCTTTCCGAGTCAATCTTTACTTACCAAGACCCCTCGGTCTTGGTAAGTAAAGATTGTCACCCATCAACAGACCGACCGTGACAAGTGCAGCTTAACCTGATCGATCTACCCGTGTCACGAGAGCCACTATGTGTACACTAAATACAATACAAAAAAGGGAACAGTTAACAGCCCCAAAAAATCTACAAACGCTATTTACCTACATACCCGCAGGTAACCTTTCCCAAATTCCGGCCATCCAAAAGCTTCATGCATCGATCCGAAAGGCTGAACTCCGGCCGTATACGCAATCAAAAAATTTCCACGTCGGTATGGTGAGGCGGAATTCCGTCCGGCCGGAGTTTCGGTTCGCTCCAAAGTTTTACGGGACGGGCAATAATCCGACGGTCGTTAGTCCTTCCTAATGAGCTCGGAATACGTTAAGTATCAAGTTTTTCGGAATCAGGATTTGAGTTTGTTAAAAGGGATTATGATGGTGCATATATGTAGGGAGGTGGACGTCGATGTATGTGGCAGTAGCTAGATGTCACTGTGTCCGTTCCGTTTTTGGCGCAGCACACTTTCCTGCTAATTTGTTACATCGGACTTTTCACGTTCTATTTGTTTTTTTTTTTTTGTTTTTATCTGATGTATGTATCTGAGGGGCAATTCTCGTAATTGTAAGAGCGTTCACAGTCTGATCTCAGTCTCAATCTGTCTGTCAAAAATGCCTCGAATTTCCCTACACTTTGGCAAGTTTTTGACATTTGTTTGTCGCCGAGATGAGACTGCGACTAGATTTTGAACGTTTTAAATTACGAGAATTGGCCTTCTGGTGTTTTGTGTGCCTTTAGTCTGTGCTAAATAAATGTATTTTCTTTCTTTCTATACATATTAGGAGCGCTTTGAGTCTCGGTCTCCCAAATGTCAATGTATATTGAGAAATCCAAAAAAGGTGATATAATTTTTTTTTTTTTTTTTCAGGATGGGAAATCATCAAATGACTCCTCCCGCTCTGGGCGGAGCAGAAGGGAGTGTCAGACTCTTACTGACTAAAACCCACCCGTGTTCCTTCCTTAGCCCTTTATGTTCCAGGGCAGCGGTAACCCTTTCGGACGATCCCGCTACCCTGATCTAAAATATACATGTTCGATAGATATTGGGTTGTGGAAAACTGATGGCAGTTATCATAATCTGCAAAAGTTTATTTCAACAATACTTCGGTTTTACATTCTGCTGAAATGTGGCTAAAACGTTGAAAATCTATTAAAGAAAGACAGATTGTAGTAGCTTGATATGCTGGCGTCTGTACCTACTTATTCGTTTGAAGAGGCTCTTTTCAAGCACCGCCTTAAGGAATGATCAAACCCTCAAAAAAGCCAGCAGTAGGTATACAAAGCTAACACAAAATCAATCTCATAATAAACCGTTCAAAAAGTTAATAACTATCAAAAACCATTCAACGCACTGTCCGTCAAAACGGCTTGAATACAAACAATAAACGGCGCGCGGCTGAAATTGACCAAAGCCAAGAGAATCGATCAAAGACTAGAACAATGGCGGCACAGAATTAAAAATAAACAACTTCTATTTAGGTGTTGTGTAAAGGGAATCGATAATCATACGTGTTTTTTTATCGTACATGGCTTTTTCGTTTAATAAGTTGACATTTTTTATCGTACATGGCTTTTTCGTTTAATAAGTTGACAAGCTAAATGATAAAAACCGCATGGCTCAAAAGGAAAACAATGCTTGCACAATTTTTGTCGCCTTGTATTAATACGTAATCTATACTAATATTATTATCGGCTTCCAGTCTAACCGAATGCAGCTGAATACCAGTATTTTACATGGAGCGACTGCCTATCTGACCTCCACAACCCAGTTACTGGGTAATACGATACCCCTTGGTAAGACTGGTTGTCAGACTTTCGGGCTTCTGACTACCCGTAACGACTGTCAAAGATCCACGAATGACAGCCGGAACCAACGGCTTAACGTGCTTTCCGAGGCACGGAGTCTCGAGATGTGCGGCAAGCGTAAAGTAACCAAACTAGCCTAACTACAATATGATTTTTCATGAAATTGATGACAGGTATAAAATAAAAATAACTTGAGTAGCTTCATGATATTTCCACACTTAATAATAATAATAATCTTTATTTATTCAGACTACATGCAATGGTCTATTAGTGTTAGTAACAAAAATAGCTTAGCCTATGTTAGTACTTAATAACTAAAACAGAACGGGTCAGGTTTGTAATCGCCCACACTAACGGGCTATCTGCCCGGGCGGCTATTGCTTGCAGAATAGTGTTGGGACTGCCACGCAGCCTGCGGAGTAGCGAGGCAGATTTCTTACGCCACAGTGCATCAAATCCGTCAGTGCGCGCATCTGCAAACATTGCCGAGGCACTACAGAAGTGCGGCAATCGCAACAATACCCTGAATGCGTTATTGCAACAACAACAAAAACAAAACTGGGTAACTGGGTTGTGGAGGTCAGGTAGGCAGTCGCTCCATGTAAAATACTGGTATTCAGCTGCATCCTGTTACACTGGAAGCCGACCCCAACATAGTTGGGAAAAGGTTCGGCAGATGATGATCATTTGCCATTACTGTCTCACAGCTGGGCAAAGCCCTCCCTACTCCTCCACCTCTCTCTTCTTCCACCTTACTCTGTCCAGAGCTACCAAGGACCAATCTTTATTAACGGAGTCCAGCTCATCCCACCATCACCGTCTTGGTCTGCTCCGTCTTGGTATGTTAAGATGGTCACCCATCCACGGACCAACCGCGGCAAGCGTAGCTTACTATATACGTTATTACTTAGCTATAAGCCCCTCTAATCTCTGTTATCTCTATGTGTACAAAAAAATCTGTGTTCAATGATAGCCAATTTGCCAACAAAGCGTTATGCTCATGGTTGAGTCTTCTCATTGTAAAGGAGGCGGCTTACTTTCAATAAGGGACACTGTCGGGCTAACATCGTAATAAAAGCTTGTGGGCCCCTGGGCCCCCGGCCTCGGGAAGGAATTAAATAGGTCACCCCTGACTGGGGTCGTAATTTTGGTACGGCTTATATTATTAGCTGGAGCAGAAATATCTTGGTTATAATATAGCTGTTTACTAATTGGCTACTACGAGTAATCATTATAGTTATTCAAGGATTAGTAGATAATATAAACTAATATTATAAAGAGTAATAATTACATTTTTTGGATGAAAGAAAACATCGTAAGGAAAGCGGCATGTCCTAGAACCAAAAATTCGAAGACGGACATCTACCAGCCCGCACTGGGGCCGCGTGGATTACGGCCCTCTCCCTCATAAGCCATCATAAATGGGAATATTATAGTCTGATTATGCTATATAGTTATGCTTTTGTGCGTTTTAAACACCAAAAAATAGTTTATCTATCTTATCTAGTAAGGCAGTGGTTCCCAACCAGTGGTCCGTGGACCACCAGTGGTCCGCAGAAGCCAAAATGTGGTCCGCGAACGATTTTAAATTTGGCGGGCGGCGAGCCGTTGGTCGCCGTGCAGTGAGTGAGAAGAGCGCGGGTGGAGGGGGCGGTACGTCGGGCCGCCGTATGTAATTCCTATTAAGTTTTTAACTAAAGTTTCAGTTGGATTATTACAGTTTATTTTTATTATACCTACATAGTGGTCCCTGCTAACAAGAATAATATAAAAGTGGTCCCTGACCAAGAAAAGGTTGGGAACCCCTGTAGTAAGGTTATCAGCGCGTAGTGTTCTGTAGTCCTGCCTGCCACCAAGGAAAGAAGGTGAATACACGTCAACATCATCTGCCTAGCCTTTTCCCAACTATGTTGGAGTTCGCTTCCAGTCTAACCGGATTCAGCTGGATACCAGTATTTTACATGGAGAGACTGCCTATCTGACCTTCACAACCCGGTTACCGGGTAATACGATACCCCTTGGTAAGACTGGTTGAAACATTTTCGGGCTTCTGACGACCAGTTAGGACTGCCAAAGTTCCACGACTGCTGACCGGGACTATTGTGTGCACCAAATAAAAAGTGTATTCATCTTATACAGTCACGAGCAAAAGTATGTATACACTCGACTTTATTCAAAAGCGATTTACTCCTTTATTTTTTAATGAAATTTTATGTTGTTACGAACATAGCATTTTCGTACCCATAGGTTTATGTAATGTGTCGTATTTCAACGTTCCATTCGTTATTTAAAGTTGCCAAGTGTTGACATATTGGTGGTCGTGACTGTTACTAAGGATAGCAGCACGTAGTATTCAGTAGTTTCTGTTCCTGCCCACCTCCTAGGAAAGAGTACAAGTAAACACATTAAATATTCAACGTCGCACATGAACTCCGTACAAATCTGAGCCACACCGCATTTTAATAAGCCACAATCCGTGTTAATAACAAGATTCGAGTCGCCCGACCGCGCTCAGACATTCAGCTTGTAACTCGCGAGCTTAAGAATATCCATTTTCTTTACTTCTACGGCTTCGTGGGGACAACCTAGTTTTTGTTAGAGACGGATAATTATGAGGGGCATCAGTTTTGTTTAGAATTTTACGTGACAATTTTATTACATCATCTGCCTAGCCTTTTCCCAACGTTGATTGGGTCGGCTTCCAGTCTAACCGGATGCAGCTGAATACCAGTATTTTATATGGAGCGACTGCCTAGCTGACCTCTACAACCCAGTTACTGGGTAATACGATACCCCTCGGTAAGACTGTTTGTCAGTCTTTCTGGCTTCTGACTACCCGTAACGACTGTCAAAGATCCACGAATGACAGCCGGGACCAACGGCTTAACGTGCTTTCCGAGACACGGAGGGGTCTCGGTATGTAAAGATCAAGTCACCCATCCGTAGACCAACCGCAGCAAGCATAGCTTAACCTGATCGATCGACCTGTGTGGCTGTTATTATATATAGCAGTTTTCATAATCTCAGATAATTTGCTTTCCATTGTTAGTTAATCAGTTATCTACTTTAGCGAAATGTATTCTAAGTTGATTTTTGAGTGAACATTTGTAAAAAGGACCTTATAAGTTTTTGGTTGCAATGTAATTTGAACTTTGTTAAGTATGACATTCAGTTTGTTGTTCCATAACTGAAAAATTATCTCCAATTCTTAATCCAAATATGTAATAGTCTACTTTAGGCTGTGTAGATTCTGCCAAAAGGTTGAATATCTATCACTTTGAAGACATGCGACATCTACCAACCCGCACTGGGCCTGCATGGTAGATTACGGCCCACTCCGACGTCCACTCAGTCGGTGTCAAAAAACGAAAATGCGGAACTAACGACACCGACTTCCGAAATTAAAGTTATTTTTCACTTTGTAGTGTTTGGTTTTGGAAGTCGGTTATTTTAATTTTTTTTTTTTTCACACACACCTAAAGTTTTTTTTATTAAATGAATATAAAAGTATATACAGACTTATAACAAAAAAACAATTTTAATTATTTTGTCTTGGTGTATGTCTGTTGTGTTTGTACCGGCTAATCTCCGAAACGGCTGGACCAATTTTGACGGGACTTTCACTAGCAGCTAGCTGATGTTATAAGGAGTTACTAAGAAAAAGAATTAAGGGTTCAAATTATTTTGGCACAGCTAGTACCTATATTAGGTACCTATATTATATTTCTCGTAGGACGTCAAAAACATAAAATGTGACAGAGAAGCCCTACAATTGAGAACATCACAAAATCTCATTAATTTGTCGTTCGATTCGCTTCGAAACCGTGATACTTTACATTTAAAACTGGTAATGTTATTAGTGTCGAATCCAAATTGATTGATACTTAACTTGGCCTAGAATTTATCAGTTAAAAAGAAGTGCTTACGTAAAGAGTTTCTAATGAATCTTTGCTCCAATGGTTTTTTAAGCAATCCTAATAAATCAAAATCAGACGCCCTCAGGCTAGGTGGAGCAACGATCTTCGCAGTATGGCTGGTAGCAGCTGGATGAGAGGTGCCGAAAATCGAGTTGAATGGCGTGCAATAGGAGAGGCTTATGTCCAGCAGTGGACTATAGGCTGATGATGATGATGTTGTATAAATCAAATCGCAATTAATAATATTCAAATTCTTCATCAATTTGCCCAGCCTTTTCCCAAATATGTAAGGAACGACTCAGCCGTTGGTCCTGCGCCTACGGAGTAGTGGCGTAACACCATTAGTGGTAGATAATATCTTTTAATTTGACAGTTAAACAACATTAAATAATTTTTAATGATGTTTTTTTTTTTGTTATTTTGATCTTTAGGGTATAAGCTAAAATAGTATTTAAGTAAACTAGATAGAAAATAATGAATTAATAAAATTTTGTTATTATTTCAAGTTGTTAAATTAATATTGTTAAGAAGTTTTATTGTCCTACAATTACCATAAAGTATGCTCATGGCGCCTGTGATACAGATTAATCCTAGTACAGGCACCTAACATTATTATACCTTTGTAAGTTATTTTTAAGACTCTATGTAAATATTTTACCAATTTTAATACTAGGGCCATGGGGTCCGAGTGCCCACTTGGTTTATCGAGATATCGCCAAGCGCTTAGTCGACTCTTCACGTGACCAGAGGGCTGGCCTGTTTCTTGGCCAAAGAATTAGCATCGCCATACAACGTGGCAATGCCGCCAGCCTTTTGGGCACTGTTCCTGTTGACAGCGATGCGGACGAATTTTTTGATGCCCTATGATTCTTTTGCTTAATTTTTTTTTCTCATGTACATATGTATTATTAATAGATAAAATAAATAAACTATCACATTTTAATACTTAAGTTTATTCATTGCGCTATTTACGTTGCTGAGCAGACAAACTTTTCGAACAGTTGCGCCGATTCCCTTGTCAACAAACTAAACTAAATTTAAATTCAGTGCATCTGTTTCTTTCTATTTCAATAAGAAAAGGACAGAAGATAAATATTAGTTTAGACCTATCAAATTAGTCAGCGCCTGAGGTAACATGACGTATAATGACGTCTAAACTGTCTATGGATTATCTTAATTTGACAAGACTAAACAAGGAGCGACTGCCTAACGACTGTTGTAGGGATCAGCCATCCCAGTGTAACAAGTCCAATCTTACCAAGGGGTAACAAGACACCCCTTGGTAAAACTGGTTATCAGACTTTTGGACTTCTGAATACCCGTAACGACTGTCAAAAATTTACGAATGGCAGCCGACCAACGACTTGACATACTTTCCGAGACACGGAGGGGTGCCGATATGTAATGGAGGGCCCACCCATCCACGAAACGACCGCGCAAAACGTAGCTTAACCATCGATCAAGCCGTGCGTCTGTTTCCATTTACCCAAGAGCTTTCAAAATCGATTACTGCAAACAATTACACAAAATCAAGTTCATAAAATCAATTTAAATTCTATTTATCCAAACTCAAATCTGAAAGGCTTTTAACTCCAAACATTTTAACTCTTTGAAACCACTAACTGGAATTCCAAAGCCACATTCTGCTAAACGAGTACAATTTCCATTACACTTCATTAAGGGCTTGTGAACTCATGATTAATCCGCCTGCCTTCGACAGATTATTAATTACAAGTCATTTACTACGCTATATCAACATTACAGAGTTGGAGGATTAAGGCTGTTGTACACTGTGCACAAAAGCCGCTTTGTAAGGGGCTACATTGCTCCCCCATTTATTTTATTTATTTGGGACAACTATCAGTTATACATTACAGCATCTAAAAAAATCTAATTAGTCCGTCAGTTAGATTATCAAAAAATGATTGACACGTATTTTTTCTTTTGTCAATTAAGTAAAAAATGATGAAGAGATCGCCCGTTAAAGTTCCGCGTGACGTCACTTGGTTGCGACACTTTTGCAAGCAAGTGACGTCACGACCCCCCCACTCCCAAATTTTGACGCTCTTTATCGTTGTCATTTTTTGTTTGATTGACAAAAGAAAAAATACGTGTTCATTATTTTTTGATAATCTAACTGACGGACTAATTAGATTTTTTTAGATGCTGTAATGTATAACTGATTTGTTTTTTTTTTTTTTTTGTATAATGTTCTAGTACGAGTGCCGTGTTTGCCTATAATTTAGATACATGCGATATCTATACTATGGCAAAGACTAAATGTTTAGGTTTGGCTGTGTATGTGCTTAGTTGTTAATCCTACTTCCTAATAATATTATAAACGTGAAAGTTTGAATGGATGGATGGATGGATGTTTGTTACTCTATCGCGCAAAAACTACTGAACGGTTTTGGATGAAATTTTGCACACAGATGGTTTCTATCCAGGATTAACATATAGTATACTTTTTATCCCGATTCCCACGGGATCGAAACTTATGCGGGTGTAACCGCGGGGCGCAGCTAGTAATATTATAAACGTGAAAGTTTGTATTGTATGGATGGATGAATGTTTGTTACTCTTTCACGCAAAAAATACTGAACGGATTTGAATGAAATTTGGCACACAGATAGTTTATAACCAGGATTAACATAATTATAGGATCATTTTTATCCCGATATTCCAACGGGATCAAAACTTATGCGGGTGAAACCGCGGGGCGCAGCTAGTATTATATAAATAAATAAAGATCTATTAGTAGGACTATGTAAGTATCATAGCAGGCGACGTTCTGTAGTTTCTGGCCACCCCCATGGGTAGAAAGCCTAAGTATATAATTATGTGTATAGTGTATCTATTAGTAATTCATCCAACGCTGTTATACTACTCGATATGTACATATGTTAGTTGCAAATAATTGGGGGCTATTACACCAATCTGTGCGTCTAATGGGCCCCCGGGCACCCTGGGCCCGCGCCTAAATAATGTGGCGCGACCCTTAGGCTGCGTATACACGGGCTGCTAATTATTTCAGTAAATTACGGGGTTAGTGCAAGGAAGCGAATGTGACTAAAAGAGTGATGGATATAAATGTTGATGGATGGAGAGGGAGAGGAAGGCCAAAGGAAAGATGGATGGATTGTATGAGGAATGGTATGAAAGAGAATGAAGTGAATGGATGAAGAAATCGTGTAGCGCCGGCCCCATGTAACATGCAGGGGAGGAAGGCTCCGAAGCCTAATACCAGACTCGCTAAATACCAGATTCGCAAATTACCAGACTAGCAAAACACCGGATTCGTCATATACCAGATATGCAAAATACCAGATATGCAAATAAACAGATTTTGTACAGTTGAAAGCAAATTTTAATTGAAAAAAAGAGATTAACTAAAGTAAAGACTAATTGATGTATTGCAAAACTTTTGGTTATGACAGCAACAATTTGTAGATTTATTTTTTTAAACAAAATTATAGCGGTATCCATCACAGAGTAGTGCAGGTTTTCCCTTATTACTTTTTATAATAAATTCCGTTCACTATTAATTTTTATAATTAGCAGAATATTTAATATATATTTGCTAATTACAAAGACTTATGTTGAATGCAAGTCGTCAAAAATAAATGTCACCTCATCTATTAACGCAAAAGTGACCAGTGCAGTTCACGACCATTTTTGTATAACGATCTAATTTTATCTATCAAAGAAATAGTTGCTAATACAGTCTATAAACAGAACTTAATTGTTTAGGACTGTACTTTTGGTATTTTGCGTTTCTGGTATTTTGCATATCTGGTATATGGCGAAGCCTTCGTGCGCGAGTCGACTCGCACTTGGCCGGTTTTTTTATTTGTATCTAATCGTATGCCGCATTGGTTGACGTCATCACGTCAACCGCGGCTGTCACTGAAAACCAGCACTGGGGCATCGCATAGGGTCTTAGCATTATGCTGAGCGATGACCCGTTTTGCGTGGATGTGATGCATGTTTTCTCCCTACTTGTTATTTTTTTTAAAGAAAGAAAGAAAGAAAAGTACCTCTTTTTCTTTAAATCCTACTTCCTTCCTACTAATTAATATTATAAACGCGAAAGTTTGTATGGATGGATGGATGGATGTTTGTTACTCTTTCACGCAAAAACTACTGAACGGATTTGGATGAAAGGCACACAGATGGTTTATAACCAGGATTAACACATATGATACTATTTATTCCGATATTCCCACGGGATCGAAACTTGTGCGGGTGAAACGGCGGGGCGCAGCTAGTTATACATATTTATTTATGAATATAGCCTAGAATTGAGCAATTAATTGGTCCGTGTATCTGCACCCTTAGCCCGTTAGTGAGTTATAAAGGTTTAATGTGTTTGGCAGTGTGTTCGGCAGATTTAATCATGGCCTGATAGTGAGAGGCTGTGTGTGTGTGTTATGTGGATCCCGATGACCGTTGAAGACAGAAATGATTACCTATACTTGCTTCGACTTTTAATTGTATTCAGTAACTTGACAGTTGAAGGGTTACCAGATTTTGACAAAAATAAAAAAATAGTGAGGTGGTGCAAGAATGAACGAAATTGAATGAACTTAAATAATGTACTTATGTGCAAAACTTTATATTATATTTAATAACTTGTCTTAAAAACACGATTATTACACACACATTATAATACACTATTATACATTGTGGAATTTGTTATACATATATTTTGTTTTTCAGAAGTACAACTTACTTAGAATGTACCTATTGATTATTACTATTATTCAGCCACTCTTAAATGTCTTTTTTCTTCCAGGACATCTTGGGAATTGTTTAAATTTTTCGTAATTCGAATGTTCGACGAATTACTGAAATATAAGAGAAGATTTAAAGTTTTATTTAAATGAAACCATTTTTATCATTCGTTCTTTACGCAAAATTGTTCACTACCCCAACACTATTAGTTTTAGTATGTTAACATTATTTTTCTTTGAACTGTCAAGTTACTGAATACAATTAAAAGTCGAAATATATATAATATATGATATGATTTAGCCTATTATGTTCCCACTGCTGGGACACAGGCCTCCTGGAGGGAGTGGACCAAAATCCACCACGCAGGCCCAGTGCGGGTTGGTAGTATGCCACATGTCTTCGAATTTTTGGTTTTCTCACGATGTTTTCCTTCACCGTTTTGAGAGCAGTGGTGATGAAATAATGTACACAAAGTAAAGCGCCTGCCTGAGTTCGAACCTACGACCTACAACTCGTAAATCGCGGCCGTTACCACTGGGCCACCACTCATCATGGACTCATCTGTTGTGGTGTGTTGGTTGGTTGGTGTGGTGTGTTGCGCTGGGGCTCTGTCTCGTATAGGGTCTTAGCATTATGCTGAGCGATGGCGGTTTTGCGTGAATGTGACGCATGTTTACCCCCAACTTGTTTTTTTTTTTGTGTGTTTATGTCCTTTTTTTATGCGTCATGTTTGCCGCAAATAAATGCATTTTTCTTTCTTTTCTTTTCTTTCTTTCTTTACCGTTTTAATTAACTATAAATAAATAAATAATCAATGTAATAGGTATCTAAGCAGTTTCCGATTCAAGAAAAATGGGAACTCCTACTTTCCGGACATAGTCGATCGATGTTTTAACACCGTAGGGTTTTATTTTTAACTGATTCTAGCCAACGACCGTCTCACAAAGAAACGAAACGCCACGTAACTATTGATTTTCAGCAGTTAACGTTCACATAGCAACATTGTATTTACTTCTTTTTCACATTTCATTATATGTATATACTTAAATAGTGACCCTGTTTCGCACGGTTTTTGACCTGTAGTGGTATCTACATCGCCACATGCGAAAAACGCGTCATACTGACGTCACGCAAGTAGCACAGACGCAGCAGAGTTTCCCGCGCAACTAGCATATAATACAACAGCCCGACTTGATTCATTGGGTAGTTGCCCGCCACACACAACACCCGTCTGGTTGGAGGAACCTCCCTTTTCTATGCAGGATGAGTAGACCCCCTACCTCTATACTGGTGACCCCGAGTATGAACGTCAGCGCAGCCTTCGTGCAAATACTTCAGCGTGACGTCATCATCATCACTCCCGCAAGCAGTCTGAGCAGTCAGGCTCATCATACATGTATGATGAGCCTGACTGCTCAGACTGCTTGCTCATCACTATTTACTAATCGAGATCGTACGGTAAACGAAACTGGTGCGAAGATGGTTGGAAGAAAACATGTCTTGGTGGGTAGGTACGCTTGTCTAAAATCTAAAACTTTAGATATAGAGAAGTGTGCCAACGAAAAAACGACGGATCAAATATATTACATAATACATACATAATCAGCCTATAATGTTCCCACTGCTGGAACTCAGGCCTTTTCTTTCTTTTCTATTTTCTTTCTTTCTAGAGGGAGTGGGCCATAACCCACCACGCGGGCTCAGTGCGGGTTCATAGATGTCACAAATCTTCGATTTTTTGGTTCTAGAACATGCCGGTTTTCTCCCGATGTTATCCTTCAACGTTTTGAGAGCAGTGGTGATGAAATAATTTACACAAAGTAAAGCGCCTGTCTGGGTTACAACTCGCAAGTTGCGGCTGTTACCACTGGGCCACCACTCATCATCATCTCCCTTATTGCCTCAAAGAGATGTGAGCATGAACTGACGGGGTCCGCTAGGGCCGATGCGGCCGGGGCCGCGGGTTGTTCGAAAGAGATACCGTGGCCCCTGGCACAGGCAACTGAAGGAACACGGGTGGGTTTTAGTCAGTAGAAGTCTGACACGCCCTTCCGCTCAGCCCAGACCGGGAGAGATCATTTAATGATTTCCCATCCAAAAAAAGGCCTCTCGTATTGCACGCCATTCAACACGATTTTCGGTTACTCTCATCCAGCTGCTACCAGCCATCCTGCGAAGATGGTCGCTCAGCTGGCTAATATTTGTGACAAGGCATGACCTGCCGATACGGAACAAGATAGATAAACGCCTCAAAAATGTTCTGTTAACATCTTAATACGAACTCAATTAATCACTCATCCTTAATCACCCACCTCAAAATTCTTAAAGCAACGTTATTCAAAACAAGGATATAGCAGAAAAGCCCTTAATCCTGGTTGTTATAAAGCCATTGTTTCTGTGCATCTCCGGACGCCCGGCCGGAGGGAAGCTTTGCGAACAATGGTCTTTTAATTTTGACACTTTAAATGTCAAATGCAGAGATGAAAATGGGCGAGTGTCAAAAGAATTCTGTGATTTTGCGTTTTTAAGGAGATTATTATTCAGCTTAATGTTATAGAATAATTAATAATTCATTTCGGGAAAATTCAGTTCGTGTTCTCCGTGTTCTTTACAATCTCAATACCTGTAGCTATATTTTTCATTTGTAAGATAATTTGAACAGCTTTTTAGTAGAAAATCTGTCTACAGGACCAATGTTGTTCACAGCCCATTCAAACTAATTTACCTCAAACATTGCATCACTGTCAAAATCTAAGTTAATCTTTGTTCTCGTTACTATAAGGTTGCTTTTTGGTTACTACTGTCAGAGATAAAATAACTGTGAAAGAAATGTAAGTATTCAGACACCTTAGATGACAGATGGATATTTAAATTAATTTAAAAAAGGATGGACTCAATTAATTCTCAAAAATCAAAAGACCAATCCTCGTAATTTAAAACATTCAAAATCTAGTCGCAGACTCATTTCAGCGACAAACATAAATGTCTAAAACTTGTCAAAATATTGGGAAATTAGAGGTATTTTTGACAAATTGAGACTAAGATCAGACTGTGAACGTTCTTAAAATTATGAGGATTGCCCCTCTGTTCTAATTGAAATGTATTAACGAAAGCATTTAACACCAATAAATAAATCCAAAAAATAAATAAACCACTCTAGATAAATTTAATGCAATAGCCCCACAAATCAAAATTTTAGACAAAAGTTCACTACACCTCCTAGGTTCCCCAATTTTAGAAGATAGTTTTTCACCTTTCATCGATGAAAAAATCAAAAATTTCAACGACATTTCGGTCAGACTCTCCAAAATTAATTTACATTCGGCATTCACCCTAATTAGATACTGTTGTTTTGGTCCAAATTTTATATATTTTCTACGTTCTTCCCCTTTATGGAAGCAACCACATCTGTTGGACAAAATTGACCACATTATCCGCAGCACATTAACAACCATTTTAAATGTGGCCTTGGACGACCGAGCGTGGCTTCAAGCCACACTACCCATCCGTTTTGGTGGCCTCGGCGTCCGCAAAATTACCAGTATTAGCTTACCGGCGTTCCTGTCCTCTGTCCACAGCACCGAAAAGTTGACCGGGAAAATTTTAGCACCCTGCCTGGTTGACTCTGAAGTGCCTTGCTTGACCGACGCGGTGAACGCCTGGAAAGCGGCTTGCCCGGATACAGATCGGCCCGTAAACCCATCTTCCCAGAGACAGTGGGATGAGCCGCTCTGCAGGTTGGTACGGAATAAACTTATCAATACGTCCACCAATACTGCTGAGCGTGCCCGCCTGCTGGCTGTGGGTGAGTGGGAGTCGGGGCTGTGGCTTCAAGCACTCCCTTCACCCAACATAGGCACTATGCTGGGTGACACCACCTTCCGGCTCGCTACCTGTCTGCGTTTGGGTGCTCCTTGTGGGGCTCCGCATCGCTGTCAGTGCGGTGAAGCTGTCGACTGCCTCGGACACCATGGCCTATCCTGCAGTAGGAGCGCAGGTCGGATAGCACGGCACGCCAGCATTAATGACATCATCCGTCGTGCTCTTGTCACCGCCGGGGTGCCAGCTGTTTTAGAACCCAACGGCCTGGCACGCGACGATGGAAAGAGACCAGACGGAATGACCATAATGCCCTGGAAGTTAGGCAGACCTTTGGTGTGGGATGCAACATGTGTCGACACCCTTGCGCCATCCCATCTTCCTAGCACGGTGAGCTGTGCTGGAGCGGCTGCTGCTGGTGCAGAAAACCTCAAACGGCGAAAATATTCCAGCCTGATTGGGAGTTATATCTTCGAGCCGTTTGGGGTTGAAACACTAGGGCCATGGGGTCCGAGTGCCCACTTGGTTTATCGAGATATCGCCAAGCGCTTAGTCGACTCTTCACGTGACCAGAGGGCTGGCCTGTTTCTTGGCCAAAGAATTAGCATCGCCATACAACGTGGCAATGCCGCCAGCCTTTTGGGCACTGTTCCTGTTGACAGCGATGCGGACGAATTTTTTGATGCCCTATGATTCTTTTGCTTAATTTTTTTTTCTCATGTACATATGTATTATTAATAGATAAAATAAATAAACTATCACACACCAATAAGAAAAACAAATAAAAAAGGAACTTTAAAGGCATCAAAGAGTTTTTTGTCTATAAATGGCCAGTGTCTTATTATTGTTACTGAAAAGAGGTTACATTGAAAATGTTCACATGACATGTAAAGTGCAACAAGCGCCTCTGGCTTGGTGATCATCACAGTCACGTTAAGGTTCAAAGCCAACCTCGACCGTTCTGGATATCAAAAAAAACCTAAGGGAAAAAGGTCACACACAAAATATTAAACATTTCACAGAAACATTCTTCAGATTCATTTGCACTGCAAACCAATTATGCAACAATTCCTAAAAAATAACTCACCTGCGGTAGATGTCTTGTTTTCCTGGTGGCTTGGTGTTCCTTCCCGCCGGTGCCCGATAAGCACTTCCCGTTTGGCACGCCGCTGCCCGCCGCACCCTTTATCTCTTCCTTCACCGCCCCGCCAACAGGCCTCGATATCGGAATGTTATGCTTCTCAAAATAACCATTCTGTATCATCTGGTCTAACGACACCTCCAATTCTCTCACTGGAACCAATTTCCTCCCACAAATAGGATCGTCAACCACCATTTTTCGATTGCAACCTGACACTTCGGAGAATTTAACGTTCTTTTTTGGCTCTTCGCATTTTTTCGGCCGATTACGGCCCCGCTCGGGCGGGTCCGTTGTCCAATAGCGTGCGCTCTTGTCTGATATTCGATGCGGCTTACAAACTGCAACGTTTTTCGGTTGTTTTAAACTTGAATTCGTTGGCGCGTTCAAAGTATTTCTGCTTGAATTACTAGTTAAATTAATGGTAGGTTTTGTCGGATTCTTTAGATTTGAATTCGTCTCTTTTGGTCTAGATTCGACAGCTTTCCTATAAGATTCATAAGACTCCCGCGTTCGCCTCTCGTTTTCGATTCTAAAGTCGTAATGATCCTTCTTGTACCTCCGATTTTCTCTGTCTTCATAGTTATAATAATTTCTCGGCAACGAGTTGTATTTAATGTCGTACGTCGTCGGGAGGTTCAAGTACTCGGGCCTAATAGGCCTGAACAGAGATAATCGACCTTGTGCTTCATCGAAATCGGAGTATATATCTTCATACACGTAGCCATTCTTGCGTCGAGGTCGGTCGTGTAGATCTCGTCTCCTTTCCTGCCTGTATCGATTGGTCTCCCTGTGGGTCTCCCTGTCGTACGGTTCATATCGACGTCTGAATTCGTATTCATATTCGTAATCAGGCCTCCTTTCATAGAGCAATCTCTCTCGGGAGCCGGCCATTGTCCGCTTATTAGATTTTTCCCGCCTGAAAAGAAAAGAATCGTATATTAATGAGGGATTGGCGAGATTCAACGGATTTGTGGCCTCTGAATAGCAAGCGCGGATTGTGCGGCATTCTGTCCCGTTTTTTACGACGATATTACCGAGGTGTAAAGACGGATAGTTAAATTATAGGTACATGTATATTGCGCACCTTTTTAGTGCCGTCCCAAAAATTTTCGGGGCGTAATGTTGAGGCCATATTTTGGAATGTGGGCTAGAAAACACAATGGGTCATTGTCGGGAAAGGTTGTTAGCAAGAGCTATATAACCCTTTTTTATCTGCGTACGGCGTAGCTTTGAACATGTATGTACCTACTACTCTCATATATTTTCAATTGTACGTCACCTGCAGATATCGCTTATGATAAAGTGGTTAGAACTGTTCTTTTAACTTTCCAACACCACAATAATGCTTTGGGACGCATCCATACTACTCGAATAAAAATCAATGATACTGACGACCAACTTATTTAGACATTATTATCTAAATTACTAATAACGTTTATAGAGAAAAAACCATTTGTTGAATGTTGGCATAAAAAAAATATGTATATCCTAAAATACAGTACAAATCATAGAAATAATGTAGGTATTGCTTGTATCAATTACTGTGTGCTTAGTCTGAAATAAATATTTTCAATTTAAATTACAAAGTATTGTGCCCGTACTAAGACAAACCTGTTTTACAGGCGGCCTGAGGTCTTACAATTAATATTAAGTACTGATTCGACAATTATTAACCAATTTAATGCTTTCACTTTTGCTGAACAGATTTGGATGAAATTTGGCACTTGGGTAGACCATGACCTGGGGGTCTACTCCGAAGTAGTATCGGCTGAATGTTCGGCCGTTTCCTGCTACGAAGTTACTATTTGGTTCGGTCGGTTCCGATCCTACACTCCTACACTCTTTCGAATATTGACTATGGTCCCGACCCAACTGAGCCGATCCGAACATTTTTTGGCATTTTTCAATAATATTCGGTTCGGCCATGTGTCGGTCCGATCCGAACATTCGCACTTTGCACATCCGAGTAGGCCTGGCGAGTGGCCCTGGATTGGGATATAGGCTTCTTTTTATCCCGATATTCCGACGGGATCGAGACTTATGCGGATGAAATCGCGGGGTATAGCTAGTTAGATATTTGCATGGAAATGTATTATAGCCACCTTTGCCATATAGAACACCTAATCTTTAAATTATGACAAGAAAGGTTGGAGACAAGACTAAAGTCTTATCTCCAAGCTTTTACTAGCAGAATGGATGTCAGCCTTCCTTTGTAAAACCGCCACCATGTCACCCCTACCCATATTCGTCATTAATTTCCCTGTTCACCCCTTAAAGCGCTACATGACAACCACTTCCATCTTAGCCGCACTAATAAATGAGACCGCGTACATTTACATACGGAATCCAATTAGACGTAAAACGGAACTACCCACTGTTTGTGACGTCATCTTGCCAATGTGTAAAGCTAAGCTTATAGGTACGGGTAATTGTTTTTGATATCAATGCTCGGCAACAGTTATTGTTGCTGGAGATAGTGGAGCAATCTTTGTGGTCAGCATAATTATCCTAAAATGTTCCCACTGCTGGGACACAGACCTCTCTTCGAGAAGGAGTGGGCTGTAATCCACCAAGCAGGCATTAATGCTGAAATGAACCTTTTTGGCGCAGCCGTGAGGCACACACTATTGTTGTCTGAAACATTATTTTTTATTTTATTAATTTTGTATTTTGTGTTTTACGAACTGTGTCCAAATAAACTTTTTTCTTTCTTTCTTTTTGTTTCAGGCCCAGTGTGGATTGGCGGATTTCACATGTCTTCAATTTTTTGGTTCTAGGACATGCCGGTTTCCACACGAAGTTTTCCTTCACCGTTTTGAGAGCAGTGGTGATGAAATGATTTACACAAAGTGCCTGCTTGGGTTCGATCCATCTACAACTCGTTAGTCGCGGCTTTTACGACTGGCTACACTGCTCTTCTTCTGATCTATGTATGTACAGACGCCAGCACCTCAAGCTACTACAATCTGTCAAATTTCTTTAGTAAATTTTCAACTTTATCTCTCAAGCATAAGGTTCAAGTTGATTGGGAAAATTAGACAGTTTCGGGTTGCTTGATGTGCTCTGTAGTTTATCGTCAATATTATCTCATACTGCACTGCCTTTTGTATTGCTTAGTTATTAAGTTGCTCCATATCGCTCCATAAATGGTATATCTCTAACAACAAATTGCAACATGTTGGAATAATCAATTGCTTGTTATTGTTGTGACGTCATATTTGACAAATATTGCTCTGAGCAATTATAATATTCAACCCGTACTGAGCCTGGTACACTAACAGTAGCAATGGCTTTCATTTTGACAATTCAACAATATTCATTGCGTTTTTTACGTTGTTGAGCAGACACATTTTTCGAACATATGAAGCAATGGATTTGCAATATTCTTTAAAATGATTCAGATTGTGTGTTACATAATTAGGGCGCTGCTGCGTAGCAAAGTCCTAAATTGACAGGTGTAGGTGTAATGTATGGAGTGACAGGACTTTGCGACCGAATTCGGTCGTAAAGCGATCGCTATGAATGTCGAGACTGCAGTCCCTGAGCAGTTTAAGTTGCTCGTGTAGGTTCCTCTTAAATAATAGAATCCCGGTCTCTATGCATGGCTGTGGTATGAATTTGTTAGTCCGTTTTTATGCTAGAATGTTGAATGTAACTGGATTGTGGTTGGCAGCATCTGTGTTCGTTGCTAGATTATTTACGTGCATGCTTTTTACTCTTATTTTTGTTAATTGTTAGTAGATAGTAGCTTGTGGCTAAATAATAACAGCCACACGGTCGATCGATCAGGTAAGCTACGCTTGCCGCGGTTGCTCCATGGATGGGTGACCATCTTCACACACCAAGACCCCTCCGTGTCTCGGAAAGCACGTTAAGTCGTTGGTCCCGGCTGTCATTCGTGGATCTTTGACAGTCGTTACGAGTCGTCAGAGGCCCGAAAGTCTGACAACCAATCTTACCAAGGGGTATCGCACTCGTATTACCCAGTAACTGGGTTGTGGAGGTCAGATAGGCAGTCGCTCCATGTAAAATACTGGTATTCAGTTGCATCCGGTTAGACTGGAAGCCAACCCTGACATAGTTCGGAAAAGGCTAGGCAGATGATGATGTTAATAGATAGCAAAAGCCAAGGAGAAACATTGTGTTACGCGCCACAATTAATGCCTGATACATGGTGACATCAGTTACCATTGGCGCCATCTATTGTGGATTGGCAGAACTAACTGGCGCCATCTGTTGTGGAATAGTAGAACTAATAGTCACGCCATCCGTCAGCGCCATCTATTGACGAGAAGATATGTCGAAGCTAGAACTAACTAGAACTATCGACATCTGGTCAGTCGGGGCCGGTATGTATTCGAACATTCTAGATGTTTCTACGGTAGAAGGTTCTGGGACTATCTGCGGCACTATATAAGGCCGGGATTAGCCGTGAGCAATCAGACTTGGTTCTGCTACAGAAGCGAATACATCGAAAGCGATCTTCAAGTGCGACTTAATAGCGATTGTGTTTTATAATTAGTATGTTTCGAGTTGTTGTTAGTGTTGATTAATTAAAGTGTAACTTTTGGTAATTTTTATCGGCAGTTTTCATTGTCACGAACCCGAAGCTCGTAACAATTGAAAATGTCGAAAATATGAAGATAATCATAACACTTTTATTCGCAAAGGTATTGCTAACTCTACGAAAACAAGAAACAACATCGTAATCCTACTAATCTAATATTATAAACTCGACAGTTTATATGCATGGATGGATGGATGTTTGTTACTCTTTCACGCAAAAACGACTGAACGGATTTGGATGAAATTTGGCACACAAACAGTTTATAACCAGGATTAACACATAAAATATTTTCTCTCAATCTCAATCTTTTTATCGCGATATTCCCACGGGATCGAAACTTATGCGGGTGACACCGCGGGGCCCAGCTATTATTCGTATAAATCGATGGTTTAAATGCGTTATTGATGAAGATAAAGTTAAATATTACTCATTTTTGCTGAAAATCTCTTTCAGAATCTTATAATACTTAGAAATATTGAAAGTATCCCGAGTCCTACCCGAGGACTTGATCTACTTGTGTGCCAAACAGTAGCATGGATAGAAATAAAGAAAGAAAGGTTTATCTGTCACAGAAACAAGTGCATATAAAAAAATAATTAATTCTAATAAGAAAGAAAATTAACAACAGCCAATGGGTTAATAGCCAACAGCCTCTACCTACACCTGAGGAGGCTCTCGTTGGGCAGCTGGATCAAGAGCTTGATTCAGAAAGCGCTACTTCTGGACACGGCTCGCATTGTCAGGAAGTTCCTCTCTCTAGAGCCCTGACCACAAATATTTAAAAATGTAATTTGTAAGTATTTAAGTGAAATAAAGGAAAATAAAAACCAAAAATATTTATGTATAATCACGAGCACAAAGCAAAAATAGTCGACGGCTGCACGCACTGAGGTATGTAGATCATGATCTTGGCTAAGACTAAAGATTCTTTTTTATCTCAAGAGTAGATCTATACGATCCCGTGGGATAACTTCCGACCTCCACGCAGGCAAAACCGCAGGCATATACTAACAGATAAAATACTAATTACTTAACTAGTCAAATAACGCAGAAGTTGACCCCAACATCGAACTACAAAACTATTTAAAGCCCCGACCTCTGCTCACCGCAAAAAGAACAAAAGCTCGAGCATAAATAATACTTTCTGGTATGCAAAATAACTTCCCTAATATAATAACATTCCATTTTGTGAATGAGCGTCCCGGGCTCCGCAGACTGAGCGCAATAGTGTTGGGAAAGTCGAGGTCACACTGATGTCAAATATCGATAAAATATAATGAGTATGAATGTGGATGGCTATAAGAGTAGGGGAAGACTAAAGAAGCGATGAATTGACTGTGTAATGTGTTGTTGTTTGAAACATTATTTTTATTTTGTTAATTTTGTGTTTCACGAACTGTTTCCAAATAAACTTTATTCTTTCTTTCTTTCTTTTAAATGATTATAATTATGGCTGGACCAAAGAAACAATGGATGGACTGTGTGAATGATGATATGGTTACAAAGGGGGTGACTACCGAGATGACGACTAATACAGAAGTTTGGAATAAAAAGACATGTTGCGCCGACCCAATAAAATCGGATATGGGCAGAAGAATGATGATGATGGTGATGATGTAAGAAAAAGATCGACAAACCATACTTTCGCATTGGATAGCTTAATTTAACTCAAGACGGGAAATCTCACTAAGCCGAGATTTAATGACAGATTGAAAACTCTATAAAGTTTTTGTTGTATTTTCTGTTTAATGAGGAATACTAAAAACGAATTTATTTAAGTCTAAACTTAAACGAAGCTTAAAATCCGTAATTAATTCTGAACAATTTTATTGTTACAGTCGTAAGGAAGACTTGGAAGAAAAAGTGCAAAAAGCATAGCTTTGATAGATTTCCTGAATAAATTTTTATGAGGCCTCTGGGAGCAGAGTCCATAAATAAATTCTTAAGCCGCCTTTTACGACACTTTTAGAGAAGGGTTAGCTCATAAATATGGGTTTCTGCATAACAAGTCCGGAGCTACACTGTAAGATACGTCAGAAAATACTTTATGAATGAAATCCCTCTCAAAAGGCACCTACAAAATCAAAGAAGTTATTAAAGCATCGATATTTCAGTCGCATCACTAGTCCGCGGACCCGTCTGGCGCAGTGCGGTACGTGCTGGTCCATCGATAAAACGAACGTTTAAACTAAACGATACAACACCAGTTATTGTAGTCACCACTCTAATACCACTCGCATACATTCTCCTGACTGTGGAATAGAATTATTATTTTGATCATTCTTTATCACTGAAGGGCAGACAACAATAAAGTTATGGTTTCCTAAGAAAGTGGAAAACGGTCACTCAATAACCCGGCTGTATAAATCATCATCTGCATAGCCTTTTCCCAACTATGTTGGGGTCGGGTTCCAGTCTAACCGAATGCAGCTAAATATCAGTATTTTACATGGAGCGACTGCCTATCTGATCTCCACAACCCAGTTACTGTATAATACGTTACCCCTTGGTTGACTGGTTGTCAGACTGTCAGCTGTCTAAATACAGAGCGTTTTTTTGACACCTTTATGTAAAAGGCAAAAGGACTCCCTCCACCCCTTCCATATGTCGCGAGCCCGCGCGTCCTCGTTCCAGTTTTGACGGAATCTATCCAGCTCGTCCCGCCATAACCTACGTGGTCTGCCGCGACCCGCCTCACTTCAGGACACCAATTTAGTGCTATATGGGCCCACAGTTTGTCCGGCATGCAGCAGATGTTCTGCCCAGTCCTATTTAAGTTAGACAGCCTTTTGAGCCACGTCAGGGACTTACTACTAGCTCTTATAGCAGGGCAGAAGTTGAACTGCACTGCTTATTTGTACTTAGTCATAGAACAAAAGCTGCTTTGTGAGCTGTGTGAAGCTCCCAGTTATCTTTGTTTTGTAGCGCAGCATTGTGTTGTCAAACAGTGATTTTCATGACAGCCGTTACATTAAGGCGAAGCGGTTAATTTAAGACTTTCACTCTGATAGTAAAAAATGCTCAAGTTGTTGTTTCCTATAAGAAAAACATGCATTGTCATCGGGACTGGACTAGTTTGTAAAATTTCAGCTCAATCGGATACCGGGAAGTGGGTCAAATTTAACTTGCAAGAGTCCACCTTTACATACATACAAGTCAAGTTAAATAAAAGCTTTTAAATAGTGACTTTTTTCTTCTTCTTTCTTTCATTTTAATTTTTGGGTATAAAATTTTCGACACTTGAATAATGTCCTTTTACCTCTTTATAATTTTAGAATAGATTGAATGACTATTTCAATTTCGCGGACTACCCTAGCACGTCCCCCGCAACCATTCGTAAATCACTCTATTATTGGGAATAGATCGACGTCGAAGGAACGACGAATTTTAATCATTAACCTGTCAAAAATAATTAATATTTAAAATAATATTTTGTTTCGACCTTTAGACGAGGCGGTCTTTTGAAATGTCCATGTTTCATTTCTGTCATTTCTGTCATTTCCATTCAGATCTGTCAATGATAATATTGAAATTATCTCAGTGCTTCTAATAATATTGGCAGTACCGTTCAGCAGGGTAATTGCGTAATATAATTATAGTAGCAATGGGTTTAATTCTGACATTTCAACAACATTCATTACGTTATCTACGTTGTTGAGCAGACAATTTTTTGGAACATATGAAGCAGTGGATTATTAATATCCTTCAAAAATTCAGATTGAGATTAATAGTTTTGATTTTGACGGCACGGTTGGCGCAGTGGTTTTTAAGCGATTGACTGCTGCGCTGCGTGTCGCGGGTTCGATTCCCGCACGGAACAAATATTCGTATGACCTACAAGTAGTTGTTCCGGGTCTGGCTGTTTGTGTATGTGAGTTTAAATGTTTGTAAACGCACCTACGATACAGGAGAAATTCCTAGTGTGGCATACGATTACGAATATGTAATTAATTCGGATTATCCGTTAGTTTCGGATAGTTTCGGTAACGGATATTAGATTGAAGTAAAATATAAAAGTATGTAAAAATTTGGTTTTATTTATAGGTTTTATTTTATGTAGTCTAGATTATCATTTGGTATTATAATCAGTCATATAGGTAAGTAATTATTTAGAGATGTTACAAAAACCTGTCGAAAAATGTCGTTTTTTAGACTCCGCCCTTACACAAAACTATCCGAAACTTGTGAAACGGATACGGATATATTTTTATTTCGGATATCCGATAGTTTCGGTTACGGTTACGGAGCTCCATAATATCCCTGATCTCAAAGGCTCGAAGACTCATGAACAGGAGATCCTCGGTTCGATTGTCGGGTCTGGCTAAGTGTTATTGGGTGTTTCCATCAGGGATTTCTCAGTAGCAGCCAGTAAGTAGTCTAATTTCGTGCCCAGTGGTTGGCAATAGGCTCAACCCCTATGGGACCCCTACATGGGACTTACACACAACTGGCAAAATGTACAGACGCCAGCAGGTCAAGCTACCCGAAACTGTCAAATTTTCCCAATCAACCTTGAAGCTTAATGCTTTAGCGATAAAGTTGAAAATCTATTAAATAAATTTGACAGACTGTAGCAGCTTGATGTGCTGGCGTCTGTACGCAAAAATACACCTAGTATTGCAGCTACACCTGCTGGGGAGTTTGTTGCGCCACTTCTTCTCAGCGAAAGCACTAGGAAGTGATGAATGGTGGGCGTTCTGGGGGACTGTCTTATGTAAATTAAAATTATTTAAAAAGAAACTTCATGACCTGTTAGTCGATAAATGCTATTACTGTTTAAGCTTCATGACCTGTTAGTCGATAAATGCTATTACTGTTTAAGCTTCATGACCTGTTAGTCGATAAATGCTATTACTGTTTAAGCTTCATGACCTGTTAGTCGATAAATGCTATTACTGTTTAAGCTTCATGACCTGTTAGTCGATAAATGCTATTACTGTTTAAGCTTCATGACCTGTTAGTCGATAAATGCTATTACTGTTTAAGCTTCATGACCTGTTAGTCGATAAATGCTATTACTGTTTAAGCTTCATGACCTGTTAGTCGATAAATGCTATTACTGTTTAAGCTTCATGACCTGTTAGTCGATAAATGCTATTACTGTTTAAGCTTCATGACCTGTTAGTCGATAAATGCTATTACTGTTTAAGCTTCATGACCTGTTAGTCGATAAATGCTATTACTGTTTAAGCTTCATGACCTGTTAGTCGATAAATGCTATTACTGTTTAAGCTTCATGACCTGTTAGTCGATAAATGCTATTACTGTTTAAGCTTCATGACCTGTTAGTCGATAAATGCTATTACTGTTTAAGCTTCATGACCTGTTAGTCGATAAATGCTATTACTGTTTAAGCTTCATGACCTGTTAGTCGATAAATGCTATTACTGTTTAAGCTTCATGACCTGTTAGTCGATAAATGCTATTACTGTTTAAACTTCATGACCTGTTAGTCGATAAATGCTATTACTGTTTAAACTTCATGACCTGTTAGTCGATAAATGCTATTACTGTTTAAAAGTCTTTATGTCAGACAAGTCCCTTTAAATTATATTTTGACCAAGACCATGGTGCAGACAGTGCTGCCTACTATTAATTTTAAGATCTTTAATTGACATATATTTTGTGTTTGTTTTTTGTTGTATTATTAGATTGTAACTACTCACCTAACTAGTTAATTTGATTTTCCTTAAATTGCAATAGTAGTGTTTTTTTTTCTCTTTGTTTTCTTTGTTAATTTATTAAAATGTAATGTTAATTTCATAAATAATAATGTTAATAATTTGTATTGTATGCCCAAAAGGCAGGACATAGCTGATCAACATCACTGTAATTCTTAACACCTGTATCTATTTCTGTACCTATGATCCACAATAAACATGATTGATTGATTGATTGTAATTTTGACGTTCGAAAAGTGCTGATTCTCAGCCAAATTTGATTTTGACACCGCTGCCTGACTAGGGGATTACCGGAGTGATGTTATGATGAAACTTTAACAGGAAAAACAGTGCCAATAGCTTCTTTCCCCTATTATCTTACTACATAAACATACAAGGAACGAACAAAATCGTTCAAGTAAAATGAGTATGACATAAAAACCAGCGAGCTGAAACTTGCATGCAATATAAAATTTTGAGCCGAGTTTCTTTATTTGATCCGCGAACAGAGTAAACGTTCTACTCACGAAAACTTTCGGATACAGCCTTGGGAGTGACATAAGGCGATATTGACTCAGTGTTCCTTATGTAGCATATAAATATTATATTATATGCTGGAACGGAAATTCTTGCAATTTTTGTGTGCCTGTTTTGTCGACAGCTGTTACGTCTACTAATTTAGTTTCATCATCATCTGCCTAGCCTTTTCCCAACTATGTTGGGGTCGGCTTCCAGTCTAACCGGATGCAGCTGAATACCAGTATTTTACATAGAGCGACTGCCTATCTGACCTCCACAACCCAGTTACTGGGTAATACGATACCCCTTGGTAAGACTGGTTGTCAGACTTTCGGGCTTCTGACTACCCGTTACGACTGTCAAAGATCCACGAATGACAGCCGGGACTAACGGCTTAACGTGCTTTCCGAGGCACGGAGGGGTCTCGGTATGTAAAGATGGTCACCCATCCACAGACCAACCGTGGCAAGCGTAGCTTAACCTGACCGATCGACCTGTGCGGCTGTTATTATTTAGCCACGGGCCCCTCACTGGTTAGTACGTCTACTAATTTAGTTTATTATTTAGGAATAACTTGTGCTCGTGGTTGCATAATAACAGCCGCAACGGTCTATGGAAAGTTAAGCTACGGTTGCGGCGGCCAGTTCGTTGATGGGTGACCATCCATTACGTATCGAAACCACTGCGTGCCTCGGAAATCACGTTAAAGCGTTGGTCCCGGCTGTCATTTGTGGATCTTTGACAGTCGCTACGAGTGTCTTTTAGTCTGTGCTAAATAAATGTATTATCTTTCTTTTTTTTAGTCAGAAGCCCCCCCCCCCCCCCCCCCCCCCCCCCACAGAAGTCTGTCGCTCCATGTAAAATACTGGTATTCAGTTGCATTCGGTTAGGCTGGAAGCCAACCCTAACAAAGTTGGGAAAAGGCTAGCAGATTGATTGATTTAGGATTAGCTTTTCTTAAACCTGTTTATCAATCATTTTTATTCTAAGCTTGTATTCCTAAACTTGACAAAAATGTCACCACTAAGCATGGTAAAATGAATAACAGTGATTTTACACGGGAGTGATATGAAGATTCGAATGACGTTATTGCGACGCACGCTATTTCGAAAAACTTTACGAGTGGTAGGTACGCCAGTTCGAAAACACATTGGGTCAAAAACTGTTATATCGAATGACGTTATAGCGACACACACTATTTCGAAAAACTGTTTGAATGGTACGCTAGCACGAAAGTCTTGGTATCAAAATCCACCGTTGCGAATAGCTTATTCCAATCCGAATTTGTCTGGGGATCGAACTCGCGACCCCGATAAAGCCTTATCTTTGTATTGGGTTTGGGAAACAAGAGCCATGAGAAGTATCACTCCCTAGAAGTATTATTTTAAGTCAACTTTTTAATTTCCTTAAGTATAATAATAACAAAGAAATCAACACATCAAAATTATAGGTGGTACTCATTACCAAAAGTAATGAGTACCACCATAATACTTCTCATGGCTCTTGTTTCCCAAACCCAATACAAAGATAAGGCTTTATCGGGGTCGCGAGTTCGATCCCCAGACAAGATTGGAATAAGCTATTCGCAACGGTGGATTTTGATACCAAGACTTTCGAGCTAGCATACCATTCAAACAGTTTTTCGAAATAGCGTGTGTCGCTATAACGTCATTCGATATAACAGTTTTCGACCCAATGTGTTTTCGAACTGGCGTACCACTCGTAAAGTTTTTCGAAATAGCGTGCGTCGCAATAACGTCATTCGAATCTTCATATCACTCCCATTTTACACTGTGCTATATAATAATTATAAACCTACTTTCTGGTTATAGGTGGTGATGGTGGTGGAGCGTAGTACTCAACGGGAGTGCGTGTGTGACCAGGGGGCCTAAAAAGGCCACTTTGGCAGAAATGCAGAATCTTATTAGGAAAACAATATGAATCATATTAAAAATCGTAAAATGGTCACAAACTGACAATTCATAATTTATGATCCGTGTGCAATTCATATCACAATGAAATAACATTTAAACTGTAGAAATAAAAAAATAAAAACCAATTTGATTAATAAAAAGTGTACTCAATGAAAAATTTACCGATAAAATTACGGTTTTTATTTTTTTCATGCGGCAATGTTTACACCGAATATGAAATGAAATTTTACGAAAATTAGAGGAATTGCTAATGATCTCCTGGGAATTCAGGATATGAATAGCTTTTAGAGGTATTGCTAAAAGTGGCCTTTTTAGGCCCCCAGATGTATGAACGTAAACGAAGTCTAAGGAGTATGTAAGGAGCGCAGCAGGAGGTGTTCTGTAGCTTATGCATGTTTCTGGTTAGAGAAAGGCTGATTCAATGTGACCTTCGGCATTGACATCTTTCCGTTGGTTATTCCGACACCGTATTAGACTCACAAAAACCTTGACTAATGGTTACAATGCTTTCCGTAAGCAATTCCATCTTGAGGTACATGTACGTACATAATTATGTAGGTACCTACGTCTGTAATACCGGTCACCATTACAAGATTTACTATGGTACTACTTTTGTCTACCTTGTATATTATCCTCTTAGAATCTATAAGCCGCATTCTGCTAACCATCTACCTAATCCATTAGTACCCTTTACAAGTTTACATCGTCATAGAACACATTGAACAGACACGTCACATTCGTACCAAACACTTTTTTTATGCCTACTTTCATAATTCAGAGAAAAATTCAAGAATATTTTAATACAATATCCGATACAAAATATTTTGATGAGGCCGCAAGTTAGGGTATGCGGCCCAACATTTGTCGCAATGCGGTGCGACTGGCTGCCAAATCGTATTGTATTAATTGCCACAGCTACCTTGAAGGTACGCTGGCGAATTATAGCGAATAATGTTTTTATTTAGCTGCGTCAGTGCGAAATTGTTGGTACGGTTTTCTTTGGAAATGGGTCGTCTAGAATTTACTTTGCGGATTGGAAAATCCTGCTTTGCTCGAGTGTTCCGAAGGGTAATTCACAGAGTACATTGAGGGTAATTCTCGTAGTTTTAAGAACATTCACAGTCTGATCTCAGTCTTAATCTGTCAAAAATACCTTACATTTTCCTACATTTTCGACGAGTTTTTGACATTGACGCTGAGATGAGATTTCGACTAGATTTTAAATTACGAGATTGGCCTTCAAAATCCGACTAAAATATTTTATTTCACATAAATCTACATGGGAACTTATGAAACGTCAGAAGCTAGATGCACTTTTCCAATTGGTCGTTTCTTATGAAGAAGAGTCGGCAAGAAATTCCACGGTCCTTCATTGTTAAAAGAACCAGAAGTTTTTTCACCAATGCTGGGCAAGCTCGTGATCATGGAGCAAACTACTAAAGTTCGACGATACTGTAGCGGTATCTACAACGCCACATGCGAACAACGCGTCATACTGACGTCACGCAATAGCCCGCCAGACACAACACCCGTCTGGTTGGAGGATCCTCCCTTTTCTATGGAGGATGAGTGAACTTTACACCCTATTCCTCATACCTCTAAAATACCAAATAGAATATACCATCATCATCGCTTCTAAAGAGAAATAGTAAGGAGAACCTGACAGAAGTCTGCCACAGGCTTATTGAAAATACTTTGTAGGATTACAAGGGTTATAAAAAAAACCTGTTACATACATTTTCACCGTATGGGTATTGTTTTTAATAACGCAATAAATGTTGTTGAACAGTAAAAATTAAAGCCATTGCTACTCATAGTGAGTTACGCATCACCCCGCTGGCTGCACCTTTATTTCAGAAACACTATGTTCAAAATAAAACTGTAAAGACTATTCAAATAGCTCGCGCTTCGTCCTCCAAAGTTTAAACAACAAAATAAAAATGCACGTACTACGAGTATGTCCATACAGTCAATAAAGTAAACGAGCTTCGGTACAGTTATGTTCCAAATCTAAACAATCCCCGAGATGCTTACAGTCCTGCGTTCCAATTTTATGAGAGAACATACATATCTATTTGCTTCACGAAAAATATGAAGTTTTTCTTTTAATTTCCGAGTTTTTGTGCCCGTCGCGGAATGAATGGTATCTCGCTCGCTCGCTGGGAGCAGTATTTTTATGTTTCCTTTATATTTTTTAGCTTTTATGAAGTGTTTTATCAATTTATTGTTTGCTGGCTTATTTTATGGAGTTCGCTCGCAAGTGTTGTTAAAAAAGTCGTGAAATATGACAATGGGAGCTGTTTACTGACTGTACGGAGAGAAATGGCTATTTATCCGGGGACAATTTTTATCATTTTATGAGATAAGAAAACAAAGAAACAAGTCTTGTCAATGCTACTGTAGTAGATCTGAGGGGCCATTCTCGTAATTTTAAGAACGTTCACAGTCTGATCTCAGTCTCAATCTGTCAAAAAATACTTCTAATTTCCCTACATTTTGACAAGTTTTTGACATTTGTTTGTCGCCGAGATGAGACTGCGACTAGATTTTGAACGTTTTAAATTACCAGAATTGGCCTTCTGTTCAAAGTACTTAATAACATAATCAGCCTATAATGTTCCCACTGCTAAACCCCCCCTAATAGTTAAAATTAAACCAGGGGGCCTACTCTGAAGTGCAAAGTCCGAATGTTCGGATCGCACCGACACATGGCCGAACCGAATATGATTGAAAAATACGAAAAAAGTTCGGATCGGCTCAGTTGGGTCGGGACCATAGTCAATATTCGAAAGAGTGTAGGAGTGTAGGATCGGAACCGACCGAACCAAATAGTAACTTCGTAGCAGGAAACGACCGAACATTCGGCCGATATTACTTCGGAGTAGACCCCTTAGGCTCGATTCTCTCATTGGTGTAATGGTCACGAGCACTATTGCTGAGCATGAGGTCCTGGGTTCGATTCCCAGTTGCAAAGTGTTGTTGGGTTTATCCAACAGGAATTTCTCAGTAGCATCCTGGAGTCTGGATTCGAACCCGGTTAATTGCAATATACATAGGCTCGCCCCCTGTTAAATGGGATTTAAACATAACTGGCGAAATATAGGTGTACTAATATGTACACCTCGGCCGTCTGAAAGTTTTGAGTATGAATGTGGATGGCTATACGATCAAAATTAAAATCAAAAATCAATTATTCAAATTAGGCTGAGAATCAGCACTTTTCGAACGCCAAAATTACAAAAGACAGTCCCCCAAAAACGCCCGCCCTTTACCACTTCATAAGAGTAGGGAAAGACCAAATAAACCGTGGATGGACTGTGGGAATGATGATACGAGTATGGCTAGAAAGGGGGTGACTACCGAGATGACGACTAATATAGATAACACTTTAACCATTCGGGAATAACAGACGTGATGTTTATGATGTTACAGCTGTAGTAGATCTATTTTTTGTTTTTTAATAAACGTTACCCCACACTAGAAATTTCTCCTGTATCATGTATCTATTCAAAGTAACATTTAAAATTAATCGTAGGCCGAAAAGACACTGGCACTTAACAACTGCGCATGCACCAAAAAGTTTATACAATGCAGAGTATCAAGAAAGATAATTCCGGAACTACTAAAGAAATAAATGATTCAAAAGACGTGTGGGTTCGGGGATCCCCCGGTAGAAACGAAGTTCAGATTGAAATTCCAAGATGGCGGCTGCGAAGATATTAAAATTTTCGCAGCCACCATCTTGAATTTTCTTTTTGATCTCACTATCAGCTTCAGCACCCTCGAAACCTATGGAAACGACAACCACGGCGAAAATTTTTAAATAAAAAAAAAATGGTATACTTCTGCCTAAATCTTAGGGGATTACAAGCATGATATTATGTTTTGTTTATGTAATCTTAGCCCTAAAAGTCATTGGCACTTAAGAAATACACATGCACCAAAAAGTTTATATACCATGCTGTGTATCAAAGAAGATATTTCCGACATTGCTAAAGATATAAATAATTCAAAGACGGCACCGCTTTCATCCAAACACTTCACATCGCTAAACAAATCTATTAGAGCCTTCCTACTAATATGTCCCTTTATAGTGACACACAGGTAAATGAACCGAATATTAAATAAACAAATATTATGATAGAAAGTCTGACAATTATAGTGTTTTGTTGTGTATGATAGTTACATGTCGCTAGGCTTGCTAATAGGACAACATTTGTCATCAACTAGCTGCGCCCCGCGGTTTCACCCGCATAAGTTTCGATATCAGGATAAAAAGTATCTTATAATTTAATCCTGGTTATCCTGGTTCCTGGTTGGAATTGCTTGATCGCTGTATATTACCTACATTTGCTTTATTTTTATATAAGCTCATTATTAAGTGAACTGTATTGTTCTTTTGAGTAAATAAATTCGTTAACCTTATAAACAATCTGTCTGCCAAATTTCATCTAAATCCGTTCAATAATTTTTGCGTGAAAGAGTAACAAACATCCATCCATCCATAGAAACTTTCACGTTTATAATATTAAGTAGGAAGTAGGATTACATCATACCTTTGTAAGTAGGTATGGATTGCTTCGGCAAATACGACCCCTTCTCTAATTATTTCAGTTTCTTGCAAATTCTTCTACATACGAAAACTACCTTTTGGAACGATCGAGTTCAAAAGTGCCTTTTATGTGCCTATTTGAAGTAAATGCTTGCTGCTTAAGGTGGATGCTCCAAGGTAGCCCGCGAAATTCAATTTTTCTTACGTTTTTTGCTGGTCAGTACTAAGTTGTACGTTGATTAAAATATGATTTGCGGCCGTAACAAATATGTATTTACAGAATTATAATCATTAAAGTCATCGTAAGTATGCGTGAGAGATAAGTACTACACTCGAGAGCAATGAATCCGGGTCACTTGAAGAATCCTAAAAATCTCGGAAACTAAAAATGCTAGGTTAATGCAATAAATTGTATTTAATAGACAATGTAATACTCCTTAAATGAAGGTATTAAAACTTCTTAGTTATTGTAAAGTTATATCATAAAAAAATCAAATTTGAAAAAGGGCCACTTTCGAAGATGGAACTACGAAATTACAGCATTTGGTTTTGCTTTTGTTTGTAATCTGTCATTTATGTGGGTACATAAACCATGTTGATAGTGCTCTATATTCATTATTCAAGCTGAAATTATGTCGCTTACGCCTGAAGAATGCACCAGAATACTTACAATGCTGGAAACCGGCCGGAGTCAGCGCGATACAGCCAGGACTGTCGGTGTGTCGCTGTCAACAGTACAAAGAGTTCTCCGACGTTAAGAAGAAACTGGTTCTAACCTACGCAGACCAGGAACGGGCAGAACCAGGTGTACCACAGCACGAGAAGACCGATACTTGGTGAACACCATGCTTCGAAATCGCTTTCTCACAGGAACTGAACTCACAAATCAGTTTCGACGCTTCGGAGGAAGTAACCCAAGTGCATGGACAGTAAGACGTCGGCTTGCTGAATCTAACTTAAAACCCCTTAGACCTGCAAACGGCCCTAAACTGGAGCGTGGGCATCGTATTTCAAGACCAAGATATGCCCAGAGCCACGTAAATTGGAGTATTGAAGATTGGTCAAAAGTTATGTTCTCCGACGAATCAAAATGTATGCTCTACAAGCACGATGGAAGACACAGAGTGTATCGAAGACCAGGGGAAAGATTCAAGCAAGCATGCATCGAAGAAAAAGTAGCCTACGGTGGTGGGTCTGTACTTGTGTGGGCCGGAATTTCTTCTGAAAGTCGCACAGAGCTGGTGATCATAGAAAACGGCTCTTTAACTAGCGTAAGATATGTGGAAGAAATCCTCAATGATCACGTTGGTCCATTTATGGTCAATTTAGGTGAGGATGCTATATTTATGCATGACAATGCCCGACCTCATACAGGTAGGATTGTGAATGACTACCTTCAAGAGATGAACATTACTCGTATGGAGTGGCCAGCGCGCAGCCCGGATATCAACCCGATCGAGCATGCTTGGGACGAGCTAGGCAGATGCGTAAAACAACGAAACCCTCCCCCAATCACGCTTCGTGAGCTCAAAAGTGCTCTCACAGAGGAATGGGAGAATATTCCCCAAAATCGTATAAGGAACTTGGTGTACAGCATGCCAAACCGCGTAAACGCAGTAATGGAAGCACGAGGAGGCAATACGAAGTATTAAAATTCAAGAAAATCGTAATAAAGTTCAAAAATTTCATGTTTCCTATTTTTGTTTTAAGGAGAGATCAGCAGTTTTTTTCTTTATGTAATTTTGTGTTAATAAAATATATGGTGACTCATATTTTTTTTACTTTCATTTAAGGAGTATTACATTGTCTATTAAATACAATTTATTGCATTAACCTATCATTTTTAGTTTCCGAGATTTTTAACATTCTTTAAGTGACCCGGATTCATTGCTCTCGAGGGTATATTAACGACGTCGTTCATAAAAACATAGTTATACTCTGAGTAAATCATAGGACGAATGCATTCACAATAGCTTAAAAACATTGTAACTATCGGTGTCAACATTAAGCCAAGCTAAGCCGACTTAGTATCCTAGATAGTTTGAGATCTTGACCTATAATACAAGCTGTTGTCTTGGCATGCACTCTTTGGCACTAAGCTGCAAACCGGTGCCAATTATATTTTCTCTTTCACATCATTTTGAGAGGGGCTCGTGGCTACATAGTTGGGAAAAGGCTAGGCAGATTAATTTTTTGACACGATGCTAGTCCCACGGAGAATGTTGTTTAGTTTCATGGTCTGTACCCCACCTCTAAATGCCATACATACACAGGCCTCCGCTCTGTGAAATGGATTGGGCCGTAATCCACCATGCAGACCCAGTGTGCGTTGGTATATGTCACATGTCTCCGAATTTTTGGTTCTAGGACATGCCGGTTTCCTCACGATGATTTCCTTCACAGTTTTCTCTCTTATCTTTCTGATACATGCTATAAAGAACCTTTTACCGAACGAAAATCGAACCAGTATATCACACTCAGCAAACGGACTACTAAACCAACGAACGACACTATCAACTTTCATGAATACGAATGAAATACTACCACAGAGTTGTAGTCTACAATTTAACTATTACAAAAATCCTGTAATATTTCCATGTAATCCTGTAATGGCGTCATAACTCACAGTTTCAATTAAAATGCCTGAAATATTTGTTCAGTTGTAACTACAGACGAGGCGCCAGAACACAGTAAGTACCCGTTGTTACATTACTGAAATAGTTTACGTTTCGCTATGGAATCGAATTAAATAAAGGCGTTTAATTACGGTACGGTTAAGGTTGGTTTGTTTAGCATTGACTAACTTTTAAGGCGGGCTTTGAAAATTGTAGTATGGACACGAGTAGGTAGTGTAAAGCCTGATTTACAAAGAAAGAAAAATATCCCACAGGTAGTCGAATCAGAAATGAAGAGATTCGCAGGAGAACTAAGGTAACCTACATAGCCCCAAGGATTGCCGAAATTAAGTGGCAGTGGGCAGGGCACATTGCTCGCAGAACAGACGGCCGATGGGGCCGAAAGGTTCTGGAGTGGCGACCGCGTACCGGAAGACGTAGCGTTGGAAGGCCTCCCACAAGGTGGACCGACGACCTTGTGAAGGTCGCAGGAAACCGCTGGATGCGGGAAGCACAGAACCGGTCGAAGTGGAGGTGCTTGGGGGAGACTTGTGTCTAGCAGTGGACGTCTTTCAGCTGAAATGATGATGACTCACAGGAAATACCTAACCAATAAACACAGCCTATCGCAGCCCACTCCTGGACATATGCCTCTCCCAGGCTGCGCCACAACCCCCTGTCCTCTGCCTTCCACATCCAGTCTGTCCCAGCCACTTTCTTAAAAGTTCGTCGGGCCATCTAGCTGGAGGGCGTCACCCGCTACGCTTGCCAATACACGGTTTCCACTCCAGGACTCATCTGCTTCACCGGCCATCAGTTCTTCGACAAACATGGCCAGCCCACTGCCACTTCAGTTTGCTTACCCTACAAGCTATGTCGGTAACTCCGGTTCTATTCCGAATAATTTCATTTCTGATTTTATCCTTCAAATAAACTCAGAGCATAGCCCGCTCCAAACTGCGCTACCTAATAATACTTACTCATCTATGCAAAATAAAAAGTGCCCTTTTTACCATATATTACCCACCCCCACCGAACCCAGGAAGGCACATTACTCTGTGTAATTTATTTCAACACTCAAAACGGTAAAGGAAAACATCGCGAGGAAACCCGCATGTCCTAGAACCAAAAAAATCGAAGACATGTGATATATACCAACCCGCACTGGGTCCGCGTGGTGGATTACGGCCCTCTCTCTTTCACCGAGAGGAGCCCTGTGTCCCAGCAGTGGGAACAGTCTAGGCTGATTATGAAAAAAGTAGCTAAATAGGACCCTTTTTATTTTGCATAAAATATGGGATACTCGTATTATGCAAAATAAAAAGTGCCCTATTTACCACACATTACACACTCCAATACTCCTAGATATTCCAGAATAAACCTGAGCTCTGAACAAAACAATGAACTAATATAAGTGAGTGCTCTCGTGAAAAATCGTTAATCGATAGTTCTATTCGCAAATCGCAAATACGATACCTGTATCGAATACTAATACTCGATTAGAAACGTGCTCGAATAAGGTTCTTATTTGTCGTGTGTCTTTCAGTGATTTAAAATACATTCAGGAAAAAGTTTTAACCAATGCGCAAACTCAACCATGAATTCAGCATATGATTCTAGACCGCTAACGTAGAAATCTTTCGCCGGGTATTAAAAAAAAATGTTGTTCCCATACATTTTGACCATGTAGGTATTGCACTTTTCATGAAACAGCACATTTTTTTTTTTATGGCCAGCCTTTCTTTTCTACGTAGAATAGAATCGTTGAGTTTGAGCGCCGATATTCCTGCCACCCTGTAATTATCAATTCCATGTACCCTTTCTGCATAGGTATGTCAATCACATTGGCTATCATTTTATTCATTTACTAGCTTCTGCCCGCGGCTTCGCCCGCGTGGATGTCGGAAATTATCCCACGGGAACGTGCTAACAGGATAAAATGTATGTGCTTCCCCAGGATGCCATCTATCTCTATGCCAAATCAGAAGTTCAGTGGTTTAGGCGTGAAAATGTAACATACAGTTTCAAGTTCAAATCCTTCCCTTAAAAACTGAATTACCCCTTTTTGTCCCGTCAGTGGTATATTTTCGACAACTTTACATACTTATTATTAATAGCTGTGCATTGCGGGTGACGAAACCTACAACAAACTTATTATTTGCGGTTGGGACAGTAGTCGGGTCTAGGGATCGAACCGCAAAATTAAGTTTGTTTTTTATTGTATGTACTTTTCCGGGATAAAAAGTACCCAGTGTGGTGCCCAGGATATTAAAGAATAATTATACCAAGTTTCATCGTAATCGAACCGGTAGTTTTTGCGTGATTCCTGAACAAACAGACAGACAGACAAAAATTTTTTTAATCACATTTTTGGCTTCGGTGTCGGTCTAGTAACACCCCCTGCCATTTATTTTTTTGATATTTTCAATGTACAGAATTTTCACTTCTACAGATTTATTATAAGTATAGATTTAGGACTTCCAACAAAAGATATACATAATACATAAATAATGGGCAACATGAGCGGGGTAATTCTCGTATTTTTAAGAACGTTCCCAGTCTGATCTCAGTCTCAATCTGTCTTCCAGACCCAGCTCCTTAAGTTGAGGAACAAGAACCTCCAGGTCCTGGCAAACCTCTTCCGGTGATCCACTAATAATGCCATCATCAACTTACTACAGCTTCAGAAACGATTTATTATTATATAAAAGCATAATTGATTTCCAAAGTAAGTCTATGATCATCGGAGATAAGTTGCTGATGAGCCCTGACGGCGAAGAGTCCAGTCGGCGAAGTGGCCTGTCGGCGAAGAGTCCTGTCGGCGAAGAGTCCCGTCGAAGTAAAGTCTTGTCGGTGTTGAGTCTGTCGGCGTAGTGTCTGTCGGCGTTTAGTCGTACACTCGTCAAAAATACCTCTAATTTCCCTAGATTTTGACAAGTTTTTGACATTTGTATGTCGCCAAGATGAGACTGCGACTAGATTTTGAACGTTTTAAATTACGAGAATTGGCCTTCAGGTATTAAGTAGGTGTACTCGTATAGGTAGGTACTCCTTCACACTGCATTTTGACACAATCAACGAATATTAATTACGTTGCATACAGTGCAACGAACTGATTCGACTGCCAAACCATTTGAAACGATTGCGATTTGTCACTCAATGGGCTCATCACAGTTTATGCTCATTAGTGTTCATTTCCAGCCAGCGTGAAACATGTTCGCAGAAGATTGTATTATAATACACGGACAAGTTCTGGCACGCTCGCAGCCGCCATTAAAACATACTTGACCTAGCGAAGTCTGCCAAAACTGTCTGTTTATACTGTCAACCTAACTCTATTGTGGTTAGCGCACATTGGTTCTGGACTGGTTTGGGTGAATTGAATTTTAAATATATATTTGTGGTCTTTTAGTTGCAGATGAGCTGAGAGGTGAGTTTCAATGCAGGGGATTCAGAATTATGTATTGAATCCATGGTTGCGCGTCCGTGCGTCTGTATGAATATTGTGGAAGCACATCCAGACTAGGTTTGGTTCCCTTGATTCTGAGAAGACAGACTATATTAAAAGTCAAAACAGCAAATTTTTCAAGCCCAGGACTACGACCTGAGCAGTCAGCAGCTTTCTTTATGGAATAGCTGTGCAACATTCAACAAAATGCCGAGAATACAAAATCATGCTGCAGAGAGTAAGTCAAATATTTATTTTTGATAGCCAACGAATTTATAATCTCATTCAAAACCAAGACCGCAAAACACAGACCTGCTTGGTGTACCCTTCTTACGTGCAACTTTCATTAAAAAATATCATGGAGATGTTTGCCAAACATTTGACATTTATTTTTATCGTGTTTGCCAAACGTGCAGCCATGGTGTGCCACCATAGCGTCAAGAGAACGCAAATATTGGCTTGTTGGCTTAGGACCTTTCAGAGGTTTGAAAATAAAAATGGACACCCAGCAAAGAGGTAAAATTATGGCATATGCGCACCTTTATCGGTTGGTTCTAAATAAAGCAGAAAAAAAATTAAATACATTGCACAGCAAAAAAATAATGGCCGGTATTTTAATTTTGTCTGTCTGCAAGATAAGGACTTATCATCATACAGAGTAGGAAAGAGCATTGCCTGTCATTCACAATGGATATAATCATTGTTCAACTCTAAAACTACTTTTTAAAATTGAAAAATTCACTGGTACAAAAATTCCACCTTTTCCACTATAAAAATACCTGAGTTTATTTTCTGAATTTCGTGAAAATACCTCACGTGCACCGTAGAACTAAAAGCCGAAACGGATCAACATTAACACGTCCTGGATTAATCGAGTGAAATCCGGCGGAATCCGGTTTGATCCAGTTAAGTCTGGCTGTCCGGATAATAAAATGACCGGGTGGGGTGATACCGCGTGTGAAAGCGGATAGAAGGACCGGTTGTGGGCTATGATAGCAAGGCAATACAACGATCAAAGGAAATAAATGGATAAAAAGCGCGTATTTTGTGATACTAATTTGAACCGTTTTCGGCGTAACACAAAAAGAAGAATGAAACAGAATTCGGGCTGCTAAATTAGGTTAAACTATCATCAGTGGTGGCCTAGTAATAATGGCCGCGAGTTAGGAGTTGCAGGTTCGAATACAGACAAGCGCTTTACTTTGAGTAAATTATTTCATCACCACTGCTCTCAAAACAGTGAAGGAAACTGGCATGTCCAAGAACCAAAAATTCCAAGACATATGACATCTCCCTCTCACCGAGAGGAGGCATGTATCCCAGCCGTGGGACACAGGCATTATAGGCTGATTAGTCTGTATATTTTTTTTTTATTAGCTTTTTATGTCCCACTGTACACACGTAGGAACTACCTACCTAAGTTATAAAAACTCTATTGATAAGTTAAAAACTCTGTGTTGGTAAATAAACATTTTTTTCATTGTTTTTAAACGATATAAATAATCAATTTGATTCGGTTTAAAACCAAATTCACACTCTCGCACTGTTGTAAGTTTTCGTGTAGTAGCTAGGGACTTTCTATTGATTATTTATAATCTAATTAAAACGAAACATGACGTCAGGGAGACCAAAAATTTCCCACAATGAACTGTAAAACACTGTTCTTTTATTTTTGTAGGCGAGTTTTCAACCGTTTAAAACGATTTATTTGGGGTTTAAAACGGCTACATTTTATTTAAAACGTTTTAAATCGGTTGTTTTACATCTATAAGCGGGACCCACCGAGTCGTATGTTTGTCCCATTGATCGTCTGACATGCTATATACTGCATTCAAACACCAAAATAAGTTATGTATAAGATTTGAAAGCGTAGCTTTAATGTTAAAATATGTAAAATGAACCTTCTGAATCAATCACGTTCATTCATATAATCTATGATTGGAGTTACGACTGACATTTCAATCTGTCAATTTATCCGATTTTATCCGTGTTTTAATGCGTTTCAATTACGGGACAGACAATGGATTCAATTTTACATATTCATGGCTCTGAATGCGTACAATTGTGAGAATCGTATTGGAATATTTTCTGTTTTCATTCTTTGCTTTTTTTTCAGGTGGATATTTTTAGATTGCCGATTTTCAACAATAGGGAAGGTAAAAACGCTTACCTCTTTATACTTTGAATCGGGTGAGATTGGCACCGAGTGGTTTGAAAGGTGTAATGTCCGTTTCGACAGAAGTTAGTCCGGATCAAAATTATTATTTTTTATTTATTAAAATCTCCATTATACCTTTAGAGACATGAGGAACAGGGTGTAAAGTTCACTCAACCTCCATAGAAAAGGGAGGATCCTCCGACCAGACGGGTGTTGTGTCTGGCGGGCTATTGCTCATCGATTGATGTTGGAAAATTGTATCTATGCTAATTGCGCGGTAAACTCTGCTTGCGAGATGCAGGATTTGTGTGACGTCAGTATGACGCGTTGTTCGCATGTGGCGTTGTAGATACCGCTACATACCCATCATTATAGCCGGTTTATTCTGTAAAAGAACTCACCGTGAAAACTTAGGTTAAGTGAGCTGTCATTGACAATATTGACAGCTCACTTCAAGCTCATTTTAACTAAGTTTTCATGGTGAGATTTTACAGAATACATTGGCAAGTGTATTCACCCAATGCGATAGTGCGATCTTTTTACAAATCTATTATTAAATTATGAATTTATCATAACATGTCGTATAGCGACAAGGAAAGCTAAGATTATAGGTTAAGGTTAGAATGAAATTAAAGAAAGGGAGGTAGAAAACAATTAAAGGTATATTTACAAGAAAAGGATGGAGATGGACTGAAGAGTGGTGTGTAGTATGTGGAGGTGGGGTGTATGAGTGAGGATGCGTGATAGATATAGGGTTGAGGAGGCTGAGGTGAAGATAGTCGCGAGGCAGGTGCTGGCGACAGGGGCAGGTACAGTTGCCGATCCAGGATCAGGAGCAGGAACAGGTGAGGACAGGTTCTAGGGCGTGGCAACCGGTGGACACCCGTAGGAGGGTCCACGCAGCAGACCAGGACGCAGCACAGCAGCGAGGCACGGCGGAGACGCTATCAGCACGCCAGGTGAGGACAGGAGGGCCCACGCAGCAGGCCAGGACGCAGCACAGCAGCAGGAGAGAGAGGCACGGCGGAGACGCTATCAGCCCGCCAGGTGAGGACAGGAGGGCCCACGCAGCAGGCCAGGACGCAGCACAGCAGCTGGAGAGAGAGAGGCACGGCGGAGACGCTGTCAGCCCGTCAGGTGAGGACAGGAGGGCCCACGCAGCAGGCCAGGATGCAGCACGGCAGCAGGAGAGAGAGGCACGGCGGAGACGCTGTCAGCCCGTCAGGTGAGGACAGGAGGACAACCTCCTCAACCCACCTGTATCTTCACCTCAACCTCCTCAACCCATCTATCACGCATCGTCACTCACACTCCCCACCTCCACATACTACACACCACTCTTCAGTCCATCTCCATCCTTTTCTTGTAAATATACCTTTAATTGTTTTCTACCTCCCTTTCTTTAATTTAATCCTACCAATAACTTTAAAACCTAGCTTTCCTTGTCGCTACACGACATGTGTCTGTGTACCGATTGTGGATAGAACGTGTCGTGAGGAATAATCAGATCAGCGCCTAACGGTCACAGAATGCTTGTTCTGACCTGGAGGAATGATTGAAGGTAACTGTGAGTATGTACATTATGTTACAAACATAACATCATCCCTGTAGGTAATTCCCGAAAGGGTAGGCCGAGGTGAACCTACATATAGTACAGTCACGAGCACCAATATGTTAACACTTGGCAGCTTTCAATTGTGATTTTTTCGTGATATAACGAATGCAACGTTGAAATACGACACATTACATAAACCTATGGATTCGAAAATGCTATGTTCGTAACAACATAAAATTTCGTTCAAAAATAAAGGAGTCAATCGCTTTTGAATAAAGCCGAGTGAATACATACTTTTGCTCGTGACTTTACACTCACATTTCGTCAGTTTTGTGTAAGTTCCATGTAATAACATGCGAGCATTTGACCAGGTACAAATCCAGGCTCAGCAGCTGCTGAAGGTTCATCATCTGCCTAGGCTTTTCCCAATTATGTTGGGGTCGGCTTCCAGTCTAACCGGATGCAGCTGAATACCATATTTTACATGAAGTGACTGCCTATCTGACCTTCACAACCCAGTTACTGGGTCCTACGAAACCCCTTGGTGAGACTGGTTGTCAGACTTTCGGGCTTCTGACGTGGCAAGCGTCTTAACCTGATCAATCGAACCGTGTGGCTGTTTTTTCTTAGCCACAAGCCCCCCAGTCCTTGTATTTTTATAGAACTTATTTGAATCATTGCTTTACTCCAAATAAAATACAACCTAATAAAGTAGGTAGATATCTTTCAGTAAGTATCTCTAATATATTTTCCTGGTAACGTTGGAAGCCACATTATTGAATAAAGTAATGTGCGCTGCATTTCCTCTATCCAGACGTGACGGCGCGTTCACATTGGCAGAGTACACTGTCTACTATACTGGCGTTAAGGAACAGATAAATGGCAATCGCCAAACCTCGTATTGTCCCAGGGAAGAAAATTGCTTCCTCTCTTTGGCTCGTGGGTTTTATAAAAAGCGACCTTTTTAGTTTCCTTTTGACAACATTACTATTCGAGACTATGAGAGTGAGGGAACTGCACTGCACTATAATATCTCCCTCGCCGAAGGCTAGTCTCCGCTGAGATTGAAAAATACGGTCTGAAGGACTTTATTTGTATTAGTTTGTTTGTTTTGTTTTTTTTTTCTCCTCCTCGACCTACTCCGTCCAGTAGGTCGAGGAGGACACCTGCCGGTCGATTCTGTAAAAATCTCACCGTGAAAACTCAAGTGAAGTGAGCTTGATGTGAGTTGTCAGTAGTGTCAATCCCTGTCAGCATTATTTGGAATGACAGCTCACTCCACGCTCACTTCACCTAAGTTTTCACGGTGAGATGGTTACAGAATCACACTGCTGCAGCCCGTCTCTCTCTCGTCTCACCCGTCTCGACGACAAAGCTGGTATTTTACGTACGGGTAGGAAAATCGATTGAAAAATTTCTACGCTAAGGGTCTGGAACCATGTGCTGAATTCATGGTTATAGTTTGCGCGTCGATGTCCTTACCACCCTAAATGTATTCAGTAAGTATTCGAATACTCTCCCGAGAGTACTGGACCACTGACTCGACTATATGTAAATGCGCCCTGGCTAACCGTAGCCTGACCTAATTGGCGTATTTTTCAGAGAATCTACATTTTTAAAATGGATCTACTGCGGATTTAAATCAGTTAACAGAGAATCTTTATTAGGATTGAAATCTCAAATTAAGTTTTAAAAAATGTACTAAATTATATTCATCAGTTGTTAGATTTAGAGCTGATTTTTACAACGCCAAATAATTTTATCCGAGGAATCATTTTGAAATTTTGACAGTTATTTCATACAAAAACTGTCAAACGTCAATTTTATTCCTCGAATAAAAGCTATCAGGCGATGGAAAAATAAACCCTAAGAAACATAAAACATTAGGTAAATTAAATTATTTGCCATAATGACAGCTAGAACACGCCAATATTTGATCAGATGTTACAAGTACTGCAAGAATACTAATACGAGATCAGTATTTGGCTTTAGTAATGATGGCCATTGTCCAGACAGTACATTTTTCCAGTAACAGGTTTCAGCAAGTGATAGTCTTTTTGAGTCCTCTCAAAACGTGTGTCGGTGGTGTAATGGTCAGCATAGTTGCCTTCCAAGCAGTTGATCCGGGTTCGATTCCCGATTTTTATTACGTTTTCTTCAAAACTAAGACTCGCAAATTTAGGCTGTTTAGCTAAACAGCCTAAATTTCCGAGTCTTTGTTTCACGCTGTATTTCTTTCAATGTTCGTTGGCCGATTTTTAAGCTAAAAAATCAGCATTACCATACAACGTGGCAATGCTGCCACCGTTTTATGTCCAAAGCTCTTCCCTTTTTTTACTTTTACATAATATACCTGGTGGCATCCCCATTGACGCGTAGACTGTACCGTACCGTACCTACCTACGCGGTCAAAATGCATAGAACAGATTTTTTTTTAATGCTTTGTGTCCAGATCATGTACTGAATCCATGATATTAGGTGGCGCGTCGATATCCCTGCCACCTTGTATATATTTTAGTGTTAACTTGATAAATATAAATGTACAGCAGGGCCAATTCCTAAAATATTTTCCATCTACTCCGCCTCGCAATACCGATAACTCCTCAGGGAAGACAGTTTCGATGTTATTACTGTAGATCCCGTTAGAAACATTTACGTTACCGTATTATTGGCCAAATTGGTCGCAGTTAGTTACTGCGACCAATTTGCCAGGGCACCCCGACCACCCCACTGTGGCCAACCGCGGTACTTCCAAGTTGGTCGCAGGAACTTGGTTATTTAGTGTTAGCGCAAGGTCTGATCCGTCACATGCTAGTTTCATACCAGTTCACAATTTGTCGATTTGCCATGGACAGATCATAAACTAACGAAAAATAATGCGTTAAATTGTAAATGTTTTGTTTCACTTTACAATGTTTCGATAGTTTCTAATCTCAATGTTTCTATACTTAATACATACATATACGAACATTGTTAGTTCATAATCTATCTCGCGAGATTATAAGCTAACGATGTTCATCATTATACGGTGACATATACATCGACAAATGAAACAAAAAAATGTACGCCAGGACCAAGTCCTAAAATATTTTCCATCTACTCCGCCTCGCAAGACCAACTACTCCTTAGGGAAGACAGTTCCGATGTTATTACTGTAGATCCCGTTACATACATTTACGTTACCGTATTATTGGCTGCGTACAATTTATCTCCAGTATCGGGGGACGTGTCTTATTGATCAAATCGAATTCATGTCAAGTGGGATGGAGTGGTGCTCTACGTTGAGTTATTGGTCCTTGTGAGATAATGTGATGGCTTTTGTTTTTGTTTTTCGTATGAAAATCTGAAGTACTGAGAAATTATGATGATTACGAGTCTTACATCGGTGAACGGCGAACTATCTTCGAAAATTAAGTCAAACTATTAGCCAAATCATTCTCTTGTTCACAAACTAAATTTAAATTCAGTGCATCTTTTTCTTTCTATTTCATTAAGAAAAGGACAGAAGATAAATATTAGTTTAGTCCAGTCAAATAAGTTAGCGCCTGATGTAAATTGAAGTAGGTATTTTTGGTAGCCATCTAAGGAGTATCTTAATTTGACTTGATTTTTTTTTTATCCGTTTCGAAAATATTTCAAGTGCTTGGACATGAAATGATAAATGATCGTTTTCCAGCACAGAGGACCTCCAGTCGGGTTCCGCACCTGAGCACAGTCGGTCACTTTTTGTGACACATCCCATTTCTCAACGTCCACCGCACCGAAATGAGAATTTGATTAAATGTCCGAAATTACTTTACTTTGTGTAAGGAGCGATTATATTATAGTGATATTATACAAAAGATGTGATTAATATTTCGGTAGTTTTCTTACAAATCACTTCTGCTGGTTTTAGTATTTGTATACAATCTAGTATTTTCTAACTGAACAGACAGCTGTGCTGCTGGGGAGTTTGTTGCGTCACTTCTTCTTCCCAGCGATAGCACTAGGAAGTGGTGAAGAGCGGGCGTTTTTGGGGGACTGTCTTTTGTAATTTTGACGTTCGAAAAGTGCTGTGCTGAAGTGCTGAGTCTGTGTTGGGTCTTAGCATTATGCTGAGCGATGGCCGTTTTGCGTGAATGTGACGCATGTTTACCCCCAACCTGTTTTTTTTTTGTGTGTTTATGTCCTTTTTTTATGCGTCATGTTTGCCGCAAATAAATACTTTTTCTTTCTTTTCTTTCTGATTCTCAGCCTAATTTGAAAAAATGACTTGATTTTGATTTTAGCATTGTTGGTTTTCAAGATGGTTTCAGAAGTGTCGACGAATTTAAAAATCACTCTAAGAGTATTTACCATAAATATGGCCATGGGTTATTTTGAATTGCTAATAAGCCTGTCCGTTAGAAAGTTAAATCTAAATAATTATTATAAAATGAAGATTGTGGTTAATGGTTAGATAAGTATCCTTTTGGGTTAAGTTTGTGGCTTTGAATTTTGTCTTAAAGCGCAGAAACCTTCCGAAATAAATTCTCTAAATTATGGTGAAAATCGCATCAAAATCCATTGCGTAGTTTTGTAGAACAACGCGGTCACACACGATAGCGAGAGTCACGAAAAGCGACTTTTATTTATGCAATTTATAGATTTTAATATTAGTTGAATCACATGCATCATCGGTATATACCGTTCCAATTGCTGGAACACAGAGCTCCTCTCTGTGAGCGGGAGTGGGCCATAATCAACTGTCACATGTCTTCGAATTTTTGGTCCTAGGACATGCTGGTTTCCTCACGATGTTTTCCTTCACCGTTTTGAGTGATGACGAAATTAAATACACAAAGTAAAGCGCCTGCCTGATGAATTGACTCAAATGCCTTAAAAAAATATACCTTAAACCAACCTTAAACACGAAAACCTTTTAAAAAGACTAACGTCCTCTACGACACAAACAAAAAGCATTGATTAACATTACTATAATTAATTTTAGCCTCCATTAAACAAACCGTGGCTCCATTGTGATCACTTTTGACAAACAAAATGGAAGTTGTATTGATTGAAATGGAAAATTCGTGTCACGTTCCTATTGTTAGGACCAACTGTAATTATTCGAGGAAAATTCGTTTCGTTAATATTTTCCAAGGGATTTCGTTGAAAGCAGTTTGAGAAAATATTTGTTTGTAATATTGGTCGGCTACGTAATTATATTCATTTGCTTATTAAACTGTCAGCAATCAGAGTAAGGCTGATTAAAGGTATGGCCTTCCTTTTAACAAAAATGTTTTGTGTTTTAATTTGGAATAACTTTGTGTTCAAGACTTAGAAAACCAAGCATTCTATGTCAAACCAGCTGAAAAAGTATGTTCTACATAATTGTGTCTAACATAGTACCCTGAGGGACACCGGGCTCTAATGTAATTGGTTAGTATCGACAAGCAAGAGAATTAATGTCTAAGACACGCCCTTGATTCTACACAATAATATGTAATTTGGGGTGACAAACACTAGAACATATAAAAAAATAAGCTAATGAATGTGCATATTGAACCAGTCAAATGCTTGTGTAAAATCGCATCTAACTGATGGAGAAGAGAGAGTCCTTTTAACAAGGGAACAAATAATTAACACACATAACATCACGTCTGTATTCCCGAAAGGATTAGGTTATTGTACATCCACAATTCGCCAGTTATGTTTAAGTTCCATGTAATGGGCGAGCTTATTGCCATCAACCAGCACTCTAATTGCGTAACACACGATCTATCGGAATCAGAATCATTTTGAAGCAAATTGCTAATCCATTGCTTCATAAGTTCGAAAAATTTGTCTGCTCAACACGTAAATAACGCAATGAATGTTGTTGAACAGTCAAAATGAAACCGATTCCGATTGATCGTGTGTTACGCAATTAGGGTGCAGGCACAAAATCCGGACTCCAGACTGCTACTAAGAAATTCCAATTGGTTTGTTATCTGAAATTCCACAGTTACAACCCGGAGTCTATTGACTCCGGGTTGTAACTGTGGAATTTCACCGAACAACAAGGAACAATTAAGCATAGCATCATTAATCATATATTTTCTCTCTGTGATACGATTTAACTATAGACAGATACTGCAATAGTTAGATAAATAAACTACTAAAATTAACGCATAACAATTAATGTTTTTCTAAAATAGATGATGTTAGAAAAACATTAATTGTTTCCCAACCATGTCGGGTCGGCTTCCAGTTTAACCGGATGCAGCTGAATACCAATATTTTACATGGCGCGACTAACCTCCACAATCTAGTTAGCAGCTACTGGGTTGTAGTATATGATAAGATATACGGAAGACTGGTTGTCAGAATTGCAGGCTTATGAAGACTGTCAAAGATCGAAGAATAACCAATGGTTTAGCGTGCTTTCCGAGGCACGGAGGGGTCTCTGTCTGTAAAGATGGCCCACCAACGAACCGACCGCGGCAAGCGTAGCTTAACCTGATCGATCGATATGCGGCGGATTAATGTTTCCCTATCACTGACTATTATTAAAAATCTTGTCTAATATCATCCAAGTGCTGTAAGATTTGTCTACTATCGCTGAAAACCAACGCTGGGGCCGGGTCGGGTCGCAGCATAATGCTGGTCGATATCCGTTTTGAGTGGATGTGACACATGTCAGGAGGTAATTTTCAATAGCAGTCAAATCCATTTTATCATGCCAAATGAGAAAAGTTTACTTTTGTATGCCGTCATGATGTACGCGTTTGCGACGCTTTGGATGGTAATTATTGATTACTATGGAGTTCAGGATTATTAAACAATAACAGAAATAAAGTAAATGTTTCTATTTACAGAGAAAACAGTTTTCTCTTTAAATAGAAGCATTTACGTTGACCACTTTTGAAAATTACCTCCTGATGTTTCCCCCAACCCTTATTGTTTTTTTTTTGTGTTTATGTTCATTTTTGCGTCATCTTTACTGCAAATAAACGTATTTTCTTCTTTTCTTTCTCTACTATAATTTCAAAACAGGAATTTATCATACTTAATCTAGAATACTGCCATCTTAAAAATGTTACTAAACCACAATTTAGAAAAATGATTTAATAATCACTATAAATCCCGTCCAATAAACCTAAAACAAAAACAATTACTTATAAGAACTTCATGGGAACTACAGTTTTTAAGTGAAAGTTCTTTGTTAAATTCGGGAGCTACCATTTATATTGGGCTGGCATCAGCTGGGCCCGGCGTACACCTGGGCCCGCAAATTGTGAGGCTTACTGCCTTGTCAGAATCTACACAAGATTATACTTCTACGTTTTATTGATACTGAAGTTTGTTGTTCTCTTGTTGTTCTTTATGTATCATTTCTTCATTTTCAAAAGAGTATTATGGCTTATATCCCCTTAGCGAAACCGAGAGTCACCTGTTCTTGGTATTATGATAATATTTTTTTGCGAAAACCAAGTAGGTACTCCTACGATCCCCGCACCCATAAACACAACGTTTTGCGTGCGTTACGTTGCGCACTACTGTAAAGGATCTATCACACTGTAAATAAGAATCATTTCCCAGCAATTATTATTGCACAAAATTACTTATTTTGATGTACAGAATGCGTAGATTTTTTTTTATTTGTAAGCTTTGTGAAGAGTGTTTTTACACCCTGTATAGTAAAATAAACTGACGTGAGGATACACGTTATTTTTTTCAAATATCAGATGTAATACTTTTCTAGAAAATGATTATATATTATATAAATTCTAATAAATAAACCTTCAAGTTAATTAGTAGCTAAGCCAAACATTTTTCGCAAAAATTCTTGCCATAATTTCCATCAGTTTCCCCAAAAATCTCAATAAACTTCCTACTCGAAAATTAGCTCACTAAATTAAGGGGGAAACACACTATCTTAAGTTTTAGTGGTCCCCCGAGGAAGGGGGAATGAGGGCGGTCACAAAAATGTGTTGCTCACTTTTAAGTGATGACCGCGTTATGTAAAATTATGAACGAAAAGGTTTTTTTGACCTCGAGGTCCTGGATTTATAACTGATATTGATATTAAGTTTTTGCTTTATAAGGAAGTGATTCTCGAATAATACTACTTTTATTATATTTTTGTTATGTACAGACGCCCGCACATCAAGCTATTAAAATCTGTCTAAATAGATTTTCAACTTTATTGCTTAAGTATTAAGGTTCAAGGTTGATTGGGAAAATTTGACAGTTTCGGGTAGATTGACCTGTAGCTGGCGTCTGTACTTAGCAATCTACATGGTCTTCACATGATGATCTTACCAAGATTATGTTTGGACTTTAAAAGAGACCCCTCTGAGCTTGTTTCAGCCTTTCTCAGAGTAGTCAGATTATTATTAAAGTAAAAATACAACTGAGTATTATGTGAATATTTCAAGTGCCTAACTGTTGCCATTATTGATATCGAGCAAAAAGGGCAATAAAATCGCGTTTGTTGTATGGGAGCCCATTTATTTTATTTGGTTTTTGTTATTTGTTGTTATAGCGGCAACAGAAATACATAATTTGTGAAAATTTCAACTGTCTCACGGTTCTTGAGATACAGCCTGGTGACTGACAGACAGACGGACAGACGGACGGACGGACAGCAAAGTCTTAGTAATAGGGTCCCGTTTTTGCCCTTTGGGTACGGAACTCTAAAAACTTACAAATATACATGAACCCTGAAACATAACACTCCTTTTTTGGGCAGTCGTGTAAAAATATTAACGAAACTGAAACTAATATTTTATGGCTGATGGATGTATCCCTCAATCTTTAGTCCCAAAACTTTGCAATTAAAACAACTTCCTTGATTATACGTGGTAGTTCTTGGTATCTCCATATTTCTTTCAAAACCCCCAAGAAAAAAAATGTAACAGAAATAAAAGAAAACGCTGATTTCTGTTTTAAAAAACCTCCATAATTGAAAAAAAAGGAAAAGAAAATAAAAAGAAAATGCAAAACGATATGCGTAGGCCGGGAATCGAACCCGGATCAACTGCTTGGAAGGCAACTATGCTGACCATTACACCACCAACGCCGGTTACTAACGTCTCCAATTTTCCTAGCACATTCCTATCCCAATTAGATGTTTAATCAAATGTGACTATAATAATAGATACTTTTATCTTTCAATTAGGGGCAATTGTTATCAATGACCTCTGCGCTTCCAACCTTACTTGACAAATTGTTTTTTTTTATGATAATAATATTTTTTATTATTTATGTTTGTTTTCCGGTGATAGATAACGAAGAATTCTGTGATAAGTGAGTCATCTGAATTTCAAAAACGTTCACAGTCTGATCTCAGTCTGAATCTGTCAAAAATACCTCTAATTGCTCTACATTTTTGACAAGTTTTTGACATTGAATGTCGCTGAGATGAGACTGCGACTAGATTTTGAAGGTTTTTAATTATGGGAGTTGTACTTCTTCTTTGTATTTCGTTAATATTCAAGTTTTCATTTCTGCCAGCACTCTCGGAGTGCAAACCTTTTTTTTTAAATACATGAAAATTCTTTGTCAATTGTAAGAAATACCCAAAACAAATTGATATACCGTGTCGATTTGCTTAACAATAAACTTCTCTGGCTGTAGAGAGAGTGTGTGACCTTTTTAGATTCGACCTCTGTTAGAAATAACTCACACATTAATTATGAAAGGGCCATCAGCCACATTAAGTAAGTTACTATATCAGTAAGTTAAGTACTGGAAAAAAGGCCAGTTCCTTATTCATATAAACTTAATGGAAGTCGTTTCGTTTGCAATATTCCCCAAAATGAGGAGATTCACTTAATGGTACATTATCTACATAAAGGAATTGTATGGGACATTTAATGGGACTTATTACCAACCGTTCTAATACTACGGAAGTTTAAAATGTTTCAAGAAATTAAGAAAAACTGGTCTTTTGAGACTAATGAGGAGTAATTTGGTCCTTACGAATGGAAACTTTTAGTCATCATCGTCATCATTGGATGTCGTCAGTCTGTGAATTAGAACTCCTCAACTTATGTCATTATCACCAGGCTTGCAAAATAGGTTGACAGTTTTAGTGTTTACACCTCATGAAACGACGCGCGCTTTACTTCTGGTAACCAATTCTATAGGTACCAAAGGTAGGTTACCTATAGAATTTTAGAAAAAAATCTATTTGTGACGGTATCTCCCAAAATATTGAGTAGCTCCCACCTCATAGTGGTTCATGAATATTCATTTGTACTCCGACCGCCTTAAATATTACTATACAGGGTTATTTGTGACTATACAGGGTGGCAAAGAAATCGACGCGCAAACTGTAACCATGGATTCAGCACATGAGTTTTGACCCCATAGCGTCGAAATGTTACGTCGGTTATTAAAAAAAAAATATTGCTGTTCCATACATTTTGACCGCGTCGGTATTACACTCTTCTATGAAACAACAGATTTTTTTTTTAATAACCGACCAAAAATTGCTACACTACTAAACCGTTTACCCATTTAAACCGTTTTTTGACATGGAACCCGTTATTGCAGCAACACATTATACATTAGTGATTTTAGTTCAGACAGGAGTCCATAGGGACCATCATGTAAATCAAAATCAAAAGTCATTTATTCAAATTAGGCTGAGAATCAGCACTTTTCGAACGTCAAAATTACAAAAGACAGTTCCTCAAAAACGCCCGCCCTTCACCACTTCCTAGTGCTATCGCTGGGAAGAAGAAGTGGCGCAACAAACTCCCCAGCAGCACAGCTGTCTGTTCAGTTATAAAAGACTCGATACTATACAATACTAGGCGTTAAGTAATAATCATTACAAAGCACATAACATAAAATTAAATTACTTGCAATATGTCAGCTAGCCACGCCAATATACCAACAAATATAATAAAAACTATACGTACTCAAGCTGAAAAATAATTAATTAAAATGTAAATCATGTCTGTAAGAAGCCATAAATAAGATCATTCAATAAGATAAGGCAGTTTATATATTTATTTTAGTACGCATTTTAAAGTTAACTTTTACGTAATCTGGGATATGTACGTTCTAAGACAGCTGTCAAAAATGGTTAACATAATGGACAGGGTTTATGGATCTAGAATCATGTGCTGAATTGATGGTTATAGTTTGCGCGTCGATATCCCTGCCACCATGTATATATGCTACCTATAACCCAAAATCCACCCTTCTATTTTAAATTCTAGTCGCCACATCAACTCAGTACTTCATAGATTTGGTCCTCAGAAACTATCAAAGACTATCCACTATCCTACTTTTTCAATAGATCGCGAACTTTGATCATAAATCACTACTGGCTTAAGGAACTTCGTTACAACCGAAGTTTTTCCTACAGGATCAATAGGAATGAATAAATAAGTTCCTGTACTCATAAAGGGAGGGCAGTATCCGATACAGAGCATAGTGAAGTCGACTGAGCAGGTTTATTTTGGTCCTTGGTAACAGGGTTTGTGCAGATTTTTAATCAGAATTGAGGCATTATTCACAAAGTAATTTTTTTTTTTTTTTTGAAGAATCTGAAAATATGGGTATGCAGGGAGGGGACATCGACGCGCAAACTGTAACCATGGATTCAGCACATGAGTTTAGACCCCATAGCGTCGAAATTTTTTGTGTTATCCAAAAAAAAAAATCTTCTGTTTCATAGAAAAGTGCAATAGGTGCCTACGCGGTCAAAATGTATGGAACAGCAATTTTTTTTTTAATAACCGACGAATAGTTTCGACGCTATGGGGTCTAAACTCATGTGCTGAATCCATGGTTACAGTTTGCGCGTCAATTTCTCTGCCACTCTGTATAGTTACAAAGATTGAAAAGAGTATGCTTGGATGGTTTGATCATGATGAGAGGATGAATGAAAGGCGACTAACAAAAGGTATTCACAAAGCATATGCGAGTGAAAACGCCGGGAAGACATATTATAGTGACCTTATTGGTGATGTTCTTCAGAAAGGTCAGATGCATAGTACTCGCAACCAGTTTGCCTGTTTGATCAGATATCTGAACGTAAACGAGGCAAAAGAAGTATGTAAGGATCGTAGCAGGAGGCGTACTGTAGTTTCTGCCTACCCATATAGAAAGAAGTCGTCAGTTTTATGTATGTACTAGCTTCTGCCCGCGACTTCGTACGCGGATCCAGTCCCTTTCTCGTTCCGATAGGAATTTCGGCAAGAGTTTGAACTGTGCGTTACTTAATCGAAATCCTTCATCGGTTTTGTTTGGTATACCTTAGATTGAGTGTTGTAGACAATAGGTAGGTTATAACTTCATTAAAAAAAAAAGGTAGAATTATTTTCATTCCGAAATTATGAAGCGAAATTAATATCAATTAGTTAACATAACTATTCTAAAAAAAATCTTTATAAACTATATTGTTGGTTTTTCCGTCGGGTGCCAGAATATAAAACCCGGAAGGCTAACCCTTGAGAAAGCAACATAAAGTTGGCCATGAGAAAAACAGCCGGTTCTCAAATCAACACCAGCAGCTTTCAGTGTCTGTCTTCAATCGCGAGACAATGCATGACGATCACGATCAGCCGTAAGTCGCACATCACGGTCTTAACTGGTTTCTAGAGACCTATAAGTGGATGTGCGGATATGCTGGGAACTCAAGCGTGATTCGCTTTCCGTGAATGTTTCCGACTCGCGAGACAATGCATGACGATCACGATCAGCCGTAAGTCGCGCATCACGTTCTTCACTGGTTTCTAGAGACCTATAAGTGGATGTGCGGATACGCTGGGAACTCAAGCATGATTCGCTTTCCGTGAATGTTTCCGACTCGCGAGACAATGCATGACGATCACGATCAGCCGTAAGTCGCGCATCACGTTCTTCACTGGTCTCCAGAGATCTAAAAGTCAACGTGCGAATGCGCTGAGAACTCAAGCGTGATGCTTTTTCTGTGAACGTTTCTGATTCGAGAGACAATGCATGGCGATTACAATCAGCGGCCAGTCGCACTTCACGTTCATCACTGATCTCTAACGACCTAGAAGTCGACGTGAGAATACGCTGAGAACTCAAGCGTGATTCTCTTTCCGTTAACGTTTCCGACTCGCGAGACAATGCATGACGATCACGATCAGCGATCAGTCGCGCATCCTCACTGGTCTCTAGACACCTAGATGTAGATGCGTAAATACGCTGAGAACGCAGGCGTGATTCTCTTTGTGTGAAAGTGTCAGAAACGCGAGACGATGCATGACGCTCACGATCAGCGCTAAGTCGTGCTTCACGATCCGAAGAAGTTTCCGCTGGGCGAGATACAGCCTGATGTTGTCGAACAGCATCAAGTCTTGCCTGGCGTTCTTCATTCGATTCTTGGGATCTAATGATCTTTAAATTTCGAACATTGCGAAAGATTTGACCTCTTTCGTGGCATGGTTATGGTTATTAATGTACTTTAATAACTTTGCAATTAAGATCTAAGTGACTGCTCCCCTGCATTACCGGGTAGGCTACCGTGTCACGAAGATAAATGGAAAAGGAAATTAAACACTCAAATAACATAAGCCCGAAGGCATATCTATTATATTATGATTTAGCCAGTGAAGCCAAGTTTTCAATGAATTTACCATCGTCATCGAAAAGAAGGCCCAAACTGTTACCGCCTTCACTGCGTGGAGGTACTCCTAGCTTATGTTAATATATTAGTATAAACTGATTTCCACATCAAATGTTCCTGATCCTTGATTTTTATTATCTCGGCGGAAAATACTCATCAGACCAAACAAATTTTGTTAAAATGTCATGTCTGTATATGCCATATTTTAGCTGTGCTCTCCGAGTTCCACATCAGATGTTTCAATCTTCGAATTTTATTCTCCCAGCAGAAAATATTCATCAGACTAAACAACTTTTGCAAAGATGTCATTCCTATATATGTTATGGTTTAGCTGTGCTCTTAGAGTTCCACATCAGGTGTTCCGATCTTCGAGTTTTATTCTCGCAGTAGAAAATACTCATCAGACTGAATAACTTTTGCTAAGATGTCAAATCTATATATATTATAGTTTAGCTGTGCTCTAAGAGTTCCACATCAGGTGTTCCGGATCTTCAATTTTATTCTCTAAACAGAAAATGCTCATCAGACACAACATTTTTTTCTAAGGCACCATTTATGTAACTCTTATAGTTTAGCTGGTCTGTTGCGGTTCTGCATCAGGTGTTCCAGTTTCCAAAATCAATTATAGTCTATATGTTGCCCAGGCTTAATAGTTAGTTAACAAAAAAAGTTTCATTCAAATCCGTCCAGTAGTTTCGGAGATTAGCGTGTACAAACAGACAAACAGACAAACAGATAAACAGACAAACAGACAGACTTTTTTTTTTAGATTCGTGTTCTATTACTGTTTCTTAAACCCCCTCAATTATTCTTTTTTAAATATATTCAATGTACAGACACAACTTTTTTACATTCTTATTATAAGTATAGATGTTAAGGATTTTTGCTTCTAGAAGAAGTCTTGCGTATCACTGTCGCTGAGACAAGGCTGATGACACAGACATAATGCTGTGAAAATTCCGCATGTGCTACGCCACCCTTGATGTCCAGATACTTCTGGAAATATGGAAGATACTATTTTTCATCTTTATTTTGAACCTTAACCTTAGCTAGCCTATTTACTTACTAAAAATTCTCGCATACAAATAAGGTATAAAGGCGGACTATATGCCTTAGACATTCTCTACCAGTCAACCAAGGGTGGTAAAGAGATAAGATGGCGGGTGCTCTGTTTGAAAGAAACACTCAAACTCTCTCTCTCTCTCTTTTTATCACTTATCAATATATAACTCGAGCAGAGAAAGAAGAATACAACAATAATGACGATACTTATACCACAGAAAATGATCAGACATTCCTAGTACATTCTATGCCTACCTAGATAGATGGGGAACTAAAGATACTGCCAGCTTATCTCCGTGAAGTCGTAAAAGTAGATGCTAGTACGGTAATAGTACATAATGGTTGTCATAGAGATAACAACGGTGCCGTATAACTACGGTGATGTAAAAACTTACGTAGTACCTACATTGCGGCTTGGAAACTGTTTAGATGAAACCCTGATGCTGGTTTTAAAGGAATGTTAAGCGTAGAATGTTTGACCACGATGTGGAAGGCGATTGATGGTATTATCCCTTTCTGTAAAATCTCAGTGGAATACTTTGATGAAGTGAGCTGTCATTACACCTGAAGGCCAATTAAATACCGTACAAAAAAATGATAAAAATTCAAGTCGTAATCTAATCTCAGCGACCATGAATGTCTAGAACTTGTCAAAAATGTTGAAAAATCATAGGTATTTTTGACAGATTGAAACAGAAATCAGACTGTGAACGTTCTTAAAATTACGAGAACTGCGTCTCTGATATCAATGATGTCAATCACATCATTGGCCGTTCACTTTAAGATCGCTCCACCTAAGTTTTCATGGTTAGAATTGTAAAGCATAGAACGGCTAGTTTAAGAGCTTGGTGAGCGTAGAATGTTTGACCACCATGTGAAAGCGATTGATAGAATTACTTTTGGGGCATGGTATCTATAGCAGCATCATTTATTTATTGGATCTCCAACAAAGCCTACACACTGACCAGAATTTGGTTACTGGTCTAAATGATGATGATGACGTGGTCTCCTATAATTGGAAGCTCACACTTGTATTTGTCCCTGTTCTTGTAAACATGCATGCCAGAATTTCTCAGAATCTTTCTTTTCTCATCCCAGAATTTTGATGACGTGGTCTCCAATTATAGGAGACCACGTCGTCATCATCATTTAGACCAGTAACCAAAATCTGGGATCACCAATTCTCTGATTCAAATCGTTGGCTATAATATCGATTTTTTTGTCAATATTTATCAAATAAATTTAACAAATCACATCAGTTTACCTACAAGAGACTTAACAGCAGCCACAGCATGTTTTCTGATCAGTAACTTGATCAACCATTCCTAACATAAAGCCTCTTCGATCGTCAAGTGTTCTGTTCCATCTGAAGCATCTACGGGCTTATCAATCAAACAATCTTCCTAGCCTTTTCCCAACTATGTTGTGGTCGGCTTCCAGTCTTACCTGTTACAGCTGAATATCTACTGATATTCAGCACAGGTACATGTATAGGTACATCATCATCGTTTGCCTAGCCTTTTTCCAATTATGTTAGGGTCGGCATTCAGTCTAACCAGATACAGCTGAATACCAGTATTTTACTTGGAGCCACTGCCTATCTGACATCAAGGGGCGTAGCTACCGCTGTATCAGCCCTATCAACGATACGGGGGCCTCTGAGCTACAGGGGCCCCTGACGTGACGTGTATAAGCAAAAATTTGTAAAATAATATCCAGAACCTAAAATTCTTATTCATAAATGATATTTATTTCTAAAAATTGGTTCAAAAATAAGTTTAAAAAGGGGGCGAGTACCGAGATGACGACTAATAGAGAAGTGTGGAAGAAAACTGTGTCTGCTTCATTAGTCTAGTGGTCGCAAGCGCTACTGCTGTGCATGAGGTCCTAGGTTCGATTCCCGGATCGGGCAAAGTGTTATTGGGTCTCGGCTTCCAATCTAACCGCCTGCGGAGCGACTGGCTATCTGAACGCCACAACCCAGTTACTGGGTAATACGATGTCCTTGGTAATACTGGGTGTCAGACTTTCGGGCTTCTGACTACGTAACGACTGTCAAAGATCCACGAATGACAGCCGGAACCAACGGCTTAACGTGCTTTCCGAGGCGCGGATTGGTATCGATATGTTAGGATGGTCACCCATCCACGGACCTACCGCGGCAAGCGTAGCTTAACCTTCAATCGACTCGTGTGGCTGTCACGAGCCCCTCACCTTCTAAGTCAGCATGTTATATTCTTTATTTTGTAAAAACAATACCATCTGTAGCTTCACAGTTGGGTAAAAAGGGCCCCAAAAAAAAATTGATACAGGGCCCCATTAGGATGAGCTACGCCACTGCTGACATCCACAACTCAGTCACTGGGTAACACGATACCCCTTGGTAAGACTGGTTGTCAGGCTTTTGTGCTTCTAACTACCCGTAACGAATGTCAAAGATCTACGATATCTATCTTATGATAATGGTTATTGGTTGGGTGACTATGATACCCCGTTTAATTATCTTATAATTCTTCAGTTATGAGAATAGTGGCTTCTATTATTTTTTTTGGCCTTTAATGCCCCAATGCTGGGCAAAGGCCTCCCATACTCTCCTAATAAACTATTTTTAATTTTTAAGGTATTAAATGTAAATGTATTCCCTTTTATAAATAAACTATTATTATTATTATAAAGGCCTCCCATGATCTCCTAATTGAGCTATTCATTATAATACCTTTTTAGCCTATATTAGCACTAATTAGTGTTCATTAATGTGATAAGCGAAACTTATAAGGATTCCGATATGTACACATGACAAACAATATTACTATAACGCTTAGAAGGATATTCATAAAATAAGTTAGAAGGTAAAAGCTTCTAAAGCAGAAATGAAAGCTACGTATGCTCATCGTTTCCCTAGCCTTTTCCCAACTATGTTGGAGTCGGCTTCCAGTCTGACCGGATACAGCTTTTGACCTCCACAACCCAGTTACTGGGTAATACGATACCCCTTGGTAAGACTGGTTGGTGTTGTCTGATGAAAGCTACGTATACTATAGAATTTAATTACGTATAAAAAGAAGCTGTTATAGAAACTTTTAGAACTGGCAACTCAAAAAAAGATAATGGCCAATAAAATAATAATTGGAAAAACCACAATCTACACTAGCAACATCTCGCTACATATCTTGCAACAATCGATATTTTCAACTGAACTCACTTGATTTAACCCGTCATAATCCACAACAAGGCATCCCGAATTGACGACATTAGATTACACACTTAGCCGTAAACATTATCTAAAAATAAAAAAAATTAAATCATGAAAAAAGAAAAGGAAACATCTAGGGCAAAGGAATTTTTCGGTTGGCACAACAATTCAAAACATTTGACGCTCTAAACCGCTACTGCAATGCGCTTTCCGGGGGGAAAATACGGAAACTTTTCATTTGAAATTTTAGTTTAATTTTAGATCATAACAATTCGGATTTAAGTCAAAATAAATGAAAGAATAATTACTTTTTTTTGGTTATTTTTTTGCGGAGCGTTGCGGCTCCCCGCGTCTATTCGACGGCGCTCAGCCGCGTAGACTGGCGTCGCGCGCCCCTGCGTCCTATACTTATGTGTTTACATCTTAAATGGGGTTGCACAGAGTAATGTTGGGTTCAGGCTTTACATTGGCTTGTTCCCTCGAAAAGAGCAATCGTGTACCCTTGAGCCTGAACAGAAGGAATGGATCCATTATGCACTGTATGTTTCTATTGTTCGATGCACATTAAAGTCCTTGTTTTATTCTTCAGTATAGAAGGGTGGTTTGCTGAAAAAAGGGAAAAAGGATTAGGAATTATTGTGAAATGTCCTTTGTAAAAAAGGCAATGCGTCGGCCGGGAATCGAACCCGGATCAACTGCTTGGAAGGCAACTATGCTGACCATTACACCACCGACGCATGTGTTTGTCTATGTCAATACGGTCTATGCCAGTAGCTTAGACAATATTATTGTCAGGTTATTTACACAAATGGTTGGAACAATAGTCATAATTATGAACTACGACTAAAATTAAAAGTACGGGTTTTCGGAACGGAAAAGTGTGGTCAAATTTAACGTGGTAGCACAGACCATTAAACTGAATAATTTTCTCCATGGGACCAACACCGTAACGCGGAATAAAAAATGGAACGGCCAATTATTTTTTCTCCTTAAAATTACGACGAAGTATCCAACAGTCAACAAAAAGCTGAAAGTAAATGCAGGGTCAAACTTAACTGAAACCTTTTATTTTATTTAATAGATGTACACTGTATTAAAAGTTAGCCTCAAAGGACCAAAATTTCGACCAGTAAAAACTTAACCCAATTACGACAATACGATAAACGAACGGTATCGATTTCGATATTTTTCGGTTTTCATAAAGCCGGTGTCACTCGTAATCTATATCTTTCTAACCTTCCTTTTGGCTTCACCAGAGTCGAGCAGTCGTGGCTCAGTGTACTGGTAACGGCCGCAGCTTACAACTACGACGTTACTTTATGTATTCTTCATCACCACTACTGTCAAAATGGTGAATAAAAACATTGAGAACTACAGACACTGTAGAACATGCCGGTTTCCTACCGGCATGTTCTAGAACCAAACCAACCATCCACGACAAACCGCGGCAAGCGTAGCTTAGCCTGATCTATCGACCCGTGCGGGTGTTATTACTTAGCCACAAGCCCCTCTACTTATCCACTAGCCCCTCTACTTATCCACTAGCCCCTCTCAAGAAGAAAGTTAGAAAAAAGAAATATGAAGAAGAAATATGAATTGAGATGTCGGAAAATATCCCATGGGGACGTAATACCGGGATTAAAAGTACCCTATGTGTTAAACTAGGTTATAAACTATCTATGGGCCAAATTTCATCGAAACTCGTTCAGCTGTTTTTGCGCCAATGCCGAAAATACATCCAGACAAACAGACAAAAATTCTAAAAACTATACAGACTCGTTCCTCCTATAAAATCAGTTGATCAATAGATATATATAAATCCAAGGTGGATTATGCTATTTGTCGGATAAAAAGACAGCCGCGCGTCGTCGCCTCTGTCTCTCCCTACTCTATGTAGATAGGCCTAAAGTCCGGTATAAGTATAAAATATAAAGCTCGGTGGGATGTTATTATTGCCCGTCGCGATTCATTGCCCCAGCCCTGATGTATTAACACCACTGTCCTTATTAATATTCTCATTAAAAAATATGTTCCGGAAGTTTTTGTTGTTCGGTAAAAATGTGGCGAATTGTTTTTTAGTCAGGAATAATGGGTTTACGCGAAGCGGTCGGGGAATATGGTGTTCGCGAGGAGAATGTGGCGGTTTTTCACAGATTTATTTCTCGTTGTGTATTTTGTAAGATCACTCTTACATTTCACTCTTAATAATATTAGGGGACATTGCTCGACCGACGACCTTAAGAAAGTGGCTGGGACAGGCTGGATGCGGAAGGCGGAGGACAGGGTGTTGTGGCGCAGCCTGGGAGAGGCCTATATCCAGCAGTGGACTGCGATAGGCCGAGTGTTTGAATAACAGTGCTCGCAGAACAGATGGCCGATCGGGCCGAAAGATTCTGGGGTGGCGACCCCGCACCGGAAGACGTAGTGTTGGAAGACCATGGGAGGTCTCTAACGTGGACCAATGACCTTGTGAAGATCGCAGGAATCTGCTGGATATGAGAAACACAGAACCGGTCGACGTGGCAATGCTTGGGGAAGGCCGGATCTGTGTTTCATACAGTAATGGACGTCCTTCGGCTAAAATGATGATGATAAATATTAGGCCCTGTGTCTCGTGCGATAGAGGATTCTAATGTTGTTTTCAGGAGAAAATTCGCCAAACCTTGCTTTCAAATGTAAACCCAAGTCATCATTATGATGGTGATTTGGGTGAATTAAAGTGTGGTGTGGCAGGTTGAAGCAGGTTGGTATATTGGCGTGGGTAGCTGGCATATGGCAAATAATTTAATTTTATGTTCTGTGCCTTGTAATGTTAATTACTTAACAACTAGTATTGTATCAAGTATTTTCTAACTGAACAGATAGCTGTGCTGCTGGGGAGTTTGTTGCGCCACTTCTTCTTCCCAGCGATAGCACTAGGAAGTGGTGACGGGCGGGCGTTTTGGGGGGACTGTCTTTTGTAACACTGTCTTTTGTGCTGATTTGACGTTCGAAAAGTGCTGATTCTCAGCCTAATTTGAATAAATGACTCTTGATTTTGATTTTGAAGTATGCTTCAACCTAGGATGGGATGAGGCTGGGACTTCTCATCTGGGAATTGACCCTATAACCGCAAGGTCAGGTAGTAAAGGTAGGATGTTTGACCTAGTTGCAGTTTTGACCCCCCAAAACAGGGCTGAGCGTGAACATGAAACGAAAACATAATTCATTATCCTTATTTCGGCATGATGGATAAATTAAAAGAGCAAGATTGGAGAATTCCCAAAGTTTATCCGCTCCAAATTAATCTATTTGGTAATTATAACGTTTACTGGTAATGGGGCTGTGAAACAAGCGGGAAAATAAACGATTCCCTCTTCTATCGCATTCTCATAGCCGCCTTAACTTTTACTGACCTAAATAAGGCGGTTCTTGCTGTGACCGTTTAGTTAAAAAATCGTTAACACCGTTTTGGGGAATTAAAAAAAATGTATACAGCGTCGCAGGTACAGTCACGAGCACCAATATGTCAACACTTGGCAACTTTCAAATGCGATTTTTTAGTGAAATAACGAATTCAACGTTGAAATACGACACATTACATAAACCTATGGGTTTGAAAATGCTATGTTCGTAACAGCATAATATTTCATTCAAAAACAAAGGTGTAAATCACTTTTGAATAAAGCCGAGTGTATACATACTTTTGCTCGTGACTGTACATCGACGCGTAACCTGTTACCATGGATTCAGTACATGATTCTGAACAATCCTGCAATTTTAAGTCGGTTATTTTAAGAAAATAGCTTTTCCAAACATTTTGACTGCGTAGGTAATTGCACTTTTCTATGAAATAGCCGATTTTTTTTTTATAACCGGCGAATAATTTCTACGCTGAGGGGAGAAAGCTTATCAGCTCATGTGCTGAATTCATGGTTACAGTTTGCGCGACGATGTCCCTGTCACCCTGTATAAATAATAATCGACATTAAAAACAAATTTTTATAAAAAAAAAAACCACCGACTTCCAGCAAGTTCCCGTTTGTCGTCACGGGTTAATTTGTATTGTCATTGTCAATTAATAATAATAATAAATCTTTATTCTCAGACCATAAATTCATAACACAACTTACGATCATAAAACACATTAAATAATAATAAAAATTACAAGAAAAAAAATTACAAGTATAACTAATCTAATTAAACCTACCTCACATATCAGAAGGCCAATTCCTGTAATTTAAAACGTTCAAAATCTAGTCGCAGTCTCATCTCAGCGACAAACAAATGTCAAAAACTTATCAAAATGTAGGGAAATTAGAGGTATTTTTTGACAGATTGAGACTGAGATCAGACTGTGAACGTTCTTAAAATTACGAGAATTGCCCCTCAGACTGTGAACGTTCTTAAATTTACCAGAATTTCCCCTCTGAATGACGGTCTGTGTGCCGCCATCCAGTGACCTATTATTTGGCCATCCATCCTGCCGGCTACAGTAGCCATGAGACTGTTGGGGCTGCCGCGCACCCGACGCATCAGTGATGCAATTCGTAGACGCAGCAGCCATATAGTATATAGTCTATGGCAGCAGCGAACCGAAATCCGGAACGCGTGCGTCCGCGAACATCCCCGACGCGCTACAGAAGCGCGGCAACCCCAGCATTACCCGGAACGCGTTATTATATTGGACTCGTAAAGCATTGTACGAGCCCTATGCATAACTGACCCACACAATGTGTATTGTCTCTGGTCCCTGGCCCTGACATCAAGCAATGGACAAAATTGTCAACATTTTATATGCGTGAGTACGAGGCTTTTGCCTACGTTGTATTTGATATCATTTTTAAAATAATTATTATATTTTTATTTGTAATGTGCGCTTTGTTTGTGCGGAGTAAACTATTTTTCTTTCTTTCTTTGCTTTTTTTATTTTCGTTACCTCGCGAGCTTCCTCTACCCAATGAAAGAGAATCACGAGAAACAGCCCAGTAATCACGGAAAAATCATCATAACCTGCTCCGTTTTTAAGTCGCTTACAAACTTGCATCTCACATACATCCGGCGCATCCGGAACGAAATATTAGGATATCCAAACTAATATTATAAATGCGAAAGTAACTCTGTCTGTCTGTCTGTCTGTCTTTGCTTCACGCCTAAACTACTGAACCGATTTGTGTGAAATTTGGTACAGACATAGTTTGGAACTTGAGAATGGACATAGGATAGTTTTTATTACAAAAAAATAAAAAATAAAATAAAATTTATTCCGGACATACAGCGCCATCTATTGGTCAAGAGTCGGTGTCATCTATTGGTGAAGTCACTATTCCACGCGAACGAAGTCGCGGGCAAAAGCTAGTTTACAATAATATGCTATACTTGCTATCCTACTTCCTACTAGTATTATAAACGTGAAAGTTTGTATGGATGGATGGATGGATGTTTGTTACTCTTTCACGCAAAAAGTCTACTGATCGGATTTGGATTGAAATTTGGCACACAGATAGTTTATAACCAGGATTAACATATAGGATAGTTTTTATCCCGATATTCCCACGGGATCGAAACTGATGCGGGTGAAACCGCGGGGCGCAGCTAGTCTATCCATAAATACCATGGTTAGCCCAAGGAAGACGACAAATCATCGTTATCTTCACTTCTTTTCCCGCGTCATTACATAACATCATGCCAGTGTACGCCGAAGGGTTACCAGAGGTGACCCACAATTCGCCAGTTATGTTTGGGTGCCATTTAATAGAGGGCCTATTGCCATCAACTGGGAACAAATCCAGGCTCCGGGCTGTTACTGAAAAATTCCAGATGGAAAAACTCTCCACTTTGCCAGACCCAGGAATCGAACCTAAGACCTCGTGCTCAGCTGTAGCGCTTGCAATTAAATAAGAACAACGAGGCAGACGCGTCAGTACTACATGGAACAACTAAATGATTATTTGAACTGAAAATTGCTAATTTCATGGCCCAACACAGAAGGAAGTTTAAGTTCCAAAGCGATTAAACTCGTAATGAATTATTTGATCTGGTGTTATTTAGAGTCGACTTGGATCCATCTGACTCCGTTTTCATTTAATTTTGGTAGTCATACAGGATTTTCAGCACCATGGCCCGTGGCTAAATAATTTATTAACAACTGCACAGGTTGATCAATCAGGCTAAGCTACGCTTGCCGCGGTTTATGCGGTGAATGGGTGACCCCGGAAAGCACGTTAAGCGGTTGGTCCCGGCTGTCATTCGTGGATCTTTGGCAGTCGTTACGGGTTGTCAGAAGCCCGAAAGTCTGACAACCAGTCTTACCAAAGGGTATCGTATTACCCAGTAACTGGGTTGTGGAGGTCAGATAGGCAGTCACTCCACGTAAAATATTGGTATTCAGCCGCATCTGGTTAGACTGGAAGCTGACCCCAACGTAGTTGGGAAAAGGCTAGGCAGATGATTACTGGATTTTCAGCACTTTTTTCATTCATTTGTTCTCCTGCCCTTATCCAAATTTATATGGGGTCGGCGTAGCATGACTTCCATAATAATATCTAATAACAATATTTATTTATTTGCATAAACATGTGATACACAAATTATTATTGATGTATGTAGGGATGACAATAATTAATTAAAACTACATGTTTTCCATTTGACATGGCGTGCAAATATTAAGAGTAATAAAAATTTACATACTTATTTATTGAAATAATGTACTTACATTAACATTATTCAATCACATCACACGAAACAAAAGATCACTATTAAACATTTTAACAATATTCAAATAACATAGATAAAATATAGGAAACATTAAAAATTATAAAACAAAATTAAGTATTATGAATTTAGGAAAATGTCAAAACTAAGGAAAATTAAATGATTCATAAAAAAATTAAACATAACTATAAACAATTATTTTATGTCAAATGGACAACGAATTTACACAACAACAACCCTAGCACATACATTAACATCTTTATCATCTAGATCTAGAAAGTCAGTTGTTTTCTTCCATACTTCACTATTAGTCGTCATCTCGGTAGTCACCCCCTTTCTAACCATATCATCATTAATAATAATAATAATAATATCCCTGGACATTTCACACAGCGCCATCTAGTCCCAAGCTAAGCAACCTAATGCTTGTGTTATGGTAACAAGATGGCTGATAAACTACTTATATATGTCGCATCACTGGGTGGCCGAGATGCGAAACATCGGGTCTTCTTCACGATCCGACATAGTTTACGTATGTGTGGGCACTGTAGCGGGTACTCGAACGAAAAGATAATTTGAATTTAAAGTAACTTTAATAAACTAACGATTGTCAACCGAAACGCACACTTGCGTCGGAAACAAACACGTGCGTACGGTACTGAGCGTTTGCCAAGACTGTCCGAGCTCGACTGTTCACTGTAGACTGTCGCCACACTCGGTCTCTCCACCAGTCCTCGCTGCATCCCCTCCACCGACGATCGTGTCCAAGCGGTAGGGCTCGCTTGCGTTTCCGATCACATGATTATTCGTTTACCCATTAAATTGTTAGATGGCGCTGTTCGCTGTACTGTGTTGCCATCTATCCACGACACGGCCATCCCTGACTAGCACCCGTCCTCGGGTGTAGTACCTGTGGACCAAATATACTCAGAGAGTAAACAAGCTCGGCTATCCTGCCAAATACCTATTAACTAAGGTAGCTCGGCTATCCTGCCAATACCTTATAACTAAGGTAGCTCATGTCTCATTGTTACTTTAATTTCTCTAGTCATAATTTACAATACCTTGTTATAAAGGTTTCGTACAAAGAGCACCCCATACAACATTAATCATTAGAAAAGGTTCGATCAATAAGTTGAACCAAATGAAATTAAAACACTTGTAACGAATCAGTTTCTATTTACTAAGATCTGTGCAAAAACACAGTCCAGAATCGCACCAACGATTCTTAACAGATCAGTTGTTTCATTTTCTACAACACATGAGGGGCTCTATGCACCAACATAGACAAGAATCGCACCAACGATTCTCAAAAATCTAACGCATTATGTGCTACAACACATGAAGCGCTCTGTGCACCAACACAGACAGGAATCACATCAAAGATTTCTTATAGACCCATCGCCACATGTGCTTACGGCACATGAGGTGCGGTACAAAGAGACCTATCGCCACATGTACTCACTGCACATGAGGCGCTCTGTGCACCAACACAGACCTGGATCGACCAATCAACAAGTTAAATCAAAAACAAAACCGTTAGAATTTACCGAAATCAATTTCATAAGCAATGTATACTCAACTCATGAAACTTTATTTTTAATCTGTGCACCAACACAGACCTGAATCGCACCAACGATTCTTTACCTAACTGCCGCCACATATGCTACAACACATGAGGGGCTCTGTGCACCAACACAGACCAGAATCGCACCAACGATTCTTTACCTAACTGCCGCCACATATGCTACAACACATGAGGGGCTCTGTGCACCAACACAGACCAGAATCGCACCAACGATTCTTTACCTAACTGCCGCCACATATGCTACAACACATGAGGGGCTCTGTGCACCAACACAGACAGAAATCGCACCAACGATTCCTTCTAGACCCATCGCCACACGCGCTACTACGCATGAGGTGCGGTCCAAAATTTCGAGTATGAGTAGACAAGCCATTCTTAATCAGAGGTGGTTTCACTACCACTATCCTTAACTATTACATCTGAATTCTCGAGGAACTTGGTGATCGGTTATCCTCCTCACACAATCAGTATTCTAAGGTTCGCTGAGTCAAGCGCCTTTAAAACATAATCATTAAAAGAAAATTTAGAGACTAACTTGACTTTGATTAAATTGATTACTATCGTAATTGGCCTTTTTAATCATTATTCCAGGCCGACGATTATTAACAGTAATACAACGATCTAAAAGTTGAATTTACAACTGTTCTCTTGTAACACGGGATCTAGACATATCACCAGAAAAATAAGACGGTATTCTAACAAAAGATCAATTAACTGGGAACGAGCTCTGCCCGAACGTCAGTATACACGTCAGTGTTCACTTTATCGAAATTAACTTGAAAACAAGCGTTTGAAACTTTACATAATTTAACAACCAAACCTGTTGTGATTACGCAAAACAATACTATCAGATTGTCATACTAACGTTAAATCCTTGATCTAACATCTTACGGTCAGTTAAATTATCATTTTTAAGACACAACCGGTACAACATGAAATGAGATCTCTAAACGCAGATTGTTAATCAAAATCTCAGATAAAAATTGTAGGGTACAGGGTACTTAACACTTTAACTTAACACAATCTTTTGACGCCAGAATCGCAATAAAATGGATACGACTCACCCAGTATTCATCAGTACACTGCTCGGATTGCTGACATAGCAAACTTAAGCGTGTCGCTCACTATTAGCCGCTGCTGCAGGCGCTGGACTTTCTGGAGGATTCCTTGAAGCGGAACTTTCGATAAGCACCGGCCTGCTGTAGTATTCTTCCATGTCCACATGTGTTAATCTGTAAAGAAACATACCCGCAAAGTATCACATAGCTCGGTCACTCCTGGCCACATTTGGTACAGGCAAAAACACAATGAAAACTCGAACCAACCAACAATAGCAGAGTTCAGAGCATTACTCACTATTTGATTCCCAAATCTCAAGGTTACAATAAAAATAGTCAACTAAGATGCGTGTGTCTCATACTATCTAGTAACCTCCAGTTACTCAACCCGTCAAATTGATTTGCGCATCCCCCTCGGATCGCCAAGTCACTCCTGGACTTTATGGTTTCTCACGAAACCCCACACAACACACACAACTTAATCTCCACTCTGTTTTAGCAACAAAACTATTATTTGACTTTCCTCAAATTCGTTAGTAATACTCCGATCCAAACTATCATTGATAACAAAAGATTCAATATTTCGCGTACTATCATAATATTACTTTGCAAGTAAATGTCGGGTAGAAATGTAATAAAATCTCAAGTTGTTGCTCGCTAATTGTAACGTTACATATGATTTTGTCTATGCTGAATACACGTGTTTGACCAATACCAGTCACCGCAACAACGTTATTAACCCGTTTGACACTTAATTTGGCTGCACAACTCGCTTTTACTAACGAGCATTCAGCACCAGAATTGTAAACAAAACAATACAGCTCACCTTTATTTTTCAACGTGTCTGAGGGTAGTTGTACGACTTCTACTCGCCGTTCACGACTTCCAGCACATTGTCCACCATCCGCTTAGCTGCCACTACTCGTGCACCAGGCTGCGATATGTCCTGGTTTCCTTCACTTGCAGCACACGAAAGGCTTCGCTGACGGCTGCAGGGCTGCTCGACTCGATTCTTAAAGTCACTCCGCGTGTTCTAAACACGGGAACGGGATACGTCGAACTCAAACGCCGGTTAGTCTTTATTTTTCAAACATGGCGGTAGGCGCAACTGTCGCATCACTTGGCAAAGGTATTTCTGCATACAGCCATGCTTGCGCATCCGTATCTCCTTTGTCTAGGTCGAACTTGGACAGATCCACACGAATAATAATAGCGTTCGCATGTTTGCACTTTGTTTTTCAAATGTCAACGGTCACTTTCACTTTAAGCGTTCTTATTTTGAACACGTGAGTCGTTGAGGTCCAATACCACTTCTGATGTCGCATCACTGGGTGGCCGAGATGCGAAACATCGGGTCTTCTTCACGATCCGACATAGTTTACGTATGTGTGGGCACTGTAGCGGGTACTCGAACGAAAAGATAATTTGAATTTAAAGTAACTTTAATAAACTAACGATTATCAACCGAAACGCACACTTGCGTCGGAAACAAACACGTGCGTACGGTACTGAGCGTTTGCCAAGACTGTCCGAGCTCGACTGTTCACTGTAGACTGTCGCCACACTCGGTCTCTCCACCAGTCCTCGCTGCATCCCCTCCACCGACGATCGTGTCCAAGCGGTAGGGCTCGCTTGCGTTTCCGATCACATGATTATTCGTTTACCCATTAAATTGTTAGATGGCGCTGTTCGCTGTACTGTGTTGCCATCTATCCACGACATATACATTTTTTTTTTGTAAATACATACATATTATAGATAGAAAAACACCCAGACTCAGAACAAATACATGTAGGACTTACAAATATTTGTTCTGTGCGGGAATCGAACCCGCGACACGCAGCGCAGCAGTCCGATCGCTCAGCCACTGCGCTAACCGTGTTGTCAAAATCATTCACACAGTCCATCCACGGTTTCTTTGGTCTTTCAATGTCATCTTTTGACATCTAGAGAATTGAATTTGTAGCTTGCATTGTTTCAATTAGATGAATTTTGGTAGTCAGAAGCCCAAAAGTCGGGGGGCCCGTGGCTAAATAATAACAGCCGCACAGGTCGATCGGTCAGGTTAAGCTACGCTTGCCACGGTTGGTCTGTGGATGGGTGACCATCTTTACATACCGAGACCCTTCCGTGCCTCGGAAAGCACGTTAAGCCGTTGGTCCCGGCTGTCATTCGTGGATCTTTGACAGTCGTTACGGGTAGTCAGAAGCCCGAATGTCTGACAACCAGTCTTACCAAGGGGTATCGTATTACCCAGTAACTGGGTTGTGGAGGTCAGATAGGCAGTCGCTCCATATAAAATACTGGTATTCAGCTGCATCCGGTTAGACTGGAAGCCGACCCCAACATAGTTGGGAAAAGGCTAGGCAGATGATGAGAAGCCCAAAAGTCTGACTACCAGACTTACCAAGGGGTATCGTGTTACACAGTAATTGGGTTGTAGAGGTCGCTCTTTGTAAGTATATGTATGTTTAAAACAGTGTCCATGGAGTTTCTTGCCCGTTCTTCTCCATATACATAATATACCTACTACACTTTGGAATGGGCAACTAGCTTTATCTTTCTGACTGACCGACCCCTTTTTTTTTTTTTTTTTTTTTTGAGGATGGGAAATCATCAAATGACTCCTTCCGCTCTGGGTGGAGCAGAAGGGAGTGTCAGACTTTTACTGACTAAAACCCACCCGTGTTCCTTCCTTAGCCCTTATGTTCCAGGGCAGCGGTAAACCCTTTCGGATGGTCCCGCTACCCTGGCAGGCTTCGGCCCTGTGGGGCCCCGTCACTTGCTGACATCTCTTTGAGGCGCGCGTGGAACACGAACACGCCGTCCGGCACGGGCCTAGTCCTGATCGGACGGAGAGCTACCCATTACTCTCCGCCCGCAGGCCCGCGCCTACGGTGGCCGGGAGTCGTCACGCGGCTCCCGACGCCCGGAGCGTCTCCCGCGGCGGCTGAGGCGTGAGGTGCGCAAGGCGCGTTCCCTCGCCCACCCCGCCACCTCCTTCGCTAGCATGACTGCTTCGCAGAAGGAGGTGACTGCCTCCCACTCCCTCTCACCCCGGACCATGGCTTGAACCAGGGCCGGGCGCGAGAGGTCGCCGCCGCTGCCAATCGCCTCTACGAGGACACGGCGGTGCTCTGCCCAAGCAGGGCAGACCTCCACCGTATGCTCCACCGTGTCCTCTGGGCGATCCTGACAGTGGTGACACCCGGGCGTCTCCTCCCGCCTGATGATGTGCAGGAACCTCCCGAAACATCCGTGTCCGGAGAGGACCTGCGTCAGGCGGTAGGTGAGAGCGCCGTGACGTCTCTCTAGCCACTCCTCAAAGAGGGGTCTTACCGCCGCTATCGTGGCGTGCCCTGCGCTGGGTTGCGATAGTCGCTCCTTCCATGCCGCCATGAGATCGCACCGGAGGTTCGTCCGCTCCGCCGCGGTTTGCCGCGGATGCGGAGTTTCCCCCCGGCGTAGTGCCTCCGCGCGCCAATCATATAGGCGCGCGAGGACTATCGCCTCCAGATCCCATGGTGGCAGTCCGGCAAGGAGGCTTGCTGCCTCGCCTGAGATCGTGCGGTAGCCCCGGATCAGCCTTACGGCTACCACCTTTTGGGGCGCGTTCAGATAGTGTGCGGCTCGAAGCCGCAGTGAACGCGCCCATACCGGGGCCCCATATAGGGCCATGGACCGCACGACCCCCGCGTAAAGCCTCCGGCAGGAGGCGTTTGGTCCCCTCAGGTTGGGCAAGAGCCGCTTTAGGGCGGCCCCGGCCCGTTCCAGTTTGGGGGCCAAACGTCGGAAATGCTCGACGAAGTTCCATCGGCTGTCGAGGACGAGACCCAGGTACCTCATCGTGGTCTCGACGCCGATGTGAACCCCTCCTACCACTAGTTGGGATCCCGGAGGTGGCCCGTACCGAGGCCCATGAAAGGACATGGCCTCGGACTTGTGCAATGCCACCTCGAGACCCAACCGCCGGATCCTTTCCACGACTATCGCAACCCCGCGTGTCATCGCGTCGGCCGCCGCCTGATGCGACCTCCCCTGCGCCAGGACCAGCGTGTCGTCAGCGTAGCAGACTACGCTGACGCCTTCAGGGAGGTCGGCCCGCAGCACCCAGTCGTAACCGATGTCCCACAGGAGCGGCCCCAGAACCGATCCCTGTGGGACACCGCACGACATCTCTCGCCGGTTCCAGTTCCCGTCGCGACCGGGGTAGATGACGGCTCTGTCCGTCAAATACGCCCCGACTACTCGACGGAGGTAGGTCGGCACCCGGTGATACCGGAGTGCCTCCCCAATGCAGCTCCAGGGCAGGGTGTTGAACGCGTTGGCGATGTCGAGTGACACCGCCACGACCACCCCACCCCGGGACACCGCGTCCCCCGTCGTGAGGGCTCTTACGCGCATGATGGCGTCCACCGTAGAGCGCCCCTTGCGGAAGCCAAACTGGCAATCCGCAAGATCCGGCCCTGTCCCCACAAGGTGCCCGACGAGGCGGCCCGCAATCACTCTCTCAAAGAGCTTGCCAACCTCGTCGAGCAGCACTATGGGCCGGTATGCGGACGGAGAGTCCGCAGGGCGCCCCGGCTTCTGAATGAGGACCAGCTTCCCCGTCTTCCAACGGAGTGGAAACTGGCCTCTCTCCATGCATGCGCTTAAGAGCGCCTCCAGTCGAGGCCCGAGAGCCGTCGAGGCCAGGACCCAGGCTTTACCCGGCAAGCCGTCGGGTCCTGGGGCGGTGTTTTTGGCCTTAAGCCTGCCTACCGCCGCTCTCAGATCTACCCCGGTCACTTCAGGGGTGTCGTCGTCGTCGTCCGTGTGGTCCGCTTCGGGCACCGTGAGTGGCGGAGCCATAGGCGGGGGAGTATGCTCCCCGCGTGAAGGGAACAGAGCGCTCACCACCTCCTCCACCAGCTGAGGGCGGAGACTCTGAGTCAGCGGGGGGGCCCAGGTGCGGAGTTTATTCCGCACCATTTTGTAAGGGCGCCCCCATGGATCTCTGTTCAGAGTCTCCAGCATCTCCTCGCGGGCCGTGGCCTTGGCCCGCTGGATAGCCTCTCGGAGGGCGGTCTTCGCCGCTCTGTACCCCTCGTACAGCTCCGCCTCTGTGGCTTCCGCATCCGGAGGGCGGATGCGGCGCCTGCGGTGCCTGGTGTACCGGTGTCGCGCGTCGACGCACGCCTTGCGCAACGCCTCCACCTCCTGCGACCACCAGTACACCCGACGTCGGGCGCATCCTGGCCGTACTCGGGGCATTGCCACGTCGCAGATCTCGGACATGGCCTCCCGGAACCACTCCGCCTCATCGTCAATATCAGCAGGCCTGTCCGGTGAAGACACCCAGGCCTGCACGATCGAGGCTTCCAGGAGGAGCTCCCGGTCCAGCTGCTTCAGCGCCCAACGCGGACCACTCGGGGCCTGTCGGACCAGCGCGCTAGAGGTCTGGGTGGAGACATCGAACCGGATATACCGGTGATCGGAGTAGGTCTCCACCTCCTCCATGACGCGCCAGTCGATGACACGCTGTGACAGAGCGGGGCTGGCGAACGTGATGTCCACTACCGACTCGCCCCGCATCCGCACACACGTAGGGACAGAACCCCGATTCACGGCGACCAGGCCTGTTTCCAGAGCCCAGTCCTCTACCATCCTGCCCCGCACATCCGTGCAACGGGAACCCCAGGCCACATTCTTGGCGTTGAAGTCCCCGAGCACTAGCACGGAGAAAGGATGGCTTCTGGCGACGACGACACCCAACTCTGTTAAAGAGTTCTGGAACTCGGCGAGAGTTCGGCTCGGAGAGAAGTAGACTCCCACTACCACAATCTCTCCGAACCGTGCTGCTACGCACCCCTGTCCCTTCGTGACACCTTCGAGGGACGGGGTACCGGCGGCAGCCGACGAAATTATGGCCACTGAGCCGCTAAGGTCCTCCACCCAGTTATCCCTGGGCGGGACAAAGTACGGCTCAGCGACCACGGCGATATTAATCGACCACTGCGCCATGCTCTGGAGCAACAGGTCCTGAGCGCAGGCGCAGTGGTTGATATTCGCCTGGAGGAGGCGTAAAGGCGGAGCCATTACTCCTCCATTTCAGCCCCCTCCCGGGCCCCTTGTGAGGGACCCTCAGCAGCGGCGGCGGCGGCAGCGGCGGCGGCGGCGGCGGCGGCGGCAGTGGTGGCGGCGGCGGCAGCGGCGGCGGCAGTGGCGGCGACGGTGGTGGTGGTGGCGACGGTGGCGGAGGGCCTGCCTTTCCTCCTGGCTTCGGCGGGTGGGGCGCAGGACTTGCTGCCCGCCCGGTGATCGGCCGGCTTGCCAGCAGCCGCACATGCAGCGCAGTGCGGCGCGGCGTTGCACGAGCCGGCCTTATGTCCGGGCTTACCGCAGCGGAAGCACAAAGTGCTGCGGTCCTCCGAGGTGCACTGGACGCTCACGTGGTGACCCACGTGGCATCGATAGCACCTCAGAGGTCTGGGCTCCAGCAGTTTGACCTGCGCGGACACCCAGCCCACCAGGAGCCTTCCACCCTCCACTATCTTTCTAGCCGCCGTCACCGGGCAGCTTACCGTTACGGTTCGCATGCCCGTGAAGTCAGGACGTATGGTGCCCGCCTTCACCTGGTCGGCAAGACACCCGCCCGTCCTGACGACGGCGGCTACCACCTCCGTTTCCGTGATGGAGTCATCCAGGCCCACAATGCGCATGTCTGCGCACTTGACGGGCCTGGAGACTCGAGCCTCGTCCGCGTTGAGGGACGCCCTTAGCTTCTCAGCTAGGGCGTCAGCGGTGGGGCCACTCGTAGCACCGGGGATCTCCAGCATGCGGGCACCAGTGGCGGTCACCCTATGCCGGAGGCCCCCGGTGATCCCCAGCTCTTGGAGATCCACCGTCGCTCTCGCCTTGGTGAGCACGTCACGGTAGGTCACCCCCCTTTTAACCGCGTCTGGCTGTAGTGTAATGACTACAGCCGCGGTCTTAGGGGAGCGAAGCCTAGCCGCAACGGCTCGCTCCTTGCGGCGCCTCCTCTGCGCCTTTTTCCTGGCCGCCTTGGCCGCCTTCTTCTTCTCCCCGACCACCTGCCACTCGGCATTGGTCGTGGGAGATTTCTCTGGGGGAGGCGTAGGTTCTGGGCCCTTCGCCTCCCCAGCCGCTCTGCCCTTCTTTTTAGCCTTGGCCGGCGGTTTGCCGGCAGGCGCCGGTTTTGCCGGCGCGGAGGCTCTGCCAGCCGACGCCGGTTTCGCCGGTGCCGCGGCTCCTCCAGCCGACGCCTGTTTGGCCGGCGCCTGGGCCCGGCCGGACGGCCCGGATTTAGGGGCGGCAGCGGCAGCATACGAGGCCGCCTTCGGCCCTGGGGCCGTCCTACCCGCCAAGGGCGGGCGCAGCACAATACCCTCCAGGGCGGTGAACCGCGCCTGGAAGGCTGCCAGTTCCTGCCGAACCAGGTCCAGGACCTGGTTCTCCGCCGGCACGATCCGGCTTGCCGGCTGGCTGGCTGGCTGGCTGGCTGCTGGTGTCGCCCGCCCTTTGTCGGGGACCTTCAGGCTGGCCAGGTCTGCCCGGAGCCTCCTATTCTCCTCTTGGAGACGCTCCGTGGCAGCCGTCAGGCGGGCGACCTGCGCCCTTAATTCGGCCACTTCGCCAGCCGAAGGACCGGTGCAGTTGGCCTCCTCCGCTGCCGCCATGATGGAGGCCATTGCCGAGACTATGGCCCTGTTCTTAGAAGTTTGTAACTTCTTCAGGGACACGTCCCGGATCGCGGCCTCCACGACCGCCGCAAACCTCTTCTTGCGGTCCGCCTCAGGACCGCCAGCCTCACCCGCCTCGTCGCTGGAGGGCTCCGAAGCGACCGCGTGACCGGTCCGGTCCTTTGCGATCGTTCGCTCCGCCGCCTCCCGGTCAGTGAGCCCCCTCCCTTTGCCTCGCTCTCGGGCTCCTCCCCGCCTACTGGTGGGGATTTTTCGGGCTGAGGCCAGCTCCCCGTCAGAGGACGACCCCTGGCCGCCCACTGACCTTGGCCGCTTGCTTCGTGCCTTTCTTTTAGCAGCGGCCATCTCCTTGTCTCGGCAAGGGACTGACCGACCCCTTGACAATTCATTAGTGCCTTTGATTGGTTTAAATTTGAAATAAATGCTTTTGGCCTTATTATAAAACAAGGTTTATCTTCAGACACAGGTCAGTATCAGTATCGTGCTTTCCGTGCCTCGGAAAGCACGTTAAGCCGTTGGTCCCGGCTGTCATTCGTGGATCTTTGACAGTCGTTACGGGTAGTCAGAAGCCCGAAAGTCTGACAACCAGTCTTACCAAGGGGTATCGTATTACCCAGTAACTGGGTTGTGGAGGTCAGATAGGCAGTCGCTCCATGTAAAATACTGGTATTCAGCTGCATCCGGTTAGACTGGAAGCCGACCCCAACATAGTTGGGAAAAGGCTAGGCAGATGATGATGAAACTATAAGTAATCAGACAAAGTTGAAGTTCTTATAACAAAAACTGACGTTAATCCCGAGTCTTAGTTGCGAATTTTGCAGTAAGAACTTTACGTTTGTCGGAATAAAGTTCAAAATACAGTAACTGGCTCGAAAGTTTAGGCTAGATCTAAAGGTAGAACTCATTTTTTTATAAGACTGTTTGAGTTAAACAATGGTTACGGCTATCAGCTGCATCCGGTTAGACTGTAAACTGATCCCAAAATAGTAGAAAAAAGGCTAGGCATATTGAGTCCAAGCAAAAAGATACCATAACACTCATTTTCTATTAAACTAGAGTCAGTGGGCAAACATCACATAGCAGTGAAAGCTAAGCCTGGATTACCGCCCATACCGCAGCCGTCTAATGACTCGCTATAACGAAGCGAGACATTCTGTGACGTCACGGACTCACATCATACAGGCTGTGGCGTGTCTTCAAGTGATATTAAAACCGGTAATATCCCAAGTAACATTTAAGCGGAAAAATATTATATTTACCAGCGCATTACCAGCTATAAGCTTAATAAATGATGTACATGAGTGTAAAAATATGTTTAGGACTGTACTAAAGTATAACTGTACAACTGTATACAGTATAGCTGATTAACGGCTGTATAGAGCCTAAATTTTTACCTTTAGCTTTTAAATAGCATTGGAAAACGCTAAAATACAGACCGCGGCGTAAAAAACTGCGTTCAGCAACTTTATACGACAATAACTGTATATTGCTCTCAAATTATACTTTTGTATAACCTACTTCTGTACAAGAGCATTAAATATTGTTATAGCCTGCATATTGGTGTAAAATTACTATATTGTTCAGCCTTCAAGTTAAGCTTGATAATAGCTGTACAACGGAAATCTAGGATACTCTTAGCAAGCAATTCCCTTTATAATAGTGTAATACAATTCTATCTCATGTAGAAGAGTTTAGATTTACTCCGTTTTAAAGCCTTATGCGATTGGCGTACATTTTTCCCTTTTTACAGTTTTTCGTATTTTAGAAGATTAAAGTTGTTATTATTATAGTGTTGGTATACACAATTATCCAGCTTATCGATTATTTTGAAACTAATATAGCTTAAAATCAGTCTATTTATTGGATACAACTAATAACAAAACGGAGTCATAATTTTGAAAATTTACCAATTTGTTAAGTGAACAAGAGTTAAGATGGATGTAAAACCATGGAAAAAACAAAAAAGAACCGGCGGAATAAAAAGAAAATTAAAAAAAGTTTATTCCCAACGTGAACTAACGGAACAAAATATAATTTTACAAGGGCACGGACAGCCAAATTCCAAGTTGGTATCATCACCATGCAATGAGTGTTCCGTAGAATCAAAATTGTTGGATCATGATGAAATAGCAAATATCTGTGCTGAAGATATGTATGTTGGGTTAGTAACATGCGGTGAGGGTTCTGTACAGGCAGAATCGGGTATAATGGAGCAAAGTATGGACAATTATAGCGAAATTGTTGAGTCTGAAAGTTCATCAGATGAAGACGAAGCAAATCTAAATTTATTGTTTCGCAATAATATATAAAAATGGGCCATTGACAAGAATATTTCTCAAAGTGCATTAAAAAAATTAATCCAAATAATAAACGGAAGATTTCCAGACTTATTACCTCAGGATCCAATACAATTTAAAGACTTTTTGCTTTCTACACAACATGAAAACAAATTCAATTCATGACCAAAGACGATAAAATAGTCAAAATAAAGTCTATCAGTGAAGATGGTGACATAATTTGTAATATTATCACAAGACTATTTGTTGTTTTGGAATTACCTGTGAAGTCATCGTTTTTTAATATATTCAAAACGAAATTAAATAACAGTCAGTGCAATGATATAGTTTTACGTGCTGGTGATGTTAAATTTAAATTTGTTTGTATTGAACATGGTGAGGAATCATATTTCATACCACTTTTACACACTTTGTGAGAAATAAAATTTCGTTGATTTAATTGATAATTTGTTTTTATTTTGTCTCTTAATTGAGGTTGGTACAATAAGATTCTAAAGTTCTTTTCATAGCATATTTAGCCACAAGATTTTGTTTGTTCTTAAAACTACAATATCACAATCAAACACAAGATTTTGTTTGTTCTTAAAACTAAATGACACTATCAGTGACAAGAATTGGTTTGTTCTTAAAACTGCAATATCACAATCAAACACAAGATTTTGTTTGTTCTTAAAACTAAAACTACAAGTTTATTTATGTGATATTTTTTAGGAGGCCATCTTAATAATCCCTTCTTTTCCCAGCAACTTGGCACGATGGATAGCTGAGGTTATCTTTCGATTTTCTCTACTATCTTGAATGTCATGTTGATCCTGAAAAAAGCAATATAGTAAAAACCTTGAATGCAGTTTTCTTTCCTTTTAAAAATAAACTAAAGTTGCCCCTTGCCTTAGACTACAATTTTCTATAATTTACCTAGATAGTACTCTGCATCCAAGCAGGAATAAAATAATCACTTATTACAGTAGGTACTCAACATATAAAAACAATCTTTTCGAACATACTTTATTATACTCGTATACGCTTTGTTTTAAAAATAGATTTTTATTTTTAGTATTTCTACTTTTTTTAGAGCCTAATAGTTATATTATATATTAAAAAAAATTCATTAAAAACTAGAAAAAGATAAAAATGCCATTAACAAGGAATCGGATTGTTTTATCGAAAATATTTGTTACACTTTCGATAAAACAATCCGATTCCTTGCTCACCGCCTTACGGGCCTTGGTTTGGGTCATAATGAGGTTTTCTATATTTTCAATTGAACCCTAATTAACTGTATTAATGAATATGAATGAGACTTTAACACAGCTTCTACAGTACTTAAATACTAATGTACAGACAATGTTACTCTTTAGGCTGAGATAGGTTCTTAAGTAACGACTCTGTTATGCAAAAAGCTGCATTAAGGGGTATTAGAAGAGCAAGAGCTGTATAAACTAAGGACGCCATTTTATCATAACCTATAAATTGCATTTCAATTTTACGAGATATTTTTTTGTTTGTTTTTGAAATTTCAGTACAAATTTACAAAGGATTTTAACTGTATAGTACACACAATTACGTTTACTATCAATAGAACAGTCCGGGTTACTCTTAAAACTGTTTTCAGATTTGATCACATATTTGTAGTTCCAGAAAAAATGTATGTATATTCCTTATTTCGAAGGGGCGTGAGTTTTGAGCTTAAAACTAGTATACATATTCACATAAAAATATCAGTCGCAAGCATAATAACAACGATAAACAGGAAAAAGTACTTACCACTTAGTTATTAAATATTATTTTCACTTATACTTCACATAATATGGTCTCTGCCTTGGCACATAGTAAATTAAGAAATAAAATGGAGAATGAATTCAACCACGAACACAATTATAATATATTTATTCTTCTATTAAGATTTTCACAAGCCTGAGTCTGTATAAAAGAATAAAAAGGAAAATTAGAGAATGGAAGCTGTATAAAAGTATATCAATAGTATCTTAGCCAGCCAAATAGTACAGCTATTATGCAGCTGTTATACAGATAAATCTACACTTAAAGCTGTATAATTTTGGGGCCCATTTCAGAGTTACAAGGGCTGTATAGCTTGCTATACAGTCTTTATACAGCAACGTTTAACAGCCTGTAGTAAACAAATAGTCCATAATACAGCTTTTATACAGTTTAAAATGTTACTTGGGATGGCGTGTCTAGGTGAACATGAGACGTGGTGACAGCAGGTGAAATAGATTCCTGACACAATGGTGATCGATGGTGGGGTGGGATAAGGTGGTTTGGATGACAGATGATAAGATGGATGATCATAGAGAATACGTTAATAGCCGATGTCGTGGTGAACTAAGAAATTGACGTGGTTTTGAAGTAAGGAATATTCGTTAAGTGTTTATAGTGAATCTTAAGGGCCCAGGTCAAATAATTTGAATATGGAGCTATTTCGCAAAATATGTTCCAAATCCTATCCTGCCCCCTGTGCTCCAAAAAAAGCAGGCATAGATTATGTCTGACTTTAAAAGAAACTTTGACCTTTGAGTTTGTTTCGGCCTTTCTTCTCAGAGTACCTAGTCAGATAGGAAACGCCGACCTCGTCTAGTTTTTAAAAATACCTATGAACCATAGGTACACTTTTACACGTCAATCATAGGCTATGATTGACGTGTAAAAGTGTTTGTACAAAACTACTTACAGAAATAAAATCATTTATCACCGACGGCCAACAAAAATTAATACACTGTCGAGCCATCGACACGACGAAAATGAAGATGTAAAATAAAAGTAGCACCCTGTATCTCGCAATAATACATCAAGTCAGCAATATAGGGGACTCGTCCCGGCGCTCTGTTTATTTGAGTTTGTACGCACACTTCACAAATTGACAACATGACGTACAACACACATACATCACATCCAGACCTATGTACTTGTAGCCAAAGTACGCTGAAACTTTGAAGGAAGCCACCTGTACCGCTGCCGGCGATTAACGAGAAGCAAGTAGAACTTTTAGCGACCAACCCGCAGTGGGCCCTAGAAAGAGTTGGCGAGCAACGAGCAGCGAGTGCGCGACGGTGACGAGCGATTACTCGCTGGTATGCGTATGTACCAAGCGAGAGTCTCTCGCGCGTCTCTCGCAAGTGTTCTGCGGCGCTGAGCGACTAGTCGGCTAGTACTTTCTTTGATAACTCTTGTCGCTAGGACAAACGTGTACTCGCCGGAGGTGTAAACAGTCAGCAATATTTTGTTAGAATCAACTGCTATTAGACAATAACAGGCTGGTATGATAATTAGGGTTTCAACAACTGTAGTGCGATTCTGTAACCATCTCACCGTGAAAACTTAGGTGAAGTGAGCGTGGAGTGAGCTGTCATTCGTCGTACGTCACGTCGTACGTTACGTCATTTCTAGTCTCGACAGATGCCGCTAGGTGGCGTGCCTTGTTTTGTTGTAAACGTCAATTTTCGGATGCGACTTAATATATATACTTCCACGGGACTTACAATCTTTTGTACGTTTCTTGAGCGAGAAAATCGTTGCTAAGCTAGTCATTTCCTCGTGTGAGATGAAACAGATGCGTGAGCCGTTTGTAGATATAAACAAAACGATAAACATTAACGATTATATCTAATAAATAAATAAAAAAATAAAAATGTTTATTTCATCAACTTATGTAAGTAACATTACAAAATATCTATATTCAACTTACAAAAAAAACGTGGGACCAATATGGCACAAAAATTATAATGCGTCGGCCGGGAATCGAACCCGGATCAACTGCTTGGAAGGCAACTATGCTGACCATTACACCACCGACGCATGTGTTTGATTGCTTCAATCAAGTTTGTGGTAGTTGAACAAAAGCCAGGACATCTGGCCAAGTATCATTAGCTACATGGGACTTTTGGCTGAGGCATAGTCAGCCTATATTGTTCCCACAGCTGGGACACAGGCCTCCTCTCTCCAAATGGGATGCTTTCACAATCTTTGGCTGTGAATATACAAGTATCAAACCTAGTAAAAGACTGATATTATATTTTGTTTTTTGTTAGTCTATACTTTCAGACAGCTGGGCAAAAGCCTCCCCCAAATTCTTCCAGGAACTCTTTTCCCGCACCACCTCGAACCAGTCCCCGCGGTATGCGTCCAGGTCATCTCGCCGTCTCTTTCTGGATAACATATTAATTATTATTATTCTTTACCTGGCTCTTCTTCTTCCTTATGTCCAGGGTACGACAGCATATAATATTGGTGTCCGCAACTCCACGTCTAGGCTCGTCATAACACAGTGTATTAAATTTTATTGGGCCAAAACTTCGCCACGTCTACGGCATTGTCAGTGGCAGCGCAAAGGTCGCTGACTGACTGCATATTTTGGAGCACAGAGGGCAGAATAGGAGGTGGGGTTTAGTTTGCGCCATAGCTCCACATCCACATCCTGCTGCCATACCGTAGAGATAGCTCCACTTTGATAGGTTGTCACACTCAAACTCAAAGTGTTTATTTCAATTAACCCAATTACAGGCTCTTTTGAATTGTCAAGGAGTCGGTCAGTAGAAATTCCTTTCTTTCTTTCTTTAAAAAAAAAAAAACGTTGCCCTACACTAGGAATTACTCCTGTATCGTGGGTGCGTTTACAAATATTTAAACTCACACACACAAACAGCCAGACCCCGAACAACTAGGCAATACAAATATTTGTTCGGTGTGGGAATAGAACCTGCGACACGCAGCGCAACAGTCGATCGCTCAGCCACTGCGCCAACCGTGTCGTCAAATTGTATTTGTATATACCGGCGGGTGAATGCAAGATGAAGACAAGATGCTCGCTTGGTGGTTGGTATTGAGTGAGTAGAGAGAGAGCAAAATCAGCCTATAATGTTCCCACTGCTGGGACACCGGCCTCCTCTCAGAGAGAGGGAGTGGGCCACATTACACCACGCGCACGTGCGTTATCTTTAACAACTAAGGGTTTAGGTAAATGATTGATAAAGTAGACGATTAATGTATTTACATAACATGTTCGTTTGGCACCACTTTACTTTAGAAGTCAACAAACACCATAAAATTGCAATTAGTACTGTAGTAGTATCTACCTGTAATTAAAGTTTATTGTCTCATAAAACAATCGAACTCATTACTGTAATTATAACATTTGTTACAATAAAGATAGTTCGAGTTGGTGTAGTCAATTGGAAGGCTCTATCACATGCGTCGGTGGTGTAATGGTCAGCATAGTTGCCTTCCAAGCAGTTGATCCGGGTTCGATTCCCGGCCGACGCATATCTTTTGCCTATCCTATTTTATTGATTTAATTAACTATTTTGGCATTCGTGGATCTTTGACAGGCGTTAGGTAGGTCGTCAAAAGCACAAAAGTGTGACAGTCAATCTTACCAAAGGGGATACCTCCACAACCCAGTTAATGGGTAACATTAACTGGGTTGTGGAGGTCTGATAGGCAGTCGTTTCATGTAAAATACTGGTATTGAGCTGAACTGGTTAGACTGGAAACCGACCCCAACATCGAATCATGAAATTTTTTGATCCCCAGAAAAGAGGAATATATATCTATCTTTTTACGCGGGCAAAGCCGTGTGAATCTTAGTAGGTAGGTAAACTGAATCTAAGATTTACAATATTCATACAACAAAATATTAATATCCTAGGCTAACTTCGCATCTAGCCTGTTTGTATTGCCATCTGTTTTTAACGCATTGGGTGTTGTATGTATCTGTTTCATTTATCCAGAAGTACTGATGTTTTTGTATCGATTGACTGGCTTCGTGTTAGAGGCGATAGGTTTTGTCGGATAAATCTGGAAATAAGTCTTAAGTTCATCATCTGCCTAGCCTTTTCCCAACTATGTTGGGGTCGGCTTCCAGTCTAACCGGATGCAGCAGAATACCAGTATTTTACGTGGAGCGTCTGCCTTTCTGACCTACACAACCCAGTTACTGGGTAATACGATACCCCTTGGTGAGACTGGTTGTCAGACTTTCGGGCTTATGACGACCCGTAACGACTCTCAATGATCTACGAATAACAGCCGGGACCAACGGCTTAATGTACCCACGTCACCCATCCACAAACCAACCGCGGCAAGCGTAGCTTAACCTGATCGATCGTCCTGTGCGGCTGTTATTATTTAGCCACGGGCCCCTCCACGATAGGACTTAAGGTTTGGTCGATAAATAAAATTGTTGTTAGCTTAGATTTCTTAAGAAAGAGCTGAACGGTCACACAATCATGGATTTCCAAATACAGAGCGCTTTTTGACACGTTCATGTCAAAGGGCATAGTCGAAAACATCGTGAGGAAACCTTCGATCAATACTATTATTGGTCGAGGAAACCGACATGTCCTAGAACCAAAATTCGAACCTGTATCCTTTCTGTGCCATCATCATCGTGTAGTCACCAGTGTGTTTCTTCCCATGTACTGTACCCTAACATCATCATAATCATCAACAGCCTTAGAAAGTAAGATTTCAGGAGGGTTAATAAAATTAGTGCCCAATATTTTAGAAGGCTTTGTCACATGCGTCGGTGGTGTAATGGTCAGCATAGTTGCCTTCCAAGCAGTTGATCCGGGTTCGATTCCCGGCCGACGCATATCTTTTTGCGATTTCCCAGTCGAAAAATATGCAGACCAAAGAAATAGCCAATGTTCAACGCTATCCATTTTAGTCTTTTATTTCTTGAGGAAGTAAGTTTGATGTGTTTACAACTAATAGATGCAAGTCGTTTAACAAAATTTCGGATACAAAAACGAATCGAACCAAGTACCCCACGCTCAGCGGAGTCGCACTTTTACCTCTAAACCAACAAGGCAAGACTGCCTTGAATTTTTCGCAAACGCGAAGATAAAAAAACAGATGGTCATTTGTTTTTCATGTCATTGAAGTCATGGAAGACTAAACCTCTGCTAATTTGTATCGATAATGTTTTGCTTGATAATACCTTGAACAAAAAAGTACATCCTATCACTAAAAAAGTATTTTACGTAGGTGCCGTTCGAGAACTGAAAACAATATTGATAAACTGTTCCTCTGAACCGTGCGGTTCAGAGGAACAGTTTATCAATATTGTTTTTGACGAAATTTCTTTCTAAAATTTTATAACGTGCGGTTCGGAGGAACTACAACTAAGCACTTCTGCTTAGATGCGGTTCGGGCAAGCGCTGTTGTAATCAGTGCTAGCATGGGAACGATGCGGCGGACTATGTGCTTCCCAGAAACTGTTATACGGGTGGAATACCTCGTTTCAACCTAAAAAGAAAAACAAGCTACAAACAGACCGTCGTGAACATCTAATTACACCAATAACATCATTGCTTTCAACCCAGCCAGTACTTTTTATAGCTTCAAGCGATGAATCAATTCTCAAGAGTCAAGCGTTTCATTCCTGCCACTTGAATGTATCTCATAAGTGTTATAAGTACCTTTAAGCTGCATTTATTTCCGTTTGAAGCGATCCATTATGAATTGAATGATAATTTATTGTTGTATTTATTTTTGTTTTGATTATTCTTAATGTTATGTTGGCTAACTGAGAGCGACTTGATTTTTGAAAAAGCTCCTACATTCAAATTGGCGAGAATAAACATGCTGCGTGTGTCTTGCTAAGATGAATTTATCAGGCGTAAAGAGTCAAATTTTTCGAAGTTGACTCGACACTTCACAACATACCCATTCGTACAGTGAGGTTGGTTCAAACTGTTTGCAACTTTATTTACTTTAAGGCCTATTTTTATTGTAAACCATATTATTTACTTGAAGGTGTAAATCAACCTTTTATTTTTATCTTTTCAGAGTAGTCCAATACGAAACACCGAACTCGTCTAGTTTTAAAACATAATTTATTTTTGTCGTGTAAAAGTGTTTGTACATACTTTCTCAAAGAAATTGCATAACTTATCATTTATCAGTGCAGCAAGCATGTATAGACCAAGGCTTTAACTTGAATTCATAAAATCACTACTTATAAAAAGTTGTTTTTTGTTCACTGACAGCGCCACCATCACCGGGCCAGACTGCTGCAGTATACTTTATATCTTGCTGTACGTAGAATCATCATCATCATCAGCCTACAGCAATCTAGTGTAGATTCTCGACAACTCTCATCTAGCTTCTACCAGCCACCCTCCGAAGATACCCAGCATTAGGGAGTCCTACTTTACATAGAACGAAACTCGGTTGTCTAATATAAAAAAACTGGCCAAGTGCGAGTCGGACTCGCCCATGAAGGGTTCCGTTACGTTACGATTTATGACGTATTAAAAAAAAACTACTCACTAGATCTCGTTCAAACCAATTTTCGGTGGAAGTTTATATGGTAATGTACATCATATATTTTTTTTAGTTTTATCATTCTCTTATTTTAGAAGTTACAGGGGGGGGGGGACACACATTTTACCACTTTGGAAGTGTCTCTCGCGCAAACTATTCAGTTTAGAAAAAAATGATATTAGAAAAATATCATTTTTGAAGACCTATCCATAGATACCCCACACGTATGGGTTTGATGAAAAAAAAAAATTTTGAGTTTCAGTTCTAAGTATGGGGACCCCCAAAATTTATTGTTTTTTTTCTATTATTGTGTGAAAATCTTAATGCGGTTCACAGAATACATCTACTTACCAAGTTTCAACAGTATAGCTCTTATAGTTTCGGAAAAAAGCGGCTGTGACATACGGACGGACAGACAGACAGACAGACAGACAGACATGACGAATCCATAAGGGTTCCGTTGCCATTTGGCTACGGAACCCTAAAAACAGGCACGACCATAGATATAGGATCATTTCCATGGGCACGATCGTGGTTTGTTCCGTTATTACTGCAAACTTTTGACATAATTTTTTTACCTTGTCATCACCCGTGGGCGCAAATGAATTTTCCAAATTATTTTGGAAATAGGAGACCACGTTCAGAGGGGCTTGTAGCTAAGAGCACAACATATGCACGGGTCGATCGATCATGTTAAGCTATGTTTGCCGCGGTTGGTCCGTGTGTTGGTGACCATCTTTACATACCAAGACCCCTCCGTGCTTCGGAAAGCACGTTAAGCCGTTGGTCGCAGCTGTCTTTCGTGGATCTTTGACAGTCGTTACGGGTCGTCATAAGCCAGAGACAACCAGTTTTACTAAGGGGTATCTTGTTACTCAGTAACTGGGCTGTGGAGGTTAGATAGGCAATCGCTCCAAGTAAAACTCAGCTGCATTCGGTGAGACTGGAAGCCGACCTCAACATAGTTGGGAAAAGGCTAGGCATATGCCTGATCATACTCACACATAACATACAAGGTTAATTCAGTTTACTGTGGACTCATAATAACCCTTATTTTCTTCAGGTTACCTATATGCTCCCACTGTTGTGATCCAAGCCTCCTCTATAATCTCTATGTCACTAATAGGACCCATTGCAGGTTGGTGGATGACATTCGACAACACGGTTAGCGCAGTGGCTGAGCGATCGGACTGCTGAGCTACTGCTGTCGCGGGTTCGATTCCCGCACAGAACAAATATTTGTAAGTCCTACATGTTTTTGTTCCGAGTCTGGTTGTTTTTCTATCAATAATATGTATGTATTTACAAAAAAAATAAATGTATATAAGTAGTTTATCAGCCATCTTGTTACCATAACACAAGCATTAGGTTGCTTAGCTTGGGACTAGATGGCGCTGTGTGAAATGTCCAGGGATATTATTATTATTCATTATCATTTTCCCAATGATCACCTTCCAAGGAGCAGTGGCGACCCAGTGATACCGGCCGCGACTTAGGAATCGCATAGGTCGTAGGTTCGAACCCAGACCGGCGCTTTACTTTATGTAAATTATTTTATAACCACTGTTTTTAAAAACGGTGAAGGAAAACATCGTGAGGAAACCGGCATGTTCTAGAACAAAAAATTCGAAGACGTGACAATTACCAACCCGCACTGGACTCACTCTTTCTCATCGAAAAGATATCTGTGTATGTGTGTTTATGGGAATATTATAGGCTGATTATGCACCTTTTAATTGTTCTCCAATCTCTCTATTGCTTTTTGTAACAGGTATGTTCTAGCCCTAGCAAATGGATCAACAAACAGTTCGGAACTGAGCAGGAAACTATTGATAAATGACTTACCTACTTTGTCCATTTCTCCCAAAATCATATGGAATCATTAACGGACAACAAAAACACGTAATTTGGTGAGTTTCCATGGGATCCATGTTCATGGAACCATGACACCATCATGATTGAATTATGTTGTATAATGGGGTACAATGGTGACACCGTAATGTCGGTACTTCCGGTAGTAATGATGATTGTATTTTGTTGGTCAGCTCGTGTGTCAAGTTTACGTATAGTTCGAGGTTAGGATAATCGGGCAGAAAAGTGTTTGTTTAATTTTATGTCATAGTTAGTCAAACTCAAACTCAAATCATTTAATCCAACTAAACCAATTACAGGTAATTTTTAATTGTCAAAGGGTCGGTCAGTCAGAAAGATGAAGCTCAGAGCCCATTCCAAAGCGTAGGTACCTATGGAGAAGAACGGGCAAGAAACTCCATGGACACTCTTTTAAATCATAAAATTGTTACAAAATATTTGATTACATCATTCGTGTTGAAATTAACCATGTGAGAACGATGTAGAAATACGTGCACGTTAAAAGCGTCCGTTATTGAAGCTTCTATTCGGTTTAGATTTTGTTTTTATGTGATAACTAGCTGCGCCCCACGGTTTCAAACCCCATAAGTTTCGATCCCGTGGGAATATCGGAATAAAAAGTATCCTATATGTTATTCCTGGTTATAAACTATATGTGTGTCAAATTTCTTTCAAATCTGTTCAATAGTTTTGGCGTGAAAGAGTAACAAACATCCATCCATCCATAGATACAAACTTTCGCGTTTATAATACATATTAGCTGCACCCCGTAGTTTCACCCGCATAGGTTTTGATCCCGTGGGAATATCGGTATAAAAAGTATCCTATATGTTAATCCTGGTTATAAACCATCTCTGAAACATCCATCCATGAATCCATCCATTCATCCTTTTATTCCTCGTAGAATGAATAGGTTTACTAAAATATCTCATTTTCTTCCTTTGGCTGTATTTTTAACTTTTGCCGGTTTGCAAACTTGCTATTTACTAACTTGCAGGAGATGTAGGTACTATTATGTCAAGGCATGTATGTTTTTTCCAGTTTAGTCCTGTACCTATTTACTTTTGGTCTCTGTATATTATATTGGTTGTAGGAATTGTAGAATTAAACAAAGGATAGGGTCACAAAGATTTTATTGAAACACTTAAATTCGAATTTTAAGTACAAATCAATAATTTGAAATAGCTTCCTCATATGGCAACGTGTTGTATTATAACACAATTACTTACTACATAAATATCTATAAAATATATAACTATTTACAAAACTTAATAATACTGCTTCTATATACACTCGCTATCTATAAAATATTTGTTTTATATATTCGAAAAAAACATTAAAAATGCAAGGCACCAGTTTTAGCACCAAATTTTACAAAATAAAATTGCAAAATATTTTGACATCTCGTCACTGGATTTAACAATATTTTTAATATGCACAAATTGTACCTACACACATGGTGTAATATTTTTAACACATTATTCGATATAAATGTAATACATTTTCGTAATAATTTACATTTTGTATAAGACATATTTTTTAATACAATTTGTGAGCACGTGCTCGCGACTGTATGCCATACCCGTACAATACGATGAGTATAATGCCATTGGTTGGCTTTAGATAGCCGGTAGACAGTTATATTAATATTTGATCAAAAATCATTAACTTTAACCAAAATGCACAGAACGGCAGGCTTTTTTCATTTACCAGTTAAGCAAGAGAAAGAATTGTATATTAATATTTAATCATTATGGTGACCATAAACAGTCATGCTTTCAAGTTACTGTAACATTTTTTTTAAACTTCAGAACATAACATCGCGCCTGGTAATACCCAAAGGGTAAGGCAGAGATGTACCTTTTAATACACCCTCATTTCCCCAGTTATGTTAAAGTCCCATGTCTCATTTTACCTAAATTCAACCAACCAATACCATGATACCCACATCACACTACTACAACAGACTATAACATGAGCGCAGAGCGATTAACATCAAATTAATCAGTATTATTATATAGGCCAATAAGCAAAAACGACCTTATATCAAACTAACATAAGAGCTAAGATCATCGGCCACTCCACTCATGTCATAGTCCACACAATATCAACTAAACTATATTTACAATAAATATCACTAATTTCGTATTAGACAGAATATTCAGATCTTAACAACATTTAGTTAAAATGCTACCTACAACAGGAAAATAGATTATTTAGAAATTGCATCAGATTTTGGAAGCACATTGACAGTAAACGCACTATACAAGAATAATTTTGACAATTCTAACAATACAGTATATATATCATAAATAACAGATACATTAAAATATCTTACAGATATAAACAAATCATTCAACAAAAGCATTGAATGATTTAATTCGAGATAAAAATCAATTTATTTACATTATTTCTCTAAAGAAATAAGCACCATATGAAAAATTTTAGCACAATATTTTGATACAACAAACGCTCCCGATGCAATTTCTCAAGTCTTAGTAAGAAAATACAGGAACTTTTTAAGATAAAGGCACTTTGAAGGAAATACTAACATTAATACTGGTTGAAGACTCCAGCCGTGCTTAAGTTAAGCGCACACTGGCGACAAACCGCGTTTATATACACTAAGAGACTGTTTAACACCAACTTATAGTTCCCTTGCACTTCTTGTGACTAGTAAAACAGTTTCTATGTAGCGGCGTTTCTCAAAGAGAATCGTTTCGCGATTTTCTACTCCATATTCGATATTATGCGCTTCACCTGCGTCTTCTACAAAACAAACCAAGGCATTTAATACATCGAAAACTATCGATTAATACATAAAGATTCAACGTACTTCGGATCCATTTCGTCGATCTCTCGTCCTTTCGTTTCTGGGACGAAAAGTACGACGAATAGGAGACACAGTACTGAAATTCCTGCGTACATCCAAAATAGTCCGTACAATCCTATATAGTCTTGGAAATCCGTTGCTGTCTTGACATTTACAAATCCGCAAAGATGACTGAAACTTGTAGCTAAAGCACTGCCCGTACTTCTATACTCAAGAGGAAACAGTTCCCCTATGAGAAGAGAAGAAATCGGACTGATACCCAAAGAAAATGCGATAGTAAATGTTAAGACACAAACCAGAGGGATCCAATCATACGTAGGTTCTGATACCATTAAATCTGTTGAATTTCTGAAAACTTCTTGATAGTATGCGAATGATCCGAATCCGGCGAGTGCTATGGACATCATCACTCCACTTATCATCAATAGAGGTAGTCTACCCAAGTTATCTATCAGCATTCCTGATAGACACGACGCTAGCAGTTGGGCAACACTCGTCGCTATCGCTCCTCCATGAGGATTCATTGTCCTAAAAGTCTTCTTAAACATTTTGACTGCGTAGAAGTTGAATAAGTTTGCTCCAGTAAACCTTTGGAAGAACATCAGCCCACAAGTTATTAGAACAGGTCTTGTCATCCTTTTTGAAAGCAGAGCCTTGAATTTTCCAGCGTTATTCCCATTGAAAAGTTTACTGGCGAGGATGTTGGTCCTTATAGTTGCTAATTCTTGCCGTATATCTGCTTCTGGTCCTCGGAGCCATTGCAAGGACTCTTCTGCTTCCTGCTCTCTCCCTCTTAGAAGGAGAGAAGAGGGAGTTTCAGGGATAAAGAAGAGAGCGAAGAACAGGAGGATTGGTGCTGCGGCGACCATCAGAGCGAGTTGGTACCAGTTCAAGTAGGCGCCGATGGAGAATGATATCAGGATGCCGATCTGGCTCAGGATTTTGAGTACAGAGCTGAGGCAACCTCTGATTTCGGGGACTGCTATTTCTGTGACGTATACCTGGGAACAAGAGAAAGGCATGTTAGGAATTTTCATTAATAAGGTGTTTGATTCTAGCTGTAACAATGACTAATTGGATGACGATGATGTTATCTTAGATTAGCTATCTTGATCAGGCGACAGATTGGAATCTGTCTTCAATTCCTAGTTAAAGTCAGTGTTAAAAGGGATGCCACCAGAATATTCAGTGTTTTCTATGAATTCTACAACCTTTGCATGTGGTATGACTGTTTCTCGTTTATTATTCCGAGATGAGAGCCAGGGTGGCCCAATCTAATCACGTTAGACCACACATTGTAGTCATAAAATACATTATACAGTCCAATTACATGTAAACCGAAACAAAGCAGCATCTAACGATGCATAATCTATGCTTTGTCGCCTATAAGCCTTTCAAATTAAGATTAACATTCGGATTAAGTATTATTTTGTTCGTTATCAAGTGATTTTATGTTTTCCGAACTGCATTTTACTGTTTACTATTAATTTAGGGATAAGATCATTTTGTTTCTCGCCTTTCATTTTAGCGTGGGTGTCCAAAATTGTGGTTTTATTAGAATTCTTCTGTTTATTTTGATTGTTATTTGTTTTATTACGTAGTTCATTGACTTCTTTGATGTTGCTGTGTAATAGAAAATAGAATTGATCAGCTGTTTCTGCCTACGCTATTAATAAAATTGGTCTCGAGTGAAAGAGTTGTAGTTTTTTGTAAGAAAGTGTAATGGGCCGGTGATATGTTTCTACTTTACAATATTACGAGCTCTTCCTTTAAATATTATTGTAGAACGCCTTCACAAGTTGTGTTGTATCGTTGAATGAAGGCCCACAATTCGAAGTGATAAAGAAACGCGAGGACCTACAGTAGAGGATGAAGTTGATTGCAAAATCGTCCCTTCTTTTGCCAGGATTTAGTTTCCGTGCATAACTATGTGTAAGATGACTACGAAATAAACTACAGTCAAAGAAATTACGATATTGTCAACCTGTAACTATCCAAGGTTTCAAGGAAGATATGACCATAATCTTATAACTTTACTTTAGCGTTTTATGGAAATATATTTGTTGTTTATAACCTCTTCGGTTTCTGCATTGGCAATCACAGCATGGTATTATATTGCTTCACAGACGAGTGCTGTTAGACTCTCCTCCTTTGTCCTACAAAGTAAGAGTACAGACCACCCCGGGCCAGTCCACACGTACTTAATACCACCACAACGCGAAATGACGAAAAACATAAAATTCATGAGCGATTCGACACAATACCAACCTTGGTTATTGTTAATGTAATGTATGGAAATGCGTCAATAGGCTGTAGAATTATGCCATGAGTTACGATAAGTATTTCTCGTGACCAGGCATGAGTATGTGAAGTCTTAACTGCTGTAATATCGATGGTAGTCACTCGTTTAGTTGGAATACCACCTGTGCGGGATTGTGGGAAAATTGTGAGAGCATATTATGATTGTGTTTTGTTTTCATTTCGATGTCTGGGAAAAATAGAAAGGTATTCTTATCAAGCTTAGATTGTTTCATGGTATTGTTGTCATAGTCACAGTCAAATCATTGATTTCAAATGGGCACATAAAATACACTTTTGTACGTCAAAATTTACATACATATACATAATTTCGTGTGAAGAAGAATGAGATAGATATCATCATCTGCCTAGCCTTTTCCCAACTATGTTGGGGTCGGCTTCCAGTCTAACCGGATGCAGCTGAATACCAGTATTTTACATGGAGCGACTGGCTATCTGACCTCCACAACCCAGCTACTGGGTAATACGATACCCCTTGGTAAGACTGGTTGTCAGACTTTCGGGCTTCTGACTACCCGTAACGACTGTCAAAGATCCACGAATGACAGCCGGGACCAACGGCTTAACGTGCTTTTCGAGGCACGGAGGGGTCTCAGTATGTAAAGATGGTCACCCATCCACAGACCAACCGCGGCAAGCGTAGCTTAACCTGACCGATCGACCTGTGTGGCTGTTATTATTTAGCCACGGGCCCCTCAAGAATGAGATAGATATATAACCAATTTATTTGGTACAAAGAAAAGATATAGCACAACACAATCAAATGATAACAAATAATATGAACGAATCAGCACGAAACTCCACCGTTACTCTTGTAACATGTTTTACAATATTTTGTATACATTTATTATGTAATTATATGTGAAGGCGATGCACCTAGAATAAAATTACTATATCACAAAAGGTACGGTGTTGATTTTGAAACCATTTCGTAGAGCATAAAATATAAAAATACCCTTGTATATGCAGTTGCAAATAATTCTGCCAGCTTGACGCCTGTCTACTGAATGAATAGTTGATTTTATAGGCACATAAGTAACTTTAAGCACGTTGACATTATACTTCTTAAGCAAAATACCTATTAATGGAGAGGATAATATTATCCTTAAAATATATTTATAAACAGTGTTCTTCACGTTATCCATAAACTTTGGCAAACGCTTCTATAGCTTTTACAAATCAAATCTAACAAAGGAAGTAGTACTTAAAAGTCTTCGTTACAAAGATATTTGTAATTTCAAATTGAGCTATGCAGTAAGAAAGGGTCTTAATTCGGCCTATGTTGCCGCTTAGTGCAATTAAAATGATAAATCTATCAAATGCTTCGGATAAAGATATAAAGAGGCATGCATATCGGGTGATTTACGTCAAGGTATTTAGTTTGTATGAAAATTAACAAAGAATAAAAAATAAGAATTCATTAATGTGTCTTTAGAGGTATGAGGAACAGAGTGTAACGTTCACTCAACCTCCATAGAAAAGGGAGGATCCTCCGACCAGACGGGTGTTGTGTCTGGCGGGCAATTGCCCAACGATTGATGTTGGGAAATTGTATCTATGCTAACTGTGCGGTAAACTCTGCTTGCGAGATGCAGGATTTGCGTGACGTCAGTATGACGCATTGTTCGCATGTGGCGTTGTAGATACCGCTACATGTCCATAAAGAAAAATGCTTATTTCCATGGTCGAAGTTTATGTATATCGTCCGGAACACGATCTATAGTACTAATTTACATAATAATATACTCAACGGTTTTCCTTTGACCCTCAATCACAAACTTGTTAACAACAAGTTGTAGTAGACAAACAAAAGTCAAGAACTGTCGTGAGACACCCGCACCCTAATTGCGTGACACACTTTCAATGACAATCTAAATCATTTTGAAAGATATTGCTGAAGATAATCCATTGCTTCATAAAGTTCCCTTTTATTACGTAACAAAAGTGTCCATGGACCAAATTTTTCATTTTTCCTTTTTACAATTTTACAATCTGCACAAGTATACAGAATATATGTAAAATGTAAGTTATGGAACTTGAATCTAATATTATATAATTATTATTATTAATTATTAGATATCCCAATTGTTATAGATATTTTATTCCAATCAAGATCATCTACCTAATAAAAAGCTGAAGAGTTTGTTGGTTTGTTTGAACGCGTTAATCTCTGGCTCTTTGACTACCAGTCGGATTTGAAAAATTTGACATTTGACAGCCCAATTCTTTATAAAGGTTATAAGCTATTTAAAATCACGCTATGACCTAGGAGCCGAACAATAAGCAAAAGCGAAAATGAAGTAATTAATCGGGCGTGCGATGCGATGCGACGCGGCGGATCGAGGCCCAAAATTTCACGTGGACCATGTCGCGAGCAAACGCTAGTACATTATAATCTTAAGACATCCCAATAATTATAGAAATCTCATTCCAATCAAAATCATTAGTTAATATTCCCCAAGCAATCCCTCTGACAGTAACATCCACGTTCTCACAATAAGTATTTCAAAATGGTTCCGCCTGACAAATAATCATGCAATTCTTACTCAAAAACACTGGTCATCGGTTCAAATAGTCTCGTAAAATTGTTAACAATAGATTACTTTACATAAATAATACTTAACAAGTCTAAGTTAGTGCATAAACACAGTAATGCCTTTTTATGTTTTGTTCGAAGAAAGCCAAAGAGTATGTATGGGGAGATGGGACTTAAACTGACAGGTAATAAAGATGGCGTCTTATGGCGATTTGGTCGAGTGACGTTGGATTTAAACAATTGACAATTCAATGACATTAAATGCTATAGATGGGCTTATATTCCCTTCCTCGGAAAGCACGTTAAGTCATTGGTCCCTGCTGTCATAATACGTAGATCTTTGACAGTCGTTACGAGTAGTTAGAAGCCCAAAAGTCTTACCACTAGTCTTACCAAGGGGTATCGTGTTATATGATAAATTATTTTATTTCTGTAGGCAGGTCTGTACAAACACTTTTATGTATCAATCATATTTTAAAAACTAGATAAGGTCCGGCGTTTCCTATCTGACTACTCTGAGACGAAAGGTCAAAAAAAACTCAGACACACACACATGATCAGACCAACATTATTGTTGGTCTGATCATGTGACCCATGTAGATTAGTGTCTGAATTAATGGTCTTCTGAGGAAAGAACCACACAGATTGAGTGAATCGGTCCAGTCAGTGCACGCATTTGTAAGTAATCGTGCAGCTTAACTCAGCATCTAAGGAGCTGAACTGTTACCCTGTAACTGAGTTGTGGAGAGGTAGTCGCTCCATGTAAAATACTGGTATTCAGCTACACCCGGCTAGACTGGAAGCCGACCCCAACATAGTAGGAAGAAGCCTATGCAGATTGATTGATTTGAGATGGGCTTCAATCCTTCTATGTTTAAATTCAATTTGATTCCCAAATTTGGAACATTTAAGAGCTTATGTAGATTTTGTGTTGATTCCGAATTCGGGACGTTTTACACAATGGTTCCTTGTGGTTGTCTAATTTGCATGCAAAGGTTTTGTATTATTTATGAGCATATAAAATATGTGTTAAGTTATATGAATTCAAATGTTATACGCAATGTAATGATTTGTTGGTTTTCGGATTATACAGATTAGGGTTAACGAACCTTATGTCGATGGTAACGTATCGTCATTTTCTCGTTTGGGTAGGGCTAGGAAGCATGGTTACATATGTATAATATGTGTGCGTGTAAGTATGTGTATGTACTCGTATATGTTACGAGGCAAAAGGAGTACGTAGGAATCGTAGCAGGTGGAGTTTTGTAGTTTCTGCCTGCCCATTAGAAGAATGCGTGAGTATGTGATGTAGGTATCTGCCTAGCCTTTTCCTAACTATGTTGGGATCGGCTTCCAGTCTAACCGGATGCAGCTGAATACCAGTATTTTACATGGAGCGACTGCCTATCTGACCTCCACAACCCAGTTACTGGGTAATACGATACCCCTTGGTAAGACTGGTTGTCAGACTTTCGGGCTTCTGACTACCCAAAACGACTGTCAAAGATCCACGAATGACAGCCGTGACCAACGGCTTAACGTGCTTTCCGAGGCACGGAGGGGTCTCGGTATGTAAAGATGGTCACCCATCCACAGACCAACCGCGGCAAGCGTAGCTTAACCTGACCGATCGACCTGTGCGGCTATTATTATTTAGCCACGGGCCCCTCATGTATGTGATGTATGTATGTGTACAAATAATATGTACAAGGTGACAGGGAAACTCGACGTATTCCTTGAAAGGCGTTATACTAGAGGTCATTAGCAACGAATTAATTCCAGTCAACTAGGGCTCAAAACTGGATTGTTACCGAGCTGTGTCGGATCTTCGATTTTTTTAAAATTTTCTGACTTGTTACCAAAAATAATTAATTATGAAAAAAAAACACTACTCCACTGCAAACATTTAATACTTAGATACTTTTCTGAAAGTTGAAAAAAGAGTGATCATTAAAAAAAAATGCTAGCAAAACTTACATAATCTCAGAAATAAAAGGTCCTTGATAGCAAAATTTTAATTTTTTACCATCCAGTTTTGACCCCTAGTTGACTGGACTAAATTTGTTATAGATTTTGAACGTTTTTAATTACGGGAATTGGCCTTCTGATGTCTTAAAAGGGCAGGAGAGAGGCAGAAGAGCAGAAGCAAGGACTTTCTCTTCTGTCTTCATCTTTGCTACTCTGTGTCTTCGCGACAATAATGCTCAAAGTGACGTCTGTCAAAGATTGCACGATTCTCAAAATACGTAGCACACAGCGCCAGTGCATTGCAAATGGTCATTTATTTCACAATAACTTAAAAGAAATGGTCAATTGTTTAGTATGCATCACGTTTCAACTCTTGATTAAAACAACAAACATAAAAATTGTTGTTCTGCACATAAAACTTTTATTTATGTGGTTTTTTCCAATATATAAAATCTGCTCGTAATACTTATTGTCTTTCTGCGGAACAAGGGCTTTTTGCTTCTTGTCATACTGATTTTGTTTTTGTTTTTAATTGTCGAATAGATACTAGAGTTTTAGCTAATTTGTATTAGTGTGTGTATTTTAAGTTTGTGCACAATAAACAATTTTCTTTAAGTATTTATTTTTTTTCATAAAGGAAAAGATTATTCATTTATTTTCTTACTTAAGCTCAATCAATCTAAAACATTATGGCTAAACTAAAACACTAGATTCATCTTAGCTCAATAGTTTATTGGATATCGTAATAGCAGTTTTGCAAGGATCAATATAGAACTTCCTACGTTTGTCATATCTCATCAATCAGTAGCTTTTAACAAAACTGGTCTGGGGTGTACCTACCCTTATTTTACCAGTTATGTTAAAGTCCCACGTAATAGGGGGTGGAGCCTATTGCCAACAACCAGACACAGATCCTGACTCCGAACTGCTACTGAGAGATTCCAGATGAAAAAATCTAATAACACTTGACCCAACCCAAGACCTCGTTCTCAGCAGTAGGGCTTGCTTGTAGACCGACGAGGCAGTCATAATTTATTTCGCACACAAAAAGGTACAAAGGCGGACTTAATGTCTTAGGCATTCTCTACCAGTCAACTAATAATAATCAAACTCAATAAAATCCCATAGATCTTAAACTAAACATGGGTTGACGAAACTGACTTAACTAAACAAAGATGTCGCCATATTCACAATAACCACGCCACGCCTAAAGGTATAGTAACGTAGGAATAGTTGTTAAAATTTAACGACCCCTGTAATTATTAACCCCAGTTATGACAACAGACCACAATTACACAGCATTATGTAATAAAAATAGCTATGCAATGTGTGGTCGCATAATTTTAATACTATACCTGACGGTATTAAAATCTTTAATAATAATAATAATAAAGCCTTTTATTCAGACAACAGATATACAATTATGTTTCTTATACTACTGCACTGTTATATATGTATTTAAAACAATTAAAAAAATTTCTCGTATTTGGTGCTTCTTTACTTTCTGTAAGTCCGTTTGCCAGTTGGCAAAGGCCTCCTCCAACCTAATCCATTCTGATCTCTCTCTGGCTGCTCTACTCCATGTTATGCCTGCAACCTGCCTGATATCATCGTCCCATCTTTTTTGTTGTCTGCCTCTTTTAAAATCTTACCAGCTAATAAATTAAGAAGGTGTTTTAAATTATGGTTAAGGGAAAAAATATATAGGTATCGTTAAGCGGCATATTTAATAAAAGATAAAAAAATATAAACACACACACACATCGCCTGTTGAATGGCGTGCAATAGGAGAGGACTATGGACTGCTAAAGGCTGATGATAGTGATGATGAAAAAAAAAACATATAAAATTTATAATTATGTACCCTCTGAATTTTTTTTGGAACGAAGTTCCTTATCGCGTGTTGCGAAAGGGGGCTAGACGGAAAAAATTAGGACCAAAAGTTGGAACGACACTTTTTGCTATAGTTGTAAGCCGTGCGGCGTGCGCGTGTTTCTCTGTCTGTCTCTCTCTCTCTCTTTGAACTTCGTTCCATCCGGGTGTCCCTTGACACCTCTCAAGTTTTTTTCAGATTTTTGCATCCATTTCACTTTATTGACCAAATAAGTATTTCATTTTGGATCAACCTTCATTCTTCATACATCTTTCTTCCTTTTTCACTCCTTCGTAACACGTCCGATTCATAACTATACATCTCCTAGGTCAGAAATCGCTATGCGAGTAGTAAATTTAGCATCAGCTCTGACTTTTCAGATAAACATTAATTCCTTATTATTTTCCACCGATGCTAGCAAATAAGTTGTCGGCAAGTCTGCGCTAGCCCTTACACCATCAGATAGATAAAAGGCCGGTCCATTCAATTTTAATGTACCTTAGACTGACACACGCAATGGTATCTCTCTATATGGTACCTATAATGTTTTATGGTGGACCCTAATGACCATATAAGGCCTTCCTTAGCTTTCTCTGTTCAAAAGCAGTTTCTATAAATGTTATTTTCGTAATCAGACGGACTATAACATTGGTTTATGTTTCCTAAGGTCTTGGGATTTGATCCCTAATGTTATGAGATTGGGCTATGAATTTGGAAAATGATTATTTGGAGAGTGAATGGTCCCCCCTGCTAAGTGGGCTTTACAAAGTACAACATTGATCGACAGATATCAAGAGAGCATGCCAACGACTGTACCACAGATAACATTTGTTTTTTTATGATGAAGGCTTTTATAATGTGATTAGCGATTTGCGCACAAGTGCAAACTATATAGAGCGAAATGTTATTGTACTACACAATTCTTGCTCCTCCTTGAGCTAATAAAGACGTGATGTCATGTTTTTAGGGTTCCGTAGCCAAATGGCAAAAAACGGAACCCTTATGGATTCGTCATGTCTGTCTGTCTGTCTGTCCGTCCGTATGTCACAGCCACTTTTTTCCGAAACTATAAAAGCTATACTGTTGAAAAAAAAACTTCAATTTTAATTTATTTTATTTAAAAATTACCAAAATGTTGTACCTGTTTAATGCTGTCCAAGATACAGGCTGTGCCTAGCTGCCTAGTTTGGGACCAACGATAGCTCCATATTGAAATTTAGAATGTTAAAAGTTTACTTTACATAATTGAGAAGAAGAGAAAATAATCAAAAGAAGAGAAACCTCAAAATAAAAATGAAATATGTGAAACTTACTTGTGTAGTCATATTGATACAGCAGATGAGCATGCCCCCGCAGAAAGACGCGGCGGATATCATATGGACACTCGTCGACAGTGCTGTGGCGAGCCATGCCAGCGTATACGGCAGAGCAGTCGCAATCAATACCGAGCGACGGCCCAGACGCATCGCGAATCCGCCCATTATACCGCCGATGAATGCACCTGAGGGAGAAAATAGAAGAGTTAATTAAGTTCAAAAGACGTAGAGAAAAGATGGTTGAGGATGGTCTATAACTCTATACAGTAGTGAATGAAGTCCGGCTATGAATGATGGTGATGATAACCTGGGGTATTGGAGTTCAACGGAAATTGAGAACGATGAATAGGAATAGAAATTAAACCCTCTCGTTACATTATGGGAATCCATTAAATCTTAGTTTTGTAGGCTTTCGATTAAAGACTTTATGGATGAACCAATAAATTATATCGAATGTAAAAGTCTTAGTGCAGTGCAAAAGCGTCGCCATATACCGTTAGGGACTGAGCCTATTAACTTATGTTTGTTTTTTGCGTGTTAGCGATTTGATATCATTAATTACAATGTTAGACATAGGACTAATTGCAAGACATAGGACTAATTATTAGTCCTATGTCCAGCAGTGGACTGCTATAGGCTGATGATGATGATTAATTAGGTACAATTTTTACGCTCAATGTTCCCCTTAGGTATTGTCTTAGATAAACTATCACATAATTACATGTGTAGCGAGTTTTTAAAACCTGCCAAGGCAGACAGGCGCCTGTGCTTACAAAGAACTGATTATGTTCTTACTAACTAACGCACTTAAACAATTAGTACGTTATGTTGGTCCACTGCATTGCAAGTTACATAATCTCACGAGGGTACTTTAGTATTACGTCTTTCGCATACTGGACGGTCAGCGCCGCTACCAACCTGCAGTGCAATTCTGTAACCATCTCACCGTGAAAACTTAGGTGAAGTGAGCGTGGAGTGAGCTGTCATTCCAAATAATGCTAGGGATTGACACTATGACAACTCACATCAAGCTCACTTCACTTGAGTTTTCACGGTGAGATTTTTACAGAATCGACCAGCTGTCTGGCTACTATTTTGACGTTTTTGATAGCTCCAATGTTCTTCTATCTCCTTCTTATTTTTAAAATAGTTTCTGCCGGAGACTTAAAATTTCTTGTTTGTGCATAAGATACTCGTATATCATATTATGACACTCGACAATACTGTAGCTCCCCATTACACCCTGTCCATTTAGGTTAACCGTTTTTTGACAGCTGTCTTAGAATGTAATTATTCCAGATTACGTAAAAGTTAACTTTAAAATGCGTAATAAAATGAGTAAAGAAACTGCCTTGTCTTATTGAATTATCCTATTTATGGCTTCTTACAGACATTATAATACCGAACGTGTATCAATCAATGTATAGTGTGTTTCTGCAATCGCTAGTTCCATCTGTCAAAAAACGGTTTACCTAATGGACAGGGTCTAGTGAAATAATTTTCGGAATTAGATTGTAGTTCCAATTTTTTTTTCTCTTTCTAATATTATATAACACCAGATTCTGCCCGAGTGTCCGTGAAATTTCTTGCTACCCCGACGCACCTCGTCGCATCGCATCGTGGGCCCGCACTATTGCTTTCGTTGTAGCTTAGCGTTTTTTTGGACGTTTGTTTCTTTTTGCTCCGCTCTTTAATCCTAAAGTGATGTTACGAGTATATAGCCTTCCTCAAGAATTTGGCTTCCAAATGAAAATATCAAACTCTTGCTTTCTACCTAGTATAGATATTATTTACTCCTTTATTTCAATTTAAACACATATAAATTATATTTTTAAATATTAGAATATAAAAACATTCAAATATATAAAAAATAGTAGCCTGTATCGGGAACAGGATCCGAGCTACCGGTGGTCAGGGCTCCAGAGAGAGGAACCTCCTGACTATGTGAGCCGTGTCCAGAAGTACCGCTTTATGTAGATAAATATTATTATTATATTTAAAATATAAGTCAGAGATAGTAGTACCTTCAGCTTAGCTTTGTTTTTGGCAAAACATTTAAGGCACAGTTACTCGATGGTAGAATTTACAAATTCTTAGCAGTTACAATTTAGGACAGAATTGGATTCTTCACCCTCAATACGATTTCATAGCAATGAATTGAAATATTCCGAAAGCCTTAAATTCCGAGATCTGTTTGAAAATATTGTTTCCGGGAATAGGGACAAATATTCTCTTTGACAACGGAATATGAAATGTTCTGTAGTGTTCCGAGCATTCTTTGCATTCGGATCGGAAATCGCTGAATATTTTTATTACAGACACTTTGATATCAGTAAGTAAATTTTTCTTTTTGTGTTTTGTTCTTATTTTTAGATGTTTTCAAGATTGATCGGGGAAGTAATGTTTCTTTGCGGTTGGAAGGATCAAAGGACCACAAATGTAAGACTGAATATTTATTAAATATTCAGTCTTACATGTGGTCCTTTGATCCTTGAACAGACAGCTTCGCTTTTGGGGAGTTTGTTGCGCCACTTCTTCTTCCCAGCGACAGCACTAGGAAGTGGTGAAGGGCGGGCATTTTTGGGGGACTGTCTTTTGTAATTTTGACGTTCGTTAGAAGTGCTGATTCTCAGCCTAATTTGAATAAATGACTTTTGATTTTGATATCATGCAAAGTCCTTGGCAGCTCTGGACAACGAGAGGTGTAAAGAGAGCAGGGAGGCCTTTGCCCAGCAGTGGGCAAAAACAATAAAGGCAAAAAAAAGCACCTTTTGGGTGGATCGATGATATTACGTATATCTACAACGCCACATGCTAACAACGTGTCATACAGACGTCACGCAGATCCTGCATCTCGCAAGCAGAGTTTACCGTACAGCTAGCATACATACAAACTTCCCAACAACAATCGTTGGGCAATCCCGCCAAACACAACACCCGTCTGGTCGGAGGATCCTCCCTTTTCTATGGAGGATGAGTAAACTTTACACCCTGTTCCTCCTACCTCCAAACTGGTGACCCCGAACATAAACGTCAGTGACTCGGGAATCGACCCCAGGAACTCATGCTCAGCAGTAGCGCTTACATCCACTAGACTGATACTTAGTACACTTAAATGTCCTCATCTGCCTAGCCTGTTCCCAACTATGTTGGGGTCGGCTTCCAGTCTAACCAGATGCAGCTGAATACCAGTATTATACAGAGAGCGACTGCCTATCTGACTTCCACAAACCAGTACGCTTAAAAGTCTTGTGTTTATAAAGATCTGAACAAATAAAAATGAACATTTATCGAGTAAAAAAATATTTGGTCTTTCTGATACCTACAAAAACTCCTCCTACATATCTAAGACTTCACCGTCTTATTTTTAAGCATACCTACACACACACAAAGTCGTTCATCTCTCAATACATCACGGTAACGACATGCGACAGGGCGTAGGCAGGGAGGTAATTTATACCCTGATCTCTCCCTTCATTAGGCGTTTAGGGACCCGATATAAATCTACGCGCAGTACCTTTCACGAAGCAGGTTCATTATTGACAACTTGCCTGAAGGTTAGCAGATCGGTACAGATGGTACTGATTAATAAAACATCATGCTTGTGTACCCCGAGGGTGGGCAGAGGTGCACCTGCGATTCGCAAGATGTATCCTTGGAACAAATCCAAGCACTGGGTTGCTTCTGAGAATTTTCTAATTTGGACAAACCCAATAACATTTAGCTCGACCCGGGTATTGAATCCAGGGTCCAACGCTCACTAGTCGCCCTTGAGATCACTAGACTAGACCCAGGAGCCTGAGAAGAGTACCCCAAACCATCTTAACTTAATATTCTGAATGCGAATGTGAGTTTGTTTGTTACGCTTTTACGCTGAAATAGCTGAATAGATTTGAATAAAATTAGTCTCATAGGTAGACCATGATCTGGAGAAAGACTACTCTACTTTTTATCCTGGATCGCAGACGAAGTCGTGGGCAACATATTGCAAATGCAGATATGCAGCCCCCCAGTTTCCCTACCCATGTGCCCATGCTCCCACCGACTTACGTGTTGTAGGTCGTGATTTCGAACGTAGGCAGGCGCTATACTTTGTGAAAATTATTCATCACTACTTCTCTTCCAAACAGTGATGGAAAACATAGAGAAGAAATCGGCATGTCATAGAACAAAAAATTCGAAGACATGTGACATCTACCAACCCGTACTGGGCCCGCGTGGTAGATTACAGCCCCTTCTGCCTGGGTCGCAGCAGTGGGAACATTATAGGCTATCTACACAACAATCCACGCAATAGTATGGAGAAGTCCATCCATCACTCGTTGTATAATAAATCAGTCATACCATCCTAATGTTTACAATTTTCTTTCATACTGATTTCGTAATGGAAATATTGTTAGACTGCTCAGCTACTAACATAATACAGTTGTTTATGTTTTTACTATGAGCTATTAGTAACATGCTCTTGTAATATTTTCCTATTGTATACCATACCATGCTTGAATAAAATGCTTATGTTATCCAGCCAGATTACAAAAGCATCATCATCTGCCTTTTCCCTTCCAGGCTAACCAGATGCAACAGAATACCAGTATTATAAATGGAGTGCCTTTCTGACCTCCAAAACCTGGGGGTCTACTCCGAAGTAGTATCGGCCGAACGTTCGACTGTTTCCTGCTTCGAAGTTACTATTTGGTTCGATCGGTTCCGATCCTACACTCCTACACTCTTTCGAATATTGACTATGGTCCCAACCCAACTGGAGAGAGATCAGGCGCAGGACTAACAAAACACACTTAAAACATACGTAGAGAGACAAGTCAAGAGGCTTTACTTATGCAGCGTCCACTCAGCGGTGTGGACTTTTTTTTTTCTCTTACTGGCTAAAACCCACCCGTGTTCCTTCCTTAGCCCTTTATGTTCCAGGGCAGCGGTAACCCTTTCGGACGATCCCGCTACCCCGACAGGCTTCGGCCCTATCGGGCCCCGTCACTTATGCTGACATCTCTTTGAGGCGCGCGTGGAACACATACGCGCCGTCCGGCACGGGCCTGGTCCTGATCGGACGGTGAGCTACCCATTACTCTCCGCCCGCAGGCCCGCGCCTACGGTGGCCGGGAGTCATCACGCGGCTCCCGACGACCGGGACCACGAAGGACCACCGTTTACTTAAAGTAGTCTTCTGCTCTGAGATGGCAGAAGGTAAACAGAAGCATGGTGGTCAACATATCCGTTATAAAGAGGACAGAGGATGTGTTCAAGAGATATCTAAGCGCTTGCGCTATTTAGGCGCTCTAATGTCTACAACAATGTAACTTTTATAGAAAAAAAGCGCTTCGATACTCTAATCGAAAAACGCCAAATAGAGTACGCTGTAAAGAGAGGTAAGCCCTCCTGTAAATATACTTTTCACTTTGCTGGCTAACTCTATTGCATTAGTTGTGCCCGGTATTTAATACCGGTGCAAGGTGGTAAACCGGAGCAGCCAGCGGTGGCTCAGTCGTAACAGTCGGGACTTACGAGTTGTAGGTCGTAACTTCGAGCCTAGACAGGCACTTTACTTTGTGTAGGTAAATTATTACATCACTCCTTCTCTAAAAACAGCGAAGGAAACTAGCTAGTCCTAGAACCAAAAATTCGAAGACATCTACCAACGCGCATTAGGCCCGCGTGGTGGATTACAGCCCACTCCCTCTCACAGAGAGGAGGCCTGTGTCCCAGCAGTGGGAACATTATAGGCTAATTCTCTCACAATGATAATTTCGCTATGGAAATCGATAAGGAGGGCTATATCTAACATATAGTATGTCAGTGTAGTCTATCGGTGAAACAATATCATGACAGTTTTAAACGGGTACAAAATCCAAGAGGTCCAAGATAAAAAAAAAATATGTTATCAAAAGACTGGGTGTCTACGATTTTAAGTCAACAAAAACTAAAAGATTTTCCTCAACTGTTTTCTCTCAAACCGAACCACTGAAAGCTACACTTCTCAATGCTATTAATTGAAAGCTTCTCAGTTTGAGCGATGGCACTGCGCGTAAATATAACCGGGTATGTGTCTGTCTGTCTGTGCCGTTTATTTTGGTCTGGCACGGAATCATCCTGAGATGTAGCAGATTGGCTGGCATAGAATTAAACATTTGATTTCTACTGACGGTTTTGTTTTCGTTGACTTTTTGCGTTCTTGAGTTTATATACTCGTACTTGTGAGCTTGGGATTTATTGAAAGGTGATTGGCAGATGGGTGTTATTTTTCTAATTTGTGAATTCTGAAAAATAGGATGAATCTGTGTTGAAAGTTTTTTGAGGTTGGTCATGGTAGGTTTAGTGGTTCAGTTTTAGTATTTAGACATAATAAGTCTTTTTCTTCCATACTTCTCTATTAGTCGTCATCTCGGTAGTCACCCACTTTCTAACCATATCATCATTCACACAGTCCATCAATCCTTTCTTTGATCTTCTATAGGTATAGCCATGGACTCAAAAACATCGATACTCAAAACTTTCCTCACGACATTTTCCTCATTCCTCCATAACAAAAAATAAAAATAATACTGAATCATAATAGTGTCAATTAAAAAAGGGACATTTTAAATTTATTTATGCTCTTATAAAATAAAATCTTGACAAAATAAATAAACTGATAAAAACATGACATCATAAAACGAATGATAGCAAACTCAACGTATCAGACAATTTACCTACTATCTCCAAATCACGTAACATACCAATTGAATGCACCCATTTAAACTAAAGCTATAATGGTTGTATTACGCGCACAAATACCACGTATATGATGAAATGATACACCAAACGGATGGGAGGGCAATAAATTGCCCGTTAACACAGAATTGCTCGAAAACAAATAATCCCCTGCATGCGCTTCGTATTTCCGTAACATCACCAATCATTTCCATTGTGGGCTTTATAAAGGAGTATGTTCATTCAACTATTTCCATTAAATGACGCCATGCATAATCTCCTATGAAAGTTACTTATTATTATTTTACTCACCTTTTCTGAATATCTATTCAATTTAAATTGCTGTTCTAACTGCTCTCCCTATGACTGTCCCTATCCCTGTGGTTCACATTAGCACTAGATTGAAGTCACTGGAAACTTCAATCTAGTGCTAATGTGAACCACTAGTCGTATATTTATCCAGCTCGTCCGTTAATTTAAATTAGTTGCTTGAAAAATAATCTGATTAATTAGAAATTAATATGAGGTTTGACCGCAAATTGTAGAGGAATTATTCGACTTCGTAAATTTTATTTTTGACTTCGTAAATTTAATTTTTGATACTCAATGTCATTTTACACTTCGTAAAAGGTTCGAATTTGAACAATAATGAAATAAATTGCTTAAACTAGAACTTAAAAACTATAATATGTCTGTAGGAGGTATGTGTGTGTGTCAGATTAAGCTCGAAAGTCTGACAACGAGTCTAACCTTGTTGTCGAGGTCAGATAGGCAATCTCTCCATGTGAAATACTGGTATTCAGATACATCTGGTTAGACTGGAAGCCGACCCCAACTTAGTTTAGAAAAGGCGAAGCAGATGATGATGATGAGTATGTCTGTAGGCACATTTCCTTTCCTTTTAATCCAATATACCGTATTCCTACGTCATCTACATTAAAACAAACCAATCATAAGCAATTTGCCTGTTTGTATGCTACCATTCGCCTTCCAACTGCATCGCCTCAAAGGATCAATGTACACACTTCACTACAGTAACGAATGACGCGTGTTGCAATATTTCTGCCTTTACGAACTCGAGCGGACGCAAAATAAACCGATGAGTGTGCTATCTATCAGTTCTCATTTAGGAGAGCTTCATACAAGAGTGAGGGTGTTGTTGCATGGATTGGAGGGTGAGTAGTATTCAAAACTTTATTTTTAACCAGCTTCAGCCCGCAATTTCGTCCGAGTAAAATTTCTTGATTTAATGTAAATACGTTACTTGACAATACTGTAGCTTACTTGAAAATTTTACTTCTTTATAATATTAATACAGATTACTCCACTTCATGTATTTTCTAGTTCCTTGAAGTGAAAAAGAATACTTATTTTATGGCTGTCTCAAAAGTAATTAATAATGTTCAGGACTTCAGACGCAATTCTCGTAATTTTAAGAACATTCACAGTCTGATCTCAGTTTCAATCTGTCAAAAATGCTTCTAAAATCCCTACATTTTTGACAAGTTTTTGACATTGATTGTCACTGAGATGAGATTGCGACTAGATTTTGAACTTTTTTAATTACGAGAATTGGCCTTCAGATCTTACTTGAGCTTTTGAAAATAGCTCTTTCTAATCAGTTTTACAGAAGTGTTCCTTATTTCAGAGGAATAACTCTTTGTAATAGTTCGTAGATTACTTATCACAAACCTCTGTGATAAGTAATCTACGAACTATTACAAAGAGTTATTATGAACAAAAATAGACTCAACAGCTTTTCCTTACCGGCAATCCAATGATAATTAAACCCCTTCATAAACCAATAGTCTCTAAAAACAAAATTAAACAATAAAACTTATTCTCAACCGATGACTGAAACACTAATCCCTCCTCCCAAAACGAAATACAGCGAGAATGCTGAACATGCCAAAAAGTGTCATTCCGGCCGGTGAGCGATGCCCTTTATAAGCGAAAAACAATGTCTTTACAAATACCTACGTTCGGCGGGCGACCATAAATTAAATCCACGACGTTTGACGGTAGAACACTTTTATTTTCTTATGTTGGTATTCAGGTTGGTACCAATTTAGAATACTGTTCTAATGTATTTATTGATTTATTGGTCGCAGTCTCCGCAGTTTTGTGCAGTGCGACCAGTGTATGTTGGGAGTGAATGGTGGCGCTAGTTGCTAAAGGAAAAACGAATATCCACAAAAATATATAGTTTTCGAGAAAATCGCCTGTGACAGACAGTGAAAGTTGTCCATAAACAGTGTTGCCCATTTTGGGTTTGAAATATTGGATATAAGTCAAATCTAGTGTAAAAAGAAATAGTTCCCGTCACGGGTCAAAATATACTGGTCGAACTGTAGTGTTTTAACCTATTGTGAAAAATAGGGTAATGGTTTAAAAGATTGATGGAGAGTGTTGCAATGTTAAATTTTAATTTCGTGTCAGTGGAATAATGTTTCCCCATTCATCGTCTGCTGCTCGAATCGAAGTTTGTAATGGTTGGGTTAATTTTATGATATTTCGTCTTTGAATATAGTGTAACACTGGTTCAATAAATATGCCTAGTCTTTTCCCAACTATGTTGGGAAAAGGTTAAGCTACGCTTGCTGCGGTTGGTCAGTGGATGGGTCTTTACATACCAAGACCCCTCCGTGCCTCGGAAAGCATGTTAAGCCGTTGGTCCCGGTTCTCATTCGTGGTTTTTTGACAGTCGCGGTCGTTACGGGTCGTCAGAAGCCCGAAAATCTGAGAATCAGTCTTACCAAGGGGTAGGTATCGTATTGCCCAGTAACTGGGCTGTGGTGGTCAGATAGGCAGTCGCTCCATGTAAAGTACTGGTATTCAGCTGCATTCAGTTTAACTGGAAGCCGGCCCCAACATAGCAGGGAAAAGGCTAGCTAAATGATAATATCTCATCTACGCCTTACCCTTCGGAAAATACAGGAGTTGAGCAGTGGGGAAGAAGCGATATTAGCTTATGCATTTACATAAAAATGTAAATGCATAAGCTACCAGGAATTTTAAGAAAATCATTGAAATCAATCAACCTTTTTCCCATACTTTAGCCCAAGGAAATTGCCAGATGTAAAATACATTATAATCCATTACCAGTAACGACTTGGAGAAAATATCACCTAGCAAAGTGCCATTATAATTTACGACTCATGACAAACGCGCTAAGGATTACAAGGAAGAATAATTACGAAATCAATTTAACTAGTTTATCAATATCCCTTTTAACTACCGTATGATAAAACGGAATAGCCGCAATCTTTACACCATCGTATTTTACGGGGACCGGCAGTTATTGAGCCTACAGATTACCATAATAACTCGCAGTTGTGGCACTGTGTCCGGCATAATAATGGAAGGACCATGATTATATCTTGGTCCTTTGAGGTGACGTTACTTGTAATCTTCGATCAATAATAGTACTAGATTTCCGATAAGCGCTTCAAAAACGGAAAATAAGACCACAAATACTTTTGTGGTCTTATTTCAAATTAGACTTTAAGTTTCATTTTAGAATATGACTGAAAATTTAAAAATAGAATGATTTTATTTTCAAGCGACATTTTAAATATATTTTGCATGGTAATTAAACTTTATGTTTAAGCATTAAGGTTTATAATAAACTGAAGTTGTTAATATTATGTATTAAACTTTTTTCTAAGAAATGTAGATATTTACGTGTGTGCAAACGTGGCCACTTGAGCGACCGATTTTTGTTCCTGATCCTTAATCTAGTACTATTATTGATCGAAGCTTGTAATGGTTAATATATTATATTGACATTCAATTCAAGATAGATACAGAATGCCTTCTTCCATGTTAGGCAAAAACTACACGCTAAAAACGAACGCTAACTGCTACCATCGCTTCGTTTCCGTTCATACATCAGCGGGGTAATTGCGTAACTTACTACTAATAGCAATGGCTTTCATTTTGACAGTTCAACAACATTCATTGCGTTATTTATGTTACTGGGCAGACAAATTTTACGAAAATATAAAGCAATGGATTAGCAATATATAATATAATATCCTTCAAATTATTCAGATTGTGATTAAATGTGTGTTACGCAATTAGAGTACTACGAAAAAAGTATTCACTTAGTAATGGGCGCTTTTTAAAATTAATGAACCTCTAAAATTTTTTTGGTTTTCTAATGATGCAAACTTTTTGTAATGATTGAACCTCTTTTTAACTTTCTTGCCTTTTCTCACAGTTCGTCGCAGTAACTAAGCTAGGACAACCCGATCAAATGGGTTAGGTTAAAAAAAAAAAGTTTAGGTTTTAAGTATGACCAACCACGCGCGAGACGAATAGGGTAGTTTCCTGGGTAAAAAAAATATTATTATGTTTAGTTTGTCAGTTAGATTATCGAAAAATAATGGACATATATTTTTTTTTTGTCAATTAAACAAAAAATGACAAAGATAAAGCGCGTCAAAATTTGGGAGTGGGGGTCGTGACGTCACGCCATGATAAAAAGTGTAGCAAGGCGTGACGTCACGCGGAACTTAAACGGGAGATATCTTCATCATTTTTTATATAATTGACAAAAGAAAAAATACGGGTCCAATATTTTTTGATAATCTAACTGACGGACTTATTTGATTTTTTTAGGAAACTAGCCTATTGGTCGTGGCAACCCGACCAAATCGGTTAGGTTAGTTTAGAACTTTGACCAACCGCGCAATCTACAACCAAATTGGTTCGCAGTTACTTGGCTAATTAGTATTTTTAGGACCACAAAATAGGAATTATTTGAGGTTTGAACAATTCATGCCATTAGGTACACCGCGTACCAAGATAAGGTGGTCACTCTCTAATTGAGTCGAGAGTATCAGGAAACCGCTCGCGGGTAAACGGGCGTGCAAGTAATTCAATTACGAGTAATAAATAATTTTGAGTATTTTTTATGGCAGTTTTATCGTTTTTCGATAAATTATAGTATTTTTTTAAGGTGGGTTGGTTTATTGATTATTGTTGTTTTTTTTTTTTAGATATTTTTGGGAGATTTTTGTTTATTTTGCCCTCAAGGGAAAGTAGATAGTTATTATGATGTTTAGTTACGGCATGGCTTTAATCTTTTGGGGTCAAAGTTTTATCTAGCTTGAAAACATGGTTTAGAAATCTGTACAACATTATTGATACAATTAATTAAAATGCTTTTAACTTATTGCAATTAAGTTGTAATTATTTGGAGGGGCTCGTGGTAAAGCCGCACTGTTCGATGAATCAAGATTAAGCTACTCTTGCAGTGGTCAGTTCGTGGATGGGTGACCATCCATTACATATTGAGACCCCTCCGTCCCTCGGAAAGCACGTTAAGCCTTTGGTCTCGGCTGTCATTCATTGATATTTGACAGTCGTTATGGGTAGTCAGAAGCCCAAAAGTCTGACAACCAGACCTAGATACAAAAGGGTTCGTAGGATGTAGAGGTCAGATAGGAGTCGCTCCATGTAAAATACTGGTATTCAGCTGCATTCGCTTAGACTGGAAATAAAGCCAACCCCAATGTTTAAAAAAAAATGTAGTTGGGAAAAGGCAATGTAGATGAATTTTCTATTTAAGTATTAAGTGTGTCAGTCTAATTAAAATAAGATGTGATGTAATCTGCGACAAACTTGAATGTAGCGCCCGCACGGGTTCCGTCACAGTTCCAACCTAAGCTAACGCTTTTGGTCGGGGACCCTAGCTTAGTTACTGCGACCAACTGTGAGAAAAAGCAAGAAGGAAAAAAGAGGCTCAATTATTGTAAAAAGTGTGCGCAAAAAGTTTTTCAAAGGTTCATTAATTTTTAAAAAAGTGTCCATCATCAGACGATCAATAAGTTTTTAGAGGATCAGTTAGCCTAACTACATATAAGACGTATTGTAAACCCAGCTGGTAGTAAAATTAAATCGTGTCCGTTTCTCGGTCTCCTAAGTAATACTCAAGTTAAGTATTTATTACTTCGGCAACCGTTAAATGATAAATGATAAATGATAATGATAAATGATTTTATTTTTGTAAGTAGGTTTGTACAAACACTTTTACACGTCAATCATATTTTAAACTAGATGAGGTCGGCGTTTCCTATCTGACTAGTCTGAGAAGAAAGGCCGAAACAAACTCAGACGTCACAGTCTCTTTTAAAGTCCAGACATAATCTTGGTCAGATCATATGAAGACCATGTAGGTCGATGTCTGAGATGGTCTTTTGAGGAAAGAACCACACAGATTGAGAGGACCTGTCCAGTCAGTGCACGCATTTGTCAGAAATCGTGCAGCTCAACTCAAAACTTAAGGAGCTCAACGATCCGACGAACAATACCAAAGAAAGGACATTTGGGTAGGCCACATTAATTACTCAAACTGCCAGACCATGACAAAAACTAAGAGAACAGAGAGAAGAATAATATAAATACAATGACCCACATAGTCTTCACATTCACAATAATTAAAATAATATAATACTTTACTAAGTAAGCAAATGTCATAGTATATATAAAATTCATTAATGTCAGTGTATATAAAAAAAAAAACAACAACAAAACAGAGAAAAACAAAATAAAAACATTCAATATGTAAAAAATAAAAAAAATTGGAAGCAGCTTAATCCCAAGCCTTTTTGTCCTCGATATAATCCTTAACGGTATAAAAGGCTTTCTGGCACAACTTACGTTTAATAAATGATTTGAATTTATTAAGGCTTAGATCTTGAACTGGGCTTGGAACTTTGTTATAAAAGCGTATACATTGGCATCTGAACGAGCCACCTATTTTCTTGAGCCTTGTTGTAGGTACAACAAATTTGTGTTTGTTCCTAGTATTTATATCATGGATATCACTGTATTTTTTAAACAATTTTATATTTTTATGGGCATATAAAAGATTTTCATAAATATATTGAGAAGGCACAGTCATAACATTAATCTCTTTAAATTTGTCTCTGAGCGAATGTCTCGGACTCAGTTTATAAATTGAACGAACAGCTCGCTTCTGCAAAACAAAGATAGTCTGAATATCAGCGGCATTTCCCCACAATAGAATACCGTATGACATTACACTATGAAAATAGCTAAAGTACACTAAACGGGCTGTCTCTATATCAGTTAAATTACGAATTTTTCTAACAGCGTATGCTGCGGAACTTAGCTTTTTTGACAATTTATCTATATGTGGACCCCACTGAAGCTTAGCATCCAAAGTTATGCCCAAGAATACTGTGCTGTCTTCAGGATTCAATTCTTCGCCCTTTATCAACACATTAGTTTTCACCTGCCTAACGTGAGGTAGCGTAAACTTAATGCATTTAGTTTTTTTCTCGTTTAAAAGTAAATTATTAACATTGAACCAGTGGACTACTTTAGAGATAGCGCTATTTACATCGTCAGTAACCTGCTGCTGACGTTTAAGTTTAAACAAAAGTGAAGTGTCATCTGCAAACAACACTATATCATGATTATCCTTTATGAGGTACGGCAAGTCATTTATATAAATAAGAAACAAGAAAGGACCAAGAATTGAGCCCTGTGGGACTCCCATTGTTACTATGGATCCGGGAGATCTTTTCCCATTAACGTCAACGCTCTGAATCCTCTTACTCAAGTATGAGGTCAGAAGATCCAGAGCAGTGTTCCCGATTCCGTAGTGGCGGAGTTTCCTGATTAAAGTTTCGTGAAGAACGCAATCGAATGCCTTGGACAAATCACAAAAGATGCCCAAGGCATCGCATTTGTCTTCCCATGCATTATAAATATGTCCTATAAGTTCAACACCGGCATCAGTAGTTGAACGACCCCTTGTAAAACCGAACTGTTTGCTATGTAATAGTTTGTGTTTATTAAAAAACCGGTCGTTACCTATTAACCGGTCGTTAATAATAAATGGGGTAATGGATAGCAATCTACTATTATGAACGGTTTTATGCACAATGTAATTAAATTGTAAAGACCGACATAGTTTAGATTTCGGTATACGGCAATTTTTTGCAAAAATATCCGTTTTAATTTTCGGCTTAAAATGAAACGGTAGTTTTGAGTCGGAGCAGTAAGGGTAGGTATCTTAAGCGCTGTAGCCACAGGAAAACGGTCTTAGGAGACTGTCCTTAACTCTTTGAAAAATGTTAATAATTAATTTCCTACAATAAATACGTTTTTTTTTTCTTTCTTAATTCCTTTCTACAATATACCTACATATATGTCCCGGAATTAACGTACACCACCAAACGTCCCAGTTAGTTTATTACGTTATATTCATAATAAATTCAATGAATTTGTACTACTATGCATAGAATAAGGTTTATTTATATTATTATTATAAATTAGGTTTAGTTATACTGATTGTGGGAAAAAGGATGGTCACATTACAAATCTACACACGCACATAGTCGCAATACGTCATCATTTGCCTGGTCTTTCCCAAATATGTTGGGGTCGGCTTCCAGTCTAACCGGATGCAGCTGAATACCAGTATTTTACATGGAGCGACTGCCTATCTGACCTCCACAACCCAGTGACTGGGTAATACGATACCCCTAGGTAAGACACAGTCACACACGTATAATTAATTACATAATTCAATACCTACACAGTACACAATGTATAGGAGAAAAGTTTTTCCGCAGTTTGTGTCTCAAATGGTCTCACTGTCTGTACTTTTGTTTCAAAATCTATGAATGTGAACACAATTTCTAATTCGTTGTTTTTAATTGCTAACGCTATCGAATCTAGGCAATATTTTAGATTTCTCTCCAACTTTGCACAGGCTGAAGTTTGTAATTAATTTCTAGTGAAAAGAGCTAAACTATCTCCAGCGTCATCTTCATAAAATAAAGTATCTAATATGGAAGCGAGCCGGCAGACAATTTCTAGTACCTACATGCATTGTATAGTAATTGAATGGCTTAAGCGTAAAGCCGCAAACTAAGTACTCTGCCTACGCCAGTAAGAGTTAGCGAGATGTTATTAAAGATTTCACTGAAGAAAGTTGTGTAGCTAGTTCTACCGGCGTTATTATTGCAAATATGGTGGTATTATAAGCTATTATGATTTAGCTTAAGATACGTTTGTGGTTTAGTCTGGCTAAATTAACCTTCGACGGGCTAAATAAAATTAACTTAATATTTTCTCTTTTGTTAAAAACATGTTATCACACGGCCTACTGCAAACGCCAGGCTGTTACAAAAAATTAAACCCCCGTGCTTCGATCAATAATAGTACTAGATTCCCGATAAGCGCTTCAAAAACGGCCCGAAATATAAGACTACAAATCCTTTTGTGGTCTTATTTCAAATTAGTATGTTTTTAACCTTATTACTTAGACTTTAAGTTTCATTTTAGAATAAATGACTGAAAATTTAAAAATAGAATTATTTTATTTTCAAGCGACATTTTAAATATATTTTGCAATGGTAATTACACTTTATGTTTAAGCATTAAGGTTTATAATAAACTGAAGTCATTAATATTATTAAACTTTTTTCTAAGAAATGTAGATGTTTACGTGTGTGCAAACGTGGCCACTTGAGCGACTGATTTTTGTTCCTTTATTGATCGAAGCCCCCGTGCCTCGGAAAGAACGGTAAGACGTCGGTCCTGCGCCTAATCTCTCTCCGGTCGTGTCGAAAGGCCGTCCTGGGGGTCTACTCCGAAGTAGTATCGGCCGAATGTTCGGCCGTTTCCTGCTACGAAGTTACTATTTGGTTCGGTCGGTTCCGATGCTACACTCCTACACTCTTTCGAATATTGACTATGGTCCCGACCCAACTGAGCCGATCCGAACTTTTTACGCATTTTTCAATAATATTCGGTTCGGCCATGTGTCGGTCCGATCCGAACATTCGCACTTTGCACTTCGGAGTAGGCCCCCTCCTGGACTATGAGAATGAGGGTACAGAGGTGCACCTGTGTCTGCGCGCACACTTGTGCACTATAATACCTCCCGCCGCGCCCAAGGCTAGTCTCCGTGAATATTGACCGCCATGGTCAAAATTCGGTTTGGAGGACTATTATTATTATTATTACCTACATAATGGACATTATGTAGAATTGGAATTTAGATGTCTATCTATACTCTAAAGAGGTAAAATTTGGGAGTTCATTTGCAGGGGGTCATGTTTGAACTACTGATCCAATTCCAAAAATTCTTTCACAAATGGGTAGCCGAGTATTGCCGAGTACTACTTTGATTATTATACAGGATGTCCCAAAAGGTTAAGTAGCTGGAAAGGTGGGTGATAGGGGTGATCACAAGGGTCACCAGAAAAATAAAAAAATAAATCCCCTCAGGGTACTTAAAAAAAATAAATGTCTATCACCCCCAGCTACGTAACCTTTTGGGACACCCTGTATTATTTTATGTTAAAACAACAAGTGGAGCGCAGTATTCTAGGCGTCAAATTTGCAACACCACACTGCGTTCCAAAACACAGATTACTGACGTTGCTCAAAAAGCCGCTAAGTGAGACTGGACTGTCCACGTCTGCCGTATGCCCGATGAGTGGTGGGCCAAAATAATCACTACATGGAGACCCTGACACTGCCAGTCTTGTATAAGTGAAGAGTGCATGTCATATTCTGAGTCAAGACCAGATTTACCCACCAGGTTGGTTCTCCCTGCATTAGTAGTGTTTAGACTTATATTATGAAGTAACACTCCGAGTTTTAACCAAAAAGGTAAATATTTGGAAATACGGTCGCCATATTTTACACAACACTGGAAGGTAGGTAGTTACGTAAGCTTTGTAACTGTACATTTCATGTCAGTAGTTGATTTTATAAGGCATGTTTTTAATCGAATCTCAATTAATTTAAATTTTATGCTTTCCTAAAAATATTATTAAACACTCTAATAATAATGATTGCGCCTCTTTTTGTGAACCTCAAATAATTCCTATTTTGAGGTCCTAAAAATACTAAATAGCATAGTAGTAGCATGTCGCTGCTGGTTGCAGTTCTAACCTAACCTAACCCATTTGGTCAGGGGGGGATACCCTAGCTTAGTTACCGCGACCAACTGTGAAAAAGGTCAAAAAGTAAAAAAGAGGGTCAATTATTTAAAAAAGTGTGCATCATTAAAAGCGCGAAAAGTTTTTAGAGGTCCATCAATTTAAAAATTACTTAATTTTTAGAGGATGCGTAAAATATTTCCTATTTAAAATTGTAGACTCAAAACCACCTTGTTTGACAGTACTTAAGGATGAGTTTTAGTAATGATAGGAGTTTCTCGAGTTACGCCATTTTGTAAATGAGTTAAAACAAGATTGCTTTGTTTCAATATTCTTTGTTTACTTGTACTAATAATTTAAAGGATGACTCAAGCAGTGAATTGAATTAGAACGAATGTAATATGAAAGGGTGTTGTTCTAAAAGGGTGTAAACGTGTTTGAATGTATTTTATTACACGTGTTTCAGAGTTTATTGTGTTGTATAATTTAATTTACTTTGGTACAGCTTTTGTTTGTATTTTTAGACTGAATTCGAAAATTAAGAAGTGTTTATGCTGCGACTCATATCCAAACTAATATTATAAATGCGAAAGTAACTCTGTCTGTCTGTCTGTCTGTCTTTGCTTCACGCCTAAACTACTGAACCGATTTGTGTGAAATTTGGTACAGACATAGTTTGGAACTTGAGAATGGACATAGGATAGTTTTTATTACAAAAAATAAAATAAAAAATAAAATTTATTCCGGACATACAGCGCCATCTATTGGTCAAGAGTCGGTGTCATCTATTGGTGAAGTCACTATTCCACGCGAACGAAGTCGCGGGCAAAAGCTAGTATAGACTATAAAGGGGACTAACTAAGTACCTATATTATTTACTTAGCTGTCACAATAATATCTATCTTGTGTTTATTTAAGATCTATTTTATTTATTTATTCAAATCTTACCTACAACTACCATTACAGATCAGCGATCCAATTCGATAGCGAGGCCTTACATGCTAAATCCTTAATCTACATCCTATTAAATTACATACAATATCCTAAATCTTAACTTACATCTAAATAACATATTATATATTATTTATTATTCTTCATCATCACCCTACAGCAGTCCACTGCTGGACTTAAGTATCTCCAACTACACGCCATTCAGACCGATTCTCGGCAACTCTCATCCAGCTGCTACCAGCCACCAAGTGAAGATCGCCGCTCCACGTAGTTCGAGGGCGTTCTACCTTACGTTTGCCGATTCGCGGTTGCAATTCAAGAACACGTCTTCCCCAACGGTCATCGGTTCTACGGCTAATATGGCCGGCCCATTGCCACTTTAGCTTTCTTATTCTGTGAGTTATTTCGACACCTTTGGTTGGTGGACTCTTTTCTTACTTAAGAAAATTTCTTAAATTGTTAATTACTGAACATAGGTTCCTAGTATTGTATACATGCAACTATATTCTAACTGAACAGGCAGCTGTGCTGCTGGGGAGTTTGTTGCGCCACTTCTTCTTCCCAGCGATAGCACTAGGAAGTGGTGAAGGGCGGGCGTTTTTGGAGGACTGTCTTTTGTAATTTTGACGTTCGAAAAGTGCCGATTCTCAGCCTAATTTGAATAAATGACTTTTGATTTTGATTTTTTGTATAGATATCTATTCTTTTTATCCACCCGATGTGCACTGTGCAGCCGTGACCAAAACTGTCTACAAATAAATCTACATACAAACTTAAACTCAACATCACAAATCCGAAATAATTTATTGCACTAATGACCGTAACAAAATCCACCAAACATAATCTGAAAGCCGCAAAGTCACGACTTCTATCCCGGACTTACGACTTATCCTACAAATCAATAATGTCAGCGATTAATCCAACGGCAATCTATCAATAAATCAATTACGATGTCAGACATAGCCGGGAGCTAACACTATTTATATTTATAGATAAGCTTTGCTAATAGGTTCGTATTATTCTGTTTGCTTTGGTATTCTATCGAGGATTATTGATTGTCTACTGATCTTGAGTAATAAGACAATAATGATAATAATATATCTGTTAACAGATGTAGGAATCAAACTACTTTCTTAGTAGTAGTATATATGTCGCAGTCAACTGGTTAAATTAGCCGTTTAGTCAACCGTCTGGCCTTTGGAAGTAGTGCTCGCCTCGCTTCGCTCTCTCGGCTCGCAAGCGGTTGATCACAGTTCTGACCTAACCCATGTGGTCGTGGTGCCCTGGCTTAGTTACTGAGACCAATTCGGCTCGTACGTGATTGGTTACAGTTCCAACCTAAACTATAATTTATTGAATATCATTCAGGCCGTTAGTACGAACGGCCGCTGTTTAGTTAAAAGGCTAGGCGATTAAACGGCTAAATAAACCAGTTCGCTGCGACATAAATGTAGATTCAGCCCAGAATTTGACGAGTTTGGCACTTACAGTACTGTCCATCCCTGGACTTACGCTTATCGCCGAGATGTGTCACTCGAAGCACAGTCACGCAACATTTGCTGCTCCCGGTAGCGTAAGTATACTATCCATCACGCGTGCAAACAAGAATGGTATTAAATTATTTCAATAAGTGCTGTTTTAATTTTGCTGCTAATTCAAAATTATATTTTAAAAAGTTACGGTACGTAACGTTTAAATTTAAATGATATAGGAAAACTTAGCTTGAAAATATAAACTAAGAATAGTATGGCTGAACATTCCGTGCCTCGGAAAGCACGTTAAGCCGTTGGTTCCGGCTGTCATTCGTGGATGTTTGACAGTCGTTACGGGTAGTCAGAAGCCCGAAAGTCTGACAACCAGTCTTACCAAGGGGTGTCGTATTACCCATTAACTGGGTTGTGGAGCTCAGATCGGCAGTCGCTCCATGTAAAATACTGGTATTCAGCTGCATCCGGTTAGACTGGAAGCCGACCACAACATAGTTGGGAAAAGGCTAGGCAGATGAGTATGGCTGAACATTGTGGTCATAAACAGACATGAAAATGATTTATGTTGAAGAAGCAAAATCTTTCACTCTTTGAAATCTCATCTTGATCTTTCAACTCGATGATGCAACAGAAGTAGACACCGGAACTCTCAAAAGTCACGCTCAAGTCTCAGTCACCGGACCTACCAAAGTATAAATCTTGGTAATCTCAACCACAGCCGCGGGCGAAAACTATTTATTTACAGATAATATGACATGTTTATGTGAGGAATAATCAGTGGAGTTTATGATGAAAAGCAAGCAGGATGTGGCCGCCATCAGGATCGTATCGGACTGATGGAGCGTTAATAAATATATAGCTTGCTAATTGGCAATGGACGATGAAGCTGGAGATGTAAATATCTTTGGTTATAAAATTTTCATTTTTCTTATTATGTTTAATATCAGAGGTTAGATCGGTTCCCCCGAAGGGGAAGAGCCGCATTAGTCAATCCATAGGGAAAAGGTAGCCATCACTGACGTTTGGTTGGTTTGTGTTCGTAATATCTTTCTTTTCTTTTTTTTTAAACGTACATATATATTTTCGTTTTTCTTTCTTTCTTTCTATACCATATACATACATAACATCACGAATATAATCCCCGAAGGGTTAGGCAGGGGTGTACTTATGGTACAATGTACACCCAAATTTCACCAGTTATGTTAAGTATCATGTAATAGGGGGCAAACCTGGTATATATTTCAGGAAAAATATTAATATTCAAAGACGACATTTTAATCGTTTATGTCAATTAGACCCAACATTTGTAAATAAGGTATAGATCTAAAACCTTGTATCTCCTCCATCGCGCGATATTGAGCAAGTTTATATGCATATTATCAGAAATCATTAAGTACATTTGGCATAAATCTATGCAAATCTATAAAATTAAAGATTTTTAAGGAAACATAAACTATATAGCCAGTCCTTGTCCAACACCTTATTACGCGACCCGTATTACCATACGTGACATAAAATTCTACAAGATAACTACATATTTCTGAGCTCTGCAATTAGCCTGCAATCACTCATTAAAATCTAGCATAGACGTGTTACAAAACTTTTAATATGACGCCTTTTATGGCCATAATGATAGATGTCAGTGGCCAGTGTAACCTGGGCCTTATGACGGCGCTGCTGGCATAGACAACTGTCAAGCAGCTGTCAAATTGGATACGTTTTGAATATAGTTCCATATTTTGCCACCTGTCAAGATTTTTTGGACACTTTGGAGTCTTATTAGGGACTTATCCTTGGTCCCATATTTTGATGATTATGTGTTGCTGTGGTAAATACTAAGGCAGAAAAAAAACTTAGTAAATTGACTAGACTCTGAGTGAGCTAAGTCTGCGTACGTGTTTGAACTTCAAGACTATATCCCTGAAAGCACTTGTTGTGTTGCTGGGTTCGATTCCTACGTCAGGCAGTAGGAATCGAACCCAGCACCCTAATTCCGTAACACACAATCAATCGGAATCGGTTTCATTTTGACAGTTCAACAAAATTCATTGCGTTATTTACGTGTTGAGCAGAATTTTTCGAACTTATGCAGTCAAGCAAGGTATTTAATAACCCCTCAAAATAATTTCGAAATCATACTACCTACTTCATTTAATCTACACAATCTTGTCCTCAGACATTTAGACGCTATTATTCGTGACCTAAGCAGCAAATATCCTTATCGAGACAATAAACCCTAAGATTATGTTCACTATAATTGACATTGACATCATTGCACACATTCTTGAATTAGCATAGAACAAGAAATTCAGAATTATTGGGTAATTTTGAATCTATTGTTGGTGATTGACAGACTATTCTGATGGTAATTCATAATGTTGTAGTCTTAGGCTTGTAGTTTACTAACTACAAGCCTAAAACTACAACATTATGAATTACCGTCCATAATAAACAATAGTAAACTACAGTGCGTTATAAGAAATTACACTTGAAATCATCTGCCATCATCTGCCGAGCCATTTCCCAACTATGTTAGGGTCGGCTTCCAGTCTAACTGGATGCAGCTGAATACCAGTATTTTACATGGAGCGACTGTCTATCTGACCGCCACAAGTCAGTTATTGGGTAATAAATAATAACACAGGTATAATTCATTAATTTAATACACAGTAATACGGTACCCCTTGGACCTTGGTAAGACTGGTTGTCAGACTTAATGGGTCCCTCTTAATAGCAAGCGACATCGCAGCAGGCCCTGACGAAGATGGCGGGATGAGCTGGACTCCTTCCTACAAGAACTGGTCCTTAGTAGCTTTAAACAGACAGAAGAGGAAAGAGTGTAGGGAGGCCTTTGCCCTGCAGTAGGACATCACAAGCTTTTAATATGTAATCTATTACCATTAACAACAATCAAAACAATTCCAATTACCTCCAAATCATTCATGATATTGGTTAATGCGGTAGGTCTGCAGTCAACATTATTAAACCTATGCACAAAGTTATGTTGCAAACCCAACCCAATACAAATTTCAAAATCCACGGTCGTATTATAGCTCCTTTTATGGAAATGACACAACCGCCAGGATCTAAGGGCTTGCCTTGGGCCCAAAATGTCACAGCGCAGCCCTATCGGTGACGTACAGTCGGCAAAACAAACATGAACCAGCCATGATTAGCATTTAAGTAGCAAGCACGATTTTGTAGTCATTTGTAGTCGTGTAAGTAGACATTGACGGTATTTAGTACTATTTAACCTTCTAAATTGAAGTTTAAGAGGTATTAATGCAGTTAATTATGGAGTTACGTGTGATAATTTGAATTCGAGATAACAATCTGACATTTTAGAAAATAAATAAACTTAATTACGTAATAAAATCTGGCTCTTGGATTCTCCAATTACGGTAATTAGACAGGCTTTACGTCTGTGTGGACAAGTTTGTATCAGAGGGGCTCGTGGCTAAATAACAATCGCCGTACGGTTCAATTGAAGGTTTAGCTACTCTTGCCGCGGTCAATACATGGATGGGTGACATCCCCATTACATATTGAGACCCCACCCTTTTGGTCCCGGCTTTCATTCGTAGATCTTTGTCAGTTGTTACGGGTAGCCTACGAGTATAATATATAGTTTGACGTTTAAAAGTGCCTTTTATGTGCCTATCCTACTAATAATATTATAAACGCGAAAGTTTGGATGGATGTTTGTTACTCTTTCAAGCCAAAACTCCTGAACGGATTTGGATGAAATTTGGCACACAGATGGTTTACAACCAGAATTAACATATAGGATACTTTTTAACCCGATGTTCTTATGGGATCGAAACTTATGCGGGTGAAACTGCGGGGCGCAGCTAGTAATATTATAAACGCGAAAGTTTGTACAGATGGATGTATGTTTGTTACTCTGTCACGCCAAAACACCCGAACGGATTTGGATAAAATTTGGCACGCAGATAGTTTATAACCAGGATTAACACATAGGATACTTTTTATCCCGATATTCCCACGGGATCGCAGCTAATGCGGGTAAAACCGCGGGGTGCAGCTAGTTTGAAATAAATGCTTTGACTTTACCAAGGGGTATCGTGTTACCCAGTAACTGAGTTGTGGAGGTCAATTGAGACACGATTGACGTCCGTATAGTCACGTGTGCTTTACCAGTCTCCAATCACAATGACACGTTTCACCCATTCGGCGGCTCCTTACACAGAGGTGTGAAAATCATAATTATTGTCTTTTTGTTTTCGTTTCTTTTTGGTACGTTTACGTCAATGTCCACGTCGTTTGTTAATGTTATGATTTTCATACAATTCTACAATAACTTCTGGTGCGAATTGATGATCTTACAATAAGAGTAACAAAAAAAATATTGTGGCTTTTAATACTAGGCTACGTCAATTGCCGTTTTGTGGCTGTATGTATGAGACATTGACACACTTTAGGTAGGTACTTCGGACAGTCTGAACTTCGAACCGATTTGGATAAAATTTGCAGTCCTATGATATCAGACGTTAATCTACTATTGTGTGCACGAACTAAACGGCATACATAGCTCTTAGTCCTGGTCCAGTATTATGAGCCTGTACAACGGTCCACTAGCGCCACTCCTTTAAAAAAATATTATCTCGTGACTGAGAAGGAATGATGAAAATCTGCTCAATCAGCGACCTCGGTAAATGTGTCTAGAATTTTCTAATACCTTTTATAAAATTTCATATTGAGACACGAAGCAACAAAATTCGATCTAAAGAAAAGCGGCCACATTCCTATATGTCGTATTTAGTTGCTTCGTGTCTCAATATGAAACTTAACGTGGCGCTAGTGGACCTGTGTGCACCCTCTTAATACCAAGCACAAGCATAATCAGCCTGTAATGTTCCCACTACTGCAGTGCAGGTTGGTGGACGTCCCATGTCTTCGAATTTTTGGTTCTAAGACATGCCGGTTTCCGCACAATGGTGCCATCACCGTTTTGAGAGGAGTGGTGAAGAAGTAATTTACACAAAGTAAAGTGCCTGCTTCGGTTCGAACCCACGACCTACAACACGTAAGTCGCGGCCGTTACCACTGAGCCACCACTGCTCTTTACTTTACTACTTAGGCACTAAGGTTATTTATTTATACAGGGTTATTTGTAAAACACCAGCAACCTCTTAAGAGGTCATTGTACTCATCATTATGAACAACTTTTACTATGGGACCAAAACTGAAATCGCGAAAAAAAAATCAGCTGCTCCCCCTACATTTTGACGAGTTATGCGAACACAAATGTAGGGAACAGCTGATTTTTTTTTCGCAATTTCAGTTTTGGTCCCATAGTAAAAGTTGTTCATAATGATGAGTACAATGACCTCTTAAGAGGTTGCTGGTGTTTCACAAATAACCCTGTATAGTATACTTTATTGTACAACACAAAAATACATAGCATAAAAAATATATTAAACATACAAAATATACAATGGGCGGCCTTACCGCATTACTAGGTTATATATTATTAGGTTATATATCGTTACTGGAGAAAGCTCCTTCTGTGCATAATCTCCTCTAGCTTTAATTTCCGCCTCTGTTCCCAATTTCAACTGACTCGTGTATAATAAATGAAGGACACCAATCGATGCTGTAAAGGATCAACTGTAAGCCCATTACCCTGCCGTATCTTAACCCCCTTGTCAGATAGATACGACGGATATCGACGTAACCGCACAGTGCTGTATACATTGACGGTAAAATACCACGGCCTTGGTTTAGTAATGGGGTCTACAGTGTATTGAATGGATTAAGATAAGGACGTCACGTAGACCATCACTTGGAAGACTGTGGAAACTCTGGTAACCCATTTTCTAGGACTTTTTCGCAGCGAAGAAGTAAATTTTCAGGAAGGAACTTCATGTAAAGATTTATTATGAGTTTAAGTTACCTTTAATAAAACGACGGAGCATACAATTGTAACGACAACGCGGGAATACAGAGAGGAAAGATTTTGACACATCAGTCATTTGACATTGACACATACTCGTAATATCATTATAGAATGTTGCCAATAAAAATAATTAGCAACCACAAAAAAACAAAATTTCAAAAAAGGAAAAGGAACAACCGATTTAGATTAATTAAAAGTGAAGTTCATCGCGTCACGCATCAAATGAACAACATCGTCGGAACAGAATTTCTTTTTTCGAATCTTTATTATTTTTAAAGAAAATTTTAAAACAAACTTTATTTTGTGGTCTCTAAGTACTAAAAAGCATGGAATTCTAAATGCGCAAGTTCGACTTGCACGTGACCGGTTTTTAAATCCAAGAAGCGATATAAAGCTTATAAAATCGCGTTAAAATCAAAAGTGTTAATAGCTTCAACACCTGTATAAGTCAGTAAATCAATTAACTAACCAGTTTGAGTATTATCTGTACAGCAGGTGAATTGATTAATTAAATTCACACTTAATTAATTCAATGGATTAGTATAACGCTGGATGCTAGATAGATTACAAATTACAAATGCATCGGGGACTACCTGATTATTCTGATTGTGGTTTACGATTACGAATAAAATATCAATTTCGGTTTTCGGAATATTTGGATTTGCTATGTATCAATCAGGTCTATAAATATTCTATTAGGGCTTATATTTTATTAATCATTTTAAATCATAAAATATAAATTGTATTGTTATGTATATTATATTGTTGAAGAGAGTAATTACGGTTGGGTGGTTTGTTCATCCTGAGAAGGTGATTATTAAAAGGTATTTACAAAGAAGATGTGTTTGGAAACGTCGGGCGGAGACGCCCTAGGAGGACGTACAGACGCCAGCACATCAAGCTACTACAATCTGTCAAATTTCTTTAATAGATTTTCAACTATATCGCTAAAGCATTAAGGTTTAAAGTTGATTGGGAAAATTTGACAGTTTCGGGTAGCTTGACCTGCTGGTGTCTGTACCTATAGTAACTTTATCGGTGATATTCTTCAGAAAAGTCATGTGTGTAGTACTCGCAACCAGCGTGCGTGTATGAACGTAGACGAAGCAAAACAAGTAATACTTGTTTTGCTAAGGATCGTAGCAAGTGGTGTGAGTGTGAGTTTATGTATGTATTATATTGTTATATCTAATATTATATGCTATTTTCGTACACTAACTGCCCAAAATATGTATTCTTTCTGTCAGTCCATCCAAAGATTGTCAGTGAGAGATCGCCTTGTGAGACCGCCCATTGTACACTAGTTTTAAATATGTTTTCAATAAATTAATAGATGGTCTAGGTCTCCTCCCTCTTGTGCCAGGCTTTCCTGGTAGTCTTCATCTTCCTGCCCTCGTCCCATGTTACTTGTACGGTGCAACCGCACATTCTGCAATTCAGCAGTTCACGCCACACATTCATTTCAACTCATAATAATTAGTTCAGTTCGCGTTAGGCTATCAAGTCAGCCAGGCGTTCTCGTTACAGCCAACAACGGCCGCGTCACCCACTTCATTTCGACACCATCAGTCCATTAAGCTCATTTTACCTTTAAGTACCTTTGGGACAATACAGTAGTGTTTTAATACTTACCTTCTTTTATTCCATTCATCTCTCATCTAAAAGTAATGTATGGTCTAGCAAGGGATCATACATTCTTTTTGTGGTCGGCGCAACACGTTTTCTTCTTCCATTCTCCCCTGACAACCGTCACGCTATCATTCAATCCCTTATCATTCATGTCATTCCTTATACAATCCATCCATCTTTTCTTTGGACTTCCTCTCCATTCATTGACATTTATATTCATCACTCTTTTAGTCACATGCGTTTCCATGCTTCCTTGAAGGCCAATCTCATCTCAGCGACAATCAATATCAAAAACTTATCAAAAATGTGAGGAAATTAGAGGTATTTTTAACAGATTGAGACCGAGATCAGACTCTGAACGTTCTTAAAATTACGAGAATTGCCCCTCTGGTAGTACTTACTGTTCATTTATTGTTCCCTATGCCTACTTTAAAGTCTATCAATAGTCTCCATATTTCTCTCACAACGTTCCTAGAACTAAACGGCACGCCGATACATAATAAATTTTTCTCCCACTCAAGTCTCAACAATAGTGTATATTATCACAATACTATGTATTTATTCAGACCACCTGGATTACAGATATTAACACCGTTTTCCAATGTTCCCTGTGCCTGTACTGTTCTACATAGTCTGTGTAGGCGGGCTACAACACGGCGGCAAAGATGTTGCTGGCTGGATATAAAACGCTTCAAGGCTGCAACTACACTGCTAGTTCAAGGATCCTTTGGTATTTGAATGACATTGATAGAAAGGCGTTGTTGATAAACATGTGTGTTTTTTTTTTTTTTGTGAAATTGTATTCTAAAATCAAGATGGCGACGTTAAATCCGATTTTCGCCACGCGCCAAGAGATCTCTGTGCTGTGACAACTTCAACTAGGTACCGGAAGTGACAATTCGGCAACGTATTTACCGCTAGTGGTTGTGACAAGTTCGAATAGAATTTCAGAGTATCCGTATACGGATCACTTTGTAACCGACAATAGTGATCAGCTATAGTCACTTATTTTATATAGTTTTCATACAGTTATGGCGAGTTGCTGTCTGTTCAGCTGTGCTTCTGTGTCAGCGATAGCACTAGGAAGTGGTGAAGGGCGGGCGTTTTGGGGGACTGTCTTTTGTAATTTTGACGTTCGAAAAGTGCTGATTCTCAGCCTAATTTGAATAAATGACTTTGGATTTGATTGTTAATGGCCCACTTCATCTAAGGAAAGTGGTCGTTGCTGACAACTCGCGGCGATCACGAGTGGTCCGTCTACGGAGAGCTTACGTTTGAATTTTGCGCTCGCCTGTACTCGGCGCCGATAGCTATGGTTTATGCGCGACGTGACAAATCGTTGCGCGATCACAGCGCCAATTACTGGCAACATTATGAAAGTACAGTTACTCACAAAAATTATGGTGTGAATTTTATTGGACATTCGAGAAAAGGGAGTTGTATTTACGTATTGTATATTTTTAGAGATATGAGGTGGTTAAAGAGTAATGACTATAAATGTTGATGGATGGAGAGGGATGGGAAGGCCAAAGAAAAGATGGATGGATTGTGTGAGGAATGATATGAAAGAGAAGGGAGTGAATGATAGCGTGACGGTTGACAGGGGAGAATGGAAGAAGAAAACGTGTTGCGCCGACCTCAAGTAACATGGGACACGGGCAGGAAGATGAAGTTGATGTGGTTAACAAGCTGTTAATTGCTTTTTTGGCTTAGGTACTATTTAAACTTGCTTTTCCAGAGGGATGCAATAGTTCATCAAGAACTGCTCTTTAAACAAAAGAAAGGTTTTTTTTTGCGAGTATAATTTTAGTCTACCCAAGAAATCGAAAAAATCAAAAAGAAAAATGATTCCTTTGAACAGACCTCACACGCAATAACAATGATCACCGGAACACTAACGTACCCACACACGAAAATAAAACTCCCTCTCCTATAAACCCAAGATTTTCGCATAACAACGCAAAGCATTGGAAAAAATACGTTCCGAGAAACGAATAGAGTGGTCAGCGAATAAAATTAGATCATTACTTTCAAAACCGTTTCTTACATGGTAACACAAAACAGATAGGGTGTAAAATGTATCTCTTAAACAGTCGAGCGGTTCACGGATAGCGAAAAGACCAGTTTATTTATCTTTCGCTGCCAATTTATTGCTATTTACTCCGGCTAGAGATGGGGACGTTAATTGATATCGATTCCGTCGTGGTATTGATTTCGGAATCGATTACTAGAGTTCATATCAATCAGATGTCTCTTTGTGAACTTTAGTATCGATAAATCGATCATTGCATCAATTTAGATTGTAGTTAGCAATTGCAATCCAAGTATCATTAGTATAAATGTGTATCAATCATACCAATTGGTTCATAATTTCTTTGGCTTATTTTGAAATGTTTACCAAAAACATCATCTTCCTGCCCTCATCTCATACCTAATTACCAGCACGGTTGGCGTACCTAGTGGTTAAGCGATTGACTGCTGCGCTGCGTGTCGCGGGTTCGATTCCTGCACGGAACAAATATTTGTATGACCTACAAGTAGTTGTTCCGGGTCTGGCTGTTTGCGTATGTGAGTTTGAATGTTTGTAAACGCACCCACGATACAGGAGAAAATCCTAGTGTGGGGCAACGTCTTTTTTTAAAAAAAAATTACTTTTGGTCGGCGCAACTCGTTTTCTTCCAACCTCCCCTATCCCCTCCTATACACCGTGACGCTATCATTCACTTCCTTCTCTTTCATAACATTTCACACAACCCATCCATCTTTTTTTGGCCAAGAAGAAAGATGGAGATGGAGAGGGAGAGGAGAGGCCCTCTGCGCCCAGGAACATTTACACTTATAATTTTTACTAAAATAAAACCCTAAAGTTGCTGACAAATTCTACTATCCTACTTCCTACTAATATTATAAAATGCGAAAGTTTGTGAGGATGGATAGCTGTTTGTTACTCTTTCACGCAAAGACTGCTGAACGGATTTGGATGAAATTTGGCACACAGATGGTTTATAACCAGGATTAACACATAATATGATACATATTCGATATTCCCACGGAATCGAAACTTATGCGGGTGAAACCGCGGGGTGCCGCTAGTAGTCCCACATTAAAATAAATGGTTTTATCTATCTACATCTCAATTCTAAAGACAATTACGCACGTAATTGTATCACATTCCTCGCCACCGCCACCGTCTCGAATCGATTCCCTAATCCGTTCTCGAATCGATTCCCAATGTCACTGGTTCCCGTCTCTAAACCGAGTATATTTTGTTATCCGACTGTACATTAACTGTTCAACTTTAAATATTAGGTGCGGACAACGTAATTGTTGGGTAAAATGTGTTCTGTGTTTGTGCTCCGCATGATTTAAAGCACAAGGTGATTTATTATGAAAACATTGTTTCGCGAAAGTATGTACAGACGCCAGCACATCAAGCTACTACATTCTGTCAAATTTCTTTAATAGATTTTCAACGTTATCGCTGAAGCATTAAGGTTCAAGGTTGATTGGGAAAATTTGACAGTTTCGGGTAGGTTGACCTGCAGGCGTCTGTACAAATGGAAGGCACAACAAACCGTAGGTAATATTATGTGTGTGAAAGTGTGTGTGTGTCAGTAAGTGGTGGCGTGTGTGTGCGAGGGTTGTTGTGTTGGTAACAAATATGGGAGAATGGGAGGTTATTGACTCGTAAAAATTATGTCATGCGTTTACTTATGTTTCTGGGAATGAGGCCAAAATGTAGCAGCTGATTGTGATTGCGTAAATTATCGTTACAGTACCTACCATAGGAGAGAACTGTGGGTTAATATAATAGAAAATTATATTTAATAGAAAATTTCTGTATTCAGAATTAGCATATTTATAACCAGCGCTGGGGCTCTGTCTTGCATAGGTCACAGCATAATGCTGAGCGATAGCCGTTTTGCGTGGATGTGACGCATGTTTCCCGCAACTATTACTTTTTTTTGCGTCATGTTTACCGCAAATAAACGTATTTCTTTCTTTCTTTCTTATAGTATAATCAGCCTATAATGTTCCCACAGCTGGGACAGGCCTCCTCTCTGTGAGAGGGAGTGGGCAGTCATTCACCATGCGACCCCAGTGCCGGTTGGTGGGTATTTAGAATTGCTACGTTTTAAAGCATGAACTAAGTATTACGTCTTAATACAAAGCCAATTTGCTTTAGACCTAGCCCAAACATTCGAACCAGTTACTGTATTTTGAACTTTATTCCGGAAAACGTAAAGTTCTTAATAGAAAATTGACAACTTAGACACGGGTTTAACGGACTGTCGGAATAAAGTTCAAAATTCAAAAATGGCTCGATGATTTAAATCTAAGGCCGTTAGTGGCCAGACACATGACGTTGTTGAATTTTGTCAACATTTGCGTCATTCAAATTCCAGAGCGTTCCTTCGCGGCAATTTTTAGGTTATTTTTTAAGTTAGTTAGATTTTTTTTTCAAATTACAGACCTATTTTTGATACTCCTTAATAGATGCTTTTACAGATACAAGTTTCTGTATGTGGAGTGTAGGTACAGACGCCAGCAGGTCAGGCTACCCGATACTGTCAAATTTTCCTAATCAATCTTGAAGATTAACTTTAGCGATAAAGATCAAAATCGATTAAAGAAATTTGACAGATTGTAGTAGCTTGATGTGCTGGCGTCTGTACACTAATACCCTGTAGAATGACGACCACTCAACCTTTACGTACGAGGGTCGAATCACAGCCCACCGATCGTTCGCCAATCGACCTGTCCGCTTTGATGTATCATGTAATTTTGTTTGACCCGTCAAGGATCTTATCCTTCTTATGTACAGATAGAGTGCCCAATATATCTTGACACTTTTCGGTCGGGACCGAAAGCAATCAGCTCACCTGATGGTGAGTAGTCTCTGGCGTCTGATGCTTTAAGATGCTTCTGAATTTGATATTTGAATCCAGAGCCTCTAGAAGCATCATCATCATCATCATCTTAGGGACAAAGCTGAAATGCCTCTTTTACTTGTTGAAACACAATTCCAGCGTTTTGCAACATGTTATTTTTTTATTGTGTTTGTTTTTTTTTAACCGACTTTAATTATTTTTTTGTGTTTTTTTAACCGACTTCAAAAAAGGAGGAGGTTCTCAATTGCTTTTTTTTATTTATGCGTCATGTTTGCCGCAAATAAATGTATTTTCTTTTAAACAACTTTGCATTCTAATATCAGTCACAATCACAAAAAAAAAACTTCTAATTTTGCTTTGATAAGTTTTTGACATTGACTGTCGCAAACTTGAGAGATTCTGGCACCCGTCGGTGATTATTCCAACCAGCTTTCTCCCTTCAGGAGTTTACTATTTCTCCTGGCCCGTTGAGAACCGTACATATCTGTGTAAGGTCTGGGTGTCCCGAGGGTTTCTGACCTAATCTAGGAGACGCCTGTGCACTCAATCATGACTCATGAGAATTAACTTTCCATTATTAGACTGACACCCATCCATAACCCTCAAACCAAAACACATCAACGCTACCATATTCTATGATAAATCTTTTACAGTTCAAGCAGTACGGTTATGGAATGTACTTCCTGTAGTATTGTCTCTCGTTCTGCCATAATCTAACCAAAAGCTGTCTTTAAAATATCGTTTTTAGCGATAAGACCGCTCATTGTGTGTCCCCTTGTAAAATTTCTACATTTATATCTGTAATTTTTAGGTGTACGGTCACCAAAGGAGATAAACACGACGTGACGGCACGGTTGGCGCAGTGGTGTCGCCGGTTCGATTCCCGCACGGAACAAATATTTGTATGACTTACAAGTAGTTGTACCGGGTCTGGCTGTTTGTGTATGTGAGTTTAAATGTTTGTAAACGCACCCACGATACAGGAGTAATTTCTAGTGTGGGGCAACGTTTAAAAAAAAAAAAAATAACCCGGGTCGTCAGATATAGGTAGGTAGCTGAAGTTTTGTAAGAAACTTAGGGTATTTTAGAATAAAATAAAATAAAATTAATAGTAAACACACATTTCATTTACCAAATTAAATTTCATTCGAAAGCATCCATCGGTTTGATACTAAACTTGAACTATATCCGAAGATCCTAGTTACTCTCCTTTGGTGACGGTTCATTATAAAGAATATTGTATATATCTCTACTTGGCTGCCGAAACAGCACCCTAATTGACACACATTCAACCACAATCTGAAGCATTTTGAAGGATATTACTAATCCATTGCTTCATATGTTCGAAAATTTGTTGAACAACGTAAAACACCCCAATGAATGTTGTCGAACTGTCAAAATGCCATTAACTACCCCGCAGGTACGGCGGTAGTGCTTCTCCTAGCGAGTTCCTTCACAAAGAGTTCTACTACTAGATTTCTAGTTACTAGTTCTCTTTGTTTTTACTCCAAGGATCTGAATACACGGGGTAGCGGGAACATCCGAAAGGGTTTACCGCTGCCCTGGAACATAAAGGGCTAAGGAAGGAACACGGGTGGGTTTTAGTCAGTAAGAGTCTGATACTCCCTTCTGCTCCACCCAGAGCGGGAGGAGTCATTTGATGATTTCCCATCCTCAAAAAAAAAAAAAAAAGGATCTGAATACACTGGCGTTTCCTCTCCTAAATATTACGTAAGTTTAAGTACAACCAAATCTCACCCGGGTACTTTATACCAATGAACATTGATTGTCGAGTTCGTTGGCATCTGTCAGCTTGTCGACCGAAATTGTGATCAATAATGTTGCCAGTTGTAAAATATAGGGAAGTGGGAGAAACGGGACAGAATTGATGGCAATTTTATTATTTGTTGTGCAACGGTTCGCAGTGGAGTTTCCGGTGAAATATGGGTCACCGGTTTCTTCCCGTTATTAATGTTAGAGTAAAAGGAGGGGGACATTTAGTTTTAGATTTACATTATTGTTGGGCAGGAATAACATTTTTATTTGTGCAACAAGTATATTTGTCAGTCGTGCTGATTAAATCGTAATATTTTTCGCAAAGGGAAGGGATTATATACGTTTACTATTTCAGTATCTTTTTCACGCTTAATTTCCAGTAGTTTTCTCTTGAAATAAACACATTTATTGCCAATACACTACTCTTACTAAAGGAATTTCTCCTGTGTCGTGGGTACGTTTACAAACATTTAAACTCACATACACAAACAGCCAGACTCGGAACAACTACTTGTAGGTCAAACACTACAAATATTTGTTCCATGCGGGAATCGAACCCGCGACACGCAGCGCAGCAGTCAATCGCTTAACCACTGCGCCGCCGACCCGGTCGGACAGGACGACAACGTCTGCCGGGTTCGCTAGCTAATTTATAAATTCTTTTTTATGGACGCCTTTAATAAAGATTGGTTCTTGGTAACTCTGGACAGAGAGAAGTGGAAGGAGAGTAGGGAGGCCTTTGCCCAGCAGTGGGACATTAATTAGCCATTAGTGTCACAAAGTGGCCAAAAAAAATTTATCGTTCCTAGAATTTTCCTGTCTCGTATCGAATTTTACTTTTTCAGAACTCACGGTGTCACGGTTGGCTATATAAGTTATCAAGGTTCAGTATTTATTTGAATAAATACTGAACATAGTGAACATGTTCCACTGCCCCTTTGGTCTAGTGGTTGCAAGTGCTACTGCTGAGCAAGAGGTCGTTGGTTCGATTCCCGGGACGGGCAAAGTGTTATTGGTATTTTCAAACAGGAATATCTCAGTAGCAACCTGAAGTCTGAATTTGAGCTCGGTTGGTGGCTATAGGCTCGCCCCCTCTTACAGCCCGATTCAAACGTTCTGGCAGCTCGGAACATGAGGCGTGTCGCTGCGCAGTAACCAATTCACATGTCAGCGGGGGTGAGGGGTGAGGTACTGCGCAGCGAGTAGCGCACTTCAGAGCTACAAAAAGGTTTGATTCGGGCTTTGGATGTGACTTAAACATAACTGGCGAATCGTGGGTGTACTATTACACCTCATCTGCCTAACCCTCGGGGAATAATGGCGTGATGTTATGATTTTAACTTCGACCCTTTCACTTAGTCGCGTAAACTCTTGGCAAGCTTGTAACTAATTTATACATAGTACTAATACTTATTTTACAAACAAATGAAGTCATACATTTCCTTGTTTGTGGAACACTTAAACAATTATTTCTAAAAACGAATGTCCGTTTGTTTGCGCCGTCCAAACTCACAAATGGCTAAGCCTTTATTAATGATCGTTTGCAAGCTTTTAGAAACTAAGAATGTACGGGCAAATATATGGAAGGTTTTAGCGTCTGTAAACCAACGTTTTCTTAACAGGGTAAGTAGAATTCTAAGCGGATTTTGTGGTAAACGAACAAACATAAATATTTGCGTACTTTACTGTTTGTTGTATGTGTGTATTACAATGCCCGCAACTAAGCTATTTGTTTTTCTGAGATTTTTTCAAATGCGTTTATAACCGTATCTATGTATTGTAGGGGCAACAATGTGCCAGTAAATGAAAACAATTGCAATAATAATGCACAGGAGTATTTGGAAAATAATTATCAAATATAAATCCTATCATCGAAATTAAAAACGTGATTTTTCAAACAAAGTAATTAAAGTCTGTTCAAACTAATGTTTCAAATTAATGTTATTTCAAGTTAAACAAATATCAACTTTATTTTAATGGCAATTAAGTTGATTTCAGAGTGACTAGCACTATTGAAAAAGTTAAAAAAAATTTTGAAGTTGTAGTGTAAACTGAACTTTATTGTGTAGGAATTAAAGTGGTTTTTCCATAAACTCATATTTGTTTACACTTTTGGCAAATAAATCGCGAATGCAGATTAGTAGTGATGGGTCGACTATGGATTTTGCCAATCAACCGACTAGTTGTGGTGATTTAATTATTGTATGTAGACTGGGAAAATCAACCTGGGAATGTCTGACAACCAGTCTTACCAAGGGGTATCGTATTACCCGGTAACTGGGTTGTGGAGGTCAGAAAGGCCTTCGCTCTTAATATCTCCCGCGCTGAAGGCTGGTTTCCGCTGAGATTGGTCGCCATGGCTGAAATTCGGTCTGGAGAACTTTATAGAGGCGCAACACCTGCTGTTTTATGTTTGTCGATATGTTGAGTAGCCAGAACTCAAGAATGGCATCCTGCTTAGTAGTTTCCTGTCAGTAGGTAAACTCAAACTCAAACTCTTTATTGCATTCATGTGTACTAGCTACTCATTACTTACGAATCTCAATGAGATTCGTAAGTAATGAGTAGCTAGTACCACTTTGACAAAGATAACGTTAAGAATGTCTGATAGGCAGGGAGGTAATCACGTGAATGTAGGGGGAGAATAGTCTAGAGTTGATATGAGATATAAATGGTGATGTCACATTTTTGTATAAAACGTTACTTCTGCAAATAAACTGACAAAAATCTGCCTAAACTTTTCCCAACTATGTTTAGGTCGTCTTCCAGTGTGACAGGATGCAGCCGAATATCAGTATTTTTCATGGACCGACTGCCTATTTAACCCCCACAACTCAGTTACTGGATAACATAATAGCCCTTGGTAATACCCTTAATAACTATCAAGATCTACGAATGACAGCCGGGACCAACGGCTTGACGTACTTTCTAAGGCACGGTGGTCTCAGTATGTAATGGGGATGTCACCCATCCATGTATTAACCGCGGCAAGTTTAGCTTAACCTTCAATTCAATCAACCACCTAACGTGCTTTCGGGTTCTAGATATGTAATAGATGATTTCAAGAACGGTATTGTTGATATTTATGTGGCAACCAACACCGCGCCTCGCCAGATATGCGCCAGCCGTTTGTCGCTCAGAAAGCTACCTATAGATTTTTGTACAAAGCCTTTAAACAGCCTTTTCGAAGGAAAAGAGCGACTAAAGCTATTAAAAAGTTCAATAATGTGCAATTCTCCACGGCAGGGGTACGCTGGACAGGCACGATCAGCAATCGATGTATTTTTTCAATCACTCCTTGGTATTACCATTGTTTGGTTTAAGCCTTTTTGTAAGCGCTTGTAATGTAAGGTACTAATTCGATTTTGTTTACGAATGTACTGCGATTGAGTCGCGCTCGATATGTGGAGCGAAAGAATGGTCTGCCTGCGTCTATACCACGTCAAATTTAATTAGCTATCGAAACTCCGCTGACGTAATGGGTATTGTTAGCTAAACTGTGTGGTTCAAATGGTTCCTCAAAAGACCATCTCAGACATCGATATCATATGATCTGACCAAGATTATGTCTGGACTTTAAAAGAGACTGTGACCTCTGAGTTTGTTCCGGCCTTTCTTCTCAGAATAGTCAGATAGGAAACGCCGACCTCATCTAGTTTTAAAATATGATTGACGTATAAAAGTGTTTGTACAAACCTACCTACTTACAAAAATAAAATCATTTAACACTATAAAACAAAAAAGAAATTAATTTGTTGATTTGTTTTGTGGAGTTCATCCACCTAAGAAATATCTGAGGGGCAATTCTCGTAATTTTAAGAACGTTCACAGTCTGATCTCAGTCTCAATCTGTCAAAAATACCTCAAATTTCCCTACATTTTGACAAGTTTTTGACATTTGCTTGTCGCCGAGTTGACACTGCGACTAGATTTTGAACGTTTTAAATTACGAGAATTGGCCTTCAGTTTATGTTTATGTAGCTTCACAGACGTGATTGGTATCGATATCTAAACACGATAAAACATATTTTCTCAATTCATATTTTAAGTAACAAAACTTCCAGCGGTCGTTGACCCCTCACGTCTGCAGAGTTTTGCTAGCTAATTTAACTTGACCCTGTTATATGGATTGACTATACAGCATGTATCAGAAATGTGTGGTCATATTAAAGGTGGTGGTACAGACCATCAAACTGAACAACTTTCTCCATGGGAGCAACATCGTCCACCCGCTTGTTATGACGTCAGCATATGCCCTCAGAACATTGATGGTAAAAACCATTCAAATAGCTATCTTCAGTAGTCGTTTCGACAAATATGATGATGACGTTAGTAGACATTTTTTCTGCGAACTACTAACCTTATGTAATCTATGACCATTTGGATATCATTAACCTTAATTATGTCCTTAAACTTGTATTAGATATGACTGGTAATCTCCTTTCTTGACGCACTTTGCCAAAAAATGTCGACCCAAGATGAGACTAACGAGTTAGCATACCTGACAAAACTTTGATAAGGTGTCATGTTTTAACTTTTAAAAGAGCCTATATTCCCAAATATCGTATACAAGATGATGATGATGAAGTGTGTCGTGTATCGTATGTGATGATGACAGTTAGTTAGGGTTTCTTTTGCCGATTCCAAGAAAGCGGCTTGCTGTGGGTCCTCAGCATCATGCTAAGTGGAAGCCTTATTTTCACAGCCACGACGTGCAGCTGCAGAATACTTTATTCGCATGTTTTTTGATTATTTAGTTTTGTTTTTAACTACTAAGTAAGTATTCGAGCAAAACTTACTTTCTCAGATAGAAAACTAAGAATCAGCGCTATCAAATAATTACTGTAAGTATTTTTGCACAAGCATGGTGATATACACATGAAGAACGAACATTCATCAATGATATTTCCTCCTATGTAGGATAAGAAGTTTTGCTCTGCCTTGGTAACACACTAACATTAGCAATGGCTTTTAGTTTAACAGTTCAGCAACATTCATTGCGTTATAAATAACACTAACGGTTGTAGATCAGAGAATTTTTTTGAACATATGAAGCAATGGATTAGGAATATCCTTCAAAATGATTCAGATTGTGATTAAAAGTGTGTTACGCAATTAGGATGCTGGGTAAATTAATGCAGGGCTGTGAGACACAGTTATGGTGGTTTTAATTGTTACCCAATTTAGTTGCTTCATCGTCATAAAGACCTTCTCAAACTTCAAAAACATTACGACTTACCCAATAAACTAAGGCTGGCAATCCAGCTGGCCTGCTGATCGCTGACTGTGAACCCTCCATCGTGCGTCTTGTTGTCTTGCATCGATGCTATTGCTGGCGACATGTAGCCCTTACTGAGGCCTGCTGCGAACGGGCCGAGGGAGACGGCCAGAGCTGCCAGGATCTGAGGAAGAGAGAGATGGATTTAATTTTGCTAGTGCGACTACAACAAATGACGATCGACACTACTGACAGCTCACTTCCACTAAGTTTTACAAAATAGACCGGTTGCTGGTACTACGCTCCTGACCTTACTGAATATCTAGAGATACTAAATAGAAGCTAAGTTCAAAGATAAATTGCATAATTTTACAGTGACAAAGTGTAAAGATCAGTCGCACTAGTAGTAAACTACAAACTGCTACACACTTACAACATCGTCGATGGGACGCCATATGTTGCGTCTACACGTCGCGTTTAAAGATCAGTCGCAGCAGCAACGTAAACGTCGTGTTAACCTACTTCACATCGATATACCGACTCATTGGTGAAGCAGGTGTCAGACTAATGATTCTAGAATCAATTCAAGGGTTGGTCTAACGTGTATACCGAATTTTATATCTTTCTCCGTCGCAAAGAATTTTGACAGCAAAGAGAGGGTTTTGTTTTTCACATGTTTCTATGTATCTTTGTATGTGGGATTCCTTTTGCCCTCGAAGCATCTTAATGGCTGGATGATTTTTAATACATGAGTGTCAATCGATTTGTTTTGGTCGTGCGTTGGTTAAAAGCGTTTGCGATTATTTTTATCAAATCAAAATTACGCTAGGTTTTGTTTTAATTTTAGACGGTAAAGCCGTGAAAATTAATGTACCATAGCCATAAATGTGGTATCAAAATAAATAACTTCAGGAGACGATTTCGAAACTATAACAAACTAAAAGCTTGAAAATAAAAATCCAACGGTAATTGGCATCAAATCTGAAATATATAACTATTACCAACTTCATCAGACTTCCTGAAAAGTGAGCTTGTTTTGAACTTTCTAGTTACAGTCTGGTTTTTGAACTCCTAAAACTTTTAACAGCCACTGCTTCATCAAATGTTGCATTCGTAATGAAACCACAGTTATAATAATTTAATTTCTTGCTATGACACACTTGATCTAATATCCCAACCTTCCAATTATTAAAAAGCCGTCCATCATTACTTTAAATCAGAACACAAACAGTTTAATAATAACATACCTACATTAAAAGACCACCTCGAAGATAGCCGACACTTTCAAAATCAAGTAACTGTAACACTTAATGTTATAGATTGATTCTAATAGGTGTATTAAGATACTAAGGTGTATAATTTGGTGTTCCCAATATCTGCGACATTTTGTAAGCACAAGTTAGTTGAAGAAACTGGTGGATTGGAGGACTTATCTGTACGCTCTTCTTTTCTGAAGGGAGTTCGTACATCCACATTCCGTCGGTAATCTTTAAGTTCCATGTAACAACGAGCGAGCTAACTGCTTTTAGCATACTATACTCAGCTTATAATGGTCCCAATGCTAGGGCACAGTGCTCCTTTCTGTGAGAGGCAGTGGGCCGTAATCCACCACGCGTGCCCAGGCCAGTGTTAATAGGTATGAGAGTGTCCACTGGCCTGGGCACGCGTGGTGGATTACTTGTGGTGGAGTACTTGTTGACAGGCATACACTGTCGTGTGTGCCTGTCAACAAGTACTAGGTAGTCAACAAAATACGAAATGTTCAACAAACCGAAGCATCTATGAGTCTAAAAGGCCTGCAGCGTTCCCACATTCACAGAATAGAAAATAATATACTCGTAATTATAAGAGAAAAGAAAATATAAGAGCCTATTTAAACCAAATGAAATGACAGATATAAGATCTACTGTTGAAAGTAGAAGGGGCTCCATGAGTGACGATACTAAAGGACGCGAGACGCATCATTTCATTTCAGTCAACCCCGCTTCTAACCTTGGTGACTATCTAGTCATCTAGTGACACCACCACAGCAATAAGATATTCTTGTATAGCTCTTGCCAACTCCGAAGAAAAGGTCATGACGATGACAGACAAGGATGTATTCTCCTCTTGAGTTGTGAGTACAGTTATGTCTGGAGTTTATCTCAAAGAAATTCTTGATTAAGTCATCAAGAATTTCTTCAATCAAATCAAAAGTCATTTATTCAAATTAGGCTGAGAATCAGCACTTTTCGAACTTCAAAATTACAAAAGACAGTCCCCAAAAACGCCCGCCCTTCACCACTTCCTAGTGTTATCGCTGGGAAGAAGAAGTGGCGCAACAAACTCCGCAGCAGCAAAATAAATTGTGATAAGTGCAGGAGAACGACAGCGGTGGTGGCACAGTGGTAATGGCCGCAAATTATAAGTTGTAGATCGTGGATTCGAACCCAGGCAGGCACTCTGTGTAAATTTATATCACCACTGCTCTCAAAACGGCATAGGAAAACATCGTGAGGAAACCGGCATGGCCTAGAACCAAACATTTGAAGACATGTGACATTCACCAACCCGCGTGGTTGATTATGCCTACTCCCTCTAACAGAAAGAGGAGGCCTGAGTCCCAGCAGTGGGAACATTATAGGCTATTTATGCTAAGGACAGGAGAGTGATGATGATACGATACTCTCTAGCTGGTTCCTTTAAATCGAGTCGATGTAGACAGTAGATAGTCTACATCAACATATCTTCCACGTTTGGGATTTTCTTGGCAAAGATTTATTGCGCTTCATTAAGGTAAGTGTGAAACAGTTCTGTGGCTAGAAGGCTTCTTAGAGCTTTCTGTATAAGCATAAATTTATCGCGAAGAAAGTATTGCTAATGATCTTCCCTAGTCTCGAGAGTACTATACGATATAGGACTATAGGGCAGCTCTGCTAATCTCTTTACCTCACTATATACTAATTATATCCAGGTAAATAGATTAGCAGCGGGGTAATTGCGTACCACACTAACAGTAGGAATGGCTTTCATGTTGACAGTTCAACAACATTCATTGCGTTATTTACGTTGTTGAGCAGACACATTTTTCGAACATGTGCAGCAATGGATTAGCGATATCCTTCACAATGATTGTGATTGGTAGTGTATTACGAAATTAGAGTGCTGAGCTGCCTAGGGAATCAGACGCAGTTTGCTTAACTCTTTTAATAGGTACAGTCAGATTAACAGTTTATCAAATTGAGACAGTGCGCCAATATGACTGTCAAAGAGTGACACCATCTGCCTAGCTTTATCCCAACTATGTTGGGGTCGGCTTCCAGTCTAACCGGATGCAGCTGGATACCAGTATTTTACATGGAGCGACTGCCTATCTGACCTCTACAACTAGACTCTACAAAGTTGTGATTTGAGTTTGCGGACAATTTAAGTTGGAAGTCATTTTGATAATTCTTTGTCTTTACAATGCAAAATGTGCGTCCGGCATATCCTAGAACATCAAATTCTACTTGCTGACGGCAAATTTTAAAATTCGACATGAACTATTCTGATATAATTCGTACAGATACAGGAGAAGAGGGGAAAGCTATCCATTTTTTGGTAGGTAATAACTTTAACATTCCGGAATGTGGGACAAACAAGAATTTATTTTACCATTCCCGACACACACGAGATGTATGTCCCTTGTACAGTCGTAGAGATACATCAGTGCTACGGGAACATGGTTGGAAGTGTTGAGCACGTACACAGAATCGATCGCTGTTTGAAGCACCATGTGTGAATGGTTCACTAGTGATGTGCGTGAAGGGCGTCGATAACTAGATTTATCGATAGACAACGTTTTCAAATAAAACTTTGTGGTGAATTGTAATCGGTCAATTTTGATCTCTCTGTATTAATCTTTTGCTCACTAGCAATTGAGTGCATTGATATCGACTGATTGATTTTACGTTATTGGTTAATGTTGTTAATGTAGCACTGTGCCAGTATGATGATTTATGTGGCGGCATAAAATACCTAACTATAGGAATTTCAGGACTGTTTATGGAAAAATGTACTATCGCCAAAACCTATATCTGATCAGCCATTTTGAAAAAAAAAAACCCGTGCACATGATGAAATGGTCAGATATAGGTTTTGGCGATCTGCGTCCTTATGTAGGTACGTTACTCTTTTAAAAATAATTTGCTTTTAAATGTTTTCAAATTACAGTAGGTATGGGAGGACAGCGTAGGCCAACAACAAGTACCAGGTACTTGATAAAATAAAAAATGGTCTACCAATCTAAAGTAGTATACCTACAATCATCTGCCTAGCCTTTTCCCAACTATGTTGGGGTCGGCTTCCAGTCTAACCGGATGCAGCTGAATACCAGTATTTTACATGGAGCGACTGCCTATCTGACCTCCACAACCCAGTTACTGGGTAATACGATACCCCTTGGTATCTATACACATATGGAATGCAATAAAGATTTGAGTTTGAGTTTGAGTTTGAAGACTGGTTGTCAGACTTTCGGGCTTCTGACTACCCGTAACGACTGTCAAAGATCCACGAATGACAGCCGGGACCAACGGCTTAACGTGCTTTCCGAGGCACGGAGGGGTCTCGGTATGTAAAGATGGTCACCCATCCACAGACCAACCGCGGCAAGCGTAGCTTAACCTGACCGATCGACCTGTGCGGCTGTTATTATTTAGCCACGGACCCCTCGTATACCTAGTATACCTACAATGAATCCAATTAATATCCTTTTTAGGTAGATACCGCAAAACTTATTGAACTGCTTACAATAATTCAATAAGTGTGTTCACCAACATTCAAACCACTGGTTAGGTATTTAAACAGTTGGTTTATGTCAAATTTCCTAAAAAAAATACAGCTGGTTAAATGTTGAATCAGTTGATTTAAATGTTAATGAACACAAGGCTTAAATGGTTTAAAAAATGTTTTCTGTTTCAAGAATTTTACGATTTACCTAAAGATATCGATTTATCATCACAACAGTAATGTTTTTAGTATATTCGTGTATTTATATATATTTATTTGTGCTTATATTTAAACACAGTGTTCCGAACGATATATATAAACTTCAACAAGATGTTCAGACCATGGAAATAAGCATTTTTCATTATGGGCACATTAATTCATTCTTATTTTTTGTTAATTTTCAAACAAACTAAATAACTTGACGTAAATCACCCGATATGCATGCCTCTTAATCCGAATTGGTAACGTCGTATTTTCATTCATAAGGTTTAGCGGGCTGAAACTTGTCAAAACTAAATTAAATTTCAAATGAAGACCCCTTCTTACTGCATAACTCAATTAAATTTCATAAATGAAATACCAAATATCTTTGTAACGAAGCCTTTTTCAGTACTACTTCCTTTGTTAGATTTGATTTGTAGTATAGAAGCGTGAAGAACACGGTTTGTATAATTAGCTACTTATATAATTATATTTATAGTTTTAATAGATTTTGGCGTCCCTTTATATTTAAAAATATTTATTCCTAAATTTTTCACAATAACACCTACCACTGTTTATGTCTACATCACCCAAAGGTGGTAGAAAAGGCCTATGGCTGTAATTCCGCCTCTGTACATTTGTGTGCTTAAAGTATTAAATAAATAAAATATTTAGAAATGCATCCACGTGTATGTATCTAACAATACTAGACCCAACACGGGTCATCACCTTGTTTCAACAACCCCAACCAATATTCTATTTTCAACTGTTAATAACCATCGACCTCGATATACATCCCGGGACAACCCTAGATACTCTATCAGAAAGCGTCCGCTAGACTCCTAACATTTGGACGGGTCAATGACCGACACACTGCCATACATTCTATCCCCCCCATACAAACATAACCATGCAGCTACATCAGCCAAAAAACAACCTTATCGCACCAAAAATAAGACTTACTAACGTGAAAGATGATCGTTGGTGTTGACAAATTTAATTTCAATTTTCCGTCAAGGGAGATTGATCTTTGTTTTTAAAGAAATAGGGGTGACATAATAATGTTTTGCTCGGCAACTAAATTGGCCTGCGTTAATGTCACTAAAATTGACGAATTGTGAAACAAGTTCGAATGTGTATGATTTTATTAAAATTGATTATGATTTCATACATTAATTTGTATGGCTTCAGTAATTAAGTCGCTGTGTATGATTTATTAGTGTTATTAAAGAAGATGGAAAGTTATTTAGAGTTCCGGATTTTGAAATAGATTTATTAATTTGATGTAAGTTTGAATGAGAGCTAGTGATTCAGCTGCCGTTTTAAATTATTGAGACAGCAATTTTTATATCTGACTGTTTCGTTAAATTACGGTTTAGGGTTAAACAGTATGTGAATATTCTTATTACGATTATCAATTAAGTCAGGGTAGAGATCGCGTATCGGCAACCATAGTGAGGGACGCCCACCAGCTAGATGGACCGACGGCCTATAAAAGGTGGCTGGGAGGGACTGGATGCGAGAGGCGGAGGATAAGATGTAGGTATTGACCCAGCCTGGGAGAGGCCTGTGTCCAGCAGTGGATTGCAATAGGCTGAATTGATTAAATGAAGTTAGTTTTATCATCAGCGCCCCGCGGTTTCACCGGAATAAGTTTCGATCCCGTGGGAATATCGGGATAAAAAGTACTCTATATATTAATCCTGGTTATAAACCATCTGTGTGCTAAATTTCATCCAAATCCATTCAGTAGTTTTTGCATGAAAGAGTAATAAAGATCCATCCATCCATACAAACTTTCACGTTTATAATATTAGTAGGATTTAAATAAACCGTAGGTATCTAAGTTTCATTTTGTCTTCTGCAGTCGAGTTTTAATTTTCTTTACATAAAGCTCAGTGTCAAAACTCAAACTCAAATCATTTATTTCAATTTTTTGATGCCCTATGATTCTTTTGCTTGTTTTTTTTTTCACATGTACATAATTGCTATAAGAGTAGGGGAAGACCAAAGAAACGATGGATGGACTGTGTGAATGTTGATATGGTTAGAAAGGGAGTGACTACCGAGATGACGACTAATAGAGAAGTATGGAAGAAAAAGACATGTTGCGCCGACCCCAAATAAATTTGGATAAAGGCAGGAGAATGATGATGATGTACATAATTATGTATTATTATTTTCTGATGATAACTAATCTAAACTCAATTAATCTGAACTAATAAATTATACAATTAAAGAATTTATTTCAATTAAACCATTTCAGGCACTTGTGATAAAAGTGTAGCAGCTACCTCATTTTAAACGAGTAAACTTTACAAAAAACGGACAATAAATTACAGCTGTCAACTGTTTCTAGAACGACACACATCTTAACATGTCATGGCGGCGCTGCTAGCCAAGAGAAGACTTCAAAAAGCTGTCAACATAACCACGGCTGTAACCCTCGAGGGTGAGGCAGGGGTGTACCTCAGTACACCCACATTTCGCGAGTTATGTTTCAGTCTCATTTAATAGGGGGCGAGCATACTGCCATCGACTGGGCATGAATCCAGACTTCAGGCTGCTACTGAGAGATTCCTAAAGGAAAAAGCCCAATAACACGTTGCCCGACCCGGCAATCGAACCCAGGACCTCATACTCAGCAGTATTGCTTGCGACTACTACACCAACGAGGCTCATCATCATCTGTGTTGAGGTCGGCTTCCATTCTAACCGGGTGCAGCTCAGTACTTTACATGGAGTGACTGCCTATCTGACCTCCACAACCCAGTTACTGTGGGTAATACGATACCCCTTGGTGAGACTGGTTGTCAGACTTTCAGGCTTCTGACGACCCGTAACGACTGTCAAAGATCCACGAATGACAGCCGGGACCAACGGCTTTCCGAGGCATGGAGGGGTCTTGGTATGTAAAGATGGTCACCCATTCACGGACCAACCACGGCAAGCGTAGCTTAACCTGATCGATCGACCCGTGCGGCTGTTATTACTTAGCCATCCGAAAGGTTTACCGCTGCCCTGGAACATAAAAGGCTAAGGAAGGAACAAGGGTGGGTTTTAGTCAGTAAAAGTCTGACACTCCCTTCTGCTCCACCCAGAGCGGGAGGAGTCATTTGATGATTTCCCATCCTCAAAAAAAAAAAAAAAAAGCCCCTCTCGACCAACGAGGCTGTCATTTCAATTCACATAGTTCCCTATTTCGCCACACTCGAAGAAGATTGAGTTGTCGTTATTATCGGAAACAGAAACATCGTAAAAAGTGTGACTCGTAAAGAAACTGACATTTTACGAGCGGGAGTTGAGTAAATATCAGTAAAGGCGATTTCAGTGAGTTTTTTTTTCGTATTTTTACTTTTACTGCGTATCTTTTTCTCTTCGCACCGGAAAGATACGTGTGACTGTATGATTTCCGGCAAAGAAAAGGGTGTCATACATGGTTATTTAGGCGCGGTTAGAAGCAAATTTTTGGTAATTGACAATAGTGTATCGCATGAATGAATGAATGAAAAAATAAGTAGGTAGCGGTGGAGTTTCTTGCTGGCTCTTCTCCACAGATCCATCCTTCGACCAATTGGAACCATGCACCTAACTTCTGGCGATTCATAAGTGCCCATGTAGTTTAATGTGAAATTAAATATTTTGATTTTTTATTTGATTGAGGGCTTTTCTAGCCCTTAATTTATCTGTTAGGTCCCAGGGACTCCGCGCGAAGTTTCATTTTGGTCTAAAAACTTTATTGTCGCGTTTTTGTTTTCGCGCGTCTCAGTACCTTCCTGCAGTAGCAATCCGGACGCGGGGTGAAGAGGACGTGCGGCTGCGCCACGCGTATAGGTGAGTAATTGTGCCTATGGAGTCCGCTGGACTCCATGGGGGTATTTGTGTGATAAAAATATTATTTCGCTGGATTGTTACGTTATCATTTATTCAGTGTTATTTTTGTGTTTTAGGCTACCAAATGGCTTCACACAGTCGGCCAGTCAATTTACTTCAACCCGAAGCTGACTCGGTAGTACTAGACTGGCTCAGATGTGATGATGAGGAGTCTAACGACGAGGAGCTCAAAGTACCCTACCCACAGATGACCAAAATGCTCAAGATGAAAAGTTGCCCAGAGACCAAAGAAAATACTGTCATATATGTCCCAGCCGCCTGAAAAGAAAGACAGTATACTTATGCCATAGCTGTGTGAAGCCGGTATGTTTGGCATGTACAAAGAAAATCTGTGTTCGGTGTGCAGCTAAAGATAAGGAGTAAAAAGCGCTGCAGGTTTTTTTTTTGTATAAACGTGTTCCAATTTTTATTTAGTTTTTAAAATTTGATTATATTTTAAACTTATTATAGAAGGAAATAGTTTAAAATTATAATATATTGTATTTAAGTTTTGAGCCAGAAGTTGCCATTGATTTTTGTTTTCTTATTTTTTAGTCTATTAGGTTTTTCAATTGGCAAGAAGACTGTTACAAACTTATAACGAAATATGATATTAAAAAATATAAGTACAATGTTGCTAAGTATAATAAACCATTTTTGAGTACATATTTTGCTTTTATTTTGACCTTAATCAATGATTATTGTGCAAGGAGTCTCATGGACTCCATCGGGTAAATTAAGTGATTTGGGATCACCAGGTAAACTAAGGGCTAGGCTATGGCTATGGTTAAATAAAATAGCTTTTGGTACATACCTGTCTCCTATAACTATTTCTTCCATCGTTGTTCCTCATCATCATAATCCTGGTCTCAGGAGTAATGTTCGTCATTTTATCACTACGCAGCCCCTTTTCACACATATGTACACTATTGGTGATCACTGTTAGTAAATAAAACACTTTTTGTTCACTGTCGGTGTAATGGCGGTTACGTCGAGTGCGGGATCATTTTGTGGGCTGATTTTGAATCTGGAACAAAAAGAAAGATGGCGTTAGATTGGCTATTGGTGAACTTTAATAAATTAAAGCTTTGATAATGTCTGTAGTGGTCTTGTTTTAACAAGAAATTAAAACTAATTACTGATGCTTATTATGAGGAGAAATGTACCAATTTCCCAATTACGGAATTTCCTTTCAATTCGGGAACTACGGAAGTTACGTATCAGAAAAACAATACAAACATCAACAATGAAGCTCAGCTTATCAGGGAAATGGTTTCCACTAAGAAGTTTTATAGACAAGAAAATGGGAGACGTTAAGGAAATCCGCAGTTAACTTTTCTTTCGAGCCCTACCTAGTTACGCACTAAATACACAATGCTGCTCCAGAAAAGCAACATTCTAGAATCTACCAACCGAAATTGAAACAAGTTTTTTTTATAGAAACGCACTTTTGGTTAAAACAAAAGAAAACTACTATTTCTTCCACAAGAAAAAACAAGACACAGTTTCCACAGAACAAGAACAACACCAAAACAAATGACAATCAGAGCCTTTGTACCAATCCCCGATATAATACAGAATCCCTACAAACAACAGAAATGGTTCACAAATCAATCAACTTACATTGAATTACGAATGAATATTACACAAGCTCTCCCATCGCCGGTTCACACATTACTACAATATACTGACGACTAATTGTCCACTCAAACATAGTACGTACCTACAACTACATACATAGATACAGAGATGCATCTATAATCTCTACACGAGGAGTCTGCCATCATAAACGTTCGCTGCGAGCGAGAAATGCGATAAGTGATGCTGTGCGATTGATACTATGGAAACATCATCAACTGCCTAGAATTTTCCCAACTATTTTAGGGTCGGCTTCCAGTCTGACCGGATGCAGCAGAATACCAGTATTTTACATGAAGCGACTGCCTTTTTGACCTCCACATCCCGTATTACTGGGTAATAAGATACCCCTTGGTAAGACTGGTGGTCAGACTTTCGGGCTTCTGACTACCCGTAACGACTGTCAAAGATCCACGAATGACAGTCGGGACCAACCGCTTAACGTGCTTTCCGAAGCACGGAGGGGTCTCGGTGTAAAAAGATGGTCACCCGTCCACAAACCAACTGCGGCATCGCCCTGTGCAGCTGTTATTATTGTTAGCCACGGACCCGGGCCCCTAGATACTATGGAAACAAACTTTATTAATTGTAGTTCCAAGTTTTTGGAACGATATTCCTTATCGCGCGTTGCGAAAGGGGGCTAGACGGAAAAAATTAAGACCAAAAGTTGGAACGACGCTTTTTGCTATAGTTGTAAGCCGTGCGGCGTGCGCGTGTTTCTCTGTCTGTCTCTCTCTCTCTCTCTCTTATAGAAAGCAAGCCAGTTATTAACGTTCCATCCGGGTGTCCCTTGACACCTCTCAAGTTTTTTTTGGATATCAAGCATTATGCTGCTACGGCTGCATTCTTAGGACGGCCTACATAAACTCGCGCCTTCTTCCTATAGGGGTAGGCAGAAATTACAGAACTCCACCTGCTACGATCTTTACATACTCCTTTTGGCTCGTTTACGTTAATACATCAAGTGGGGCAATTCTCGTTATTTTTAGAACGTACACATTCTGATCTCAATCTGTCAAAAATACCTCTAATTTCCTTTAATCTACATGTACCAGTTTTAGAATCTAGAAGATAGTGCTTATAGAGCACAGGGGATCTACTCCGAAGTAGTATCGGCCGAATGTGCAGCCGTTTCCTGCTACGAAGTTACTATTTGGTTCGGTCGGTCACGATCCTACACTCCTACACTCTTTCGAATATTGACTATGGTCCCGACCCAACCGAGCCGATCCGAAATTTTTTCGCATTTTTCAATTATATTCGGTTCGGCCACGTGTCGGTCCTATCCGAACATTTGCACTTTGCAATTCGGAGTAGGCCCCCTGGTAAAATCAAAAGTCATTTATTCAAATTCGGCTGAGAATCAGCACTTTTCGAACGTCAAAATTACAAAAGACAGTCCCCCAAAAACGCCCGCCCTTCACCATTTCCATTCACATTCACCATTCGGTATCAGCCCCGAGTGAGTCATAAGTTCGAGCCCAGAGTGGCACTTTACTTAGTGTATTTAATTTCATCACCACTGCTCTCAGCGGTGAAGAAAAACATCGGATTGTCTTAGGACCAAAAAAATTCGAAGACGGTCCACTCTCTCACAGAGATAAGGCCTGTGTCCCAGCAGTGGGAACATTATAGGCTGTTTATGTTTATGGGTGACCATCTGTACATACCGAGACCCCTCCGTGCCTCAGAAAGCACGTTAAGCCGTTGGTCCCGGCTGTCATTCGTGGATCTTTGACAGTCGTTACGGGTAGTCAGAAGCCCGAAAGTCTGACAACCAGTCTTACCAAGGGGTATCGTATTACCCAGTAACTGGGTTGTGGAGGTCAGATAGGCAGTCGCTCCATGTAAAATACTGGTATTCAGCTGCATCCGGTTAGACTGGAAGCCGACCCCAACATAGTTGGGAAAAGGCTAGGCAGATGATGATTCGCCTCTCACACAGGCGTAACTCTGTTCATTATAACCGGGATGACGCTCAACTATTGATTAACGATCAAAACAATTGCTAACAATGGCTTATAACGGTGGCAGCCGCATAAAGAATGTTCAATATTTTTATTGAAGCAGTTATTTTATGGTGAACTAACTGTGCCCGCGACTTCATTCGCATTTATGTTAGATTTCAAGGGTTTTATTTTTTGTGTTCTCCTTATTTATTTATTTTATGATTTATGTACACACATATACAGCGTTTAATTTTGATCGTTTTAGTCCTTAAAAGGGATCATAGTACTCATCATTATGAACAACTTTTACTACGGGACCAACGGTGAAATCGTGAAAAAAAAAACCATTATGTCGAGTTATGCGAACATAAATCTATGGATCAACTGATTTTTTCAATCCCACCCCATCATTAAGACCCCATCATTCTTTTACAAACTGCCAGAGTTAGACAAACTGCAAAGAGTTCTCATCCTTGTTTACTTAAGTTAGGCAAGAAACTTGTCGTGTCAAAGGACATTTAGTGTTATTACGAGAGCCTGTACACAAATCGTAAAAGCTAGCCGACTGAAAACTAATTGTTTGTCTGACTTATTGGTCAGCCTTGTCCCACTTAGACGTATTGTCTTCTCATAAATGTTACTCTTATGTTTACATATACAAAATTAACAAACTGTGGTAGCTGAACAACTAGTTTGTGGTTACCATTTGTGAAAGTTGTATTTTTGTGTTTTTTCTTTTACTTATTTTTGAGACACTAGGACCAAACAAAAAAAAAAATCTTAGTAATTTTTAAGGTAGGTATGTTTATTCCCATTCTTTTATAATGTAGTTAAAGAGGTGAGCACTGTAAGACTGGTTTAATGTATGATCTACCAACGTCGTCATCAACTGCCTAGCTTTTTCCCAACTATGTTGGGGTCGGCTTCCAGCCATACCGGATGCAGCTGGATACCAGTATTTCACATGGAGCGACTCCAGTCTGACCTCCAAAACCCTGTTACTAGTTATATCCCTGGACATTTCACACAGCGCCATCTAGTCCCAAGCTAAGCAACCTAATGCTAGTGTTATGGTAACAAGATGGCTGATAAACTACTTATATACATTTTTTTTTTGTAAATACATACATATTATAGATAGAAAAACACCCAGACTCGGAACAAATACATGTAGGTCATACAAATATTTGTTCCGTGCGGGAATCGAACCCGCGACACGCAGCGCAGCAGTCAATCGCTTAACCACTGCGCCAACCGCGCCGTCGCGCCGCCGTCATTTTATGAATGATCACCCGTCCACGAACCAACCTCGGCAATCGTTGTTTAACCTTAAAGATCGACAAGTGCGGCTGTTATAATTTCGCCACGAAGCCCTCTAAAGCTTCATTCAGTATGTTCTTAGTAGATTCCAGGTGTTTATCCCTTCACACAAGTACGACAAGCTTTTTCAACATCCCATAAAAAGGGTGATCCACAAACAAAATAACTCATGTCAAACTCACACCATCTTTCATTCAACTCCTAATAACAATAAAATCACTAAAACATACACAGGAAATTGAATAAAACATTAGTGAACGGATATATTTTAATTATTTACACAATTACAAGTAAACGCGGTGCACATCAGAATGAACAACAAACATTCGTCTAGAAGCCGGATGACGCCGGATGAAACTAAAACGGACCGGAATCGGGTGGTGTAAACAGTTGCTTCAGCTAATGTGTTAATGTGGGTGGTTTGGTGAAGGATGGCGGGTAGATAGAGATAATGATTATGAATTTGTTTGCATTGTTAATAGCACAAACTCCAGAATACTTGGTTCTTTGTTTGACGTCAAAGCTTTACCATAAACAACTATACCACAGATTATGTGATAGAAGAATAATATCATCATCATCATCATTTCAGCAGAAAGAAGTCCACTGCTGGACATAGGCCTTCCCCAAGCATCACCACTTCAACCGGTTTTATGCTTCTCGCATCCAGCGGATTCCTGCGGCCTTCACCAGGTCATCGGCCCATCTTGTGAGAGACCTTCCAACTCTACGTCTTCCGGTACGCAGTCACCACTCCAGAACCTTTCGACCCCATCGGCCATCAATTCTGCGAGCAATGTGCCCTGCCCACTGCCGCTTATGTTTGGCAGTTCTTTCGGCTATGGCACAGAAAAGTGATGACTCACATTGGGCTTCATTAGAAGGCTGAAAGTCACCCAAAGGGCAATTTAGAGGGCTATGCTTGGAGTTGACCTACGTGATCGAATCAGTACTGAAGGGATCAAGGTAACCGACAAAGCCCATCATCATCTGCCTAGCATTTTCCCAACTATTTTGGGGTCGGCTTCCAGTCCAACCGGATGCAGCTGAGCGACTGCCTGTCTAACCTGAATATGATAGCCCGATGTTCAGACTTTCGGGCTTCTGACTACCCGTAACGACTGTAAATGATCCATGAATGACAGCCGGGACCAATGACTTAACGTGCTTTCCGAGGCACGGAGGCGTCTCGATAATGTAAACCCATCCACAGACCAACCGCAGCAAGCGTAACCAACATAGCCCGAATAATAATATTAGTAAGAATCTGACAAATACCGAACTTTTCAAAAACCAAGGAAATTGTTCTATACATTATAATTTACTAGCTTTTGCCCGCGACTTCGTTCGCGTGGAATAGTGACTTCCGGCAGATTTTTGGTTTTACCCAAATAGTTCTTACTATTTATTTACATTTTTCCGATGAATTTTCAGTACTGAATTGATGCCGACTCTTGACCAATAGATGGCGCTGTATGTCCGGAATAAATTTTATTTTTTATTTTATTTTTTGTAATAAAAACTATCCTATGTCCATTCTCAAGTTCCAAACTATGCCTGTACCAAATTTCACACAAATCGGTTCAGTAGTTTAGGCGTGAAGCAAAGACAGACAGACAGACAGACAGAGTTACTTTCGCATTTATAATATTAGTTTGGATTTATACGGAAAACTAATGCTTTTCAGACACATCCAACAATTACATTAAAAAGTTGTTAACAAAAATCGTCACATAACTAAGAATAACCCTGTTTACGGGGACAAATTCTAAATAAAGGAACAGAACAACAAAAATAGAATAACGACTTTTCAGTTCATTCATACACAAATATACTATTGCTAAACGGAACTGCAAAACGGAATGAGGCCAACGTCTTAAAACCGGAAAGAAATGATTTGCAGCAAAAAGCCCACTATACTAATTCATACTACTCCTAATAATAAAGAGAAAAGATTAGATTTTTAATTCTTTGTGAACGAATTTGGATGAAATTTAGCACATGGTAAGACCGTAACCTGGAGAAGGACATAGGGTACTTTTCATTCTAGATCGCAGACGAAGTCGCGGGAAACAGCTTGTAATATAAAGAGGTAACTTTTTTTCTTTTTTTGTATGTATCTTCGGAACTACTGATCCGATTCTGAAAATACTTTCACTGATGAGAAGTCAAATCAAATCCAAAGTCATTAATTCAAACTAGGCTGAGAATCAGCACTTTATGAACGTTAAAATATATAAGACAGTCCGCTCTTAACCACTTTCTACTGCTTCAGCTGGAAAAAAAAGTGGCCCAACAAGCTCCCCAGTAACAGCTGTCTGTTCAGTTAGAAGAACCTGATTCTATACAATAGTAAGCTACAGTATTGCCAAGTGTCATAGCATAAAATATTTTATGTAAAACCAATACCACCGCCAAAGCCGAAAAAAATACCACCAAAAATACTTTAGGTACCCTTTCTTTCAACCGTAATAATTACTGGCTATTTTTGAATCGAGGGTAGATTCTCAAATCCCACGCGTATGTATAAATTTGGAATATCTGCTTTTAGCGAAATATCTTTATCAGACGATCATTTACTTTGCTTGCTTATACCCTGTCGATTAGGTTAACCGTTTTTTGACAGCTGTCTTAGAACGTACATATTCCAGTTTACGTAAAAGTTAACTTTAAAATGCGTAATAAAATATATAAACTGCCTTATCTTATTAAATTATCCTATTTATGGCTTCTTACAGGCATTGTAATACCGTACGTGTATCAATCAATGTATTGTGTGTTGCTGCAATCACTAGTTCCATCTGTCAAAAACGGTTTACCTAACGGACAGGGTATATAAATGCGCGGGTTGATAAGTCAATAAGTTGTTAGCCTTGTAGACTGTAGATTTGTAGACCATTTTCTATTTTATTAAGTACCTGGTACACACGGCTACACATCAAGCTATGCAAAACCAGTATTAGCTGACCGTTCATTGTGAGAAAATATCATACAAAGTGAGGCCAAGACAAACTGGTTTTGTATAGCTTGACGTGTAGCCGTGTGTACTTGTTGACAGGTCTACACTGTCTTTCCATGGCCATACCTATTTACTGTCATTTTTGTTATTTTTAAAAGAGTAACCGTGGAGTTTCTTACCGGCTCTTCTCCATAGGAAACAAACCATATTGGAACCGTGCACCTAGCTTCTGACGTTTCATATGTTTAGTGCCCTGTGCCCATATGTAGGTAAGTTTATGTAAAAATAAATATTTTGATTTTTTGAAATACGTTATTGTTCCTTGGTTATGTTTTTTTTTTTATGAAAGCAATTTCTACAAAAACATAATAATATTTAAGAATAGAAACAAAAGTAATGTCGTGGTTTTTTTTTAATTACCTTAAAATTAAATGACCTTATATTGCTACCAAAAACTGCATAAAGTAAGTCTTAGAATGAGCACGATTTCACTCCACGCTCACTTCACCTAAGTTTTCACGGTGAGATGGAGATACAGAATCGCACTGCTGATACAAATCTTCAGATATCTTTTTAGAAGGATGTAGCCTATCACTATGATTGAACTATGAACGGATATTCAGCTTTCAGCACGTCACAAGGCAACACAAATCTATGAACCGGGTCAATGACAAACCAAATATTACTCTACCAAGGCTGAGATGAATGCCAAACACATATAGATACATCTCTAAATAAACCATCTGTCTACGACCGGATAATTATATTATATCCAAATGAAGTTTTATATAAATATCATACAACACTGCATTGACTACGATCAGAATTTTCATGTTTAGCATTTTTTTTACTAACTGTTCCAATATCTTACCGATCGTATAACGGATTACGACTCATGATATATTTTTTATGTCTATATTTGTCTGTAATTTATATGGTGTACAGACGCCAGCCAGTCAAGCTACCCGAAACTGTCAAATTTTCCTAATCAATCTTGAACTTTAACGGTTTAGAGATAAAGTTGAAAATCTATTAAAGAAATTTGACAGATTGTAGTACATAATAAATAGTATTCTATTCTACCCTATTCTATTATTATTTATTCAAAATCTGTATTAAAAATAACACATTATTATACAGGGTGGCGGGACATTGACGCGCAACCTGTAACCATGAATTAAGCACATAATTTAAGACCCCCCTAGTGTAGAAATTTTCTGCTGTTTCATAGGAAAATGCAATACCTACGCGTTCAAAATGTATAGAACAGCTAACTTTTTTTTTAATTACCGATGAAATCTATCGACGTGAGGGTGTTTAGAATCATGTGCTCCATGGTAACAGGTTGCACGTCGATGTCCCTGCCACACTGTATAAAGTCTGCCAAACTGCATAACAGTTTGTCGCCAGTTGTTTTCGTCTAGCAATTATACATTACACATTTTGAAATTTATGATTGACCTCTTGTATAAGGATAGAGCCATACGCGTCAGGCACTACTACGTAAAAGATATTATTTTGGTGCAGCAAATACGTCATCACATTATTGATAATCGTCACGACCTCTGATCCCGGGGTTAGCAGATGTCCTATCAAACACCTGCATATCTCCGATGACGGAATTAGGTCAAATTTGACAAGGGGCAAGCCTAACGCCATTTATTGGGCTGAGTTTCGATGTTATATTCCGGTTGTATTCAATATGAAGTATATGCAAACAAAATTTCAAATATTTTATTTTCATTGTTTATATATACTATCGCCAAAATCTATATCTGACCACCGTAAGGACTATTCCTGCTTGCAGCGCATATTATTAGTCGACCTAATCCTCTTTGGTTTTACTTACGGACGCAGCTGTGGTCATCATGTGCACGGGATTTTGTTCTCAAAATGGTCAGATATAGGTTTTGGCGATAGTACACACAGTAAAATAGATACAGATATACAACATAATTATTAGTATGGATGGGTATTAGTAAGATGCTTATTTTTTAAGAAATTTCTTCCACCAGACCTGCGAAAGGAGAAATGAAAAGAAATGTAGACAATAATGTGTGAGGACAAAAAGAGAATCGAGTTTCATTTTGTGACGCATTTCACTAAAATATCATGTAAAAAAATAAAATATCCTTCAATAAATATTTGTTATTTGATGCAGCTACATTTTTTTTATTTGTTCCATCCAAACCTAACCCAATAGTCATCCAAAATAATTGAGAGTGGCGTAGTTTTGGGCCAAGAAAACAAGTGCCGTGCCAGCGATACGCGGAAGAGGATCTAAAATGATAGTGGCTTTACAGTAAATTAGTATTAATCGAGAAAAACAAATAGCATAGCAAAATCAGCCTATAATGAGGGGTCAATGGCTAAATAATAATAGCCGCACAGGTCGATCGGTCAGGTTAAGCTACGCTTGCCGCGGTTGGTCTGTGGATGGGTGATCATCTTTACATACTGAGACCCCTCCGTGCCTCGGAAAGCACGTTAAGCCGTTGGTCCCGGCTGTCATTCGTGGATCTTTGACAGTCGTTACGGGTGGGTAGTCAGAAGCCCGAAAGTCTGACAACCAGTCTTACCAAGGGGTATCGTATTACCCAGTAACTGGGTTGTGGAGGTCAGATAGGCAGTCGCTCCATGTAAAATACTGGTATTCAGCTGCATCCGGTTAGACTGGAAGCCGAGCCCAACATAGTTGGGAAAAGGCTAGGCAGATGATGATGATGAATCAGCCTATAATGTTCCCACTACTGGGACACAGGCCTCCGTTCTATGAAAGGGAGTGGTATGTAATCCACCACGCGGATCTAATGGGGTATTCCTCACGATGTTTTCCTTCACCGTTTTGAGAGCAGTGGTGATGAAATAATTTACACAAAGTAAAGCGCCTGTCTGGGTTCGAACCTACGACCTACAACTCGTAAGTCGGGGCAGTTACCACTGGGTCACCACTGCTCGCTCACCAATAGATAATAATTTCGACATATTTACGCTCAACATTCTCGACTTTATACTCAAATGATACTTTGCTTTACAGTAAATTAGTATTCATCAGGAAAAACATAGAATTAAACAAAACTACGCACTACTAAAATAAGCTAAAAATAATTCAAACGAATTTATCTAAACAAACAATAATGTTGTGAACTAGATTTTCAGTAATATGCGTAGTGTTGACATGTTATTCTATTTCGGACATCGCACGATTTGCGACAGTAATTCTCGACGCACCATGTTACCTGGGTACAGCAATAAAAATATACTAGACGATGATAATAGAGTTAACGAGACCTATGTAATAATAACACAAGATGATGTGGGAGTTGCAGATAATAATAGTGAACTTTATATTGTGATCATAGTAAATATTGATTTGTTGAATGAAGGCAGTATGGTTATGGAGGAAATTGTTCATATGCCTATAACGTTCCCACTGCTGTCCAAATAGTTCTTGAAACCGCATTTATCATCAAGGAGGTTTAAGGTTAGTAATATTTTGCTTCTTGATAGTTACAATAAACCGGTCCTATAGCATAATTTATTAGCCTATAACGTTTCCCACTACTGAGGCCTCTCGGTGAGAGGGAGTGGGCATTTATCCACCACGCGGGCCCAGCGCGGGTTGGTAGATGTCACATGTCTTCGAATTTTTGGTTCTAGGACATGCCGGCTTCCTCACGATATATTCCTTCTCCGTTTAAAATTGCTTAGATAGGTAATATTCTGGACTTTTCCAATCTTACAACAACCGTTTCTCTATATTCTATGTTATTAATTGCTACCAGACATAGTTTATGCATGTTATTCGTTACCAATGCGTGTATGTATCACTAATTACGCAAGTTAACTATCAATAAACTAGCTAAGTTCTCGCACAACTTACTTTATGACTTCATCTCATCGTTCAATGTTATCATATTTACGACCACCAGCTAATTACAGACTATATTGAATCTGATTTATTACTCGCTCATTATCGCTTATTATGTTAATTTTGTCGTTATGTTGAAGGTTTGAGGAATATATAGCCTTATTGTGAGTTTCATAAAATATGTTTTCGGCCTTTGAAGAAACGGAACTTGTTTGATATTGAACTTTGGCTGTCAACCTAAATATCTATGACATGATTTTCAACGTAATGCTGATCAGCTCTTCTGTACACGGTGTGACCAGGTTTTCAATGCCAAATTTGATTTGCAAGGCATCAGAGAGAGAACTCACAAAGGGAATGAAAATTAGTCTGGGTCGTTGTCTCCGGAATCTCCGGATACGGTGAAGAGGACTATATGACATCAACATTTAGTACGGTTCAACAGAAGCTGAAGAAATATTTTGTGAGGAAGAAATATAGTCCTCAGCAGTGGATAAAAAAAGTGAAAGATATGGTTGAAGAAAAGAAAAAGAAACCAGAAATATACGTGACAAAGTAAGTCTGAAGTAGCTTGTTTTGGTCAATTCTGCGAACACTGACTGCAAATTGTTTATTTGTCACTGTCAGTGACCAACAATTAATTTTGTCATATTAGTCGTTCCATGTAATGACAGATAATTAAATATTCAGGGCTATATATATTATTTATCCAGGGAAGCAGACTACAAACATAAGGAAAATAAATAGAATTACATACCTAAGTTAGCATAACCAAATAAATAAAAATAAATAAATAGAATAAAGTAAAGGAATGAATAACATTGACACAGGCACGTGGAAAAACAATTAAATCATAATGAATAACTGTTGTGTCAACAAATTGTGAAGATATTTTTAGTTTAATCGCGTCATTTGAAGAGTCCAACACGTGCGTTGGTGGTGTAATGGTCAGCATAGTTGCCTTCCAAGCAGTTGATCCGGGTTCGATTCCCGGCCTACGCATATAAGTTTTTGCATTTTTTCCTGATTAATTTCCTTTTTCTTGTTTGTTTTTTCTGTTTTTAATTTTCTTTTTAAATTTTAAGTATGATTGGGGTTTTCTATCTGGAATCAGCCTGGAGACGGGATTTTTGCCTGCAAGAGACGTAAACATAACATTTTTTTTTTGCCTATTTAAATCCCATTGCTGGGCAAAGTCTTCCTCTGTTTTTCCTTCCATACCTCCCTTCGTCTTGTACGATCTCTGGTCATGTTGGCCCTCTGGCCAAACGTTGTCAGCAGTGCGATTCTATAACCATCTCACCGTGAAAACTTAGGTGAAGTGAGCGTGTAGTGAGCTGTCATTCCAAATAATGCTAAGGATTGACACTACTGACAACTCACATCAAGCTCACTTCACTTGAGTTTTCATGGTGAGATTTTTACAGAATCGACCGGCTGATCGTCACACCATCTCCGCCGTAAAAAAGGCGTGATATGTTATTTCACAAATTGGCTAACTATTTCAGGTTACAAAACGCCACTCAAATAGAATAATGACAAGCGAATAGAATAAACAAAACCAAATAGAATCGCTACGGAAATGCACAAAATGAGATCACGCTTTCGAAAAGTCGACTGACCCGTGGCCCAAAAATGTCAATCCCAATAATTTCAATAATGTGCTCATAACGTTAGTGGAACGACACTCTGTCTAGCGAAATTGTATTGCATTCATAACAACCAAGGACTGCATACAGTTATTGTTCCAAATTATTAAATTTTCATAAATCACAATTTAGTTCAATTTACACGTTCACCTTCTACTTATTATTTTCTTTTTTGTTAGCCTGCGGGGTAACCGCGTAACACACTATCAGTAAGCAACGAGTTTCATTTTGACAATTCAACAACATTCATTGCGTTATGGAGGTTATTGAGCAGACAAATTTTTCGAACATATATTATACTAGCTTTTGCCCGCGACTTCGTTCGCGTGGAATAGTGACTTCACCAATAGATGACACCGAGTCTTGACCAATAGATGGCGCTGTATGTCCGGAATAAATTTTATTTTTTATTTTATTTTTTATTTTTTGTAATAAAAACTATCCTATGTCCATTCTCAAGTTCTAAATTATGTCTGTACCAAATTTCACACAAATCGGTTCAGTAGTTTAGGCATGAAGCAAAGACAGACAGACAGAGTTACTTTCGCATTTATAATATTAGTTTGGATGAAGCAATTGATTAGCAATATCCCTGGAAATGATTCAGATTGAGTGGACACAATACAGCACCCTAATTGTGTTCATTTGTAAAAAGGCCTCCCCTTTTTCCTTCCAAACCTCCCTGCAGTATATTATAATGTACTCTGTGCCTCCCTGTCTTGTGCGATCTGTGGCCTTCTACTTAATAAAATTCTTAAATTCACTAACAGGCAACGCACAGCCTAAATCTTCTAGTTTCTACCTTCTAACTGGGTCTCGAAGCTTATAATTTTGCTCATGAGTTCCTTATTATAACCAAGGTGAGGACTTAGAAAGGATTTTTGAAAATTTATTCCGTTAATTGGTTAAATAGGACATCTAAGTTTGTAAGGAAGTTCGTCATTATTGCCAATGGGATTTGGGCGCGTGTCTTGTATTATATAATAATTGGTAAAACAATAGAATATAATACTCTTTTCTCCTTTTATAACTTTTCTTTTATTTTACGTTACGTTACGGTTTTACGTTACGGGTAGTCAGAAGCCCGAAAATCTGTCTGCCAGTCTTACTTAGAGGTATCGTATTACCCAGTAACTGGGTTGTAGAGGTCATATAGGCAGTCGCTCTATGTAAAATACTGGCATTCAGCTTCAGCCGTAGGATGGAAGCCGACCCTAATATAGTTGGGAAAAGACTAAGCAGAATTTAGAATGAATGGCATGGCATCATACACGCGCGTCAGTTATTCAATTTAAACCGTACAGTTAGCCATAAGATAAACTTGGGATTCCAATATTACCTAAGGGCCGATTTCTCCATCGCCAGAACTTTATTCGAGGAATAATTTTGAAATGTTGACAGTTATTTCATACAAAAAGTTATCTGGCGATGGAGAACAGCCCTAAGTGTTGTAAGAGAAATGGAATCGTTAAAATGTTAGAGTCATTGATCTACCTAAAGCTTTTAACACCGTTATTTTAACTGAAGCCGTAACCGTTGCCCAATAATTACTATAAAAACAAAATAGTCTGATATTTTAAAATGAGACGCGAACGCACCGATAGTTTTACGGAAATCATCGAAATGGGTTGAAATTTATTTCTATTTTATGTTTTGAACACTTGGTGATTTTTTACGACACCGCAGGGTGTGTCCATTGGCACCCACGATACGGGATTATCGTCTCGTAAGGTAACTTATGAATAAAAGATTATATTCCCAGATAGATAATACCGAAGAAAACTAAGTTTTCTTCAAGACAAACGTAAGTAATCTAAGACAACTGTCCCAATGCCGGCGATTAACGAGTATCGTATAGAGCTAGCAACTAAAAACTATTTGGTGAGCAACGAGCAGCAAGCGCGCGACGGCGACGAGCTATTACTCGCTGGTATGCGTATGTACCAAGCGAGAGTCTCTCAGCGAGTGTTCTACCCGCCAAGCGAGCGTCGCTGAGCGAGTATTTTTCTTGAGAGCTCTTGTCGCTGCAACAAACGAGTGCAGCGATCAACTATACAATACGTATCTCTTTTACTGACACGGGCCCTACAATCTTTTGTACGTTTCTTGAGCGATAATTATTTTGGTAAGCTAGTCGTTTCCTCGTCGGCGATGAGACAGGTACTTTAAACCAACTGAAGATAATGAACAACTGACCATCAAGAACAATTGAGATTACTATTGTATTGAACAAATGGTATACAAGGCAGATGTGCATAGAAACGCCGGGAGAAGACGCCCTAGATGGACATATAATGACTTTAATGGTGATGTTCTTCAGAAAAGTCAAGTGCGTAGAACTCGCAAACGACGTGTGTGTATGAGCAGATGCATATATGTAAACGAAACAAAAGAAGAATGTAAAGATCGTAGCAGATGGCGTTCTGTAGTTTCTGTTACATGGGAAGAAGATGCGAGTTTATGTATGTATTGAAAACAACAAAAACATAAAACGAATAATAATAAATTATCACTATATAAACCCTACCACAAAGATTGATTCTTTCTTTGATTGAAAGAAACCATTTTGACGGATGGGTCTGCACTAGACAAAAGGTAGTAAATAAGTCACTCTTGCACAGTTCCGTGCTTGAATTGTACAACAATGCTCCATCAACTACATATACATTACTTTCAATTCTTTATTACCATTTGACGTTGGTTTTTCTTCGTTTTAATGTTATTCTTTGTTTGTTTGATGAATCGAGTCATTTTTCAAATAGATGACATTGCTTTCCTAGAACGTAAGAGGTTTTATTCCACTTTTTTATTCGTCGAATCGTCAACACGTGATAAAATTATGAATATCTCTTTAGTGGTAATTTTTTACAGTTCGACAACATTCATTGCGCCATTTACGTTTCCGAGCAGACGGATTTTTCAAACGTATAAAGCAATGGATTAGGTATTCGGATTGTGGAAGAAAGTGTGTTGCAATTCGAATTCTGATTAAACATGGAAATTACATTTTTAAATTCACATGGTCATGTGGTTTATAAATGTGATGTTTGTGAGTTGGTCGTGTTTACTGCACATCATCGATATAATTTCTTATTGAATGTAATGGGTTTTGAATAATTACCAATTAGATTTGATTCAATATCCTTTTGTCTAAGATCATTCCTCTCTAGCTAGATAGTGTCCAGTACAAACCGGAAAATTTATTCGCATTTTATTGCTTTCTCTTTTCAATTTACGATCCGTCGTAGGTACATACTTGATTGACATAATAACACGGGACATCCACCAACCCGCACTGGGCCCGTGTGGTGGATTACGGCCCACTCCTCACAGAGAGGAGACCTGTATCCCTGCAGTGGCATCATATTTAAAAGCCTGTGATGTCGCACTGCAGAGCAAAGGCCTCCCTACTCTTATTTCCCTGATCTCTATTTAAAGTTGCTAAGGACTAGTTCAAAATCGGTGAAGGAGAACCTCGTGAGGAAACCGGCATGTCTTAGGACCAAAAATTCTAAGACATGTGACATCTACCAACCCGCACTGGGCCCGCGTGGTGGATTACGGCCCAGTCCCTCTCACAGAGGCTCGGATACAGGCCTCCTGCCTGTATCTAAGCAGTAGGAACGTTATAGGCTGATTATGCTGTTCTGCCGTAAGGACCACCACCCTAATTGCGTAACACACAATCAATCGGAATCGGTTTCATTTTGACAGTTGAACAACATTCATTGCGTTATTTACGTGTTAAGCAGACAAATTTTTCGAACTTATGAAGCAATGGATTAACAATTTGCTTCAAAATGATTCTGATTCCGATTGATCGTGTGTTACTCAATTAGGGTGCAGCACCCTAATTGCGTAACACACTACCAATCTCAATCTGAATCATTTTGAAGGATATTTCAATCCATTGCTTTATATGTTCGAAAAATTTGTCTGCTCAACAACGTAAATAACGCAATGAATGTTGTTGAACTGTTAAAATAAAAACCATTCCTATTATTAGTGTGTTACGCAATGACCCCGCAGTTCTTGATGAAAGAGTCCAGCTCATCCCGCGGGCCATCTCTCTCTCTCTCTCTCTCCCTCATCTCATTATAAGCCAATGATGTTTTGACGTATACCAATGGGAACGCTCCGAAACAGTTAAAGTTCCATGTGTATAAAGTTAATTAAAAGCCGTTTTATTTCAGATGCCACTGCGAGTTATAATGCGGAAGTGTCCCTCCACAAGCCATTAAGAATACTGAGATAAGTATCATGTTATAAGTTTAATGATTCTGTAATCTCACTTAGATTGGAAAGTGGTTGAGTAGAAATTGAATCGTTTAGCCTTCAATTACTTATTGGTATCAGTTTAGAAATATTTTTTTTATTTATTTCTATTTTATTTTATTTAAAAATAAGAGTCTGCTTAGGTGGTTTGGTCATGTTGAGAGAATGAATGAAAAGCGACTTACAAAAGGTGTTTACGAGACACGCACGATAGAAGTTTTAGTTTCGAAATTGTTTATTGAAATGCTTCGACAATAAATTTTTAAATGTGGTAGCATCATGCTGAGATAGGAGCCTTTTGGCCTTCCTGTTTCATTTTGGAACGAAGTTCCTTATCGCGCGTTGTGAAAGGGGGCTAGACGGAAAAAATTAAGACCAAAAGAACGTTGGAACAACACTTTTTGCTATAGTTGTCCGGCGTGCGCGTGTTTCTCTGTCTGTCTCTCTCTCTTTGAACTTCGTTCCATCCGTGTGTCCCTTGACACCTCTCAAGATTTTCTTTTTGTTACTTTTTTAATATAATAATAGTTGTAGTACATAAATATTAACAATATTAGGACCTTTAACTAGAGGTAGGTATATAATCATTTGATACATAAAAAATATCTAAAATTTATGTTTAATACATACAAACAAGATTGCGAAAAAATGATTATAATTTATAAATTTTTAAATTGCTATTATGTTTGGGGGCGTTTCGTGTCCCGTACCCTAATTGCGTAACACACTATCGATCATAATCTGAATCATTTTGAAGGATATTGCTAATCCATTGCTTCATATGTTCGAAAAATTTGTCTGCTCAACAACGTAAATAACGCAATGAATGTTGTTGAACTGTCAAAATCAAAGCCATTGCTACTGTTGGTGTGTTACGCAATTTACCCGCAGCAAAGTGTTCACCTTAAAGCCTTCAAGCCCTTGTGAGATGTTGAAATTAAAGGCAAGTGTGATAACTTCCTGATTGACCAATCATAGATGATATCATTGCAACCGTCCGTATTTAACAGAGTGGAAGATACCGGACATGATTTTTCAAGACAAGCAACAATCTATAATAACACCCATGTGTCACATTGGCTAATGCCCTTGCTTATAAATTCATATTGCAACATGAACATCACGCCTCATCTCCCAGAAGGATTAGGCAGACGTGTATATTAGGTACACTCATATTTCGCCAGTTATGTTTAAGTCCGATGTAACAGGGGGCAAGCAGATTGCCATCAAATACATACTCCGGCTGCTACTGAGAAGGTCCTAAGGGAAAAAACCAATAACACTGCCAGAACTGGGACTCAATCCCAGGACTTCATGCTCAGCAGTAGTAATTTCAACCACTTGACTAACGACGTAAAAGTTCACGGCTCGCGTACGAGCATTAGTACGCGAGCCGTGAATTTTTTAACAAATCTCAATCTGAATCATTTTGAAGGATATTGCTAATCCATTGCTTCATATGTTCGAAAAATTTGTCTGCTCAACAACGTAAATAACACAATGAATGTTGTTGAACTGTCAAAATAAAAGCGATTCCTACTGTTAGTATGTTACGCAATGACCCCGCAGTACTAATGCTCGGTTCCTATAAACAAAAACGATTCGTTTTGCTTACCAATGGCAGCATTTTTTATTGCCAAACTAGGCATAAAAAAATATTCGTAAGCTAATTTTACCTGTGATAGCTGCTTCCATTTGTGAGGATCTACTATGCAAAGCTATGAGGTATTAACTTCATTATCGGTAAAGATACAAGAGACTGAATTTTAACCAATAAAAATCCGTAAATTGTAGGAATCGGCCACAAGAAAAGCGTTAGAACTATAAAGATATTAATAGGAAACTAAACAAAGATAAAAAGGTAACCATCCAAATCATCCATTAAAGTTGTAAACTCCGAAATACGGTGACAAAGCTCCTGTCCGAAGTTCGGTGACAGAGACGGACTGACAGGATGACACTAATAAGTCTTCGATGGCTTCAGAACTTCACAAATAGTATTTATCTTGCTAAAACATCAGGAAGAGAGAGAAAAGATTGTATTCTTGGTTTTAATTGCGGAAAAACAATTAAGAAAACAGGGAATTATGGTTTTGGAAGCAAGAAGGCTACAAATAAATAATCAAAGAAACAAATGAATTAGTTCAAATGAAAGATTGCAGCGCTCATCAAGATTTTTTTTTTAGTGTGTAGGTCTGCGAATTTTATTCTTATAAGAACAAAATTATCTACCTTTCTATTTACACTAGGTACGAAATTAAATAACTAGCTGACTAACTATACACAAAAATACAAAAACAAAAGGACACATAAGCGTCGAAGTACTCTTCCGCATCGCTGTCATCCAGAAACGTGACCAGAAGACTGGCAGCAATGCCACGTAATTTCTTAGATCAATATTGTGTATCAACTACATATGTAGTTGGTCAACGACAAAGACATTTATTCGTTGGATATGGTAGGTACAAAGTTGGTTGCTATTAATTAAATTAAACTTTATTCGAAAACATCCATCGATTTCTTACAAAACTCCAACTAAATCCGACGGCCCTGGTTACTTTATCTCCTTTGGTGACCGTACCTACATTTGACAGGTTCTAATATAATACACCGGTGGAAAAGTTCATAACACATCCGCCGCTACCATAACAATATATATATACTAATATTTACTATATAATATAATATATGTCGGAGATGGTATGTCTGTCTCTCGTTAGCATCAGGCATATTTTAATTACTGTGGGCGTACTATGGGTAGTGTTGGTTATTGCACATTAGAAAAACGGTTAACAGTTCAAATCAGATTATAATTTACGAACTAGTTACTCACAATAGCGAATCACACACACATACAACTCAACGATACGGAACGCTGACAGATTCTATGCACATGTTGTTCGTACGATGTCTAATGTTTCGACCATCTCGAGAGCTCTGCTCATGCCGTTCTTGTAGCGGTCGCTCCTACCACGAACTCAGGCTAGACTCTGTCCAGCGCCACGAGATGGCGCTGACGTTCCGAATAGTCAAACGAATGACTCCGACATATATATAATATTTAGTATATAATTAGGTCCACGTGGGGGTATAAAACTTAACTTATATACTACTCATAATCGTAGATTTTACAATGCTGAAGTCTTTAATGATGCAAAGTGCTAATAAATAATAACAGTTTTAGTTAGTGCTGACTCCATAAACTTACAATTACGTATAGTCAAAGGCTGTCCGCGGAGCTCTAAGATTTATTCCATGCCAAGTTCAAGTATAATAGTTTGTTTACAATTACCGTCGAGGACAGACGTGGTTGGATTACTTGATAATCTGTCAATTAAGTGAGAAGACTATTACGTAATCTGTGTTAATAAAGTTAAGGTCATAAGTAAATTAGTCATCGGAGGTAATGAAGATTGAATAGTGGATATTGAGACACAGAAAAATACGAAACACTTTCATTGGGAAAATATTTAATTGATCCTCTAAAAACTTATGATGTACGCTTTTTTGAATCAATTAAGCCTCTTTTGGGCTTGGGGAAAGTTGGTCGCAGTAACCAAACTACGGCTCCCCGACCAACCTGGTTTATGACGAACCACGCGCGAACCGAATTTGGAGCAGTACCTTACTAAGTTAGGGCACCTCGACCAAATGAGTTAAGTAAGGTTAGAACTGTGACCAACCACGCAGTTACTTGAGTATTTAGTATCTTTCTGATCTCTCTCCGGTTGTCACTAGAATCAATTTTATTTTAATTTTAATTTTTGACGTTCAAAAGTGCCTTTAATGTGCCTACTTGAAATAAATGATTTGACTTTGACTTTGACATTTGTTTATTTAGTATAATTATTTAGGACTCCAAAGTAGGAATTATTTGAGGTTCTCAAAAAGAAGCTCAATCAGTAACATTTTTAGAAGCGCAAAATGGGAATTATTTGAGGTGTAATTAAATTCGTGTGCTTTGAGACCTTTTAAGATTATAGTAGGTACTATATTGCAGCGTGCAATCAATAGTGTTATGAAACTAAACTCGCCAAATTGCACTGATTCAGAAAATTAAGGCTCGTCGAAAGATGCAACGCACTAATCGAATCCAATTAGGATTCCCTCAATATTGCGTTCGCTCTATGTTCATGACCATGTTACATCACATGATACACCACTAGTTACGTTCCACGTTGTACTCGTATCACCACAATCAATCTGCCTAGCCTTTTCTCTATTAGTTCGGGTTGGCTTCTAGGCTAACCGGATGCAATTGAATAACCACTGCGCCAAGCGACGGCACGTACGGACGCGGCTGTGGTCATCATGTGCACGGGAATTTGTTTTCAAAATGGTCAGATATAGGTTTTGGCGATAGTACCACCTCGTACAGTATAATTGCATCTATATCCCCCACTTAATCAGAAGAGGCGTGGTTTAAACACCTGATATAATGAGTTCCACCTAGCCACGTTTTAAAGATGGCGATTAAGCGCCAATTTCTCAAAACAAAAAGTGTGCAATTTTTCATTTTTTTCCTGCGAACACGTTTTTAACGAACACGATGCGAGTGGTTATTATGCGTAATATCCATGGCAAATTACCCTGTATCGACAGGCTACATCTTTATATAGGGCATTTTATAGTTCGCGTGAAAATAAAAAATAAGCGACTTTGAAAAAAGTTTTTTTTTTGTACAGCAAACTACAAACTACCCGAGGCTGTCAAATTTTCTCAATCAACCTTGAACCTAATGCTTTAGCGATAAAGTTGAAAATCTATTAAAGGACAGATTGTTGTAGCTTGATGTGCTGGTCTGTACCAAAAAAAAAGTCAGTTTAGCGTTTTCCCAACTATGTTGGGGTCAGCTTCCAGTCTAACCGGGTGCAGCTGGATAATAATGCTTTACATGAAGTGACTGCCTATCTGATCTCCACAACCCTGTTAACGTGTAACACGATACTCCTTGGCAAGACTGGTTATTAGACTTTCAGGCTTCTGACTACCCGTACTGACAAAGATCTGTAAAGACAGCTGGGAGCACCTTCTAACGTGCTCTCCGAGCTACGGATGGCTCTGTACGGTATATTATGGATGGTCACCTATCCACGGACCGACCTCGGCAAGCATTGCTTAACCTTGAAGATCGAATCGCACCCTAATAGCGTAACATCTGAATCATTTTGAAGGATATTGCATATCCATTGCTTCATATGTTCGAAAAATTTGTCCGCTCAACAACGTAAATAACGCAATGAATGTTGTCGAACTGTCAAAATGAAAGCCATTGCTACTTATAGAGTTTTACGCAATTACCCCGCAGTGCGACTGTTAATATTTAGCCATGAGCACCATTGTATACGATCCTTTCTATAATTTCTTGTCAATCCAGGTATCGATTGCTAAATCTCTCCTACACCTAGGTAATTATGAGTTGTAATGAGGTCGGTACTCAAAACCACTCCTCGAAAGAACGTGATGGGTTAAAGATTAAACCATACGAATCACGAACTATGAGGCACTAAAATGGAAACGCGACTTTAACAGCGTCGTTTAGTGTTCATTGATGTAGCTATCAAAGTTATTTGACCCTCATGATGAGGGGATTGTGGTTAAGTAATAACAGCTGCACGGGTCGAGTGATCAGGTTAAGCTACGCTTGCCGCGGTTGGTCCGTGGATGGGTGACCATCTTTACATACCAAGACCCCTCCGTGCTTCGGAAAGCACGTTAAGTCGTTGGTCCCGGTTATCATTCGTAGATCTTTGCCAGTCTGAGCCTGAAAGTCTGACAGCCAGTCTTACCAAGGGGTATCGTATTACCCAGTCACTGGATTGTGAAGGTCAGATCGGCAGTCGCTTCATGTAAAATACTGGTATTCAGCTGCATTCGGTTAGACTGGAAGCTGACCCCAATGGGAAAAGGCGAGGCAGATGATGATGAGGGGATTACCAATGTTAGAGATTTGAAATACGGTTTCCTTTAAGAATGGTTTTATCATAATTAATAACGACTGTCATGAAGATTTTGTCATTTTCAACAGTATTTAACGTCAAGGTGTCAAAAAACACTGTATATTGGTTGTGGACAGTCGTTATTGTATGTAAAGGGAGTGATGACCCTGACAGATGAGACTTAAGACTTAGGTCACAGGCGCTTTACTTTATCTAAATTATTTCATCACCACTGCTCTCAAAAAGATGAAGGAAAACATCGTGAGGAAACCGGCATGTCCTAGAATCAAAAATTCGAAGACGTCGTGTGACATCTAGCAACCTGAACTGGCCCGTGTGGTAGATTACGGCCCACACCCTCCCGAAGAGAAGAGGCCTGTGTCCCAGCAGTGGGAACATTATTGGCTGATTATGTTTATGCAAGTCGGACTAATAGACGACTACTTTTGTTTATCGTGTCGTCTCCGTCTCGTATGTTATAAAATTGCTTGCATTTTTAATCGTGCTCATTACGTCAGTCGATCATCGGCGCTGCTCAGTTATGAGCCGCGACGCTGTCAAAGGATCAAGATATTGATACCTCGCACAACGCATGTAATTTCATACGCCCAGGGGAATTTCAACTTGAATTTTTGCAGGTTATTTTTCATTTTCTGGTTTACTGGTCAGTTATGTGGTTTTTGAGAGGAAATTGACAGGTGTTTAAGATTTTTTTGTTGAGTATTCAATTGCAAAGGCATATGAAATTATTTTTAATAATAATATATTATATTATATAGGTACCTCATCATCTGCCTAGCCATTTCCCAACTATGTTGGGGTAGGCTTCCAGTCTAACCGGATACAGCTGAATATCAGTATTTTACATGGAGTGATTGCCTATCTGACCTCCACAACCCAGTTACTGGGTAATACGATACCCTTGGTAAGACTGGTTGTCAGACTTTCGGACTTCTGACGAGCCGTAACAACTGTTAAAGATCCACGAATGACAGCCGGCATTCATGTAGTTTAGTCATTTAGTTTTTGGCCACTGACTTCCGAAATTAAACTTATTTTTCACTATTTAGTGTTTTTTATTTGTAAAAAAAAAAACACTTTCTATTTGTACCTACCCCACACAACTTCTAATAACACTACTTGCTATGTAAATATCAGTGACAGGAAGTTATTAAAACGTCATCAATATAAACTAAGTGAAAAAAAAAGTCGTATTATTGAAACTAACTCAAAAACTACCCAAGCAAACTTAATAAAATTTATATGGGACCACCCCTGAGGAATACCTTATCCATTAAAAAAATAATATTGCTTGGCTTATGAATAACGGAGTTTTGAGGTAAAAAATATTTTTTTTTTTTAACTAATTGAGAACCTCCTCCTTTTTTGAAGTCGGTTAAAAACAGTGAGCCAACATAAGCTACTAACGGTCAGTAAGTTATACTAACGAATGAATAAAACAGCGCATAATCTTTCGCGTCAGTAATAATATCCTATGTTAACTACGTGTCGTAACTATTTGCACTTCACAAGATATTCCTGAAGATAGTTTTAACTGTTGAGACTAATTTTCTGCTCATTTGGAATGTGATTTGTTAGTCACTTTAAATTTGCCGCCACTTGCTTATATTATGATAGCCAATCTAGAATTATTCTCAGCCAGTTTTATGCAGTTCAGTCTAACTTGTTAGAACTGTATACTTAAGGGGATGCGTTAAGGTAGGTTTCTTAGATTTTTTGCAATTTCCAGGTCAGTGTCAGGATGTATCATTAATTAAAATCCTACTAATATTATGAACGCGAAAGTTTGTATGTATGGATGGATGGATGTTTGTTACTCTTTCACGCCAAAAGTGTCCAGGGATATTATATTATATTATATTATATTATATTATATATTCTATACATTATTGTTAAGCTGACTTTGCCATGATTTCCAAATCATGTGTTAAATTCCTGAAAACAAAAAGAGGGTGTGACCACACGGTAGAAGGGAACCGAGTATACACGATTCAGCGTCACCGACCGACTAGAGCCGAGTGTACCCGATTCACCGTCACCGACCCGAGAGTGACGGTTCAGTTTCGTTCACTGTTCAGAAAGAACGCATAAATGCGAAGAAGAAAAGAAGATTTTACCTCAAAAATGAATTCGCCTTCCAACCTGAGAGCTGTGACTTAGAACCTTAGAGATAAAATTAAGGTACAGGAAGCCAAAAATCTTCGAAAGTCGAGGTCGCCTAAATCTTCTCCGTAGGTACGAAGTTCAATTATTAATATTCACCAACATCCAACCTTTCTTCACACCCTATATTAATCCACGATATAAATAAACTACGCATCAAAACACAACATGATCGTATATTTAGGTACACTAAACCCACGTTTATAGTACCCCTGGCATTAAAACGACTCCGGTTAAGTAAGCCTACCACCTAATCCTATAATTTTCAGCTTTCATACCGCGTTTCATTGCCATACAAGACAGGGTTTTAAACAGACAGACGGACAAACATGACACTCACATAAACATGTAGAGGTTATGGCCAGGATGCAGAGGAATGAGTAAATGGAGGAATGACGAGGCGAGAGGCATTTGTTTAGAACGTGTATGGTCCTTTCATTGAGATGACAGAATTTCATTACACAAAAGTAGGTACTCTTTCACGTTTTGGTATTGACATTCTGATGCTTTAAAATTTTTCCTAACTAGCAAGCTATTTTTACATTATTATTTTATGTTAGTTTTAATCTAAATAAAGTAATCTATTCTGTAAAAAATATCACCGTGAAAACATAGGTGAAGTTAGCTAGAAGTGACCTGTTATTCCACCTGATGTTAGAGAATTGACACTAGTGATTAAGTTCACATCACCTAAGTTTTCACGGTGAGATTTTTACAGAATAGACCAGCTGTTCTAGTGGGATTGCGGTTATATTCGCGATTTCAATCATACACATAATTATGTTCATTCACACCTTACACATTTGGTAAGTGGAATTCGCAGTATCTGTATGATTACCCCATTTACTTCATCATTACAGCCGAAAGACATCCACTACTGGATAGAGGCCTCCACCAAGTATCGCCACTTCGTTCGGTTCTGTGCTTCTTAAATCCAGCGGATTCCTGGGGCTTTCAAAAGGTCATCGGTCCACCTTGTAAGAGGAGGCCTTCCAACGCTACGTGTTTACTACTCCAGAACCTTTCGCCCCCATTGGCCATCTATTCTGAGAGCAATGTGCCTTGTCCACTGCCACTTAAGTTTCCCAATTCTTCGAGCTACGTCGGTTACCTTGATTCTCCATTTACTTATTAATCTGTAATCTCGTTCAATGCCAAGGCTTTACGAGTGTTATACTAGTAGTTAAAGTAATAGCAGAAATACGGCTCAAGTGTTGTTGGCTTAACGACTTGTCAATTTAACTGAAGATATTATTGATGCTATAATAAAATTCTCGCTGATAATAATAATATTATAATGCTACACTTTATAATTACAGGATTGTGCTGAGATAGTGCAAAACTTGTTTTTAACTGCATGGCTTTATGGTTATGATCATTAAAGGTGAGATGAAGTTTCAGAAATACGGGATGTTGATAATATCAGTTTGAAACAAAATATAGGATTGTTTGAATACTGTAAGTACCACAATAGTACATACTGGAAACATTTTTAACTAATGCGTAAACTGCAACCATGATTTCAGAATACGATTCTAGACCGCATGGTGTATAAATGTTTCATCGGTTTTAAAAAAAAGTTGGAGAACCATGTAAGGTTTCGGCCAATTTAATTACTGTGTTCTTCTAGACCACGACATGATGTTAACACCATGACCACCGCTATACCAGGCATACCAGCTGTGGTTGAGTACCCCAAAACCTGAACCCTAATAATGGCAAATTACACTCACTACCTAACTTTTAAAAAAACCCTATCACTTTTACTCTGATCCAATGTATTAGTGCCCTCTCCCACATCCCTCTCGCACGTGTCGTGATTACATGTGCATCCGGAGGTGTAACTTTATGCAATAGTCCAATTTGTGACAACGTGACTCACGTGAGGCGGCGCGAGATACAGGGGGTTACGGGAATACATAAAAAGATATAAGAAAGGGGAATACCCTATTTACAAGACCTGTTGCCAAAGGTGATGCTTGTTAGATCACTGAAAAGGTAGGAGTTGTAGGAAATATATTGAAGAATCCTAGAACCTAATGTATGAAATTGCATTGTCAAACATAAAGGATACAGCGAAAGAATAATATAAATTTGATGTTACGGCTGTGTGGCTTGGAAAATGAGACTGCGACTAGATTTTGAACGTTTTAAATTACTGGAATACGGGCCCAGATCTCAGTCTCAATCTGTCAAAAATACCTCTAATTTCCCTACCGTTTTGACAAGTTTTTGACATTGATTGTCGCTTAGATGAGATTGCGACTAGATTTTTAACATTACGGAATTGGCCTTTTGATATTCAATTCTTTTCGGCATCTCCCTGTAAATCACTATACTGCTATATCTACTTGGTTGTGACAGATTGAGTGGCCAGTAATCTGATTGTGTTAACTGCATTGCCGGAGTCGCGCGGTGCATGTTATGGAGTGCCCTGGCCGACAGGGGAACTGGTGCCGAGATTTAATACGATAGACACCTGTATAGCCTGTCTGGGTGTTATGGATATGTGATAACAGGCTGAGGAGACTTTTAAAATGTGCATTTGTGTGATGTAATACAATGATGCCTAGTCAGGCTATAATGTTCCCACTGCTGGGACAGATTCCTTCTCTCTTCGAGAAGGAGTGGGCTATAATCTACCACGCGGGCCCAGTGCGGGTAGGCATACAATGATGCGATGTGTATGATCTGTAGCAGTGTTCATAATCTCAGATAATTTACATTCCAGCGCCACTTAATCAGTTACGAGTATCTACTTTAGTGAAACGTATTCTAAGTTGATTTTTGAGTGACCATTTGTAACAAAAAGGTCCTAAAAAGTTTTTGGTTGCATTGGATTTTGAACTTTGTTAATAATGAAATTTAGTTTGTTGTTCCATAACTTGAAAATTAAGAAATGGGCATTCTGGACATGAAACTCTAGACTTTCCGTGTCACCTAGGATTTCTAGTTTCCAAAATTGTCAAAGATAATATAAAGATGTTACGGTGATCATCAGGCTTTTTGCCCTTTCTCATAATTTCTCATTCCCCATGAAGGAAATGTCTAAGATTTCCATATAGATGTCGCAGCCAACTGGTTTATTTAGCCGTTTAGTTAACCGCCTAGCCTTTTAACTAAACTTCAGCCGTTGAACTAGGTTGGAACTGTACTGCGACCAATCACGTCCGAGCCGAATTGGTCGCAGTAACTAAGCCAGGGCACCCCGACCAAATGTGTTAGGTTAGAACTGTGATCAACCGCGTGCGAGCACTACTTCCAAAGGCCAGGCGGTTGACTAAACGGCTAATTTAACCAGTTGGCTGCGACATAGATTAGACACCTTATAAAGTGTCTTAAACGAATGAAAGTTTCAAGTACTACCCAACAACAGCAGTAAAATTAGCTTATCAACACCCCAATAAGGAAATCCAATAGATATTATGTACTTAATAAAAACACCACAAGCAAATTTTCCGTCATCGAGTCAGTTTCCGGCCGTCTACCGTCGATTCTACTAAGAGTAGGTACTTTCTATCAAACCCCGTTGAATACCAACTAGGCTATTACGTCTAATACTATTTTAAACTTTCCCGTCTCATTCGGTGAAAGTATATACTTAGGCTTCGAATGTTATGAGGTACTAGAACCTCGATAACTATCGATATAAGATCAAATTCATGATTCCTGGAAGACTTTTGATTGGTAAGCTGAGTATAACGGCACGGCACGGCTGACGGCACGGTTGGCGCAGTGGTTAAGCGATTGACTGCTGCGCTGCGTGTCACGGGTTCGATTCCCGCACGGAACAAATATTTGTATGACCTACATGTATTTGTTCCGAGTCTGGGTGTTTTTCTATCTATAATATGTATGTATTTACAAAAAAAAAATGTATTTAAGTAGTTTATCAGCCATCTTGTTACCATAACACAAGCATTAGGTTGATTAGCTTGGGCACGAAAAAAAAATCAGCTGTTCCCTACATTTATGTTCGCATAACATAACTCGTCAAAATGTAGGGAGCAGCTGATTTTTTTTCGCGATTTCAGGTTTGGTCCCATAGTAAAAGTTGTTCATAATGATGAGTACAATGACCTCTTAAGAGATTATTGGTGTTTTACAAATAACCCTGTATATTATAGACTGGAGCAATTACTTGTAGTATAACATGGAGCATTCGGCGTTTTACAATTTTATCGAAATGCGAAAGAAAATACATTTATTTACGACAAACATGACGCACAAAAAAGAACACAAACATTAAAAAAATTATAACAACTTGGGGTAAACATGCGTCACATCCACGCGAAAACAGCGTGTTGCTGTTCGATTTGGGATATGCCTATGTTCAGCAAAATATGAGCTGATTGACTTGTGTAGGCTTGACCTTTATCTCCTAGTTTATATTGCCTTAGCCCTTTCCTTGCATCCTATAAACACAGTTCGCACGGTATCTAGTGACTGCAGATAAGGACAACCTTCAGGCGTTAGGTATCGGACACTGCGATGAGGGGCTGCGTCTTTGAAACCTTATCCGTTAACAGCGTAAGCGTTGTGTTTGATACCAAGGTTCAAAAACTTACTGTGGGAGTATACTTGACCGGCTAACTTTGTAATTGTGAGTTATTCCTATATTTCGGACCTAAACTAACTCGACATTATGAAAGTGAACGTAGTAAAAGGAGTATGTAAGGGTTGTGTTCTGGGTAGCGGGAACGTCCGAAAGGGTTACCGCTGCCCTGGAACATAAAGGGCTAACTCAAACTCAAATCATTTATTTCAATTAAACCATTTACAGGCACTTTTGAATTGTCAAAATTAAATAGTCGGTCAGTTAGTCAGAAAGTTGAAGCTAGTTAGGAAGCTAGCTAAGGAAGGAACACGGGTGGGTTTTAGTCAGTAAGAGTCTGACACTCCCTTCTGCTCCACCCAGAGCGGGAGGAGTCATTTGATGATTTCCCATCATGAAAAAAAAAAAAACATTTTGCCTACCTACCCCCATAAAAGAAGACGTGATTATTACTATCAGGCAAAATGTGAATAATCGGAATATAATTTTCCTTCTACTGAGAAACAGGCTTCCTCCCTGTGAGAGGTAGTTGACTGCACTTCACCACGCGGGCACAGCAGTGTAGCAGTGCTAGTTGGTTGATGTCATATGACCTTGAATTTTCTGTTTTATCACAATATTTTTCTTCAACGTCTTGAGAGACGTAGGCTATGCAAATTAGTTGCACAATATTAAGTAAAATGCAGTATCTGTCGAGTAGTACAGGCACGATATTTGTGAATGAATTTATTAACAGAAAAAATCAGTAGAATCTTTGTTTATTTGCCCAAATCGTGAGCATTCAATACACTGATGTGAGTTTATCATTAGCGACAAACTAAAATCCTTTGCATGTTAAACTAAAATATAAACAAAATAGTATTTTTTTATCAAATATTGGAAAACCCGTTACGTTTATCTACGATACCTTTGCGGTTTTTTGCATCATCAAAAATAAATAAATGATGGTCTTAGAAATTGACGTCATAGGTGACAATTTGGGATAACAGTAAGTATGATGGTGTAAATAAAGGTCAATTTAGCTTACATGTATAAAATCACGATTTATCTACCGAGGATTTACAGAGGATTAACAATGAAATTCAAACCGTGTCGAAATAGTTCTTGAAACCGCATTTATCTTGAAGGAGGTTTAATATTAAGGTTAGTAATATTTTGCTTCCTGATAGCTACAATAAACCTGTCTTAAAGCATAATCAGTCTACTCGTATAACGATTCCCACTACTAGGACACAAGTCTACTCTCTGTGAGAGGGAGTGGGCCATAATCCACCACGCGAGCCTAGTGCGGGTTGGCGGATGTCACATATCTGACAGATAGATTCGCCGTCACCCTAATATTTTTCCCTCACACAACACACTTTCTATCAGAATCCAAGAAAGAAAGATTTCGAAGGAAATTGCTAATACATTGCATTGGCGAGATGACAATTGTTTAAAAAATTCCTCTGCTCAACGTCATAAATAACGCAATTAATGTGGTTGACTGTCATAAAAATGAAAGGCATGGCCATTGTAAGTATGTGCCGCAGTTCCCCGGAAGATTGACTATCCCTTTATGATGGCATGTGTCACTTAAGACACCAAATCGGCAAAACCACGCATACCTTGGAAGCACTTGCGACCAGTTTGCGACCGCGGCTCTGACCGCAACGGATCGCGTTACTTACGGTATTTACAAGCGATCGCATGTTTATATGATACGGCGATTTGGGGTTGCATGTGGTAAATTAAATTGCTTTTATTGGGCAGCGTATAGTTTAGCGGACGTCAATGTTAACAGTTTAGCCGTGAAAGCTTCTTTATTTCGTAGCAGTAACGCCAGTTTCTCGGTCTAAAAAGACAAGACAAAATTCGGAACACCATGTTGCGTTCCAAAACGGGTTTAAAGACGCAGGCAAGAAGGGTGCCAGGCTCAAATGGGGTCCTATCAGCCGCATGCAGGATGACCGATTGGCAAAAGTCTGCACAAAATGTGTACCTGAAGATGGACGGCGCCGCCGAGGTCGGCCCAGAAAACCGGTGGCGAGATGACCAGGGGGTCTATTCCGAAGTAGTATCGGCCGAACGTTCGGCCGTTTCCTGCTACGAAGTTACTATTTGGTTCGTTCGGTTCCGATCCTACACTCCTACACTCTTTCGAATATTGACTATGGTCCCGACCCAACTGAGCCGATCCGAACTTTTTTCGCATTTTTCAATAATATTCGGTTCGGCCATGTGTCGGTCCGATCCGAACATTCGCACTTTGCACTTCGGAGTAGGCTCAGCCGGTCGATTCTGTAAAAATCTCACCGTGAAAACTCAAGTGAAGTGAGTTGTCAGTAGTGTCAATCCCTAGCATTATTTGGAATGACAGCTCACTCCACGCTCACTTCACTTAAGCTTTCACGGTGATATGGTTACAGAATCGCACTGCTGGACGCGTACCGCTAGGACTGGTTCGAGGTTGCGCGGAAAAAGAGTTCCTGTAAGGACTTGGATGAGGCCTTTGCCCAGCAGGAACAGATAAAATTGTCATTTATTCAAATTAGCCTGAGAATCAGCTACATAAGAACGCCCTCCAACACTTCCTAGTGCTTGAGCTGGGAAGAAGAAGTAGCGCAACAAACTCCAGCAGCAATACAATAACTTGACAATAGATTATTTAACCTTCCATTGGAAATCGGTGAAATCGGAGAAAAACACTTTCAGAACAGCGCACAGTGTTCTAAAACAACGACTAGTGTGCCTAATTGTGACTAGTCTTTTCACTTTTCTAAGTGTGTTAGCTATTGTTTTGAAATACTCAATTTACTAGAGGAAAACTTTCACTAACATCGTAACCTGGTAGCCTTCCTAAAATTACTGAATAAATATTAATCTGCTGTGTCAATGATGATATGGTTAGAAAGGGGGTGACTACCGAGATGACGACTAATAGAGAAGTATGGAAGAAAAAGACGTTGCACCGACCCAAATAAATTGGGATACGGGCAGGACTGTCTGGCTTTTCTCAACTATGTTGGGGTCGTCTTCCAGTCTAACCAGATGAAGCTGAATATCAGTATTTTACGTGGAGCGACTACCTATCTGACCTCCACAACCCAGTTACAGGGAAAAACGATACCCTACTAGGACTGCTGTTGTCAGACTTTTTGGCATCTGACGAACCGTAATGACTGTCAAAGATCGACGAATGACAGCCGAAACCAACGGCGTATCGTGCTTTACCGGTGCGGCTGTTATTATTTAGCTAGGAGCCACTGAACATTTAATATATCACAAAAAAATCTTCACAAAATCTATAAGGATTACTTAGCCTTTCTTCAAGAAATAATTATGTTTATAAAGTAGTATTACTGAGTAGTATTTCCGGCATGTCCTAGAACCGAACATTCGAAGACATGTGACATCTGACGGTGACTGCACGGTTGGCGCAGTGGTTAAGCGATTGGCTGCTGCGCTGCGTGTCGCGGGTTCGATTCCCGCACGGAACAAATATTTGTATGACCTACATGTATTTGTTTCGAGTCTGGGTTCTTTTCTATCTATAATATGTATGTATTTACAAAAAAAAAATGTATATAAGTAGTTTATCTACCATAACACAAGCATTAGGTTGCTTAGCTTGGGACTAGATGGCGCTGTGTGAAATGTCCAGGGATATTTATTTATTTATTTATCTAGGTATTAACCCGCACTGGGCCCGCGTGGTGGATTATGGCCCCCTCCCTCTCACCGAGAGGAGGCCTGTGTTCCAGATGTGGGAACATTATAGGCTTATTATGCTAAAGTATAGTATTACAGCTGTTGCATTAAAGTAACTATTTACTTGTGTAAGTGTGTGTGACGTATCTAACTCCTGCTTAAATTCTAGCTTCTAGCTACTTTCGAATGACGGCTTTATTTCCTTATTGATTTATATTTGCAAATCAAATGGTTTTATATTATTTTCTTTATGGCTGAAACATAAAAGAAATGGTTTTCGATCGTAAATATTGAGATTTTATTGTGAACTAGTTTTTGTTAGCGACTGTACTCGCATTTCAGATCTTTTGTCATTTTCAGCTTATTGTGAAAAGTCTGAGCAGCTATCAACATACCGGTTTCTGGAACCTGGTTTTAAAGGGTTTAGGAGCCACAGAAGTACATACACTTGAAAAAACAATTTAACGATGACTTAGTACTCTTAGGCTTCCCAAAGAGGCTGTATGTATCTTTAGATCGTTTGCATTACAATCTAAGCCTTAATCTGTCAAAAATCCTCTAATTTAGGGTCTAACTTTTTGTCAAGTTTTTGTCAATGATTTGTACAGACGCCAGCACATCAAGGTACCCGAAACTGTCAAATTTTCCCGATCAATCTTGAACCTTAATGCTTCAGCAATAAAGTTGAAAATCTCTTAAAGAAATTTGACAGATTGTAGTGCAGACGCCAGCACATCAAGCTACCCAAAACTGTCAAATTTTCCCAATCAACCTCGAACCTAATGCTTTAGCGATAAAGTTGAAAATGTATTTAAGAAATTTGACAGATTGTAGTAGCTTGATGTGCTGGCGTACTGTACGGACGCCAGCAGGTCAACCTACCCGAAACTGTCAGATTTTCCCAATGAACATTGAACCTAATGCTTTAGCGATAAAGTTGAAAATGTATTAGAGAAATTTGACATATAGTAGTAGCTTGATGTGCTGGCGTCTGTACATGAAACTGTTCAAACCCAAGAATTTGAACTGTTTTGTGTACGAAAATTGGCTACTTATAAGATAACATACAAACATATCCCATTGTCAATGCAGACGTAGTCAACTTCAATAAAACCGTAACAATTTGTTCGAACAAGTAAATCAAATAAAGATATAAATAATATTGAAATCGATATGTTTTACGAACACAATGCTCTGGCACCCGCAAGTACGCACCTGGTCTGTTTATTGACACGATCAGTTTCATAATGTTTATAAATATTATTAAACATTGAATGTTGTATAATACTTTCTATACTTGAAATTCAATGAGGTACTTCATATCTAAGGATATCATAAAATTGGATAAGATATTGGATGTAAATAAAATCGTCTCGAAGATCGTATTTCCTATTTCTCACAATCGAGTGTTACCTACATCAAAATCAACAGTCATTTATTCATACTAGGCTGAGAATCAGCACTTTTTGAACGTCAAAATTACCTATGACAGTCCCCCAAGACCGCCGCCGTTCACCACTTCCTAGTTATTTAGCTGGGAAGAAGAAGTGGCGCAACAAACCCCCCAGCAGCACAGCTGTCTGTTCAGTTAAAAGAAGAACTGGATTCTATGTATGCAAAGTACTTAACATTACGAAACACAAAACGTTAATTATTTGTCATATATTAGCTAGCACACGCCAATCACTATCGATCAGTGAATCAGACAACAAATCATTATGGCAATAGAATTTGAAGTGCCGTATTGCATCCGCAATAATACAAGCTGTACCAAATCTTAGAACTGTCCTTATTCTGTATATGTTTGTACCTAACATATCGATATTACTGCCAAGTGAGGTGAATGTGCCAACCCCTGCACTGCGATTCTGTAACCATCTCACCGTGAAAACTTAGGTGAAGTGAGCGTGGAGTGAGCTGTCATTCCAACTAATGTTAGGGATTGACACTGTTGTCAGCTCACTCTAAGCACACTTCACCTAATTTTTCACGGTGAGATTTTTACAGAATCGATCGGCTGATATTATAATACAGCGAAAGACCAACATTCTTTAGGTTAGTCTAGTCAGTAGTTATTCTTCGGGAGACATAACTACAAGCTGGGGCAAGGCACTTTTTGGGAATTCATTACAATCGGTGGGAGAGTGTCCAGTCTGGAGACGAGCTCTACAGAGTCGCACGGAGGCGGAGTGCCGCTCTTCCCCTCCGGGGGAACCGACCTAAACCTAATATTTAACATAATTAGGAAAAACTAAAATTTTATCAGCCTAGGGTATTTTAGGAACAGTCACATTATTATAGTCTGGAGTTTCCCAAGACTGCGGTGGCTGCCACATGGCGTCCGTAATTTACAGTCAAATGACGTCACGGAAACATTATTTATGAAAAGTTGGTATACATTTTTTGACACCGTAAAGTCCCCGCTGCCATCATTTCATGAAGGCCATCATTGCGGCCGTTATGTGGCGGCCACCGGTGTCCTAGGAAACATAAGCAAAAACATTCATGATCACTGCTGCCTACATGCTTGACAAAATCCCTTCACCTTTTACGACTCAAGCGTACATACCAGAGTCTGACACTCCCTCCTGCTCCACCCAGAGCGGGAGGAGTCATTTGATGATATCCCATCCTCAAAAAAAAAAAAAGCGTACATACCAGGGGGTAAATTATTGTCCTAAATCACTAAACCTTTGCTTCAAAAATAAAGCGTATAAAATCAGACTCACTGTTGCCATTAACACCGACCACTCGTCGCTAATAAAATAAAAATTAAAACGAAACATTTTCTTCGAAACGAAACGTCTATAAAACGCTATTTTCGTCATTTCGAGGAAAGTGAGTGTCATAACAGAGATGAATCTCAGAGTACAATGTTGTGCTGTTTTTGAGAAGGAGCTGATGAATTGGTTTTGTGACGGCACGGTTGGCGCAGTGGTTAAGCGATTGACTGCTGCGCTGCGTGTCGGGGGTTCGATTCCCGCACGGAACAAATATTTGTATGACCTACATGTATTTGTTCCGAGTCTGGGTGTTTTTCTATCTATAATATGTATGTATTTACAAAAAAAAATGTATATAAGTAGTTTATCAGCCATCTTGTTACCATAACACAAGCATTAGGTTGCTTAGCTTGGGACTAGATGGCGCTGTGTGAAATGTCCAGGGATATTATTATTATTATTATTTATATAATTAGGAGCGATTAATTGTTTGGAGTGCAATTTATTATTTACTTATTTATTAGTTACTAGCTTCTGCCCGCAGCTTCGCCCGCGTGGATGTCGGAAATTATCCCACGGGAATGTACTAACAGGATCAAATGTATGTGCTTCCCCAGGATGCCATCTATCTCGCGGGCCCTTTGTGGCTAATTACAATAGAAAACCAATTGTGTCTCATTAGTGGTGATTAAGAGGGTACCTATATGATATCTTTACCTAAGTACCTACCTAATTAAAAAAAAATAACCTACCTAAATAAACCTATTTCTGATGATAACTAATCTAAACTCAATAAATAGGCAAAATCCCTAAAAACTAATATCTATACGTATGACTAATCCTACCTAACAGTACTATAAAGTAACCTACGGTCACTACGCACACTAACAAATATACTACCTACCTATACTTTAAAATTGTGGTGGTTTACATCATACATTTCTAACCGCTGCCAAAGGGTGGTAATTAACGGATATAGATCAAACATTATCGAAGTTACATCCGGTGTCCCACAAGGCTCTATCCTTGGGCCGTTATTATTTAACATATTTGTTAATGACATAGGTTATTGTTTTCAAAACACTAAGTTCCTATTATATGCAGATGATCTGAAGGTCTACAAATCCATCAAGACCGTTCACGATTGCATTCTATTACAGCACGACCTGGACAGGCTAACAGACTACTGTCATAGAAACAAACTTAAGCTAAGTATACCAAAATGCAATTACCTTAATTTCACCAAGAACAAGCATATTGTTAACTTCGCGTACTCTCTTTGTCACGTGCCTCTCTTTAAATTAAACTCAATTCGCGATCTCGGTGTTATACTCGATTCCAAACTATGCCTGGATTTACATGTCAACAAAATTGTAAATAAAGCTTACCAACTGTATGGCTTTATTATGCGATCTACCCTTGATTTCAAGAGAACCGCGTCGTATCTCTGCTTGTATAAAGCCCTAGTTCGCTCACAATTGGAGTATGCAGTGTCAGTATGGAACCCCTTCTACAAAAAATATGTGGAAATGGTTGAGAATGTTCAGTACAAATTTTTACGTGGCATGCACTATAGATGCCATAAGTCCTACCTACCTTACTCTCAGTTACTTTGCAAGTACAAGCTTTTGCCCCTTAGCTCTCGAAGAAAATACCTTGAAGCCATTATCTTATATAAAATTGTCAGAAATAAGTTCAACTGTATAAATTTAAATAACATGATTTGTTACGCTGTACCTAGAACCTTTCACAGGTGACAGGTACGTGCAGGTACTCTTTTTGCAGTGAACTCTTGCCGAACTAATTCAGGCGAGCGCTCACCAGTCCGCCGTATGGTTGACTCATATAATAACACTTTTGAAAATATTGATATATTCAATTGTTCAATGAGTACATTCAAAAGCCTCACCCGCTCTTCTTTATTAAATAATATACATGCGTGTACCCTCTCTGAAAATCTTTACTAAGGTCTTATTTTACACTATGTCATCTTTCTCTAAATTTAAACTTTAAACTTTATTAATGCTCATTATATACAATTAATGCAAGTACCGCTACTAAAGCCCCTAGCGATTACACTTTTTTTTTCTCTCCTACACTATCATGTCTACCTGTGGACAGCTTTGTGGGTTATGTTATCACTAAAATGTTTTTTTTTGTGAAATTAGTTGTAAGTTTTTATAATGTAACTGTTTGCTGTTCCTTTAAATAAAAAAATAAAAAATAAAAATAAATTAAAATCTATACCTACGACTTATAAAATTAAACCTAAATAACTCTAAAAACTAAAAGGAATAAAAAGGTCGCACAGATAATACTGCGGGTGACGTAACCTACGACAAACTTATTATTTGCGGTTGGTACAGTAATCGGTCTAGGGATCGAACCGCAAAATTAAGTTTGTTTTTTATTGTATATACTTTTCCGGGATAAAAAGTACCCAGTGTGGTGCCCAGGATATTAAAGAATAATTATACCAAGTTTCATCGTAATCGAACCGGTAGTTTTTGCGTGATGCCTGAACAAACAGACAGACAGACAGACAGACAGACAGACAAAAATTTTTTTAATCAAATTTTTGGGTTCGGTGTCGGTCTAGTAACACCCCCTGCCATTTATTTTTTTGATATTTTTAATGTACAGAATTTTCACTTCTACAGATTTATTATATGTTATTACATATAATAAATCTGTAGAAGTGAAAATTCTACAACACAACAACACCAACAACACAACAACAACAACAGTGCAACAACAACAGTGTTAGGACAACTTAATCTATTGATTAAGTTGTCCTCCACATAAACGTGGAGGAGAAGCGCTGAGTAGGACTCGTCGAGATATCAACCAAGTGTGGACGCTCCAGTACGTCTGGTTGTCTGGGGGTAAAACGGCGATACTGGGATCAGGACGTGGAGCTCCTACTAATGACACCAAAAAAAACCTTTTGTCTCCTGACTAAACTTCTGTATATCGCTCCCCATATCCCCCTCAATCATTAATTGCTTCACTGAATCTCCGTCTGGTTTGAGCGCGGTTTTTTGTTTATATTCTGCGGCAATTAGAGACTACTTAATTAGGCTTTGTTTATCATTAACTAGTGTTTGCCCGCGGCTGTACTCAGGTAGGCGGCTTGATTGATGTTTTAAGGGAATTTGGGAAAAGTATAGGGTGTGAGGTGGGTCTGTCTGCCTGTGTGGCTTTTTAAGGAAAGATTTGCATGTCTGTCTTTAATTCTAAATATAATTTTGAAGGTTATTTGATGATTCACCTGGAGAAATTTCCTTTAAAGGATTTTGTTGTTATCTTTGAAATGATGGTTACTCTCATAGCCTAATGAGAGTAACACCTAATACCTCTAATTCTTGCAAGGTTAATTAGTTTCCAAGAATTTATATTTAAAAAAATGGTGACGTAAAACAGTACACTATCCTCCCATACTATTTGAAAACATTGTAAAATTCAAAGAGTAACCGTGGAGTTTCTTGCCAGCTCTTCTCCATAGGAAACGACAATTGGAACTGTCTGCACTGCCACTTAAGTAGGGCAATTCTTCGGGCTATGTTGGTTACCTTGGTTCTCCTGCGAATCTCTTCACTTCTGATTCGATCGCGTAGGGAAACTCCAATCATAACCCTCCCCATTGCCCTTTGGGTAACTTTTAGCCTTTTAATAAGGCCCATTGTGAGCGACCACGTTTCAGTGCCTTTTATTTAATTATTTTTTTCAATTTTATTTGTATAGAAAGTATTTTCTTGACATTTCCGTACAACCTGATAACGATAAACTATTCTAAACACAAGATTATGTAAGTAAACAACGTTGGTATGTACGTATCTTATCGTGGGTGTATCGAACTTATATCTATGTAGTTTAACGAAATAGATAGGAAATGTGATGGAGTCTCCGATTTGATGAGCACGAGTATTCCATGTTTATTACTTTTTTATGACATTTCATTTATGTAATGTAATCCTTTTGGGATTAATCGAAAACAAAATCAAAACGTAAGACTTGTGAAGGTAGTAACTGATCTCCTTTAACTTAATGTTTGTTTATTTATTTATCTATTTACATCTAGGCTTACAAGATAATCCCAATGCGATAAATGCGCTTTTAGTAACTTAATATAATAGTACTAAGATCTATAACTAATTTTAAGCTATGCTTTCCTTGTGAATGTTATCTCTTTGAAGTTTAGATATGAAAACTTAGGATATTCTGTTTTTTTTTTATTAAGTACGAAATACTCGTTGCCATAGTGGTCGCAAGCGTTACTGCTGAGCATGAGGTCCTGATTTCGATTCCCGAATCGGACATAATATTGTTATTGTGTTTTTGATCAGGAATTTCTTAGTAGCTGTCCGCAGTCTGGTTTTGTGCCCATGTATGCAGCCTATAATGTTCCAGTGGAAACATTATAGGCCTCCTGTCTGTGAGAGGGAGTGAGCCGTAATCCACCACGCGGGCCCAGTGCGGGTTGGTGGATGTCACATGTCTTCGAATTTTTGGTTCTAGGACATACCGGTTTCCTCACAATGTTTTCCTTCACCATTTTGAGAGCAGTGGTGATGAAATAATTCACACAAAGTAAAGCGCCTGTCTGGGTTCGAACCTACGACCGTAAATTGCGGCCACCACTTGACTGCTCCACATTTACCAACAAAATATACATTTAAATGAACAAACATGTACAGTACTCTGTAAGCAACCATATTTAATTAAATGTCAGCATGTAATTACGTTTGCTCTGCTTCATTGATAATACAACAGCCAGGACAGGTAACAAGACAGGTGGCGCCGCCTAGTGGGTTCCCAAGGCGTTACATGTCTTTACAATTAATTTATGTGTGTGCTAAGATTTAATGTTTTTTTGTATGTATAAAAGGATATTTGGATGATAAATATGTGCAAAGAATGGTTTACCTGAAATGATTCGTACGATCAATGCACTATGAGATTTTTAATTAAAGCTATAGTTAAATATTTATTTTAATTTTGCGTAGATTTTTTCTATATTTATTAACTACGTACTTTCTTAGCCGCTTTTTTACGAAGACGACTCCCTAGAAGGACATACAGTGACCTTATTGGTGATGTTCTTCAGAAAGAAAGATCAGGTGCGTAGTACTCGCAACCGGCGCCGGCGTGCGTATTTGACCAGAAGACCGATTCTCGTAATTTAAAACGTTCAAAATCTAGTCGCAGTCTCATCTCGGCGACTAAACAAATGTCAAAAACTTGTCAAAATGTATGTATGGAAATTATAGGTATTTTTGACAGATTGAGACTGAGATCAGACTGTGAACGTTCTTAAAATTACGAGAATTGCCCCTCTGATGTATGAACATAAACGAGGCTACAGCCGATCGATTCTGTAAAAATATCACCGTGAAAAGTTAGGTGAAGTGAGCTTAGAGTGAGCTGTCAATAGTGTCAATCCCTAGCATTAGTTGGAATGATAGCTCAATCCACGTTTACAGAATCGCACTGCTGGAGTACGTAAGGATCGTAGCAGGAGGCGTTCTGTAGTTTCTGCCTACCTCCACAGTAGGGAGTCGTGAAATTAAACGGAATGAAATTACTAATTTCAAAAACTTGTCTTTAAAGTGGTTCCAGTTCAAAGAAATTCTTAATTTAAAAAAATCATTTGCAGAAACAATGTCAAGAATACGTTTTTCTAATAAAAAGTTCAGTTGTGTACACAAGTGTCCGCACACTGTTCCAGAATGTGTGCTCAAGATAAAACCTGCGAACAAATAGTGACAGACAAACATTAAAGCGCATCTGTGCGCGATTATACAGTGACAATACCTCGTGTATGTGCTTAAGTGTACAAAGGAAAGAACTTCTCCACACGGTTTTCGATTTTTACCGTGTAGAGATTTTTGTTGAAATATTTGTATCTAGCTGCGTCTCGTGGTTTCACCCGCATAAGTGTCGATTCCGTGGGAATATCGGGATAAAAAGTATCCTATGTCCTAATCCAGGGGATCTACTCCGAAGTAGTATCGGCCGAATGTTCGGCCGTTTCCTGCTAAGAAGTTACTTTTTGGTTCGGTCGGTTCCGATCCTACACTCCTACACTCTTTCGAATATTGACTATGGTCCCGACCCAACTGAGCCGATCCGAACTTTTTTCGCATTTTTCAATAATATTCGGTTCGGCCATGTATCGGTCCGATCCGAACATTCGCACTTTGCACTTCAGAGTAGGCCCCCAGGACATAAGGTACTTTTCATCCTAGATCGCAGACGAAGTCACAGGCAACAGCTAGTAATATTATAAAGAGGTTAAGAAAAGGACAGAAGATAAATATTAGTTAGTCATCGATATCCGTGAGCTTAGCCCTGTCAAATTAGTCAACGCCTGGCGTAAATTGACGTATTTTTAGTAGGCAATTTTTTAATCACGTGCTGAACTGTCTATGGATTATCTTAATTTGACAGGAATAAACTAATATTTGCCTTCTGTCCTTTTCTTAATGAAATAGAAAGAAAAAGATGCACTGAACTTAAATTTAGTTTAGTTTGTGAACAAGGGAATCGGTGCCAATGGCCTCCTAAACTTAAACATACCTAATAATACATACAATGTATGATTGTAAGTTCTAGGCTATACTTGTCTATCGTGATAACAGCTTTCTTATCTACAATACCAGACAATATGTTAATGTTAACACGTGGAAGCCTGACACGGCCATGTAGTACAATCTTACACCCACCTGTACAGGTAGGCAGGAAGATAGCTTCATCGATTCGGAGAACCAAACTTTAGAGATTATCAACTTAGAAAGAAATATGAGAGTTGGAAATCTTATCAGAAACAAAATTAGGAATTTTAAGGTGCTACCTTTTTTTTTTTTTTTTTGAGGATGGGAAATCATCAAATGACTCCTCCCGCTCTGGGTGGAGCAGAAGGGAGCGTCAGACTCTTACTGACTAAAACCCACCCGTGTTCCTTCCTTAGCCCTTTATGTTCCAGGGCAGCGGTAAACCCTTTCGGATGTTCCCGCTACCCTGGCAGGCATGGGGCCCCGTCGCTTTTGCTGACATCTCTTTGAGGCGCGCGTGGAACACGTACACGCCGTCCGGCACGGGCCAAGTCCTGATCGGACGGAGAGCTACCCATTACTCTCCGCCCGCAGGCCCGCGCCTACGGTGGCCGGGAGTCGTCACGCGGCTCCCGACGCCCGGAGCGTCTCCCGTTTGTTTTGTTTTTACAAAAGACGACCTTGTAATACGTTGGAAACAAAAACGTATCGTGTTTTCTTTTACAGTAGCTTCCCCATACACATCATTAATCCTTCAAGCTGTTTCTGCAGCGCTGGTGCCACAGTGGAACTCGTATTCGTCAATAATGCGATATTTTAATTTTCCATATTGTGAACAGAACGATCATCATCATCTGCCTAGCCTTTTCCTAACTATGTTGGGGTCGGCTTCCAGTCTAACCGGATGCAGCTGAATTCCAGTATTTTACATGGAGCGACTGCCTATCTGACCTCCACAGCCCAGTTACTGGGTAATACGATACCCCTTGGTAAGACTGGTTGTCAGACTTTCGGGCTCCTGACTACCCGTAACGACTGTCAAAGATCCACGAATGACAGCCGGGACCAACGGTTTAACGTGCTTTCCGAGGCACGGAGGGGTCTCGGTATGTAAAGATGGTCCATCCACATTCCAACCGCGGCAAGCGTAGCTTAACCTGACCGATCGACCTGTGCGGCTCTTATTATTTAGCCGAACAATGTCAAAGAAAAATCAAAAGGCGCGAAAACAAATGAATCACTAAATTCGAAACACAAATACACAAGCCTAAATCCTATAATATCCTATTAAAAATATGAATGCGAAAGTTTTAATGAATGGATGGATGGATGTTTGTTACTCTATCACGCAAAAACTACTGAGCGGATTTGGATGAAATTTGATACACAAATAGTTTATAACCAGGATTAACACATAGGATACTTTTAATCTCGATATTCCCACGGGATCGAAACTTATGGGTGACACCACGGGGCGCAGCTAGTTTGAAATAAATTTGAATTTGAAATTCCTAACCAAACGCCAGATATTTGAGATCAAAGTGGCCAGTAAAACGTCAATTTCTTATATACGTAAAGACCTAATATAATGACTTAAAAAAATCTTTTAAAATACATTGTAAAACTAGCAATATAGTAATTTGTTTTATTTTTATGTATGTTTATACTCCACTACATGACGCAGACGCATCGCAGACAGCATTGAGAAAAACTATAATGATGAAGATACCGTACATAATGAAGATCAAAAGATTGCCTTGACTAGCAACATATTTAAATCTGATATTTACAAGCATCTCCATAATTCTTCCAGTAAAATAATATATCTTTCTTTCTCTGTCCGGGAGAAGTTATTTCCTCATCTCTGCATTTTATTAAACGGCATCAATATAAGAAATCGGTCAATGTTTGTTCCTGTATACGTGACATGGAATACATTTTTGTATGTTATGTTGGTAGTATCTTTTGGTGCCGTGTGGTTGGTAAACCCGCACCCTAATTGCATAACACACTATCAAACTCATCTTAATCATTTTGAAGGATATTGCTAATCCCATAGCTTTATATTTTCGAAAGATTCATAAGTATTTTCGAAAGATTCACTACTGCATTGGGATCTTGAAAATTATTAAAAACTTCAAATATTGTAAGATTTACAGTGATTTTAAGTAAAATGAGTACCGACCAAACCTTTATCTAGTAGCCATGACGACCTGTGGCTAGGACAGACTGATGTCAACACGGTTAGCGCAGTGGCTGAGCGATCGGACTGCTGCGCTGCGTGTCGCGGGTTCGATTCCCGCACAGAACAAATATTTGTAAGTCCTACATGTATTTGTTCTGAGTCTGGGTGTTTTTCTATATATAATATGTATGTATTTACAAAAAAAATATATATATATAAGTAGTTTATCAGCCATCTTTTTACCATAACATAAGCATTAGGTTGCTTAGCTTGGGACTAGATGGCGCTGTGTGAAATGTCTAGGGATATTATTATTATTATGACGATCTAAGCAAGACAACAGTGGTTTTCCCATTGATTTTTCCCATAAGAAATCAAGAGGAATACTGAAAATATCAATATTTATTGTCTTAATGCTTCAAGTATACGTTGAATACTGTTGTGAGTTTAGAAATCACTACTTGGGAAAACTATTCATAATTCAATATTAACTAAACTAATTATTTCTAATTCCAGTTAGTAGCATTGCCTAGTTGCCTCTTTCTTCTGTCTGGTTCTCTCTATCTCTCATCTCGGTTTTAGTTAAATTTTGCAAAACTTTGGAAGAAATTCAAGCATGTTAGATACTATCATCTTCATCATCATGCCAAGCCTTTACCCATATGTTGGGGTCAGATACCAGTCTAAGCGGATGCAGCTGAACACCAGTATTTTACAGGGGCGACTGCCTATCTTACCACCACAATCCAGTTACTGGGTAATACGATACTCCTTGTTAAGACTGGTTGTTACCCGTAGCGACTGGTAAAGATTTACGAATGACAGCCTCACCAACGGTTTAACGTGCTTTCCGAGGCACGGAGGGGTCTCGATATGTAAAGATGGTCACCAATCCACAGACCAACCGCGGCAAGCGTAGCTAAACCTGATCGATAAGCCCATGCGCCTATGCGGCTATTATTATTTAGCTTCGGGTTTTCTTCAAAGTCAAATAAAATAATGTTTTTCTATACTCGCTTCTATAACTACATAAGTACAACTTTCTATCTTATAACTAGTTAAAGATAATAAGTATGTTAGTTGTTACTAAGAAAAGTCAATAAGTCAATGACGTAAATTCGCGGAAAGGTGACTCGTTTCAATGCTACTCAACAGCTGATCTGTACTGTAAAAATCTTACACTGAAAACAGAGGGGCAATTCTCGTAATTTTAAGAACGTTCACAGTCTGATCTCAGTGTCAATCTGTAAAAAATACCACTAATCGCCCTAAATTTTTGACAAGTTTTTGACATTGATTGTCGCTGATGAGATGGCGACTAGGTTTTCTACGTGTTTAATTACGGGAATTGGCCTTCTGACGTGAAGTGTGTTGGCATTCCACCTGATGCTAGGAATTGACACTATTGACAGCTCATTTCAAGTTCTCTTCGTATGTTTTCACGGTGAGATTTATGCAGAATATATCGAATCCCTTAGCATCTGGTGGAATGACCGCTCACTTCACCTAAGATTGATTTTTACAGAATAGACTGACGGGGACGGTCTGTCCGGTGACCTATGTATACTATCGCCAAAATCTATATCTGACCACCGTAAAGACTATTCCTGCTTGCAGCGCATATTATTAGTCGACCTAAAAAGGATCCTCTTTTGTTTTACTTACGGACGCAGAGCTGTGGTCATCATGTGCACGGGATTTTGTTTTACAAATGGTCAGAAATAGGTTTTGGCGATAGTACATTAATTTGAGCATAGCCACCCGTGTCTATTTGTAATTGATTACGAGTATTCCAGAATAATTAAAAATTTTCTTAAATTGAAAAGGTGAAAATTAGGATTGGTTTGACAATTTCAAATTCTGCTAACGTATACGTAGTTGTCTTATTTTTCTCAATGACTCAATTATTTGAAAAACATGTCCCTTATCAAAACATCAATAAAGATAGGTGATCCATAAGTACTACATTTTATCCCTCATTGATCAAAAAATTGATTGATTGATATCATATGGTATAGTTTCGATTAGAAAATATTAGACTCGTATGTAATACACTAGAGACGAGAAAGGTACAGGAGATACCACGTGGACTTGTCAGTGATTTGTCAAAAAACTGAATGGCTCGCGACGAAAATCTAAATTGATGAATGATGACGGTATTTTAGGCAATTCAGAATAACAATAAATATTGACCAATGAGATGGTTTGGATGATAAGTTTGTACCAATCTGCTGTCAATTATGTCCTACTTATTGTAAAAATGATTTTCCATACATGACATGACATGTATGACATGACATAAACTTTTCGTATACTTAGCCTAATCATGCCAGCGCCTGCGATTATTATTTAATGTAATACATATGTCATATCATCTGCTTAGCCTTTTCCCATCTATGTTGGGGTCGGCTTCCAGCCTAACCGGATGCAGCTGAATACCAGTATTTTACATGGAGTGACTGCCTATCTGACCTCCACAACCCAGTGACTGGGTAATACGGTACCCCTTGGTAAGACTGGTTGTCAGACTTTCGGGCTACTGACGACCTGTAACGATTGTCAAAGATCCACGAATGACAGCCGGGACCAACGGCTTAACGTGCTTTCCGAGGCACGGAGGCGTCTCGATAATTTAAACCCATCCACAGACCAACCGCAGCAAGCGTAACCAACATAGCCCGAATAATAATATCTGTCTTGGTTTGTGAAAATGTTTACCCATCCACGGATCAACCGCGGCAAGCGTAGCTTAACCTGATCGATCGACCCGTGCGGCAGTTATGTGTTTTAATTTTAATTTTTAGTTTTTAATTTTGAGTTCGATTTTAATTTTATAATTTTTGTGATTTTATTTTATTTTTATTCTATTTTGTACTTTTGACTTGTGTTAAATTTACCTATGGATATTTATCTGAAATAAATGATTTGATATATAGTCAGCCTATAATATTCCCTTTGCTGGGACACAGGCCTCCTTTCTGAGAGGAAGTGAACCGTAATCTACGCGGGCCCAGTGCGGGTTGGTAGATGTTACATGTCTTCGAATTTTTGGTTCTAGGACATGCCGGTTTCGTCACGATTGAGAGGGGCCCGTGGCTAAATAATAACTGCCGGACAGGTCGATCGGTCAGGTTAAGCTACGCTTGCCACGGTTGGTCTGTGGATGGGTTACCATCTTTACATACCGAAACCCCTCCGTGCCTCGGAAAGACCGTTGGTTAGTTAAACCGTTGGTCCCGGCTGTCATTCGTGGCTCTTTGACAGTCGTTACGGGTAGTCAGAAGCCCGAAAGTCTGACAACCTGTCTTACCAAGAGGTATCGTATTACCCAGAACTGGGTTGTGGAGGTCAGATAGGCAGTCGCTCCATGTAAAATACTGGTATTCAACTGTATCCGGTTAGACTGGAAGCCGACCCCAACATAGTTGGGAAAAGGCTAGGCAGATGATGATGTTTTCCTTCACCGTTTTGAGAGCAGTGGTGAAGAAATAATTTACACAAAGTAAAGCGCTTCTCTTGCTTCGAACCTACGACGTAGAACTCGTAAGTCGCTTCCGTTAATACTGGACCACCATTATGTCACTATGTCAGGGCCCTCTTCTTCGTACATAAGCTTAAGCTTTTAAAATACAAAGGTTTATTTAAACATCAAACGGACCAACACAGACTAGAGTGCCTACAAAGTAGGCTCAATAAAATATGGTGTGTGCATACGTGGGTCATATGCGAGCACCGTTATACGATTACTATAGAGTTACCGAACCCCGCGCTGCAAGCCACTTGAAGTGCGTCTCCTTTGTTGTGCGGTTTTTAGGCAGTTATAGCTTCGTTATGACGTGAGTTCTTTTTAGGGTATCCACCTCCACCTTTAGGTACATACAAATCAACTTCAGAAAGTGTGATAAAACCATCATCAAATCAAAAGTCCACTGCTGGACAAAGGCCTCTCCCAGGCTGCGCGGCAACACCCTGTCCTCCATTTTCCAGATCTAGTATTCTAGTTTGTCTCAGCCACCATTATGAAACATCTGTCCTTGGATCGGCTCAGCTCTATCGGCCATAATTACAGCAATGTCATCTTTCACATAACTCATCCACATTTTTTTTGTCATCATTATCTGTCTAGCCTTTTCCCAACTATGTTATGGTCAGTTTCCAGTCTAACCGAAAGCATCTGAATACATACATGGAGCTACCTGCCTATCAGATCTCCATAACCTCCTTTTTTTGTAAAACCTAATATTTAAAGATGACTTCGTTATATACCCTCAATTCTTTCACTCTTGACAAAAAATATTTGAAAAGCACACTCGTCAACGAATCAATAAACAAATTAAATCAAATAACACTTATATTAAACTGAATGCACAGTACTTTATTTGCATAAGAGCAGCCAACAATGAAAGAAAGTGAGCGGCATACAATAATCCCTTCTCTTCAATACACAATGCTTGAAAACCGTACCGTGGAACAATGGACACACGCGCCGTGTCAAGTGTCAGTAACAAGGCATGCTTTCTTCAGAGCACAGACTACATTATAACCCACAAACACCTCACAACATCAACCTTAGAGCTTAGTCACTACGGTTGCTTTTGGCATTAACAGGATATAGATACCTTTGATTTTGAACCACTTGAAAATACGTTCAACTTTTGTATGAACGATATTATGTTATTTCGGGATTGTACGATGTTTAAATAGGGATAAGCAGGAGTGTAGGGTGTCATAACATTAGAGGTTGTATTAGTAAGATTATCGTTGTAGTCGCCTACACGACTTTGTAACAGGAATGTTATGTTATATGATTTTATTAACTGGTTTTCTGGATATCTTTGGAATTAAAGTTATGTCGTGCAAGGTGTAACTGATATGTTATAAACCTACATGGAGTTTTAGTATGGTAACCACTTTGATATTCGATAACAAGTAATAAGGATACGAGATACCTATGGCTCTATTGATGATATAGCTAGAAAGGGGATGACTACCGAGATGAGGACTAACAGAGAAATCATCATCTGCCTAGCCTTTTCCCAACTATGTTGGGGTCGGCTTCCAGTCTAACCGGATGCAGCTGAATACCAGTATTTTACATGGAGCGACTGCCTATCTGCCCTTCACAACCCAGTTACTGGGTAATACGATACCCCTTGGTAAGACTGGTTGTCAGACTTTCGGGCTTCTGACTACCCGTAACGACTGTCAAAGATCCACGAATGACAGCCGGGACCAACGGCTTAACGTGCTTTCCGAGGCACGGAGGGTCTCGGTATGTAAAGATGGTCACCCATCCACAGACCAACCGCGGCAAGCGTAGCTTAACCTGACCGATCGACCTGTGCGGCTGTTATTATTTAGCCACGGGCCCCTTACTAACAGAGAAGTATGGAAGAAAAATACATGTTGCGCCGACACGAAATAAATTGGGATGAGGTGCAAGAGAATGATGATGAATATGATGATGATGATACGGCTCTGTTAATATAATGGGGAATTATGAGTAATATAAAAAAAACTTGAGAGGTGTCAAGGGACACCCGGATGGAACGAAGTTCAAAGAGAGAGAGAGAGACAGAGAAACACGCGCACGCCACACGGCTTACAACTATAGCAAAAAGTGTCGTTCCAACTTTTGGTCTTAATTTTTTCCGTCTAGCCCCCTTTCGCAACGCGCGATAAGGAACTTCGTTCCACTAAACAATGCAAAAGATACTAGCTAGTGTCACAATTAATTATAGTGATGCTCGCAAGATTTACGAGTAAATTATGTAAAACAATTGTATGTCTTTCAAATTAGGTATGTCAATAGTTTTAGACTCGAAATGAACTTAAAATAGTAACTCTTTAAGGGTCGTGGGGCTTAAGCCGTTGGTCCCGGCTGTTATTCGTAGATCTTTGAGAGTCGCCAGAAGCCGGAAAGTCTGACAACCAGTCTTACCAAGTAGCTGAGTTGTGGTTATCAGATAGGCAGTCGCACCATGTATTAGACTGGTATTCAGCTGCATCCGGTTAGACTGGAAGCAGACCCCAATATAGTTGGGACAAGATTAGTCAGATTGATTCTGATTATCCCTCAATGCAATGAAATATCAGAATGAAAGCTATGGTGATTTATGTAATTAGAGTGTACCAACTTGTAGTTCCATACATTGCCTACAGCAAAATTACTCAATAACTGTAGCTAACAATCGATCGATGTTAATTAGTTCTCGTTAACGTTCCTGACATTCAACCTTTGCTGCCGACACCGTTACATTTAACGGGATGAGGTGTTATGCTTTTTGTTAGTGGCCGGTTGGCAGAAGGTTTGCCTTTTGTGTCAGTTTTAATTCTGGTCCAAATAGTTGCATTTATGGTCCCTATGAGTTAAATGACTTTTGCCTCTTATTTTAATTTCAGACAAAAACTGGTGAGTTCTGCTAGCTTCATATTTCTGACTGACAGACTCCGTGACAGTTCAAAAGTGCCCGTAAATGGTTTAATTTAAATAAATGCTTCGAGTTTGAGCAGTACCTAGTCATAGTTTACTTTAAAAAAAACATTTTATAAAAAAAAATTTCAAGACCTGTCCAAAAACAGCAAAAAGCCAACGTCACGCGGTGTTCCCAGGCGGTCACCCATCCAAGTACTGACCGCGCCCGATGTTGCTTAACTTCGGTGATCGGACGAGAACCGGTGTATTCAACGTAGTATGGACGTTGGCGATGAGTATGTTGAAATAGTTGATCCGTTTAAATGTCGTCATTATTTTTGCGTCATTATTTATCGACAAAGCCTATTCAAATGTAAATTCTATGAAATAATTATCTTCCATTAAATATTAATCTCTTTGTAAACACAGCTAATGGAACGGGCCAGAACTATGCCATTCATCATCTGCCTAGCCTTTTCCCAATTATGTTGGGGTCGGCTTCCAGTCTAACCGGAAGCAGCTGAATACCAGTATTTTACATGAAGCGACTGCCTATCTGACCTCCACAACCCAGTTACTGGGTAATACGATACCCCTTGGTAAGACTGGTTGTCAGACTTTCGGGCTTCTGACTACCCGTAACGACTGTCAAAGATCCACGAATGACAGCCGGGACCAACGGCTTAACGTGCTTTCCGAGGCACGGAGGGGTCTCGGTATGTAAAGATGGTCACCCATCCACAAACCAACCGCGGCAAGCGTAGCTTAACCTGACCGATCGACCTGTGCGGCTGTTATTATTTAGCCACGGGCCCCTCGGGAACGGGCCAGAACTATGCAATTAAAACTCTTTATAGTTCTTAGAATCCAAGGCAACAAAAGATATTATAGCAAAAAATTTGACTGTCTGAATTATTACATAAACAATACGGAGGGTCAGTCACCTTTACTTTATTACGTACCAATGTATTTGGTATATTGAGATTACGATATTGATCAACCATTTCAAATTGCTCATCGCCAACGTCCATACTACGTTGAATACACCGGTTCTCGTCCGATCACCGTAGTTAAGCAACATCGGGCGCGGTCAGTACTTGGATGGGTGACCGCCTGGGAACACCGCGTGACGTTGGCTTTTTGCTTTTTTTACATATTTTTTTAGCTCTAGCTCAAAACGGTTCCCTATCCATTTGCATAAAATTTTAAGACCTAATATAACTTGGCATACTTTTGTTTGTCCTAATAACATTTTTGCATAAATTATTTACGCATAACAGATTACGCATAATTTTTTTACGCATAATTTCTCTAATCATAATAATGATTAAGCATAACATTCTAAAGCATACATTTTTTAAGCATAACATTCTAAAGCATAAGTTTATTAAGCATAACAATAATAATAAGGCGTAGTCGACGGAGCCCCGCTTCGCGGGGCCCCTATTTCTGTCTGCAGGGTTTAAAGGAACCTAACACGAAGGGGATGACGGGGGCTCGTTCGCTCGCTCCGCTCGCTCACTTGAGCCCCCGTCATCCCCTTCGAACCTAACCTGTCCGAGTCGGGGTGCCCCAATTCCCGAGCTCGCTTCGCTCGCTCTCGCATCCTCAGTTCTCATTGCCTTTTTACTAAATCGAGATGTGTTAGACCTTGGGGCACCCCGACTCTTGGAAAAAGTGATTCAGAATCGAGTGAAAATAAATACGTAAAAATAACTCTAATTTGTTTCCGTTATTTCTAGTAATTGTATGCCTAAATATTATTATGCTAATAATCATTAGGCCTAGTAACGTTATGCGAATTAAATTTATGCCAAAACAAATTAGCCTTCAAGATAATTATGCCAAAATAAACTGTATGCCAAAAAAAAATATGGCAATGTATTAATAGGGCAAAACAAATTATGCCAAAATCGTTATGCCAAAGTATATTAGGTAAAGGAATATTATGCGAAAAGAAGGGATCCCCTCAAAACAAGCAATTTTAGGAGCCTATTTGAAAACTTCGAGCACTTTAGTAATGAAAAATTAACTGATCCTCTAAAAACTGATTAACCTTCTAATGATAGACACATTTGTTTATTAATTTAATGAACGTCTAAAAATCTTTCTTGCGCTTCTAATGCTGCACACTTTTTTTAATAATTGTCCCTCTTTTTAACCCTCTGGACTTTTCTCTCGGACCAAAAGGGTTAGGTTAGGTTAGAACTGTGACCAACCGCTCGCAAGTCGAGCGAGCGAAGCGAGCGGTGCCTCGGTAGCGGCCGGCGAGCGCTGCATCCAAGTTGGTAGCAGTTACTTGGCTATTATTTATTTATTTAAACTTTTCGCATAAAACGGTACAAAGGCGGACTTGATGCCTTAGGCATTCTCTACCAGTCAACCTAGGGTGGTGAAGAGATTAGATGGCATGGATTGGATGGAGATTAGGTGGATCTAGTATTTTGAGGTTCATAGGAATCATTTGAGGTTCACAAAAGGCGATCATTATATTAAAGTGTTCGATAATATTTTTATGAGCGCATATAATGGGAATTATTAGAGGTACGATTAAATACAATATACCTTTCGCAATTAACTCCATAGAAATTGCAAGGTAAGTATGTCTACAATTATTTACAGTACAATTCTCGCGAATAACTGTACAAATGAATGATGATTGGCAATAATTCCTCACTTTCTATAATTGTTTGGAAACACGCTGACTATTCGATAGTCGGTGCTAATGATGGCAGATTATTTTAACAACCGCGAAATTTTTCGCTGAAATTATACGCTTCGGCGACTTGAATTTGAAGTCATGCATTATTGACGAATGGTTATTTGATAACAAGGGGTCCGTGGCTAAATAATAACAGCCACACATGTCGATCCATCAAGGTAAGCTACACTTGCCGCGGTTGGTCTGGGGATGGGTGACCATATTAACATACCAAGACCCCTCCGTGCCTCGGAAAGCACGTCAAATCTTTGGTCCCGGCTGTCATTTGTGGATCTTAGACAGTCATTACGGGTCGTCAGTAGCCCGAAAGTGACAACCAGTCTTACCAAGGGGTATCGTATTACCCAGTAACTGGGTTGTGGCGGTCAGATAGGCAGTTGCTCCATGTAAAATACTGGTATTCAGCTGCATCCGGTTAGACCGGAAGCCGACCCCAATATATTTGGTAAAAGGCTAGGTAGATGATGATGGTTATTTGATAACATAAACTGGTTATTTGATAATAATAAACTGGAAGTAAGAAGTGAAGGAAGCTCTCGCCACTTACTTATTTAAGAGTATGCGTGGTAAAATACACAACCCAGGCGTTCTACACACGGTTGGGCTGTGTGTATCTGATGGGCACGTGGGGCGGCGGAGGCGGCCGCCGCTGCTGTGGGTGCCGCCCGCTCGCACCACCCTGCTGCAGCACGCGCCGCTGACGCGCGCGCTGCGTACACTCAATACGTTGTCACAACAGATTGACTGCTTCAACTGTACTCTGAGTGAATTCACATGGGTCGCATTTTGTAAAATTAGGTACTCTTAGCTAATAATTGTGTGTAAGTCTAATTGTAAGCTATTATAACTATAACTACACTATTGTATTAGGTAAGCCTGTGATGATAGTGTATGGGTTTAAAAAAAAAAATAAAAAAAAATAACAAGACTCTTTTGAATAAGTCACCCTTTCTTTCACAATAGAATTGGCAGTAGATACAGGGTCATCCTTATAAACCCCGTCGTCCTTCCTTGCTGTCTGTTTTGCGTGGATGTGACGCATATTTTCCCCCAAATTTTTCTTTTCTGTGTTCTTTCTCTGCGTCATTTTTGCCGCAAGTAAACGTATTTTCTTTATTTTTATTTCTTTCCTTGTCAGTCACTCACTGGATACCTGGTCGAGGTAGACCACGGCGGAGGTGGTGTGACGATGTGGTAACATGTGCAGGGCCAACATGGCCACGGATCGCACAAGTCAGGAAGGTTTGGAAGACACCCCCCCCCTCCCCCCCTATGTGTTTGTTATTCCAGCTTATGGCACTCGTGGGTTGCAGCTGAAAATCAGCGTCAGGTGGTACACTTGTGTTGTCATCTGACATTATGCTGAGCTGAGGCCCTTTTGGCATTATAATCTTTGTTTTCTGTTTTTATAGTTTTAAGTTGTCATTTTGTGTAATGCCAATAAATGCATTTTTCTTTCTTTCTTTCAAACAAGGAGAGGCCTTTGCCCAGCAGACACAATATCGGCTAAATAAAAATAATTAAATAGCCATGATCACCAAATCCTTAGCCAAGCGTGATGATGAAAGAAATGTCTCTAACGCTCATCATAATCAGAAAAATAACGTCCACTGCTGGACAAAGGCCCGCAAACAGCATCGAATGTTTGTTGGGAATGTGCAAAGCCTATTTCCAGCAGCTGATTTGATTGGATGAATAAAACGTGTCCATTACTATAAACATGAATTATGTCATAGTAGGTAGTATTCAAGATAATATTCATTGCTGAGTTTCGATTTGAATAATGCATTTAAATAGCCTGCACGAGTGGGGTTACTCTAATGTACAGACGCCAGCACACCAAGCTACTACACTCTGTCAAATGTATTTAATAGAATTTCATCGCTAAAAGGTTCAAGGGAGAAAATTTGACAGTTTCGGGAAGCTTGACGTGCTGTCGTCTGTACGCTGCCTGGGCAATTAGCTCCGCTACCGCTGTCTGGCTAATATTTTCATCTCCACATAAGCTTTTCTAATAAAAACTTTATTATAAAAAAAACAACAGACTTCCAAAAAAAACACGACAAAGTGAAAAATAACTTTAATTTCGGAAGTCGGTGTCAAAAAATTAAAATGCGGAACCAACGACACCATTACGACGACACACATTAAAAAAGTTTTTATTTTTCACTTATTTATTTATTTAATTGTACCTACCCCACACAAACTACTTAGCTATGTAAATATGAGTGACAGGAAGTTATTAAAACATCAGTAATATAAGCTAAGTGGAAAAAAATCGTATTATTGAAGCTAACTCAAAAACTACAAATGGTATGTTTCAAAAATATCTGATGAAATTGAAAAAAAGGCAGTGGGTAATACGATACGGTAAGACGAGCATCTACAGGTTCATTTTCTGATCCATGAATGGTTTACATTTTCGTAACATGCGTTTGGAACAGACTTTACCGAGTTCGTTCAGATAAGATAACTGAAGAAGACTTACAATTTACATATTATGTACAATGTTAGTTATGTAATAGCGTATAAAGTAATTGGTTTATGCTATCTTGAAAGCGAAAGTTTCGCTGAGATTGTCTGCAACCGTTTTTGAGATGCGCTTCCAAATAGATTTATGTTGAAACATTGACTGATTTGTGACTTTGTAAACATACAGACGCCAAGCACATCAAGCTACTTCAATCTGTCAAAGGTCTGTAATAGATTTTCATCTTTAACGCTAAAGCATTAGGTTCAAAGTTGATTGAGAAAATTTGACAGCCTCAGGCAGCTTGATGTGCTGGCGTCTCTACCGCAGTGCGCTTGGGAATCAATCAGTGTTATGTCTAATTAAGTTTTGCTTATTTGGTAAGCTTCAATTAAGATTTTGCTACTTGATTGCAAGCTTATGAGAATCTCACAACAATTTCTAAAAGGTACTACTGCACGTTGTATTTTTAACCGACGAAAAAAAGGAGGAGGTTCTCAATTCGACGCCTAGAATATTTTGTTCTTTTTTTATGTATGACCAATTGACCAAGCATAACTTTATACAGAGTAGTCCGATTTCCTCATCCAGTCTCTCCCAGCCACCTGTCTAGCTGGGGGGTGTCCCACACCACGCTTGCCGTTACGCAGTCGCCACTCCAGGCGAGCTGTTCTGTAAAAATCTCACCGTGAATATTTGGGTGAAGTGAGCTTCAAGTGAGCTGACATTCCACCTGCAGGGATTGACACTATTGACAGCTCACTTTACCTAAGTTTCCATTTTTACAGAATAGGTCTGCAGGACTCGTCGGTGAGTAATACAAAAACAGATGTAAAACGAAAAAAAAAACAAGCAAAAAAAAGAATGAAAATGAAAAAAAAAATGAAACAAATGAATGAAAATGAAAAAAAAGAATGATGCAAATGAATTAAAACAAGCAAATTCTTACGAGATGACCCGCAAGCTATTTGCGCCATTAAAACCGGAAACATACCTGCAACAAGAAAAATCATAATTAAAAATCATGACTAATTACAAAGTGCAGGAAAATCTTCCTGAACATACCGCAATTATGGTAAGGTAGGTAGTTTCGATGTAGGTAAGGAAACCCGCCATACCGCAAGCTTACCGCAGTCAGTAGTAAAGGTATAATTTATTTATTTATACCGGTATTGACGCGTGCCGTAAATCGCAAGGGAGGTGTCATGACTAGATGTGGTTTGACATTGAAATCTGGTGGGTACTGGTGGCGCTACGTACTTTTAAAAGAACTAAACCATAGGGATCGGTTTTATTGAGTTAGAAAGCAAGCTCAGGGCCCTAATTTACTGTGAGCAGTCAATGATTCCTTACTTCGAAACAACGTCAATTGCTTAGCAAATCCGACCAATATCGCGTTAATTTCGCGCAGTTTCGTTCATTGTGTCATAGAGAACGGCACCAGCTACTATATTAGCTACACCAATAACAGAAAACAGCCTGGTGCGATCTGACAGCAGATTACAAGAAGTCTGAAATTAGGTTTCAAACCTAACAACCATATTTTAAGATTTTGTGTTATATTCGCGTAGCAAGTTTAAAAAACATTAAATGTATGAAATATTTATCAAAAATTAAGATAAATGATTGAATGATGTCTCCTTGAAGACCTGCTGCTGGGCAGTTCCTTGCGCCATTTCTTCTTCCTAGCGAAAGCACTAGGAAGTGGTGAAGGGCGGGCGTTTTTGGGAACTGTCTTTGGTCATTTTGACGTTCGAAAAGTGCTGATTCTCAGCCTAATTTGAGTAAATTACTTTTGATTTTAGACCCCAGAAGGTTGACTCCGAGTGCAAGGCAGCTAAATTTTTACCATGGTATGACCTATTTTTATACGGCTCGTGTCGACACGAAAGAGACATGTAATTAATGGACGAAAAACTCTTTATAAAGGACCTTTGAAACATCAGCATTACATTTTCTTTTATGAACTTTCCAGTATATCTACCTCTTTGGTATAGAAAGCTCGGTACGCGTGGGAATACAAGTTACTACACGTACTTGTTAGAACTACCTGCACAAACATGATAGTTTTTATAACTGACAATACAGGTCATGTGCATACACATGATTGGTTCGGATACTTAGAGTTTTCGGATATCGGTGCGGATATTTTTAAAGAGGTTGATTTTTTCGGGTAAAGCATTTCGTCTAGGTTCTGTAGTTTTTGAATTTTTGACCTCACATCTTTCATGCAAAGTCTGTCAGATTTTATTCCATGAATAAAAATTATCTGTCGATTGTAAAATTAGCCCTAAATTACACAGGACCGCAAAATTAACCGCTTCTTTTAATTTTACAACTTAAAGAGTTCCGCAAAGAAGATCACGCCAATTGTGTAATACTTTCTCCATCACAATCCATTCCTTCCAAAAACAAATCCTAATCCATTGCTTCTATGTTTGAAAAATTTCTCTGCTCGCTAAGGTAAATAACGCAATGAATGTTGGCGAATTGTCAAAGCGAAAGGCATGCCAACAGTTAGTGTGTAAAACAATTGCCCCGCAATTTTCATAAGTCAAATAATTTTCATTAAGTATTTACATAAAACCAATCAGCAGAATCTATGGATCCATTAGCAAGAACCAGAACAAAATGCATCCAGCAATTCCTGAGATAATTCCAAACAAATAGACAGACACGACGGGGGACCTTGTTTTATAGGACCTAGTGATTCTGTATTTCCTCGAAACAGGTTCTGGTACAGACGCCAGCAGACCAAGCTACCCGAAACTGTCAAATTTTCCCAATCAACCATGAACCTTAATGATTAAGCGATAAAGATGAAATCTATTAAAGAAATTTGACAGATTGTAGTAGCTTGGTGTGCTGCTACCATAAAGTTTACTCTCTATAAATGTTGTTTTGAAGTATTAGTTTATGGTACGTTTATTTATAAAACATAAATTGTGCTGTTTCTGGTCCTCCTACGCGATCAAAGCTGGAAGTGCAATCGACATTCCAGTTCACTTCTGGGTTATGATATTTTGATTGTGGCCTACTTGTAATAAAAATATGAACGGAAATTGTTTAAGACATTTTATTTGGGATGATGTATTTAATCGAAACTCAAATAATTCCCATTTAACTTTCCTAAAACTATTATTGAACATTCTAATAATGATAGCGCCTCTTTTTATGAACCTCAAATAATTAACTGTTTTGGGGTCCTACAATACTAAATAACCAAGTAACGGCTACCAACTTATATGTAGCGCTTGGCGACGCGCGCCACAGCATAAAAGATGCATGTTTTTGAAGCACCAAAAGTTTTTAAAGGTTCATTCATTTAAAAAAGTGAAGCTCGATTAGTTTTTAGAGGATCAGAAGAATATTTCCCATTTTCTTTTATATATTATTCTAAAATAATAAGTGTATCTCATTGCTCTCTTCTGATACAACCACGTTATAAAAATCTTTTTAATAAATTAACCGTGAAAACTGCTCAAACAACTCACTTTCAAATGTAAAAAAAAAAACGATTTATAAAATGGAATTTTCTCCGATGATTATAAAAATTAAATTAATTGTCATCGTGAGGGCGAAACACAATCCGATAGAAAATCAGAAAGTCATTTTTCATTCATACTTTACCGACACTTTCATTCTTCAATGCTGCACAATCATTCATTCACTCGTTCACTTTAAAGATAACGATGTCGGGAGAGCTGTCGGTGACTTTTATACATAATTATTATTTTATTATGGCAACTTTGACGACTCCATACTGGCTTTACAATGAACATACTTTCTCCGTTTAATTGAATATTTACTGCATACATTGTTAAGTATTCATAGAGGAGAGATTATTATAATAATTCACAATTCAATACAATATTATTGAGACAACTCCATATTTGTAACTTACCAACTTTTGCTCGCGACTTCATACATTCGGATTCTTAACTTTCTCATACAAACTTTAATGTCACATTGCATTTTCTTAAGTTTAACATAACATAACATCACGACTGTTTTCCCTGAACGGGAAGGCAGAGGTGAACTTATCCACCACATTTATCCATCTTATATCCATCCACATTTCGCTAGTTATTTTTATGTCCCATGCAATTAGGGGGCGAACCCATTGCCATCATACAGGCACAAATCCAATTTTTTAATTTCAACACCTTCATCATTCTACCTCTACACCCTATCACGAACCAAATTGTACATACATTTCTATATTTAAAGGTTCAACTCAAGTCGACCTTGATAGTTTCGGTTATTCGGATTTTTCGGATAATTCACTCACTCATTGCTACATCACTACAACTGTCTAAACTTGAGATTGTGCACGTATGGTTAAGGAGGTCAGATTTCCTAAATATAACACCTTTTTTATGTTCGAACTGTGCTTTATGTAATATTTTGTTATTGACATAGCTTATTATAGAGAGAGGGGCTCGTGGCTAAGTAATAACAGCCGCACGTTTGTCGGTGGATGGGTGACCATCTTTACATACCGAGACCCACCGTGCCTTGGAAAGCACGTTAAACTGTTGGTCCCAGCTGTCAATCTAGGATCTTTGACGGTCGTTACGGGTCGTCAGAACCCCGAAGACTAGGCAAATGATGATGACATAGCTTATTATATTGAAGGTCTACGCCCATAGGTTCTCAGACTCATTGAGATAAATACTCTAAATAAGGAATCTGTTTGACGTGGGTTTATTAAACAAACAACTAAACATAACAACATAACTAACATTTAATAGTAAAGAATTATAAACATGAAACCAGACATGATGTATCAGAAAATGACGTCTATTCCGCCGTATTAGATTTTATCTGACGTCATAGGACTAAGATCATGTAAATTCAGGATATGAAATTCCAACATCTCAGTTTTTGAAATCTTATCAGTAGTTTAAACTGTACGAGGGTACAAACGGTCTCACATGTGAGATTGATACCGGTCCTTTCTTTTACACAAGCATACATAAGCTCACGCCGTCTTCCTGCCTGGGTCGGCAGAAACAACAGAACGCAACCTGCTACTATATTTACCTACCCGCTTTGCTTCGTCTATGTTCATACATCAGGGGCAGCAGTCTCGACATTCATAGCGATCACTTTACGACCGAATTCGGTCGCAAAGTCCTGTCCCTCCATACATTACACCTGTCAATCCGGGACTTTGCGACCGAATTCGGTCGTAAAGCGATCGTTATGAATGTCGAGACTGCTGCCCCTGGTCATACACACACGCTGGTTGCGAGTACTACGGACCTGACGTTTCTGCAGTACATCACCAATAAGGTCACCATATGTCCTTCTACTGCGTCTCCTCCCAGTGTTTCTAGTCATATATCTACACTCTAAATAGCTTTTGTTAGTTGCCTTTTCTTTATTCCGTCGTAGTCAGGTGAATAACCCAGAATAACCCAGTAAATAAATAAAATAAATAAATAATATCCCTGGACATTTCACACAGCGCCATCTAGTCCCAAGCTAAGCAACCTAATGCTTGTGTTATGGTAACAAGATGGCTGATAAACTACTTATATACATTTTTTTTTTGTAAATACATATTATAGATAGAAAAACACCCAGACTCAGAACAAATACATGTAGGACTTACAAATATTTGTTCTGTGCGGGAATCGAACCCGCGACACGCAGCGCAGCAGTCCGATCGCTCAGCCACTGCTGATCAATAACCCAGTGGTAACGGCCGCAACTTACGAGTTGCAGGTCGTAGGGTCAACCTTAGATAGACAGACAGACGCTTTACTTTGTGTAAATAATTTCATCACCACTGCTCTCAAAACGGAAAACATCGTGAGGAAACTGGCGTGTCCTAGAAACAAAAATTCGAAGACATGTGACATCTACCAACTCGCACTGGGCCGGCCACGGTTCCCACCCTGTCACAGAGAGGAAGCCTGTATCCCAGCAGTGGGAACATTACAGCCTGACTATGCTGATGCAGGTAAGGAATAACTGTCTTTCAACAAGTTCCAAGGGAAAGGAATTGTTGACAGGACCAGTGTGTCATTTAGGTCGTCAAACTAAGAATTTTAGAAATGTAGGATTACAGTGTTCCTTTACTATTCAACATTTCTAGGATTCTAAGCAAAGTCCGGTAACGGGAAAGTAAATTATCATAATCAATAGGTTTACATGGAAATAACTCAAATGTCCTGTTCCCGATTCCCTTTACTCTGTAGTGAGGATACTTTATGTCTTTGGTGCAACTGCATATCAATGTTTTACATGGAGCGACTGTCATTTCTCTATTTTCTAAAGATTAGGGATGTTCTAAAATTCGTTACACATTCGGTTTAACCGAACTTCGGCATTCGGCCGAAATTCGGTTCTAATGCCGAACATTCGATACATGGAAATATTAATATAATTGAACTGTTTGGACTAAAATATGTTTAGAATAAAACTAAACCAATAAAGTAAAATCATAATAAATAGAAATCCACCACGCGGGCCCAGTGCGGGTCGGTAGATGTCAAATATCTTCGAATTTGTGGTTCTAGGACATGCCGGTTTCCTCACGATGTTTTTCTTCACCGTTTTGAGAGCGGTGGTGATGAAATAATTTACACAAAGTAAAGCGCCTGTGAGTTCGAACCTACGACCTACAACTCGGAAGTCGCAGCCGTTACCACTAGACTACCACTGCTCTTAGTGCTGGTCTGTGTTGACTTAGGGTCTTAAGAGTCTCTCATCCGGAGATATGTAAGTTACCGTGGCCTACATGGAAAACCTTAAATAGACTTCGTATCCAAGTAGGGCGCAGCAAGGACCACCTCCAGAAGAGTCACTGATCTCCGGTGTGTATGCGGTGTCTCTCCACAGACAATGGCTCACCACCCATCTTGCACCACATGTCACCTGCACACGTGAGGACTTAATGACTGCGCCAGCGAATGCTATCCGAGTTGCTGAATTTTGGGCCAAACAATTTAAGAAAAAACTAAATGTTTGCCATTGACACGCGAAGAAGAAGTGTTGGTTTATGCAAATATTGTAAGGTTTACAAGATTCTGAACCCACTAAGATAAAATGACCATGTTTACGAAGACGTCCTCTACACATAAGTAGTTGACTAAGATAGGGTTTGACCCGGTGGCCTCACGATCGCCATTCAACGTTGCCTCAGATATTTTCGTTACACTATTTCTGGCTCCCAGCCCTGACCCTCCATGGGATAAGGCAACAAATAAGTTTATTTTCTTTTGTCTACCTCGTCGGTCTTAGTGGTCGCAACTATGCTGCTGACAGATCCTGGGTTCGATTCACGGGTCGGACAAAGAGTCGATGGGTTTTACTATCAAGATTTTTGAGTAGTAAATTCGAGCCACCAAAACCAGTCCATAATCCGTTAGGAACCAACCAATATCCAAGCCCAAATACCATAAAATGACAAGCACTTTCTTTTCTAAGCTAATTTAATAACAAATAACTTCAAACAAGTTTGCAAGAATGCTAAAAAAAACTCGTTTTGCACAAAATGCCAAACATTTTTTTTCTTAACACTAATTAGTGAGAGTCCAGGTAGTTTCTTAGAACTGAACACGCAAACGGGCAGACAATGCTATTGTGTCCGATTGTTAACAAAGTTCGTAATACGGAGATAAAATTCTTAAAATACTAAAGTGGAATTTTAGATTCTCTTAGATAGAATAAATTCATTTTATTTTTATATCAGGAAAAGAGCTTAGCGGCAAAGTGTATCTATAATCTATTTAGACTAAAATTTTATTTAATATGTTTCAAATTGACGTTATTTCAAGTTAAACAAATATCAACTTTATTTTAGTGGTAAGTAATTTGATTTCAGAGTGAGTAAGTAGCACTATTGAAAAAGTCATAACAATGTTTGAAGTTGTAGCGTAAACTAAACTTTATTGTGTAGGAATTAAATTTATTTTTCCATAAACTAATTTTTTGGCGAATGTGTCGCGATTCAAAAATAAATAGTATGGTCAAGGTTAGTTTCACGAAAAATTAATTAACTTGTTTATTTTGCGTTTTTTTTAAATTTGCCAATAAAAAATCATCAGGTCTGTCATGTCCATGCATAACCAGCAGATAAAATCAGCTGTTTCATAGAAAAGTGCAATAACTACGCGGTCAAATGTATGGAATTGTTATTTTTTTTTAATAACCTACGAGAAACAACGCAGAGGAATTCAGAATCATGTTATGAATCCATGGTAACAGATTGCGCGTCGATGTCCCTGCCACCCTGTTATGTATTTATGATGACCAATTCATAAAGAAAAAAAAAACTTGAGAGGTGTCAAGGGACATCCGGATGGAACGAAGTTCCTTTCGATTAATTAGTGAAGGAATTTTTAATTTTCTTTTTTTTTTTAGCTTATATGTACTGTGTATGTATAGCTTGATGTTGATGTGTAGCCGTGCGTACCATTCGCGTATGTAGGAGGATAGTGTGTTTAATAACTCCTAAGGTTTTTGTGCGCCTGGTACTTTTAATGAATTTTTTTTTACGGCTTACAACTATAGCAGAAAGTGTCGTTAACACTTTTGGTCTTAATTTTTTCCGACTAGCCCCGTTTCGCAACGCGCGATAAGGAACTTCGTTCCAATAAAAAGAAATAGAAAATATTTATTGTCCAGGTATTACAGTCAGCAGGTTCATAGGTTAACAGCCAGTTAAGACCACAAGAGTGGCTTAAAATATTACCTACAGCTAGGTTACAGTATAGTATTTGCTAGTGAGCCCCAAACTAGACAGTTAGTCTGTATCTTGGAGCTCGAAATAATTATTAGAAATATCGTTTTAACTAACTAATACAACTTGCTTAATATTCTTAAAACGCCATATGTTACGCTTATGCTATTCCTAAAAGCAACATTACAAGTGAATGAGCTTCTGTAACACCTCGTCCGAAGCCTGCATAACTGATACGCCACACAATCGCCACACGACACATCACCCATTCACTACACTTGTAGAATGCTGGCTATTGCCTAAAATAGAGCCTCCATAGAACTGCTATGTTGAAGGACTGTCCCAAATCATAATAGGTTATAGAATTGGTCTTAAAACCAAAAGGTAGGCTTAGGTATTGGTCCTATTTATGTATTTGGGTACTTAGTTTTAATAGTTGTTTTTTATCATTGTTGCTTTCAACCAAAGCACCTGCCATCTAATCTCTTCACCACCCTTGGAGATCTAAACTCTCAACAATTCAGTTAGGTCCAATTCAAACCCAACCCCATAAAACTGGTACATATTTCCAAACTATGCTCTCTAAATTTCCTGATCGCCTGGTCTCCCTAGCCGTACGTATCGGTAATGCTGGCCCGGCGCGCTACGTGCTTGTCCGCGGTTTAGATAACTGCTTGTCACCGCTGCAGCGCTGCTGCTACTGCGTGTGTAGCTACATATTGTGCGTATTGTAGAAATGGAATGGGCAGTTTCAGACCGTTGTGTAATGGGTGTGTTTATTTCGTAATACTAACTATTGCGTCAGATTGCTCGTATGGTTCACTGACGTCGTCATCCTCCCTTCAGGTCCAGTTGAAAACCAGCGTCAGGCACTAGTTGTCTGGCATTTTTGCTGAACTGGCGCCCTTTTGGAGCAGCTGTGAGGCACACTTTCCTGCTAATTTCTTACATCGGACTTTACACTTTTTATTTGTTTTTATCTGATGTATGTATCTGGTGTATTGTGTGTCTTAGTGAGTGCTAAATAAACGTAGTTTCTTTCTTTAATTGCATCACAAAGCGTTGAATAGAAACTTTTGCCATTTCATATTATATTTATTAGCATTCCATAATGTTGTAGAGGTGTGTGGTGTTGTGGTGATTTCCCGGGAACAACGCTACTAATATTGCCACTATCACAAAACTCTCTATTTCGTCTTAGATGGAATATTTAACTGGGTGCTTATTATGGAACCTGAAATGAAACATTGTTGCCTTAGTACCAATTTTATAAAAGAAACATCGCAATCAGCACTTCTAAACCGCGTTCAAGTGTTGTCAGTGTCATCATTGTTATGAAATATTGACACTGACTGCTCTTCATAGATGTGCTGATCACGTTAACTTTCTTTGGTGCAATTGGAACTTAGCCTGGTTCGTATACATTCATTTCAAAAGACGTCCACTGTTGAGCAAAGGCCTCCCCTCCCCTAAGCACCGCTACTACAACCGGTTCTATGATTCCCGCATCCAGCGAATTCCTGCGGCCTTCACAAGATAATCGGTCCACTTTGCGGAGGTCTTCCTACACTACGTCTTCCGGTACGCGGCCGCCACTCCAGAACCTTTCAGACCCATCGGCCATTCTGCGAGCAAAGTGCCCTGCCCACGTTTGGCAAAGCTTCGGGCTGTATCCATTACCTTGGTTCCTCTGCGGATCTCTTCATTTCTGATTCGATCACGTAGGGAAACTCCAAGCATACCCCTGGTATACTATAGAAGTATCAAGTAGACTGTTTGCTATCTGCCAAACCTTCGATAACATCATCGATGATTCTGCAGTGCGATTCTGTAACCATCTCACCGTGAAAACTTAGGTGAAGTGAGCGTGGAGTGAGCTGTCATTCCAACTAATGCTAGGGATTGTCACTATTGACAGCTCACTCCAAGCTCACTTCACCCAAATTTTCACGGTGAGATTTTTACGGAATCAATCGGCTGTTCATTTTCTCAAGAACAAAGCAAGAAGTATTGTTTTGTTTTCCGTGTACTTGATCATCTCAGACAGTTAAAAGGATAAGGATAAAAAGTTGTAGGTAGTTTAAGTACTTCGATTCTAGGAAGTAATGCCTTGACTCGGCGCAGTATGGTGCACCATAAGTGATGTCATGTGCACCGTTGATCACGTACATCTTTGTCTATAGGTCCAGTTACCTCGGAAGTCCCTTCGACTTGGTTTTGACTAATTAGTTTCCTGAATTAATTTCTTGCATGTTAACAAGATGAGATGCAGTATCGTCCTTACATGCGCTTTTGTGATCAGCAATCCATTTTCTAAGCATGGTGGTCATAGCATGCTTGTGAAAAAGATCCGTTTTGGTAGACTCTATCCTCTCTGTTATTTCAATGTTCCTTCTTACTTTTCCCATTGTTATAACTAACTTCCTTACATACCATAATATAACATCACACCGGTATCCCACGAAGGGACGGGCAGATGTGTACCTACCTTTAATTCAACAGAATTTCAAAGAATACGAATCTCTCAAAAGAATACGAATCTCTTATCTTTAAAATTGCATGTTCATTTTTATCTTCAGCTAGCTTATGGTCGCGACTGAATCTTTTTCGACAAACTTTTAGTATTATACTAGCTTGAGACCCCGACTTCGTCCACGCGAAATCTTGTTCCCCGACCCGCCCCATCGCATCGCATCGCCCGCAGAAAGTCAGAAAAAACGCTAAACTAAAACGAAGTAATAGCCTTCGTTTTAGTTTAGCGTTTTTTCTGACTTTTTTGTATTTGCTCGGCTCCTAAGGATCCTAGCGTAATGTTAAGTGGCCTATAACCTTCCTCAAGAATTGGGCTATGAAATGCAAAAATATTTTTTCAAATCCGACCGTTAGTTCCAGAGATTAGCGCGTTCAAACAAACAAACAAACTCTTCAGCTTTATCATTAGTATTAGTATAGATGGTATTGATCTTCGATCAATAATAGTACTAGATTAAGGATCAGGAACAAATATCAGTCGCTCAAGTGGCCACGTTTGCACACACGTAAACATCTACATTTCTTAGAAAAAAGTTTAATAATATTAACAACTTCAGTTTATTATAAACCTTAATGCTTAAACATAAAGTTTAATTACCATTGCAAAATATAATTATTTAAAATGTCGCTTGAAAATAAAATCATTCTATTTTTAAATTTTCAGTCATTTATTCTAAAATGAAACTTAAAGTCTAAGTAATAAGGTTAAAAAGATTCTAATTTGAAATATAAGACCACAAAAGTATTTGTGGTCTTATTTTTCGGGCCGTTTTTGAAGCGCTTATCGGGAATCTAGTACTTTATTGATCGAAGGTATTGATAGACTTCCCGCTGTTTGTCTATCAGTCACCAAACAGTCTTCTATCTGTCAGAATTATAGATGGCCTGTTTACACCCTTGCAAATTCTGTCTTCAACATTAGCACCGAGGTTCGCATTCTCTCCCTCCGCCATACGCCCTTCAAATAGTTCAAATGCTTGGCAGAGCTAGCCTCACAGACACACCCCCTATACATCGATATCAGTTACCCAACGCGATGAATCATCGTCCGTCTATCAGTAACTATTTAAGTAACATTGGCTTAACTCCGCGTTCAAAATAGACACGAAATGTGCCAGTTGACCGACTGGTTCCAATATAAATGCGTTATGTAATTAATGTGTGCAATTGTACGCGTAAATAGATACATTAAAGGTTGGTTAAGATAATATTTATTCATTGTTTTCGATTGCTGAACTACAGATATCGACCTCAGTATCTAGAACAACCATTGAACAGAATCTCAATTAAAAACTAGATTTTACTAATGCTCGCAACTGGTGCGCGTGTTTGACCTAAAGGCTAATTCTCGTAGTTAAAAAGCGTTCAAATTAATTCAAGTCGCAATCTCATTTCAGCGACAATCAATGTCAAAAACTTGTCAAAAATGTAGGGAAATTGATGATATTTTTGACAGATTGAGACAGACTACTTAGAATGCGATCGTTCTTAAAATTATGAGGATTGCCCCTCTGAACGTGGATGAAGTAAAGGGAATATAGGAATATGGAGATTAGTAGTTACACCTGAAAATCAACGACAATATGGATTTTATCTGCAACTTTCAAGCAAAAGATCAGTCAGCGATAAAATCACCCAGTACCCTTTATCATTCACTCGCGATTAACACAAATGATAAGGACGTTATGTCTGTATGTATATTTGTCTGCACAGACGGCTAGGCGTCTATTTCTATGCTCGCACGCGCCGCTTGCGCAAACTGCGACAGTTGCACACTCAAGCGCATTCGTTCACGCTCGCTACGCTTTAGAGGTAGACAGAGCTTGAAAGGTCAGATACCGGAGCTGTGGGATATTTCCTTAAAGGTGGTATAAAATAAGTGGGTAAGATAATTTTTTTGGGGATTTTACTTGTGACTCAAAGTTTATCTAACTTTTGGTTGTTTTTGAACAATATATAAAAATGAAATCATTTAGTGATTAACCGTAGGTTTCTCATGTGATTTTTATCGTTAGTTTAATTGCATACAGATACAGATAGGTTTTAGGATCAAAAAACTCAAGATTACAATAATATGCAAAATGGCGTCTCTAATCAAGTAAAAATAAAAACTTTATAATCAGTTATACTACTATTCAGCTTCATGTAACAAGAGACATGATATTTTTTGACATTGATGGTTTTTGACATTGATGGTTTTATAATTTTATTATTTGAATTTTGAGTTTGAATGATTTAAATTAAATTCCCTGTTCAAAAATCAAATACCCGACGGGTAATGTCGTAAAAAATTATGAAAATAATTACTATAATATTTTGATCTTGATGCATGAAACTTTTTGGTTCGACTTTTGGCCATTGTCCTTTAATGGTGTGGTACAGATCCTACTAACTGGACCCAAATGTATGGGACAGCTGATATTTTTTTCTCGATTAGGATGTTGGTCCCATGGAGAAAGTTGTTCAGTTTGATGGTTTATAACACAACCTTGAATTTGACCACTGCTTTCGGATACACGTTGTATTTATAATCCAATTTATTAACCGCACATTGTGTCACCCTTTGTAAAATGTCTATATTCTTGTCTATAATTTATATGGTGTACATAACATAATTCTATTATTTTCATTTTATCTTCAAAAGGTAAATAAGAAAACATAAAATCCTTCTAAAAAATAACAACTTACTCAACATTTCTTCACTCCAATCAACACTCGAACCTTCACACAATATATTAGTATCTAATTAGTTCACGTCGACCAATCACTAGCAGGCACAGAGTGATCAAATAAACAGAGAGCCAATCAACTGCTGTACTGTTGTTATTAACAAACCGTTATCGACGTGCAATCGCGTCAATCTTACCACTAAATGGGTTTGTTACAGAAGGCTTACAATAGGTGGATGTAAGCTTCGCTCAGGGGCTAACCCCGCCATACTCAAATTAAATATGGATGCGTTTTAGTTCCCAAATCTCCAAAACAGGTAAGCATTTAAGCAAAAATTGTCTAGTGAGGCATCCGCATCGTTGCTTCTCTTTATAAAAAGCTTCTTGAAAACAAGGGTTTTTTTAAGATTCGTATACATTCTGATAGTAGCTACAACCGTTCTACCGCCAGGAGCCAGGCAAAAGCGACCTTTGGTTATGAATTTATGATCTACCATATTAATTTGCTGCAAAACTTGGTTACTTAAGCACAATAATTCGGTTCAACATAAATTGCATTGCAAAATCAAAAATTAAAAGTCATTTATTCAAACTAGGCTGAGAATCAGCATATTTTGAACGTCAAAATGACATAAGATAGTCCCCCAAAACGCCCGCCCTTCACCACTTCCTAGTACTTTAGCTGGGAACAACTGTCGCAATGAACTCCCCAGCAGCACAGCTGTCTGTACAGTTAGAACAACTTGATTCATTTTTTTATATGCTACAATCGCTTGAAATCACATGATATTCTTTGCCTAGTGCTATTACTGTTGAAGGTATACCACCTCCATCCCAACTATCGCTTCACTGGCTATATAAAAAACTGTCTACAGTACAGTTGACACATGTTTTTTGTACGACACACCAGTTTTCCACATTTGTTCTTAGATACCTGCCAATAAATACTTAACAGTATTTCCTGTATTTTCGCTCTACAGACCTCCCCAAATATTCCCTTCTGGGGTCCCGTCAAAAGTGAATCCTCTGTACCTAACCTACTCAATGCCACTGGTTAATTGCCTCGTTAGAGCTAACCAGCTCATGCGATTAGCATAATATGGTGCGTACCTACCTGTGGTGTGCGTACTAATAATTATGACGTTACATGCATGGGAACATATTCGGGTTGCTCTGACCAAGTGAGAGATGCAGAACAGTTATGTTTACGCGTTGGTTAGTCGAGGAATAGAATATTTTATAACAATCAGAGAAAAGCTTCATAAAGTTTATTTTTGATGACCAGTCTCCACTGAAGGCAGTCCACGAACATGGCGCGTGGATCAACGCCATTCAGCTCAACCATTCTGAGGGGAAACACGCGCCACCATCAGCGAGACCTTTGAGGAAACATGACATACTAATCTAAACCACGTTCGCAATATAGTTTCCAAGCATGTAAGCACAACTTTAATATCCACACATAAAGTTCAATTAGCGCTAAAACCTCGAACATTTTCATGACGTTTTCAATAGTACTAGTCATTTTAAAAACAACTTAATTTAGACTGACATAAAGTTGATTTTTATTTAAGTGAAAATTACACTTATTGGAAACAAGGATTTGAATAGGCTTCACACACGTTGTTATTTATAATCTCCGTTATGACTGATTATTGAAACAAAAACAAGAGTTACCTACGACAACAGTTAACAGCTGCTTATCTGCTAACCAAACAGTTAAAGTTAACTGCAGATAAGATAACGGGGACAAGTTTTATGACTTGCAAGCCTGACACTGATTTTGCACTTCCGAAAGATGTTGCTGAGTTTGTATGTACGAAGTTGTTCGATAAGAATGGTAACGTACGAGCATTTTTCAATAAGTCATTTATTTCAAAACAATATACATTGTGTAGAAATTTTACTAGAGATAAGATATCATTTAATAATATATTATAATGCAATAATAAAAACAAAATGACATAAGTAATTAAAAATATAAAAAACACAATATTAGGTGTAAAAATTTCAAAATAATAATAGTCAACCATGCCATTTAAAATGAATTCCAATCAATAAATTAATTTCCAGAACGATAATATTACGGTTGTCGCTTATCATCAAGGTACTCATCGACACTGTAATAGCCCTTCCTCAATAAATAGGTCTTCAATTTGTTTTTAAATAAGTTTGCGCTATTTATGCTTTTAAATTCTACGGGAAGCTTGTTGTATAGAAATACTGATTGGTATATAAGACTGTGATGATTTGATGAACCACGTTTATTTTCGGTTGGATTATGTTAGGCAAGTCTTTCCTACGTGTATTAATTCTATGTAAGTATAACTTGTTTTATTTATTATTGTGAAACTAGTTACTTTTTTGCTTTGTTTGCTACTGATCTCATACATTGTTTATTGTTTTACTTGTTCTACATTTCCATGCTTCGTCATTAGACGATGATTATTTTTATGTTAAAATTTAAATCTCATATAAGTGAACTGTATCTTGTTCTTATGATAAATAAAGATTCTTTAACCTAGGTACATCGGGTACCTATAGGTACAGCGGGCTGGTGTCCGCAACTCCACGACAATGCGCGTATTTTGCGTACGGGCGGGAAAATCGATCATTCGATCCACCCCAGCTCCTCAAAGAAGGCCAGCAACGCCTTGATGTTACTGACCGTCTCAGGTAGGGTACCTGGGTTACCGAAGTACTTTGCCCTGTACGTGGCGACCACCGGGCAGTTTAGCAGCACATGCGCCGCTGTCTCGTCATCCTCCCTGCAGGCCAGGCTAACAGTAACATGTTGTCATGTTGTATTCGTGTATCAATACACATACGTATACATAAACTCACGGCTTCCTCCCATGGGGGTGGGCAGAAGAAACCACAGAATGCCACCTGCTACGATCCTTACATACTCTATTTGCTTCGTTTATATAGGGTGTTATTGACAGCCCTCCGCAAACTGATAGGGTGGCTTCAGTACATCATATTAAGATGACCGGTACATGTAATTCTTTCAGGAACATTAAGGGAATCCAAAAAACCAGATTTGTTTTATTACCTCACACGCAACGTATCGTTACCGTGGCAAAACGCACGTAGCGGACGGCAGCGCAGCGAGCTTGAGCGAGGCTGTTTTCAGCTGTTTTATTTACATAAATGGAGTTTTGCATACAGAGAACGTAATTTTACATTGAAATAAAGGAATATCAGCAGAAAAAATGGCATAAAATGTTTTTTTTCCTGAGAAAATTTCCAGTGGGATATGATTCAGAATAAGGAGCTGAATCAATCCTGTGTTTTTGTGGAGGGCTGTCAATAACACCCTGTATACATCTGGGGCTATAATGCAGGTATCGGGCTACGAAACTATGGGCACGAAATCCGCAGTTTCGACTGGCATTTCCTACTACGTATCACTTACGGACATTAGATTAGTTCGGGGCCCGAACTAAGAATGAAAACAAAACAATTGGACAGTTATAATGCCGATATGGATTTGCCTGTTCGAAAAATAATAATATATATTTTCCTTTCTTTCTGTTTTTCGTTTTTCTATGAAACAAAAGAGAAGCATTAGACAAAGCCCTATTATAAAGGTACTCTGAAAACAAAACAAAGTTATTTTTGGGAACAAAAACTCGTGTTAACGTTCCCATGTTTATAATGTTTATACTGAAGCCATTTCGAGGTAAGCAGGAGTCATCAAATAGGTTAATAGTACCTTGTACCGATATAAAAGAGAAGTTAAAATACACAAATGTACTAAAAATAAACTTTGTATGGATAGACTAGCTGCGCCCCGCGGTTTTACCCGTATAAGTTTGGTTGTTACTAATAAATTAAAGATTATTTAAACGATAGTTTCTAATCTATTTGTGTTATATTTTAATTACGTTTTGATTTTTTTCTATCTTGATTGTGTTATAGGTATTTCAAGTGGCTATAATTTATTTTATACGCCAATTGTGGCAAAACATGCTGAACCTCACAGATTTTCACTTTTACATCCACATTTGCATGTATATGTATTATGTTACACATGTTTACAAATAAATATATCTTTATCCTGTGGGAAAATCGGGACAAAAAATCCTATGTGTTAAACCTGGTTATAAACTATCTGTGTGCCAAATTTCATCCGAATCCGTGTAGAAGTTTTTGTGTGAAAGAGTAACAAAGTAACATCCATCCATCCATACAAACTTTCTCGTTTATAATAATATTAGTAGGATAAAAGAGCCCATTGATTTTAAAGACGTTCTATTGTTTTTAGACGTTTTGATCTTTGTGTTCAACATCTGCTTACCCTTTTTCCAACTATGTTGGGGTTGGCTTCCAGTCTATCCGGATGCAGCTGAATAGCAGTACTTTACATGAAGCGACTGCTTTTCTTACCTACACAACCCACCGTATTACTGGGTAACAGTCGATACCCCTTGGTAAGATTAATAATAATAATATCCCTGGACATTTCACACAGCGCCATCTAGTCCCAAGCTAAGCAACCTAATGCTTGTGTTATGGTAACAAGATGGCTGATAAACTACTTAGGTATATACGTTTTTTTTTTTTGTAAATACATACATATTATAGATAGAAAAACACCCAGACTCGGAACAAATACATACATGTAGGTCATACAAATATTTATTCCGTGCGGGAATCGAACCCGCGACACGCAGCGCAGCAAGGCTCGATCGCTTAACCACTGCGCCAACCGTGCCGTCAACTACTGGGTAACACGATACCCCTTGGTAAGATTGGTTGTTAGACTTTCGGGATTCTGACTACCTGTAACGACTGTCTAATATCTACAAATGACAGCCGGGACCAACGGCTTGACGTGCTTAAACTTCTCGAGTGTTTAGTCGAGTACAGTCACGAGCACTAATATGTCAACACTTGGAAACTTACAATAGCGATTTTTGCGTGAAATAACGAGAACAAGAATGAAATACGACACATTGCAAAAACCTATGGGTTCGAAAATACTATGTTCGTAACAACATAAAATTTCATTTAAAAATAAAGGAGTAAATAGCTTTTGAATAAAGCCAAGTGTATACATATTTATGCTCGTGCGTGACTGTACACACGGCTACACATCAAGCTATGCATAACCAGTATTAGCTGACCGTTCATTGTGAGAAAATATCATACAAAGTGAGGCCAAGACAAACTGGTTTTGTATAGCTTGACGTGTAGCCGTGTGTACATGTATCTACAAACAGTGCGGCCGACGAGAGACGTTCTTGACATCTGTCAGTTTCAAACAAACGAATACGTGATTTGCGAATTTGATCTTTATTAGCTAGTACTAGAATTGTCAGGAACGGATTCTCTCGGCAGCCGGACTGTAGTTACAAACATTCGGTTGACTTTCTTTGTATTTTAGTACAGTCACGAGCAAAAGTATGTATTATACACTCGCCTTTATTCAAATGCGATTTACTTCTTTATTTTGGAATTAAATTTTATGTTGTTACGAACATAGCATTTTCGAACCCATAGGTTTATGTAATGTGTCGTATTTCAAAGTTGTATTCGTTATTTCACGAAAAAATCGCAATTGAAAGTTGCCAGGTGTTGACATATTGGTGCTCGTGACTGTACATTTGAACGCTAGGCAAGAGAACAATGGTGACTCAGTTGTAGCAGCCACAACTTACTAGTTGTAGGCCGTAGGTTCGAACCCCGACAGGCGCTTTACTTTGTGTAGATCATTTCATTATGATATCAGCACTGCTTTCAAAACGATGAAGGAAAACATCGTGAGGAAACCGACATGTCCTAGAACCAAAAATTCAAAGACATGTGACATCTTCCAACCCGCGCTGGGCCAGCGTGGTGAATTACGGCCCACTCCCTCTCACAGAGAGGTGGCCTGTGTCCCAGCAGTGGGAACGTTATAGGCTGATTGTGTACTATGTATGAACGTAAGACCAATGTCTGTTTCACGGTTCGATATTTTATTAGCCTAGCTCAATTTTTTTACTGATAATTTCTATCACGATCTTTCAATTTAAACACGGCTGTTAGATAAGCCAAGTAAATTAGAACCCAAATAATTACAAAAAATACTTTCTCCATTAAAATCTCAAACACAGTGCTACGAACGAATAAAAACGGGGACAAAAAATTTGACAACATCAGAAACAGAGATATAATAATGTAAAACAATATTTTGTGGCGCACGACGTCAACATAACATAACTATTATCTTGATTTTTTCTTTAATTTAATGACAACTAAATTCTAGGAAAGGACCACCTACGACGTTTAAAGTTTTTATATCCCTTACATTAAAATATTTTCTAGCAGAATTCAACTTTGTAGCAACGAGTAAAAGGTTGGTTTTAGACTGTGAGTCCTAAACGTAATAAAGCCATTTTTTCGAATGTTACGGATGCATCTATATTATAAAGAAATAATGCAGTCACTCCTTTAAATGGACCTTTAATTTTGACAGACACCATAAAGTCAAACTTACTTTTATAGCTCAAAAACTTGATTGTAATCAAAAAGAAACTTTAATCCCACGCAATAGGGATGTGAATATGAAAATTAAACTGCAAGTCGAAGGTTGTAAATGTTCTCTTCTGATGATGTGTGGTCTGAGGTTTTTTGTTTATAAATTGGGATTTTTGATTGAGTCTACGGTGCAATTAAGTTATCTTGTGAGTTATGGAGATGTATTTTTAGATATAATCATAAAAAAAATGTGTAAACATTTACTTGGAGGGTTGATTGCCTAAATATTTTCAAATTGATGAGCAAATAAACGTAATTAAACACTACACAACGCTCCACGTTGGGTTTTTCTTATACACTTAATGACTTTGTTATCGTTAATACAGTAAAGTAGAGTAAATTCTGTGTAAATTTACTTTTCCAATTATAATGTGCTCAAAAACCGATCACGCAAGTGTCATTACCTCGCCAAAAAACCATAACTTTTCCTCAACCTTTTTCCAAGAAAATTCACATTTCGACCCACTGTGTCGAATCTTGACCTGCTAAATGTAAATGAGGGATTCTTCCCATTGGTCACGATCTCTCTGGTAATTTCTAATTTTGACTAACAATAAAAACTCGTCCATCTTATTCTCGCAAATCATCTTGTTTGAGTGCTTCATTTCAATAGCTTTCAACTATTTTTTCGTACTTAGACGGACTGATGATGATTTTGCTCTTTATGTGAGTACTTGTAAGATTTACTAACTTTTTTACGTATATTTGTACGTGTAAGTGTACGTAATAACTAAGCAAATATTTTCCTTCCTCAATATGACATGCTAAAAACAAAATCATTTATTCAAATTAGGCCGAGAATCAGCACTTTTCGAACGTCAAAATTACAAAAGACAGTCTCCCAAAAACGCCCGCCCTTCACCACTTCCTAGTGCTATCGCTGGGAAGAAGAAGTGGCGCAACAAACTCCCCAGCAGCACAGCTGTCTGTTCAGTTAGAAAATACTTGATAGTACACAATACTAGGTAGGTATGTAAATGTATGCTGATTTAGTAAATCCTACAGACCATCTCAAACACTGATCTGGGTAAGATTATGTCTAGACTTTAAAAGAGACTGCTGAATCGCCTGAAGAGAAATAGAGTACCTTTCGTCTGTTACGTTTAAGTTTGTAACATGTCCGTATTTTGTCATAAAACAGGCACAAATTCAAACTGAGAATTTCCAGGAAATATGTACTGAATAACACTGCCCGAACTAGGGATACAACCAACGGGGTAGATGCGTAACATACCGTGTGACCTTATTTAAAAAACTAAAGTCATTCATTTTGACAATTCGACAACATTCATGCGTTATTTACGTAGTCGGGGCAGACGAATTTTTTAAACCTATGAAGCAATGGGTTAGGGATTCGGATTGTGAAAAAAAGTGTGTTGCAATTGGGATTCTGATTAAACGTATGGAAATTTTAAATTCACGTGGTCATGTGGTTTATGAATGTGATGTTCGTGAGGCATATCATCGATATAAGTGCTTGTTGGATATTTCTTTCAAAATCCTTTGGATTGTGACAGAAAGCGTGTTACGTAGTTGTGGTGTTGGCCTACTCGAGCAGCGGTTGCTATACACCCACAAAAGTATCGAGGCAGTTGGCAAATACTTCAGCAGACATAAGATTTCTATAAAAACATACGTGAGTCGTGAATCCACGCAGTTGGCCAGCTCTGAACATATAAAGTGTGTTAAACCGGTCGTACACAACCCCATAACATGTGTTTAATGATGGCAATAACAGTGTGTACTGGCCTATAAACCTAGACCCAACCTGGATCCTGTACCTACGCCTGAACGTCTAAAACAAGCCGACGTTTGGCCGACGTACCAGGAGGACATAAAACTGCAAGTTGATCGGAACTTGGAACACTGATAAGACAAAAGAATCTAGTTTCTAGGTAGAAGTATGTAAAATAATCACCTCTTCATTTTTTCTGTTACACTGGTAATTCCTAACCAAAAACACTAGTTTTATGGCTAAAAACAGCTATGAATTTATTTATTTTATTACTAGCTGACCCGGCGAACTTCCTACCTCCTAAATCTACGAGAAAATGAAATAATCAGCATTTTTACTTAGTGAATTTTTCTCGTGTTTTAGATATTCTCTTATTCGGAGCGCAAACCAAAGATCATAAAATATCGGTCCAGCTGTTCTTGAACTAACTAACCCGACTTTGTTTTATTTATATATATTTACAAGCTGCGCTCCGCGGTTTCACCCGCATAAGTCTCAATTCCGTGGGAATATCGGGATAAATAGAGTATCCTTTGCCCTAATCCTTCATCCAATTGCGTCCAGCCGTTTTAGCGTGAAAGCGTTCTAAACAAACATACAAAAAATAAAATCTGTTCACTTTATAATCAGCCTATAATGTTCCCACTGCTGGGACACAGGCCTCCTCTCTGTGCGAGGGAGTGGGTTTTAATCCACCACGTGAGCCCAGTGCGGGTTGGTAGATGTCACATGTCTTCGAATTTTTTGGTTCTAGGACATGCCGGTTGTTCACGATGTTTTCCTTTACCGTTTTAAAGAGCAGTGGTGATAAAATAATTTACACAAAGTAAAGCGCCTGGGTTCGAACCTACGACCTACAACTCGTAAGCCACGGCTGTTACCACTGGGCCACCCCTGCTCTGGGTGATGCTCGATTTCATTTAAATAAACATTTTCAGAACCTGACTTGTCAGTCTTCATTCCCAACTCTTTTTTTAAAACCCAACAAAATATTAGAAACTTCTCAATCGTACTAAAACTCTTAATTAGTTTAAAACTTAATTAAAACCTTGAACGAACTAATACAAAGTTGCCGAAATTCATTAAAATACAAAAATATTCACGGCCACGTCTGCCTCCTAGTTAAAACTTAATTTTGTTGGTCAAACACTGTTTAACGACGGTTAACGGCCCGGTTAACTGAACAAACAGTATAGAACTAAGTTTAATTTAACAAGCGGTTTGCCGCTACGTCGCTTGAAGAAGTTATTCCTTTTACTGAAATAAAACATGAAGACATCTCATGTCAGATATTTAAAGTTCACTTGATTTGAAATTATCTCTATGGTTCAGTAGGCAATTAAATAAAGCGGTTTTCCATAATTTGAGAGGGCTTCCTCTTTAAAGTTTTATGTCTGGTTCAATATACATACCATAAACTCACGGCGTCTCCCTATGAGAGTAAGCAGGAACTACAGAACGCCAGGTGCCACGATCCTAACATACTCGTTTTGCTTTGTTTGCGTTCATACATGGCCATTGGCCATAAACGCACGCCGCGACTGTTCTGAAAACCATCACCCATAAGGTCACCATTATGTCCTTCTAGGGCGTCCCCTCCCCTTCTACTCACATCATCATCTGTCTAGCCTTTTCCCAACTATGTTGGGGTCGGCTTCCAGTCTAACCGGATGCAGCTGAATACCAGTATTTTACATGGAGCGACTGCCTATCTGACCTCCACAACCCAGTTACTGGGTAATACGATACCCCTTGGTAAGACTGCGGTTGTCAGACTTTCGGGCTTCTGAATACCCGTAACGACTGTCAAAGATCCACGAATGACAGCCGGGACCAACGGCTTAACGTGCTTTCCGAGGCACGGAGGGGTCTCGGTATGTAAAGATGGTCACCCATCCACAAACCAACCGCGGCAAGCGTAGCTTAACCTGACCGATCGACCTGTGCGGCTGTTATTATTTAGCCACGGGCCCCTCTTACTCCCCTTCTACTCACATCTAGATTGTAAATACCTTTTGTTAGTTACCTTTCATTTAGTTCAGTCGTAGTCAGGAGGGCGTGTAGTGTTTTCAAATGATTAGGCCCAAAACTTTGCCACTTCCACGGCGTTGTCAGTCATCACATCATCATCATCATCAGCACAGAGCTCACTTTGACTGCATGTTTTGGGACACAGAGGGCAGTATAGGAGGTGGAGCATGGTTTGTGACAGCTCCACAATCACACCCTACTATCGCTTCGTCAAGGTAGCCCCGCAGTTTACCAGGTTGGACTTACAACTTGTAGCTTGCTGGCATTTTATGAAACAATTGACTTCTCTGCAGAAATCTTTCCGAAAATAGCTGCTTTTTTTTTTTGAGGATGGCAAATCATCAAATGACCCCCCTCCCGCTCTGGGTGGAGCAGAAGGGAGTGTCAGACTCTTACTGACTAAAACCCACCCGTGTTCCTTCCGTAGCCCTTTATGTTCCAGGGCATCGGTAACCCTTTCGGACAATCCCGGTACCCTGGAAAATAGCTGCCTCAGTTTCTTTAAATCCATAAATTGTTTTAGATGTTGCACCGAAACGTTTTTCCTTTAAACCTACTGAACCCCAATCAAAAACAGGTTTCTGATCTCCTCATCGCGTTAACTGTAACATCTCAATCTTGCGTGTCAGTCCGTCTGTCATCGATTTCAGGCGTGTTCTCCGTAACCGTAGACCGTATCCGTGTCGGATTATGGGAACTTTTTTGTGTCTTTTTGCGACACTTGAGTCAGTCAGTTAACAGTTTTTTGTAGGATTGTGACTCATGCCATTTGTATTGTACCTGTACTTAGTTTTTACTATTAACAGACTTTGGACTTAGTCAATAGTTTTGTGAACGTGCTTGATGAAGCGTATGAGTGGATTTTTTTGTCAACCGAATTCTGCGAAATATAAAGTTTATCATATCGCTGCTGTAACAAAATTGGGGGAAGGAAATAAGTCGTCATCTGCATCTCCCTAGCCTTTTCCCAATTATTTTGGGGTCAGCTTCCAGTCTAACCGGATGCAGCTGCGTACCAGTATTTTACATGGAGCGACTGCCTATCTGACCACCACAACCCAGATACTGGGTAATACGAAACCCCTTGGTAAGACTGGCTGTCAGACTTTCGGGCTACCTGACGACCCGTAACGACTACTGTCAAAGATCGTTGTTGTAGTTGTTTCAAATTACAGTTACAAAATTATGGCCTTGACTTACGTCAAATAGTTAAAATTACGTACTTATTATTATAATATGATGTACGTATGTTACGTTAAATAAATAAACAAAGTCCTCATTCTCATAGTCCGATGGGACGGCAATCCGACACGACCGGAGAGAGATCAGGCGCAGGACCAACGGCTTTACGTGCTTTCCGAGGCACGGGGGTAACACACCACCAACTTCCAAACTCCAGGCTGTTACTAAGAAATTCCTCATGGAAATACTCAATAACACGTTACGTTAACCAACCGTTTGAAACAACCAGCCCTAACCGTCCCAATGAAAACGGGGCACATTACTAACATTGCCTCTTGTATCGCCAATAAAAGAAACAGACCGTATACGCTTATCGCGGAGCAAGTTGTAAAAACAAATGAAGGCTACATTACTTCTCTTATTTATAAACTTGCTGCATTAAGTTTTTACTTCAAGAGCTATCGCTACTGCCATCTTTTTCTATTGCTAGGAGAATAAGAGAGTCGGGTATAGAATAATGGCAAGTGATGAAAGTTTGTGGCTAGATATGGCGCGTGGATGAATAAACAGCGTAGTCAAAGCTGGATTTCTACATATTATTGTGTCTAGTAATAATGTCGTGTAAACTCTGCTTGCGCGATGCAGGATGAAAGAAAGAAAGAAAGAAAAAGTATTTATTGCGACTCGTACAGGATCATAAAACTAAACTAAACAGAGTTAAAAATAAAAAATAAAACAAATTGTATAAAAAGTTTAAAAAAAAGGAAAAAAAATGAAACAAAGTCCTATACGAGGCCAAAAGGCTCCTATCTCAGCATGATGCTTCGACATTTAAAAAATAAATGTCGAAGCGCTGGTATTCTGGATGCTAGGATGCTAGTAATAATTTTATGATTGTATGACATGTGTGTATTGACTAATTGTGTGTATGTGTGATGCAAACTGTGAATAAAAGTTGGTTAAATAAATGTAGGTATTTAGTTACACTGGGTATAGTAGACAGATAGACACATTCCTTCGTCAATATAATTATATCGATCGAATTATTTTTGAGCAAGAAGTCGCAACGTCGATGATCGATCATTGACGTTGCAACGTGTTGCTCAAAAAGCTGCTAAGCTGAAGAGGAACTGGGCTGGCTACGTCTGCCGTTTGCCCAAAATCCACGTGGAGCCCTGACACAGCTAGAAGGCGTCGCGGCAGACCCCGTAGAAGATGGCGGGACGAGCTGGACAAAACAAACGACCAGTGGTCCATTTTAGCCCTAGATCGAAAGAGCTGGAAGTCATGGTGACAGGCCTTTGCCCAGCAGTGGGATGATGCAGCATAACAATAACAGTAATGACTAGTCGTCAAACAGAAAGTGCCTCTATACTATACACAGTAGCTTTATAAACAAAAGGTCAGCGGCTAACGACAAGCTCGTATCAGCTAATGTTATGACGAGTATTATCGCTCCGTTGGGATTTTCTCACTCTTACAGCAGTCGATCGCTCAACCACTGCGCCAACCGCGTCGATTAATCGAATGAACCCGAAGATTCGCACTAGTCCCTGTAGCCTCATGTTCCTGGTGTTACAGCGACCATTGCATATCAAGGAGTAGACCGGGGGGAGCGGTAATGGCAGGGAAGACGTGCTTGTAGGATAGGGCAGGATTTACTGAAAAATTCCTGATAGCAAAATCCTTAACACTTTGCCTAACCTGGGAATTGAACCAAGGACCTCATGTTTAGCAGTAGCGTTTGCGACCAGTAGACCAAGGAGTCCGTTTTATAAGAGTAGAGGTCATTTGTTTCTTAGGTAGGTATTATTAACTTTATGTTTTCTCTGCATTTGATTACTTTCTGCTGTCTGCTGTCCTTAATGTCGTACTTGGCCGTTGTTCACGGTAAGGACGCCTGCCATTATCAGTGAAAATGGACTGGTTTCAATGTGAAGTCTGCTCAGTTCACTGCTTAAAAATCTCCCGAGCATATTGGAGCATAAAAAGGTTTTCAACTTCATTTCGCTTGAAGGACGCTAATTTGCTTACCAAAACAACAAAGTGCTAATGTTTAACGATGAATAAAAACATTAATTAAGTACTTACTTAATTACTAATTAATATTTGTAAACAATGTCAGTCTTAAGTGCGGTCATTCGCAAACTATTAAGCCTTGTTTACATTGGTCGAGTACTGTAGTCTAGTGGGAGAGTATTTACTATGCCATTAGTTCGTAAATTAGAAGCTTACATTGTATACCTACTGTTAGTAGTTTAATGTACTGTTAGTGAAACTATTTGTTTATCGAATTGATACACTACGCCAATTTGCCGTGTCAAAATAACCAACCAACCAAACAACTGCCAAGTGATTTGAATGTACGTTTCATTCACTAGGGTCTGCCTCGTTGATTGGTATATTTTTCATCTCTTAAATAAATTGCAAAGTATAGTTTCGTATAATGTAGAAGCATTTTTTTTTTTTGTAAATGTAAGAGGAATGGATCCGTTTATTATGATATTTTGATGTTGACTTGAAAGAGCATGGCAGTTGAGAATATGTCATGCATTGACAATTCAAAAGTGCCTGTAAATGGTTTAATTGAAATTTAAATGATTTGTGTTTGAGTTGGTCTAGTCAAGTCTAGTAGTCGCAAGTGCTACTGCTAAGCATGAGGTCTTGGGTTCGATTCCCAGATCGGGCAAAGTATTATTGGGTTCAGATCCCAGGTTGGGCAAAGTGTTATTGGGTTCAGATCCCAGGTTGGGCAAAGTGTTATTGGGTTCAGATCCCAGGTTGGGCAAAGTGTTATCGTGTTCAGATCCCAGGTTGGGCAAAGTGTTATTGGGTTCAGATCCCAGGTTGGGCAAAGTGTTATTGGGTTCAGATTCCAGGTTGGACAAAGTGTTATTGGGTTCAGATCCCAGGTTGGGCAAAGTGTTATTGGGTTCAGATTCCAGGTTGGACAAAGTGTTATTGGGTTCAGATCCCAGGTTGGGCAAAGTGTTATTGGGTTCAGATTCCAGGTTGGACAAAGTGTTATTGGGTTCAGATCCTAGGTTGGGCAGTGTTATTGGGTTCAGATCCCAGGTTGGGCAAAATGTTATTGAGTTCAGATGCCAGATTGGGCAAAGTGTTATTGGGTTTTTACATCTGTAATTTCTCAGTAGCAGCCCGGAGTCTGGGTTTATGCCCAGTTGATGACAATAGGCTCGCCAACTCAGCCTATCGCAGAGCACTGCTGGACATAGACCTCTCCCAGGCTGCGCCACAACACCCCGTCCTTCGCCTTTCCCATCCACTCCGTCCCAGCCACCTTAAGGTCGTAGGTCCCCTTTTAAATGGGACTTAAACATCACTCGAGAAACGTGAGTGTATTTACTATTGCCAAAGCCTATATCTAACCATTTTGAAAACAAAATCCCGTGCACACGATGACCACAGCTGCGTCCGTAAGTAAAACAAAAGAGGATCCTTTTTAGGTCGACTAATAATATGTGCTGCAAGCAGGAATAGTCCTTACGGAGGTCAGATATCGATTTTGGCGATAGTACTATTAGGGGCACCTCTGTTTAACCCTTCGGAAAATACAAGCGTGATATTATGTTATGTACTCGTAAAAGACTGGTCGCCATCTTGTACTTGTTAACAATTTGTCGTTTAGCACTAATTCCAGGCAGATGGACTTTAATGTCAAAAGCGATCGTAACTGTGACGTCACGCTAATAGGGAGTTCTGGGCTTACAGACGGACGGAGCCCAAATCGCGCGACTAACTTACATATGGATCTTTTCAGCGTTGAAAAAGAATATGTGAATTATCCTGAATAGAACCGGAGTTACCGACATAGCTTGTAGATTAAGCAAGCTGAAGTTGCATTGGACTGGCCATGTTTGTAGAAGGACCGATGGCCGGTGGAGCAGACGAAACCTGAAGTCGAGACCATGTATTGGCAACGCCTCCCAGCTAAATGGACAGACGACTATAGGAAGGTGGCTGGGACATAAGGTATGCGGAAGGCGGAAGACAGAGTGTTGTGGCGCAGCGTGCGAGAGACCTATGTCCAGCATTGGACTGCGATAGTCTGAGTTGATTGAACTTACGTACGGATTTTTTTTGTTTTGAAAATGAATATATGAATTATTTTAAAAGTTCTATTAAAAAAAAATGCTATTTAGGAAACCTCATCTTCTGCCTCGCCTTTTCCCAACTATGTTGGGGTCGGCTGCAGATGCAGCTGAATACCAGTATTTTATTTTGTTTGTGTGTTGTGTTTGTGTTGTTATATTTTTTTAGGAACTGTACCTGTGATATGCGCAAAAACTAAATAAAGCCTTAGCTGTCAAAATCACACGTCAAATAAATAAAGTAAGACATGACTACATGAGTAATATCCCTCAGTGTTAATAGTTGGAACGTGGGAACTGTACTACATTGTAAGTCTTCAGTTTATGGTTTACACGACCATAATAAAACTCTATTTGTTTTTATAATGACCACACAATGTCGAAACAATGATGTACTTCAAAATCTTGTCGAAGGAGTAACTACTGAGATGATGACTAATAAAAAAAAGTACTCCAGCCCAAATTTCGGGCTGGAGGACTGCAGGTAATGCTAGATGAGTTCAAAATTCAATCTTCATTAAACCTATTTAGAATTGAGTTTTGAATAATCTTCTGCACAAGGTTTTGCCAAATCATAACACGTCTATTCAACGAAAACTATGACATAACTAATATTCAAAAAGGTTTATTTTACAATAGCAATACCAAAATATATACTCGATTTCTTAGCCAAGAACCGCTATCTATCAACAAACAAATGAACTTCTAACGGTCGTCGGTTGCCATGGTTACAGACGCGGGTCATCACTTACTAATTGCTTGAAATTGAAAGAACCAACTGTCGTGGGCGCCATGCGTTTTACTTAATTAGAAGATACCGATACGGGACCAGAATGTACTTACTTATGTACCAAGTTGACACTTGGAGTTAGATTGTTGCTTCATAAACCTACATACACTGTGTTTCTATCACGCTTTCCAATAGTGTAAACAGAACTTATTTATAGGACAAAATGTTATTGGAACCTAATTCCATTTAAAGAATTGAGTCATGTATACACACAATAATTAGTAGCAAAATGTACTGACTTTAGAACGTGCCAAAACATGTCCGCTTAAGCTTCGAAAACGAATAAAAGTTCAGGCTTTCGTAACATACAGCGAGGATTTTTGAAAGTAAGGGTTCTGCCCCATCTCAGAAATCCGGCTTATTGGTCGATTCGCACGAATTTACTCGCCCGAAACAGGTGAATTGTCACTTTTAAATTTTTTTTTTTTTTTCACATGTATTTTATGCAATGAATTGCTGATTGTTACAATCGACAGATAATTTTTTTCGTGGAAATAATATTGACGTCTGACAAATTTTGTATAGAAGAACTGTCAAAAATTCAAAATTATTCCTCGATGAAGGTGGCGTTAAAAAAATCAGCCCACAATTAAGAAAAAAGTAGCCAAACATCCACCCCCCGTTAAATAGAGCTCTAAGAATATTCCCACTCTCGGTAAAAATATTGTGTAGCCTACGCACTTACTCGCTAGGGTAATATAAAGCGCAAGATTGTAACGTAATGGTCTTGTTTGTGCAAGATAATGTACATGGAAAAAAGAAGGGATAAAAGGAATGCCTGGGATCACCCTGTCGCGCCAGAGGTAACCGCAATATGAGGATATAAAAGTTCAGTATTCCGTGTAAAAAGTTAAGTGAGATATGAGTTGCATCTTTATACCTGGATTTTTATACCGTCTTTAACAAATAAAATCATGGAATATCACTTTATACATATAAACTCATGCCTTCCTCTCATGGGGATAGGCAGAAACTACAGAACGCCTCCTGCTACGATCAACAGGAACATACTTAAAAAAAAAGTGTAATGTTTAGGGGGTTGGGTAGGTAAATACTTTTTCTTTTCTTTCTTTCTTTCTTTATACTCCTTTTGCTTCGTTTACGTCCATACATCTGGTGATACACGCACGCCCGGTTGCGAGTACTACGCACGTGACCTCTTTGAAGAACATTACCAATAAGATCACCAAATGACCAATACATATCGTTTTCAAATCAAATAATGAAACGTCGTGTCGTTGATTTAAAAAACAAACAGAAAAACATTTGTCATTGTTTAGCAATGTTGATGGTGAGTTTATAAGCGTTTACGCGTTGACTTCTCATAACACTCCAGAACTAACTAAACGTGACAACAAACGTTTTTATTAAAACATCGCACAATCGTGGGTCCCAGTCCCCCAGCCAGCCAAAACTTCAACCAGTCTTACTTAAGGGTAACGTATTACCCAGTAACTGGAGTAACTGAAGCTGATCCCAACATAGTATTTACAACAACAACGTACCATGTAACGTACTATCGACAAAATCTATATTTGACCACCGTAAGGACTATTCCTGCTTGCAGCGCATATTATTAGTCGAAAAAAAAAAAAATTAAACCCCATGAGAAATAAATAAAAGCGTGTTACATTTTGATGCAACATTAAAGAACATTTAGCATAAAAGAACATTTAGCATAAACTAAAAAGGACCCTCTTTTGTTTTACTTACGGACGCAGCTGTGGTCATCATGTGCACGGGATTTTGTTTTCAAAATGGTCAGATATAGGTTTTGGCGATTTTTCGACCTTTGCGTATTTTCTGTTCCTTTCTGCTTGTCCGTTTATATTTGTGTGTACATAAACGGTTAAATAAATAAATAGTTGGGAAAAGGCTAGGATCATGATGCCAACCTCTCGTCAAACCCATCTGAAAGGCCACTACCAGATCCTTGATGCTCGTTTCAATTTGATTGGTGGAAGTTGTCCCAATCGTTAATAGATCACGCCGTTACACAGCTCTTTACGATTGGATAATTGTTCCAAATTGTTTCGATCGGACTCTAAAGAAAATAAAATGTTGCCGTCGTTAAGTCGCCCGGTAATTATTGTGTTGTAAAACTCGTCTGGTGTAGGTTTTATGGTTTTAATTTTATTGCTGTTTTTAAGTTCAGATACCTGTAAAAGTTTTACTTAAATAGGTTTAAGTATTTTTCCAGCCAGCACATCAAGCTACTACAATCTGTCAAATTTCCCTAATAGATTTTCAACTTTATCGCTAAAGCATGAAGGGTCAAGGTTGATTGGAAAAATTTGACAGTTTCGGGTAGCTTGACCTGCTGGCGTCTGTACCAGCTTCTGCCCGCGACTTCGTCCACGTAAAATTTCTTGTTCCCCGGAATCACCGCAACGCATCGCATCGCCTGCCTGTAATATTACTTCGTTTGTTTTCGCTTAGCTGTCTTTCTTACTTTTTTTTCTTGTTGCTCGTCTCCTAAGGATCGATGCGTGATGTTAAATAGCCTATATATAGCCCTTGCCTTTCTATGTGGATCGGGCTACCAAAGCAAAAAAAATTTTTTTTTTTTTGCTAGCTCCAGACATATTTTGAGCGGACAATTTTTTCGAACATATGGAGCAATGGATTAGCAATATCCTTCAAAATGATTCTGATTGTGATAGTGTGTTACGCCATTAAGGTGCAAGTATTGATACTTGTGGAGGCTACCATTATTGATCCAATCCAGCCTGTTCCTTCCCTTCCTGCCCTTCCAGCGACGCTCTAAGCCGAGGTCCGTGTCCCTCAGGAGGTACCCTTGGTGTGTAGCCACTTACTTTATAAGTTTTATGCCCTGCCTGGGGGCCTTTTTTTTTTGAGGATGGGAAATCATCAAATGAATCCTCCCGCTCTGGGTGGAGCAGGAGGGAGTGTCAGACTCTTACTGACTAAAACCCACCCGTGTTCCTTCCTTAGCCCTTTATGTTCCAGGGCAGCGGTAAACCCTTTCGGATGTTCCCGCTACCCTGGGGGCCTTAATTTATTAAAACATCCACAGGATAGCCCGGTTGAGCAGCCGACAACATCCTAGGTTGTAAGAGATACTATAAACAAAAAAAAAGGTTTGTACTAATCTAGTTATGTTGTCAATGACGTTAAGCCTGATGGCAAGAACGTATACTGCATAACAATAAAGTTATGCCACGCTCATTAATAATAAAAGCGTAATGGATCGAACTAATTGGATAAAACCACTCTATATCCGCGATATAATTAAAACATCATCACAGTGGCCACACGATTCGTTCCTCTCGATTGATTCTGACCACAACACAGCATAACATAATGAAACGTACAATTAGTATAATTATATCATAATAATTGCATGTTTTATTAAACTATGATGAAATCATTGGTTCATACGGTGTAGCGCAGAAGTACTAGGAGGGCTAAAGGGCTTTTTTTTGTACTAGGAGGGCTGAAGGGCTGAGGGCTAAATAAATTGGGATAGTAGTTAGAAGAACGAAGAATATGAAATCAATGCTCCCTGACTTCTGTCTTCTGTCGTTTACACCAATTCGGGAGTATAATCAGCCTGTATGCGATTATGTAGATTACGGCCCACTCATAGAGAGGAGGCCTGTGTCCCAGCAGCGGGAACATTCTTTTTTTTTTAATAAAAACTTTGCCACACACTAGAAATTTCTCCTGTATCGTGGGTGCGTTTACAAATATTCAAACTCACAAACACAAACAGCCAGACCCGGAACAACTACTTGTAGGTCATACAAATATTTGTTCCGTGCGGGAATCGAACCCGCGACACGCAGCGCAGCAGTCAATCGCTTAACCACTGCGCCAACCGTGCCGTCAACATAGGCTATAGCGTTATAGGCTGATTATGTGTGTGTGTGTGTTATGTGATGCTTATATTCAATAGTAAATTATTATTCAGCTAACTCATCATCATGATCTGCTTAGCCTTTTCTGTTGGCTTCCAGGCTCACTTTCCAACTATGTTGGGGTCGGCTTTCAGTCTAACTGGATGCAGCTAAATACCGGTATTTTCCATGGAGCGACTTTTAGCCAACTATTTAAACGAAATGAAATAGTGCTGTCACAGATAATTTAATAACAGCATCATAGTAGGTGATTAGATCAGGTTAAGCTAGGTTTGCCGCGGTTGGTCTGTGGATGGGTATATCTTTACATACCGAGACCCCTCTGTGCCTCGGAAAGCACGTTAAGCCGTTGGTCCCGGCTGTCATTTGTGGATCTTTGACAGTCGTTACGGGTAGTCAGAAGCCCGAAAGTCTGACAACCAGTCTTACCAAGGAGTATCGGATTACCCAGTAACTGGGTTGTGGAGGTCAGATAGGCAGTCGCTCCATGTAAAATACGGTATTCAGCTGCATCCGGTTAGACTGGAAGCCGACCCCAACATAGTTGGGAAAAGGCTAGGCAGATGATGATGAGTAGGTGATTAGATATAGCGCTACAGCGAAAACAGGAAAAGAGTTTTTGGCAGAAGAAATTGAGAAATAGTTGCGAAAGTACTTCCCCGGACGAGTCCACTCACGAAAATTACTACCACTAATAAAATATGAGTCACATACTCGTAGGTGCAGTCAGGAAACTTGATTGTTGAATATTATAGATACGACCATTTGCCGAGCTAAAAACATTTCATACCTACAAACGGGGTGAGTAGAGATGCAGGGGTGAAACAGGACGAAACTTTGAAATTTGATACTAATTCAAAATCAATCAAAAGTCATTTATTCAAATTAGGCTGAGAATCAGCACTTTTCGAACGTCAAAATTACAAAAGACAGTCTCCCAAAAACGCCCGCCCTTCACCACAGTCAGTTCACATGACACAGTGTCAGTGTCCCAGCTATAAGGCCGTTTATTGACATGGCGAGCGTGTCCCAAAGGTTAGGTCCGTATTAGTATGTGACAACAACTTGCTGTACACTTGTACAGACTACAGTTATACAAACTGTGTTGTACTGCAGTTGTGAGCGAAGTAGAGGCTAGGAGAGCAGCGGGTGACTTAGCGCAAGCGATGGGAAAGTTACAAGATATAGATCTCGTAAGCGAACGGGGCAGTGTCTACATTTGTAATTGTATGCAAAGCGATAGTATTTTTTACTTAAATCTGGAATTTTTCAATAGTCTGCACCCTAATTGCGTAACACACGATCAATCGGAATCTAAATCATTTTGAAGCATAATCCATTGCTTCATAAATTCGAAAAATTTGTCTGCTCAACACGTAAATAACGCAATGAATGTTGTTGAACTGTCAAAATGAAACCGATTCCGATGGATCGTGTGTTACGCAATTAGGGTGCAGATATCACTGAACTGAAGAGTAATTATTGCCGTTTGACAGCTTTTGTAAAGAAAATATGTCAAAATGTAACAACTGGATTTATTCTTCAGATAAAAGTTATCTGACTTTAGTAAAATTAGCCCTTAGTCAGACATTTTTTATCCGTGAAATAAAATTGACGTCTGACAATTTTTTGTCTGAAAAATCTACCAATTAAAAAATATCGAATTCGTCCTTACGGCATTTCACAGGTAAGGTAAGAAGGTAGCTGCAAGCTACATGCACTCAGTTCAATTAAATCATCTGCCTATGCAATACTCACTGGAGAATATCTTATCGTGTACAGAAACATCAGTCCTTCCAAGTCTTACAAAACCCTACCTTACTTTCACTAAACAAGCGATTTCGCCGCTGTTTTCAAAGCCATAGAAATATTAGTTGTACATAATAACATTCATGGTCAAAACAATATTGTGCATAATGTGACCCTTTGTGTCCCACTTGAGGTCAGAAAGTCACAAGTACAATAGGTCCCACGCCGCTAACGGTAGTGTCAACTATACCTGACTCAGTTCCTTTTTGGGACAAACGAGTATCAGTTTGTAGAAGAATTTATTATTAGGAGTAAGAATGCGTTTACAGGGACCCGTGGCTAGATAATAACAGCCGCACAGGTCAATCGGTCAGGTTAAGCTGCGCTTGCCGCGGTTGGTCTGTGGATGGGTGACCATCTTTACTTACCGAGACCCCTCCGTGCCTCGGTAAGCACGTTAAGCCGTTGGTCCCGGCTGTCATTCGTGGATCTTTGGCAGTCGTTACAGGTAGTCAAAAGCCCGAAAGTCTGACAACCAGTCTTACCAAGGGGTATCGTATTACCCAGTAACTGGGTTGTGGAGGTCAGATAGGCAGTCGCTCCATGTAAAATACTGGTATTCAGCTGCATTCGGTTAGACTGGAAGCCGACCCCAACATAGTTGGGAAAAGGCTAGGCAGATGATGATGTGGCTAAGTAATAACAGCCGCACGGGTCGGTCGATCAAGTTAAGCTACGCTTGTCGCGGTTGGTCCGTGGATCGGTGTCCATCTTTACATGATGGTGTTGACTGTTGATGACAACAGGTTCGCCCCCCCATTACATGTAATTTTAACATAACTGGCGAATTGTGGGTGTACCTACTATAGGTACAATAATAAAATAAATACATAATGAAATATATGTCGTAATTTGGGCATGTTATATCCCTTTGCTGCATCATTAGTCTAGTGGTCGCAAGCGAGACACCCTGGACGGGAGTCAACAGCCGACTCCCGGCCACCGTAGGCGCGAGCTTGCGGGCGGCGAGCAATGGGCAGCTCGCCGCCCGGCAAGGACCAGGCCCGGCACCCTGATTGCGTAACACACGATCAATCGGAATCGGTTTAATTTTGACAGTTCAACAACATTCATTGCGTTATTTGCGTGTGGATCAGGAAATTTTTTCGAACTTATGAAGCAATGGATTAGCAATTTGCTTCAAAATTATTCTGATTCTGATTGATCGTGTATTACGCAATTAGGGTGCTGGTCGACGGCGCATTGTGTTCCACGCGCGGCTCAAAGAGATGTCAGCACGAACTGACGACCGCTAGGGCTGATACCTGCCAGGGCCGCGGGTTGTTCGAAAGAGATACCGTAGCCCCTGGCACAGGCAACTGAAGGAACACGGGTGGGTTTTGGTCAGTAAAAGTCTGACACGCCCTTCTGCCCAGCCCAGAGCGGGAGAGGTCATTCGATGATTCCACCCAATAAAAAAAGGGGTGTACAATCAAGAGCAAAAGTATACTCGGCTTTATTCAAAAGCGAATTACTCCTTTATTTTTTAATGTTATGTTGTTACGAACCCATTTTCGAGCCCATAGGTTTAATGTAATGTGTGGTATGTCAAAGTTGCATTCGTTATTTCACGAAAAAATCGCAATTGAAAGATGCCAAGTGTTGACATAGGCATTGGTGCTCGTGACTATATGAACACCTCTGCCTACCCTTTCGGGGAGTAAGACGTAATATTAAATATGTTATAGCAATTTTATACGATTAACTTTTCCTGACTGTACCAACGACATCTTAGTTTATCATTTTGTGATCTTAGTTTATCAATATCATTTGTGACTTCAAGTGACAGCTATGTGAACAGAACCCAGCAATGCATAAATATGTAAGCTGTCACGCCTTTATGCCTGGAGGCATTTTTTTGTTTTTAAATAATTTAATTTTATGTTCTGTCTTGTAATGTTAATTACTGAACATAGGTACCTAGTATTGTATACAATCAAGTATTTAGAAAGGTACTATATTTCTCTTCAGGCGATTCAGCAGTCTCTTTTAAAGTTTAGACATAATCTTACCCAGATCAGTGTTTGAGATGGTCTGTAGGAATTACTAAATCAGCATACATTTCCATACCTACCTAGTATTGTATACTATCAAGTATTTTCTAACTGAACAGACAGCTGTGCTGCTGGGGAGTTGGTTGCGCCACTTATTCTTCCCAGCGATAGCACTAGGAAGTGATGAAGGGCGGGCGTTTTGCGGGACTGTCTTTTGTAATTTTGACGTTCGAAAAGTGCTGATTGTCAGCCTAATTCGAATAAATGACTTTTGATTTTGAACAAAGGCGGTATATTTTGTAACAACACGATGTTACACAACCCATGTTAAAAAACAATGCTTTCTCCGTAACAAGCTAAGCAGAGAAGAGTAAACAACACATGTATATTTACCTGACATGTGTGTGACAATAATGTTGATGGATGACATCTGGTGTGACAGCCGTGTACTATTGAGACGATAAAATAAGAGCAAATGATTCTGTGACACATAACATCACGCTAACTTTCCCTTAAAGGGGTAGAGGAAAAGGTATTACCTATAGTGCATCAGCAATCTTTTGTTTGACCACCCATAACGCTAGGATCACCTATAAACATGATTGGTTTATGTTAATATTAACTACATACTATGACATTAAGTCCACCCTGTACATGTATGTGCTTGAAGTATTAAATAAATAACCCAATAATCTCTGCCCTGTAAAAATAATAGGCCCCGACATATGAGTTATTATAGGTCATGATTTCGAACCAAGAAAGGCACTTTACTCGGTGAAAGAAACAAGAAATTTGCTAGATGACAAAAAATTACCAAAAATAAAATCCTGAAATCGTCTTAATTTGAAAAATGAATATGGAATAGTCATTGCTGTCCCAGTGGGTCCGTATAGATAAAATAATATAAATATAAACAAAATTTTGAAAGCCAGAATAAGGCGTTTTATCAACACACAGAATTTCTGTCAGAACCACCTACAACCACTACCTCTCCCGGGAATCAAACTCAAGACCTCACACTGACCAGCCTCGACAATCACGCTCATCGCCATCGATCATTCCGACGCTGCATCTGATATTATGCTAATAGCCGCCACTGTTCGTAATCAATCATTGGATGTAATGATCAGTTTTTGTGATCAAATCATTATGCAGGATCATCATCGAATGGTGAGGTATTTTGTATTAGTTGGTCAAGTCATTATTGTGTAGGATTTCGAGTAATTCTGTTTGGTTATTGGGCCTGTAAAACTTGGTCGATAAAATTTTAAATGTAAAAAACGAGGTATTCCACCTAAAGCACTGATTTTCTACTGATTTCACTGATTTCACTGATTTTTACTATGGGGACGGGCTGCAGATATCGAGTCCATTTTTATTCTGCAGAAAAGAGCCATCAGAGCAATATATGGCCTCCGCAGGCGCGATTCTTTAAGGGAACTGTTTAAAGATATTAACATCATGACGGTACCTTGTCAATACATCTATGAAAACATCATGTACGTAAGGAAAAATTTAAATCTTTTCAATAAAAGAGGTGAAAGACACAACTATAGGACTAGAAATAGGGACCAACTAGTTCAAACAGGTTTCAGACTGGCTAAAGTAGATTCATCCTTCATGGGGTACTGTTTAAAATGTTACAATAAAATTCCTCCCCACATACTCCAACTGAATGAAACGAAATTTAAATCTTGTATTAAACGCACACTATGTAGCCAAGCATACTATAAGTTAGTAGATTACATCGCTGACAAAAATGCTTGGCTCAATGCTGGTCCTGCTCCACAGAGGCGCATAAACTAATTAGCATTCGGAAACATTGTTGGAGCTGCTGAACATTGGAAAAAAAAAAAACTATCTTTGCATTGTATAAACTCAATTGCTTAGAATTGTATAATTGCATAGCACACGTGTGAGCACTATGTACTTTCTATAAAGCTACCATTTACTGGGTACGTCTTTCATTGACTTGAATGTGCCCTGGCAGCTGTGAGTATGTCATGCTCACTCAAATGTCTCGCTGGTGGTGGCGTGTGTGTTGGATCATTAAGTTCCCTCCAAAATGGTTGAGCTGAATGGTGCTGATCCATACGTCATGTTCGTGAACGGGCGCCGCCAGTAGGGACTGGTCATCTCTTAGCTGCCTCGGCTTATTTTAATTTTTAATTTCTGAATTGTTTTTGTTTTTTTATAACGGACGCTTTTAACGTGCACGTTCTACATCGTTCTCACATGCTTAATTTCAACACGAATGATGTAATCAAATATTTTGTAACAACTTTATGATTTAAAAGAGTGTCCATGGAGTTTCTTGCCCGTTCTTCTCCATAGGTACCTACGCTTTGGAATGGGCAACTAGCTTCATCTTTCTGACTGACCGACCCTTTGACAATTCAAAAGTACCTGTAATTGGTTTAGTTGAATTAAATGATTTGAGTTTGAGTTTGAGTTTTTCACAGCAATTCCGCGAATCGCACTTGAGCACTTCCACTAATCGCACTGAAACAAAATAACGTGGGGTTCGGAGGAACAGTTTATCAATAATGTTTTCAGTTCCCGAACAGCACCTACTTACGTTAAATATTTTTTTAGTGATTAAAAAAATAATTGTTCTCTTTTCTCGGAATCAAACACTGGTTTGGGTTCAGGGTCTGGTTCTAAGATGAGAAAAACTGAAATGTTGATGAGGTTAACAGCCTGCTGCACAGCCTCCGTGCCTCGGAAAGCACGTTAAGCAGGCCCCGCCTGTCATTCGTGGATCTTTGACAGTCGTTACGGGTAGTCAGAAGCCCGAAAGTCTGAATCCAGTCTTACCAAGGAGTATCGTATTACCCAGTAACTGGGGTGTGGAAGTCAGATAGGCAGTTGCTCTATATAAAAAATTAAAAGAAAAAAAAACTTTTTAAAAACAAGCTTTTATTACTTGTAAATAAAAAGAACTAAACAGTTAAAAATAATTTAAACCTGATAAGAAATAAATAAAAGCGAGTTACATTGTGATTGCAAAAGTAAAATAATGAAGGTGTAATATGCTAAATGTTCTTTAATGTTCCACCAAAATGTAACACGCTTTTTATTTATTTCTTATCGGGTATAAATTATTTTTAACTGTTTACAAGTAATAAAAGCTTGTTTTTAAAAAGTTTTATTTTTAACTTTTTAGTCTTTTTGATGCGAGATTGACTACGGCGTAGTTCGTAGCGCGTAGCACTGTTTTTCCGTTAATTGCGTTTACTGGACTTAAGCTACCAGTAGGCACATCAAGATCCTGCACCCCAATTGCGTAACACACGATCAATCGGAATCGGTTTCATTTTGACAGTTCAACAACACTCATTGCGTTATTTACGTGTTGAGCAGACAAATTTTTCGAACTTATGAAGCAATGGATTAGCAATTTGCTTCAAAATGATTCAGATTTCGATTGATCGTGTGTTACGCAATTAGGGGTACTGGTTACCATCTAGCGCCAAAGTACTCGTCAAGACGGATCCAACAAGCCCTAACTCGATGGGGTTATGTCGTTTAATTACTGAGTTCCTACATGCATGCATGCAAAATTTCAGCTCAATCGGTAATCGGGAAGTGGATCAAATTTAACTTGCAGATTTTATTAGAGACAAACTTCGGTACAGGTGAAACTAAATAAAAGCTTGTAACACTGGTACTCAGCTGCATCCGTTTAGACTGAAAGCCGACCCCAACATAGTTGGGAAAAGGCTAGGCAGATGATGAGTAATCTGGGTAAAATCTTGCTAATTCAAAAATTGAGCAAAATGTTCAAACTCAAACTCAAACTCAAACTCAAATCATTTATTTCAATTAAACCATTTCAGGCACTTTTGAATTGTCAACATTTTAAATAGTCGGTCAGTTAGTCAGAAAGTGAAGCTAGTTGCCCATTCCAAAACGTAGATCTCTTTGGAGAAGAACGGGCAAGAAACTCCAAGGACACTCTTTTAAATCAAGATATTATTACAAAATCCTGGGTACATTATTCTTATTGCTTCTACATGTGAGAACAATGAAAAAAAGAACAATTTAAAATATAAAATTAAAAATAAGCCCTGGCAGTTAAGAGATGACCAGTCTCAACTGGCGGCGCCCGTTCACGAACATGACGCGTGGATCAGCACCACCCAGCTCAACCATTTTGTAGGGAACCGAATGATCCAACACACGCGCCACCACCAGTGAGACATTTAAGTGAGCATGACATATTCTCAACTGCCATGCTCTTTCAAGTCAACATCAAAATATCATAAAAACGGATCCATGGTTCTTACATTTACAAAATTTTAAAAAAAATGCTTCTAATTTATACAAAACTATAGGAATAATCAGGAAGAGGTATTTAATATTTAAGTATTAAGAATTAAATCTTGATTGAATAAAATAAACACTACGTTCGTAATGTCAGAAACACAAAAAAAGGGGAAGCATCTCTTCCAAATATTGAAATTGTAATCAACTAGTGAGCCCAAGTGCCTGTGGAGCAGGACCGGCATTAAGCCAAGCATTTTTATCTACGATATACTCATCCAACTTATAATATGCTTGTCTACATAGTGTGCGTTTAATGCATGTTTTAAATTTCTTCTCATTTAATTGAAGAATATTGAGTGGTATTTTATTATAACATCTTACACAGTACCCCATAAAAGAAGTTTTTACTTTAGACAATCTGAAGCACGGTTGATCTAGTTTGTTCCTATTCCTAGTGTTAAAATTATGCCTGTCACTTATCTTACTAAAAAGATGTAGATTTTTTCGAACGTACATAATGTTTTCGTATATATATTGACAAGGAACCGTCATGATGTTAATGTTTTTAAACAGTTCCCTTAGAGATTCGCGTCTGCTGAGATTGTAGATGGCTCTAACAGCCCTCTTTTGCAGAATAAAGATAGAATCAATATCTGCAGCCCGTCCCCACAGCAGAATACCGTAAGACATTATGCTATGGAAGTAACTAAAATAGACCAGTCTCGCGGTATCCACGTCTGTTAATTGACGGATTTTCCAAACAGCGTAAGCGGCTGAACTTAGCCGCCCTGCAAGTGATGTTAAGTGAGGACCCCACTGCAGCTTTGAATCAAGCGTGATCCCCAAGAAAACCGTATTTTCGACGAATTCCAGTATCTCCTTATTCAATACAACGTGACATTGACTACTTCTAACATTCGGTAAAGAGAATCTAATGCATTTAGTTTTTTTCTCATTTAATACTAAATTATTTACAGTAAACCAATTATGGACCACAAGCATAGCATTATTTACGTCGTCAAGCTCCTGTGCACGTCTGCCTACTTTAAAAATCAGCGATGTGTCATCAGCAAATAACACCATTTGTGGTCGGGTTTTTAGTAAATGAGGTAAATCATTTATATATACTAAAAATAGGAACGGTCCCAATATTGAGCCCTGCGGTACACCCATTTTGACTTTTAAACCCAATGAATTCACACCGTTTATTTGAACTTGCTGAAATCTATCATTTAAATATGATTTTATTAAGTTAAGAGCTAGTTTACCCAGTCCGTAATGCTCAAGTTTCAAGAGCAGTGTTTCGAAATTCACGCAGTCAAATGCCTTGGATAGGTCGCAAAAGATGCCTATTGCATCTTGTGCCTCTTCCCATGCGTTCTACAGTACTCTTAAGATATAAAGCCTTTAAACATACGTTTTATTTACTTAAAACATTCCTACAAACTATTTACTTATTAAATAAGCTAACAAACTTAAAATAATAATAGAACTATATAAAAAAAACAGTAAACATTGCGAGTAGAACTCGCACACTTGACGGCACGGTTGCATCGCGGATTTTGCATCGAATGACTATCAAAAATTAAAAATTATTCCTCAGATAAAATTATCTTGCGTTGGAAAAATCAGCACTTAAAAAAATATTTCTAAATCCCAGTTTCCTCAAAAGATTATCACACGTAAACACAACTACAATAAAAACAAAAGCACGTTAACCATGAAACAAATCACAATCCAATACCGTACTCATTGGCTCTGTTAATTGGCTATTGGCTATAATAGCCGCCATTGCGTACACGCAGCCAGCTACATTTTACTGCAGGGCGATAAGGACCCGATATTTTCCCTCTAGTTACAAACTTAGTAGGAAATTATTCCTTGTTTAAGATGAGATTTCAAGGTAATTGTGATGCAGTAAAAAGCGTTATTGCATGAGTTGCAATAAATACTTTATAGTACCTATCCTGGGGGGTTCGTTGCTATATATATAGTTAATAACAGCCGCACGAGTTAATCGAAGCTTAAGCTACGCTTGCCGCGGTCTGGTCGTGGATGGGTGACCCACTACATATCCAGACCGTCCGTGCTTCGGAAATTCATTGCGCGAGTTGCAACAAAAACTACCAGCCGCACGGGTCGGTCAAAGGTAAAGCTACGCTTGCCGCGGTTCGGTCGTGGATGGGTGATTCAATACATATCGAGAGCCCTCCATGCTTCAGAAAGCGCGTTAAGCAGTGCGATTCTGTAACCATCTCACCGTGAAAACTTAGGTGAAGTGAGCGTGGAGTGAGCTGTCATTCAAACTAATGCTTGACACTATTGACAGCTCACTCTAAGCTCACTTCAGCTAACTTTTCACGGTGAGATTTTTACAGAATCGATCGGAAACAGTTGGTTCCGGCTGTCATTTGTAGATTTTTGACAGTCGTTACGGGTAGTCAGAAGCCCAAAAGATTGATAACCCAGTCTTATCAATGGGTATCGAAATGCAGGTATTCAGGCATCCGGTTAGACTGGAATTAGACCCCAACATAGTTGGGAAAAGACTAGCGTAGCTTTACCTTCGACTGAACCGTACGGCGGTAATCATTTAGCCACGAGCCCCTCAGAGGTGTCTTGTCCAAATAATAATTATTCTTTCTATCTTTCTTTTAAAATATAAATACTTATATACTCGTACTAACTATTTTCATTAAATAATTTTATTGATAGCTGAAAATATTATCTATCAATAAAAAAATTGTAAGATTTGTGTTACATTTTAGAATTTCGTTTCTTATTGTTCTTTTGAAGAATTGAGAATATGGTGTGTTGAGAGTTTATTAAATTAAGAACCTGGTGATTTGAGAATCGGGTAAGTTGGGAAACAGGTTAAATTGATAATCTGGTGGGTTAAGAATCTGGTGAATTGAGAATTTGGTATAAACTGCTCATGAGCCACATTTATAAATACCATCTGAAGTACTGAATTTATCACGAAAACTAGTCCGGAAAATATAAGTATAAAAACAGCAAACGATGAAGTCTGAACAAAAATAAAGTCGTGAACAAACATCGGAACATAAACGCGACCAAAACCACAATGTTTTGATTAATCAGTGACTAGGAAACGACGCAGACTTTTCATAACACGTAAAGTTTACGTTCCAACGATTATAATTTCGTACATTTACGTTCTGGCGTTACGGTTTTTACAATGTGGAATGTTAACATTGTTTGAGGAAATGTTGGAATTCTCACGGTAGTTACAATTATAGGGGCGGTTGAAGTTTCTCTGAGTGACAAATAATAGGCTAAACTCTAATAGTACCTACATTATGTCAGTAGGATCTTCTTCTTAGCGTATCATTGGCAAAAAGTTTTATGAAACACTAGCAGCGCCCCGCGGTTTCACCCGCATAAGTTCCGAACCCATGGGAATGTCATGATAAAAAGTATCCTATGTGTTAATCCAAGTAATAAACTATCTGTGTGCCAAATTTCATCCTAATCTGTTTAGTAGTTTTTGCGTGAAAGAATAATAAACATCCGGATCCATCCTCACAAACTTTCGCGTTTATAATATTAAGTAGGATGTTTGTCCCAAAATTCAGCTAACTGCACTCACTGACGCCATCATAAGATTATCAAGTGCACAGGTGACAGGGGATGTGGCAAGATGGAAGATGGGCCATTGTCTGTCGGGAGATGCCGCATACGTACTTGAGATCTGCATTCACTACCATCCAACAGGCTATCGTATCGAAAATGACACATTTCGATATCCTGATTTGTCTTGCCCCCGATAGCAAACAACTGTCGGAAGAACAGCGGTCGTTACTTTAAACTGATACAATTCTCGGGTTTTTGACTTGTGAACAGCGTTTGGAGGATGAAAAAAGATTGCATGCAGCGGAGATGAGAATGTTGAGATGGATGTGTGGAGTGACGAGAATGGATAAAGTAAGAAATGAGTATATAAGAGGAAGTTTGAAAGTGGCGCCAGTGACAGAAAAGTTGAAAGGAAATCGCTTGGCTTGGTATGGGCATGTGATGAGAAGGGACGAAACGCATGTGACTAAAAGAGTGATGAATATACATGTTAATGGATGGAGAGGGAAAGGAAGGCCGAAGAAAAGATGGATGGATTGTGTGAGGAATGATATGAAAGAGAAGGGAGTGAATGATAGCGTGACGGCTGACAGAGGAGAATGGAAAAGAAGAAAACGTGTTGCGCCGACCCCAAGTAACATGGGATAAGGGCAGGAAGATGATGATGATGAACAGCGTTTGGAGGACTTCTACGATACCATTGATTGCTGTTCGATACGGTACGGAAGCGTATCGAGTGGTTGTGGACCCTTTGGGGCCCGTGGAAAGTTCAAGTGATAGGGCCCTCCCTCAATGAACAGAACCTCAACAAACGTTATAATTTTTTTTTTCTGGCACTTCGCCCGCGACTTCGTCCACGTAAATTTCGTAATTTCCCCTACGAAATTGAATACCTGGCTGCTTTGTTTGTCTAGAGGTTGAAAAAAAATTGCATTTCTATACTCATGTCAGGATCCTCCTGTGCTCATGGCCCTCTCGGACCGGGGGCCCCCTCCAACTGGGGGCCCGTGGCATTTTGCCACTCCTGCCACCCTACTGCCCACTTGTTTTTTTTTGTGTTTTTGTCCTTTTTTTTATGCGTCATGTTTGCCGCAAACAAATGCTTTTTCTTTCTTTTCTTTCTTTCTTTTCTTTCTTTCTTTTCTTTCTTTCTTTTCTTTCTTTCTTTTCTTTCTTTCTTTTCTTTCTTTTCTTTCTTTCTTTTCTTTCTTTCTTTTCTTTCTTTCTTTTCTTTCTTTCTTTTCTTTCTTTCTTTTCTTTCTTTCTTTTCTTTCTATTGTTACGCCACTAGTTGTGAACAGCTATGCTGAGCCGTCCGTGAACCCCCATCTCCGGAGATTGTCTTTGCTCGGGTCAATAGGATAAGCAGCAGCAGTCTTTCATCCCCTATTTAAACCCCTTTAGGGACGAATTTTCAAAAACCCTTCCTTTGCGCTCACTTTCGCTATATGTATAAGGAACTCTTGTGCATTTCTGCTTCTAGATCCTGCAGATTAGGCGGTGCATAGTCTGCCAGTGAAGAATACAAGAAGAATTAAGAGCAGTGTCAGAAAATAAAGTCTAGTTTATGTATTCTACGTGAGTAGGAAGTTCTGAGTTGAGCTACACGATTACTGACAGATGCTTGCACTGACTGGACTGGTTCACTCAAATCTGTTTAGTTCATATAAACCACCATTTCAGTCTACATCTACCTACAAGGTCCTCACATGATCTGACCAAGATTATGTCTGGACCTTAAAAGAGCCTTTTCCATTTTCTATTCCATTTCTTTCCAGGGGTTGTCAGATAGAAAATGGATTACATCTAGCTTATATTTAAAAAAATATATATGACGTGTAAAAGTGAAATCCTATTTACAGAATAAACGAAACCATTTCATTTCATTTCGTAGAGATTTCATCGGAGTTGTTTATCAATTTATTTTGTTTGGTAGGTTAGATGATGAATGTAGCTGCAGCACTCAAAATAATGCTCTAGCACGCAATAAAACCCTGATTAACTCGTCACCGATCATAAACATAATTTTATGAATGTGTTCTACAGTTCTGCACAAGAAATAGATTGCTATACTCAGATTGGAATGCATTAACCTAATTTCCAAAACAGTTTTACTACAAACGATGACAAATAACTCATGTTTTCAATTCAGACTAGGTTGGAATTCTAAACACTGTCGAAGAACTGAACCGGCGCGTATCTCTTCATTAGGAACTTGCTTAGACGGACTACTTAAAGTGGGCGCTTAGTTGCGCATAAGGACTAATCTTGCAACAGTATGATCAGCCTATAAAGTTCCCACTGCTGGGACACAGGCCTCCTCTCTGTGAGAGGGGGTGGGCCATAATCCACCACATATAACCACAAAATAAACGTTTTTATTTATGTTACAAGAAGTCTGAACCAACCAACGAACAGAGTTTAAGCAAACGACAAACATTAAGAAACTGTAATGCAAATATGTTTTCGCAATGCGTTTGCGTAGGGTTAGTAGACGAACAATAAGACTTCCGCACTCCTTATCTATGCGCCGAGGTGATAGTGGGGATAAAATACGTGCATTCGACCCCAATAAATCATAGTTACATTAAAACAGTAGTAGGTTATACTTAGATGGTAAATGCCTAGATTGTAACATCACATAACATCACGCTTTGTTTCCCCAAAGGATTGGGCAGATGTGCAAAGCACTCCCAGATTTCACCAGTTATGTATAAGTCCTAAATAATAGGGAACGAGCCTTTTGCCATCAAACCGGGCTGCGGCTGAGATATTCTATGGTTTCCTTCACCGTTTTGAGAGCAGTGGTGATGAAATAAATTACACAAACTAAAGTGTTAGCCTGGGTTCGAAGGTTCGAGCCAACGACCTACAACTCGTAAGTCAACGTTACTGTTGTGCATCACTGCGCACTTAAATTATTGATATAAAACAAAAACAGATACAGTCGTCTCATATTTTAACAATTAACAAAAAGTAGAAAGTAAAATGAGTGCACTAAAACTATTATAACCTGCAGACAAACGATTAAGTAGTTTAGACTTACTTACGCAGAACTAATATTTGCATGACCTACTGAACGAGGCATTAGTGCATGTTCATTATAATGAATTCTCTCTGTAAACGCATCCTCGATTTAGGAGAAAGGATTGAGGACAATGCGACTAATGTTTTATAGACTGCCTCGTTGGTCTAGTAGTCGCAATTGTTACTGCTGAGCATGAGGTCCCAGGTTCGAGTCTCAGGTCGGACAAAGTTATATGATATTATAATTATTATATGATATAATTCAACCCATCATATTGGATCGTAAAGCCATCAACAGTAGAGCCCTTATGTAAAAAAAAACATAGCCTATAATAACGATGTAATTAAGGACTATAAACAACCCAGCAAAAACAATCTTGATGCTGATAACATTGTACATGATAACATACTAATTACCACAGTAGCGGACAGTAAACAATGACAACATTTTTAACTTTCCATTATTTTAGCGATATAGAGAGATTTAAAGATTACAAGAATGCCGATGACAAAATAAGTCACAGCCATAAACATCTCAAAACGGTGAAGGAAAACATCGTGAGGAAACGTGTAGAACCGAAAATTCGAAGACATGTGACATCTACCAACCCGACCCGCGTGTTAGATTAATTAGCCCACTCCTTCTCTCATAGAAGAGGCCTGTATCCCAGCAGTGGGAATTTTATAGGCTGATTATATTATTATTATATAAACATTATCGGGAAGACCTGGACTGGATATAATAAGCACAAAACTGAGAAACATGGCGTGAAAAGGAGACTGAGAGAGGTATTGGCGATGACTGATGATAGAATAACTCAAACACAAAGAATTTATTTTAATTAAACCATTTACAGGCGCTTTTGAATTGTCAAGGAGTTGGTTAGTCAGAAATATGAACCGAATTATCGTCTTAACTTTGAATTTGCGCGATAAATAACAATAGTGTTTCATGCTTGAGTTGAATAAGATAACCCTCGCTATGACTAAAATATTATATATAGGAAAGGATCGTATAGAAAAGAATATTGGACTTAGTAATGATGACATCATTATGATATTATCATATCTGATGAAGATAATGATAGCATATAATAGACTGATATATTATCAGTCGATAAACATCCGCTACTGAACTTAACATAACATAACATCACGCATGTATTCCGTGATGGGCGAGGCAGAGGTGTACCTATAGTACACCCACATTTCGCCAGTTATGTTCGAGTCCCATGTAACAGGGGGCGAGCCTGTCGCCATCAATCAAGCACAAATCCAGACTCCAGGCTGCTACTGAGAAATTCCAGATGGATAAACCCAATTACACTTTGCCCAACCCAGGAATCGAACTTAAGACCCCATACTCAGCAGGAGCACTTGCGACCACTAGACCAACAAAGTGAACTTGATACTTCTAATAGAGCACGGCATAATACAAATCGGGGATAGATGAACTAAGATGAACATCGACCTATGTTGGATGAAGATAATGATATGTTTAGGGCACATGATGGTGCAGCTGTAGAAAGTCTTGACAGGATGCATCACAGGAAGAAACAAGATGACGATAGTCACTCCTGGCATTCAAACATCACATAGTTTCATTCATCAATGACTTTATTCTGTGTGTAGTGCATGGAATGCCTGCATTGAAACCAGAATGGTAGAACCACAACATAAGTACTACTAATTAGTTCAAAGATCACAATATGACGTCACATTTTAACCAGGAACTACAGTAATATAAACATAGCTAAACATGCATTTAGTTTTCCTGTACATGTCCTTCATCCTATTATGGAGACAATACCACAATTGAATATTCCACACTTTCGTAATTCTTATTACGACGATCATGAAAAAGAAACCATTAAAACTACGGAAATGGGCGAAAAGTACAGGAGTTCATAGGATCGGTCAATGTCGCAACACTTCTTTCCAACAATTAACAGTCAGTCTTTCGGCTGAAATTATGATGATTAAGGTGAAGACATGTTGAAACCAAATAAATTAGGATAAGGGCAAGAGAATGATGATAATGATGATGCTGATTACAACTAAGGACTTCGCCTAGCACGTAAGAAAGCTATCATTAGAAAGTTAAATCAAGAGCTTGAAGAAAGCAGTGCCTACTCCTGATAAGTTTAGAATTTGTAGGAGGTTCTTCTGTCTGGAACTTTGCTATAGAATAAAAAGAGTAGGCAGCCCTTATGGAGAACAGCTCAAAATATTCTTTTCAAATAGACAATCACAAATATGACATGTTGAGGAACAATGCAAGGACTGTGTGAAAGATGATATGGCTTGACCGGGGATGACTACTGAGATGACGACTAATAGAGAAGTATGGAAGAAAAACAAATGTTGCACCGACCCCAAATAAATGGGGATAAAGGCAAGAGAATGATGCTGATGAAGTTCATGAGAATGATAATTAAACAATGCTAGAGAAAACTAAACCAAAGAAAGTGGATTATTGTTTGTATTTTTCTAAAGTGTCCTACACAAGGATTTCTCTCGCATCGTGGGTGCGTTTACGGACACAGATATAATGCACAAACATACAACCAGAACAATCAATACTAGTATCAGTAGGCTAAACTAATATTTGTGACGAGAAAGGACTGTGCTGTTTGTTTATGGTTGATATCACTATGACAATAGACATTACTATAAGCAATCCTTGGATTGTTGAAGATAATGCATCGACAATAGGGGTAGACAATAATTGATTTGGGTCATGTAGTTGGACATTTCAACACGGAACACCAAAAACTATGTCAATTTTTATTTAGGAACCCGAAAATGTACATATGTACCTACATAATCAGCCTATAATGTTCCTACTGCTGGAACACAGGCTTCCTCTTGGTGAAAGGAAGCCAGAAAGGTGGGCCGTAATCCACCACGCGGGCCCAGTGCGGGTTGGTAGATGTCACATGTCTTCGAATTTTTGGTACCAGAAAATAATGAGGCATAATTATATATTTTACTTGTTTCTACCTGCGACTTCGACAACTTCGCAACATAAAATGACCTATGACACTTGATAACGATGTAGCATCAGATGCTACATCATTATCAAGTGTCATAGGTCATTTACACATTCGGGTTTTTTCACATTTTTTTTTGGATCAGGAGGACACGGTGAAGGAAAACATCGTGAGGAAACCGGCATGTCCTAGAACCATAAATTCGAAGACATGTAACATCTACCAAACCGCACTGGGGCGCGTGGTGGATTACGGCCTACTCCCTCTTACCGAGAGGAGGCCTGTGTCCCAGCAATGGGATCATTATACGCTGATTATGATGGATCAGGAGTTCTGAAGATTAACATGTGTGTGTGTTATTATACATCTTTATAAAAAGTATGGAGTACGGTATGGCCATGGTAATAATAGATAATATTACCGTGGTATGGCCTATTCGAGTAATCGCATAAGGTTCGTACCAAGAAGAAATAGCAGAAAGTATATAGAAAGGAGAAAATTATATATGTTCACTAATTGAAGTAAATAACTTGACCTTAAAGAAAACCAGTGCTCAAGTTATCGATTTTGTCCAATTATAGGGAGAGCAAAAGTAGAGTAATGTCTTGTACGCCCTTTTATTTCACTCCACTTTTAAATGTCAAAAGGGTTAGTATACCGCACGTATTTCATCTACACCTACTAAATCTGTATAATCTTCTGTGATATTCTCTTAGACAATAGAATTGATTGTGATTTTGATAGTGTCATCATTCACGTTGTTATTGATAGCAACAACAGTTAGATTAGGTTTCTACACCAACCTATAAAATTCTGTCTAAATTCCGTTACATCATGCCTAAACAAAAACCTGTTAATAATCAACAATTGATAAAAAAACGGTAAAACATATTTGAATAGTTACTTCATTTATTTATATTATTCTCAATTGTTGATATTCCCTTATGTTTCGAAATCACTTTCCCTATTAATTCCTATTGAAGTAGAATGAAAGAGAATACTCCTTATTATGTATATCATACGGATAACCAGAAATCACGATAGCCAGATTAATTTCGATCAACTTTTATCCCTGTGTTATCTATATGTCCTTAAAATAATCAAATAAGGAAAAAACATGCAATTATGCACTTAATCGCATGTTTTTTCTTTACTATTACAATAATTGAATATTAATTACTATTGATATTACTGTAAACGATGAATTCACTACGATATTTTTATCGTAGTGGTTAATTAATTACACATCCAGGTACTCGGAAATTTAATAAGACAGTAATCACAAAACAAATTGAAACAATAGATATGATGTAACAGAACTGACAAATGAATGATTCAATATCAGTGTGAGAACAATTACATATGCTTAAACAAACAGTCGACCTAGATACAGGAGCAATATCAAATGCGGTAGTAAACCAAAATGTAACGTTTAATAAGACGTTAACTATGAACATTCTTGAGGGAATAGATAGAGTGGATCATTGAACACCTTTCCATCTATTTTTATGAGATAGAATGAGGCAAATTCCGGATTAAATTCAATTTTTTTTTAATACTTTTGAAGAAGCGTAAGCTTACACTTCATAGTCGTTTTGGTGATTAATCGATGAAGCGATTATAACAACAAATCGTAATAAAATAACAATAACATAGAAAAACATGGTTTATAAAAAAAAAATATAATTGAACAATAGGGCTTAAAACATAACTGGCAAAATGAGGGTGTTACTATATATAATATAATATACGAGGGTGGTTCTCTACCCAACCCTTCGGGGAACACAGGCGTGATGTTATGCTAAGCACAATGGTCAAGGATTTTATAAACTTATCTATTTCTCGAAGGCTATTATGTTATTTATCAGTCCATTCGTAGAATAATGCGGTCTAATAATAAGGTTGACAAAAACTATTATTAGCTTAGTAATAAAGACTCTGACGTTAAAAGTAAAATTCTTTCGTTGAGAATAACAAAGAAATTACACAATTGGTAAAAATCAGGAGGAACCATAACAGGTTGTTTTCGATTAACATCGGTTTACAAGAGCGCTATTAACTCTCAAGTATTGCGGAGTATACTACATTTATTATATACTTGACACTAATACGAATTATACAAACAATCTGTTCGATACAATCGCAGATAACAACGATTGATTTGAAGTGAAACAACGTAAATCATCGAGGAATGTAAATTTCAGAATTTGTTATGAAATTTACATTCCTTTATGATCCGATGAATAGCAACTTTTACTTCCTATGGAATCGCAGAAACGCATGAATCACTCCGTGCATAAACAAGACCCAACAAGATAAATTCAATCTTTTCAATGCAAAGATCACTACTGCATTAGTCAAGTTAAAATCCCAACAGAATGCACCAAACCATAAAAATCACATTCCACAGACGAACATTAAAAGATTTTTTACAACGATTTTACTATTCACTGCACTTTAATTAGAAGACTGATAAACTAGAAAATAAACAATGCAGATGAAAGTGTTGATACAAACGAGAATAAAAAAGACCGTGCCTAAACAATGGGACTCATTGAAACGCATCGTGTGTAAGAATTTCAAAATCTACTCACCATTCATATCAGCATCAACACAATGGACCACGAAACACTTGCACATAAACACACAAATAATAAAATATGTTTTAGAACTTTTCAAAACACAAGACCTAAAATATTCCCTAGAGGGACACCACAGGTTAATAATTCGAAAATCGTATTTCGTTCGCAACGTGCGCGCGAGTCGGGACGCGGCGTGCCTTTCAATAACGGTCCGCTCTCTACAAAGATCGACGGCTGACTGACTACTAGCTGCGCCGGCGTCGCTGTTTACTATAACCCCATGAACAAGATTATCAAAAGCTTTCAACGAATTTTCGCCTCTATCGCTGTGAGTGAAAGATAAATTTTGGAATGTCTCTTATACACCCGACGTAAGTATTTGTCATTTCGTATGAATGAAAAAATAAACTGTACACATAGAGCTTTCTGTATGCGTTCGTTTCGTTTTATAGCATAACCTTAATTAATGTTTATATCACTTACAATCCTTGGCTCGTTTGAGTCTCGTATGACATTATGATTCATTTCACTATTCACGCTTATTGCTTAGTTTAGTTTTATTTTATCCAGTTCATCATGATTATGTTATGTATTAATATTTCTGGGAACATATCTAGTATACGTAGGTATATTAAATTATGTTTCTTGTTACTATTTGTATATTTATGGCATGTCTCCAAATGAAATGTAATGAGCTCTATTTAAAAATGCCTCATGTCATTGTGAACTTTATTGCTATGTGATTAAAATAAATTTTGCTTATCTCCATGAGATGTTAGAATGAGATGAACGACAATAGACACACAAAATAATTTAATACTTTAGTTCATTGTACCTTTATTTTCCTGTTGATTGAAATAAAACTGACGCCATTGACCTACTTATAGGACAAATATTTATTTCAGAGGTTCCCGGTATTACATGATAGGAATTCATCAATTGTTCCTGTGAAATGATTTTTATAGTTTCTTACTTGTCTAAGATCTACAGACGCCAGCAGGTCAAGCTAAGATAAGCAAGCATTAATGTTCAAGGTTGATTGGGAAAATTTGACAGTTTCGGGTAGCTGGACCTGCTGGCGTCTGTACAAAGATTTAAGCATTTTAAAAGTTATAAATTACTACATCCATATAGCACTCTGTGAATGTCCATAACTAGGTTGAAACTGTAAAAAAAAACAGTTGTTCTAATTATAGAACTCCCAAATACTAATGCGTGGGGGTCCTTCCGCCAATAACAAAGATTATTATTATACTTAGTTACGGAGAGCCTGGCAACAACCGGAATTATGCTAGAAGGAGACTAATGACCCGAGAAGTCGTGGGAATTCTTTATCAAATCAATTTGGAAACCAATGTATATTGCCTACGTGTATCTTCCTACTTAGAAGTTATATGGGTGTAAACTATTTGCTCCCATTCCCGAATCCGTGTTGTTTTAGGACAAATAAATCAATCTTGATTGTGCTCTTTATCTTAATCCCAAATCGGCGAGAAATATGGGTGTATTAGGATAACACATTAATAATATAATTGTATTTCAATGAGATTTCAAATAAAACTTTGTTATTTTAAGAGGCGCCAAGTTACTCATTGGTGACTTATTTCATCACCAAGGACATTAAAACCACAAATAAATACAAAATATCATGTCTATAATATTATTCTTATGTATGACATTTTGGTCTAAAATTGTATAAACGAGTACCATTAAACTAACATCCTTTGATTCTATCCCTTAGTCATCATCATACAGTACGGCCACTTCTACAAATCTATACTTATAATAAATCTGTAGAGAGGTCAATTCTGTACATGAAATATATTTCCAAAATTATAATAAATCTGTAGAGAGGTCAATTCTGTACATGAAATATATTTCCAAAATAACTATCAGGGGGTGATTAGGGATCGATACTGATGCCAAAAATGCAATCAGTAAAATTTTTGTCTGTCTGTCTGTCTGTCTGTCTGTCTGTCTGTTTGTATAACCGTTATAGAAACAAAAACTACTCGACGGATTTTAACGAAACTTGGTACAATTATTTTTCATACTCCTGAGCTGGTTATAGTATACTTTTCATCACGCTACAATCAATAGGAGCAGAGCAGTGAAGGGAAATGTTGGGAAAACGGGAGAAGTTACTCCATTTTTTAAGCTTCCGCCGCGTGTGCAACGTTAATGGTTAAAGCTACACAGAAATCATGTATGACGGAAATGTTCTCCTTAAAAATATATAAAAAATATCCCACGACAGCATATGTCTATCTTTTATGGTTGACTCACAATAACACGTGTAACTCCCGATAGCTTAGCAGTACGAAGCTTTCTGATTAGGTATATTTGTCTATTCTTACGTTTATAACACTCTCAGTCATCCCTAATGAAAAAAGTTAACATTATTAACTATTCCATAAAAAAGAATCATAGAAATCGGTATAGAAACACCAAAGTTATACATGAAATACGCTAATAATAAGCCATCGCGCGTGAATACTGAATCACTCTCGACGCGTCTCGCGGCCGAAGGTATAAAAAGGCGGGGCGTCCGAGCGCGAGCGCGAGCTTCATACAATTTTTGCCTGTTGATGCGAATAGACGTTCAGAGCGTTCGACCTTATTGACAGACAATACTTAATTGATATAACAAACCGTGCTTATCAGCGCGACTTATAGTCTTTGATAATTTATTTTTAGATTTCTTTTATTGTTATTTTATAAAATAGGTATTAGTTATTTTAGTAGTCGAAATTCGAGAGAAGCTAAGAGAATGAGAAATAGGCGTTCTCAAGAATCGGCAGAGGAAAGAGCACATCGGTTAAAGATACGAGAGTTAGTGCATCAACTTCTCGAGCCAATGAAAGCTCTCCCGAGAGAGAGATGCAATTAGCAGCTGACAGAGCGAGACGAGCTACATCACGGGCATCTCAAAGCTCTTCTCAACGAGAGCTAAGGCTTACCATTGACCGAGAACAACATGTGTTATCCCGAGAAGCTGAAACTGCTTCACAACGAGAATTGCGGCTCACAGCTGACCGCGAACGGCATACATTATCTCGCGAGTCTGAAACCTACACTGAGAGGGAATTACGTCTCACAGCTGATCGCGAACTGCATGTACAGATGCCAGCAGGTCAAGCTACCCGAAACTGTAAAATTTTCCCAATCAACCTTAAACCTTAATGCTTTAGAGATAAAGTTGAAAATCTATTAAAGAAATTTGACAGTTTGTAGTAGCTTGATGTGCTGGCGTCTGTACTATCCCGTGAGTCCGAAACCTTCACTGAGAGGGAATTACGTCTTACAGCTGATTGCGAACGGCATGTACTACCCAATACATTAACTTAATAACACACAAGGAGTTACACGCTGACGGAGTCGCGGGCACAGCTATTAACAATAATTAATAATAAGTATGTAAAGTGGTCGAAAATTTACTACTGACGGGACAAAAAGGGGTAATTCAGTTTTTAAGGGGAGGATTTGAACTTGAAACTGTATTTTACATTTTCACGCCTAAACCACTGAACTTCTGATTTGGCATAGAGATAGAGTTAGCACGTTCCCGTGGGATAATTTCCGACATCCACGCGGGCGAAGCCGCTGGCAGAAGCTAGTACATAATATATTACTGGCTTATCTACTGCCGAAGCTAGTAATATAAAACGTATAGTCCTGGTAATTGACAGGGTATCAACCTACATCGACTAGTAAATTAAAATCATTAAGCTCTTGTTTCAAGCCAATAAAATTGTTTTTCGAAGAATTTGTGTCAAGACACTTGTCACGTAGTTAGTACAATCTTAAATTAAATTGAATTAGATAAGAAAGGAGATAAAACAATTGGTGACACATCTCGTATTGGCGTGCGCGATGTTGGAGCTGATTGTGTTTAAACAAATTGTGTTACTGATCTTTATATTAGAGACTAACTTATAACTAGAGACGACTAGGAGTCAATAGAGGCATAGCAGGGCGAGCTTTTAGTCGTTAGAGATAAAATCGTCGCAATAACTAAGAACATGAATGTAAGAGACTAAATCGAACGGACCAAATAGATCGTAGATAACATTTTTACCCTGTTGAACTTGTTGAGGTTAAAGAACTTAAAGCTAATGCCATAGCAGTGGTGGCCCAGTGGTAACGGCCGCGACTTACGAATTGTAGGTCGCAAGTTCGAAGTCATACAGGCGCGGATTATGTCATCACCACTGTTCTCAAAACGGTGAAAGAAAACATGTGAGGAAACCGCCATGTCCTTGAACCATGTTGGTGGATGTCACATGTCTTCGAATTATTCGAAGACATGTGACATCAACCAACCTGCACTAGGCCCGCGTGGTGGATTATTGCCCACTCCCTCTCACTGAGAGGAGGCCTGTGTCGCAACAGTGGGAACATTATAGGCTGATTATGTAAAGCTATTGCTATTTCATAGTGTAAGAGAAGCCAAGCTTTTATTTCCAACTCAGTAAAAAGGTTGGGTTCGTGTGCCTTACTTTACTCCGGAAATCAATGAAAAGCAGTCTTTGATTAAAATAATCATTGTCCCATGTAAGTAGTAAAAAGCAACGCCTTGGCCCTTACAAAGGTTTTCCTTGGAACGTTACAATGCTTACAATTAACGACCTCCTTGGCAATAGTATAGTAACCTCTGGTACTGCACTTGCTAAGGCGCCATTGCAATCGTTTCCGATATCGTAATTGGTGCACGTGGTTTCGATTAACATATAAACTACGCATGTAGATTGTTTCGTACATGCATTGCCTTCTTCCTCTTCGTCGTATCGATGGCACCACAGTGTATTAAATTGCGTTGACCCTAAACTCTGCCACTTCCACTGCATCAGCGGTGGCAGCGCAAAGGTCGCTATGGCTACATTTTTTGGGGCAGAGGGATGATATTATGCATTCCCTTGATCCCAAGTGAATGGTCGGAACATTAATAACATCGTCACTGATGATTTGCAGTCTCCTTCCTCAAATAAGTTGGATAAGGTCGTGGTAGGCAATAGGCTCGCCTCCTATTATAATGGGACTTTATTTATTTGTTATAGGATTTCCTACAAAAGATAAACATTAAGAGCCCTATCTCTCTAGAACACCAGTGGCGGCGCAACCATGGTCGCACTGCCAAAAATGTATGCTTGGATGCGCAACCGACTGGACGCCTGGTGAGATACACATTATAAAGCTGAGTATATTTTGCTGGTAGCGCGACCATGGTTGCGCCGCCATGGTGTCCTAGTGAAATATACGTAAGCCTAAACATTACATAATAATTAATGGATGACAAAGTATTTGGTAGATGTACTCCTTCAACTTCAACGACTTAAACATAACTGGCGAAATGTAGATGTACACCTCTTTCCTACCCTTCGGGGAAAACAAGGCATGACGTCATGGTTTTCATGGTCACCACGTAGGTACGGTTGAAACCGTTTTTTTTACAGTAAGGCAATTCGTCGATGAAAAACCTATTGCCGTGTGTGTGTGTAGTTGTGTGTTGTTGTGCAGTGGGTGTAGTTAGGCATATCATAAAGATGATGATGTTGTAAGACTACCAAATTGGGGGCGGTACCTACATAAAACGAAATCCTCAAGAATGAGAATTTGCTAAAAAATCAAGAATAGATGATCCAATGTCGTGATGGTCCATTGGCTAAGACGTAGCTTCTCATGCACAAGATTGTAGGTGCAAATCCAGCCAAGTACCGATGTGACTTTTTTCATTCATATGTTGAGTTTATCTGGGACATTACTGACATCGGTGAAGGAAAACATCGTGAGGGAACCTGAGGGTCTACTCCGAAGTAGTATCGGCCGAATGTTCGGCCGTTTCCTGCTACGAAGTTACTATTTGGTTCGGTCGGTTCCGATCCCACACTCCTACACTCTTTCGAATATTGACTATGGTCCCGACCCAACTGAGCCGATCCGAACTTTTTTTCGCATTTTTCAATAATATTCGGTTCGGCCATGTGTCGGTACGATCCGAACATTCGCACTTTGCACTTCGGAGTAGGCCCCCAGGACTTATAAGTCTGAAATCGCCAACACATCTTGAGCAAGCGTGGTGATCAATGCTCATGCCTTTTCTGTATAAGAAAAGGCTTTTGCCCTGCAGTAGGACAATAAAAGGCTGCTATATTACGTTTTATTACAAGAACAGTTTTATGGAATTAATCAAGATAAATCAGGAAAAGATTTATCAGATGTAAACACTTTAAGACATCCATTAAAATAAATGCTGAGGTGAAAGGCTAACAAAGGACATCAGAAATATACATTAATCTTTAGTATCTGTTATTGTTTTAATTAGAACACTGTGGACATATAACATAATGATCACTATCTTGGAAACCTCACATTCCTCATCTATTCACATTATCATCATCATCAACATTCTAATGATTATCTTTATTGGTCAGCATTCGTTTCATATCATCTTCCTTGTTCTTATCGGTGTATTCTTCTGATGGGGAAACTACAATTATTCTTATTTTTTATATTATAAATTATATGATAATCTATATCTAAACGACGGGTAGTTGCCACGATTCACATCGGCTATGATCTCTAATTAAATTTAAAAAGGTTAATGTACTCATTTAAGCTCGGAATCGTTACGAGTCGAACAATCAAGTGATAAATAACTGGTGACAGTGTTATCTTAGGAAACTTATAACATACAGTGACGAAATCGCGACAGTTAACTCAGCGTCTTAATTGTGTCAATCAAACGTTTATTGGGGGTTTGTGCACTTGGTGGTAGGTAGTCAAAATTACCTAAAACAATGAACGGTTGTTTGTAGCCGCCAAGTTTCGCGATCTACAAGAATACTACGAAATACGTGTGATCAGCGATTGGCCTAACGGGGGTGAAATAAAAACTAACAGTGACAAATGAGTGACAGTACCTAAATCTTGACATTAAAATAATAATCGTATCTGCTGTAATCAGTGAATAATCATAAAGTGAAAGAAAGTTCTGATAGTGAACCAATTAGAAAGTTATCATTAAAAACTGTTTCTCAACAGAAAACTCTGTTACCCACATTAGGAAAAAAAAATAGCTGCATTTGCCTCTCGTACAACAAACTATTCGCTAATTTAGAGCTATGGTGTAACTTAGCGTTTGGTCGAGCGGTTTGATGCGCTGCTTAACCGAGTTGGGTTTAAGTGTTGTGCGTTCGCATCTCACCTACGCACACCACTTTTTGTGATTCTTAATCATCAATTTTATTATTATAACATGGAATTAATAATTTTAATGTGATGCAATATTATGTCAGGAATATTTTTATGTAAAGAAGTTTTTTTTTATTTTTTTTATTTATTCTTTTTTAATCCTTGGTCGTACATTGTTTTCGTTGGGTTGATTTTATTATGAGATCGATAAGTACCTACATAATTTTACAAACGACGTTTATTGTTTGATACGGTAAAATCTTTTAGTTTTTCTTTTTAATTAATTTGACTATTTAAAACATTGGAGTTCTGCATAATAACGTGGACATAATCTAATAATTATTAAATATTTTAATAGTAAATAATATTGAATGTTAATTGAAATGAATATGTTAATTTTATATAACTAAAATTTAAATTTTGTAATTGTCAAATTTGAGCTTTGTGTGTTATTCTGGTTGTAGCCAGATTGAATTGATTGTAATTGGTGTTAATGCGAGTATTGTATGTATAAAGACTCCCAGATGAGTGCCCTGTCCGCAATGTTGTCTTGTCCTAACTGCCCTGGGTCTTCACGTACATTTAGCTCGCATGGGCTCAAGGTCCATATAGGCCGTATGCACAGGAATGCGCGTCCGCCGGTCGTCGCTCCTCAGACGTCGTCTACTGTCACCGATTCCCAGCCAGTGAGCCAGGTACCGACAGTTTCGCGCCCTTGCCCTTTGGAGAGGCTCTCAGGCTTGAAGGTGAGTACGCCTGTTCTTAGGCACGTTCCTAAGGGTGCTCGGAACCAGGCGGCTGGCAAGCTGTGCGACATTATTGTTAAGTGCGTTAGCTGTAACGGCGTGGAGGACTGGGGCGCGCTTCTCACTTTTGCGTTTGGTGGGCTGAGAGTTCCTTCGAAGGACGCGCCTGGAAATATGACTGCAAAGGTGAAGGCAAACGTCGAGTCGGTTGGTGCTGACCAGTTTGTTGATGAGTCAGGTTGTACGGCTGGGGTTGCTAAGTCACGTGGGATTCGAAAAGCCATCGAGTGTAAGGTTTTCGAGGGAGACCTCCGAGGGGCGGTTCGGTTGCTGGTTTCAGACGACTCGTTTGCGCAACACGACCCTGACACGTTAAGCGCCCTTACGGTCAAGCACCCAAGCCCATCGCGTCCGCTTAATTTTCCATCGGCACCAGACTTGTCATTTCCAGGGGTAACTGCGTCAGTGGAGGACGTCGCGCTGGCCTTGAGATCTTTTTATAGTGGCTCTGCGGCAGGCTTGGATGGAATTCGTCCGGGGCATTTGAAGGAGCTAACATCTAGTTCTGCGGGTGAAAATGGGCGGCGTTTGCTGGAGTGTTTGACAAAGCTCGCAAACTTTTTAATGAGCGGTCAGCTCAATCCGGTAGTTTGTCCTTATTTGTATGGTGCTTCTCTTTGCGCACTCAAGAAAAAAGACGGAGGGCTGAGACCAATAGCCATCGGCAGCGTGTTCAGAAGGTTGACAGCTAAGCTAGCGTGCCGGTCCGTGAGAGTAGCTATGTCCGCATACTTGCAGCCGCATCAACTGGGGTTTGGGACGCGTCGGGGGTGCGAGGCCGCTATCCATGCGACGCGTGCGTTCGTCATGAACCCTGAGAACTCGGATTGCGTGGTGCTGAAACTGGATATACGCAATGCTTTCAACACCCTAGAAAGAGACGTTCTTTTGAGTGAGGTCAAGGATAAAATTCCTTCCCTATACCCCTTTCTCTATCAGGTATATTATTATCCTTCTAATCTATTCTTTACTGATAGTCTCATTTCGTCTCAAGTGGGGGCGCAGCAGGGGGATCCATTGGGGCCACTTGTTTTCAGTTTAGCAATTCACAAAGTCATCTCTGGATTGAAATCGTCTCTGAACCTGTGGTACCTTGATGATGGCATTATTGGTGGATCACCGGAAGAGGTTTGCCAGGACCTAGAGGTTCTTGTTCCTCAACTTAAGGAACTGGGTCTGGAGGTGAATCCCTCCAAGTGCGAATTTTTTCCCTGTGGCGTTGGAGCTCGTACAGGTTTCTCACGCTTTAGTTCTCACTTACCTGGCCTCAAGGAACTTTCTCCTCTTTCTTTCTCCCTTTTGGGATCTCCCATTTTTCTTGACGGATTGCCAGAAGCCATTTCCTCCCGTAAACAGCTCCTCCTCAGTGCTCGGGAACGTCTCAAGGATCTCTCCGCACACGTTGCGATTTTGTTATTGCGCATGTGTTTTGCCTTACCCAAGGTTACGTATCTCTTGCGGACCGCTCCTACCTGGCTTTGTCCTGAAGAAGTATGTTCCTTTGACTGTGCTCTAAAATCAACGGTTGAGTCGATCCTGAATGTGTCTTTTAATGATGCGCAGTGGAGGCAGGCGGCTCTTCCTATCCGGTTCGGAGGTCTTGGGGTACGGTGCGTGCATGATGTGGGTTTGCCGGCTTTCCTGGCGTCGACACATGGAGTGGTTGACCTCGTCGCTGTAATTCTAGATTCCAATGGTGACGGGGCAAACATACCATTTATGTTGGATGCCGAGTCAGCTTGGTCTGTCCTCAGCATGGGGGCAGCAAGCCCTGACGCAACATATATTCAGCGCGCTTGGGACGACGTCACGTCCAAGCTGATCCAGGAACAGATGTTGGTGAGTTCCTCGGGGGCTGATTTAGCCAGGCTCAGGGCTGTATCGCAGCCGGAATCGGGGGCATGGTTGCACGCGCTTCCTTCGCCTCACCTGGGCACGTTGCTTGATGACGACTCTTTGCGTGTGGCGGTGGCCCTCCGCCTGGGCTGCAAGGTGTGTGAACCCCACAGATGCACCTGCGGTTCCATGGTGGAGGCCGACGGCCATCACGCTTTGAGTTGTCGTCGTTGCTCGGGGAGGTTCCCGCGTCACCATGCGCTCAATGATATTGTTCGGAGGGCTTTTGTGTCGGCTGATGTCCCCTGCCTGTTGGAGCCTCCGGGTCTGTGCAGGACTGACGGCAAGAGGCCGGACGGGCTGACCCTGGTGCCTTGGAGGAACGGCAAGTGCCTAATTTGGGACGCAACTTGCGTCAGCACTGTTGCTGCCAGCCACCTTGGTCGCACCGTTTACTCTCCGTCGGCAGCAGCGGAAGATGCCGCTGGGAGGAAGAGGGTGAAGTACGCACCGTTGCTGGACCGCTATCATTTTGTGCCCATTGCCGTGGAGACCATGGGTGCTTGGGGCGCTGAGGCTAGGAAGCTCATTGGCGAGATAGGGCACAAGCTCTGTGACAAAACGGGGGACTCCCGCTCCGGCTCGTTCTTGGTGCAAAGGTTAGCCATTGCCATCCAACGTGGCAATGCAGCAAGCGTTTTGGGCACCTTTGCGCCGGGAACAGTTAGGGGCGGGTTATTTGACTAGGCTGACGTGTGGTTCTGGTCCATATATTATATAATTGTGTTTTATTGTTTTAATTTTAATGTACATGTATACTAATTATAATTAAATTATTTCAATAAACAAAACAAATATTATAAATGTGATAGTTTGATATATATTTTCCATACAAAAGCTAACTAATTCACGCTCAAGCTAGCTAACTAGCTAATTCTAAGGTTGCCTGGAAGGGATCGCAGTAATGCGATAAGGCTGCCCATTGTATATTTTGTAGTGTTTAGTGTATTTATTATGCTATGTATTTTTGTGGTGTACAATATCGTATATATTATTATAAATAAAATAAAAGCTGTCATACCGCAATATTTATTCCTCAGATCTGAGGGGTAATTCTCGTAACTTTAAGAACTTTCACAGTTTGATCTCAGTCTCAAACTGTGAAAAATACGTCTCTAATTTTAACAAGATTTTGTGACATTAATTTTCGCTGTTGTTGTTTTATGCTTGAGTACGAGTCTTTTGACTATGTGCATCTTATGTCTTTTTTATTATTAATTTGTAATTGTGCGTTTGGTTTGTGCAGAATAAAACATATTTCTTTCTTTTTTTCTTTCTTTCTGATTTATTTGAATTTGAACGTTTTTAATTACGGGATTTGGCTTTCTGACTATCTGAAAAATCAGCCTTAAGTCAACTTTTGCATTGGGCCAATGCAAAAGATATAATCCTTTTTGTAACACAAAGAATAGATCTTTGTGTTACAAAAAGGATTATATCTTTTCTCGGCCTCATTTAAGTTGATTAATCATCATTACGAAAGTAGTCATTGACGAAGTGAACAAGCCTCTACCGCTAGTCTGCTTCGATGAAATGTCATGAGATAAAGCCAGTGGATGTCTTTCAGAATGAAGCCAGTGGATGTCTTTCAAAATATTAAAAATCAAGGTAAATCCCCTGACCATATCGCTGGTCAAACAGGTTGTCACGCATAAAAATAGGCCCGTTTACACCAAAAACGGTACAATCCCTCACCGACTTGGAATGTATTTGAAGAGAAAGGGAAGAATTTTAGCAATTTCCCCCGCCAGCTATTTCTATAGAATTTTCCATTTCAAACACGGCTCGTCCCTTCCCATTCCTGTCTTTATCCCGTTAGAAAACCGTAAGAAATGCACAAATCTTTTCTTCACAATGTCAAAGTCTTCGGGAATCCCATTGAATGGGAAACCAAGAATGATGCAAAAGCTATAATTAAATGGACAGACGATATCAATTCTAATTCCGAAGAAGTAGAGCTCAAATTCCTTTTTTGATTGACCTTTGGAGCATGGAACACACAAAATGCACTTTAAGCATGTAACGTCATCGTATACTAACGTATCTGAATTTGAACTCTCTGTTTATGGAAACAACGTTTTAAATTAAGTGCTGATATGAATCAGTAGGTACGCTGAGGTGCACTGTAGAAACGGAAACGATTCGGAAGTGAGTAATACTAAGTCACCTGTATTAATTATATCTTAAAATGTTCCTTTGCGGATATCGTCTATATCAGTACTTGTATCATCCTATGTGAATATACAAACTATAATATTACCATTATGAGATAATATATTGTGGTAATTATTGAGTTCAACCCATGGATCTTCAACAGGCGCCAAAACACCATCCTTCGTACCATCCTACTTATATTATAAACACGAAAGTTTGTGAGAAAAGGAGGCTTTTTTAAAAAAAAAACTATGCCCCCCCCCCACACGCACGCACCCCGCACGTTGCCGTTGCGTTGTTTGTTCGAACTCTATCACGCAAAAACTACTGAACGGATTTGAATGAAATTTGGCACACAGATAGGATATAACCAGGATTAACACAAAGAGTAGTTTACTTTTTATCTCGATATTCCTACGGGATTGTAACTTATGCGGGTGAAACCGCGGGGTGCTGCTAGTTTCTTATAGATGAACATAGTTCACAGACTGCCTCCTTGATCTAGTGGTCGTAAGCAGTGCTGCTGAGCATAAGGTCCTGGGTTCGATTCCCAAGTCGGGTGAATTATTATTGGAATTTACCATTAGGAATTCCTCATTAGCAGCCTGGAGTCTAGATTCATATCCGGTTCATGGCAATTGGCTCGCCCCCTAGTACAAACACCAGCACATCAAGCTACTACAATCTGTCAAATTTCTTTAATAGATTTTCAACTTTATTGCTAAAGCATTAAGGTTCAAGGTTGATTGGGAAAATGAGACTGTTTCAGGTAGCTTGATGTGCTGGGACGAAAGGGGGAGTGTGAACAAGGGCGCGATGCGGTAATATAAGTAAGAAAGTCATCATCCTCTCAGTCTTTTCCCAACTATGTTGGGGTCGGCTTCTAGTCTAACCGGATGCAGCTGAATACCAGTATTTTACATGGAGCGACTGCCTATCTGACATCTACAACTCAGTTACTGGCTAATATGATACCCCTTGGTAAGACTGGTTGTCAGACTTTCGGGCTTCTGACTACCCGTAACATTTACATGTTACATTTCTTTTAAAAGCACACATATACATTTGTAAGTGCAACAATTACTTACAGGCTAACACCACATGCACTATTTTATTTAAATTACATTATATCATTCATTACATTATAAATTTACATTATTGCAATTAATTGTGAATTATTAATGATAAAATTAGTGTACAACAAAGCATAGATCAAAAAATTGAACAAACTAATCAAGATTTTCGAATTAAATGTAATATTGATGTAATATTGATTGGTAATAAAATAAAATTAGAAAAAAAAGAAACAGATAAGTAAATTAAATTAAACTTAGTTTAAATATTTGGTTTACATTAGATAATAATTTTAATAGTTAATTGAAATACACATTTTTTTTTTTTTATCTTAGTGGGTCAATCTGGTTGGTATAATAACCACTTGCAACCTTTGGACAATGACCCGGATGATTAAAAGTAGTGCAGTCTTTACCTGTGAATCAGATTTTGCAACCTCTAAAACGAGAGATGACCTTGAGGATAGTGAATGAATAATCGGAAATGCTTCCATATTACTTATTTCTTTGGTTAAAATATTTATTCCCACGCCTCATCATCATCATCATCTGCCTAGCCTCTTCCCAACTATGTTAGATTGATGTTTGATTGACTTTGTCAGACTTCCGGGCTACTGACGACCCGTAACGACTGTCAAAGATCCACGAATGACAGTCGGTACCAACGGCCTTACGAACTTTCCGAGGCACGGAGGGGTCTTGGCTTGGTATGGATGGCCACCCTTCCACGGACCAACCGCGGCAAGCGTAGCTTAACCTGATCGATCGATCCGTGCGGATGGATTCCCACGCCTCATTGGTTTATTTAATTCGTTATCGAGGAAAATCCTGTATCGCGCAAGCAGACTTTACAGCGCAACTAGCATTTATACAATACCCCGACATCAACCGTCGGGCATGAAACAAAATTTCGTAACGTGCGGTTCGGAGGAATAGTTTATCAATATTGTTTTCAGTTCCCGAACAGCACCTACGTAAAATATTTTTTTAGCGATGGGATTGTACCTTTTTGTTCAAGGGATTATCAAGCAAAACAAATCAATACAAATTAGCAGAGGTTTAATCTTGTACCGGATAATTCCACCTTGTTCATGTATTTTATGTATCTTTGTATTTATGACAATATGCTCGTGCGGTTCGCCGAAGTGCTGTTCAAAACAGTGCTCTACGTGGAATACCTCATATGAAGTTACCAAAATGAAAAGGAACATTTAACTTTAAACGTCTTTAAAACAAAAAGTCTCTACAAACATAGTTTCTTGCCAAAATAGCATTTTACTGTTTCGTGCCAAAACTGCAAAAAAGCACAGTTTTTCTGAAAGCCTACTACTATTCCCCTGCCCCGTGACATTTCTCTTTTTTCTTTTCATTACTGCCTCGTTGGTCTAGTAGTCGCAAGCGCTACTGCTGAGCATGAGGTCCTGGGTTCGATTCCAGGGTCGGGCGTCATTTCACACCTGGAGTCTGGATGTGTGCGCGGTTGACAATAGGCTCACCCCCTGTTACATGAGATTTAAACATAACTGGAGATATGTGGGTGTACTATAGGTACAGCTCTGCCTAACCCTTTGGGAAATACAGGCTTGAGCAAACGACTACCATCATCAAAGTCAAAGTATTTATTAGTGCGATTTTTGGTGATATAAATATTTTATGGAAACTCAAAAATCTACCCTTTAGGATAAATTTTAACAACAACCAGCATCCGGTTATTTAACAATATTAGAAACTAGCTTCTGCCCGCGGCTTCGCCCGCGTGGAAGTCGGAAAATATCCCACGGGAACGTGCTAACAGGATAAAATGTATGTGCTTCCCCAGAATGCCATCTATCTCGCGGGCCCTTGTGGCTAATTAAAATAGAAAACCAATTGTGTCTCATTAGTGGTGATTAAGAGGGTACCTATATGATATCTTTACAGTACAGTCTTTTAAGTACATACCTAATTAAAAAAAAAAAACTCAATAACAGAAAATTAAATACCTACCTACCTTAATAAACCTATTTCTGATGATAACTAATCTAAACTCAATAAATAAGCAAAATTCCTAAAAACTAATATCTATACGAATGACTGCTCCTACCTAACAGTATTATAAAATAACCTACGGTCACTACGTACACTATCAAATACACTACTTACACTATAAAATTAAAATCTATACTACGACTTTTAAAAAATAAACCTAAATAACTCTAAAAACTAAAAGGAATAAAAATGAACTCCACTGCGGGTGACCTAACCTACGACAAACTTATTATTTGCGGTTGGTACAGTAATCGGGTCTAGGGATCGAACCGCAGAATTAAGTTTGTTTTATATTGTATTTACTTTTCCGGGATAAAAAGTACCCAGTGTGGTGCCCAGGATATTAAAGAATAATTATACCAAGTTTCATCGTAATCGAACCGGTAGTTTTTGCGTGATGCCTGAACAAACAGACAGACAGACAGACAGACAGACCGACAGACAGACAGACAGACAAAAATTTTTTAAATCACATTTTTGGTTTCGGTGTCGGTCTAGTAACACCCCCTTTTTTTTTTTTTTTTTTTTTTTTTTTTTTTTTTTTTTTTTTTTTTTTTTTGGGTGGGAAATCATCATATGACCCCTCCCGCTCTGGGCGGAGCGGAAGGGAGTGTCAGACTTTTACTGACTAAAACCCACCCGTGTTCCTTCAGTTGCCTGTGCCAAGGGCCACGGTACCTCTTTCGAATATCCCGCAGCCCTGGCGGCATCGGCCCTAGAGGGCCCCGTCAGTTCGTGCTGACATCTCTTTGAGGCGCGCGTGGAACACAACGCGCCGTCGACCCGGGCCTGGTCCTTACCGGGCGGCGAGCTGCCCGTTGCTCGCCGCCCGCAAGCCCGCGCCTACGGTGGCCGGGAGTCGGCTATTGACTCCCGTCCAGGGCGTCTCCTACGGCGGCTAGGGGCGTGAGGGCGCAGCGATTGCCTCTCCCTCACGCGCTCCGCCTCCTCCTTTGCGAGCATTACTGCTTCGCAGAAGGAGGTGACGGCCTCCCATTCACTCTCGCTCCGTACCATGGCCTGGACCAGGGCCGGACGCGAGAGATCGCTGCCGCCGATCGCCGCCACGAGGACACGGCGGTGCCCTGCCCAAGCCGGGCAGACCTCCACCGTGTGCTCCACCGTGTCCTCCGGGCGATCCACACAGTGGTGACACCCTGGCGTTTCCTCCCGCTTTATCCTGAACAGGAACCTCCCGAAACAACCGTGTCCGGTGAGGACCTGCGTCAGGCGGAAGGTGAGGGCGCCGTGGCGCCTCTCTAGCCACTCCTCAAAGAGGGGACTTATCGCCGCTATTGTGGCGTGCCCAGCACTGGGTTGCGACAATCGCACTCTCCATGCCGCTATGAGATCCCGCCGGAGCTCTGTCCGCTGTGCCGTGATTTCTCGCGGCAGCGGAGTTACGCCCCGGCGTTTTGCCTCCTCTCGCCACTCCCATATGTGGGCGAGGACCTTGGCCTCTAGATCCCATGGCGGCAATCCGGCAAGGAGGCTCGCCGCCTCAACGGAGACCGTGCGGTATCCTCGGATCAGCCGGACAGCCATGACCCTTTGGGACGCGTTCAACCGGCGGGCTGGTCGCTTCCTCAGGGAACGCGCCCACACCGGTGCCCCGTAAAGGGCCATGGACCGCACGACCCCCGCATAGAGCCTCCGGCAGGAAGCGTTTGGTCCCCCTAGATTGGGCAGGAGCCGCCTCAAGGCAGCCCCGGCCCGCTCCAGTCTGGGTGCCAAACGTCGGAAATGCTCCACGAAATTCCACCGGCTGTCGAGGACGAGTCCCAGGTACTTCATCGTCAGCTCGACGCCGATGTGAACCCCTCCCGCCATTATTTGTGAACCCGGCGGTGGCACGTCCCGAGGACCATGAAAACACATGGCCTCTGACTTGTGCAATGCCACCTCGAGTCCCAGTTGCCGGATCCTCTCGACGATTGTCGCAACCCCGCGTGTCGCTGCTTCGGCCGCCGCCTGGTGCGACCTCCCCTGCGCCAGGACCAGCGTGTCGTCAGCGTAGCAAATCACGCTGACGCCGCTGGGGAGGTCAGCGCGCAGCACCCAGTCGTACCCGATGTCCCACAGATGCGGCCCCAGGACCGATCCCTGTGGGACACCGCACGACATCTCTCGCCGGTTCCACTCTCCCCGGTGACCGGGGTAGATGACGGCCCTGTCCGTCAGATAGGCCTCGACAGTGCGACAGAGGTAGGTCGGCATCCGGTGATACCGGAGTGCCTCCCTGACGCAGCTCCAGGGCAGGGTATTGAAGGCGTTGGCGATGTCTAGAGACACCGCCAAGACGACCCCACCCCGGGCCACAGCGTCCCCCGTCGTGAGGGCTCGCACGCGCATGATGGCGTCCACCGTAGAGCGCCCCCTGCGGAAACCAAACTGGCTTTCCGCCAAATCCGGCCCCACCCGCACCAGCTGCCCGACAAGGCGGTCTGCAATGACTCTTTCAAAGAGCTTGCCCACCTCGTCGAGCAGCACGATGGGCCGGTAAGCGGACGGAGAGTCCGCAGGGCGCCCCGGCTTCTTGATGAGGACCAGTTTCCCCGTCTTCCAACGAAGTGGGAACTGGCCCCTCTCCAAACATGCGCTTAGTAGCCCCCTCAGTCGAGGCCCGAGAGCCTCCAAGGCCAGGACCCAGGCTTTTCCATGTAAGCCGTCGGGTCCTGGGGCGGTATTTTTGGCATTCAGCCTGCGTACCGCCACTCTCAACTCTACCTCGGTCACCTCCGGAGCATTGTCGTCGTCGTTGGCGTGGTCCGCATCTGGCACCGCAGGAGGCGGAGCCATGGGCGGGGGAGTATGTTCCCCTCGCGAAGGGAACAGAGCGCTCACCACGTCCTCCACGAGCTGGGGCCGAAGACTCTGCGTCAGCGGGGGAGCCCATGGTCGGAGTTTATCCCGAACCATTTTATAGGGGCGTCCCCACGGGTCTCTGTTCAGAGTCCCCAGCGACTCCTCGCGGGCCAGACCCCTGGCCCGCAGGATCTCGGCTCGGAGGGCGGTCTTCGCCGCTCTGTACCCCTCGTACAGCTCCGCCTGCATGGCTTCCGTATCCGGAGGGCGGATACGGAGCCTGCGGTGCCTTGTGTACCGGCGTCGCGCAGCCACGCACGCCTCGCGCAGAGACGTCAGCTCCGGCGACCACCAGTACACCTGGCGGCGGGCGCGTCCAGGTTGAACCCGGGGCATTGCCACGTCGCATATTTCGGACATGGCCTCCCGGAACCACTCCGCCTCGTCGTTGATGTCAGCAGGCCTGTCCGGTGGTGACACCCAGGCCTGCACGATCGAGGCTTCCAGGAGGAGCTCCCGGTCCAGCTGCTTCAGCGCCCACCGCGGACCACCCAGGGCCTGTCGGACCGGCGCGCTCGAGGGCTGGGCGGAGACGTCTAACCGGATGTACCGGTGGTCGGAATAGGTCTCCACCTCCTCCAAGACACGCCAGTTGACGACATGCGGTGACAGAGCAGGGCTGGCGAACGAGATGTCCACCACTGATTCACCCCGCATCCGCACGCATGTTGGGACCGAACCCCGGTTTAGGACGACCAGGCCTGTCTCCAGGGCCCAGTCCTCCACCATTCTGCCCCGTGTGTCCGTATGCCGGGAACCCCAAGCCACATTCTTGGCATTGAAGTCCCCGAGGACGAGCACGGGGAGGGAACGGAACCCGACGACGACGACTCTCAGCTCCGCAAGGGAGTTGTGGAACTCGGCGAGAGTTCGATTCGGGGAGAAGTATACCCCTACCACTACTATCTCCCCGAACCGTGCTGCCACGCAACCCCGTCCTCTCTTGACAGCCTCGAGGGACGGGGTACCGGCGGCGGCCGACGAAATCAGGGTCACTGAGCCGTTCAGGTCCTCCACCCAGTGGTCCCTGGGCGGGACAAAATACGGCTCAGCGACCACGGCGATGTTGATCGACCACTGCGCCATGCTCTGGAGCAACAGATCCTGAGCGGCGGCGCAGTGGTTGATATTCGCCTGGAGGAGGCGTAATGGGGCCATTATTGGCACTCCATATCAGCCCCCTCCCGATCCCCCTGTGAGGGCCCAGCCACGGTGGATGCGGCGGCGGTCACGGTGGAGGCGGCAGCGGCGACGGCAGTGGTGGCGGCGGCTGCGGCGGTGACGGCGGTGGCGGAGGGCTTGCCCCTGCCCCTGGCTTTGGCGGGTGGAGCGCAGTCCTTGCTCCCAGCCCGGTGATCGGCCGGCTTGCCAGCTGCCGCACATGCATAGCAGTGCGGCATGGCGTTGCAAGAGCCGGCCTTGTGACCGGGCTGACCACAGCGGAAGCAGAGACTGCTGCGGTCCACCTCCGAGGTGCATTTTGCCCCCACGTGGCTGCCCACATGGCAGCGGAAGCACCTCAGTGGTCTGGGCTCCAGCAGTTTCACCTGCGCGGAAACCCAGCCCACTAGAAGCCTTCGGCCCTCCCCGGCTAGCTTTTGGGCCGCCGACACGGGGCAGCTCACCGTGATGGCTTGCATCCCCGTGGAGTCAGGACGGAGAGTGCCCGCCCTCACCTGCTCGGCAGAGCACTCCCCAGTCCTAACGATGGCGGCCACAACCTCCTCCACCGTCGCAGAGTCATCCAGACCCAGGATGCGCACGTCAGCGCGCTTGGTGGGTCTGGACACTCGGGCCTCGTCCGCATTTAAGGACGCTCTAAGCCTTTCGGCCAGAGCGTCAGCAGTCGGGCCGCTAGCCGCACCAGGGACCTCCAGCATCCGGGCCCCAGTCGCAGTGACCCTTAGCCGGATGCCCCCAGCAACGCCGAGCTCCTGCAGATTTACCGCCGCTTTCGCCTTGGCAAGCACGTCGCGGTAGGACACGCCCTTCTTCTCCGCTTCCGGCTGTAGTGTGATCACTACAGCTGCGGTATTCGGGGCACGAAGCCTAGCCGCAACGGCTCGCTCCTTGCGGCGCCTCCTCTGTGCCTTTTTCCTGGCCGCCTTGGCCGCCTTCTTTTTCTCCCCGACCACCTGCCACTCGGCGTTGGCCGTGGGAGATTTCTCTGGGGGAGGCGTAGGTTCTGGGGCCTTCGCCTCCCCAGCCGTTCTGCCCTTCTTTTGGGCCTTCGCCGGGGGTTTGCCGGCAGACGCCGGTTTTGCCGGCGCCGAGGCTCCGCCAGCCGACGCCGGTTTCGCCAGCGCCGGGGCTCCTCCAGCCGACGCTGGTTTAGCCGACGCCTGGGCCCGGCCAGAGGGCCCGGGTTTAGGGGCGGCCGCGGCCGCGTACGAGGCCCCCTTCGGCCCTGGGGCCGTCCTACCCGCCAGAGGGGGGCGCAGGACTATGCCCTCTAGGGTGGCGAACCGCGCCTGGAAGGCCGCCAGCTCCTGCCGAACCAGGTTCAGGACCTGGTTCTCCACCGGCACGGGCTGGCTTGCTGGCTGGCTGGCTGGCTGGCTAGCTGCCGGCGTCGCCTGCACTTTGCCGGTGTCCTTCAGGCCGGCCAGGTCTGCCCGGAGCCTCCTATTCTCCTCTTGGAGACGCTCCGTGGCAGCCGTCAGGCGGGCGACCTCCGCCCTCAGTTCGGCCACTTCGCCAGCCGAAGGACCGGTGCAGTTGGCCGCCTCCACTGCCGCCATGATGGCGGCCTTTGCCGAGGCTACGGCCCTGTTCTTGGAGGTTTGCAGCTTTTTCAGGGACACGTCCCTGATCGCGGCCTCCACGACCGCTGCAAACCTCCTCATGCGGTCCGCATCAGGGCCGCCAACCTCGCCCGCTTCGTCACTGGAGGGCTCCGGAGCGACCGCGCGACCGGTTCCCCCCTCCTTTGCGGGCTTCTCCGCCAGCTCTGCCGCCTCCCGAGCAGTGAGCCCCCTCCCAATGCCTCGCTCTCGGACTCCTCCCCGCCTACTGGTGGGGATTTTCCGAGCCGAGGCCAGCTCCCCGTCTGAGGACGACCCCTGGCCATCCCCTGACCTTGGCCGCTTGCTCTGTACCTTTCGTTTCGCAGCAGCCAACTCCTTACCACGGCAAGGGCTCCCTGAGCCTCCCGTGCTCGCTCCTCCCGATGCCGAGTCGGACTCCGACCTCGCATCACTCCTCTCTTCGTCGTTTGGGTTTGGGTTTTTTAAATAATTTTCCATTTTGTTCCCACGAGTAAAAAACTTTGTGTACTTGCTCAAAAAATATGTGGTTCGCACTAGCGACTATATCAAGCTACCCATTAGCCAAGCTTACTACCTCCCTCACGGTGCGCCGCCGCTTGGAGGTTTGGGGAATTTTTTATAGAGGTTAATCTTCCTCGCGGTCCGGGCGGTTAAGCCAAGACCCTCGACCCCCTTCAACAGCCAGAGACATGACCTTAACTGTCTCCGGGGCTACGATATTAGCGGTGGCAGGAGGGGGGGTTATCCCTCCTGCCACAGCCCCCCCCCAATATACGCCCACTCACCTTCCTCTGTAAGCAGAGGGGGAGTAGGCGTCTATAGCCCGGTTCCCTTCAACGACCATCGAGGATGATCGGTGATTGGAACCGTGCCCTTCCCCGTGTGTTGAAGATTAGCCGCCGGCCCCAAGTGCCCACCAAAACCTGGTGGACACCTGGAGCCGACGTTGCCCAGGGTGCGCCACGAGGAGGCTCTTCAACATGCACCCCTAGTAACACCCCCTGCCATTTATTTTTTTGATATTTTCAATGTACAGAATTTTCACTTCTACAGATTTATTATAAGTATATAGAATAGATAAATAAATAAATAAATAAATATCCCTGGACATTTCACACAGCGCCATCTAGTCCCAAGCTAAGCAACCTAATGCTTGTGTTATGGTAACAAGATGGCTGATAAACTACTTATATACATTTTTTTGTTTGTAAATACATACATATTATAGATAGAAAAACACCCAGACTCGGAACAAATACATGTAGGTCACACAAATATTTAAATAAAACATTATATGCGATACAATTCAAATAAATTAAAAATCTTCAAATAGGAAAATTACATTATCTATACTTATAATAAATCTGTAGAAGTGAAAATTCTGTACATTATAATAATAATATCCCTGGACATTTCACACAGCGCCATCTAGTCCCAAGCTAAGCAACCTAATGCTTGTGTTATGGTAACAAGATGGCTGATAAACTACTTATATACATTTTTTTTTTGTTGTAAATACATACATATTATAGATAGAAAAACACCCAGACTCGGAACAAATACATGTAGGTCATACAAATATTTGTTCCGTGCGGGAATCGAACCCGCGACACGCAGCGTAGCAGTCAATCGCTTAACCACTGCGCCAACCGTGCCGTCAAATTGAAAATATCCAAAAAATAAAATAAAGTGTTACTTGACCGACACCGAACCCAAAAATGTGATTAAAAATTTTTTTGTCTGTCTGTCTGTCTGTTTGTTCAGGCATCACGCAAAAACTACCGGTTCGATTACGATGAAACTTGGTATAATTATTCTTTAATATCCTGGGCACCACACTGGGTATTTTTTATCCCGGAAAAGTATATACAATAAAAAACGAATTTTGCGGTTCGATCCCTATACCCGATTACCACTGTCTGTACTGTACCAACCGCAAATACTAAGTTTGTCGTAGGTTGGGTCACCCGCAGTGGAGTTCATTTTTATTCCTTTTAGTTTTTAGAGTTATTTAGGTTTATTTTTATATATAAGTCGTAGGTATAGATTTTAATTTTAAAGTATAGGTAGTATATTTGATAGTGTACGTAGTGACCGTAGGTGATTTTATAATACTGTTAGGTAGTGTAGTGTATGCGCCTGAGCGGCGCGCGGGTAGTCGAGCGCTAACCGTGAGCGAGAGCGGACGTGCGCTAGACGAATATACTACTTCACCTGAGTGATCTGTCAAAGTGTGTTTTATTAACCCAGTGAACATTACAAGTGGCGACGAGGATAAAAGTAAGTACTGAAAACATTTACAAAAAAAAAAAGGGGGAAAAATGCACGCCGAAAAATAATGCACGTTGAAAGTTGTTTACGACCAATTAAGCGACTATATTCCGATAAGGATCGTTAGTAGTTTGGATACTAAAGTGAAAACAGAACGTAGTCACGCTGTACCTTCCTACCTACACATAAAAAAAAAAAAATCATTACCAAGGTACCTAGATGTTTACAGTTAATGATTACTTTGTTGCCTCAGTTTCGTATGATTAAGTAACGAAAAATAACAATTCTGCTTCGATTGAGGTAAACAACTGATAAGCGTAGGTAAATGTTTCAAAGGCCATACAGTGAGTGTTGTTTACAACAAAACAAAGGGCCATGCCTGGATAGTACGCAATTATTCTAAATGTGCTGTAATGCAAACAATAAATTATTGTTAATTATTATTATTGAGTAAGTGCTTTCATTTAAATAACAAAATAATTGAGTTATTTGCACGCATCTTATTTTAAGTAAAAATAATAACCAATTATTATCCTAGATCTTGGACATACTTAACTTTTCTGTTGTAAATAACCTACATACCCTCTTATTGTAAATATAAAACAATAGATACTATTTTAATCGGGTCACAGGTTTTGCTAGGATCAATTGTTTGCATTTCAACACAGAAATATCAAGGTCACGCAAATACTATTCGCACATACGACCATGCTTAAAGAATAAATGTGAAAAAAGACCGGGAAACGTTAGTGTAAGCATCAACAATGGCTTAATTACTAGCATATTTATTGCTAACCAGTTAGTATACCTAATTTGTTAATAGATAAAGGTTATTATCAGTCAGTTTTCATAATAATAGTAAAGTAACGTTAATGAATAAAGTTATTTAATATATTTAGTTGGTCATACGCTTACGTCAAAGGTCATGCTGAATTCGAAATGCTCTAATGAGCACGCAAATACTAACAAATACCCTAAGGCTATGCAGTAGTGTTACCGTTATCTATATAAATGATAAAAGGCCACGCATACGAGTCTCAAAATCCTGTTACAGGTCGCCCCAAAAATGACTCACGCAAGTTCAATGCTGACAACTTTAGATCATTTTGATTGTGAGGGTGACACGACATCGGTTTGTACCCGATGGGAGAAATGGAACCAAATCACAGAAAAATGTAGACTTGTTGATTTGAGGAAAAATATTGTAGAAATTGAAGATTCAATTACAGTAAATAAAATCATTTCTAAGGCAAATGCCTTAGAAGTTGTTACTAGACAACTTGAGCAGTTTGGTAACTTCAACAACCAAACTGACAGCAAAAAAAAAAAAAAATTGAAATAAATAAAATTGATTCCAAGAAACCCTTCAAAAAAAAACTTTAAACTAAATAAAGATCTCAGATGTAGCCGTTGTGGTAGCGTTAATCACCAATCAAATGATGCTAAGTGCCCTGCTAAAGACAAAAGATGATTAAAATGCGATTTTGTTGGTCACTTCCGAGAATGTTGCCGGACTAGGCGGAAAAGACGATTTAAAAATAATAAGACCACGGATCCAGCAAATAAAAAACAGAGATTAGACTCGACGCGAAACGAAAAATCTGAAATTGACTACATTTTCCATTTAGATGAAGACAGCGTAATTAATTGCAATATAGGCGGAGTAGACTTAGACATGTTGATAGACTCTGGGGGTAGATGCAACGTAATCACAGATAAGACCTGGCAGTTTTTAAAAGAAAGTAAGATTAATGTCACTAACCAAATCCGGAAACCAAACAAAATTTTAGTTCCTTATGGCAATAAGAAGCCTTTAGACGTCATAGGTTCTTTCAACGCGATTATATCAGTGGGTGAAAGAAGTAAAAAGTCTACGTTATCAGAAATGGTTCGCGAGATTTGTTGGATAAAGCTACCGCGATCGAATTGGGAGTACTCCAGATAGACCTCCATATTAACACAAAGAAGATGATGAGATACGTATCTGTATAGACATGCGCAGAGCCAACGAAACTATCTTATGGGAAAATCACCCACTTCCAACGTTGAACCAAATGCTTCCAAATTTTCGACAGGCAAAAATGGTTCTCTAGGCTCGATATTAAACAAGCATTCCATCAGCTTGAAATTAATGAGGATTGTAGATACATAACTACTTTTAGTACTAGCAAGGGACTATTCCGCTATAAAAGACTAATAGAATAGAATAGAATACTCTTTATTGTACACCATACAAATGTAATCCATCCAATGTTGTTGTTGTTGTTGTGTCCATCTAATGTTCGGTAGGTATATCTTGTGCTCCGGGAACGTTCCAAAAAATTCTTGAAAAAATGTTGTTGGGATGTGAAGGTACATTTAATTTTATTGATGATATTATTGTGTTTGGGGCAACAGAGAAAGAACAAGATGAGCGGTTGAGTAAGGTGCAAAGGGTTTTAAAAGAAAATGATGTTCTTTTAAACGAAAGGAAATGTATATATAAAACAAACAAAATCGAGTTTCTCGGTCACGAACGTACAGAAGATGGAATAAAACCCCTTGCAAAATACTTAACCTCTATTAAAACTAGTAGACGCCCAAACACGATTGAAGAAGTACAAAGTTTTTGGATCGGATTTCTCAATTTTGTGGGGAAATGGATTCCAAATTTGGCAACACTTGCCGACCCCCTTAGACAGATGTTGAGATTAGAGCTTGGGAAATCGGCAAGTGTTGACAAATTTTGGACTTCCAAAACAAACAAATAAGGCATTTGAAGCTCTAAAGCTTAGCTTAACCAATATAAAATGTCTTGGTTACTACAATCCCAGCGACCAAACGCAGGTTATTGCTGACGCATCACCGGTGGGACTGGGTGCTGTCCTTGTCAAAATAGGTAGAGACGGAAGGTCCTAGAGTTATCGCTTATGGACACAAAGCTCTGACTGACTGTGAAAAAAGGTATTGCCAAACAGAAAAGGAAGCATTGGCATTAGTTTGGGCTGTTAAGCATTTTAAAATATACCTTTTTAGCAAGGACTTTGAGCTCATAAGCGATCACAAACCGTTAGAAACGATTTTCGGAAGACATTCCAAACCTTGCGCGAGAATTGAACGGTGGGTACTCAGACTTCAAGCATATAGATTCAAAGTTATCTATCGCCCTGGTAAGTCAAATATTGCTGACCCCATTTCTTTCTAGACTATGTCAAATAGCTCCAACGAAGCCATTTGATAGCGAAAATTATATAAACCAAATTGTGACATATTTTCGACCTGTCGCTGTGTCCCTAAATGAAATAGAGGCATCATCATCAAACGATGACGAAGTCTCAAAGGTAAAAAGGGGTATTTTCAGTGAAGATTGGCACGAATCCGTAAATTGTTTTAAAATCATAAGAAACGAGCTTTGTTTGCGGATATATTTTACTGCGGGGTACTAGGATAGTTATACCAAAAGATCTACGCCAGAGGGTGTTAGAAGCTGCTCACGAAGGGCACCCTGGTATAGTCGCAATGATAGGTCGCCTAAGGACTAAAGTGTGGTGGCCTAGGATCGATGGGGATGCTGAGCGTGTAGTGAAAGGTTGTCGCGGATGCACTCTTGTATCGGCTCCTAATCCACCACACCCGATGAAAAGGCGATCATTACCTAAAGAGCCATGGGTAGATGTGGCCGTTGACTTTCTAGGGCCACTTCCGAGTCGAGACTACATACTAATTCTTGTCGACTATTATAGCCGGTATAAAGAAATTAAGGTTATGAGAAGTATCACTGCACTTGACACTATTAAAGTCCTTAAAGAAATGTTTTCAAGGCTAGGTTATCCCGCAACTATAACGAGCGATGTGTTCCGCCACTTCTGCAAAGAATGCGGTATCGTTGTCAATAATACTATTCCCTATTGGCCACAAATGAATGGGGAAGTCGAAAGACAAAATCGAGATGTACTAAAGAGACTTAAAATTAGCCGAGCTGAAAACAAGGACTGGAAAGAGGAAATTTAAAATTATTTAATTATGTATAATAGTACACCCCACTCTGTTACAGGTACATCGCCATCTGAGTTATTTTTTAAAAAGACGCTTTCGAGATAAAGTTCCTTTCGCTCCAGATGTAGAACATAAATTCATGGATTCCGATGTGAGAGATAGGGATATGCTAATGAAAGAAAAAGGGAAAGAATATGGGGATAGAGCTACTGATTCTAATTTAGAAATAGGGGAAAAGGTAATGTTAAAAAATATAACTAAGGATAACAAATTGACACCTAACTATAACCCTACCTCTCACACAGTGACGGGAGTCACCGATGGTGACATTCATGTAAGGAACGACGAAACAAGTAAAGAGTATCTTCGGAATATAGTAGGTACATTTAAAGGAAATTAATGATTCTTGGCAAGTTGTGGACAATGATAATAAAGACACAGGGTTATCGAACAACGAGGACTAAACTATTGCAATATATCTCTAAGCAATTAAAATGATTATCTGTCTGTTACTTTGTTAATGATATAATGTTGTATGCCTGATTCACTTTATATATTACTAAATCTATTGTTCTTTCATTGTTAATATTGTTGTTTAAGTTATTGTAACTTAATTATTTATAAAATAAAGGAGGGATGTAGTGTATGCGCCTGAGCGGCGCGCGGGTAGTCGAGCGCTAACCGTGAGCGAGAGCGGACGTGCGCTAGACGAATATACTACTTCACCTGAGTGATCTGTCAAAGTGTGTTTTATTAACCCAGTGAACATTACAGGTAGGTTTAGTCATTCGTATAGATATTAGTTTATAGGGATTTTGCTTATTTATTGAGTTTAGATTAGTTATCATCAGAAATAGGTTTATTTAGGTAGGTAGGTATTTAATTTTCTGTTATTGAGTTTTTTTTTTTAAGTAGTTAGGTACTTAGGTAAAGATATCATATAGGTACCCTCTTAATCACCACTAATGAGACACAATTGGTTTTCTATTGTAATTAGCCACAAAGGGCCCGCGACATAGATGGCATTCTGGGGAAGCACATACATTTTATCCTGTTAGCACGTTCCCGTGGGTAAATTTCCGACATCCACGCGGGCGAAGCCGCGGGCAGAAGCTAGTAAATCATAAATCAGTCACAAGAAATTTTGTCAGCAAGAAATTCGTCAATGGTAATAATAGCATTTGTCTATTAAAAAAATATTTAGGGTGCGTTTAAATTGAGTCAAGTTTAAATCTTTTAAGTCATTTAGTAGCAATGGTATTAAAAATTTTTGGAGCCATGCAAAGTATGCTCTTGCATAAGGGCGGTTTTTGATCTTCTTAGGCATAATTCATGTCGGTATGTTCGTCTTACAGATCGATAACTTTGCTCTGAAGCTTTTTTTAAATAAATCACCGTTTTTTTTTAAGAATCATCATCGTCATCTCCTTATTCTTACAAACCATGCTCCACCTCCTATCCTGCCCTCTGTGTCCCAAAACATGCGTCAAAGAGACGTCTGCGCTGCTACTGACGACGGCGTGGAAATGGCAAAGTTTTGGGAAAACAGCATTTCGTGCCAGCGACACGAAGAAGATCTCCATATTATTGAAGATGACAAGAAACTCATGGAAACCACGCAGGATGAACGAAGCTAAACGAGGAATGTCCGGTGAAGGCTCACCTTTTAAACTAGACTACAGAGAAAACCAATATAACTACTTAATAGTAATAGTAGTACTGCCATATCTAATACATAGTACACACGTACATATCAAGCTATACATTTCCAGTTTAAGCTGACCTCTCGCCTCCATACGAGAGATGTAGACCAATTTTTAAAAAGGTAAAAATTCTAACTCTCTTCTACTTACATTTTAGAAATAGAAATATTTGTCAAGAAAAACTCTCACTTTGCTGCTTTCTCAATTTTGCTGCATCCAGTCAGACCGGAAGCCGACCCCAACATAGTTGGGAAAAGGCTAGGCAGATGATGATTCGTATCAGCCTATTAGCGGCGGATGTGTCCTGAACTTTTCCATATTATTATGGAACCAACCAACTTTGTACAGACGTCAGCACATCAAGCTACTACAATCTGTCTAATTTCTTTAATAGATTTTAACTTTATCGTTAAAGTATTAAGGTTCAAGTTTGATTGGAAAAATTTGACAGTTTCGGGTAGTTTGGCTTGCTGGCGTCTGTGCCCATATCCAACGAATAAAAATGTCTTTGACTTTGTCTTTGTCACATTGGGTTTGCTTGCCGTACAATACCAGGTCAGCTTATACTGGAAATGTATAGCCTAATATTATGTAGCCGTATGTATCTACTGCATTCTGTTGACAAAAAATTGTTTCCGCTTTTAACATAGCTATGCACGTACATGGACGAAGTATTTTTAAATAAGTAGAAAGATGATGCTTGTACGTCATTAGGGCATTGACCTATTGAGACTAGATCTAGCAAGGTGTGTTCTTTAAGTGGGGTACGCGAAGGAAGCCCGCGAATATAAAATTTTCTTACGTTTTTTGCAATTTACAGATCAGTGTCAAGGTGTATGGTTAACAAAATATGATTCGCGACCGTAACAAAAAGTTCGGCTACTACTTATATACAGGCTGTCTGGTAGTTAATAGATAACCCACAGAAATCTTAATATTGCCTTATTATTAAGATTTCTGTGAGATAACCTCTTAAGGGGTCATTGTACTCATCATTATGAACAACTATTACTATAGGACCAAACCTGAAATCGCGAAAAAGAATCAACTGTTTTGTACATTTTGACGAGTTATGCGAACATAAATGTAAGGAACAGCTGATTTTTTTTCGCGATTTTATGTTTGTTCCCGTAGTCAATGTTGTTCATAATGATAAGTACACACGCCAGCACATCAAGCTAATCGCAACTGTCAAATTTTCCCAATCAACTTTGATCCTAATGCTTTAGCGATAACGTTGAAAATCTATTAAAGAAATTTGATAGATTGTAGTAGCTTGATGTGCTGGCGTCTGTACAATGACCTACCTACAACACTTACATATTTACATAGACTTCAAATAATAATATGTAGGTATATGAATATGAATACCTGTATATGAATTCAGCACATGAGTTTATACCCCACAGGGTCGAAATTTTTCGTCGGTTATTAAAAAAAAATATTGCTGTTCCTTACATTTTGACCGCGTAGGTATTGCACTTTTCTATGAAACAGAAGATTTTTTTTTTATAACCGACGAAAAATTTCTACGATAAGGGGTCTAAAATCTTGTGCTGGATCCATGGTTACAGTTTGCGCGTCGACGTCCCTGCCACCCTGTATATTTTTATACAGGGTGGCAGCATCCTGTATAAAAAATAAGGTAAAGAATCATAGTGCCCAAAAGCCAAGGGCCAGCCCTCTGAGGGGTAATTGGGGAAACAACTATCAGTAGCAATGGCTTTGAATTTTGACAGTCCAACAACATTCATTGCTGCATTATTTACGTTGTTGAGCAGAGAAATTATTCGCACATATGAAGCAATGGATTAGAAATATTATTCAGAAAGATAGTGTGTCACGCAGTTAAGGTGCCAGTCACTTGAAGAGTCGACGAACCGCTTCGTGACATCTCGAAAAACAAGTGGGCACTTGAACCCTATGGTCCTAGTGTATCCTCAGTATCTTCGTAAATAAAATTGACAGTACCAACACACAGATCAATGTCAACAGTCAATCATAGAGTTAGGGAGCACTCGACGTACTTTATACGAGTATAAAGTGTGGATGAGTATCGGCTTTCTCAGAGTCGTTACAGGTCAAGAGAGGATGCTTGCCTCATCTAGCGTGTGCCAGTTGGAGTCCGTTTGCGCCTTAGATTTTAAGAAGGAACGAGGGACAATGCTCTGTTTTTGGTACGTTGAGACTTGCATATTTTTTGTGTTTTTTTTTATAATTAAACACAGCTTCAGCTTTGATTAAGGAGTCGTCTTTTGCCTTTAAGGATATTTTTGTAGAAGTCTACAAAAAAAAAAATCTTAAAGAGAAAAATCATCAACCCGGATTCCCTATAATACCCTTCTTCAGTGTTATGTGATCAATTTGAAGTCTTCTGTTATAGGTAACGACTTTATATCCGCCAGGTAAACAATGTTTCATGCCGCAAACCGTATTGCTCCAAGCCATGAACAAAATGGATTTAGACTTCGAGTGTTAAAGTTAAACAAAAATCGAACTATGGAATTTAGAAATATTAGAGGTATCGCTTTACCCAGTAACTGAGTTGTGGAGGTCAGATAGGCAGTCGCTCCATGTAAAATACTGCCATTCAACAGCATCCGGTTAGACTGGAAGCCGACCCCAACATAGTTGGGAAAAGCCTAGGCAGATGAATTGGAATTTAGAAATATTCACCTCATTCCCAACACAATCATAAACACTACGAGAAGAGATAATCCTGCTAATAGTTTCCACAAACCTAATGACCAAAGGATTAAATCTCCCTTCTTACAAACGTGCAAGTAATTCCGAGCGACGCCAACTTTCCTCACTAGTTTAACGACCAGCCTTATAATTGAAATCGTAAGGACAGGTTCACACTCATTGAGTTCATCTCGTACTGCACTAATAAGACATTTTATTGTTCAAGTTTCAGTCACGTTAGGGTTGTCAACATAGTGTTAGTTTTATGAAATATCATAATTATAATAGGGGCTAGTAGCTATGTAATAATAGCCGCACAGGTCGATCGATCAGGTTAAGCTACGCTTGCCGCGGTTGGTCCATAGATGGTTGCCCACCTGTACAGTCCCCTCCGTGCCTCAGAAAGCACATTGAGCCGTTGGTCCCAGCTATCATCTATCTATGAGTACGTATAGTTTTTATTATATTTGTTGGTATATTGGCGTGGCTAGCTGACATATTTTATGGCAAATAATTTAAGTTTCTTGTAATGTTAATGACTGAACATAGGTTCCTAGTATTGTATACATGCACTATATTCTAACTGAACAGACAGCTGTGCTGCTGGGAAGTTTGTTCCGCCACTTCTTCTTCCCAGCGATAGCACTAGGAAGTGGTGAAGGGCGGGCGTTTTTGGGGGACTGTCTTTTGTAATTTTGACGTTCGAAAAGTGCTGACTCTCAGCCTAATTTGAATAAATGACTTTTGATTTTGATTTTTGATTTTATCATACGTGGATCTTTGACAGTAGTTACGGGTCCGTTGAAAGTCTGACAACCAGTCTTACCAAGGGGTATCGTATTACCCAGTCACTGGGTTGTGGAGGTCAGATAGGCAGTCTCTCTATGAAAAATACTGGTATTCTCTCTCTCTCTTTGAACTTCGTTCCATCCGGGTGTCCCTGGACACCTCTCAAGTTTTTTATTATTTATTTATAAATTAAAACGGTACGGTACAGTCTGATCTCAGTCTCAATCTGTCAAAAATAAGTCTAATTTCCCTACATTTTGACAAGTTTTTGACATTAGTTTGTCGCCGAGATGAGACTGCGACTAGATATTGAACGTTTTAAATTACGAGAATTGGCCTTCAGATTTACGTTGACAATAATTATGTTTATATAATGTAATTTAAAACTAAACGGAACAGTAGACTCCCTTGCATACTTTCTGTCACAGAACACCAGAAATATACGGCTCATATGGACAATACATTAACATTAAACGTACATATCACAAAGAATTCTCGTTGTTTTGTCAAGTCGTAAAAACCGAGCGAAGCAGGGGCGGGTGGCTAGTTTTAACTCTAAAAATCTCATAGACAACCTTGTTCACAAGTTCTTCGGCACCGCCAAACGATCACTTACATATAAATGCGTTAATTTCTATTCGTTCAAAGTTAATGTAAAGTTCGAGCCAAGTTCTTGGCATAACATTTTGATTCGCTGATAAAACTGTGGAGACTTTAATAGGTGACTCTGACTACTGCCAAGTTTTATCGCGTCAAATGAATTCTTGCTAAGTAAGGTGAGGTTTCTAGTTATGAATCTGTAGATACCATTTTGACTCTTTTTTGTTCTAAAGAGTCCCTAAATCTATGGTTTCCTAGAAGAACGGTGGCTACTACATAGCGTTTGCAATTTACCAGCGAATGACGACACTGAAACGTTATTTATGAAAGTACGGACGCCAGCAGGTCAACTTACCCGAAACTGTCAGATTTTCCCAATCAACATTGAACCTAATGGTATAGCAATAAAGTCGAAAATCTATTAAAGAAATCTGACAGATTGTAGTAGCTTGATGTGCTGGCGTCTGTACCAGCTGTTGGCCGTGACTTCGTCTGCGATTCAGGATAAAAAGTAGTAGCCTATGTTCTTCTCCAGGTTATAGTCTACCCATGTGCCAAATTTCATCTAAATCCATTCAGCCGTTTTAGCGCGAAAGCGTAACAAACAAACTTACTTTCGCATTTATAATATTAGTTAGGATTAGGAAGTGGTGTGTTTACCTGAGAGCGTTTTTTGACACCATAAAGTAAAATCCCGCTGCCATCATTCTCATGACAGCTGTCACTGTGGCGGCACCGCTCTTCAAGGAAATCGTAGCTATAATGACCAAAATGGTCGTTAATAAAAACTTTAGGGTCATGTGAAAACAGTAACTTTGCCAACCTTCACGATATATTCTCCTAATGAAGATCCACAACGATACGTCTGCATTCAGCCTAAGTGATCTAGAAAAGAACCGTTTTGGTGCAAAAAAACCTTCTGACAAAGCTCTTAGTACCTAAGTTTTATACTACGCTCCGCTATACAATTACCATAACCTATCCGCTTTTTCTCAAACTTGGCGGACGCACTGTCGTACGTCCTGCCATACAGGTTCAGTAACATATTTAATCTGCGTTCGCGAATTACTTGCCAAACATATAAACAAATAGGAGTTATTGGAAAAATAACTTTAAATCATACACAATAAAGTTCAGTTTACGCTGCAACTTCAAACATTTTAAGACCTTTTAAATAAAGTTAGTCACTCTGAAATAAACTTAATTGCCACTAAAATAAAGTTGATATTTGTTTAACTTGAAATAACATCAACTGGAAACGTATATTTGGATAGACCTAGATCAAAACCTATATGATTACACATTTTCACTTAACAGTTAAGTAGGGCTGCGAGCGTTCGAGAAAAACAAGGACTGTTTTTACCTAGTTAAGACTAACAGCCTTCTCCTCGTGTCTGCGCAAAATAATGTTTAAGTAAGCTAATATTTTTACCACGGTATGTGGTATGTGAAGAACGTAGGTGACTCAGTGGTATCGGCCCCAACTTACGGTCGTGAGTTCGAACCCAGACAGGCACTTTACTTGGTGTATTTAATTTCATCACCACTGCTCTCAAAACTGTGAAGGAAACCATCGTGAGGAAACCGACATGTCCTAGAACCAAAAATTTGAAGATACGTGACATACAAACCTGCGTTGGGCCCGCGTGGTAGATTCCAGCTCACTCTCCCTATCACAAAGAGGACGCTTATGTTCCAGCCAGCAGCAGTGGGAACATTATAGCCTGAATATGAGGAATGTTCATATATACCTCAGGCTCATACCGTGGTAAAAATATTAACCAGTCCCACACATTTAGGTAGTACATGAAGAAACTCGTCAAAGCTATTTTACCCCATGATGATCCATAAGCCAGCAAAACGAAGGAGGACACACGGGCTCGCGATATATGGAAGGAGTGGAGGAAGGCCTTTGCCCAGGAGTGGGGCTGTCCCACTGCAAAGGATAATAAAAAAAAACGCAGCTGAAGGAGAAAAATGTCAACTAACTTTTGGAGGGCACTGTAGGTAACAGTATGCCATACAATGCCAACTGAATTGTACAGTTTAATGAGCTGTACACTATACTGTTTGCAGGTTAGTTAATTGTGAGTAAGATGGAAAATACTCGTACAGTAATGCAAAAGTTTTATTGATCACTACACACTATTTTGATTTTTTATTTCTGTATTGTTTTTGTTTTCTATAACGGACGCTTTTAACGTGCACGTATTTCTACATCGTTCTCACGTGGTTAATTTCAACACTAATGATTTAATCAAATATTTTGTACTCGTAACAATTTTATGATTTAAAAGAGTGTCCATGGAGTTTCTTGCCCGTTCTTCTCCATAGGTACCTACGCTTGGAATGGGCAACTAGCTTCATCTTTCTGACTGACCGACCCTTTGACAATTCAAAAGTACCTGTGATGGGTTTAGTTGAATTAAATGATTTGAGTTTGAGTTTGACACGATAAAATGTGGCGATTCTCACATACGTCTGTTTCGCGTTGTGGTTAACGTGCATACTGAGTACAGTTACAATAGTTATTACCGCCGATGAGAATCGACCAATTTGCTAGCTCAACTACATTATATTAATACATTGTACGTAAACCGTACCTACATATTTCTAACGCGAGCAAAGAGTTAAACAAGAGAAAGTAGGACCATGTAAGAATCACCAATACAAAGCAAGAAATTAGTAAGCATAAAATACCAAAACTATAAAAATCATAACGCAATGAACAACATAAAATAACACCTACGTAACACCAAATATTCACATTGCAAAACGTTTAACATCAAAGAGATTTTTACAACTTGCAAAACCATAAAATACTTTCTTCATAGATTTACGGCATGGTGTAGTAAAAAGGTTTTAACTAACATATGTTTAACTGTGGGTTTAATACAACGCTTTGAAGGCAGCCGATGTTTTTCGGAAAACCTTTTTTAATGTTTTCTGTGAATTATTTTATTACTTGTGAGGTGACTTGAGCCTACCTGCATTTTTATGAGCTGTGACGAAACTGCAATATCTGGTACCTATAATTCAGTTGGAATCATAGTCGCGAACTCGAAATCACTGATGGGCGTGGCCAAAATAAAATGCACGCTGTCGCATCTGGTATCGTGTTCGACAGAGCTAGTAGGTATCAGTGATGAGCTGTTAGATGCTAGTCGACACGCACAACGACTAGTTCACACGCACACAAGCACCGTTCTAAACTGACACGCGCGTAAAAAAATACGTAAAGTCCTTTGGAAAATCGAGTTTTATGAAAAACCCACTGCATAAATCAATTACAAATAAAGTTTTTTGAATACTTCGATAATTGAGCTTTGTCGGTACCTACTAACTTTGTTTTGAAGATTTTACAATTGTTTTATTGCTTATTTACACCCAAAGTTTAGTTAAAATTAGCAAGAAAAACTAATCTTTGTTGGTTTATAAGTTTTATAACTTTTTAATGGCTGTATATTTTACTGTTTCCGTACAGACAAAATTAGTAACTAGAACAGACAAAATAATAAGACAAAACGATATCATGTTCAACTTTGGATGTACACACAGCTACACGTCAAGCTATACAAAACCAGTTTGTCTTGGCCTCACTTTGTATGATATTTTCTCATAATGAACGGTCAGTCGGTGTCGTTGGGTTCGCATTTTCGTTGTTTGCCACCGATTTCCGAAATTAAAGTTATTTTTCACTTTGTAGTGTCGTTTTTGGAAGTAGGTTGTTTTTTTTTTTTTGCAATAAAGTTTTTATTTTTCACTTTTAAGTTGTAATTTTTACCAGTAATTTTGGTTTAAAAACGAAACTACTGAACCGTTTTTGATGAAATTTCTATGAGACTATTTGGGAAGTATACCCTTTCCAACAAAAAAAGAATTTTTCAAATCGGTTATCAAGCAACGGAGTTACGTGCGAACAAACATAAAAAAAAAGAAATACAAACATCCGAATTGAGAACCTCCTCCTTTTTTACAAGTCGGTTAAAAATAATTTATAACCAAATTAAATTTATTTCCGATTTTTACGATAGTTACCTTTTTTATTGGTGTATTAAACTTTATCATTTATTTTTAAACTACTCTTCGTAGATGTAACTTGTATTGTGATTGATAATGTGCTATCAATCACAACCCGAATCAATTTGAAGGATATTCCTAATCCATGGTTTATATAAATGACCTTCCAGAGCATATATAAACCACCCCATGGTGTTATTCGCCGATGATAGCACTGTAGTGATTAAATGTGAAAATCCTAATACTTATGAAAATGAAATAAATATGACATTGAATAAAATTATATCATGGTTTGACGACAATAATTTAAACATTAACTTGAAGAAGACTAAAATTATGCATTTTTATCAAAGGATCCCAAACAATATCCTGGACATTAATTATTTAGGGACAAAAATTGAACCAACTACTCGGTAGAACTTGAGCTCGGAAGTTGAGCGGCCAGTAATGAAACTTGGATATTATGAAAGAACAGAATAAAGCGATCAAAAGTTATTATGGACACATTTCTCTAAACCATATCGGAACTGAGATATTTGGTTTTGTGCTGCTCATTAAAATCGAAGAAGTTATTATATTCTACTGCACTCTTTTAGGTTTATGCCGTATTTTTTTAAGAATTCCAAATAAAATAAATCAAACACAATGACGTAGATGAATGGACACGAAAAATAAAATAAATAAATGAATCGAATACCTCACCATAGTCTTCGAAATCAACTAGGCGAGTATGTCATTGTGAAGGATCTGAATAGAAGAAGGGCTGATTTTGAATATATGAAAACTGAAGTTCCTGGGCTGGATGACTTGCCTATTTTAAGTGCCGATGATTATTTTAAGTCTCTATGCACTTGGAACGTTTCAAGTACAACAAGCTCGTAGCTACTACGGAGAACATATAAAAAGTAATGTAATGACGGTTCGTATGTGATTGAAGTATGCTGAGAACCCAATATTAGTGATTTTTCGGCGGAAACCTTAAACTGGAATGATACGTGGCTTCTTAGAGGCAGGATCCAATCCAGACATTCATCTAGACGGATATATTACGTGTATATTCTCGTAGAAAGGCTGGATACAAGCGTACAATGCTGCATGCAATATTGGGCCACTATTGCTCATGTATTATTAGGACCTTAGGCTGCTGTTCGCATGTAATGTCCATTATATGGTACATGGGAAAATAAAAGATATCAAAATAATCTGATTCCGCTGGCACAGTTTTTAGATACGATTATTCGACATGACATTGTGAACGAAATGGACGAAGAGGGTTAAAAATGTGTTTTTACTTATTATCATGTAATAAAAAGCGGCCCGTGGCTAAATAATAACAGCCGCACAGGTCGATCGGTCAGGTTAAGCTACGCTTGCCACGGTTGGTCTGTGGATGGGTGACCATATTTACATACCGAGACCCCTCCGTGCCTCGGAAAGCACGTTAAGCCGTTGGTCCCGGCTGTCATTCGTGGATCTTTGACAGTCGTTACGGGTAGTCAGAAGCCCGAAAGTCTGACAACCAGTCTTACCAAGGGGTATCGTATTACCCAGTAACTGGGTTGTGGAGGTCAGATAGGCAGTCGCTCCATGTAAAATACTGGTATTCAGCTGCATCCGGTTAGACTGGAAGCCGACCCCAACATAGTTGGGAAAAGGCTAGGCAGATGATGGAAAAGCAGTAAACTTAATGTATTTTTATTATTCCCCCAAGACCGAAGACTAACGTCACATTGACAGACGGTCGTAAAACAGTAAAGCCAATCTCTAATATCAACCTTCTAAAAACATAACTAAGATTCCTTTTCACTGGACAGTAATTGAAGTATTTATATTGAAGACATTTTAAAAATCTTCAAATGCAAATATCTCAGCTTCGATATCACTTAGGACAAAAATAATTGAACATATTTGTGTGCTTAACACAGCACAACAAAGTTACTTTGAAATTATAGGTGGCCGCTGAAAAAAAAAATGACGCCACTAGTCCATACAATGTTACTCAAACCCCTTTCTTGGTATTAATATTGACAACAATTTGACTTGGAGATCCCAGACAGACGAAATATGTAAAAAATTAAATAAATTTGCCTATGTTCTCTACAAGCTATCAAAAATAGTGAGCCTAGAATCGGTACTAACAGCCTATCACGGCTATGTTGCATCGACTCTCAGATATGGCGTAATATACTGGGGCAGTTCAGTAGACAGAGAACTCATATTCAGAGCCCAAAAAAGATGTATGAGAGCGATGTGTGGCCTTAAAAGCACAGACAGTTGCCATCCGTTCTTTATACGCCTAAAAATCCTTACCTTGCCATCGTTATACATATACGAAACGAATGTGTTTGTCAAATCCAACATTTCATTATATAAAACAGCTACTAAAAGCTATTACCGAAAAATACGCGATAAAAATAAGTCAGAACTTGAAGTGACTTATGGAAAGACTGCACTAATGAATAAGAGTACGTTCTGTATGGCCCAAAAAATATTTAACAAACTACCTGAGAAAATAAAAACGCTAAATCTGGATAACTTCAAAAAAGAACTATTGAGAATTTTGATAAACAAATGTTATTACTCAATAAAGGACTATTTGGACGACAATTCTATAATTACTGCTTCACAAAATTGCACATGACTTATTTTGATGATTTGAATTTTATTGGCACTAATAATTATGACATGTAACTTAATCTTTTTGACATTTTATTGAAACTAATTTTATATTTAATTTATAATGATATGTATATGCCTAAAAATATTGACTTTAATAATGACATAAAAGTTTACATAATGAAGTTGTACATCACCTGACCTATTGATAATCCTAAATTGTATTGTATTTGACATTATGAAACTCAATCTCTGACATTTATTGAAACAAATTTTACTTAATTTATCATGATATGCATGTGCTTATTATTATTACTATTGACTTTATATAAAAGTTCACATAATAAAATTGCATGTCACCTGACCTATTCTGATGGTTCTTAATTGTATTTGACATTGGTATTAATATGACATATAATTAACTTAATCTCTGTGACATTTAGTGAAACTGATATAATTTAATTTAATCTAATTTGTAATGATGTGCCAATTAATATTTATTTTTAATTTATTAATGATGTGAAAGTTTACATAATCTCAGAAGGTAAATGATAGTTGACAATGTTAATTATATATATTTGTACGCCTCTGGGCAAAACATAGAGAATCTATCTATTTTTAACACCTCACCCTCCGTTGTAATCTGACCTATGTTTACAAATAAATTATTCTGATTCTGATTCTGATTCCATAGCTTCTTATGTTTGAAAAAAATATCTGCTCGACAGCGTAAATAACGCAATGAATGTTGTTGAACTGTCATTATGAAAGCAATAGCTACTGTTGTGTTACGCAATTGCCCCGCAGTTCCATCATATTTAATATGAAGTCTATAGACATATTATTTTTCCTTCATCTGCGGTATGCTACTCACAAGTAGCATACCGCAGATGGCTGCTGAGTTAATATTACTCTTTCTCGGAACTCCGCTGAATACGTTACGTTATCTTCAAGGTCACCTACATTATGTTTTATTATCAGCTGTGTTTCATTTCTTTATTTTGAGTATGAAGAAGCAGTGATGATGGCCCGACTTACGAGTTGTAGGTTTCGAACCCAGACAAGCGCTTTAGAGAGAGGAGCCTTTTGGCCCCGTATAAGACTTTCTGTTTCATTTTTCTTTGTTACTTTTTTTTATTTTGACTGTGTGTAGTTTAGTTTCTGATCTTCATGTGCGAGTCGCAATAAATACTTTTTCTTTCTTTACTTTGTGTAAATAATTTCATCACCACTGCTCTCAAACGGTGAAGGAAAACACCGTGAGTTTTTTTTTTTTTTCAGGATGGGAAATCATCAAATGACCCCTCCCGCTCTGGGTGGAGCGGAAGGGAGTGTCAGACTCTTACTGACTAAAACCCACCCGTGTTCCTTCCTTAGCCCTTTATGTTCCAGGGCAGTTAACTGGCATGTCCTATAGAAACAAAAATTCGAAGACATGTGACATCTACCAACCCCAACTAAGCCTATTTGGTAGATTCCAGCCCGCTCCCTTTTGAAGAGACGACACCTGTGTCGGTCCCAGCAGTGAGACCATTACATGCTAATTATACTATGCTTGTGCTATGTGTTTGTTTTGGTTATATGAGTATATGGAAGACTAAAGAAACGATGTATGGACTGTGTAAACGATAATATGGCTAGAAAGGGGGTGACTACCGAGATGACGACTAATAGAGAAGTATAGAAGAAATAATAAATACTCTTTTTTTTGGGCAGTCGTGTAAAAAGACATGATGCGCGCACCAAAATAAGAGAATGATCATTTCTTACCAAATCTAATAAGTAAGTGTTGTAGTTTTATTCAACTTTTGCATCTTACTTATATTAGAGTCGGGAATTTAATAAAGTTATGGAACAACAAACTAAATGTCACACTGCATAAAGTTCAAATTCCACTGCTACCAAAAACTCATTAGGACCTTTTTGTTACAAATGCTGATTATGCTTATCCAAAATCAGGATATTATATAATGCTCCCACTGCTGGAACACAGGCCTCCTCTCTGAGAGAGGGTGTGGGCCGTAATCTACCACGCGGGCCCAGTGCTGGTTACTAGATGTCACATGCCTTCAAATTTTTGGTTCTAGAACATGCCGGTTTCCCACGATATTTTCCTTCACCGTTTTGAGAGCAGTGGTGATGATATTATTTACAAAGTAAAGCGCCTGGCTGGGTTCGAACCCACGACCTACAACTCGTAAGTTGGGGCCTTTACCACTGGACCACCACTGCATTATGCTTAAACTACATTTAAATTAATTCCATACCAAGTTAAGTAATAAGTTAGACTGGCCATCCCCACTACCCTCTCAGCAAAACTTTTAAAGCCACCCGCATAAAGATATCGCGAGTCCCAAGCTCCCAAGTGACCCTAAAATTTATCTACACTTTGCCCGTCAAAGAGTCACCGGGCAGTTTGTAAAACCGCCAGATAAGTGGAGAATGTTAAAAGGTCTCGTCTTGGATAAAGTTACTGTCAGATAGTGGAGGCGAGATTATAATATTAAGAGTTGTTTTTTTACGGCTTCATGTGATAAGGTGGGAAGCGGGCTATTTGTCGGGAAAGAAATAAAATGATTAAGGAATGTAAGGATTATAAAAACATGCGTTTACGGAGTTGGTTACTGCTATTTTGTATCACTAATATATTAGTGATCGATGGGTTATAAGTACATAATCTAACATCGCGACATATGCGCCCAAAATGTAAGTTTATGGAAAAATAACTTTAATTCCTACACAATAAATTTCAGTTTACGCTACAACTTCAAACATTTTTATAACTTTTTCAATAGTGCTAGTCACTCTGAAATCAACTTAATAAACATTACAATAAAGCTGATATTTGTTTAACTTGAAATAACATCAATTTGAAACAAATTAAATTTGAATATAGAATAAAATAGAATAGAAATGTATTTACGTAAAACATGGTACCTATACAAGGTATTGAGGCACAAGCATAGACTAGCTTCGGCCCGCGACTTCGTCCACGTGGAAATTCCTCTCATGTAATAGGGGACGCACCTATTGTCATCAAATCCAGACTCCGGACTGCTACTGACAAATTCCAGATCGAAAAACCCAATCGAAAAACACTTTACCCGACCCGCTGATCTTACCCAGGACCTCATCATGCTCAGAAGTAGAGCTTACAACCACTATAAGACCAACTAAGTTTTTTAAATTCATAGTGTACAGACGCCAGCAGGTCAACCTACCCGAAACTGTCAGATTTTCCCAATCAACATTGAACCTAATGCTTTGGCAATAAAGTCGAAAATCTATTAAAGAAATCTGACAGATTATAGTAGCTTGATGTGCTGGCGTCTGTACACACGGCTACACGTCAAGATATGCCTAACCAGTTTGTCTTGGCCTCACTTTGTATGATATTTTCTCACAATGAACGGTCAGCCAATACTGGTTTTAATAGCTTGATGTGTAGCCGTGTGTACCTAAGCAGGGACATCGGCGCGCAAATTGTAACCATGAATTCAGCACATGATTCTAGACTAGACCACCCTACTCTGAACTTTTTCTTCAATTATTAAAAAAGAATTTAACTGCAATACATAGTTAATTTCAAATGAACTAACTAAACCTATGTATTGCAGTTTTTTTTTAAATTATGGTAACCGACGAAAAATTTCTACACAGTGGGTTCAGAATCATGTACTGGATGAATCTATGGTAACTGGTTGCATATCGATGTCCCTGCCACCCTGTATTTTTTTATTTAATTGTAGTGGATGGTTGGATCGAGGTGGCGTAAGAAAAGGATGCATGGAAGGATTTGGGGGAGCCTTTGCTCAGCAATAGACAAGTCCAATTAAAAAAAAAAATTGCCTACTAAAAAGAATTTCAAAAAGTGGATGTTTTACTGTTCCTTCCGAGATTGAAGAAAGGTACTCTCCAAAGCTTCTTTACGATACCAAATGTTGGAACCCGTTATAATTGTATGGTTAAATAATAAAAAAAACCTATTAGTTGGTAGGTACTTTCTTTCCGTTATGGACCAACTGTTAATAAAAATGTCTGCTAACAGTATTTTTTATTGTTTTTATTTTGTAAAATTTTATAAAAGAAACAGTTTACTGTTCAATTGCTGTTATTTCACCATTCTTCGAATACAATAAAAAATACTGTTTTCGCTTTCTTTTTACAGTAGGTACTTGTTTGGTACGTTTTTGAAGGTCGGTTGATTTTTTTTTTTTGCAAAAAAGTTTTTATTTTTCACTTTTAAGTTGTATTTTTTTTTATTTACCCTTACATTTCTTCCACGTTGGGATAGTGGTCCATTTCAAAAACAAAATCCCGTGCACAGATGACCACAGCTGTCCGTAAGTAAAACAAAAGAGGATCCTTTCGGTGGTCAAATATACGAGTCGATTTTGGTGATAGTACACACGGCTACACGCCAAGCTATATAAAACCAGTTTGTCTTGGCCTCACTTTGTATGATATTTTCTCATAATGAACAGTCAGCCAATACTGGTTTTGCATAGCTTGATGTGTAGCCTCTGCCGGAACCTTTGGGGATAACAGGTGTGATGTCGTGTTATGTTATAATATAAATTACCCTTATATTTCTCAACCCCCTAAAAGATCGCAAAATAGAAAAAAGATAAACTAAGACGCCACATGTGAATTTAAATAAATATCATCCCCTTGCAATCGACATAATTCCTTACTTCCGCTCTGTGAGGAACCCTAAATTCCCACAAAAACCACTCGTACGGAACCACTAGTCCTTAAGAAAATATTACATGTCTTGTGCGTTTTAGGGGAGAGAATGCAATAAACATTGTACCTTGTTGCGATCTGTTTAAAGATTATTTTTACTTGAATTTGTTTCAGGAAATGGGTTTAAAGTTTGATTAACGATTTTAGTCTTTGTTTCATAGACTCTAAGGTCTATAATAAAATGAAAAGCAGTTACCTAATCATTTCTGAGATGGCACCTGTCGCGTCAATTTTAAATTACACACTCATTAACGCAATTTATCGAAAATGTGATCATTTTAGACGTAAACAAATGACGATCACATCCAAATTGCATGACGAGTTTCGTGAAGGGAGTATCAGCAGAGAACAGGCCATCTCTTTGAATGCATGTGAAGACTACGATGCTAATTAAATTAATCTAGAACGTTCATCCCGCACGGGTTGGCAATGTCGCATTTCTAGTGGTTTTTCGTGATTATTTTATTAAATTTAAACCAGATTACTATTTTTAGGGTTCCGTACCTCAGAAGGAAAAACGGAACCCTTATAGTGATTTCATTGTCCGTCTGTCTGTCCGTCCGTCTGTCAAGACCCTTTTTTTCAGGAACGCATGGAGTTATAATGTTGAAATTAATATTAAATACTCAGGGCTGCAATCCCTTGAAGCAGTGTAAAAATCAGATTTCTAAATAAACGCAATCAAAAGATACGGACATTTATCTTCCGTTTATTCCGCATATTTTGACACTCGCAAGGGAATCAAAACCTATAGGGCACTTCCCGATGACCTAGCTAGAGTAATATAGCACAAGTAAAGGAAAAAATCCGAAACCCATAAAGTACATTACTACTAATTTGTACGGAACCCTCGGTGCGCGAGTCTAACTCGCACTTGACCGGTTTTTTTACAGCCAAGTACCTACTAGATCGTTGGTAGAATAGTAAAGTAGGCCAACATACTGAGGGTATGTTTGCCTCTTGAAAAATAAAACCATGCATTCCGCTGACTCGCTCTAAGTATTTAATTACTAGAAAAGTAAGTGTTTTTGACTTATTATAATCTACTACCTACTAAAAGGTATGTTATTAATCGAACCTCAAATAATTCCCATTTTGCGCTCCTAAAAATATTACTGAACACTAATATAATTATTGCGCCTCTTTTTAATCCGAAAGTAGTAGTAGAGTGTTCCCAATACATAAATACAGTTATTTAATACAATAGTTTACTTTTACAAAACGATGAAAAACCTATCGAGATCACGCCATTATGACGTCAGAGCTCATCGAAACCGGTTGATAGGAGCGTTAGAAAGTCCGCGACTATTTCGCGTCGTCTAACAGATGCGTCGGTGGTGTAATGGTCAGCATAGTTGCCTTCCAAGCAGTTGATCCGGGTTCGATTCCCGGCCGACGCACACTTTTGCTATTTTTTTTTTCAAGTTTTTTTCATATTTTGTTTGTAATTTTCGGATAAAAAAACAAATTAATTTTCAATTGAAAATTTTAACATTTACAAGTTTATCTCAATTGCTTAACAGACTTTACGCTTTACTTTATGTAAATAATGCTCTCAAAACGGTGAAGGAAAACATCGTGACAAAACCGGCATCTCCTAGAACCAAAAAAAAATCGAAGACATGTTACATCTACCAACCCGCATTGGGGTCGCGTGGTAGATTATCCCACTCCCTCCCGAAGATAGGAGGCCTGTCTCCCAGTAGTGGGAACGTTATAAACTGCGTTATAAACGTTATTTAATTACTTTGCATACCTAGTATTGTATAAAATCAAGTATTTTCTGCTGAGGACTTTTTTGCGCCACTTCTTCTTCCCAGCGCAAGCACTAGCTAGGTGGTGGTGAAGGGCGAGCGTTTTGGGAGACTGTCTTTTGTAATTGACGGCACGGTTGGCGCAGTGGTTAAGCGATTGACTGCTGCAATGCGTGTCGCGGGTTCGATTCCCGCACGGAACAAATATTTCTATGGCCTACAAGTAGTTGTTCCGGGTCAGGCTGTTTGTGTATGTGAGTTTAAATGTTTGTAAACGCATCCACGATACAGGAGTAATTCCTAGTGTGAGGCAAAACTTTAAAAAAAAACTTTTATAAATAAACGATTATTCCTTCCATCCTTGCTTAACCTATGACAATAATCATATTTCCCTACTAGCTTCTGCCCGCGGCTTCGCCCGCGTCGATGTCGGAAATTATCCCACGGGAACGTGCTAACAGGATAAAATGTATGTGCTTCCCCAGGATGCCATCTATCTCGCGGGCTCTTTGTGGCTAATTACAATAGAAAACCAATTGTGTCTCATTAGTGGTGATTAAGAGGGTACCTATATGATATCTTTACCTAAGTACATACCTAATAAAAAAAAAAAACTCAATAACAGAAAATAAAATATCTACCTACCTAAATAAACCTATTTCTGATGATAACTAATCTAAACTCAATAAATAAGCAAAATCCCTAAAAACTAATATCTATACGAATGACTAATCCTACCTAACAGTATTATAAAATAACCTACGGTCACTACGTACACTATCAAATATACTACCTATACTTTCAAATTAAAATCTATACCTACGACTTATAAAAACAAACTTAGATAACTCTAAAAACTAAAAGGAATAAAAAGGTCGCACAGATAATACTGCGGGTGACGTAACCTACGACAAACTTATTATTTGCGGTTGGTACAGTAATCGGGTCTAGGGATCGAACCGCAAAATTAAGTTTGTTTTTTATTGTATATACTTTTCCGGGATAAAAAAGTACCCAACGTGGTGCCAAGGATATTAAAGAATAATTATACCAAGTTTCATCGTAATCGAACCGGTAGTTTTTGCGTGATGCCTGAACAAACAGACAGACAAAAAAATTTGTAATCACATTTTTGGGTTCGGTGTCGGTCTAGTAACACCCCCTGCCATTTATTTTTTTGATATTTTCAATGTACAGAATTTTCACTTCTACAGATTTATTATAAGTATAGATTATTAATTATCAACGACTAACACAATAATAGAATAACACTCAGTAACCCTACACTACACATTAGTTCTCCAAACAATACATAACAGGCGGCTTACACAAAGTAATTAGTATTCAGACATTTGTTTATAAACCCAAGCGGAAATATCGAGTGCGATATTGTATTACAAATATCATAATTCTATCTTTGCTAAGTTATTTATTATTTTATTTCTAATGGTAGGTAACGACATTGCTAAGTCATGATTCCCGATTTAAAATTCATCATCTGCGTAGCTTTTTCCCATCTATGTTGGGGTCGGCTTCCAGTCTAATTAGTTGCAGCTGTATACCAGTACATATTTATATGGAGGAACTGCCTATTTGACCTCCACAACCCAATTACTGTGTAGTGCCCCTTGATAAGACTGGTTATCAGACTTTCGGGCTTCTTACGACCCGTAACGACTGTCAAAGAGCTAAGAATGACAGCCGGGACCAACGGCTTAAAGTGCTTTTCGAGGCACGGAGGGGTCTTGGTTTGTGAAGATGGTCACCCATCCACAATCAACCGCTGCAAGCATAGCGTAACCTGATCGATTGACTCGTGCGGCTGTTAATAGTTAGCCACAAGCGCCCCCTAAAACTGACTTTCACAATAACATAACATCACGGGTGTTATCCCTGAAGGTTTAGGCAGAAGTGTAAATAATCAGCCTTTAATGTTCCCACTGCGAAGTGGGCCGTAGCCCGTAATCCACCACGCGGGCCCAGTGCGGGTTAGTAGATGTCACATGTCTTCGAATTTTTGGTTCTAGGACATGCCGGTTTCCTCACGATGTTTTCCTTCACCGTTTTGAGAGCAGTGGTGATGAAATAATGTACATAAAGTAAAGCGCCTGTCTGGGTTCGAACCTACGACCTACAACTCGTATGTCGCGGCCGTTACCACTGGGCCACCACTGGCAGAAGTGTACCTACATTATGTATAATAACATTAATAACACCTACATTTCGTCAGATGTGTTGTTGGGAGTTGAGGAGGCCTGCGTCAGGCTGTGTCCCACAGTGGGAACATTATAAGCTGATTATGCTTATGCTGTGTACGCCCTTACCCATTTTCATTATAATATGTATATGGATGGACCAAAAAATTACATTTAAAAAAAATACGTGATACATGCGAATATTTCCATAAGTAGATAGGTATAGGTAAATGACCGCGTTCGGTAAATGGTTGAAGACAAAGCTATTGCATAATACATTCACTGTTTTCCTCATCGAAAAAAAGTGTGTTATCTTTTCTCTAAGAAATAACGGCATTTTATTGCGATTATACCCTGTCCATTAGGTAAACCGTTTTTTGACAGATGGAACTAGTGATTGCAGTAACACACAATACATTGATTGATACACTTACGGCATTTTAAAGTTAATTGTTTTGGTTTTCTACATATAGGTAACGGACGCTTTTATCGTGCATGTATTTATACATCGTTCTCATCGTAATCAAATATTTTGTAACAATTTTATGATTTAAAAGAGTGTCCATGGAGTTGCTTGCCCGTTCTTCTCCATAGGTACCTACGCTTTGGAATGGGCAACTAGCTTGATCTTTCTGACTGACCGACCCTTTGACAATTCAAAGGTGCCTGTAATTGGTTTAGTTGAATTAAATGATTTGAGTTTGAGTTAACTTTTACGTAATCTGGAATATGTACGTTCTAAGACAGCTATCAAAAAACGGTTAACCTAATGGCAGGGTATAATTGTCGCTTATTGTTGACATTCGATGAACGACCTGCAGATTGAGAGATTGACAAGATTTGACCTTTCTAAAATCACGCGATAAAACTACGACGTAATGAACACGATCTTGTGATGATTCATAAAAATCCGGGGACCGTATAATCTTATTCCGGTTTATGAGCTGTGTTATCTTTTCTCTTCTTCTTGCGGGTGGGGAGGGACTTGTTGCTACAACAGCCAACAACACAACAACAACCGCACGGGTGGATCGATCATGTTAAGTTACGCTTGCCGCGGTTGTTCCGTAGATGGGTGACCATCTTTACATCATCATCATCTGCCTAGCCTTTTCCCAACTATGTTGGGGTCGGCTTCCAGTCTAACCGGATGCAGCTGAATACCAGTATTTTACATGGAGCGACTGCCTATCTGACCCCCACAACCCAGTTACTGGATAATACGATACCCCTTGGTAAGACTGGTTGTCAGACTTTCGGGCTTCTGACTACCCGTAACGACTGTCAAAGATCCACGAATGACAGCCGGGACCAACGGCTTAACGTGCTTTCCGAGGCACGGAGGGGTCTCGGTATGTAAAGATGGTCACCCATCCACAGACCAACCGCGGCAAGCGTAGCTTAACCTGACCGATCGACCTGTGCGGCTGTATCTTTACATACCATAATTATATTCGTTTGGGGTCAACGACCGCTGGTTATTTAGTTACTTCAAGTATGAGTTGAGAAAATCAGTTTTTTTGGTTTTATCGTGTTATGATATCGATACTCCTCACGTCAGCCAAGTTTACATAAAAATAAACTAATGTTTCAAATAACCTCACTATCTACGTTGACCCCAAATAAAAAAAAAACAATTCATCGAATATTTTGTTTTGTTTTATCATGTTTAATTAAATCGATACCAATCACATCTGTCGGGTTTTGCTAATTAATTTAATTTTACGCTGTACAGGTACTTACTATGACTCAATCCCTCTATTCAGGTCTGCTAAAAAGATTGAGAATACCTCTTATGCTACGGCTACATTGTCGCGATAACGCGAACTTCACCGCTCTCTACTCAACTCGCAGCGTCTCCGTACCTAAATAATATTATATGAAACACTGTACAGCGCACCTTGTGGTCACAGAAAGACTTAAAATTCGTACCATGAGCACTATAGATTTCGATAGATACGTAATCTATTCGATGATCAGTAACCTTACTCGATGACATAACAGTGACATATAAGGAATAAAAATTCAGTAACCACTAACTAAATTACCTTAAGTAGTTCACTAACCGCCAACCTTTCTATTTAGTCGGATTATGGACTGTCATAACATTTTAAGCTTATGCGATAGCACTACATTTCGAGCATATACATACATTTTCTTCTTATTGCTGAGAAAGAAAGAAACAAAACTTAAGTAGATGACATGATCTATCAATTTTACCATAGCGTCTGCGTAAGACTCCGTAAAACTCATGGTGCATGGGCATTATCGAAATCTATTCGATCCACGTTAATACGCTATCGAGTAAGGTTTCGATAACAACTCATGGTAGCCGCTGTTGTACAGCGAGACATCGAGCGGTGTGCGAGAGAGAGCGCACAGAGTGTAAGTTCGCGTTATCGCGACAATGTAGTCATAGCATTCGTGTACCAATTGTAAACGATTGTGGATTGATTAGATAGATACCTACAAATTAACTTGGCGTGGGCTGCATTGTTCGGTTCTGAGTCAGCTGTGTCAAGGACATTATCGATTGCTTCTGGGACACAGGTCTCCTCTTGGTGAGAGGGAGTGGGATCGTAATCACCACGCGGGCCCAGTGCGGGATGGTAGATGTCGCACGTCTTCGAATTATTCCGACCGGACTCTGGATTTGTGTCCAGTTGTTAGCAATAGGCTGGCATAGGAGTTAGGACTCAAACATAACTGGAAAAAAAAAAATTGAAAATATGGGTGTATAGGTAACCTCTCTGCCTCTCTGCTTAACCCTTCGGGGAACTCCGGCGTGATGTTATGTTATGTAGTATTTTCATATTAATTACGACATAATATTATGCCAATGTAATCTCCTTTACGATTAACATTGAACTCAACACAAACTAGGTTAAGATCAAGTTAAGAATAATAATAATAATTTAATAATAATAATAAAATATTCTTCGAAAAAGTACAAAAGCGTTGCAAGAGACCAAAATATCTATTTTAGTGAGGTGAATGTACAGAGGCATTTTAGTTTAGGACTACGACTCCCAAACTGAGACATGCTCGTATCTTGGGTAGTCGGAGGTCGGCCGTTTTTAACCGACTTCTAAAAAAGGAGGAGGTTCTCAATTCGGATGTTTGTATTTTTTTTTTTTTTTTTTATGTTTGTTCGCGCATAACTCTTTCGCTTGCCAACCGATTTGAAAAATTTTTTTGTTGGAAAAGGTATACTTCCCAAATGGTCCCATAGAAATTTCATCAAAAACGGTTCAGTAGTTTGGTTTTTAAACCAAAATTACTGGTTAAAATTACAACTTAAAAGTGAAAAATAAAAACTTTTTTGCAAAAAAAATCAACCGACTTCCAAAAACGACACTACAAAGTGAAAAATAACTTTAATTTCGGAAGTCGGTGGCAAACAACGAAAGTGTGAACCCAACGACACCGACTTCCGAAATTAAAGTTATTTTTCACTTTGTAGTGTCGTTTTTGGAAGTCGGTTGATTTTTTAGATGTCGTATACATATCACCGCCTTATTTTATGCTACAATCTTACACATAACAATCCTACACGATTAGTATCTTTACAAAATAATGTGTATGTTTCGTGCTAAATTATTATTCAAAAATTCAAATACAAGACCACGAAAGACGGTTATTCTACACAACACCTAGATGATTAGTACAATATCATTGTACAGATGCCAGCACATCGAGCTACTACAATATGTCAAATTTCTTTAATAGATTTTTAACTTTATCGTTAAAGCATTAAGGTTCAAGGTTGATTGGAAATATTTGACAGTTTCGGGTAGGTTGACCTGCTGGCGTCTGTACTAATCACCCGTCTGTTGAAATAATGCTCATACACACGAGTGACACGCGTCGAAGACAGAGGCAACTGCAGTCGTCAACGCGTCGATGGCTGCCGTCGACAATGTGGCGCTCGTGTATTTCAGTACGGTGCTCAATACACGAGCAGCATACGTAGGATTCACCGACCAAGGTATACTCTTACCATCCCCGACGACGCCACGACACTCCTCCAGGAGGGTAGTAAGGTCACCAGTACTCTCAGAAAGTACAAGTCTCGACAAGTCCCGTCCTTCCCTCCTCGCCATGTCCGCCCTGATCCTTGCTCGACCCAGCCCGTGCCTGCAGTTTTAAATTCGTCCCTAAATAATTCCGATCCAGCCTGTGCCTTGCTGCTCTCTCCCAGCGACGCCCTAAGCCGAGGTGCAGGGGATGCCCTTAGCATGTAGTCCCTTAGTGTAAGTTTTTTAAGCCCTGCCTGGAGGCCTTAATTTATTAAGGCATCCACAAGCAAACCCTGTTAAGCAGACGACAACCTAATAGGTTGAACTGCGAGATGACATTCCCAAAAAAAAACAAAACACGAGCGGCATGTCGTCGGCGGCACGCGGTTGCCGTTGCCTCTGTCGTCTCCTGTCGACGCGTGTCGCTCGTGTGTATACACACTAACATGATTAGGTACGGACGCCAGCAGGTCAAAGGTCAACCTACCCGAAACTGTCAGATTTTCCCAATCAACATTGAACCTAATACTTTAGCAATAAAGTCGAAAATCTATTATAGAAATCTGACAGATTGTAGTAGGTAGCTTGATGTGCTGGCGTCTGTACATGACTTATGTTTACTTTGCCCGTTAATTAGTGTAGGTAATGAGATAAGGTGATAATCATGAATGAGGTACCTAATTAGTTTGTTTTGAGCTAAACAATGCGTTTTTATGACTTTCTGGGGTTTTGGTGAAAACACTTCCTTTGAAGGGGATTACTCACTGGTGCAAACACTATAAATCACAATCTAAAGGCCAACTCTCGTAATTTAAAACGTTCAAAATCTAGTCGCAGTCTCATCTCGGCGACAAACAAATGTAAAAAACTTGTCAAAATGTAGGGAAATTAGAAGTATTTTTGACAGATTGAGACTGAGAAGACACTGTGAACTTTCTTAAAATTACGAGAATTGCCCCCCTGAATGATATTGCTAATCCAATGCTTCATAACAATATGTATGTTAAAAAAGAAAAAAAATATTAAAAATAATGTTTTTTTAGGGTCAACGTGATCGATCATTCAATCAATCAACTCAGCCTATCGCAGTCCACTGCTGGACATAGGGCTATCCCAGACTGCGCCACAACACCCTGTCCCTTCGCATCCAGTCTATCCTAGCCCCCTTCTTAAAGTCGTCCGTTTATCTAGCTGGGGGGCGCGGGCGTCCCACACTACGCTTGCCGATACGCATACGAGATAGATAAACAGTTTGAATACACTAAAGTCTATTCAAACTGTTTCAAATTGAGTTTATTTCAAGCTAAACAAATATCAACTTTATTTAATGGTTATTAAGTTTATTTCAGAGTGAGCACTATTGAAAAATGTTTGAAGTTTTAGCATAAATTAAACTTTATTTTGTAGGATTTAAAGTTATTTTTCCATAAACTCATATTTGTTTACATTTTGGGCAAATAAATCGCGAATGCAGATTAGATGATATTATTATGTCATAACACTCATACATAACATACCAGTATTTCATCAGCACGAAACCAGACGTTTATCATCAGATAAAATCTTCATGTCTTTAGTCACGTTAGCACACCCTCGGCCTCGGGAGGAAAGACTACAAATTCTGCTTAATTACTGTTCCAAGTAGAACATAACAAAGATAAGTGATACGCATTTATAAGGCTTATTAGTAGATTCGCACGAATTTATTCGCCCGAAACGGGCGAATGGTCTCTTTTTAATAATATAATATATTATTTTTTCTATAGGCGACTCGCAAGAATTGGCACGTTTTTAATTTTATGCAATGTACTTAGGAAAATAGTACACATTTTATAAACACAATACAAAATGTGCCAATTCTTGCAAGTCGCCTATTATATAGACACTAGCTGCGCCTCGCGGTTTCACCAGCATAAGTTTCGATACCGTGGGAATATCGGGATAAAAAGTATTATATGTATTAATCCTGGTTATAAACTCCATCCATCCATACAAACTTTCACGTTTATAATATTGTTATGTAGTAGGATTATTAAAAAGTGACGATTCGCATTCGCCCGTTTCGGGCGAGTAAATTCCTGCGAAGCGACTAATAAGCCGCCGCTGTTATTATCAGTTATTTGCCTACATACACGATACAGTATCTAATGAATGACTTTACCCTCGGGATTCCCCGGAACAGTTCGGAGAATTGTGATGCTCATTTGTTTCGTGATGTTAGCTGGTTTTATTTAAAGGTAGGCGCTAACCATGCATAGTGTTTTTGCGTTTTTCCATCTGGAATTTCTCAGTCCGGAACCTGGATTTGCGCCCAGTTCATGTTAATAGGCAAACATGTTAAACATAACTGGCGAAATGAGGGTTTACTATAGGTGCCTCTCTGCTGGGGAGTTTGCTGCGCCACATCTTCTTCCCAGCGAAAGCACTAGGAAGTAGTGAAGGGCGGGCGTTTTGGGGGACTGTTTAATGTCATTTTGACGTTCGAAAAGTGCTGATTCTCAGCCTAATTTGGATAAATGACTTTTGATTTTGATTTCTGCCTAACTCTTCGGGGAATTCAGGCGTGATATTATGTATGCTGAATAACTTAATAACATGTGCTTATGACCTTTATCTAATGACAATGACCCATGCTAAGCTATGAACGTCTTAAATCGCATCACAAATTTTTCTCACGCGGTATGCCAAGCTCCGATCTATGAATTCCTATATTAGAATGCAAAGATTCATAGATTTTGTTAATAAACTAAATACCGGAAGTTTATCAACATACCACACTTCACCTGCTTCAACTTTACTGTTATTTATACTCGAATTTATCTTTAAATCTTTTACTTTCTCTACTGACAGGTCAAGTAAATTTAGTCCGCGAACCATTTAGTTCTAACTACCATCTTAACTTGACCCTTCGATTGATAAAGTGTGGAGACCAGACTACGCTGGTATTGCCTAAGAAGCTTTACATAAACCAGCATAGTGTGGTCTTTACGTTGACAGATCAATGTATACTGGCTAAACTTACTGAAGAGTATGATCAACCAGTATAAAATGACCTCTGCATTGATTTGATATGGTGACTTAATTAGCATTCTGTAGTAGTAATGCCATTGTTTGGCGGCAACTTTGTGTGTTCATATAAATAACACAATAACTTCAACTAAATAAGGAGCTTCCTTGTAATAGTGACAGTTTTAATTCATAGAAAATTATGTAGCAATACTTCAATGGCAGTGGGCGTGGTATGGTAGTGACGGTAGTGATATGAGAGGGGCTCGTGGCTCAGTAATAATAACAGCCGCGTGGGTCGATAGATCAGGTTAAGCTACGCTATTATTAGTCCATGTCCAAACCATCATGTCATATCTCTTTGAAATTTTGGTGCTAGATCTGGTTTTGTCAAGACGTTTATTTATTTGGTTATTTTTGTACACACAGTAAAACAGATGATACAGATACAACATACAATTAGTTCCATAAGTTGTTATATTATTTAGTCTTAGATTAGTATTTTTCGTTTTTTAATCTAGATTAATATTATAAAATTGTACAACTCCTTTATGCATGCGGAGTTTACCTATAAGTGATTGTTGCACTGTTGCATTTACATTTAAGCATGTTACTTTTTAGCATACAACCTGTGCAAACAATTTTTGGTGAACCAATAAAATAAATAAATAAATAAATACAAGTATTGAGTATAAAGGTATTGCTTATTTCTTAAGAAATTTCTTCCAGCAGAACTGCGAAAGGAGAAATCTTCTTAGCGTGTCGATAATCTAAATGGACTCGACCCAGAATTCGGCTACTTGTTTGGGGCCATCACCAGCGTCCATCAGTTCCTGTAACGTGCAGCTGACAGGACACGCAGGACACTATATCATACATAGTATAAAGAGAGGAAGTAGGCTATCTCCGGCACAATCCGCGATATAATTGCCTACTGTCTCAGGGTTGTCACTTTTAGTTAAATTTTAATTCAGTGCCAATAAATTGGCAAGGGTCGGGAAGTTGTATTTTTTACTTGTATTGTCTGGGTACCTAAACGATGATGAAACCTTTCACGATGAAAGAAAGAGCGACGGGCCAGCAGACGGGCGGCGCGGGGCGGTGATGAGCACGAGTAAACGGTAGGTTACTGATAGTACTGTCACCAATCGGCCCTTGCCAAAGATAACACATATCTCTGTATAACTAATTCAGTGATCATTAGTCAATAAAGTTCAACAATGGTTTTCCTAACAAACACAGAAATTTATTCAAGATTCATAGCAGTATTATTTATAAAAAAAAGGATAAAATAAACCAATAAAATAAACACCCAAACACACAGCAATACGTTTTCCTGCGATTATCACATATTTTTCATTCATTTAGCGGCGCCGAAAAGCCGTGACGCGCGAACCTCGTGCGATGTTAGCCCCGACCATATATAAGGTGCTATAAAAATATCTGCCACGGCTTTAATGGGAGGTAGTATTGTGTTTATAGATTACAATAGTGAAGAACTTTCGTACCCCGGAACAGTTAATTCACGACCGAGTGGCCGCCGCGCACGGCGGCATTGTTTGATAAGAATGGCAACAGTGTATGAATGAACGTCGCCGGCGTTTTTTAATTGAATTCAGTGCGGTGCGGTAACAGCTTACAAGTCTACGGGATGGTTTTATACTAATAAATCAATTCAAATTTATACGTACATTTTTTTTGTATGAAAAAAAAATATGACGAATAATCAATAATTTATCTTTACTATTGTAATCTATAAACACAATACTATCTCCCACTGCAGCCGTGGCAGATATTTTTATAGCACCTTATATAAGTTACTCTATGGCCCCGACTGGCGCGCTGCGAAACGGGCCGAGATTTGTTTAAGTGTGCGTGCGGCGACGCATGGTAGATACTTTGGCGCACACATACAAGCCGCGCGCCGTGCGTTTGTATGAAGATAACATACTTCCTCTCTTTATACTATGACTATATTAAGTATCCCATCGTTTGTGGAACAGCAACACATTTTCACTGCATAAGGAGAAATGAAACAGAACGTTGTGCAACATTACTAGAAATCTATTTTAAAAAATTACAGTGAAGGAGGTGTGACAAATTTTCTTAAGAATACGCTGTATGCATGTGACGTCATATTATATATAATGGCGAGATTCTTGAGATGGTCCAGATGTGAAACATGTGTGTACTGTCGTAAATTTTAAGTCATTAATGAATGTCAAACAAATATTAATCACGAGAGTACCACGAAAGACAATGGGAGAACCCCACTTATCTTGAAGTCTATATTTCATGATCTAATACTCCTAATAAGGCGCACAGACGTAATGGCACTGCCCTGGTTTGTTTATACAATACTAGCTGCACCCCGCGGTTTTACCTGCATAAGTCTCGGTCGCTGGTTGCTCGCTGGTTGCTGGTTGATGTCTGGCTGTAGCTATGCGGATGGACCTACCTGAAGAGGTGGAAGGCGCATGACAGGATGTTGTGACGCAGCATGGGATTGGCCTATGTCCAGCTGTGGACTGTGATAATCTAAGTTGATTAAAGTATCGATCCCGTGGGAACATCGGTATAAAAGTAATCCAAGTCATAGTGGTAGACCATGACTTGGATTACATGTGCCAAATTTCATCCCAATCTGTACAGCCGTTTTAGCGTGAAAGCGTAAAAAAAACATACAAAAAAGGAAATCTTTTCACTTTATAATATTAGTTCAAACTAGCGACCCGCCCCGATTTCGCATGAATGTATTGGCGACATGTCAAAATATTGCTAACACAATGACATATCAGTGCTACATCTAAATAAATTATTAATTTTTATTACACTTTTAAACCCTTCGGAATAAATTCACTAAATGATGTTGAATACTTATCAAAATCCGTTGCGAGGTTTAAACGAACAACACGTTCACACAGACAGACATGAAAAGCGACTTTATAATATACATAGATGACGGAGTTATGGGAAGTTCCTTGATAATAAAACTCTGAGGAAGGACTTACGTCATATTGCAGATAAACATCCTGTGCCAAACACAGGCCTTATAAGGACCTCTACCCACAGTAAACAGCTGAAGCATAAATTGCCATATATTGTGCTACTTCTTCCCTCGTATCAACAGGAACTTTACAAGAAATGCTTATGCAATTATTTTCTGTTAATTCTCCTGCAATTATCCTAATTTTTTTGGGGTCGGCGCAAACTGTCTTTTTCTTCCATATCTACTTCTCTATTAGTCGTCATCTCGGTAGTCAGCCCCTTTCTAACCATATCATCATTCACACAGTCCATCCATCGTTCCTTTGGTCTTCCCCTACCCATATAGCCATCGACATTCATACTCAAAACTCTCCTCACGACATTTTCCTCATTCCTCCGTATCACATGCCCATATACCATGACAACCAATTTCCACACAACAGGCGAATTATATTAGTTACAGACAGAAACACATATGTTAAGTACAATAACAAAAGGTATTCATCTACTCGACAGTCCTACGCACATCTCACAATACGAGTACTCTAGACATACTGGCAAGATCTTCTTCCATTCATCCGCGAACACATCACAGTCAGGCTTAGTGCCCAAGAGAGTGTGGAGCGCAGAGTGTGCGAGGCACAGGAGATTGGGTTCGCCATGGACCATGGTAACTGTTTCGTACCAGTTACCATGGTCCATGGCGAACCCAGTGTGTCATAATTTACTTAACAAAGCAATGCCACATCACTTATATTGCACTAATAATTACTAACGAACTAGAACTGAAAACACAGAAAGACGGTTCTTTTCGTTGTCTTGGCATATCGGTTTCATCTCTAGATACAACGACAGTAATGGTTAGAGAGCTCTAGTTAATTAAAGCAGTACCAACATCTTTTAATCAAGATATTATATTTCTACCTAATAACAGGTTATAACAAAAACACTTCAGTGTCAAAACCACACACGCAAGGCGTGATAATCACAAGGCATATACTGACGAACCATAAATAGTAGAAAGTAATATAAATTGAAAGTTAACGTACCAAGACTAATACGATGCAGTACTTAATATCTACATAATAAAGCCTTTAATTATGCACGAGAAAGTCAATCTTTACATTTACACAGATTGTTTTGCGCCGAAAAATATAGGCAGGGTTCCTTGGGCTAATGGTGAAATAAACCGCGATGAAGAAAATTAAAATACTTAAGTTGTGGAAAAAGATTTAATCAATGAACTGAGTTAGCAGGGAACTTATGTAGCAGCAGTTTTTATGTATGGTGACCTTCTTTGTCGTGTCGAGGATTCAAATGATCTCTTTAAATAAGCTTCGACAAGAATTCGGCCAGTTCGACAGCGTTATCCATGGCCTCGCAAAGGTATAGAGCATAGTGCAGGAGCTCTTCCACAGAAAGCACGAAATGAAGTGTGGCATTCGTTTGCGATGTGGCTCATAATCTGACAAGTTGTACCTGGTAGGCCATGTCAGCTGGTGGCCCGCTGGAAGCTTTTCTGCAGGCTCAATATAGTCAGCTGGAGTTTTAATCGTGCCGCATTAGAGCTGCCGTCACTAAGTGAGTTGGTCGATTTGAGGAAAATGTTACGGTTCATTATGGTGCTCTATGTTACTTTCCCAGACGAAGATTTTACACAATGATAACACAGACCAAGACTTGGAGTACTTCTAAATTTGGAATATTTTAAAGTATCCCGGATGAATTTAGAATGGCTGAATGGAATTAAGAGGCTGTGAAGACCAAAATGTAGAAAAAAGCAACTTGCCAATGTTAATAAATTTAAAATGACATGTTTGAAGTTACAAATATGATATGTGACGTGAAATCAAACTACTTATGATCAACTCATTATTTGCCTAGCCTTTTCCCAACGTTGGGGTCGGCTTCCAGTCTAACCGGATGCAGCTGAATACCACTATTTTACATGGAGCGACTGCCTATCTGACCTCCACAAACCAGCTACTTGGTAATACGATACCCCTTGGTAAGACTGGTTGCCAGACTTTCGGGCTTCCGACGACCTGTAACGACTATCAAAGATCCACGAATGACAGCAGGGACCAACGGCTTAACGTGCTTTCCGAGGCACGGAGAGGTCTTGGTATGAATAGATGGTCACCCAAGTCCGGCGTAGCTTAACCTGATCGATCGACCCGTGCGGCTGTTATTACTTAGCCACAAGCCCCTCTCCAAACTATTATCAACTATTAAGTGATAATTTGTGGTTAAGCGCCGTGTTGATATGCCAATCACTCCCTAAATGCTCCAACAAAACCTTGAAGATTTCAAAATTATCGATTGGTCTAATACTCCTATGCTTTCCTAAAAATCTCTGATTTTATGTTGTCAAAACGTTACTAATAATAATGTAATAGATTTTGAAATCAATGACCATGTGTCCGATATTATTCAATGATTAGAAAAGGTAGATTAATGCACATGCCAATTACACAGATCTGATGCTGTCATTGTCACAACTAGCGTTCTGGTAGAAGTATAAAGGCTAGTGCATATCGGTGACGGCGGGACAGGGTATTTCAAATGGATCGTTTTTATTTCAGTTTTTTAAATAAATAATGTTAGAAAATGTATGTGGGTCAATACCTGCTATTGACACGCTAAAGCGACTCGTGTATGGAAAAAAAAAAGTAAAGCGACTCGGGAAGGATTTCGAAAGATACTTCTTTCAAGTGCTTTAAACCGAATCCTTCCACCTCCGGTTTATCAAATTTGTACTAGGCATATAGCTTAATCAGCCTATAATATTCCCACTGCTGGGACACAGGCCTTCTCTGTAAGAGGGAGTGGGCCATAAACCACCACGCGAGCCCAGTGCGGGTTGGTGGCACAAAGTAAAGTGCCTGTCTGGGTTCAAACTCACGGTCACTCGTAAGTCGGGGCTGATATCACTTGGCCACCACTGCTGCACCACTGTATTCACTGTATTCTGACCAAAATTATGTCTGGACCATAAAAGAGACTGTGACCTCTGAGTTTGTTTCGGCCTTTTTTCTGAGTAGTCAGATATACGAGGGAAACGCCGGCCATCTATGTAGTTTTTAAAATATGATTGACGTGTAAAAGTGTTTGTGCAAAGGTACTTACAGAACATAAATCATTTATCAGTTGCTCCTAGGTATATAATAAACTACAAAAAAAAAAATTCTGACAAAAAAGTCCATAGGCAAGGCAAGGTTGTTAGTAACAAGAAATAAAATAAAAAAAACTTGAGAGGTGTCAAGGGACACCCGGATGGAACGAAGTATAACTGGCCTGCTTTCTATAAGAGAGAGAGAGAGACAGACAGAGAAACACGCGCACGCCGCACGGCTTACAACTATAGCAAAAAGTGTCGTTCCAACTTTTGGTCTTAATTTTTTCCGTCTAGCCCCCTTCCGCAACGCGCGATAAGGAACTTCGTTCCAAAAATAAATAAAATGAAAAGTAAAATGAATTATTTTTATAAAGAACCCTCTCACCAAAGCCTGGAAATTTAAATGAAGACCACACATCGCCCACATCTCTCTGACAGCATTTCTTCACACTCGTGATTTACCATAATTCGTTCACTCATTACACGGCTATTCGCTCCCAAATTGTCTGTTATACGCGTTTTATGGTAATTTGGACCACCTTGAAAAACTCGCAGTTGAAAAATTTGCAAAATATTCTTTAAAATGTTGAACATTTTTTGTCGGATGGAGTAATTTTTCTGTCGGTTTAACTTGTGTGAGGTTTGATGTGATTGTAAATTGATTCACGAATGTCGTTATAGTTAGGCCTTGCCTATCATCTAATGCACATGAGTTGTGATGACATGTTTTAATTTGGATTATGTATTAAAGATAAATTCATTTGTGATTGACATAATTCCTTAGGACCTACCTACAAAGCATGTGACATTGACATTACTTCATTTTAAAGACCAAAATGGTGTTTCTAATAAGTAAACAGTTTCCAGCAAGCTCCATCGTTGATAACAATCAGACGGCCAATTCCCGTAATTAAAAACGTTCAAAACCTAGTCGCAATCTCATCCCAGCGACAATCAATGTCAAAAATGTAGGTATTTTTGACAGATTGAGACTGAGATCAGAAGGCCAATTCTCGTAATTTAAAACGTTCAAAATCTAGTCGCAGTCTCATCTCGGCGACAAAAAAATGTCAAAAACTAATCAAAATGTAGGGAAATAAGAAGTATTTTTTGACAGATTGAGACTGAGATCAGACTGTGAACGTTCTTAAAATTACGAGAATTGCCCCTCTGGTCAACCTCGCCTTGCTCGATATGCCTCAATCGTCCAAGTGAGTCTAAAATTTTCGTCATCCGTCTTCGTCCCGCGCACCCGAGCGTGACGAAGACGGACGACGTGGTAGTGTGATGACGACGACGACGCGCCGGCCTGTCTGCCTTGTGAATCACACATTGTTTCGGCACTCAAAACCGGCGTGCGGGTATGAACGTAAAAATGTAACGAACGTAACGTTCGTTCTGATGTATGAACGTAGGTAAACGAAGAAAAAGCAGTAAGTACGTAAAAACCCAATTAAAGAACTATAATTAAATCTATTGATCGAGTCCTGGGGTAAAGTGATATTGATTTTATTCAATTAAGAATTTAAGTATGTACAGATGCCAGCACATCAAGCTACTATAATCTGTCAAATTTCTTTAATAGATGTTCAACTTTATCGCTAAAGTATTAAGGTTCAAGGTTGATTGGGAAAATTTTACAGTTTCGGGTAGCTTGACCTGCTGGCGTCTGTACAATAGATCATAAATAATAAATGTCAAAGTAATAAGATCAATCATAAGGTACAATGTCATATGTCATCTAGGAATTCATTGATACTGTAATAGCTTTTCCCCAATAAATAGGTCCTCAATTTGTTTTTAAATAAGTTAACACTGTATACAGGCTGTTAGTGTAAACACCGTTATCCTTGAAACCAGTGGTTTGGTTTCACTAATAGAACGTAAATTCAATGAAAAAAAATATCTTTTTTTTTTTTTAAGTAAAGTCTCAATTTTTCTTCAAAATTATTTCACCCTATACAAGTGCACGCAAGGGCAAAGTAGACGGAGCGCGGGAAACAGCGCGTCGTCAGTACTTCCCTTATCTATGCAGGGCGTGCCGCAAGTGCCCGCAAGCCGGCAAGCGCATGAATTTACGGACGGTGTCGGACAGAAACTTTCTTACATTTTTGAAATAAAATAACGTTTATTTATTTTTAAATTCAGATAAACATTTTTATAATTAAGTCAACTACCTATGGTTTTAGTGACAACGGTGTTTACACTAACAGCCTGTATACATATATGGTTTTGAATTCTATAGGCTCGCATAATAATATGTCAAAAGACAGGTGTTTTAACACCTTGAGCAGAATAACAAAAAGAACAACAATAAGATTATTTTCATTGTTGATATTATCGACAATTGAACTCTAATAACCGTTACATTTTTTTCTAGAATTCCATCACTATTGTCGATTCATAGCTCATCGAGTGCCACAGTTTCTTCGTACCGTGTATATGTATGTCTATTTGTGTGTATGTTGGTGTGTATTTATGAACACATGTGCCGAAACCTTTCTCGGAAGCCGGGTAAAACCCAATCGCTTTTGTTTTTAAACTGTTCGTTCCGTTTCGATTCCGTCCGCATAGGTTTGGCCCGTGTTTTGATGGTGTAATTTATGGGAACGTTCGGTGGGATAACCCATGGGCAGATGGGTCTATGACGATAGTTGGGATCGATTTGGATTTTAAAGGCGGTCTTTTACAATCAAAATCGATCCCAACTATCGTCATAGGCCACTGCTAAAATGACTACAAAAATGTTTCATCGGGATGAAACATTTTTTGTTTTGCAAATGTGTAGGAATGAGGAAAATGTCGTAAAGAAAGTTTTGAGTATGAATGTGGATGGCTATAAGAGTAAGAGAAGACCCAAGAAACGATGTATGGACTATATGAAAGATGATATAGCTAGAAAGGGTGTGACTACCGAGATGACGACTAATGGAGAAGTATGGAAGAAAATACATATACATGTTGCGCAGACCCCAAATAAATTGACATACGGGGAAGAGAATGATGATTGTGATAAACTGTTTTCACTTAGCGTTTCAAAGTCGTGCTGACCACACAAACATACACACGCACCATACCATACCTGAAATCACCACTCTAGTCTCCACTTTGGAATTCATACTCTGAGCCCCAAGATACAGACTAACTGTCTAGTTTGGGGCTCACTAGCAAATATCATATTTTAACCTAGCTGTAGGTAATATTTTAAGCCACTCATGTCGTTTTAACTTGCTGTTAACCTGTGAACCTGCTTACTGCATTACCTGAACAATAAAAATTTTCTATTTCTATTTATGATAGGTTCCTGTATATGTCACCAATCTATCACAGAGAAACCGAATAACCCAATTACAATTAACTGTATCTAAATAGAATTTATATACTCGTAGAGACGTCAGCACATCAAGCTACTAAAATTTCAAATCAAATTTCTTTAATAGATTTTCAACTTTATTTCTGAAGTATTAAGGTTCAAGGTTGATTGGAAAAATTTGACACTTTCGGGTAGCTTGACTTGCTGGCGTGTGTACATCTGGCAGGGACATCGACGCGCAACCAGCTGTAATCATGGATTCAGCACATGATTCTGAACCCCTTGCGCCGAAATTATCGGCGAAAATTTCTATGTTAAGGGGTCTAAAGTATCTGATCACTGTAAGGACTATTCCTGCTTGCAGCGCATATTACCTAAAATAATCCTTTTTTGTTTACTTAGGGACGCAGCTGTGGTAATCACATTCACAGGATTTTGTTTTCAAAATGGTAAAATATAGTTTGGGCGATAGTTTGCGCTTCGATACTTCATTCTTCCCTGCGTGTGTAAAGAGACAGGAGCTGTGGAGACTAATATGATTATAGCTTAGCGCATGAGACGAGCCGGTACTTCTCAATATATGTGTCCGAAGACGCTAGGACGGTACTTTACATTAACTAAAAACTTCCTATTATTATTGTAGGGACCTTTGTAGGGAAACCTTGGGATAAACAGTAGTTTATCCCAAGATTTGTAGCTAAGTAATAACAGCCGCACGGGTCGACCGATCAGGTTGAGCTACGCTTGCTGTGGTAGGTCCGTGGATGGGTGACCATCTTTGCTTACCAAGACCCCTCCGTGCCTCGGAAAGCACGTTATGCCGTTGGTCCCTGCTGTCATTAGTGGATCTTTGACAGTCGTTACGGGTCGTCAGTAGCCCGAAAGTCTGACAACCAGTCTTACCAAGGGGTGTCGTATTACCCGGTAACTGGGTTGTAGAGGTTAGATAGGCAGTCGCTCCATGTAAAATACTGGCACTCAGCTGCACCCGACTAGACTGGAAGCCGACCCCTGTTTATCCCACATTTTGTAAGCGTGCCATATGTGTAGACAATTGACGTAATAATTAATTGAACATGACGTACTCTATCAAGCCCCCCCGCTAAGGAACATGGAGCAATCCCTCTTCCCAAATTTTTACAAAATATAAACATAGGAATTAAAGTAGTTCCAGTTTGGAAGACTAGATTTGGTAAATATTAATTAGATAATTGTTTATAGTTAGAAATGTACTTGATCCCTAGACACTTTTGATGTGTGCACTTATGAAACGTCAGAAGCTAGGTGCACAGTTCCAATTGGTGGTTCCATATGGAGAAGAGCCGGCAAGAAACTCTACGGTTACCTACTCTTTTTCATATAAGAACTGGCTTTTACAATATTTCCAAATTACAGTTCTAATAAGTATGGGAAAACAGTGTAGGCCTGTCAACAAGTACCAAATACTTAACAAAATAGAAAATGGTCTACAAATCTACAGTCTACAAGGTGATCCTTCTGTTCTTTCTCATTTCATGGTCATGTGACATCATAAGATAGCACGCGCCACCTGCGCCCGCGCACGTTCGCCCGAAGTTATCCGATGATATTCGAAGTCACCACTCGCCCAAATCGATGCGTCAGAGACTCTCGGCCTTCTTTTTATCTCTTTCAACGATTCCTGTTAACGTGCACGTATGTGCATTTAGGACGTTCGCCTTATAAAATACTTTCTGTCCTTGTCATTTTTATGTGAATGAAGCGAGACGCCGATAGACTCATCCACCTCTGCAACGGGGTCAGATCCCACCACTCGGACAATACCTTCAGGACGCTGTTCGGGCTAAAAACAGCAACTTCTTTAACAGACAACTATTTGGATGGATTGAAGAGAGAAATGACATGTCGGACATGTCTACCGCATGTCAGATGACAATTGGGCTAAGAGAACCACCGATTGGATCCCACTAAAAGCACGACGCCATCGCGGCAGGCCGAGACGAAGATGGCGGGACGAGCTTGACTCCTACCGTAGGGACTGGCCGGCACTCGCAAAAGCCAGAATTGTGTGGAAAAGGGAGACCTTTGCCGTGCAGTGGGACAATAGTTGACAATACAGAAGAAAGAATAAATGTCCATGACAGGGGGGAATCCGTCATACAAATTGTTATTAACAAGAGGATGCATACCGATCCGGCAGGTTGTGACAACAGGTTAGACCTACTGATCCAGATACAGCTAGGGAGATTGATGCGCAGTTTGTTTATGCCAAACGCGAAGAGAAATGGGTCAGTGTGACATTAGGGGCGAGGACCAGTGACACGTGCTGGCGCGACAGACTGCGCGCACGCAAGTGTGAGAATCATTGCGCAATGTTGTGTGCAAAAAAAACATCAACTGCCTAGCCTTTTCCCAACTATTTGTATCGCCTACAGGTAGTTGTTCCGGGTCTGGCTGTTTGTGTATGTGAGTTTAAATGTTTGTAAACGCACCCGCGATAGGGGAGTAATTCCTGGGTCAACGTTTACAAAAAAAACTATGTTGGGGTCGTCTTCCAGTCTAACGGAATGCAGCTGAATATCAGTATTTTACATGGAGCGACTGCTTATCTAACCTGCACAAAACATTTACTGGGTAATACGATACCACTTGGTAAGACTGGTTGTCAGACTTTCGGGCTTCTGACGACCCGTAACGACTATCAAAGATCCACGAATGACAGCCAGGACCAACGGCTTGGCGTGCTTTCCGAGGCACGGAGGCGTTTCGGTGTGTAAAGATGGTCAGTCATCCAAGGGTCGATCAAAGTATTCGATCAACAAATCTACTCCAAATCTGACGTTCTCTGTCGTGAAATCATTCCACCACTGACACCAGCACCCTAATTGCGTAACGCACTATATCAATCTGAATCTGCATTATTTTGCTAATCCATTGCTTCATATGTTCGAAAAAATTGTCTAACAACGTAAATAACGCAATGAATATTGTTGAACTGTCAAAATGAAATGATTGACGATTGGCGGTTGGCGCAGTGGCTGAGCGATCGACTGCTGCGCGGCGTGTCGCAGGTTTGGTTCCTGCACGGAACAAATATTTGTATTGCCTACAGGTAGTTCCGGGTCTGGCTGTTTGTGTATGTGAGTTTAAATGTTTGTAAACGCACCCACGATACAAGAGTAAACCCTAGGGTAGGGCAAAGATTAAAAAAAAATAAGAATAAGAAGTACCCCACAGAACATCGAGAGACACACCTATTGTGATATTATGATAATGGATAGTATTGAGTGAAACCTGAAACAAATTATGGAAACTCTTTTTTCGCTTCTATGGAAAATCGTTTTATCGTGATGCCTTATAAATGTATCTGCTGTAGGTATTCGTCGACCCTTGGCCTTTTTGTAGTTATTCCAATAAATGGGAATCCCAAGAAACATTCACAAAGTCGAAGTTCTCTTGTTTGTATCGGATGCGAGACGACATTCAAGGAATTCTGAATTAATTTGTAATTTTGAGTCTCTTGTTTATTGATCTGACTCTTTGAAAATGATTTGTGTTTTTATAACCGTACTTTTTTAAACTCATACCTACTGCAGTGCTGGCTGGTTTTTAACCTTTGGCAAAATTCTCAATGCCGTTAAAAAATGGCGTATTTAATAAGTTGATTCACACGAATTTACTCGCCCGAAATGGGCGAGTCGTCACTTTTAAATAATATTATTTTTTCTATAGGCGACCTGACCCACACGGCACGAATTGGCACATTTTGAATCTGCCAATTCGTGCGGGAGGAACCCCGTGTCCCAGCGGTGGGAACAGTATAGGTTGATTATGAATTTTGTCATCAACTCGAAAAGAAGAAGACTGCTGACGTTTATTACTTACATTAGTATTTTAACTTACACAGGGTCAAATTAAATTAGCTAGCGAAACTTTACAAAGGTGATGAGTATCGATATCTGACCGCAGTTAATGACTATGACTAACTGCTGGCGATGACCCCACACCCCCCCCCCCTCCCCCTCCCTGACCCCTCTTTTTTTTTCGTGTTTAGATATCGGTAAGTACCTATGAAGTCTGCGGAGTTTCGCTAGGTAATTTAATTTGAACCTGTATCCTATCCTACCTACTATTATACATATATCCTGGTTCCTAATAATATGTATTATAAATGCGAAAGTTTGTTTGGATTGATGGATGGATGTTTGTTACTCTTTCAAGCAAAAACTACTGAACGGATTTGGATGAAATTTGGCACACTGAGAGCTTATAACCTGGATTAACATTTGGAATAGTTTTTATCCCGATATTCCCACGAGATAGAAACTAATGCAGGTGAAACCGCAGGGCGCTGCTAGTAAGTATAATATAGAAATCAGAATGTTTGATCTCGCTCGCTAGCTCGGTCGCTAGTACCTAAATAATAAGAATAACATGTTATGTTTTAATTACAAATTGACTTCCAGTAAACCTTCACGACCTTGTCAGCAATCTAACCAAGACTGCTGACCGATATACATACCTCAAGTCTATTCAAATTTATGTTTCAAATTGATGTTATTTCAAGTTAAACAAATATCAACTTTATTTTAATGGGAACTAAGTTAATTTCAGAGTGACTAGGTAGCATTATTGAAAACGTTATAAAAATGTTTGAAGTTGTAGCGTAAACTGAACTTTATCGCGTAGGAATTAAAGTAATTTTTCCATAAACTCATATTTGTTTACATTTTTGGCAAATAAATCGCGAATGCAGATTAAGTATCAACTAACAACTTCATATTTCCAGTATTTGTAGACAACATGACGCCTTGCATTCATAGTTCTATCATATTGCATACAACTGCACAGTCAAACTTCTTAGAAAATGTTTTTTTTTTTTGCCAGAATAAGGAAAAAAAAGCGACCAAGCGTCGGACTCGCACACGAAGGCTTCCGAACTACCGCACCATATTTAACAACACATATTTAAAAAAAAACGCGTGTCTTTATATAATTTATTATAATTGTTGTTATAGCGGCAATAGTAGTACACATTCTGTGAAAATTTCAACTGTTTACCTTCAACAAAAGTGAAAAAGAGGCAGCCCTGTGACTGACTGACGGACGGTCAGACGGACAGCAGAACCTTATAATAGAGTCCGGTTGGCATCCTTTGGGTACGGGACCCTAAAAACTGTTTCCCTACCCCACGTACCACTTTTTTTGTTGTTGGATCCCTCAACAACAAAAAAAAAGTGTTGTGATCATTTTTGAGTTATGTTTCGCATCTGTTAACGCTACTGATAGCGTTATCTTAGCTACTGAGATGCCGCTCCCGAAATAACTTTTCAACTTGACTTACTAACTAGACAAAACCATGCTTCTTTTAAATACTACCCAGAACCAGAATAGGGTAGTTTCCTGGGTAAAAAAACTATTATTATATTTAGTCCGTCAGTTAGATTATCCAAAAATAATGGACACGTATTTTCTCTTTTGTGAATCAAACAAAAAATTACAAAGATAAAGCGCGTCAAAATTTGGGATTGCGGGATCGTCCGAAAGGGTTACCGCTGCCCTGGAACATAAAGGGCTAAGGAAGGAACACGGGTGGGTTTTAGTCAGTAAGAGTCTGACACTCCCTTCCGCTCCACCCAGAGCGGGAGGGGTCATTTGATGATTTCCCATCCACAAAAAAAAGGGATCGTGACGTCACGCCATGCTCAAAAGTGTAGCAAGGTGGGACGTCACGTGGAACTTCTTCATCATTTTTTAAGTATATAATTGAAAAAAGAAAAAATACGGGTCCAATATTTTTTGATAATCGGACTAATTCAATTTTTTTTTAACCATGATAACAGGGGGCCTAAAAAGAGGCCACTCTAAAAGCTATTCATTTCCTGAATTCCCAGCAGATCATTAGCAATTCCTCTAATTTTCGTAAAATTTAATTTCATATTTGGTGTAAACATTGCCGCATGAAAAAAATAAAAACGGTAATTTTATCGGTAAATTTTTCATTACAGTTTTTATTAATCAAATTGGTTTTTTATTTTTGATATCTACAGTTTAAATGTTATTTCATTGTAATATGAATTGCACACAGATCATACTAGGAATTGTTAGTTTGTGCCCATTTTACGATTTTTTATATGATTCATATTGTTATCCTATTATGATTCTGCCAAAGTGGCCTTTTTAGGCCCCCGGGTTCCGCGTCGATGATGCCACCCTGTATGTGTCCAATATGTCAACACTGCAGTTTTTGTACCAATGCGTAGATAACGCTATCTCCACGCAACACAACCCCAGACATCCCTTGTTAACCTTGACACACTGATGGAAACTTTCTTGTTATCAGTGGAAGAATGTTTTACGCTGATTTTTCAACCGACAGATAATTTTTATTCGTGGAATAAAATTGACGTCTGACAGAAATATGTAAATTCGTTCGAAATTACCCACATTTTTACACAACAAGAGAAAGTATACAGTCAAAATATACACTCCGCCATAAAAATAGGTTAAACTTACCAAGCTCTAGGTTAAAAATGCACTTAACAAGTACACTAGTCATGTCAATTAAAATATTATAATAAATTACCAGAAATAATTAAAGAAGAACAAAAATTTGATACATTCACAAATAAATCAAAACAATTTCTATTAAATAAATGCTATTATAATATCAATGAATACTTAAATGACAAATTTTAAATTACTTACATGTTTTTATAAAATAATTACAATATCTTTTATTTCAACAAAGTAATCAAATAAAAGCCCTCTTCCTCTCTCCTACTTTTGCTGTGCCCGACAGGGTCCACAATGATCATATTCTGTCAAATCTACCACCTAAGTTCACATGTGGAAGCAATACGACGGCACGGTTGGCGCAGTGGTTAAGCGATTGACTGCTGCGCTGCGTGTCGCGGGTTCGATTCCCGCACGGAACAAATATTTGTATGACCTACATGTATTTGTTCCGAGTCTGGGTGTTTTTCTATCTATAATATGTATGTATTTACAAAAAAAAATGTATGTAAGTAGTTTATCAGTCATCTTGTTACCATAACACAAGCATTAGGTTGCTTAGCTTGGGACTAGATGGCGCTGTGTGAAATGTCCAGGGATATTATATTATATTATAACAACAAAGTAGTCAAATAAAAGCCCTCTTCCTCTCTCCTACTTTTGCTGTGCCCGACAGGGTCCACAGTGATCATATTCTGTAAAATCTACCACCTAAGTTCACATGTGGAAGCAATAAATATATTGAGTATTGAGATTTTGTATGGAAGAACTGTAAAAATTCAAAATGTTTCTTTGGATAAAATTATCTGGCGTTGGAAAAAATCAGGCCTTAATCTTTAATCACTTTCTGTTCAAATGTTCAACTAACTTCGGCATTTAAAGTAAGGGAAAATTAATGATATACTGTGTCAATGTCAAAACTATTTCATTTCAGCAAAATCCCGTGCTTACAAGCGGTGTCATTTAATTTGCGAAGCGACACGCGCTTTATTTGTGGTTACGTGTACACGCACGTTGCGAATGTGTGCGTGGGAGCCGAGTAGCTGTGCTTGGTTTGTGAAACCTAGTGGCTGTGCTTCCATTCTCGTATCGCGGCCACCAAAGAATTCCCAGATCGACTAATGTACTTTTTTAAATTCTGTAGTCATCTTTCAAGATAACCAACTATTCCTGGCCAAACACGACACATCCACCTCCCTTACTCATTTTCTAAGAAAATCACGCAAACTAAATTCGCTCAACATATCCTAATGATATCTCCTAATACTCGAGAATCAATCAGCCGTCGATCAGTCTGGCGATACACGGATACGTCGACACGTGTAGCGTTCAGCCTCTGAAAATGGAGCGGAAATAATACACGAACACGAGCCACTGGCATACGTGACGGCCTGATATCTAGGCATGTTTTACCGTGACATGCTGGCAATATAGGACAATTAACGTGTTTAGGAGGTAGCAAGCAAGGGTCGATGGTGATGACTTTCGTTGACCCAATATAACATTATTATTTTTTTAGTTTTCGTAATTCAAGCCACTAGTGACTCAGTAGTTTCGGTTTACCGTACCTACCATGAACTATATTCTACTTACTTGCTACATTTAAGCTTAAAAAGTTCTTACATATATGCACTACGATAAATAAAGCACACACATAACACATACATACTTACATTCATACGTTTCCAGTATAAACTGAAGGCCATTTCCCGTAATTCAAAACATTCAAAATCTAGTCGCAATCTCATCTCAGCGACAATTGTCAAAAATGTAGGGAAATTAGAGGTATTTTTGACAGTTGTGACAGAGATCAAACTGTGAACGTTCTTAAAATTACGAGAATTGCCCCTCAGACTTATACATTGCGAGGTCGGGTAAAACTGGAAATGTATTGCTTGATGTGTCGCCGTGTGTACTATTACAGGCGCGAGTTAGTCCTTCATAGTCATGCTTTACGGCTTCGTAAGTTTCATGATTCCAGACCAAATCGTGGATCCATTTGAAAGAAAGAAAATATAAATAAATATAATTGTAATTATGACATATCCCTATAATATATTTTACTGTGTGTACATAAATAATAAAATACATTTAGCACAGACTAAAAGATACACAGTACACCAGATCAGGTAAAAACAAATGTAGACTCCAAAATAAATGAACTTGGCGCACTTTTTAACACTATAATTTTTGGCAGAAATTTTATTTACATACGTACTATGCCAGCTGGAAACGGAAATGATCTGCTTACATCTATGTTGCGTCAATCATACATTCATATTATTAACTAAATAACTAATTGTTTGTTTTTACTATTTTCCTGTTGGACGTCACGTTCTAATACATATTGGTTAGGTATGTGGTCATCACTCGCTAAGAATAGCTATTTTAGTCATTTTCATGTAATAATCATGGTTTTATTAATAGCTGTCGAAATAAACAGATATAGTACCATATTAGTGCTTTTTTTTTAAAAAAAAAAACGTTGCCCCACACTAGGAATTACTCCTGTATCGTGGGTGCGTTTACAAACATTTAAACGCACATACACAAACAGCCAGACCAGGAACAACTACTTGTACGCCATACAAATATTTTTTCCGTGCGGGAATCGAACCCGCGACACGCAGCGCAGCAGTCAATCGCTTAACCACTGCGCCAACCGTGCCACCAATTAGTTTACCATATTAGTGCATAAAATAATGCTACTGAGTACCTACTGAACATCATAAAACTCTGACTGTCATAAAGTCTTCACTAGTTCAAACTGGTGAAGATTTTATGACAATAGGCTATTTTCCTAAAAAAATCTAATTAGTCCTTCAGTTAGATTATCCAAAAATATTGAACCCGTATTTTTTCTTTTGTCAGTTATATAAAAAATGACGAAGATATCGCCCATTAAAGTTCCGCGTGACCTCACTTGCTTGCGACACTTTTGCAAGCAAGTGACGTCACGACCCCCCACTCTAAAATTTTGACACGCTTTATCTTTGTCATTTTTTGTTTGATTGACAAAAGAAACAATACGTGTCCATTATTTTTCGATAATCTAACTGACGGACTATATATAATATTTTTTTTTTTACCTAGGCAAATACTGTAAAGACAAGTAACAGAGGGAAGGCAGAGGTGTGTTGAACTTGTTCCCATCAACCGCGCAGAGTTCTAATCGCCAGGCTGTTAATGAGAAACTTTCAAGCCTTACAGAAAAAAAGCCACTAGATTCGGCCTAAGCGTACTTAGTCGCGCGAAAAAGTGTCCTTGCTGAAAAGAGTGAGCTTACAATTGTGTATGCTCACGCTTTATATGCCTTTCACTTTTTTTATTTGTAAAGGTACACCAACAGCTTCTGTATACAAAATATCAATTAACAGTAGATAACAGTCATGGGCTTATACAGTTGCCCATAACAGGTGAACCAACATTCTCAAATACAGTGATAACCGAAAGTATAAAAATAAAAATAAGTTCGGAATGTATAAAAATTAAGTGGTAATAAACTATATAAACAGAAATATAAAATAACAAAAAATATAAATGCATTCCCATGACAATCAAGTTAAGTCACTGCGTCTTTGTATGTGACAGAGGTGTCACTTTTAAAACGATACAGAAACTTGACCAGCTTTCGACGCGAAGGTCAAATCTAACGATATAAATCTTTAGCACTGTAATCGGAAACAGAATCTTATCTTCATTGACTACAAGATACTACTGAATATAAAAAAAAGGTTCTACTGCCTTGAAAAAAGGGCAGTACATTACAAAACACATAATAACATTCAAATGACTTCCATTATCACGTACTGTAAAAGTAGCGTCCATTAAAGGACAGTTAGTCAAAATAACTACAAAGTAAGTGACATAAGTTGGACAGTTCAAACATCACGCTGACGCCACATTTGGGTGTAGAAAGCTTTCAGTTGGGGCCCAAATTAACGCTAATCACTGTACAAGTTATAAGCGACAGCGATTTATCAACTGCGCGGGAGTAAAAAGAAACTTATTTATTTTTATTTCTTCAGGAGAACAAACAATTGCGTAATAATGCTTAATATTAGTACAGACAGATTATAGAACATTTAGGTAATAACGCAACCAGCACCGTTATCCACATAATAATACAATAAAACTTAATTAGGTACAAGCAAACTTAAGCAAACAAAAGACTTCACTGTTATAATGTGATTTACACAACACTTAGTAAAATGTGAGACTAACTTTTAACAAGCGACTTCGAAACTCATCATCAGATCTTAACAAAATGAAAATGCGTGCGAACAGAAAATAATGAAGGAACATACAAAACAAAACAACACATAATAAAGACATGAACATCCGAATTGCGAACCTCCTCCTTTTTTGAAGTCGGTTAAAAATATAAACAAGTAAATCAGTAAAATGTTGACATTATGAGGAAGTGTGATTAATTTTTTCACAGGCAGTAGCGCGACCACTAGACGAACACGGCAGTCAGTCATTGAAAAAGAAATAGTAGCAAAGTAATGTTTGATGATGGGAGAGAGAAAGGACTTGCTGTGGACTTAAATTAAATTAATAGTGTCTCTGGCCACAGTATGAATGTGAAAAAATTGGATTTGAACACGTTCGTGAACATATTTTCACGAAAAACGTCCACGTTGAAAGTGTCCGTGATTAAAAGATTTTAAAAAAATAATTAAAATAAAATAAATTGTAGCAGCTAAGAGATGACCAGTCCCTTCTGACCGCGTCCGTTCACGAACATGACGTATGGATCAGCACCATAACGCATTGGATGCTCAAGAATAGTCATTGCGTCAAACTCATCTGCATTCTGACGTTACGTCCGCTGTCGCTACCTCTTATCACCTATACCATATTCCCTCAGTTTGTTTGTATACGGCCCTTCGCATGACAAATTGCTCCCCCGCCGCGAAAGTTCATACCCATTGTTTATGTTAGAAATTCTTTTTTCAAAACTTATTTATCTATGGTCCGTATGTGCCAGGAATTTGTAGAAAAAATTAAAACGTCTCTATGGAAGACAGCGGGGAACTCACAGGTCAAATGTGAGGATGGTCATGGATGAGATTTGTTTTTGAAATTACAAAGAAATGTCAACAATGATTGAATTGTTTGGGTTAACTTCCGTGTTCATAAAAAAAACTTGAGAGGTGTCAAGGGACACCCGGATGGAACGAAGTTACTTTCGATTAACTAGTGAAGGAATTGTAATTTTTTTTTTTTTTTAGTAAGATGAATCGGAAATATCTGGCTTGCTTTCTATAAGAAAGAGAGAGAGAGAGACAGAGAAACACGCGCACGCCGCACGGCTTACAACTATAGCAAAAAGTGTCGTTACAACTTTTGGTCTTAATTTTTTCCGTCTAGCCCCATTTCGCAACGCGCGATAAGGATTTTCGTTCAAAAAGGCATTAAACAAAAGGTGTATGCTATACATTCTGGAAACAAATGCTTCTTTTCTTTCGCCCACTGTCCCGGGCGGATAGTTACCTCAATATTTAAATCTGTCTAGCCTTTAAATCAACCCGCACTGAACCCGTGTGGTGGATTACGGGTCACTCACACAGAGAGAGGCCTGTTTCCCAGCATTGGGAACATTATAGCTGATTATGATTGACATGGAAAATTTCATTCGCCGTTTGTCAGAAATCATTCAGATTAATCTACTCTCTATTAGGCCAGTTATTGAAAACATCGTGGGTCGCACTGTATCCACTGACTTTTTTGGGATGTTGTTAGGAGTTAGGATAGATCACATGTTTGCAGCTTCAAAATACCTGTGCTAACTGCGTGGTGCTCAAAAACCCTCGAAATTTTAGGACTTCTTACAGTTTTTGACTTATAACTTCTAAAATGTGCATTATCATCATCATTTCTGCCGAAAGACGTCCAATGCTGGACATAGGCCTCCCCCAAGCACCTCCACTTCGACCGGTTCCGTGCTTCTCGCATCCAACGGGTTCCTGCGGCTTTAACAAGGTCGTCAGTTTACCTTGTGGGAGGCCTTCCAACGCTACGTCTTGCGGTATGCATTCTACATAAGTAACTAGAAGTTACTCCAAAAACATTTTTAAATATACAAAATTTGCTACAATTTGAGCGCAATTAGAACGTTTTTCCAACAAGGAACAAAACAAAAAGAAAAAAGGTTTTTCGAACAACATTCCAAAAAATCAGTACTGTGCAATTATTTGCAACCCAACGTGATTTTTACCCGGCTATGGTCGAGGGATAAGCGTGGTCGAATGCCTGTATACCATGTGGGTGCCAGGAAAACCCACAAAATTATAATGGCATGCGACCACGGCTTTAGCTTAACCATTTTGTTCGTATGCTTTGATTTCTGTCTGACATATTTTCATTTTTCGTACTTTTTGGATCACTTTTATTTTTCTGTAGTCGGGTTGCAGTTTTTTAAACTTAATTTTTTATTTTATACTTTTCCGTTTTAACGCTGGCTATTAAGCTAGTGTAGCGGTAACTACAAAGCCACATGCGAACAACGCGTCATACTGACATCACGCAAATCTTGCATCTCGCAAGCAGAGTTTACCGCGCAATTAGCAGATATACAAATTTCCCGACATCAATCGTTGGGCAATTGCCCGCTAGACACAACACCCATCTGGTCAGAGGATCCTCCCTTATCTATGGAGGATGAGTGAACTTTACACCCTGTTCCATACCTCCAAACTAGTCATTTTTGTGTCTACGGTGAGTGCTAATATTTACTGCATCTGCAAATCCACAAACTTTCATCACATTCTCATTATTGCACCCCAATATTTTGGCCCCAGAAAAATAATTAAAGCAAAATAATTAAAACAAAAACATAACGCCATAATATTTTCGTTTGACGTATAAAAACAATTCGCAGTCGCTTACAATCCAATTTGAAATTCAAACAAACATTGTTACATAACATTACTAAAACAATTTTCACATGAATAACATTTTGAGGTTAACATAGCTGTGATGACATGCAAATCACACCCTTATTTCTACGGCATAAAGTTCATGCAGATATAACCGCGGTTCCATACAAAAAAGTACCTTAACACCTACGAATTAAAGTTGAAAGTATGTAGATTGGAGGTCTGGGATCACGGGTGGATACAAATTCGCGGCCTATATTCGCCGACGTCCGTTTGAATTCGGGACGAACAGCAGTTGAAATTCGATTTTCGGCAATGAGTCGGCGAGGTCGGGCGACGGAATAGTGTTACTCTCATATGAGTCACGGTAAAAGTGGGGGGAATGAAAGTATGTGTGCTCTAGTTCGCATATCCCGGTAGGAATGCCTAGTAGGTTGAGATAGGTATGCCATCACTTTTCCTGCCGATCTCATAACCAGCCTATACTGTTCCCACTGCTGCAACACAGGCCTCCTCTCCACGAGAGGGATTGGGCCGTAATCCACCACTCGGGCCCAGTGGGAGTTGATAGATGAGATGACACATGTCTTCGAATTTTTGGTTCTAAGACATGCCCGTTTCCTCACCATGTTTTCCTTCACCGTTTTGAGAGCAGTTGTGAAGAAAATAATTTACACAAAGTTAAGCGCCTGACTGGGTTCGAACCAACGACCTACAACTCGTAAGTCGTGACATTTACCACTGGGCCACCACTGTTCTCTACTGATCTATTCTGTAAAAATCTCACCGAGAAAGGTGAGGTCGGCTGTCATTCCACCTGGTGCTAGGAATTGATACTATTGACAACTCACTACACCTAAGTTTTCATGGTAAGATTTTCACACGATAAAACGCTAGTTGTGGGTAACGGGAAAGGCGACTTCGGACTGTTATATCGATAGGTAGTTTTCTGTAATAGTAGGCAACAGTCTACTTCGTTGGTCTTGTGGTCGCAAGCGCGACTACTAAGCGTAGGGTCCTAGGACTTCGATTCCCAGATCGGGCCAAATCTTATTAAGATTTTCCATCAGGAATTTTTTGATACCAGCCCGGATTTTGAAAGATGGTCGTGTGTTACCCCTTTGCCTCGGAAAGCACGTGGCGCCGTTGGTCTGCACCTGTTTTCTCTCCAGTAATACCGGATTGCCATCCCATCGGACTAAGAGAGAGGGAAGAGGGAGTGCACCTGTGTAAGTACACCGGAGTATATTTGTGCACTATAATACCTCCCGCATCAATGGGTAGTCTGCGCTGAGATTGGCCGTCATTACCGAAATTCGGTCTGGAGGACTTATTAATACTGCGATGTAATCCCTAATAACAGCCGCGCAAGTCGATCGGTCAGGTTAAGCTACGCTTACCGCGGTTGGTCTGTGGATGGGTGACCATCTTTACATACCGAGACCCCTCCGTGCCTCGGAAAGCACGTTAAGCCGTTGGTCCCGGCTGTCATTCGTGGATCTTTGACGGTCGTTACGGGTAGTCAGAAGCCCGAAAGTCTGACAACCAGTCTTATCAAGGGGTATCATATTACCCAGTAACTGGGTTGTGGAGGTCAGATAGGCAGTCGCTCCATGTAAAATACTGGTATTCAGCTGCATCCGGTTAGACTGGAAGCCGACCCCAACATAGTTGGGAAAAGGCTAGGCAGATGATGAATCCCTACATTTTAGTTGGTATGATTTGCTTAAACAACTTTCAACGCTATTCGATTTGCAGTCTTGCGGAGTGAGTTCTGCCTCATAACTACTCACAATTATGTATCTAGAAATAGTTTTGATGGATTCTACAATCAACTTGATAATCTAAACTAATAGTATAAAACGAAAAGATTTGATTTTTTGTAAGTATATTTGTTTATTACGCTTTCGCGCTAAAACGGCTGAACGGATTTAGATGAAATTTGGCACGTGGGTAGACCATGACCTGGATTAGGACATAGGATACTTTTTATGCCATTATTTCTACTATGTCGAAATATCTTATGCGGGTGAAAGCGCGGGACGCAGCTAGTGAATTTATAGAACATCAAAAAAAAAACAATGTTTATTTTATTTTTGGATATCAATAGCCACCACGTCTGTAGAGTTTCGCCAGCTAATTTAATTTAACCCTGTATTTCCATACATTTTCCCCGTATTATCGTGATGCTGTCATTTCACATGAACCACCAGAATGAAACCCGTGTCATGCTTCGTTGCAATATTCACGTCTGGAGTATATTCTCCGAAAATCTGCCACAGTTCACGTTCACCTGTTAAAAATAAACTGTTCCGCCGAACTCGTGGTAATGGCGTCTACGTGAACAACGGCACAGCACACACGGGAGCGAACGAGGAGGAAAAAAATCAGAAGGCCAGTTACGTATCAAAAACATGTAATAATCATCATCATCTGCCATCATCTGCCTAGCCTTTTCCCAACTATGTTGAGGTCGACTTCCAGTCTAACCGGATACAGCTGAATACCTGTATTTTACATGGAGCGACTGCCTATCTCATCTCCACAACCCAGTTACTAGGTAACACGACACCCCTTGGTAAGACTAGTTGTCAAACTTTCAGGCTTCTGGCTACCCGTAGCTACTGTCAAAGATCTACGAATAACAGCCGGGACCAACGGGTTAACGTGCTTTCCGAGGCACGGAGGGATCTCGCTATGTCATGGGTGCTCACCCATCCACGAACCGACCGCGGCAAGCGTGGCTAAAAGGCCAGTTACGTATACATAGACAATAATTAGACATACCTACACAGTTGCCGAAAAAAATCTCACAGGGGCACAGAATAACTGATAAGACATATAATTGACGACACGGTTGGCGCAGTGGTTAAGCGATTGACTACTGCGCTGCGTGTTGCGGGTTCGATTCCCGCACGGAACAAATTTTTGTATGACCTACATGTATTTGTTCCGAGTCTGGGTGTTTTTCTATCTATAATATGTATGTATTTACAACAAAAAAAAATGTATATAAGTAGTTTATCAGCCATCTTGTTACCATAACACAAGCATTAGGTTGCTTAGCTTGGGACTAGATGGCGCTGTGTGAAATGTCCAGGGATATTATTATTATTACAGAATAACCCCAGACATTATTCTTTTTCGCCCTTGTGAGATTTTTTCCATCTTATCTTGATTTTATCTTTTTCAAATAATATCTTATAAAAGATAGCAAAGAAAGAAAATAAAAAGACAGCTGGAAGCTTTTTAAAAGATTTTAAGTTTGGACCTGGTTTTTATCGGACTACGGCAAAACCAAGAAGGGTTATGATTTTAACAAGCTATGCATGTATGCTCATCTGTTCCCTCATAATTAACTCCTAAACTATTCGTCGTATTTTGCGTATTTATGCCTTCATTACATGACATATTTAGTAATGACGAGTCACTCCGTTTATACGGAAGCCGATGTTATTTTTAATTTTCGTTAGCCCATATTGTGTCCCACTGCTGGGCAAAGGCCTCCCCTGTTTCCTTCCAAACCTCCCTGTCTTGAGCGATCTCTGCACATGTTGGTCCTGCAAATCTCGTTAGATCGTGGTCTACCTCGACGGCGATGTCCTCCTTCAGGCGTCCATCAGTGAGTGACGATCTTTGCCCATCTCTCTAGGTGCATTCGCGCGACGTGTCCGGCCCACTTCCACCACATCAACACTCCCACTCCCATTAAATAATTATGTAAACAAGCTACGATCAATGTGGAAGCTACACAGAGTATGAAATGGAACTTCTGTACTCATATTTCATAATGTAAATCAACATTAAACCGAGACAGATAAAAGCTTCGGCGCCAGAAGATGACGAATTGGTGCGATTAGGGTAACGATTAGGCACCTACCTACCTACCTACTGCGTAAAAAGTCGGCACCGACGATTCGACCGATAACTAACGATCGAGACATACGAGCATGAACGAATCGAGTCGTAGAGAGTTAAGCGCAGTATCGATTAGCCGAAGGGGTTGTTTTTTTTTTTTGGGTGTGGCGTCTCGCTGTTCAGCCTAAGAGGTTGTCGTCTGTTTAACTGGACTTGCCTGTGGATGCCTCAATAAATTGAGGCGTCCAGCGAGGGCTTAAAAAAAATTAAAAACTATGCGACTACAGGCTAAGGGCCTGTGGGGTAAGGAGAGGGCAGCAAGGGACAGGCTGGATCGGAATTATTTAGGGACGAATTTAAAACTACAGACTCAACGGCGCGCGCTGGTTCGAGCAAGGGCCGGGGTGGTTATGGTGTGAGGCGTCATGACGGGCCTGGACGGCGAAGATGAAAGGACGGCTAGACTTGTACTTTCTGAGCGTACTGGTGACCTTACCAGTGGGACCAACAGCGCCCACAGTCAACGTCATTTTAGCGCCAAATCCTTGAAACAGTGGCGCCGATTCCCTTGTTCACAAACTAAACTAAATTTAAGTTCAGTGCATCTTTTTCTTTCTATTTCGTTAAGAAAAGAACAGAAGATAAATATTAGTTTAGTCCTGTCAAATTATGATACTCCATAGACAAGTTAGACGTGATTAAAAACATGGCTACTAAAAATACGTCAATTTACGTCAGGTGCGGACTAATTTGACAAGACTAAACTAATATTTATCTTCTGTCCTTTTCTTAATGAAATAGAATGAAAAAGAAGCACTGAACTTAAATTATGTCTAGTTTATGAACAATGGAATCGGCGCCAATGTCTTATGTCCTATGCTGCCACAGTCACTTTTTTAAATGTATAGCTACGGCAGAAACCGAAAATATCGATAACTTTTCTTGAAAAATTAAGTTCTATCAAAAACCTAAAACTCTTAGATCATGCCAAAATATGTTTCCTTTCCACAAAATAATTCTGCAATTTATTTTAGCGTCAATCATTCACGCTTTAAAAACACTGAGGGGTCAAACCGTAGCGAATCAGTTTAATCTGAATAAAATTAATAATAACAAAAAGGCAAACGGAATATAAAGTGATATTATAACAAAATAACAATTAGTAGCCCTTCATCGATCGCCGCAAGAGGGCAACTGTTACAAATATTAGTTTAAACTCTATTGTGTAGACCTACCCTAACGTTGCGGTAGGGTGGCCATTATTATAAAAAGAAAGGACGTTATTCAAACATCGAATGCAGTTTTGAATTGTTTAAAAAGGTAAGTTTATTTTTTTTTTGTGCAAAAAGGTTACAGTCTTTGAATTAAAAATGCTGTTTAGCATAGACAAACAGTTCTAACCTGTTCAAACTAGCCATAGGCATTATTCTAACGAAGTGGTGTTCAACCAAACAAAATACTTTACTGTTGTTGAGCATGTATGTGGTAGACATGGGAAGATAAACATAAATACAAAATATTGGAACCAAACCCATATCTAGTTGTATCTACAACAAGACTCAAAAAAATAGGTGGCTCGTTTATTAAGGCTTAGTTCTTAAGCTTTTATAATAAACTTCGAAGCCACGTTGGCTTGAAGTTTATTATAAAAGCTTAAGAACTAAGCCTTAATAAATTCAAATCATTTATAAAACGTAAACTATGCTAAAAAAACCATTTATACTGTTAAAAACTATATTGAGGACGAAAACGTTTGGAATTTAACTTGTAATTTACAGAAATAAATATCATTCATTCATTATCATACATACGTACATAATTAAACAATGTATAGTAGGTGGTTGGTGATCACCGGGGTGGTTTTAGTGAGTAAAAGTCGGAAGTTTAAGTCGGGTGTCTTTTGAAGGTAACCACCCGAAAAAAAGGTGTTCGGGTAGGCATAAAAAATTAAATTGTCCAACAGGTGCACCTTAGGACGAAAGTATTTCGAATAACACAAACCGACGATTCTTCTAACCAGCCAAGCCATTCCACAAAATTAACATTTCATTTCAAAATCTGAACAAAATCGTCCCCAATTAAAACATATCAACCACGGTACATTTAACCCCATAAAATATGGTAACCCACCTAATTCAAGGGTTCCTTCAGACGAACACAATGGGTATTACCCGCGGGCCCCACGGACCCCATACACCTGGCAAGCGCGTGCCCTTTATTTATAAACTGCCATAAATTGAAAAGCGAGACGTAACGTAGAGATAAAAAATATTGTTAAAAAAGTTGACAGAAAACAGTCGTTGAGGGCCAACTTTTTTGGCAAAATTCGTGGTTTCGCTGTTTCAAGTTGGTGGTTTTTGTGGACAAATTCAACCTATCGCTAGGCAATTACTTTTGAGATATCTAGATCTTCTCTTCTTATGACGAGGATCCAGTTGAAAAGCGTGCGATTGGAGACGCCCAGTGACGATGATGACGACTGTCGTACAAAAAAAAACTGTGTTCACATCCCCAAGCGCACCATGAGCGGGCAGCATTATTACTTACCACCTTACTGACTAGCTAATATTTTACCACAGCATGAGCAAATCTCATATTTTATAGTAAAGTCACGGACATTAATTGTTTATCAAATTGTCTACCAACTTAAACTTTTCGTATATTCAAATCAAATCACAGCTGTCATTCACAGTTGAGATTTGAATATGCTATAACACGTCAAATTGGACTGGTGTGTTAATTTGATAAACAATTGATTCAAAATCAAAAAGTCATTTATTCAAATTTGACTGAGAACCCTTTTCAAACGTCAAAATTACAAAAGACAGTCCCCCAAAACGCCCGCCCTTCACCATTTCCTAGTGCTTTCGATGGGAAGAAGAAGTGGCGCAACACAACAGTTAGAAAATACTTGATTTTCCTTACAGTACTACGAAAACGAGATACGAGAAGACTACGTTTCTGACTCAATGGATGCAGTTTTTTATCTGTAAAGCACATAAATAAGAAAGCGATTGTGAAACATTTGTGATTTGTTTATACAACGACCCAGAAATAAGCTATAGTATAACTTTTGTAATTGACAGGCACATTCACAAAGACCAATTATAATTTAGTATCGAATATCAAAAGGAATCAGATACCACGTGTTACTGTGGACAAATTGCCCTGATTTCACAGTTTGACGAGCGAGGTAGTACTGTGCGATGAGATGAGCGAGAAATGAGTTGGTTTAGCTGAGCGAGGCGAACGCTATATTCATCTGCCTAGCCTTTTCCCAACTATATTGGGGTCGGCTTCCAGTCTAACTGGATGCAGGTGAATACCAGTATTTTACATGGAGCGACTGCCTATCTGACCTCCACAACCCAGTTACTGGGTAATACGATACCCCTTGGTAAGACTGGTTGTCAGACTTTCGGGCTTCTGACTACCCGTAACGACAGTCAAAGATCGAAGAATGACAGCTGGGACCAACGGTCTCGGTATGTAAAGATGGTCACCCATCCACAGACCAACCGCGGCAAGCGTAGCTTAACCTGACCTATCGACCTGTGCGGCTGTTATTATTTCGCTATAATCAACCTATAATGTTCCCACTGCTGGGATACAGGTTTCCTCTCTTCGAGGGGCGGTAAATGTCACATGTCCTTGGAATATTTGGTTCTAGGACATGCCGGTTTCCTCACGATGTTTTCTTTCACCGATTTGAGAGCAGTGGCAGTAATTAATTAACGCTACAATATTGGAGCCAATCAGCGATGCTATTCGGTAAAAAATCTCACCGTGAAAACTTAGGTAAAGTGAGCTGTCAATAGTGTCAATCCCTAGCATCAGGTGTAATGACAGCTCACGTCAAGCTCACTTCACCTACGTTTTCACGGTGAAATTTTACAGAATAGACGGGGAGATATTTTTTATAACGTAAAGTCATTAGTAATTCGTAATCGACGGCACGGTTGGCGCAGTGGTTAAGCGATTGACTGCTGCGCTGCGTGTCGCGGGTTCGATTCCCGCACGGAACAAATATTTGTATGACCTACATGTATTTGTTCCGAGTCTGGGTGTTTTTCTATCTATAATATGTATGTATTTACAAAAAAAAATGTATTTAAGTAGTTTATCAGCCATCTTGTTACCATAACACAAGCATTAGGTTGCTTAGCTTGGGACTAGATGGCGCTGTGTGAAATGTCCAGGGATATTATTATTATTATTATATTATTAATTAATTGCAATCTAACTCTTACCTCATTGTAATAGAGTATAAATTGATACAAATCTCGGCAATCTTTCTAATTACAATACGAGTTCTAAGGTTAACTAAAATGCTGAATTTAATCACGGAACTGTCAAACTGTCAACTGTCATTGCAATTGCTAACTATTATTATAAATTACTAACTATTTCTACGCAACGACGCTGATACTGATGCTTGGAAGATTCGAGTTAAGGAAATGTCAAACAAATGTTACTTTCCGATTTATTCCGTAAAACTCTCACCGTGATAACTGAGGTGACGTAAAATTGAAGTAAGCTGTCAATAGTGTCCATCTCTAACATCAGAAAGCCATTTCCCGGAATTAAAAACATTCAAAATCTAGTTGCAATTTCATCTCAGTAACAATCAATGCCAAAAACTTGTCAAAAATGTAGGGAAATTAGAGGTATCTTTGACACTTTGCGACTGAGATCAGACTGTGCATGTTATTAAAATTACGAAAATTGCCTCTCAGATGGAATGACAGCTCACTTCAATAATTTCTCTTTACCTAAGTTTTCACGGTGAGATTTTTAGAAAATATTCAGAGTGAAATTCTGTATATACTCATATTTGGCAAACAATTCCATGCTTTTATAGACTGCTGTAAAATCGATACGGATCACCAATCGTAATCTTCATGAACCTAGTCATAATTAGATGATTTGACACGCTCTTCTCGGCAAATCCGCGCGCTCTTTTCAATACTTTAATACTTTTTGTAGGTTCTACAATCGGTCAGTTATTTTTATTAAATAACCTACGTTTTGTAGGACGTTGATACATTTGATATCTACTGTTTTATATAGCTCCTACAAAAATCCGTCACCGATTGTGTGCCGTCTGCGAACGCCCTTCTCCCTCGCGAGAGCTAAGCGAGAAATATGTAACTAGAACCCCATCCCTATAGTAACACAATACAATGTTTTTGTTCGAGTAAAATTAGCCGACAAATGTATGTGAACCATGCACACGCCTTAAATCTTTTGTTTTTAAAAGAAAACACGTGTTTTCGTGTGAACATTTGTATTGCTGTTTTTGTTTGAGTAAATACTGCTCGAGTGACATCCCTGAAATGTGGGCTTCACACTTTCTTTCAACGTTGATATTGTTACAGCTAATTGATGTTTGTTAAGCCACGGCGCGCGGTGGCGTGTAGTTAAAAGCTGTGCCCAATTTAGTCTTTTACATAAAGCACTAGCGACCAGCCTCTGTTTCGCATGGTTTTTACGAGATTTCTTTTATTATATGTAAGTTTAATATTCATTTATTATACACATACACCTTACGGAATCAATTCTCTAAATGATGATGAAAACCGCATCAAAATATAGGTATTGATGCGGTTTTTTGTCAAAAAGCGACTTTAATTTATTATGATTACACAAATAGATGGATAGATATACTCTGATTCATACAAACAATTATGTCATCTGTCTAGTAAAAGTCTAGGTAGTCCACTTCGAGCATCGATTTAAAAAGCTCTTGAGCGAATCGCACCTAAGCAATTCCAGTTATGGCACCAAAACAATCATTTATTTAGTACCGTTCGGTGGAACTGAAACATTTCGAAAATCTAGATTTAACTATATTTTGAGAATTTGTAATATTAACAGTAGTCTCTAAATTAATATTTCACAGTCTTCTAGCATTACAAATAATATACAAAGTTATAATTATCCCGTCTCCACCGGTTAGCTGCGTCCGACCCACGCGTCTGTCAGTCCTCGTAATGCGAAGCGTGAAGATATTGGTAGTGACTTGTTTCAATGTTAGTATTAATCTTGATACCAACATTATAACGTTGCAATGTAGGGACTCCTTGCTAGATTATACAGCTGCATGAAGTAATCAACTGCTACGGTCAGTCCATTGATGGCTCCCCATTTTATAGGGGACCCTTGCCTCGGCGAGTATGTGAAACCTTCGGCCACGGCTGTTAAATGCGAATATATATGACGGTCAATACGGGTTTTACCCTAAAAGTCTGAAAACTGAAGCAGAATTTATTAATGTAATTTGAACTTTGACTCAAATCACTTTTGATTCACTATTTTGACTAACCCATCGAATGAATATTAAATTAATTCAACGATGACGCAAAGTAAAGAGAAAATCTACATATACTAACACATATTATACATGTTAAAACAAGAAATTTCACGTGGACAAAGTCGCGGGCATTAGTATTGCGCAGTGGTACTTCGAACCCAGGCAGGCACTTTGTGTAAATTATTTCATCACCACTGCTCTCAAAACGGTGAAGGAAAACATCGTGAGGAAACCGACATGTCTTAGAACAACATATTTGAAGACATGTGACATACATAGGTCAACCCGCACTCTGCCCGCGTGGTGCATTATGGCCCAGTCCCACTCACAGAGAGTAGGCCTATGTCCCAGCAGTTGGAACATTAGAGGCTGATAGTGTTAGGTGCAGTCGCGGGCAGAAGCTAGTCCTACTATCCTACTAATATTATAAACGCGAAAGTTTGTGAGGATGGATGGATGGATGGATGTTTGTTACTCTTTCACGCAAAACCTACTGAACGGATTTGGATGAAATTTGGCACACAGACGGTTTATAACCTGGATTAACATATAGTATGCTTTTTATCCCTATATTCCCATGGGATCGAAACTTATGCAGGTGAAACCGCGGGGCGCAGCTAGTCTAGAATAAAGGGAAGAATGCACTCATCCTACTAAGGGCCAATTTTTTGATCCGTAGTTAACTCAACCAATAGTTAAAAATAATAAATTATCATCTGCACAGCCTTTTTCCAACTATGTTGGGGTCGGCTTCCAGTCAAACCGGATGCAGCTGAATACCAGTATTTTACATGGAGCGACTGCCTATCTGACCTCCACAACCCAGTGACTGGGTAATACGATAACCCTTGGTAAGATTGGTTGTCATACTTTCGGGTTACTGACGACCCGTAACGACTGTTAAAGATCGACGAATGACGGCCGGGACCAACGGCTTAACGTGCTTTCCGAGACACGGAGGGGTCGTGGTATGTGAAGATGGGCACAGATCCATGGACCAACCGCGGCAAGCGTTGCTTAACCTGATCGATCGACCCGTGCGGCTGTTATTACTTAGCCACAAGCCTAACTAATGGTTAAATATTGTCAAAATGTGTTTTTTGTACAATTACTACTATTTCATACAATAACTACACATCAAAAAACTGGCTCTAAGACTTTAATTCAGGAAACACCACTTTTGAGTTATGTAGTAAAGTAAAATTACTATCTATTCTACACCAGACAAGCGTTATCATTAGTTTTCGCTAACTCTGCAGTCCCGTGTCCAACAACTCTTCGAAGATATTAAAGTAGTAAAACACGTTACTCCCTTATCTCGAACACAGTCGGTTATACGCTGACAGCTGTCATTATTCATATTACGAGTTGCGCTTGCGACGCATAAAAGGTATGCAATCTACAACGCCATGTTCGGTTAGCAAGGCTTGATGATGGCCGGGAGCGATGGCAAAAACATTTTAGCAGAGAATAATTATTTGTTCAATTCTTATTCTTAAGACTGCCTCGCTGGTCTAGTGGTTGTAAGCGCTACTGCTGAGTATGAGGTCCTGGGTTCGATTCTCAGGTCGGGCAAGGTGCTATCAGCTTTTTCCGTACGATTTTTTCAGTAGCAGCCCAGGTTTGGAAGTTTGTGAGCCACGTGCCTCGGAAAGCACGTAAAGCCGTTAAGCCGCCTGATCAGTACCCGGTCGTGTCGGATTGCCGCTCCATCATACTATGAGAGTTAAGGAACAGAGAATGCTCCTGTGTTTGCCCACACACTAGTCAACCTAGAACACTAGATACCTCCTCCTGGTCAATCTCCTTTGTGTTTGGCTACCGCGAAAAAATAATTGGAACGAAGTTCCTTATCGCGTGTTGCGAAAGGGGGCTAGACGGAAAAAATTAGGACCCAAAGTTGGAACGACACTTTTTGCTATAGTTGTAAGCCGCGCGGCGTGCGCGTGTTTCTCTGTCTGTCTCTCTCTCTCTCATAACATTACACTGCATTCCCCGAAGGGTAGGTGTGTACTGATGTACTTACACTCACATTTCGAAAGTTATGTTAAGGTGGTGTAATAGGGGACAAATCCAGACTCCATGCTGCTACTGAGAAATTCTAGATGGAAAAACTCAATAACACTTTGCCCGACCTGGAAATCGAACCCAGGACCTCATGCTCAGCAGTAGCGCTTGCGACCACTACACCAACGAGCCCGTCAAATAAAGGCAGTAAATGAAATTACATGATCAGCCTATAATGTTCCCACTGCTGGGACACAGGCCTCCTCTCTGTGAGAGGGAGTGGGCCGTAATCCACCACGCGGGCCCGGTGCAGGTTGGTAGATGTCACATGTCTTCGAATTTTTGGTTTCATTCATTCATTCATTCATTCTAGGACATGTCGGTTCCCTCATGATGTTTTCCTTCACCGTTTTGAGAGCAGTGGTGATGAAATAATTTATACAAAGTAAAGCGCCTGTCTGGGTTCGAACCTACGACTCGTAAGTCGCGACCGTTACCAATGGGCCATCAATAATGTCAAAAAAAACAAAATAATAATGAAAATAACGAAATTAAAGAAAGAGGACAACGCCTGCACCATCTGACCGTACTTCAGAAACATTTATTACCTTTGTTTGTATCTTTGCATTCTGCTTATCAAACATTGGTTATTGCATCTTCATTTAGCACTGCAATACAAAACCTACCTTACTCTTAACAAGATACAGTCGTATTTCAATTGTGATCGTTTTATTTCTACATTCGCCTGTTAGTAAAACGATTTAGTGGCCCCGCCCCTGAAGTTTTAATCGCGGCAATCATAAATATTATGTTTTGTCACAGTATAGTTTCGAGAGGAGTAGACTCAAAACATAAACTACTTAATTTACTTACTTTTCAGCGGGCCATAGCAGAATACCAGCGCTGCGACATTTATTTTTAAATCGTCGCAGCATTATGCTGTGATAGGAGCCTTTTGGCCTCGTACAGGACTTTCTGTTTCATTTTTTTTGTACTTTTTTTTATAATATAATTTGATTTTGTATCTTTGACTGTGTTTAGTTTAGTTTGTTATCTTCCTTTACGAGTCGCAATAAATACTTTTTCTTTCTCTCTTTCTAAAATGCAAATTTAGAAATATAGGCGACTGTCCCACTGCCAGCCAGCACAAAGATTTTGCCCAACAGTAACACTCTTTCAGAAAAGGTACAAGTTGTTGATCAGCTTAGTCCCTGTGCTGGTGCTATTCTGTAGAAATCCCACCGTGAAAACATAGATTAAGTGAGCTTGAAGTGAGCTGTCAATAGTGTCAACACCTGGCGGTAGTGTCGGGTGGAATGACAGCTCACTTCAAGCTCACTTCATTTATGTTTTCACTCTGAGATTTTTACATAGTATTACGACTAGTTGGAGCAGGTTCTTTGAGTTTAACCACACCACATGCATAATCAGCCTATAATGTTCCCACTGCTGGGATACAGGCCTCCTCTTAGTGAGAGGGAGTGGGCCGTAACGCCACGTGGGCCCAGTGCGCGTTAACAGATATCACATCATCACACATGTCTTGGAATTTTTGGTTCTAGGACATGCCGGTTTCCTCTCAACGTTTTCCTTCGCCTTTTAAGAGCAGTGTTGATGAAATAATTTACACAACAGTAAAACGCTTGTTTGAGTTCGAAACTACGACCTAGAACTCGCAAGTCGCGCCCGTTACGCCCAAATCCCATCTAATTTCTCAGACACTGGCGCCGATTCCCTTGTTCACAAAATTTAAGTTCAATGCATCTTTTACTTTCTATTTAATCTAGAAAAGGACAGAATAAGAATAATAATAATAATATAATAATATCCCTGGACATTTCCCACAGCGCCATCTAGTCCCAAGCTAAGCAACCTAATGCTTGTGTTATGGTAACAAGATGGCTGATAAACTACTTATATACATTTTTTTTTTGTAAATACATACATATTATAGATAGAAAAACACCCAGACTCAGAACAAATACATGTAGGACTTACAAATATTTGTTCTGTGCGGGAATCGAACCCGCGACACGCAGCGCAGCAGTCCGATCGCTCAGCCAGACTGCGCTAACCGAATATTAGAATATTAGTTTAGTCCTGTCAAATTAGTCAGCGCCTGACGTAACTTGACGCAGTAGTAGTCATGTTTTTAATCACGTCTAATCTGCCTATGGAGTATCTTAATTTGACAGGACTAAACTAATACTTTATCTTCTCTCCTTTTCTTAATGGAGTGTGCTCAAGAGCTACATGAGCCCATCCCGCCTTGACCTTTCTACCATTGAGAGTCCAGACGCACTGCAGGATACCACCCCTATTTGGTTAATATACCATATATACGCAATTAGCGCTTCTCGTCATCTTTTCTGATGCGCACAGCTAAGGAGTGGAACCGTCTGCCTGCGTCTGCATTCCCGAGTTCATACAACCCGAATCTCTTCAAGGCGAGAGTGAATAGGCTTCTTCTGGGCAAGCTCGTTCCACCGTAGATCTCATCCCTGCCTCTGGGCTGGATTGAGGTCAAGAGTGAGCCCATTGTCAATAAAAAATAAAAAAAATAAAAAGTTGCACAGAACTTAAATTTAGTTTAGTTTGTGAACAAGGGAATCGGCGCCATTGACATGTTGTTTCACTGTTTCCTCGATCGCACTGATAAATCGCTTCATTCCAAACACATTATTCGGGTCATTATTAATACGCCAAAAACAGGTGCAGGAGAAAGATTTGGAATGAGAAATGTATTGCAGAAAGAAAATATGTTATACTAATAAACAACGATGAAAGAAATTAATGTCAATATTATTCCGATATTTCGAATGCTTAATATTTATATTCCTTTGTTCTAACGGGGTGAGTAGAACGGTGAATGGGCAACGGAATTGAACATGATTTTTTTGTTGCCGAGTCGATTGATTTTAATCTTTAGGTCATTTACCTACTTGTACTTAACAGAAAATCATCATCTACCTAGCATTTTCCCAACTATGTTGGGGTCCGGCTTCCAGTCTAACCGGATGCAGCCAGTATTGCCAGTATTTATGCCAGTATTTTTGCCAGTTTTGTGTTTTGGATGCCAGTATTTTACATGGAGCGACTGCCTATCTGACCTCCACAACCCAGTTACTAGAAAATACGATCACCTTGGTAAGACACCAGTCTTACCAAGGGGTATCGTATTAACCTGAAAGTCTGATAACCACCTTTATTTTGATACTACGCGTGGTCATGGTACTTACGAATTTTTTTCAGGGCCTTTCTTATTGACGTTCAAAATCTCCACCTAGGCTCCTCCTCCTCCTCAAACCTAGGCTACAAAACATCAAGCGACACAGACGATGAGACTTTCCTGCGACACACTTTCCTGCTTATTTCTTACATCGAACTTTACACTTTTTATTTAATCTTTTTTTTTTTTTGTTTTGATCTGAGGGTCAATTCTCGTAATTTTAAGAACATTCACAGTCTGATCTCAGTATCAATCTGTCAAAAATACCTCTAATTTCCCTACATTTTTATAACATTTGTTTGTCGCCGAGATGACATGCGACTAGATTTTGAACGTTTTAAATTACAAGAATTGGCCTTCAGATACATACATCTGAAGGCTAATTCTCGTAATTTAAAACGTTCGAGATCAGACTGTGAACGTTCTTAAAATTACGAGAATTGCCCCTCTGGTGTATTGTATGTCTTTAAGGGCTGAGTTTTCAATCAACATAATATTTTTATGCGTGGAATAAAATTGACTTCCGACAGTTTTTGTATGGAAGAACTGTCAAAAATACAAAATTATTCCTCCGATAAAATTATCTGGCTTCGGAAAAATCAGCCCTTGGTCTGTGCCAAATAAATGTATTTTCTTCCTTTCTTTCTAATTTGATTTACTGTTTATTCTCATCTGTGTACACTTCGTGAATTGATCGCTGCGTCTTTATTATTCCAATAAATATAGATATTATGCTAGTTATAGCTTAGACTACTAAACCACCTAATCTAATATTGCGACATATTATGGTTAAAAATTAATTAATTAGTTAATTATGGTTGGTTGGTTGGTTGAGTTTATGGAAAAATAACTTTAATTCCTACACAATAAAGTTCAGTTTACGCAACAACTTCAAACATTTTTATAACTTTTTCAATAGTGCTAGTCACTCTGAAATCAACTTAATTGCCATTAAAATAAAGTTGATATTGGTTTAACTTGAAATAACGTCAATTAGAAACAAATAAAATTTGAATATAAATAAATACAGCGTGTCCAGAAATGTCATCATCATCATCGTCTGCCTAGCCTTTTCCCAACTATGTTGGGGTCGGTCTAGAGTCTAACCAGATGCAGCAGAATACCAGTATTTTACATGGAAGGCGGCCTATCTGACCTCCACAACCCAGTTACTGGGTAATACAATACCCCTTGGTAAGACGGGTTGTCAGACTTTCAGATTACTGACGACCCGTAACGACTGCCAAAGATCCATGAATGATAGCCGGGAGCGACGGCTTGACGTGCTTTCCGAGGCTCGGAGTGGTCTTGGTATGTGAAGATGGTCACCCATCCACGGATCAACCGTGGCAAGCGTAGCTTAACCTGATCGATTGACCAGTGCGGCTGTTGTTACTTGACCACGAGCCCCACGTCTCCAGAAACGTATGGTAATATTTAAGGGTATGGCACAGTCCATCAAACTGAACAACTTTCTCCATGGGACCAACAATTCAATTGCCAAAAAATAATCAGCTGGCCCATTCAAAACTTCAATGCCTACTCGAGCCAAATGTATGGGACGGCCGAGTATTTTTTGGCGACCTAATTTATGCAAATCGAAATAATTACATAAACTGCATTCGCGATTTATTTGCCAAAAATGTAAACAAATATGAGTTTATGGAAAAATAAATTTAATTTCTACATATAGTTTTACAATACAACTTCAAACATTTTTATAACTTTTTCAATAATGCTATTCACTCTGAAATCAACTTAAATACCACTATAATAAAGTTGATATTTGTGTAACTTGAAATTATTTCACAAGCATTAGGTTGCTTAGCTTGGGACTAGATGGCGCTGTGTGAAATGTCCAGGGATATTATATTATTATTATTATATTATAAATAATATCAATTTGAAACATAAGTTTGAATAGACTATAGGTAGCGGAATTTTAGCGTCTGACGTAACTTCGTTTTCGGAATTCGGCAATTTTTGCTCAAAATACCCATTTTCAACATAAATCCTACTAATATTATAAACGCGAAAGTTTGTATGGATGGATGGATGGATGTTTGTTACTCTGTCACGCCAAAACTACTGAACGGATTTGAATGAAATTTGGCACACAAATAGTTTATAACCAGGATTAGCACATAGGATTTTTATCCTCATATTCCCAAGGGATCGAAACTTATGAGGGTGAATCCGCGGAGCGTAGCTAGTAATATATATTTTCCGTGCCGTGCCTGAAATAAATGAATTATGAAAAGTATTTATTGTGACTCGTAAAGGAAGATCACAAACTAACAAATAAAACTTTCAATTTATTTATTCAAAAAACATCCATAGTCACAATGAATGAAAGAAAGAAGAAAAGTATGTATTTATTGTGACTCGTACAGGATCATAAACTTAAATAAACTCAGTTATAAATAAAAAAATAAAACAAATTATATTAAAAAAAGTAACAAAAAAAAATGAAACGGAAAGTCCTATACGAGGCCAAAAGGCTCCTATCTCAGCATGATGCTTCGACATTTAAAAAATATATGTCACAGCGCTGGTATTCTGATAGGGCCCGCTGCGCTGTGATGTCACGGGCAAGTACAGTAATAAATAAATAATAAAATAGATATAATGTTGTAAAATATTAGCAAATAAAATAAATATTATGGTAGTAGTTTATCAGCCATCTTGTTACCATAACACAAGCATTAGGTTGCTTAGCTTGGGACTAGATGGCGCTGTGTGAAATGTCCAGGGATATTTATTTATTTACTAGCTTCTGCCCGCGGCTTCGCCCGCGTGGATGTCGGAAATTATCCCACGGGAACGTGCTAACAGCATAAAATGTATGTGCTTCCCCAGAATGCCATCTATCTCGCGGGCCCTTTGTGGCTAATAACAATAGAAAACCAATTGTGTCTCATTAGTGGTGATTAAGAGGGAACCTATATGATATCTTTACCTAAGTACCTACCTAATTAAAAAGAAATTACTCAATAACAGAAAATTAAATACCTACCTACCTAAATAAACCTATTTCTGATGATAACTAATCTAAACTCAATAAATAAGCAAAATCCCTAAAAACTAATATCTATACGAATGACTAATCCTACCTAACAGTATTATAAAAAAACCTACGGTCACTACGTACACTATCAAATATGCTACTTAGACTTTAAAATTAAAATCTATACCTACGACTTATATGAAAAAAACCTAAATAACTCTAAAAACTAAAAGGAATAAAAATGAACTCCACTGCGGGTGACGTAACCTACGACAAACTTATTATTTGCGGTTGAGACAGTAATGGGTCTAGGGATCGAACCGCAAAATTAAGTTTGTTTTTTATTGTATATACTTTTCCGGGATAAAAAGTACCCAGTGTGGTGCCCAGGATATTAAAGAATAATTATACCAAGTTTCATCGTAATCGAACCGGTAGTTTTTGCGTGATGCCTGAACAAACAGACAGACAGACAGACAGACCGACAGACAGACAGAGAGACAAAAATTTTTTTAGTCACATTTTTGGGTTCGGTGTCGGTCTAGTAACACCCCGTGCCATTTATTTTTTTGATATTTTCAATGTACAGAATTTTCACTTCTACAGATTTATTATAAGTATAGATTATTTATTTTTAATCCGCGCCAGACGTAACTTCATTACTTGTCTATGCCCTGAGTATCAGAAGCACTCTGTGGCATTATGGCATGCATAGATTATACACTATTTATAGGAAGTGGCATGAAATGAAAGGAGCAGATGAAAGTTCATTCCTCTAAAATTTTGTGGGTGTCGTGTGAACGTGGAATGAAATGAAAACCAATTGCAGAGTTATTTTCTATACAAATAGCGTAAAGTCATCTCAAAACCTCTCTCCCTTGATATTCAGATGACTTACTTACTTGATTTACTTATATATATATTACAAGTATATATTATAGTAATAGTATGTATGTGTATATAACCTATTTATGTACCTTGATTCAAGAGTTCTTTTTAACATTGTCCCTCTCAACCAAAGCACCTGCCGATCGATTCTGTAAAAATCTCACCGTGAAAAGTTAGGTGAAGTGAGCTTAGAGTGAGCTGTCAATAGTGTGTATCCCTAGCATTAGTTGGAATGACCGCTCACTCCACGCTCACTTCACCTAAGTCATTCAGTCCGCTTTTGTACCTTTTTGTGCGAAACGTTTAAATAAATAAATAAAACAAAAACGATCATTCACTCGAGTGAAACGTCTCTATGGTCTGTCTAAGGCAAATGCATCGAAGCATATATTTAGTCGCCGTCGCCATCGCCGTCGCCGCCGCCGCCGCCGCCTTCTGCCTCGGCCTTCGCCATCGGTCTTCCGTGCCTCAATCGACCTTCCTCAGTGTCTACCGACTCCGTCGTGGAGGACTCCTCCGTCGTGGAATCCAAGGTAGTAGAGTTGTAGGCCCAGGCCTCTATTTGGAACCGATACATGAACCAGAACCTTAGCATGGGTATACGGACCTGCAAACATAAGTTTATTATCATTACACTTTAGAACAATGATCGAGGTCACGGGAACAATCTGCGACTCCCGCATTCCCCTTAAACTTAAGGAGAAGACATATAAGACCATGATTAGACCAGAGGGGCAATTCCGTAATTTTAAGACCGTCTGATCTCAGTCTCAACCTGTCAAAAAATGCTTCTAATTGTAATAATTCATTTTGACAAGTTTTTGACATTTGTTTGTCGCTGAGATGAGACTGCGACTAGATTTTGAACGTTTTAAATTACGAGAATTGGCCTTCTGCTGTCTTGTAGGGATCAGAATGTTGGGCCACAAAAGGGAGAAATGAATTAAGTATGTCAAAATGACAAAAGAGAACAAATGAATAAAGATCCTATTTATGACAACATGACTAATACAGGAAAAAGTATGTGATCTCTTTTGACGTATATGCAGTTATTATGGATTTGTATTTTTTATCGATATATTCAGAAGTCCAGGAAACCACCCCTACTGCCATGGAACCACGGGTAATTAAAATTACCCATGGAACCAGTAATGAGTCGACCCACCGGGACCACGGGTAACGAGTTTAAATGAAAGGCTGTATGTAGCTGAGGTGAGAATGCTTAGAGGAATGTGTGGTGTTACACGAATGGATAGAATAAGAAATGAGTGCATAAGAGGAAGTCTGAAAGTGGCACCGGTAACTGAAAAGTTGTGTGGAAATTGGTTGTCATGTCATGGTAGGGGCATGTGTTACGGAGAAGAAATGAGGAAAACATCGTGAGGAGAGTTTTGAGTGTGAATGTCGATGGCTTTAAGAGCAGGGGAAGACGAAAGAAACGATGGATGGAATGTGTGAATGATGATAGGGTTAGAAAGGGGGTGACTACCGAGATGACGACTAATAGAGAAGTATATAAAATTGTCACAGAATTGTATTGACAAAACAAGAGCGTGGCCGAAGTCGGAACTAACGTAGCCAAGGTTAGTTCCGATTTCGGCCACGCACCAAAACAATCTTGTCCTCTGATTTTGCATCAGTGTCAAACTCAAAATGATCTTTACTCTAGTCTTTATTTTAGTCTTAGTAAAAATAAGGTTGCTTTTATGTTGCTGCGACTGACAAGTCTGTCAAAATCACAATAATCTTTATTCCCGTAACGATAAGGTTGCTTTTGAGTTGCTGCTGTCAGAGGTAATTTATTGTAGTAGTTATAGCTACGGTACCTTTACTATAGGGGTGTCGAGTTCCCAAACTCGCGGCTGTCCCATTCGGTACGGCAGGCCCACCTTCACGCAGATGATCAGAGTGTTGTGAGCAGCGTCAATCTGTACAATGAGTTACAAATCGTTACAACTGTCGAAATATCCATTTTTAGTGCTGGAAACTCATAGCTGGAGTTGGTCTAGTTAACTCATAGTTAAGCTACACTCGCTGTGGTTGGTCCGTGGATGAGTGACCATCTTTACATACAGAGACCCTTGCGTGCATCGGAAAGCACATTACACCTTAGGTCCCGGCTGTCATTCGTAGATCTTTAGTATCGTGTTACGCAGACACTGGGTTGTGGAGGTCAGATAGCCTGGTGCCCCATGTAAAATACTGGTATTCAGCTGCATCAGTTAGACTGGAAGCCAAAACCAACATACATAGTTGAGAAAAGGATAGGCAGATAGTCACATTATATCAAAACTCATATAGAGAGAACATACCTCAAGGTAATAGGTAAGAAATGTCTCAGTAATAGGTTTCAACTGGAATATTTCGTGGTAGAACTTGAACATGTCATCAGCTGCTTCACCTCTGTCGTAACAACGCAGGCCGCCCATCCACCAGTGGCCAATCCAGCCGTGGGCAATCATGTCGTAGATGGAGGCTCGGGGCATTATGAAACCTGTGTGGAATGAGAAAATAAACACGTGAATAGGACATTTTTTTTCGGGGAGAATTAAGTCTTCAAAAGGCGCCTGGTCTTTGGGGATAAAACCAGGGAGTGTACTGGGATTTTTACCTCACTAAAACCACCCCGGTGGTCACCATCTGCACATGGAAGGGGCACCGTTACCTCTCAAAAGACCAATCCGGAGACTGTGCAATGCCTGTTAGGGCACATCTCTGAAGAGACTGTAAAGGGGTCTCCCTGAAGCCCGACTGTGCAAGTGTGCAAGGCAGCACATGACCACTGTGCGCCGCCTCCCCTGAGGTCACTCAGTGGGCCGACATAGTCCCCATCCTAATTTTATATACTTGTACATATTATTATTCTAAAACTGTTAGCTTTTTGAGTGGATTAAAGTATCTTAAATTGTATTATGTAAGCCTGAACAAAGTAAAGTTCGTACCAAAAGGATCATCTTTGGCGAAGGCTCCCACTGCCTTCCCAGTGATGGCGGCGGTGATCCAGGGCACGTAGGGGTGGATCATGATGTGCTGCGGCGGGGGAGGGGGGCGGCGCGAGCGCAGCGGGTCCGGGCATTGATGTCCACCTGCGCACAAAGTTAGCCGTCTCTGGTACAGACGCCAGCAGGTCAAGCTACCCGAAACTGTCAAATTTTCCCAATCAACCTTGAACCTTAATGCTTTAGCGATAAAGTTGAAAATCTATTAAATAAATTTGACAGATTGTAGTAGCTTGATATGCTGGCATCTGTGCCTGATTACTAGCAATAGGCTCGCTCTTAATTTACTTGCATAAAAGAGCGGCTTTTCCGGAGCAGATCGCTGCAGGTTGATCTTCGGAAAAAAACGGTGACTTGTTTGTTTATAATACGGGGCTGTTTTACTCGCACCGATCAGTACCGACTCATCTTTATCGGGGTCTCTGTGCAAACGCCCTTACAAGATCAATCAACTGAGCCTATTGCAGTGCACTGCTAGACATAGGCCTCTCCCAGACTGCGGCTTAACACCCTGTCCTCCGCCTTCCACATCCAGTCTGTCCCAGCCACCTTTTTAGGTCGTCCGTCCACCTAGCTGGCAGGCGTCCCACACTACGCTTGCCGATACGCGGTCTCCACTCCAGGACTCGTCTGCTCCACCGGCACCACCTTCGACAAACATGGCCAGCAAACCAATCCCACTTCAATTTGCTTACCCTGCAAGCTATGTCGTTAACTCTGGTTCTTTTCATGATAATTTCATTCCTGATTTTATGCTTCAAAGAGACTCCGAGCATATCTTGCTCCATAACGCGCTGAGTGACCTTGAATCCTTGACCTTTGACCCTTACAAGATAGGTATTTAACCATAACTGGTGAAGTCAGGATATCCTACACAGCTGTGTCTTACTTGTGTGTGTGTGTGTGTGTTTGTGTGTCAATACCTTGTGACAGAGCCACTATGGACCAGTGTCCCGTATGCTCGTGCACAAGCGACGGTGCACCTGATCGGAAACCACAGCCGGTGGTGCACGCCATCCTGTTCTGGGTCATCTTTGTTGCGTTCTGAGGGTGAAGAAGTTCTGAGGGGCAATTCTCGTAATTTTAAGAACGTTCACAGTCTGATCTCAGTCTCAATCATTCAAAAATTCCTAATTTCCCTACATTTTGACAAGTTTTTGACATTTGTTTGTCGCCGAGATGAGACTGCGACTAGATTTTGAACGTTTTAAATTACGAGAATTAGCCTTCTGTTTATAACTCACTTATACGGCTGACCTGAAAATGTGCTTGTTTGTAAGAATATTAAAAAAATTCTAATTTCACGCCTTTAGAGTACCTACTGCAGTGCGATTCTGTAACCATCTCACCGTGAAAACTTAGGTGAAGTGAGCTGTCATTCCAAATAATGCTAGGGATTGACACTACTGACAACTCACATCAAGCTCACTTCACTTGAGTTTTCACGAATTCTTTTCATAAAATGATAAGGTAAATAATTATGTAGTTCCGATGATTTTAGGCCTTGTAGACTTTAGATCTGTAGACCATCTTTTATTTTATCAAGTACCTGGTACTTGTTGACAGGCCTACGCTGTCCTCCCATACCTACTGTAATTTGAAAACATACGATTGTAAAAGCCAATTATTTTTAAAACAGTAACCGTGGAGTTTCTTGTCGGCTCTTCTCCATAGGAAACGACCAATTTGGAACCGTGCACCTAGCTTCTGACGTTTCATAAGTGCCCATGTTGGTTTGTGTGAAATAAAATATTTTGATTTAGATAACAAAAATAATAAATCGCAATAAATACAGTAAAATCGTTTTCATTTCTGGGAAAAGCATTTCTTATTATTTATTTCCTAGTTTTTTTCATTTAATTCTGCTTTTCTGTGTTGTGCTATCTATCTTATAGCCAGTTTGACTTTTGTCAGATTACTACCAGTTACCTACAAAATTCTGTTAAAAAATAAAATTTTAAAAGTTATGAATTCTATTGTTGCAAATTGCAAACCGTGTGCCCGAAGGCATCACATCGGAAAAAATAAAGAACCCATTTAGGAGATGTATTTTCAAAAATCCTTCTCTAGTGTTCTTTAGAAAAGGATGCCTGGAAGGATTTCGGAGAGGCTTTTGCTCAGCGGTGGGACAGTCTAATCACATCTTATGGAAGTTCTTGATATATTTTTAAAGTGCTAAGGGACTCTTATCCCATGCTTCTAGACCAGCCTCCTAATTGTGTAACACACGATCAATCGGAATCGGTTTAATTTTGACAGTTCAACAACATTCATTGCGTTATTTACATGTTGAGCAGACTTTTTCGAACTTATGAAGCAATGGATTAGCAATTTGCTTCAAATGATTCAGATTCCGATTGATCGTGTGTTACGCAATTAGGGTGCTGCCCGTCGATTCTGTAAAAATCTCAACGTGAAAACTCAAGTGAAGTGAGCTTGATGTGAGTTGTCAGTAGTGTCAATCCCTAGCATTATTTGGAATGACAGCTCACTCCACGCTCACTTCGCCTAAGTTTTCACGGTGAGATGGTTACAGAATCGCACTGCTGGTTCTACACTGCTACACTGCACTGCTGCTAAGTGGAACAGCATTAAACTGCTGGCAGTTTGGGCTGTTGTCTGTCAGTGAATGATGAATGAATTTTAAAATTTTAGTAGTAAATGCTCGTTACCTCTACGGTCTCCATGCCGTCATATAAGAAGCAGAGTTCTCTCGGCAGTATAGAAACTCGTTCCACAGTCTTGTCTTCTTCTATAAAATCTCGCGGTACGTCTGAAAACAGTAAGTTAAGTAAGTAAAAAGTTAGTAAGTAAGAGTAACAAAATACCTTACAAAACGATTTTTTTTAGTTAATAAGCGCTTTTGTAATGTCTAACGTGACGATATTTTCCTAGATGTCTTCGTCCGCTTCGTTGTCACTAGTACCATTAACAGTTCGTGGACGGTTTAAAAACTTCTTCGTTGTATTTCTAAGCCTTTTACTTCCCTGTGTTATTGTGATGACATGACGTGGACTTGGACGTCCACAATAATATCGTCACGTTAGAGATTATAAAAGCGCACACTGGCGCCGATTCCCTTGTTCACAAACTAAACTACATCTTTTTCTTTCTATTTCCTTAAGAAAAGGACAGAAGATAAATATTAGTTTAGTCCTGTCAAATTAGTCAGTGCCTGACGTAAATTGACGTATTTTTAGTGGCCATGTTTTTAATCATGTTTAAACTGTCTATGGAGTATCGTAATTTGACAGGACTAAACTAATATTTATCTTCTGTCCTTTTCTTAATGAAATAGAAAGAAAAAGATGCACTGAACATAAATTTAGTTTAGTTGTGAACAAGGGAATCGGCGCCACTGGCTGATTTTTCTAAAGCCTATATACTTATTTATCCGAGGAAATACTGTTTTACCACACAAAAACAGTCAGACGTAAAAGTCAGCCCTATGCATGTACAACAAACGACTGTAGGTAAGTGCTTACCACTTGTAAAATCGACGTGGAATAACTTCGACTTCGTCAGCTTTCCAGCGTCGTCAAGCAGGTAATTTTTGAACGGTAAACAAGCTGGCAACATGTATTCTGGAATTGCATGAAAATGTATTAAACATTTATATAGGTACGGCACTTGAAGGAAAACTCACTAACGTAAATGACAATGGACTCGTCCTACATACATACAGACAGCATAAAAGGGATTATATATATTTTTTTTTTTTAATTCTGTAAAATATTTTTTTTTTTTTTTTTTGCAAATACTGCAAAACAATATAAAAGTGTAAAAGGTTAAAAAATTGCCAAGTACCTAAACGTTTAAAAATATCTACTTGACAAAGACGCTATCACAGAGGTGACGACACGACCTATGTAACTTCATAGTGTAGCGACATTTTTTTTTTTTAAATTAAACTGCTGCGTTTGGCTGTTCAATCAATCAATCAAATCATTGATTTGCAACGAATGTAGGTTACATTAAAATACAGGTGGAGTAAATAGGAGTAAGCCATCTACATTCTGCCTGGAAATAGGCACGCAAAATTTATAAAAAATTGTGAAGCTAAGTATCTAAAAATAAAATTACAAATTAAAATGTCACAGAATTATTAAACACAATGTTTGATTGAATTATTAAACAAAGGCAGTAACATCCGTGCCGCGCGACAAAGACGGGAATAATTCCTTCCAAAAACTTTTAAATCTTTTTCATATTACCATCGATTTTACAGATAATAATAAATAATAAAATCATTTATTTGCGTAAAACATGGTATACAATGGTGTTAAGTATAGGTCAGAGTGGCACAAACATGTTTAGCTAAGAAAAACATAGCATGCAAATGTTATAGGGTAAGTAAGTACTAATGTTATAATATAATATCAATATGTTTTATCCGTAAATTCTTTCAAACTATAAAAACTACATTCATTTAGCCATTTGTGTAATTTGTTTTTAAATAATCTTACATTTAATAGTTTGAGATTGTTTGGTATTTTATGATAAATACGCACACACATTGCTAGACATCTTTTCGATTATCTCATTTTACTATGCTTTCTTCGAAATTACAAAAAAATAATCGTAATGACACAGATGTCACCACAAACTTACTAGATTTGACAGGCGTGATCAGCTTCATGAGGGCGACGCTGTACTTGGCCCCGAAGTGCTTGTACTCCGGATGGAGCAGCACGTCGGCTATGGGCATCAGCAGGATGGCTGGCTCACACTCGGTGCCACCCGCTATATCCTCTTGAGTCACGTGACACTCGCCCTCGTCTCGCTCGTAATCACCGAAGATTACGTTACCTCTGAAATTGTGTTTATTATCACTTTCTATCGTATTTGTTTTCAAGCTATCTTTTCTGATGCGCACAGCTAAGGAGTGGAATCGTCTGCCTGCGTCTGCATTCCCGAGTTCATACAACCCGAATCTCTTCAAGGCGAGAGTGAATAGGCTTCTTCTGGGCAAGCTCGTTCCACCGTAGATCTCATCCCTGCCTCTGGGCTGGATTGAGGTCAAGAGTGAGCCCATTGTCAATAAAAATAAATTCTAGCAAACCATGTCAGTTCGTAAAATTATAAACTTTAATAAATATGTATCTCAATAAACTTATGTGTCACGTAAGTTAGAAGATAGCAAACAAATAATAATTGTAAATGAAAAAGTTTAGCATAGCATAATCAGCCTATATAATTATAATTCCCACTGTTGGGACACAGGCCTCCTCTCTATGAGAAGGAGTAACCAAAACCAGGCACGCGGGTCCAGTGCGGGTTGTTAGAGGTCACATAATATCTTCGAATTTTTGGTTCTAGGACATGCTGATGTTTTCCTTCACCGTTTTGAGAGCAGTGGTCATGAAATAATTTACACAAAGTAAAGCGCCTGTCTGGGTTCGAACCTACGAACTACAACTCGTAAGACGCGGCCGTTACCACTGGACCACCACTGCTCTCCAAAAGTTTAGATAGAGCTTTAAATAAAAAAGTACTTGACCAAGAAGTATGCTATGTGTAATGTGAATCACAGACTGGCCATTTTACTGTAAAAAATCTGCTAAAGCCATAAAAACTTAAGAATAAATGGCTTTGTTTTTTTTTGAGGCTAATGGCGTAACTATTTTTTTTAGCCTGACTGGCGTAAAATATCATAAGTTTGCTATAAAACCTTCATGTTATTATTTAAATATGTGTTAGATAAGTATCGGTTATAGAAAGAGAAAAATATTTGGCCGCTCACTTAGTACAGTCATTTGGTAGATTTACCGGGAAAGTTATTCAGGAGTTTTGAAAATGGATAATTTTGTAGATTTCAATGTGCTTTTATTTTCTGGAAATGACCCTGGTGAACACTCTGATGCAAGCAGTATCTTACATCTTTTATAAGTATTGGCCACAGACAGCAGAAGATAGATAGGGGATGACAAGGGAATGGGTATGATAGGGGAAGGAAAGATGGAGTGGGATGAGTTGAAGATGAAGGGAGGACACAAATAGCTAATAATAAATAATAGGTAGGTACTAACAGAGCGTATCCCACAGGTATCTGTGCAGCATCTATGGCGGTGGACAAGACGAACTGTCGGCTGATGAGGATCACGCGTGGTACTCTGAAGTAGTGGGGGGTTCCGTTCTTCACTGCAACAAATACAGTCAGGGTGGTAAGCACTTGAGGGGCCCGTAGCTATATAATAACAGCCGCACAGGTCGGTCGATCAGGTTAAGCTACGCTTGCCGCGGTTGGTCTGTGGATGGGTGACCATCTTTACATACTGAGACCCCTCCATGTCTCGGAAAGCACGTTAAGCCGTTGGTCCCGGCTGTCATTCGCAGATCGTTCACAGTCGTTACGGGTAGTCAGAAGCCCGAAAGTCTGACAACCAGTCTTACCAAGGGGTATCGTATTACCCAGTATCTGGCTTGTGGGGGTCGCTCTATGTAAAATACTGGTATTCAGCTGCATCCGGTTAGACTGAAAGCTGGTACCCGACATAGTTGGGAAAGGGCTGGGCAGATGACGATGAATACTTTAAAGGATAAGATTGATTGCATTACAGCCACAAATGGTGTAAGAAATCATCCCCAGGTGTGACTCAGCGTCCATCATCACCCACAGCCTGACTTCACCCACTGCTGGGAAAGGACCTCAGCCGATCTATTCTGTACAAATCTCACCGTGAAAACCTGGGTGAAGTGAGTTTGAAGTAAACAGCAGTGCGATTCTGTAATCATCTCACCGTGAAAACTTAGGTGAAGTGAGCGTGGAGTGAGCTACTGTCATTCCAACTAATGCTAGGGATTGACATTATTGGCAGCTCACTCTAAGCTCACTTCACCTAACTTGCTAGGGATTGACATTATGACAGCTCACTCTAAGCTCACTTCACCTAACTTTTCACGGTGAGATTTTTACAGAATCGATCGGCTGTCATTAAACCTGTAGCGGTATCTACAACACCACATGCGAACAACGCGTCATACTGACGTCACGCAAATCCTGCATCTCGCAAGCAGAGTTTACCGCGCAATTAGCATAGACACAACACCCGTCTGTTCGGAGGATCTACCCCGTTCCTCATGCCTCCAAAAACCTATTACTAGGGATTGACACAATTGACAGCTCTCTCCAAGATCACTTCACCCAAGTTTTCACGATGAGATGGTTACAGAAAAGATGTTTCAGCCTCATCCAGGCTTTACCCGTGATTGCAACAATGTCATCCACCCATCTAGCTTCAGCTTTCTATTCCAACAATATAAATGACAGTATTCTTCTCTCTAAAATTCCTTACCATGTATGTACTGCAGGGCCCCCAGCCATGTGAACTGCAGCTCTACGAGCGGGCCGTCATCCGGACTGTACCCTGGGTCATCATGGCAGTCGAAGAACTGGCCCTTGATGAACACCACACCTGAAAGAAGAAGATTGGCTGAGACAGAAGAAGTTAATGCGAACAATATGATTAGGTAGTGACCATAATTATTGAATTCTTTAATTTTCTTTAAAACTCTTATTTATATTATATACAAAGTGTTTTTTTTTAATATCCCATAACTCTAGGGGGTCATTGTACTCATCATTATGAACAACTTTTACTATGGGACCAAACCTGAAAGGGCGAAACAAAATCAGCTGTTCCCTACATTTATGTTCGTATAACTCGTCAAAATGTAGGGAACACCAGATTTTTGTTTCGTGATTTCGGGTTTGGTCCCTCAGTAAAAGTTGTTCATAATGATGAGTACAATGACCCCCTAGAGTTATAGGATATAAAAAAAACACGTTGTATACTGTATTGTACAAAACACTTTAACACAAATACATCAAACACTACAAAATATACAATGGGCGGGCTTATCGCTTTCTGCGATCTCTTTCAGGCAAACTTAGAATGGGCGGTGGTCTCTTCGAAAGAAATAAAGACAGGAAAAGTATTTATTGTGACTCGTACAGGAAGATCGGAAACTAAACTAAACACAACTATAAATAAAAAAATAAAAAAACAAAATTATAAAAAAAAAAAGAAGTCCTGTACGAGGCCAAAAGGCCAAAAACCAAGGTAATGATTCTCTAGCTAGGTATACAATTTCCTCATTAAACCAATGTAACGTATAACATAATTTTAGGAGATTTAACAACACATTATGTAGGTACTAGACGAGAAAGCCAGGTGAAAGAATAATAATAATAATATCCCTGGACATTTCACACAGCGCCATCTAGTCCCAAGCTAAGCAACCTAATGCTTGTGTTATGGTAACAAGATGGCTGATAAACTACTTATACACATTTTTTTTTTTGTAAATACATACATATTATAGATAGAAAAACACCCAGACTCGGAACAAATACATGTAAATACAAATATTTGTTCCGTGCGGGAATCGAACCCGCGACTCGCAGCGCAGCAGTCAATCGCTTAACCACTGCGCCAACCGTGCCGTCAAAAGAATTGATAAACCCTGTGCAAAATCTTAACTTTCAGCAAGTTCTGTTTCCTAGCAAGCTCGCAATTTGCAAGTCAGCGTCGGGTAGTCTAGTATGTTTATAAAAATAATCAGCGACCGTAACAAAATGTGTATTTACAGAATTATAATAATTAGAGAACACGGTTAGCGCAGTGGCTAAGCGATCGGACTGCTGCGCTGCGTGTCGCGGGTTCGATTCCCGCACAGAACAAATATTTGTAAGTCCTACATGTATTTGTTCTGAGTCTGGGTGTTTTTCTATCTATAATATGTATGTATTTACAAAAAAAAAAATGTACATAAGTAGTTTATCAGCCATCTTGTTACCATAACACAAGCATTAGGTTGCTTAGCTTGGGACTAGATGGCGCTGTGTGAAAATGTCCAGGGATATTATTATTATTATTAATTAAAGTCATCGATAACGAAACACACTAACAACAGCCATGGCAATCATATTGACAGTTCAACAACATTGATTGCGTTATTTACGTTGTTGAGCAGACATATTTTTCATACATACGAAGCAATTGATTGGAATATCCTTCAAATTGATTCAGATCGTGACTAATAGTGTGGTACGCAACTGACCTGCAAATTGCAAAAAAAGTAAAGAATATACAAAGTTATTATTTGGTTCGGTCGGTTTCGATCCTACACTCCTACACTCTTTCGAATATTGACTATAGTCCCGACCCAACTGAGCCGATCCGAACTTTTTTCGCATTTTTCAATAATATTCGGTTCGGCCATGTGTCGGTCCGATCCGAACATTCGCAATTTGCACTTCGGAGTAGGCCCCCTCCGAACCTGTCACTTTTGCCTTAAGAGAGCTAATTTCAAGGCTAAACTTTTACACTAGTGAAAAAAAGTACTTACAAGTAACGCATATTAAAAATAAGAACACTTTATTCCTCCACATCTCACTAGGTTTAAACCTACACCTCGCACCTCAACTTATAGTCACTGATCTCGCCACTGACACACCAAAGAATGGAGTAAACGAAACAGTTTACATTGAAGATCAAAGAATGCGTGTTTACCACCGAGTTTGATGCAAAATTACAGAAATGCTATTGTCAATCTTGTGTAACAATATCTTAGGTATTTTAAGGGGTATGTAGTTCCAGTCGAGGTTGCGGTAAATGTACGAGTATCTCCAGGGCCCTCATGGTAGTGGAAGCCTGTAATATTCCCACTGCTGGGACACAGGCCTCCTCCCTGTGAGAGGAAACGGGCCGTAATCCACCACACGGGTCCAGCCCGTCGATTCTGTAAAAATCTCATCGTGAAAACTCAAGTGAAGTGAGCTTGATGTGAGTTGTCAGTAGTGTCAATCCCTAGCATTATTTGGAATGACAGCTCAGTCCACGCTCACTTCACCTAAGTTTTCACGGTGAGATGGTTACAGAATCGCACTGCAATTCGGTTGGTAGGTGTCACGTGTCTTCGATTTTTTCGTTCAAGGACATACCGGATTCCTCTTGATGTTTTCCTTCGCCGTTTTGAGAAGAGTAGTGATGAAAATAATTTACACAAAGTAAAGGGCCTTGGGTTCGAACGCACGACCTATACAACTCCTAAGTCGCGCCCGTTACCACTGAGCCACCAACGCTCTGTAGATGAGGAACCGTGTTGTATACCGATTACCGAGGCTTAGTAGCCATCAATAGGGTGTTGTTTCAAGGCATATAATTATTCAAGGCTCAGGGATTTATGTCAAAAAGATTTTGTGATTCCCCAAAAATTTATGGCAATCTGTGGGCGCTGCGTAGCAATTGACGTTAGCAGTCTTTTAGTCTGAGGGCCTAAAAAGGCCACTTTGGCAGAATCATAATAGGATAACAATATGAATGATACTAAAAATCGTAAAATGGTCACAAACTGACAATTCATAATATGATCTGTGCGCAATTCATATCACAATGAAATTACATTTAAACTGTAGAAATAAAAAATAAAAAATCAATTTGACTAATAAAAACTTTAATGAGAAATTTACCAAAAAAATTACGGTTTTTAATTTGTTCATGCGGCAATGTTTACACCAAATATGAAATGAAATTTTACGAAAATTAGAGGAATTGCTGCTGGGAATTCAGGAAATGAATAGCTTTTAGGCTCCCTGCTAATAACACACATTGATAAATCCATTTGCTAAGTGCTGGAGTCATATATAATGTTATTGAAGGCCTATCTTCACTGTTTAGCTTTCGAAGCTATACGAGTATATTACGTTGAAGACTAAAGTGGGCAGAGCTGGAATTATTTTAAAATTAAATACATTCATTCGGTACACAATATTTACTTTCTTATAAGACTTTATTCATCCTTGATTATTACTAATATCGTTCTTTTTGTTCTTTTCGCTATTTAAACCAAAATGATAAAGATAGTTGCATTTGTTCTTAAAAAAATCGTCCGAATTTCCTTTAAGTTTTCTCAACGCGTTCGTGCTAGTTCCTCAGTACGGATTTACAACTATTCATTCGTTATTAAGTTTTCAACTATTCATCTTGAACGAAACTTTAAATGCACCATTTGAATTACCTTGTAGTAAATCTACTTGCGGCGTCCAACGGAATATTGAGACCACAAAAGTTAATCGAAATCTAGATTTATTATCCAAGGTCAAAATCGTAATCCTAGATTCATTGCTGTGGTTTTAACTTATCGCCTATATCTGATAAGCTTTAGATTCAAGCAAGTCACGTACGCATTGAGATAATTCATAAGTACTGAACCATTTCAAGTTTGCAAGAAGCGCACTTGTCCTTAAACATTAAGTTTCATCAAAACTATAAACATTGTTGAATGAAATTAATAACAGTAATTTGTAGAGTCCGACCGAATTTATTTTTTGGTTTTCTGCATCTTTCTGCAGAAATACCTATCTTGGTGCAAAATAAGTTCCGGGGATTTCCCGGAACTTAATATATATATAAATAATACTATCAGCACAGACTAAAAGGCAAGCAATACAACATAATAGACTACAAGTAAAAAAAAGAAACATTAAAAAGAAAACAAATTAAATGGGTGAGAAATTAGCAGAAAAGTGTGCCTGGCGGCTGCTCCAAAAAGGTCCAGTTCAGCAAAAATGCCACACAACTAAAATACAATACTTTAAATTCGTTAATTCGGAGAAAAAGTTATTGTAAAAAAAAAATAGTTGTAAAGAATAAGAAATAGTTGTTGTAAAGTGACTATGGGTATTTGGAGAATATCCAGAGTCACTTTGCAATAGAATAATAGCTGAGAAAATGCTGAATGGGTATGTCGCAGTAGTGCCATTGACCCAGTCCCACCCACACACAACACACCTTCCTTAAAACTGTGCAAGGAACCAGTAAAAAGCCAAAAATATTTTTAGAGAATTGGTAAATAAGGAGATATCTTAACCCAGCGTTAAGCGTATAAACTATCTGTGTGCCAAATTTCATCTAAAACCGTTCAGTAGTTTTTGCGTGAAAGTGTAACAAACATTCATTAGTAGGACAAAATACACCCATACTTATGCCATAAAGCTCTCTCATAAAGCCTAGCACACTAACCCGGGATAATCGCGACAATGCGACTGCGCCGCTGCGACATAATATGCGTTACATTATGTCGCATCATTACGCTCGTGCGTTCATGTCGGCATGTGTAATAGCGTAATGACATGTATTCATATGCAGCGCGGTCCAATCGGCGCCGGCGCAGCCATCTGTTGCCACAGAGAGGTTAAAAAGAACATTGTTTTGGAGGAGGCTTTTGAAGAGTCAAAATTAAAATTAATTTGTGAAAATTATAGGCTGAATTTCATAGCTACGTATATTCTATCTAGCCCCCAAAACGCCTCCCCTTTAATTTTCCAACTGAGTAGAAGAAGCGAACAAATGAGCAAAGTATTACAATAGGACAAGAAGAACCAACCCAGGCTGTTTTAAGAACTGGGGATTAATCAATGCCGAAATTGTGTCCTATAACACCCAATAGGTATCTTTTAAACTGCCAAAAAGCAGATACCAGCAATCCTCTTTCTCTCTCTCCCTCCTTCTCTCTTCCTCTTTCTCTTTTTTAAGTAGTCTTCATATTTTGAGAATCAATATTGCGGGAAGATTACCCCTCTTGATTAGATCACACCACTACCGTCAGATTCAATACACATAACATTGTATTTAAACACCCGCGTTTTTTTTTTGTAGTTTAGCCTATGGTGTCCCACTGTTGGGCCAAGGGCTCCCCCAAGTCTTTCCATGTAGGTACTCCTTTCCCGCGCCACCTTGAACCAGCCCTCGCGGTACGCGCCCAGAAGCTGCAGTGTCGACATTCATAGCGGTCGCTTTACGACCGAATTAGGTCGCAAAGTCCCGGATTGACAGGTGTAATGTATGGAGTGACAGTTCTTTAGTTCTCGTAGAAAATGTACGGACGAACAAGAAACAAAAGTCAACTTAGAATTTATAGAAATATAATGTCCGTACACAGCACGATATAAATATAGACACAGAAGGAGTAAGACAGAAGAAACACAATAGATAGGACGAGATCACAAAACCACAATAATAATATTAATTCCAATTACTGAAGAAAAGTCTATAGGCGTCTGTCTCAACCATGACAAAAGGTTGACATCAGAGCAGCGCCACTAGTGGCGTATTTCTGAACCAGGTATCTGGTAGGAGTGAAACCTACAGGACTTTGCGACCGAATTCGGTGGTAAAGCAATCGCTATGAATGTCGAGACTGCAGCCCCAGGTCATCTCGCCACCGCTTTCTGGGCCGACCTCGGCGGCGCCGTCCATCTTCAGGCACCCATTTTGTGGAAACTTACTGGAAACAGCTAAGTATTTTTCTGATAATTTGATGTTAGCATTCACCTTTTAAAAAAACAGCCTATTACCGCACACTGCAGAGCAAAAGCCTCTTCTCATACTCGTTGGCACGAGCATTCATCACCACGCTTGCTCAAGACGGTTTGGTTATTCACTTTATAATCTCAGTCCGAGCAATAGCAAATTCTTCTATATAGGAATGAACCCAAGAATGGAATATACAAACATACCCTCACCTTCTTCCCTCGGTGTTAGGCATAAACTAAAGAACAACACCTGCTACCTGCTACGATCCATACATAATCCTTTAGCTTTGATTATGTTCATATGACGTCAGAAGGCCGATTCTCGTTATTTAAAACGATCAAAATCTAGTCGCAGTCTCATCTCAGCGACAAACAAATGTCAAAAACTGGTCAAAATGTAGGGAAATTAGATGTATTTTTTGACAGATTGAGACTGAGATCAGACTGCGAACGATCTTAAAATTACGAGAATTGCCCCTCTGGTCATACACGCACGTCGCGCGTCGGTTGCGCCTGACCTTTCTTAAGAACATGACCAATTGGGTCACTATAAATGTCCTTCTAGGGCGTCCCACTACTGGGCAAAAGTGTTCCCCATACTTCGCAAATTTTCCATATCTTGAGCCTACTCCGGCCAATCGGTCATCTGCCTTGTAAAATATTTTATTATATTCTTAAATCCCGTCGTTTCATTGGCTATGCGCTGCACACCGTTGATTAGCCCTGTAAGTGCAGACAATGTGTTAGCACCACTCAAATTGTGCACATCCTGTACATGGCGAGGCGCGAATTTTAATGGCAACGTTATTACTTTGTCATATTTTGTACTAGCTTCTGCCCGCGGCTTCGCCCGCGTGGATGTCGGAAATTATTCCACGGGAACGTGCCAACAGGATAAAATGTATGCAGTGCTTCTCCAGGATGCCATCTATCTCGCGGGCCCTTTGTGGCTAATTACAATAGAAAACCAATTGTGTCTCATTAGTGGTGATTAAGAGGGTACCTATATGATATCCTTACCTAAGTACCTACCTAATAAAAAAAAAACTCAATAACAGAAAATAAAATACCTACCTACCTAAATAAACCTATTTCTGATGATAACTAAACTCAATAAATAAGCAAAATCCATAATAACTAATATGTATACGAATGACTAATCCTACCTAACAGCATTATAAAATAACCTACGGTCACTACGTACACTATCAAATATACTACCTATACTTTAAAATTAAAATCTAAACCTACGACTTATAAAAATAAACCTAAATAACTCTAAAAACTAAAAGGAATAAAAAGGTCGGACTGAAAAGCACGGTTTAGAATTGCAAGTAGCAGTTAAAATAAGAACGAACGCTCGCCACTCGACACGTCCGTTCAAATCAAAGTTCAAAAAATGTCCTTATATACGGTAGCGATCCGTGGCAGCCGCGCGCCACACGTGTGCTGCGAACGGTGCAAGCCAAATTCAACCTTCAGCACTACATTTAGAGCATAACCTTAGTGAACTCCACTGCGGGTGACGTAACCTATGACAAACTTATTATTTGCGGTTGGCGCAGTAATCGGGTCTAGGGATCGAACCACAAAATTAAGTTTGTTTTTTATTGTATATACTTTTCCGGGATAAAAAGTACCCAGTGTGGTGCCCAGGATAATAATGAATAATTATACCAAGTTTCATCGTAATCGAACCGGTAGTTTTTGCGTGATGCCTGAACAAACAGACAGACAGACAGACAAAATTTTTTTTAATAACATTTTTGGGTTCGGTGTCGGTCTAGTAACACCCCCCGCCATTTATTTTTTTGATATCTTCAATGTACAGAATTTTCACTTCTACAGATTTATTATAAGTATAGATATAGATGATCGGTGCATAAGGACACCAGTCTTAGATGCCAAGGGGTATCTTGTTACCCAGTAACTGGGTTGTTGAGGTCAGATAGGCAGTCCATGTAAAATACCGATATTCAGTTGCATATTGTAAAACTGAGAGCCCACCCCAAAATAGTTGGGAAAAAAAAAGATGGCCGGCAGATGATGATGGTGCATATTGTTCGATCGAATTATTGTTATTCTTTAATTCTGGGCTAGCTGAGGACAAGCTTTTTTTAACTTGATCTCACGATTTTGAAAAACTATTATTTCTACATGCATAAGTTCTTGATCTACAACAACAAAGTTATCATCTAAGTTAAATTATCGAATGAATGTCTTTGGATCTTTGCACAAAAACGTTGTCATACCTACTCAGTTTGTTAATCCAATTCTAATAATTATTATAAACGCGAAAGTTTGTGAGGGTGGGTGGATGGATGTTTGTTACTCTTTCACGCAAAAACTATTTAACGGATTTGGATGAAATTTTGCACACAGGTAGTTTATAGATAGATCAGTTTAACCAGAATTAACACATAGAACTTTTTATCCCGATATTCCCACGGGATCGAGACTTATGTGGGTGAAACCGCGGGGCGTTGCTAGTAAACGTTGTCTTAGTATTAGCATAATAAGAAACTGTCTCATTGGAAAGCAAAAATCCTCTTCTCTTTTACATCGAAATACTATTTATTTATTTATTTTCCAATTTACAACATAAGGACATAGTTCATCCAATAGACAAAAAAACATGTGAAATTACTTGTTTGTAGGAACAAACGAATATCATAACGGTACCTGAAACACACAATAGAAGTTTTTAAAGAAAAAAATCCCGAGCAGAGCCGCGATCCCATATTAGCTAGTTCGTCATACATTTGACAGGAGTCCTGGGTTTCTTATGAACCCCAGACCCCATTAGTCATGCAACACACACTGTCTATTAGTTAACTAAGTGTTCATACTTCATACGGTGTCACAAAATTGACCATATCCTGTGCGCGGCGAACTGCGAATGTTAATATCAAAGCTTATATCAATATTGTTTATTACTTTGTATTGAACGGAACTAGGTCGCGCCATGTGTTCCTAATTGAATGATAAAATTCCCCTTCTTGCCTCTGTGTATCATGGTTTGCTTATAGAACCGCGAATATCTCTGCCATAGGTAAAGCGTTTAAATGTGTTTCAGTTACAGACCATTTACAGAATAATTTTGAATTGTCTAAGAGTCAGTCAGAAAGTTAGCTAGCCGTTGCAAATTGAGGTACCTTCCATTTAGGTATACCGTGGCAGGGACATCAACGCGCATCCTTACCATGAATTCACTAAGTACATGATCCTGAACCACGCTACGTTGAAATTATTCGTTGGTTAATAAAAAAATCTAGATCTAGAAAAATCATAATATGTGCTGAATTCATGGTTTCAGTCAGTACGTCGATCTATCTGCCACCCTGCCCCAGCAGTCTCAACATTCATAGCAATCGCTTTACGACCGAATTCGGTCGCAAAGTCCTGTCACTCCATACATTTCACCTGTCAATTCGGGACTTTGCGACCGAATTCGGTCGTAAAGCAGAGACTACTGGGGCTGGGCTGGGCAAGAAACTTCATCGTTTCTCTCCTTTTCAAGAATGATGTACCTAACAGAACTGACCGACACACGGCTACCTCGTCCAACAACCTTTAGGTAGTAGGTCTTGATGCTATGAAAAGTTTTTTGTCAACGGCAGTTTTACGAATGTTGATACTACAGTTGGCCCAAGGAGTATTTCAAAGATGAAGATATATGATACTTTGTGTATAATTTTCGCCAAAGATTTCTTATGGTTAATGAACTATGACCGACCTTCTCTCGACAACCAATCAATTGAGAGTGCTAGTGCTTCATTTTAATGGTTGCAACTTTCTGAATCTTCTTCAGAAGTACCGTACGTAGGTGTTCCGTAGGACTTGCAGCCTCCTAATATCGATCTAATGAAAATAATCTGTCCACCTTGAAATAATGACGGCATAATATTTATCTTTGTATCACAAACGTAATACACAGAACGGCGATAGGGGTTATCACCATAAGAATTTAGTGCAAAAACGATTGCGTCAGAAACAATTGTCTATGTGCTATAAAAAGGAGAGTTTCCTAGTTTTTTCCACAGTTTTGTAATAATGTGTAATAAGATGGCAGTGTACAGTTTTATAGTTGCGGCTTTGGTCGGGATTAACTTGTCCGTTGGTAAGATGATTCTTAAAAATCTCATTATAACGCTGACGTAGGCTGGCCATGTTTGTCGAGGGACCGATAGCCGGTGGAACAGATGAGTCCTCCAGCAAGCGTAGTGTGGGACGCCCCTAGCTAGATAGACCCACGACCTTAAGAAGGTGGCTGGGACAGACTGGATGCGGAAGGCGGAGGACAGGGTGTTGTGGCGCAGCTTGGGAGAGGCCTATGTCCAGCAGTGAACTATGGTAGGATAAGCTGATGGTTTTTTCTTAGCCTTATGTTCCGCTGCTTAGCAAAGGCTTCCGCTTTTTCCTTCCGAACCTCCCTGTCTTGTGTGATCTCTGGCCCTGCTAACCTTATCAGATGGTCACACCAGCTTCGCTGTGGTCTGCCTCGACGGCGATGTCCTCTGGCGTCCAGTGAGTGACGATCTATGTCCATCTCTCTTGGTGCATTTGCGCGACATGTCCGGCCCACTTCCACTTCAGCCTGAGTTGATAACGCGTCTTAATCTGAGAATGTGTTAGTCTCTCTTAGGATCAATCCATACCATCACAACAGTCATAGTCTTCAACCACGTAATGGTCTTAAACGATTGATCTTCACTAAATGATCTGAACTTGAAATCAAGTCCTTTGACTCTGAAAATAACTATCAAAAATCTTATTTATTATTTTTTTATCATCATCTGCCTAGCCTTTTCCCAACTATGTTGGGGTCGGCTTCCATTTATTATTTTTTTATATACCTACTTTATTGTACACACGGCTACACGTCAAGCTATACAAAACCAATTTGACTTGGCCTCACTTTGTATGATATTTTCTCACAATGAACGGTCAGCCAATACTGGTTTTGCATAGCTTGATGTGTAGCCGTGTGTACACCACAAAAATACATAACATAACAAATTCAACAAACACTACTAAATATACAATGGGCGGCATTATCTTTTCCCTTTCACGAATCGTAATTATAATAATATGAAAATGTTGATTATTTAATTTTGTGCAGTACTTTTTTCTGACCTTCGCAATAACTTAGACTTAGATTGACTGATTCTTCAAAAATCTCAATAAGTATTAGATCCTCCACAATAATGCAGTGCCTTTGCAATTTGCATAATATTTTAGGTAGACGCCAGCACATCAAGCTACTACAATCTGTCAAATTTCTTTCATAGATTTTCAACTTTATTCGCTAAAGCATTAAGGTTCAAGGTTGATTGGGAAAATTTGACAGTTTCGGGTAGCTTGACCTACTGGCGTCTGTACTACAATTAATAGGAATCTACTACGATTTGGAATCTGCAACTACCTTCGACAATTCAAAAGTGCCTGCAATTGGTGTTATTGTTATAAAAGCTTTGAGTTCAAGTTTTATCTTCAATCAAGTAATATAAACGGGCTCGGCTTTTCAAAAACCACGGCATGTAAAATAATTAAGTTTGACGATTCATTCTACGTTTCCATTCGCAGATGGCACTGCGATCTTAGAGAATAATCAACTAAACAAGGAATCGATTCCCCAAAATGATAAAAACAGTCAAACTGTTGAAGAAATGGTGTTAAAACTAAAAGATTTGATAACATCACCAGAAAACCCCGAGGTCGAGATTTTAGTCAATGGTCTGACTGGATATCAAATACCTGGCCAAATTAAAAAGGAACCTAGGAATGCTGAATGTAAGCTTAAAAATAAATATTCATTAAAAAAAAATTGGAGAACTCATGGTCTAAATGTGAATAGGCGTAAACATGATCAACCTGTAATGTTCCCACTGCTGGGACACAGACCTGCTGTAATCTACCACGCGGGCAGTGTGGATTGGTAGATGTCACGTGTCTTCGAATTTTTGATTCTAGTCTAGGACATGCCGGTTTCCTCACGATGTTTTCCTTCACCGTTTTAAGAACAGAGGTGATGAAATTATTTACACAAAGTAAAGTGCCTGTTCAATCTCTTGGTCCTATACACCTGTAAAATAATAAAAAACTTGAGAGGTGTCAAGGGACACCCGGATGGAACGAAGTTCCTTTCGATTAATTAGTGAAGGAATTGTAATAATTTTTTTTTTTTTTTTTAGTTATTATAGTATTTTTTTATTATTAACAAATAAAAAAACACACAAAAAAAACTGGCTTGCTTTCTATAAGAGAGAGAGAGACAGACAGAGAAACACGCGCCGCTCGGCTTACAAATAAAGCCAAAAGTGTCGTTACAACTTTTGGTCTTAATTTTTTCCGTCTAGCCCCCTTTCGCAACGCGCGATATGGAACTTCGTTCCAATAATAATAATGACTTTATTTCGGGTGGCATAGACCCATAGAAACCTTAACCTAGTACACATTACATAAACTTTTACAATTTGCCATGACTCGCCACACCTACACACGACATGACACACTGATTCTGAAAGGGACAGTCAAAACGTACTGCTATTGCGTTCAGAATGGCGTTGTTGCTACCCCGTATACGGGCTAGCAGGGAAGCTGCTTTTTTGCGCATGATGGCCTGGAAACCATCAGTGCGCGCTTCAGCAAACATAAGACCAAGAGATTTTTTTTCAAATAAAATACCATCATCTATATCTGCCCTTATCCTGGAACACTGTGCTAACACTCGGCGCTATTTTATACCAGCCATTTTTTTTTTTTTTTTTGTTGGAATTGTTTATTTTATTAAAACCCCAAAAAGCGCAAAACATGAAATGCCGTGAAAAGTGAAAATATTCGCCAAAATTTCTTTCGGGATTGGAGGGATAGTGGAAGTCTTATCCCAATTCATTTGGGGTCGGCGCAACATATCGCTTTCTTCCATACTTCTTTATTAGTCGTCATCTCGGTAGTCACCCCCTTTCTAACCATATCATCTTTCACACAGTCCATCCATCGTTTCTTTGGTCTTCCCCTGCTCTTATAGCGAATCCCACATTCGTTAAGTTAATACCACATCCTACATAATCTTTCCGGAAACCCAAAAAAAAAACTTACAAATAAAATCTAACTTCCTATCCTACTAATATTATAAAGAAAGAAAGAAAGAAAAGACATATATTTGGCACAAACTAAAAGACACACCATACACCAGATACATACATCAGATAAAACAAACAATAAAAATAAAAAGAAGATGAAAAGAAGATTAAATAAAAACTGTGAACTCCGATGTAACAAATTAGCAGGAATGTGTGCCTCACGACTGCGCCAAAAAGGCGCAGTTCAACAAAAAATGCCATATAAACGTGATAGTTTGTATGGATGGATAGATGTTTGTTACTCTTTTACGCAAAAACTACTGAACTGATTTGGATGAAATTTGGCACACAGTTGGTTCCAGGATTAACATATAGGATTTTGATCCCGATATTCCCACGGGATCGAAACTTAAGCGGATGAAACCGCGGGGCGCAGCTAGTACAATAATAATCTAATCTATTCATGTAGTTACTTACTTACGTTAACGTTACATAACTTAGTGATCATAAAAAATATTACGGAATTCTAAAAATGTATGAATTCAAGAATTTAAAAAGTTTTCCTGTCCTCTTTCACACAAACACACGTACCTAGGTAGATAAACTTACCGGTGCGCATGTTAATTAGTAGCTCTATTCAATTAAAAATGCATAATTAATAACAACTAAGTTCCTACCAACTCTCCGTATACAATCTCAATACAAACATCTGCAATGCACAAAACTTAACAACAGTAGTCCATGCATAGCCACTAAAAACCGATTCAGTGACCTTCAATTGTACTGACCTCAATTTCCGAGCCGTCTACGTCATTGTCATACAAAATTTAATAGTTAACTTTTATTTTCATCGCACTAAAGTTCAAAACCGTTTGAAGCCTTGTTATTGATTGCATCTAGTAAACGCAAAGTGAATTATCAACTACCTGTGACGTCAGAGTCTATTTTTAACTTTTCAGAGAGATTCGTTGGTAGTGATTGATAATTTCACGCTCGTTACTCATGTCAGGATGGCCGAGCGGTCTAAGGCGCTGCGTTCAGGTCGCAGTCCACTTCTGTGGGCGTGGGTTCGAATCCCACTTCTGACAAAAACTTTTTGGTTTTTTATTCTTCAAAATTTCTATTATTTTGATGTTTTGCAAATTTTATTAATTTTTTCTTCAATTTGTAAAACTTACCTCTTTTTTTCTTCCACTGTCTATATTAAAAATCCCAATTCTTCCACATCCAGTATCATCAGAACTCTTCGCCTCTTCAACACCTGAAGCTCGCGAGGATTGGGAGCGCATCGTAGGGGGGTTCAAAGCCCCCAATGGCTCCATCCCCTACCAGGTCTCCCTTCGCGTTTGGGGAACTTGGCACTTCTGCGGGGCGTCTCTCGTAACGCCAAGAGTTATACTCACTGCAGCTCATTGTGTTGACAGGTGAGAAAACAACGTCTTTTTTGATTTTTCCATACAACCTTAATATGTTTGCAAAGTGGAATATCTTGTAACACGCTTACTATTATATGCATACACTGTCTTGCTTTTCTCTGCTATGATATAATTAGCAGGCGCTATTTAATAATGTGATATCTAAATTAAAATTAAAGATTTAGACTGACCTTATACCAAGCCACGATACAGGCCGATCTTGTACTATCGACAAAATTGATTCACCGTAGAAAAGCTCAATATCATGTTTTATACACTTACGAGCTGTCCTAGCTTCGCACGGTTTATACTTTATCTAAACAGGTGAAACTAAATAAAAGCTTGTAAAAACGTCGAGTTATCATTATAATTTTCAATACAATACTCTATTACTAACTGTGGAGGCTTGTAAATAGCTTGTCGTCAATTACCTCACTACTACTTCTGTATTTGATAGCAGCTGTAAGCCACCCAAAGACAATAAAATAAATAAATAAATAATTGTATTGATATAATATGACTGAGATATAAACATCAACATTCTAAATCTTTATTTAGAGATATTTTTATTTTCGCTTTATTTTTATTTTTCTGTATGGTGTAGTTAAGATCTAAGCAGTTTTACGAAAAACAACTTTGTTTTATACTATTCACAGATTATTTTGGGAAAAGTCAGCACACTACTTATAGGCTACTCAAACAGCCATCAAATCATCCACTTCACTTGTTTTAAATCTCCTTATCTATAACGTTAGATTGCTATATCATGTTTATTTAAGTAAAACTTTCTGTTCTTCCGTGGGGTGCGGACCTGGTGATTTGTAATACAGGCATTTTACGCCTAACTCAGACACCAGCTCCTCACATTGCTAAAGAAAATAAAAACAAATATGTGAAACCTAGAATAAGCTTGTCATTGTGAGGAGAAATAAAAACTTATTATTATTACTTCTTTCCAGACTTAAACCACAATACTTCAAAGCGGTAGTAGGCACGAACCAGCTCCGAGCCGGCGGCACAGCATATGACATCCGAAAGGTAGTCATCCATGAGGATTACGATGACTATGTCATTCGGAACGATATCGCCATCCTCTTCACTGAAAAGGAGATAGACTTCGGAAGCAAAGTGGATGCTGTGGAGCTGAATGATGAGCCGGTGGAGAAGGGAGAGGAGCTGGTGCTGACTGGGTGGGGGACCACGTCGGTGAGTTAGTTTTGAACCCTTTTAGGAATAGGTAAAGCTTCTGGAATAATTATTTTGTAATATTAGCTATTAATTTTGTTTTTCATTAGTTATTCATTTCTTGTACGAATTTAATTATACAAGTTGGGTTATTACATTTTGAATTTAATACAATAAAATGAATGTGCCAATTCGTGGGAGTCACCTATAGAAAAAATAATATTATTTAAAAGTGACGATTCGCCCGTTTTGGGCGACTAAATTCGTGCGAATTGAGTCATACTAATAAGCCTACAAGTTTTTACTTTCGATGATTATATTGTTCGTTATTACGGTATACCTGAAGCCCAATTCCTGTACTTAATTAAAAACATTCAAAATCTAGTCGCAACGCAATCTCATCTCAGCGCCAATCAATGTCAAAAACATGTCAAAAATGTATTAGAGATAAATGTATTGATATTAGAGGTATTTTTGACAGATTGAGACCGAGATCAGAAGGCCAATTCTCGTAATTTAAAATGTTCCAAATCTAGCTCGGCGACAAACAAATGTCAAAAACTTGTCAAAATGTAGGGAAATTAGAGGCATTTATGACAGATTGAGACTGAAATCAGACTGTGAACGTTCTTAAAATTACGAGATTTGCCCCTCAGACTGTGAACGTTCTTAAAATTACGAGAATTGACCCTTTGATCACAACTGAGTCTGGAAAATCGTATCTATTCGTCAAACACGCATGTATGTGGTAGGTTGCTATTATTGCTCTAGCTAGTCAATCTGACCCCTTGTTGGTTTTAAATACCAGAAAAATGAACTAACCACATTGAGAACACGTAGAGAGATGACAAATGATTTTCGGGATGAACCAATAATATAAGGACTATAAAAAAGGTTCAATCAAAATTAGTGCCTGTAAAATATTGAATAGCAACCAGTCACTATCACACATCTTTCCACCCTCCTGACTGAGATCGCTTTGCCTACCTACAGTACCCAGGCCGCCTTCCCAACGACCTGATGCAGCTGGAACTGAGGTCCATCACCTATGAAGAGTGCAAGGAAGCACACAAGAGTGTCAATGCCGTGTTCGAGACCCAGATATGTGCGATGACAAAGGCTGGAGAAGGAGCTTGTCATGTAAGGAACTTTACGACTATTCCTATATTAATTTTACCCAGCAGTGTAATAATACAGGCTGACTGCTGTCAGTTACCGTACAGTCACGAGCAAAAGTATGTATACACTCGGCTTTATTCAAAAGGGATTTACTCCTTTGTTTTTGAACGAAATATTGTGCTGTTACGAACATAGCATTTTCGAACCCATAGGTTTATGTAATGTGTCGTATTTCAACGTTGCATTCGTTATTTCACGAATAAAACGCATTTGAAAGTTGCCAAGTGTTGACATATTGGTGCTCGTGACTGTACCTAGCTTCTCCCTTGTGGGGTTTTCCCAGTCTAAGGCTGGTTTGTCTCTACCCTACTTCTACCTTCGTGAGCTTTGACAAAATAAGACCTGTGCAGTAGCTATGATCAATTGAATCAAAATACTGAGGATCTGAATAAGTTCAACAAAATGAGGCTTTCCTCTTCTTCACAGTACCATCCACGTACCAGCTAAGCAATTCTGTAAAAATGGTACCGTGAAAACTTGTCTGAAGTGAGCTGCCAATAGTGTCAATTCCTAGCATAAGTTGGAATGACAGCCGAGCGATTCTGTAATACTACTACACCGTGAAACTAAGGTGAAGTGAGCGGCCACTACTTAGTGTCAATCCCTATCCTCCAGGTTGAATGACATCCAATAGTGTCACTCCCTGACATCAGCCGATCGATTCTGTAAAATTCTCACCGTGAAAAGTTAGGTGAAGTGAGCTTAGAGTAAGCTGTCAATAGTGTCAATCCCTAGCATTAGTTGGAATGACAGCTCACTCCACGCTCACTTCACCTAAGTTTTCACGGTGAGATGGTTACAGAATCGCACTGCTCACTTCACCTATGTTTTCACGGTGAGATTTTTACAGAATAGCACCGCTGAACTGGAATGGAGTTTAGTATTCAGAATTGCGCGAATGGTAATAAAAATCGTCGATGAGAGAAGTAAAGTGTTTCTGATATTCCAGGGAGACTCAGGTGGTCCATTGGTGCGAGAAGGTCGTCAGATCGGCATCGTGTCGTGGGGCATACCCTGTGCTCGAGGCAAGCCTGATGTCTACACAAAGGTAACACATTCAACTAACTTATGCTCGGTTCCTATAAACAAAAACGAATCGTTTTGCTTACCAATGGTAGAATTTATTGTTGCCAAACTGGGCATTTATATAGATCCTTGAGCTAATTTTACCTGTGATAGCTACTTTCATATGGGAGGATCTACTATGCAAAGCTATGAGGTTTTTGTTTCATTATTGGTAAAGATACAAATCTTAATTTAAACCAATAACGGTCGATTAATTATAGGAATCGGCCATTAGTAGATTATGATACGAGATTACGAACGGTCTCAAAGTGGAGTGCATACTTACACCTAATTCTGGCCTTATAATTAAACTGGTGAAATTGCTAGCGTTTCAAAGATTGTGTCTTCTATTCTATAGAAAACCCGAAACTCACAAAGGATTATATTATTTCCAAGGATTTTCAACCAAACTAAGTATAGTCTTCAGTCAAATGTCCATGATTTAGTGCAAGAATAGTTCAAAATTTCTACTACTTACTTAAAATTTGCCGTTTTTAATTGCATACTGTGGTATAGGTACCATGGTACGGAATGAAAAACATCATTTTTTATCGCCTCTAACTCACAAAGTATACGTGGAAGCGAGAGGCAAACGCCAATTGAGACTTCCATTTCTATCCCCATTTACAACGTATTTTGTCTCCCCAGGTGGAAGCCTTCATGCGATGGATAGAAAAGACCCTGTATGATGATGATGAAGACCACGTCAAGTACATCCACCATCACAAGCACCAACGAAGGACTAATAGACATTGAGCTGAAGTACTTGTGTAATGTTATTGTATGTACAGAATATTATAGAGATGCAAATAATAATGGGAACTATTGCGACAGATTTTTATGTTTTTCGTAATGTATGGGTACGCATTTACGTTTTAAAACGAGCTGTCGTTTTGTTTTGGTACGTCTGTGTTGATTTAGGTCTAAATCGTGGGATAAGACTTTTTCGTGTATTTTCTGTTTACCACGAGATATTTAGAACATTTGAGTATGCGCATCTTGTAAAACTCGCTATCAAAAACATTAGTTCCACAGACGCTCACGTTGTTGTCAGCGCCAAAATGGCGAAAATCAAATGTCTTCATTTCGTCATCGATAGTATGAAGTCCAGCATATTTGTTTATTTTAAGGTCAGTGAGCTCAGCACATACCGAAAAACAAAAGAATGTTTCAAAGAGTTTTACAAAGTTGGAAAGCGTAAATAAAACACAAACGTTTTCTATAGAAAATCTGCTATATTTAAAGCATCCATAAATCTAATATCACAGCAGTCTGTCGCGACTGTCCTTTCTTTAAAATATGTTTAATTATCATTATTATTAAATACACAATACAACATTTTAAAATAATTATCAAAATATACCATTTATCTCCTTAATTACTAATTCACCATAATTAGCAATAATAAAAAATATACACAAATTAGAACAGCACTCTAATTACGCAATTAGGATGCTGGACACACTATCAATCACAATCTAAATAATTTTGAAGGATATTGCTAATCCATTGCTGCACATGTTCGAAAAATTTGTCTGCTCAACAACGTAAATAACGCAATGAATGTTGTTGAATTGTCAAAATGGAAGCCATTGCTACCGTTCGTGTGTTACGCAATTACCCCGCAGACCCGTCTTACCAAAGGGTATCGAGTTCCCCAGCAACTGGGTTGTAGAGGTCAGATAGGCAGTCGCTCCATGTTAAATTCAGCTATCTGGTAAGACTGGAAGCCGACCCCAACATACTGGGGAAAAGGCTAAGCAGAAGAGAAAAACTAAATATTGATGAAATAGTAACAGACTTTTCTCTCACTACAGTCGACGACAATATAGTTTTAAAATACTAATAGTATACACAAATAGTTCACAAAACTTATTCTTGAAAGGACAATGATCATTCCGTACTAATTAAAAATTATAAAAAAAATATTGTGAACATTTAAGTAGAAAGTTACTCCTAAAATGTTCATTATCCTTTTTGTTTAAAATGCATTTCTGCAGGATCCTACACGACCCACACATATGACCCTTTACTTAGATCCCACAAAAAAGTCACATAGGTACAGACGCCAGTACATCAAGCTAACATCAAGAAACTGTCGTCAAATTTTCACAATCCTCCTTGAACCTAATGCTCTAACTATAAAGTTGAAAATCTATTAAAGAAATTTGACAGATTTTAGTAGCTTGATGTGCTGGTGTCTTTACTTCATTTGTTTCTATTTCGCATTGAATAGACATGACATATGAAATTATTTTCATGGTTTTCAGCCAAGGTTTTAAGGGATCATTTTTTATTTGTAACGGGTGTAAAAAGATGCTTAACGAAGCCGTAAGTCATTTGTACTCCTCGTCATTCTAATATTTTTTTTGTACTGGACCATACCTGGGAACCGTCTGGTTACGCAGATATTGAAGGTCAAGGTTCCAACTTTTACTGACGTTTACGAAAACAAGTTTTTAATGGTTGTTTGGTTGTTTTAAATCACAACTTTAAATACCCATGTACAGACGCCAGCAGGTCTAGCTACCCGAAATTGTCAAATTTTCCCAATCAAAATTGTAGTTGAAAATCTATTAAAGAAATTTGACAGATTTTAGTAGCTTGATATGCTGGCGTCTGTACCGTTGCATCCACCCATAAGCACAATGTCTTGCGTCCTTTACGTTGCGTACAGTAAAATTTTCACAACAAAAAGTCGTTTCCCAGCAATTATTTTTGTGCAATGTTACGTAGTTTGATGTACTGAATGCGTAGTTGACGGCTACGTGATGGGTCTTTTTTACACCCTGTATACCAGCAGTACACATAAAAATAGTTCTGAGTTCACACTGACAGAACACAGACATTTTTACAGTCTTATCACTCACTAAGAAAATTTGTAACCACTTTTTATAACAAACCCACATAAAATATTTCAATAATAAGGAGCAAATTTCATTATTACATAAAAATACCTTTGTCCAAAAGGTACTTAAAAAACTATTAAAATCAAACTCCTTAAACTTACTTTCTACACAGGCTTAAAATGAGTTTTTAAATTCATCAAAAATTTGGAGCACAATTTTCAGACTTCAGAATTTCTTACAGCATTTCCAAAATATAAATGGACACAACTACAATTAATATTCTTAAACGAATCCATACATAATCGAAGAATTCTTGAACATCTTCATTGAAAATATAATCGTAGATTTCATTTTCTGCGCCTTGCGTGCTATTTTTCTCACCAAAAACATAACTATTTTCCAATTTGTTAGTAGCATCTTTACCAAAGATACCAAAGTTCATAACATTTTCAGCATCAACAATTTCTAATGTCACCTGATGAGGAATTCCGTTGACTTTTGTTTCGAATTTGAAATTTTCAGTTGGCAGCACTGTCGCTGATTGGATCATGGGGTACTGGGAGTTTTGTTTCGTGAAGTTGGCAGTAATGGAAATGCTTTCGAAGAGAATGTTTGATTTTTCAGATCTGAAACAATGTTAATTATTTATTAATCGATTATAATTCCAACACTAACTATGCAATTGTAGAAAGGGTCCGCTCCACCGGCCATCGGTTAGTCGACAAACATGGCCGGCCCACTGCCACTTCAGCTTGCTTACTCTACAAGCTATAACCGACGTTCTTAGACCTCAAAAGGGTGGCTGGGACAGACTGGGGGTCTACTCCGAAGTAGTATCGGCCGAATGTTCGGCCGTTTCCTGCTACGAAATTACTATTTGGTTCGGTCGATTCCGATCCTACACTCCTACACTCTTTCGAATATTGACTATGGTCCCGACCCAGCTGAGCCGATGCGAAGTTTTTTCGCATTTTTTCAATAATATTCGGTTCGGCCATGTGTCGGTCCGATCCGAACATTCGCACTTTGCACTTCTGAGTAGGCCCCCTGGACGCGGAAGGAGGACAGGGTGTTATGTCCAGCAGTGGACTGCAATAGGCTGAGTTGATAGTAATGCTAAAATGAATCCAACCTATTCGGTAAGGCTTTTTGACTTACCCTGATATAAGGCAGATCTGAGTACCAATATTGTGGTAAGCACTGAAGGGACGGATACCGTTGAATGCTGCTAAACTGTAGCTCGCTTCAGGCTTAGCAACTGAAAAGAAGAAGAAGAGATATTAAAAACAATTTTAACACATAAACATCACAACTGCAGTGCGATTCTGTAAACATCTCATCGTGAAAACTTAGGTGAAGTGAGCGTGGAGTGAGCTGTCATTCCAACGAATGCTAGGGATTGACACTATTGACAGCTCACTCTAAGCTCACTTCACTTAACTTTTCACGGTGAGATTTTTACAGAATTGATCGGCTGTAATTCCCGAAGGGTTGAGCAGAGTTGTACTCATTGTACAGACGGCAACAGGTCAAGCTACCCTAAACTGTCAAATTTTCCCAATCAACCTTGAACCTTAATGCTTTAGCGATAAAGTTGTAAATCTATTAAAGAAATTTGACAGATTGTAGTAGCTTGATGTGCTGGCGTCTGTACATCCACATTTCACCAGGTTTAAGTCCCATGTGATAGATGGTGACCCTATTGCCATCAGACGCCCAATCCAGACCCAGGGCTGCTGCTGTGTAATTTCTGATGGATGAAGAAATTCAATAACACTTCGCCCGACGACGAAGGCCATGAGGTCTTGGCTTCGACTGCCAGGTCGGGTCATCATCTGCCTAGCCTTTTCCCAACAATGTTGGGGTCGGCTTCCAGTCTAACCGGATGCAGCTGAATACCAGTATTTTACATGGAGCGACTGCCTATCTGACCTCCACAACCCAGTTACTGGGTAATACGATACCCCTTGGTAAGACTGGTTGTCAGACTTTTGGGCTTCTGACTACCCGTAACGACTGTCAAAGATCCACGAATGACAGCCGGGACCAACGGCTTAACGTGCTTTCCGAGGCACGGAGGGGTCTCGGTAGGTATGTAAAGATGGCCACCATCCTCAGACCAACCGCGGCAAGCGTAGGTTAACCTGACCGATTTATTTAGCACGGCTCCCCCTCAGATCGGGTAGTTTTATTTATTTTAAAAAGTGTGTCACTATTATCGAGATGGAATTTCCAATCTCCAAGTGAAGTGACATGACAATGACCATCAATAGTCTTGTTTCAATAACAATTCATTATTATCAATTGATATCAGCAGCATGTGCCACCCACAGCTTCTTTGGAGACCACAGACGTTCATTGCTCCCAAAATAATATAATCATCATCGTGATTGACAGACAGACCCTCGACCGCAATTTGTTCAACATGTTTACCAATGGGATACTTGCATAACACACTTACAATACATCCGTGTTTCATTTTGACAGTTCAACAATGTTCATTGCGTCATTCACGTTGTTGAGCAGAGGAACTTTTCAAACTTATGAAGCAATGGATTAGGAATTTCTTACAAAATCATTCGCATTATGAAGTGTGTATGAATATACCGGCTGACTTTTTTAAGGTCTGGACAAAAACAGTTTATAAAAGATGAACGAAGTATAAACCTATGTAATATAATAATAATATCCCTGGACATTTCACACAGCGCCATCTAGTCCCAAGCTAAGCAACCTAATGCTTGTGTTATGGTAACAAGATGGCTGATAAACTACTTATATACATTTTTTTTTTTTGTAAATACATACATAATTATTATAGATAGAAAAACACCCAGACTCGGAACAAATACATGTAGGAATTACAAATATTTTTTTCTGTGCGGGAATTGAACCCGCGACACGCAGTGCAACAGTCCGATCGCTCAGCCACTGCGCTAACCGTGTTGTCAAATATGTCCCAGTATTTATAAAAATACACCCTTCCCTTTGCGCGGAAATTATCAAGGAAGTCGTAGCGACATTCAAACCTTTGATTGAAGCTATCGGCTGACCTCGGCGGCAATCAAAGGGTTAAAAGTATAAAAAGGTGGTTTATTTTATTTTTGTGAAAAAAAAAGTTTTTTTTTCTGTGCCATAGGCTTCTACTCCGTTCACCTTTTATACCCTGTTTTTTTCTAGACTGTAAAAAACTCAGCCGGTATATACATAATTCGACGGTTGAAAGGCTAATTGCTCTAAGCGACATTTAAAAAAAAAATAGAACCTGACTCAAACGACGGAGAAAAATTTGCTGATTCCAAATATGTATAATTATAACTCATTGTTGCAAAAAAATGTCGCTTAGACCAATTAGCCTTTCAACCGTCGCGTCGAATATAGTTTTTGTTCCTACTAATAGCGTAAATAAGGGTATTCGTAGAAGTCTTTACAAAAACTATAGTTCTTATTATTCTCCACATAAAATTTAAAAAAAAAAAAGGACGAAAAAATAGGATAGGACTTTACCTGGAGAACCAGTCTTGATATAAAAATCACAGCAAAAGCTCCTATGGCAGACAGTCTCCTTGTAACCCTTGGAGCTGGCTTCAAGATCCAGCTGCTTAATGACATACTGACTCAAGTCTTCTCCAGGGAAGCTTAGGGTCGACGGTACCATAGGTGCATCTGAAATTAAAAAATTACTTTGAATATTGGAAGAGCAGCTAAGCATAAATAATTGACTAGATCTACGTTCGCGATAACTTTTTAAATAATGCTAGTCACTCTGAAATCAACTTAATTACTACTAGAATAAAGTTGATATTTGTTTAACTTGAAATAACATCAATTGGAAATGTAAATTTGAATAGCCCTAGGACCTTATGTATGTATGTTTACAGTGAAATGGTGATTGCCAGTAGGTTCTATGTTATGGGTTTGATTCCCGGACTTAGTCCTTCAAGTGGACCATTGTGCGTGCGTGTGCCAGTAGATTCTATTAAATGACCATAGAAAAAAAAATCTCACAATCTTCAACGATTGAAATCTCAACATGCAAGAATAAATAAGTATAAAATTGCTAAATTGACTACGATTTTTCAGAAAAGTAAAAATAAAAGCGGACAATTGCGAGTCGGACTCGCACACGAAGGGTTCTGTACCACCGTATAATATTATTTTAACACATCATAACTAAACACTTTTCTTGTATAAAGTAAATTAAAGGGTTTAATTTTATTTTTATTGTAGTGTTGTTATAGTAGCCGTAGCTCTATGAAAATTCCAAGTGTCTACCTATTCCATCTTACCATATCCATACCTATACGACGGCACGGTTGGCGCAGTGGTTAAGCGATTGACTGCTGCGCTGCGTGTTGCGGGTTCGATTCCCGCACGGAACAAATATTTGTATGACCTACATGTATTTGTTCCGAGTCTGGGTGTTTTTCTATCTATAATATGTATGTATTTACAAAAAAAAAATGTATATAAGTAGTTTATCAGCCATCTTGTTACCATAACACCAGCATTAGGTTGCTTAGCTTGGGACTAGATGGCGCTGTGTGAAATGTCCAGGGATATTATTATTATATACCATATCCACAACAACAATTCTGATGAGAAATAAATAAATAAATTATATATTAAGTTATGTATTATATTATCGAAAGATCCCAGAGCCCTGTGACAGACGGACGGACAGCGGAGTCTTAGAATGGTTCTGCACTGCATCCGATCCGAATCCGAGAAATGACGGTCCGAAATAGCCATAGTAGTATTTGTAAGAGGGGTTGCGCACTATATGCGAAATTGGTCCGTCTGAATTTCGAACATTCCTAATTCGGATTGAACTCAGATCTTGAATTCGGATTCGGATCGGATTTAGTGCGAAACCGCTCTTAGGCTGGCACCCTTTGGTACGGAACCCTAAAAAATGACATAAAATTACAAAGCATTTATTTGTAAAGCAACGACCGACGTCATATTTCCTATGATCGTTATCGAACATCATACGATGCTCATGCGACGCGGCAGACGATAAACTTAGGAAAACATGTTTGTAATCAAATGTATGAAAATACGCCTTGACATCCTCAGATTAGGATTAGTAGTAGTCATTTCAGTGATTTGGAAATGTCTTGTTTACTTACGTCATAATTATATTTTCCAGTTCTTTTTGTAGACTTCGCCCTAAAAGTCGCCAAGGTTTTCTCCACAGAGATTCTCAAGTAGCCTAAAAATCGCCAAGATTTTCTCCTCAGAGATTCTCAAGAAGCTAAAAAATCGCCAACGTTTCCTGCTTAGAGATTCTCCTGTAGTAGCATAAAAATAGCCAAGATTTTCTCCACAGAGATTCTCAAGTAGCCTAAAAATCGCCAAGGTTTTCTGCTAGATTCTCCTGTAGTTAAAAAATCGCCAAGATTTTCTCCGCAGAGATTTTGGGGCAATTGTTTAATAAGTAATGACATTGTTGCATGATTCGTATGATTTTTTGCGTGGATGTGACGCATGTTTCAACCATTTCTCATTGTTTTTTTTTGTGTTTTATATTTTTTACCACAAATAAACATTATTTTCTTTCTTTCTTTCTAAATGTAAATAATGCACAAATCAATATTTATATATAAATAAAACAAAACCGGGTTATTTACACCATTTATAATTCAGTACGAAGTTCGCCGGGAATCTTCGTACTTTGAGCGGACGATATTACCTATTGGCACAAACCAAGGGAGCATTATGTATCAACACATTCATTTATACCCGATCCAACAATTATTATGGTAATGATCGGTCAATAGGTAAAAAGAACAATCAACTAGGTGGCGCTGTGATCAAGCGACCAGTCTGGAAGTACCTACATTTATTACAAGCACGAATTTGGTTGACAAAAAGAATGGATAATAATCAACCTATAATGTTCCCACTGCTGGGACACAGGCCTCCTCTCTGTGAGAGGGAGTGGTCCGTAATCCACCACGCAGGCCCAGTGCGGGTTGGTAGATGTCACATGTCTTCGAATTGTTGGTTCTAGGACTTGCTGTTTCCTCACGATGTGATGAAAAGAATGATAATATCCTAAAGCACTGGAAAAAACTTGAGAGTTGTCAAGGGACACCCGGATGGAACGAAGTTCAAAGAGAGAGAGAGAGACAGACAGAGAAACACGCGCACGCCGCACGGCTTACAACTATAGCAAAAAGTGTTGTTCCAACTTTTGGTCTTAATTTTTTCCGTCTAGCCCCCTTTCGCAACGCGCGATAAGGGACTTCGTTCCAAAAACAGCCTATAATGCCAAAATCTTACCATTTCCGCCTTTCTTGTGCAGCTCAGCGACTGCCAGTTTTCCAGCTCCAGTCTTCAAGCCAGCTTTTCCAGAATATATTCCAGAAGTGGAGACCAGGTTAGCGTTAGTGACGTAGGACCAGGATGACGTGAACTGGGCAGCTGTAACAAAAACATATTAGCTTATAATCTCTGCAATACCTTCATCAAACTTAACTGCCCCATAGGTCTCGTGGCTCCAAGAGCGACTGCTGAGCGGTCCTGGGTTTGAGTCCCAGGTCGGGCACGTGTCGCCGTTGGTCCTGCGCCTGATCTCTCTCCGGTCGTGACGGATTGCCGTCACATCGGGCTATGAGAGTAAAGGAACAGAGAGTGCACCTGTGTTCACGCACACACTTGTGCACTATAATATCTCCAGCGCACCTGGTTAATCTCTGTTGAGATTGGCTTATACTAGACACTATATTTTTTTTTAACCTTTTGGTGATTTGTGTCTGGCAATAAGCTAGCCTCCAATTACATGGGACTTGAAACATAACTGAAGGCCAATTCTCGTAATTTAAAACATTCGAAATCTAGTCGCAGTCTCATCTCAGCAACAAACAAATTTCAAAAACTTGTCAAAATGTAGTGAAATTCGAAGTATTTTTTGACAGATTGAGACTGAGATCAGCCTGTGAACGTTAGTAAAATTACGGGAATTACCCCTCTGGTGTAATGTGGGCGTACTATGTGTACCAGTCCTCTGCCTAACCATTATAGGCGTGATGTTATGTTTTAAGTAAAAATTTCACCCATATTCTAAAACTTACCATTCAAGAAAGGCACCTCAGACTGCCAGTCTCCCGTCATGACGAAGTTCTTTACACCCTTCAAATGCTCTTCATCATACAGAACTACATCCTCCTCCATAAGGACTCCGAAGGTTACTCCAAAGTCTGTGGTAAACGTCACCAGGTCGGAGTCTGATGTCGTGCAGTTGGCAACTCCGTTTTGAGATTTTCTGGAACTAAATATTTGAAGATGGTATTAGATACATAGATTGAGAATAAAGAAACGTTTTATGGACTGTATAAAATATGATATGGCTCGAAAGGGGGTGACCACCGAGATGATAGAAGTATGGAAGAAAAAGACATGTTGTACCGACCTCAAATAAAGAGGAAGGAGAGAGAGAATGGTGATTATTAGATAGATAGGGAGATAGAATAATACAGGGAATAAGATAGGACAAAACTAACAACCAACAATGGTTTTGTAAAGGAGCTTTGTTAAAATTTTGGTTCAGGTACAATAAAGCATTATATCTACAGGATGGCGGAACATCGACATGGATTCAGTACATGATTCTGAACATCCCTTCCTTTAAAATTTTTCGTCGGTAATTTAAAAAAAAATGCTGTTCCATACATTTTAACCGCGTAGGTATATTGCTCTTTTCTATAAAAAAGCAGATTTCTTTTTTGATAACCGACGAAAAATTTCTACCCTAGCGTAGAAATTTTTCGTCTGTTATCAAAAAAGTCTAGAATCAAGTACTGAATCCATGGTTACACTTTGCGCGTTTAATGCGTAAACGCGTATAACCAACATCGTAAGTCGCGATCATTACCACTGGGCCACCCACAGATATCGAGAGCCAGGGCCACTGCTGATCCTAAACTAGTCTTACCAAAGCGCTTTTAAAAAACCATTGGTTGGTAATTTTGGCTGTAAGAAACCAAGAAAATATTGTTTTTAAATTTTTGTATTCAAAAACGATGTCAGAGTAGATAAACACTTAATTATAACATGGAAAAGTTTAAGAGATAAATATAATTAGGGTTGTCTGATTACCATGAGGCATCATTATCTGCATTCCAAGTCATTACTTAGTGCTAATTAGGATCACAATGGTAAACGTGTTTTTTTATTATTGCTAATTAACATGTAACTTATGAAAAGCGCTTTACTTTGTGTGAATAATTTCATCACCACTGTTCTCAAAATGGTGAAGGAAAACATCGTGAGGAAACCGGCATGTCCTAGAACCAATAAATCAATAAAAATTTCGCAGGCATGTGAGAGTAATGTACCCAGGATTTTGTAATAATATCTTGATTTAAAAGAGTGTCCTTGGAGTTTCTTGCCCGTTCTTCGCCAAAGAGATCTACGTTTTGGAATGGGTAACTAGCTTCACTTTCTGACCAACTGACCGACTATTTAAAATGTTGACAAACCAAAAGTTCCTGAAATAGTTTAATTGAAATAAATGATTTGAGTTTCAGAGTTTGAGTTTGAGATCTACCAACCCGCACTGGGCCCGCGTGGCACTCCCTCTCACAGAGAGGAGGCCTGAGTCCCAGCAGTGGGAACATTAAAGGCTGATTATGCTAACCTGTCTTTACTACAATGTGAGTGTACTGTGTACTACCTCTGCATAATGCTATGTGTATACACGTGAACGGGTCGGCATGAATCGGCACAGCCGAATATCGAAAAAAAAAATCAAATGAATATCAATTATGAATGTGATTATCAACATCGAATATGTTTCAGTAACTGTATTCGCGACTGCATGTAAACAAATATGAGTTTATGGAATAAGAACTTTAAATATTACACAATAAAGTTCAGTTTACGCTACAACGTCAAACATTTTTAAAACTTTTTCAATAGTGCTAGTCACTAAAATAAACGTAATTACTATTATACTAAAGTTATACTGGTTTAACTTGAAATAACATCAATTTGAAACAAGCAATATGTATATGATCCGGAAAAAGCCGCGCGGCTTAGACCCAATTGTGCCGGGAATGGAAATCCGAACATGATTCAACGCGGGTAGATGCCGAATATGTGTAGTTCCTTCGGGTCGGCTTTGTGGTGAAACAAATACAGCCGAATCAAACTTTTTTTTTTTTATTTATTTATCATTAATAAAAAAAAATACAGGATTATTCTCAAAAAATAGCAACCAAAAACCACTAAGGTTTAAACTTGTGCTATCACGAGTCTATCTCAAAGTCAAACTATACAATGAAACATTTTATAAGTATGCGTCATTGTCCATACAATTAACGTGCCGACCCGCGGGTTAGTTGCGTAACACAATATAATAACAGTGGCAATGGCTTTCATTTTGACAGTTCAACAACATTCATTGCGTTATTTACGTTGTTGAGCACACAAATTATTCGCACATATGAAGCAATGAATTAGCAATATCCTTCAATATGATTCAGATTATCATTGATAGTGTGTTACGCAATTAGGGTTCCGAACAACGGCAGCACCCACAAATGATATTTGTAAAAGCTACTATATCTAGCCTCACGACTTCTTACCGTGGAGGTAGGCAGAAACTACAGAACGCCATCTGCTAAGATCCTTACATACTCCTTTTGCCTCGTTTACGTTCATACATCTGCTCATACACGTACGCCGGTTGCAAGCACTACGTAAATACTTACACGGCAACAATAGCACCTTTCCTATCAAACACCAGGTTGCTCCTCACTACCTCATGTCCCAGCTGGCACATTGCCTTCTCATACAAATGCACCACCACATACAAGCCTGCCTGTCTAGACGCCTTCGATACTACGCTTATGACCTGAAACAAAAGAATTACAATGTTTAACAAACCGTTTATTATGTCGTATAGGAATATTGTATTTCACACTGTCACTTTTGAATTATCAAGAAGCTGTACCTGCAGTTAGTCAGAAAGTTAAAGCTAGTTGCCCATTTCAAAACGTAGATCTATTACGGAGAAGAACGAGCAAGAAACTCCAAGGACTCTCTTTGTACATTATTATATATACTACGCTTTGGAATGGGCAACTAGCTTCATGTTTCTGACTGACAAGGGCGGATCCAAGATTTATTTCTGAGGAGCCACATGGGTCAGACAGTCAAGAAGTGTCTCCCACATCTATTATTGCACTATGATGTTTTTAGGAGTCATTATTTTTCAATGACATTTAAGAATAACTACTAAAAAAAAATCGCGTGCGGTCGGCGGACTACGCAATATTCGCACGCTCACACACACTCGTATAAAATAGAAAGAGATAGAGAGAGTGAATTTAATACGTGTTTTTAATACAGAGCCACTCAGTATAACTTTATAGAAGCTCTCGAGTTGTCGCCATTTTGGATTTTCACCCTCAAAAACCATGCAAACAACAACCGAGAAATTTAACAATTTCTTACGATTTTTGCAATTGGCAGGTCAGAAACAAGGTTGTTTGTTGAACCAAATATGATTTACGACCGTAACAAGTATCAGCTATACAAAATTTCTTGCTGTGGTCAACAGATAACCTAATCATCCAGATTTGTACTGGAACTAACTACCCAGAGCCCGATAGTCGCACTGAGTCAACCCTGAAATACACCTGCTATAGCTTTCATAATAGCATGCAAGTAGGTGCATGTCTAATACATTGTCTATGCCATTAATCATAAAGTTGTTATGGGAAAATGCAACCTATTTACAGGCCAATTTGTAAGCTATTTATTGGCACGTGGTATGGGCATGTGATGAGGAGGGAAGAACAGCATGTGACTAAAAAAGTGATGAATATAAATGTTGATGGATGACGAGGGAGTGGAAGATCAAAGAAAAGATAGATGGAATGTGTGAGGAATGGCATGAAAGAGAAGTGAGTGAATGATAGCGTGACGGTTGATAGAGGAGAATAGAAGAAGTGTGATTCGCCGCTCTAAAGCTTGAGGAAGTGATGATGATGACCTCACGCTGGACTAGCTGCTCGAAGGCTGCGCTAATGTCCATGTTCAGAGTCACCAGTATACCTAGGGGTATGAGGAACAGGGTGTAAAGTTCACTCATCGTCTATAGAAAAGGCAGAATCCTCCGACCAGACGGTTGTCGTATCTGGTGGGCTACTGCCCGACGACTGATGACGGAACGTTGTATAAGTAGGTATATGCTAGTCGCGCGGTAAACTCTGCTTGCGCGATGCAGGATTTTGTGTGACATCATGTGATGCGTAGTTCGCATGTGGCGATGTAGATGCCGCTACATAAGAAAACGTGTTGGGCCGACCCCAAGGTATAGCAAGGCAACAACACAGCACAAGGACAAAGACAATGATGGAAGGAAGGCAGGAAGATGATGATGTTTGCCCGGCTGTAAGACTTTTGTGGGAAGCTTAGTTCAATTGTTAAGGAGTGATTCTATTCTATCCGTTATGCTAAATAGCTTTCCCTATGAAACCGATTTTCGAACTTCATCATCAGCCTACAGCAGTCCAATGCTGGACATAGGCCTCTCCAATTGCACGCCATTTAGCTTTATTCTCGGCAGCTCTCATACAGCTACAACCAGCCATCATGCGAAGATCGTCTCTCCACCTAGCTTGAGGCCGTCCTACCCTTACGTTTGCCGATTCGCGGTCTTCACACCGTTTTTTGACAGATTTTTTGGAACTAGTGAATGCAGCAACACACAATACATTGATTGATACACGTACGGTATTATAATGTCTGTAAGATGCTATAAATAAGACAATTCAATAAGATAAGGCAGTTTATTTATATCTTTATTTTATTACGCATTTTAAAGTTAAAGTTACCTATGTAATCCGGAATGTGTAAGTTAGAACTTACACATTCCGGATTACATAACTTTAACTTAACCGTACCGTCCGTACTTAACCGTTTTTTGACAGCTGTCTTAGAAGACAGCTGTCAAAAAACGGTTAACTTAATGGCAAGGTATAGCAATAATTATAAACTTTACAGGTAGCAATTTATCTGAGTGTCTGCAGTGTCTACGTGACATTGCTCGCGCATGCGTCAATAGTTGGGGCACAGATTACTAAGTTGGGGTAAGCTTCGTTAGAGCGAGAAAGAGCAACAACAATGCACATTTCGACTTGCATTAGAAAGAGATGGAGTTGCACATTTCGACTAATAATAATGTGCATGCAGCATGGTTGTTGCTCTTTGACCAACAGAGCACGTGGGGATTACATGGTCAGGGAGCTTTGTAAACGTGATTTGTTGTTGCTAAGGCGGGTTCATAATGATCGTTGCTATGCCAACGATTTTTTACTTAAATTTCTAGATACGAAATTTAATCTATGTAATTAAAGTCGATATATTTTTCTCACGGTATTTAAAAATTTAAAAAAAAATTTATTGCCGTGAAAATTAATAAGTAACCGAAAGTTTGACTTTTTTTAGGAACTTACCTCATCATAGTTGTCTGTAGATCCTGTTGGCTCTAGCGGAGGCAGAACGAGAACATCAATGCCCTGAAAATAAAATAATTGTTAAGAATTTTATGTGAAGGTAGCTGATTTTTATTACGAAGATTTTTACTCAGTTGATGATGGTCAAGAATGACACGCAGCTGTAAAGTACACAAAGTCTTCAAATACAGAGGACAAAAAAAAATCTTCAAACCAGAAATAATTTTAGCATCAAGAGAGCGCAGAAATCTCAAGCATCTCATTTTTGGTAATGCGTGAAACGGTCATTGATCTATCAGCTGATCAACGCGTGCTGTTTATTTTAAAAGATATTCTGAATTTGAATTTCCACGATTGCACCGCGTTGTTTTCACCGTAAAAGAAAACATTCAAATTTTTATTTTGATGTTTGGGCCGCGTTGTTTGTCAAAAAGGCTTATGAGTCGATTCGCACGAATTTACCCGCATGAAACGGGCGAAACGTCACTTTTAAATAATGTAACTTTTTCTATATGTGACCCATTTGTGAGCGAGTCGACAACTCCAGAAATATGTATAGGGCAATTGGCATATTTTAAATTTTATATTATGACTAGTGCCACACGGTTTCACCCGCATAAGTTTTGATCGTTTGGGGATATCGGGATAAAAAGTATTCTATGTGTTAATCCTGGTTATAAGCTATCTGTGTGCCAAATTTCATCCAAATCCAATCAGTAGTGTTTGCGTGAAAGAGTACCAAACATCCATCCATCCGTCCTCACATGTTTCACACAAACTTTCGCGTTTATAATATTAGTAGGATACATATTCGCGGCGATTCGCCCGTTTCTGGCGAGTAAATTCGTACGAAAAGACTAAAAAGCCGTCAAAAAAAAAGTGCGAAAATAAATTGTGTGACTTGTGAACTATTCCTTTGAAATTAAAATAATAAATGCTGGAAGGTTATCTTTGTTTCTCTTCTGCTGCGTGTATGAATGTTTGGAAAACATGGTTATCGTAACATAACATGCTTGCGATCCCTGATACTCTTACTGACTAGAGACGTAGGTACTTCTGCACTAAGACGTACGAGGTACGTAGTACTTTCTTATTATTCAGTTACTAACTGAATAATCTAACTGAGAGTTAGACGCAATCATAACGCCAATTAAACGTTTAAAATCTAATCGCAATCTCATCTCAGCGACAATCGATGTCAAAAGGTTGTCAAAAATTTAGGGAAATCAGAGGTATTTTTGAGACTGAGATCAGACTGTGAACATTCTTAAAATGAAGAGAATTGCCCATGTGGTGACTAGCGAGTAACCAGCGGGGAAACTGCGTTACGCACTTATAATAAAATGAGAATCCTTCGCTATGCTTTTCATTTTAACATCAATTGCTCCATAGGTTTGAAAAATTCATCAGCTCAACGGTATCAATAACGCAATGAACATGGCTGAACTGTCAAAATGAAAGACATGAAATCAATTGCCATTTTTGTGTGTTACAAAATTACCCCGCGGTTACCAAATTGCGTAAATACTCGTAATCAAAATCGCTTTGGTCAGACAGAGGATTGTCTTGCCATTTATAACAACACAACATTTTTGACAACACGGTTAGCGCAGTGGCTGAGCGATCGGACTGCTGCACTGCGTGTCGCGGGTTCGATTCCCGCACAGAACAAATATTTGTAAGTCCCTACATGTATTTGTTCTGAGTCTGGGTGTTTTTCTATCTATAATATGTATGTATTTACAACAAAAAAAAATGTATATACGTAGTTTATCAGCCATCTTGTTACCATAACACAAGCATTAGGTTGCTTAGCTTGGGACTAGATGGCGCTGTGTGAAATGTCCAGGGATATTATTATTATTATATTATTATTTATCGTTTCGAAAAGCAACTACTTGCAAGGTACTAAAATTGCTGTCACACCTGTCGCACTGAAGTTTTCGTGCACATGGAAACCTAGCCCTTATACCGAAAGTAAATAGTCTATTTTTATTCCCACGATAGCAGACAGTGCAAAGACATTTCTACATTCTCTATGATATTCTTGTTTTGTATGACTCACCGTTTTACCAGCATTGTGGATGAAAGGTGTAAACTCGCTGATTTCTTTGTTTTGGAGGTGCAGTACACCTGCTTTGTAGGTCTGGAACAATGATAATTTTATTGTTACTTACTGAATTTGTGTAAAATGAAGAAGAAATGGCTGAAATTATGGTTTTGTTGTCCTACAAAGCACTGAAATTGTGAGACCACGAGTAATTTGGTTACAAATTACACGTGAAAATTAAGTGGGTAAATTCATAGTTGTTGATCAATTTTCACTTAGTTAAACTTAAAAATATTGGCTAAAACTTAGAATACCTAGTAAAGATTTTTTTTTACTGAAGCCCAGCTAATTATTCGTTCCAAGAACATAATCGAATAAAAAAAAAAACTAAAAAAATATTTGATAAATACAATCTCATTGGCAGCTTATTTATTCATGGACCCGCCTATGCCCAAGTACATTCCTGTACAACACAATGCACCTAGCAACTACAAAGGAGTTTTTATACCAATATTTATGATGAATCTCTTTCCGAATGTAAACCTACGTGACGATGGTCCACGCATTCCCCTGTTCTGAAATTTGAAAATTAGGGCGCAGGGAGATTCCTTCTCTAGAGCGAGAACGAACAACAACAATGAACTATAACGCGTGAGTTAGAAAGGGACGGAGCAACAACACGCGGGGAACGCATGATTGGGAAGCTTTGTCCGTAAGAAGGTGGTGTTATGCATTTATAGCTTTGTTTTGGTCGATTTTATTTTTAGATTTCTATGAATAAAGACATTTTTAAATGCCTTTGTTTTATTTTGCTATTGTGCTGTAAAATGATGTTTACAGAGGCAATTTTAATATTATTGTAGGTACCTATCGTAAAAAAAATTATTGAAAACATTTTCCCATAATATTTTACTTACAGCAATTTTTGCTGTCAAATAAAATGCATAAACGTTTAATAAATAATATTTTTAGGATTATGCATAATTAAAAAAAAAACTTGAATCCCTAAGATGACCCACTGACCTCACCAAGAAGATGTATTAGGTACTGAATATAAAGTAATTTGTTATTACTTAATTGCTTTTATTTAAGCCTTTCAAGGATTTTCCTTTCATGAGAAATAAGATAAAAACTTTAGAACACTTATTTTTATTTTTGTTTCCAAAAATAAGACTAAAATTATGACTTGACCAAAAAGATTCAAATTAACCTTAATAAATAAAACGGTTAAACGCAAAAATAAAAAAAAGTCTCACCTCACTGGCCATCAAAGAATTCACACACATAAAACAAAACACAATGCTTAAAACCTTCATTGTTCTTTTTAAATCACTCACACAAAATAAAAAAAAAATCAAAAAGTCTATTATATTTCAAAATGGCGGGAAAATTCGTCCTTCCCAGTTGGCGCGCGGCGCGGTAATGCTGTGCTTTGCTTCGGAAACTCAGCCAGGGCGAATAATATTGCAAATGCATCTGATTGTGGCCGGTACCACGATATTATTATTTTAAAGATTATAACGACAATAATAAGCCGGGTACTGTCAGTTGCGTGGTACTGGGGAAAGGGCAGTAAACCGCAGTAAAGAATTTGTTAGTAATCTACTGCTTAACTTGCAGTAAATCGAGTGTAACTTAATGTCACTATGCCGGCAGATATAATGCAAACTGTTACTACTTAATACTATTTTGGACACTTTTCTCGGCTTCTGCGGGGTAACTGCGTAACACTATCAGTAACAATGGCTTTCATTTTGACAGTTCAACAACATTCATTGCGTTATTTACGTTGTCGAGCAGACACATTTTTCAAACATATGAAGCAATATATTCGTAATTTCCTTCAAAACTCTCGGATTGTGTTTGAAAGTGTGTGTGCAATTAGGGTGCTGTTCCGCAGTACTCTGATAGGCATTACATACCAGATATTTAAAAAGAAAGAAAGAAAATATATTTATTTAGAACAGACTAAAAGGCACGTAACACTACATACATATTATGCTACAAGTAAATAAAGGGCAAAATGCAAACTCAAACTTTTAACGAATGAAAACTCGTAAAACTTACTTAGCATCTGTTAGTTTATAAAGATTTCGATCTCAAAACCATAATAACATATGAAGCAATGGATTGGCAACATCCTTCAAAATGATTCAGATTATCATTGATACCTTACCGATCATATGTCAGGAAAAGGTTTAAAACAATGCTTAGATAACCAGCACCCTAAATGCCTACCATACTTTCAATCACAATGCCTATGCGGATGTTTTACTTGGCCACGAGCCCCTTCACCACCAACAATACTTATGTAAAGTAAAACTACACAATTTACAGGAAGCAGAGATTGCACTTAACAAACAAATATCATGCTAACAGATCATATCGCATAGTTCAAATGTCAAATGATATAAATAGACACTCGTAGCGTCACAGCCATTGAACTGAATTTACTTTGGGAAAGAGATTCGGGGACCGTGAGACCAAGGTGAACGATTGATGTAAATTGCTCCCTTGAAAATTACTCCATCGTAATTTTGATCTTTCATTGGCCATATTACCGGTTCTTACTGGCTTTGAGGAACTTTACCCGAGGACCGTATTATTAAGGTCATGACGAGAATCTACTGAAGTTTCTTTTTTATAAAAATATGTTTGGTAAAGGATTGTTCATCATTTCAGCCGAAAGAGGCCTTTGTCCAGCAATGGACAGCTGCAGGCTGATGATGAGACTGGCACTATCTAAAAGAACACACTTGGTGACTTACCAGATAGTCGTGGACTTGTGGAGGGTCTGGGTCTGCGGAATAATTGCGTAACACTTGCAAGGCCAATGCAATTCAACAATATTCATTGCGTTATTACTAACATTGTCGAACACACAAATTTTTCAAACATATGTATGAAGTACTAGCTGCGCCCCGCGGTTTCACCCGCATAAGTTTCGATCCCGTGGGAATATCGGGATAAAAAGTATCCTATATGTTAATCCTGGTTATAAACCATCTGTGTGCCAAATTTCATTCAAATCTGTTCAGTAGTTTTTGCGTAAAAGAGTAACAAACATCCATCCATCCATACAAACTTTCACGTTTATAATATTAGTAAGAAGAGCAATGGATTAGGTATTTCCTTCAAATTCCTTCAGATTGTGACACAAAGTGTGTTACGCTATTGGGGTGCTGAGACGAGGGAAGTAGTTGCAGTTCGAATATCATCATTACTCATAAACCACAGCCTCTTTCAACCCACCGTAGTACTGTGGAGGGCTAGACGAGCCCTCCAAGGTACCGGGAGGAATCAAACACTGTGATTCCTTTAGAATATTATATTTATAGAATGTATTCACGTCTTATCGTCTAATTGTCACTTCTTATTCCCGAACCATCTCTTTGACACTCGCTTGAACGTTCGAATTGACATCCGCGCTAAATTACATCCAGCCTGCAACATAAATGAGGTTGCCTTCGGCAGACAAGCCTCTACAGTACCTACAATAGGCCTTCTCTCTTCTACGCCATTCCTCCCGTTTTGCACAGATAAGATGACACAATGAATTATGTCATCACTGCCTGGCCAGCCGATCTATTCTATAAAAATCTCACCGAGAAAAGTTAAGTGAATTGAGCTTAGAGTGAGCTGTCAATAGTGTCAATCCCTAGCATTAGTTGGAATTATAGCGCACTCCACGCTCACTTCATTGGGGTCGGCTTCCAGTCTAACCGGATGCAGCTGAATACCAGTATTTTACATGAAGCGGCTAAGAAACCCGCGACCCAGTTACTGGGTAACACGAAACCCCTTGGTAAATTCTGTAATCGTACATAATCTATGACAATGAATAGAAATTATACATTATCTAGTTGTTGATAAAGAACGTGTACTCGTGATGCGCACGTGTTTTCTACATTGTGGTGAACGAATGATTTGAACGTGACATCATTTCTATCTCATAGATTTATTAGGTTACTTATTCGGCTTATCTAATCCTATCCTAATATTATAAACGTGAAAGTTTGTAAGGATGGATGGATGTCTGTTATTCTTTCATGCGAAAACTACTTAACAAATTTTGATGAAACTTTACAGTAATATACACACATCCAAGGTGTCTAGGGTTTAAGTACGTTTAAGAGTATCCAAAACTACTGAATGGATTTGGATGAAATTTGGCACACAGATAGTTTATAACCAGGATTAACACATAAGAGACTTTTTATCCCGATATTCCCACGGGATCGAAACTTATGCGGGTGAAACCGCGGGGTGCTGCTAGTATTACAATAACGGCAGTCAACAAACTGATCTAAGTATTTTTTCTTATCTATCCTGCTGCAGTATTGTGAAATTTTATTTTATGTAGAATGGGCTTTGTCTGAATTCAATGAATTTTAATGTTATTTTATTATTTCTTATTTAAATATACAGGACGACTTGTAATACGATTGACGTAATCCTTCCAAGACGTGAAAGTGTGACCCAGGCGAAAATTCATGGGATTCAAGAGAACTCAATTTTTATGTATTTTTGAAATTTTCCCAGAATTCGTCACTAAATATCACTTTTCTTTAAACTCACGAATGTAATGGCATTCATTGCTATTCCATTGAGTACCTGATACTTTAACAAGTCTTGCAATGTAACTATATGTTCTAAATCTTCAAACAGTTAAAAGTTAAACGAAGAAATTTATTAACCATTTCCAAAAATCATCAACATGCATGACACGAACTTTAACACCAGTTATCTCAGAATTTGACTACGACATTAAGCGTACAAATTACTTACCGGGAATACATCTTCATTAATCAGCTATCTAACGAGGTACAAATATTTAAAAGATATTTAGAGATAGACGATGAAACAGTTGATAAAGCTGGCAAAGTTCGAATTTAAGACTAACTAACACTTATTACCTAAGACTAATTTACTTAGTACCTAGTGTAAATAGTTAGTTAAGAGATTATGAAAATAAATATCTTATTGGCCAATAGGCTTGATTGTAATGTGAAAACATCACCAACAGTGATACTTCATAAAAGCAAAAAAAATATGATAAATGATTTTATTTTGTAAGTAGGTTTGTACAAACACTTTTATACGTCAATCATATTTTTAAAACTAGATGAGGTCGGCGTTTCCTATCTGACTAGTCTGAGAAGAAAGGCCGAAACAAACTCAGAGGACACACTTCCAGTTTCTGAATTGAGAATTTGAAGTTGAGAACGTCCTAATCTGTACTTAAGTATACTTAAACATTTTTTCGTTTCTGAATTAAGTTTTTTTAAACTCTAATCAAGATTTGAGTAATTTAACATCATTTACTCAAATTTGACAGAAAGCATGCTTAACTCATGCTTAAGGTCGTCAGTTGCGTTTCTGAACTAAGAAAAACGTGTTTGACAATACTCAAAGCATTATCATTGTCAAGATAAGCAGTTGAAAGTTGACACACCAATTTCGGCTACTCAAACTGTAATCAGCTATATTAACTAGTGATTTTGTGAGCGATTTCTTAATAATGAGTGACGACGATACTTCCCTGTCGTCTTTGGAGATGCCTCAACGCAGAGAACCACGCAGAAGAATAGCAGGACAACGGCCTAACTTGTTCATCACGCTAAGCGATGAACAATTTAAGAGTCGGTTCCGCTTTACAAAAGAGTCGGTTAGGTTTATTTTTAACAAAATAAAGCCTAAACTGACCTGTCGTATTCAACGGCGGGACTGCATTTCTCCCATGTTGCAGCTGCTAATAGCTCTTAGGTTTTACGCGACTGGTAGCTTTCAAGCTGTTGTGGGGGACACCGTGAATGTGAGCAAGGCGACAGTGTGCCGCGTGGTAGAGAGGGTGACTGGTGCGATAGCATATTTGAGACGACAATATGTTCGTATGCCCACTGCACAGGAGAGACCATCAGTGGCGGCACGATTTTTTGACATAGCTGGATTCCCTAGAGTCATAGGTGCTGTAGACTGCACACATATAAAAATAAATTCACCAGGAGGGAGCAGAGCTGAGCTCTATAGGAACAGAAAAGGTTTTTTTTCTATAAATGTCCAAGCCATCTGTGATGCCAATTTGCAAATAACTAGTGTCATTGCACGTTGGCCAGGCTCCGTACACGACACCACTATTTGGAATGACTCACCACTTGCAGCTCAATTTGAAGTTGGCAGATTTGGGTCATACCTTATTCTAGGAGATAGTGGTTACCCATGCCTTAGGTATCTCATGACACCCTTTTTGAACCCTGCCTCTCCATCCCAAGAAGCCTATAACAAAGCCCAGATAGCATCACGAAACACAATTGAAAGGTGTTTTGGAGTTCTTAAAAGAAGATTTCCATGCCTACATTCAGGAATGCAACTAAAACTTCCAAAAATATTAAAAGTGATTGTGGCGTGTGTTGTTCTTCATAATATGACTCTTCATCTTGATGACTACATCGTGGAATATGATGAACATACAGTACAAGAAGAAAGTGATGAACCATTACCTCAAGTGTCAAATAACCAAAATTTTGCTGTCAGGACATCCATAGTACAAAACTATTTTACTCAATAAAAGTGTAAATATGTAATAAGAACAATAAAAACAGTTGATATTGTAATGTTTTTAATTACTCCTAGTTTTATCAGTTACATAGAAAATTGGAGCGGAGTGCCAGGTCCCCTCTATGTTGGTGAATCATTTGGGTTAGGTTTGGTCAGAACAGTGATCATTAACGTGCGAAGTCGAACGAGTGAAGCGAGCGTGCTGCGGGAGCGGCGTGACAGAAACGAATCGCTGCAAAGCGCACGTAGTGCACGTAGACCGTAATCTTGTCTGCCCTAGCCCTAGTGTTATTTAAAATCGCGTAGATGCGGAGGGGCGAGGCGACCCGCGAGCTGAGGAGCTTTGGCTTTAACACTCGCCGCGGCAGCTTCACCTGCAACATAAGTAGTAATTACTAATTATGTTTGATAAAAGTATAAAATGAAACCATTATATAAAAATGAAACTAATTTTTACTATCAAGAAATATTATAATTTATACGTAACCTACCTGTACCTACTAAATGAACACAACACGATATGTACTTGTACTGTACGATACTTAACTAATGAAGGTAGGTACTACAGACAGATCGTCTAATGAAATGACTAATCAACATTAATAAACTTTTCTAAGAACGACAAATTAAAAATGATAAACATTATTTTTTGTTCAATGCGAAAGTATTCTGACGAACTACAGCTCTGTTTATAAATATATCAGTGATTTCTTCAAGGTCTAGATAATCTGCTATTGCCTGCCTTGTACTATGGAAACCAGGAACAACGAAGGTACATACCACAAACACCCAGACCCAACACAAATATCTGTTTCATCAACGAACATTTGTGTGTGTGTGTGTGTGTGTTGGTGCGGGAATCGAACCTGCGACCCTTGCGTCTCAACCGGCGGCGCTCTAAACCACTGCGCTAAACGGGTCGTCGGGTAATGAAGAAACGCCCGTCCCTAAAAGGCGATTACTGATCTGTTTCTTGATGTCTATTCTCAGGGGTGCTCGGCACCCACTGTTTATTTCTCATGGGTGCTCGACCCCCGAGTACCCACGGAGTCGGCGCCCCTGCAAACATCTAAATAACTAATTTGTTGAAACGTAAAATTGTATTATGGTAAACATTATAGGTTATTATGTACTTACTTTGTTATTATTGAAAGAAGATGTTCTTTCTCCTCTAGAGTATAGTTAGGCGATCTCTTTTTCCTATTTTTATCCATTTAATTGGTACAATAGGTAGTATAAGTAAAAATACTAACAGAATAAAATTCCAATAAAACTTGTGTTTATTTACTTGCTTGCAGTTTGACATTCACGGTTCGTTTCATTTTTATGCAATTTAATATTTGACGTGTTTGTATATGTCAAATATTGAATTGCTAAAATATGCATTAGCAACTCTACTAACATAAATTTGTTGAAATTAATGCCGTTATTTAAAATTACCTTACTTTTTAAGTCTGTTTTAAATTTATAAGAATAAAATGATTTAATATTATGAGTATTTGAAAAGTACCGGTTTTTTAAAGTACATTGGAACGTGTTAGCTTTGATCAGGAATACTTAGGTAAATGATCAGTTGATTATGGTTTGACAAAACTCGATTTTAACTTGTGAAACACAAAAAACTTAAGCGCATACTTATGTATTTGAGAATAATCAGTTGAGATTTGCTACTTTTCTCAAATCAGAAACCGGGTGTAAGTCTCTTTTAAAGTCCTGACATAATCTTGGTCAGATCATATGAAGACCATGTACATAGATCGATGTCTGAGATGGTATTTTGAGGAAAGAGCCACACAGATTGAGAGGACCTGTCCAGTCAGTGCACGCATTTGTCAGAAATCGTGCAGCTCAACTCAAAACTTAAGGACCTCAACGATTCGACGAACAATACCAAAGAAAGGACAGGTAGGCCACATAAATTACTCAAAATGCCAGATCATGACAAAACTAACAGAATTGAGAGGAAAATAAAACTAAATAAAATGATCCACAGTCTCCACATTCACAATACATGTGAAACTAAATAAAAGCTCGGAATAGTATTGTCTACTTCTCATTCCAATACATAAATATTCTGGACTTTGTGCTAGTGTTAATTAAAGGTAAATAGGTACTTACCAACTCTTTTCATTGAACTATTGAGACGAATGCCCGTACATAACTATTGCGTACGTGATCATAACCACATAGGTATCGACATAGGTACTGCTTCAACGAGTTAGTCACCAAACCATTCATCAGGTAATGAGAAAATGTAAATAAACCACAACAATTTGAGCGAATAAGTAAATAACACACAACATTCAGTAATGTGGTAAATCCAAAGAAATTACGACAGCATATTATATGGGTACTAGTATATACAGTTCTCAAAACGGTGAAGGGAAACATCGTGAGGAAACCGCCATGTCCTAGAATCGTTTCGAAGACATGTGACGTCCACCTACTCGCACTGTGCCCTTTTTTTTTTTTTTTTGAGAATGTGATATCATCAAATGACCCATCCCGCTCTGGGTGGAGCGGAAGGGAGTGTCAGACTCTTACTGACTAAAACCCACCCGTGTTCCTTCCTTAGCCCTTTATGTTCCAGGGCAGCAGCCAGCGCCGCAAGCCCGCGCCTACGGTGGCCGGGAGTCGGCTGTTGACTCCCGTCCAGGGCGTCTCCTACGGCGGCTAGGGGCGTGAGGGCGCAGCGATTGCCTCTCCCTCACGTGCTCCGCCTCCTAAGGATGGTCAGCCTCAGCTAGCAAAATTGGCAACGGGACCTCGTTGCCACTTTTGCTGGCTGAGGCTGACTCATGTCTTCTCGTAAATCTTGTGCTGACTCAAACTCAAACTCAAATCATTTATTTCAATTAAACCATTTACAGGCACTTTTGAATTGTCAAAATTAAATAGTCGGTCAGTTAGTCAGAAAGTTGAAGCTAGTTGACCCTCATCAACATTATTAACTTTGAAAAAATGCCCAATATTTGAAGTGCTGTATCTTGGGTTCTATTGGACCTACAGAGCTACGGCTACGCTGAAAAGTAGGATGCACCTTAAGGAGTTATATGTACCTAAGTCAAAAACCAAAAGAAGTATTTCGAGCACCACGCAGTTACCACAGGTCTTTCGAAGCTGCGAATTAGTTTTAGACTACTGGTCTATATCTATCCTAACAACATCCCAAAAAACGAGTACAGTGACATTTTTGCGACCTTCGAGGTTTTCAATGACTACCTATCCTAAGTTTGCACTTTTGCGGGCCCCCCATTTTTTATATTTTTATTAGCATGGCAACTCAATGCCGCCGTTTGCCAGAGACCGCATGCACCGATTCAATAAAATCTGATAAAAAAAACGTAATTAATGAAAATCTATTAGTTAACAAAAATCTCAAAATTTAGTCATCAATGGCAATGGATTATAGATAGATAACAGATATTATATCTTAATTAATTAAATATATATTTATCACTAGCACAACGATAACTTAAAACCACGCATCGCACAATTCGTTAGTAAACAGTCAGTTATGTCGAAAACCTACCATATCTAGACTAAAAATATAGTATAGTTTGGGCACAAAGGATGCTGGTCTAGATTGTTTGATCTGGCGTTAATTTGGTAGGGCAGTTTACAATGTAACAGAATTTTGGAAAGATATAAAGAAAATACGTTTATTTGCGGCAAACATGACGCAGAGAAAGAACACAAAGACAAAAAAAGAATTCATTGTGCGGCGTAGCAGACGGTCAGACGCAGCGTAGTAGATCTGTAAACGCAGCATATCAGAAGGCCAATTCTCGTTATTTAAAACGTTCAAAATCTAGTCGCAATCTCATCTTAGCGACAAACAAATGTCAAAATGTAGGGAAATTAGAGATATTTTTGACAGATTGAGACTGAAATCCGACTGAACGTTCTTAAAATTACGAGAATAGCCCCTCTGATCTAGACGCAGCGTAGCAGCTTCGTAACGTGGCGTAGCGATGCATAGTCGGCGTAGCAGAAGCGTTACGTGGCGTAGCAACTGTTACACGGCGTAGCCGCGTAGGCACGGCGTAGCAGCAGCGTTTCGCGACGTAGTAGTGGCGTAGCAGATGCTTAGACTCTATAATTATTCAATATCGCGAGTGCAAACTAGAGAACCGAGTGGTTGGGAAATTTTTATGAAGATTATTAAATGCGATTATGATTAACTTCACGCTTTCAAGCCACTCCTTTAATTAATAAATTAACATGATTGCAATTTCCTGATAAAACTTAATTAACCTTAATTATTACTATTCTAATCTAAGTACCGAGTTCTTGTTACTTTGAGATCTACCGTGTATGTGCTACGTGACTGCTGATCCGTCCTCTTCTAAACTACACCATATCTTGCATAGTTACTATTTCCTCAGAATATTACTCCGTAGTCTACATTTAATCACTTTGTAATGATGATCTAGTAAACAAGGCTTTTAAGGCTGATGTCAGTGGGAATGCTGCCACTAAGATACAAATCAGCTTATGGCTAAGTAATAATAGCCACACGGGTCGATCGATCAGGTTAAGCTACGCTTGCCGCGGTTGGACCATGGATGGGTGACCATTTTCACATACCAAGACACCTCCCTGTTTTAGAAAGCACGTTAAGCCGTTGGTCCCGGCCGTCATTCGTGGATCTTTTACAGTCGTTATGGGTAGTCAGAAGCCCGAAAGTCTGACAACCATTCTTACCAAGGGGTATTGTATTACCCAAAAACTGGGTTGTGCAGGTCAGATTGGCAGTTGCTCCATGTAAAATACAGCATGTAATACTCAGCTGTATCCGGTTAGACCGGAAGCCAACCCCAACATAGTTGGGAAAAGGCTTGGCAGGTGATGATACAAGTCGCTTTATTGGTGACCTTCTTCGAATAGGTCGACGATCTATACAAAAGTCGTTGACCTTCAGCAAAAGCAGTATTTCACAGGAACTGTAGATACTCTGTCCTTTCTCCTTAGGAGAGACAATTAAGAGATATACCTAAGTATATGAAATTATAAATGTTTACATGTAATCTGCATTTGCAACATATTTGCCAAAAATATAAACAAATATGAGTGTATGGAAAAATAACTTTAATTTCCTACACAATAAAGTTCTGTTTACGCTACAACTTCAAATATTTTTATAACTTTTTCAATCAAAATCAAAAGTCATTTATTCAAATTAGGCTGAGAATCAGCACTTTTCGAACGTCAAAATTACAAAAGACAGTTCCCCAAAAACGCCCGCCCTTCACCACTTCCTAGTGCTATCGCTGGGAAGAAGAAGTGGCGCAACAAACTTCCCAGCAGCACAGCTGTCTGTGGTAGTGCTAGTCACTCTGAAATCAACTTAATAACAATCAAAATAAAGTTGTTATTTGTTTAACTGGAAATAACATCAATTTGAAACATACATTTGAATTAACTTTAGGTAGTTTCTGGTTCAGATCTACGAGAAGCTACTGTGAGATGAGTCACATACACGTAGTAACAATTGCTTGTAAATCGAGATTGAAAGTAAGTACCTACAGTCCTACACGGGTACACCTACTGTAATAAAGATTCATTCTTTTCAATTAAGACTACGGAAGTGGGTCGTTTAGTCAAGTATTATAAGAGAACTTTTTATTATCTTCTATTGAATAAGTCTATACAGGGTGGCAGGACATCGACGCGCAAACTGTAATCATGAATTCAGCACATGAGTTTAGACCCCATAGCGTAGAAATTTTTCATCGGTTATCAAAAAAAAATCTTTTGTTTCATCGAAAAGTGCAATACCTACGCGGTCAAACTGTATGGAACAACAATATTTTTTTTGAATAACCGGCGAAAAATTTCGACGCTATGAGTTCTAAACTCATGTGCGGAATCCATGGTTACAGTTTGCGCGTCGATGTCCCTGCCACCCTGTATTTATATACCCTGTGTTTCTATCTCCGTAGCAGCCCGAGTCTGGATTTATACCCGGGTAATGGAAATAGGAACAAGGATAACCTCCACAAGTGTAGGTTCATGGAAAGCACCGACCTCCGGTGTGCATGCGGTGTCTCTTCAAGTCTCCACGGACAATGGCACACCTCTCATCTTGCACAGACGCGGCCCGAGGGGGGTCGTGTGGGGGTCATGACCCCGCCAAAAATCATTCAAGTTGTCGAGAGTCTGCATGATTTACTTGCCTTACTAACTAACTACTTGGTGACCCCCCCCAAAATCTTGAGCTGCGACCGCGCCTGATCTTGCACCGCATACCCTGTCGTTTATACCCGTGAGAACCTAATGGCTGCGTCAGCGAATGCTATCAGTGTTGCTGAATTTTGGGCCAAAAATTTAAGAAAAAAAAATTATATTTTTGCCATCTACATGCTAAGAAAGAGAATGGCAATATAGTCCCCTATTACATGGAACTGAAACATAACTTACCTATTTTATTTACCGCCGCATCATAACCTGAGTGGCACTTCTCGTACTCGTAATTTTAAGACCGTTCACAGTCTGATCTCAGTCTCAATCTGTCAAAAAATACTTCGAATTTCCCTACATTTTGACAAGTTTTTGAAATTTGTTTGTCGCTGAGATGAGACTGAGACTAGATTTTGAACGTTTTAAATTACGAGAATTGGCCTTCTGTTGATACACTACATTACACAAATAATATTGGTTATCTTATCACTTCGAAACTTGCATATACAAGCAATTGCTAAAAATATTACACATAGTAACATTATGCGAATTAAAATGATGCCAAAATAAATTAGCCGACAAGATAATTATCTAAATATTATAAAAAAATAAAATTTGTTTGTTTGTTTATCAAAAAAACACATGGCTTGTACGTGACAAAACAGAACAATCACTAGATAATCTACTATCACCAAACACATCGTCTGTAGATTATTAGTTTCTACACCTAGCAACTAGTGACGTCTCAGCGAGTAAGCGAAACATAACTGACAGCGTGGTGGACGCGTGATACTGATAGTGTACTGATTAGCTCGTCAATAATCACTTAATCTAATATTAAGATGTCTGTTGGCTATTATTATTTGTTGGTTTAACTATATCATCATCGGCGCAACGACTCTACACTGTCCTCCCATGGCTTTTAAAACTGTAATTTGAAAACATTGTAAAAGTCTATTATTTTTAAAAGAGTAACCGTGGAGTTTCTTGCCGGCTCTCCTCCAAAAGAAACGACCAATTTGAAACCGTGCACTGCATGTAGCTTCTGAACTTCTGACGTTTCAGAAGTGCCCATGTACCATGGGTGGCTAGTTGCACGGTTCCGATTGGTCGGAGACCTCTATTCTTTAAAATAAACAGGGGAAAATGTTGAGTACCTCACACAAACTCGAACTCAAAGCATTTATTTCAATTAATCCATTTGGTTTCATTTCCGTCTTAAGGAGACAGTCAGTCAGACAGATGAAGCTAGTCGCCCATTCCAAAGTGTAGAGGTATCTATGGACAAGAACTGGCAAGAAACTTCAGGGACACATATAACCCTTATTTCAGTAGCATTTTTTAGAAACACGAAATTATGAGAAAAATAATTCAGTTACAATTTATACGTAAATGTTCCGCATTACTGTTTCCAATTTCCTGTGAGTTTCCGTCCTCGACACCCAAACTTCCGAAGGAGTAATGGACATTTAAATCATTTTGCCTAATGTATGTCCCCATATATACAAGTTGTCGTTTTGCATCTTCGTCTTATAGCACTAATATATGCGCTTCAAAAACGGCCCGAAAAATAAGACCACAAATACTTTTGTGGTCATATTTTTCGGGCCGTAGAATAAATGACTGAAAATTTAAAAATAGAATGATTTTATTTTCAAGCGACATTTTAAATATATTTTGCAATGGTAATTAAACTTTATGTTTAAGCATTAAGGTTTATAATAAACTGAAGTTGTTAATATTATTAAACTTTTTTCTAAGAAATGTAGATGTTTACGTGTGTGCAAACGTGACCACTTGAGCGACTGATTTTTCTTCCTGATCCTTAATCTAGTACTTATTATTGATCGAAGACGGTAAAGGAACACATCATGACGAAACCGAACCAAAAACTCTCGCCATTGACATCTACCAACCTGCACTGGGCCCACGTGACCTATTACAGCTCACCCCCTTTCACAGAGAGGAGGCCTGTGGTCCAGCTATCATGATAACTCTACACCAAAGAAGATAACCTTTTGTTATAATTAGCTATATCACATGTTTAATTACCTACTGCTAATCTGCGATGAGCTTAGAATAGAACAGTGATAATAATAATATTTCATTTGTTATTACCTACCGTATAACTCTTTGTTGAAATAATGATCTGAAGCTCTATGAATAAATATTATGTACTAGCTGACCCGGCAAACATTGTTTTGCCATATAATTTATTTCTAGCTGCCGGCGCTACTTCGTTCGCGTAGTGTCCTACCCCCTACCCTGCTCCTATCCTTCTCCTACCCTACTCCTACCCTACTCCTACCTTACTCCTAACCTACTCCTACACTACTCCTACCCTACTTCAACCCTACTCCTAACCTACCCTATTCCTACCCTACTCCTACCCTACTCCTACTGCTACCCTACTCCTACCCTACTCCTAAACCGCTTCTACCCTACTCCTAACCTACTCCTACCCTACTCCTAACCTACTTCTACACTATTCAAAACCCTTAATTTAATACGTGCTTCAATTCGAGTGGACCCGAGTCTACTGTACCGAAGGAACGATCGTCAAATGTTTCACAGGAAAGTAGGTAGAACAGCTCTTTATTCAATTACTCTTTACCCACTGCTGGGACACAGGCCTCCTCTCTGTGAGAGAGAGTGGACCGTAATCCACCACGCGGGCCCAGTGCGGGTTGGTAAATGTCACATGTCTTCGAATTTTGGTTCTAGTACATGCCGGTTTCCTCACGATGTTTTCCTTCACTGTTTTGAGAGCAGTGGTGATGAAATAATTTACACAAAGTAAAGCGCTTGTCTGGGTTCGAACCTACGACCTACAACTCGTAAGTCGCGGCCGTTACCACTGGACCACCACTGCTCTGATAATAATAATGTATCATTTGTTATTTTATTAGGCATAATTCTTTGTTGAAATAATTATCAGAAACCAAATGACTAATTATTATGTATTTAAAACGTATATTTTTATATCTTACCTTAAACATAACTGGTTAAATGTGTACCTAGTCTCTTTATTCTTTTTCTCTTTATTTAATTACTCTACTAGCTGTGCCCCACGGTTTCACCCGCATAAGTTTCCATCCCGTGGGAATATCGTTATAAAAAGCATCTTGAATGTTAATCCTGGTTATAAACCACCTGTGTGCCAAATTTCATCCAAATCCGTGTAGTAGTTTTTGCGTGAAAGAGTTACAAACATCCATCCATCCATACAAACTTTCACGTTTATAATATTACTAGCTTCTGCCCGCGACTTCGTACGCGGATCCAGTCCCTTTCTCGTTCCGATAGGAATTTCGGCAAGAGTTTGAACTCTGCGTTGATATGTCAGCCAATAAATCAGTCAAAACCGATAAAGAATTTCGATTAAGTTTGGTAAAACTTATATTGAGTGTTGTAGACTGGGTAGTTTATAACTTCATTAAAATATAGGTAAAGGTAGAATTTTTTTCATTCCGAAATTATGAAGCGAAATTAATATCAATTAGTTAACATTACTAATGTTTTGCACCGAAAGATGTCATTTGAAATGCACTATTGTAAGAACGGATGTTGTCCAAGAAATATTTAGACTGTGTATGGTCACCTGTTAGCAATGATTTTAGTATATCTGGAGGATTTTGTAAAATGCCAATATGCACTTTCCCACCTGAGCAACACATACCATTTGTTTCTTTTGGCCATTTAGAAGCTTCACAAAAAGAACAATTTACAACCATACCTCCAAGGGCAGCATATGTGGCGTAGTCAATCATTGGAGTATACGTAAATACACTCTTTTCCTTATCAACCCAGGGAAGATGCCTTTTTTTTTTTTTCAGGATGGGAAATCATCAAATGACTCCTCCCGCTCTGGGTGGAGCAGGAGGGAGTGTCAGACTCTTACTGACTAAAACCCACCCGTGTTCCTTCCTTAGCCCTTTATGTTCCAGGGCAGCGGTAAACCCTTTCGGATGTTCCCGCTACCCAGGGAAGATGCCTTAGGACAATTTCTTGAGAGTCATCAGATTCTTCAGATGATACCGACATTCTGTTGAGAGAATGTCGAAGTCGATCAGAATTTAAGCGTTCGTTGCGCTGTTCTTCTGTCTCCTCATGCCGTACTTCAGCAATTCTCTCTCTCTCACTTTCTAATAGATTCTGAAGATTTTGTTGCGTGTATGTTCGGGACAATGTATGGCGATCTCGATCAGCGGTCAGTCGCGCATCACGTTCTTCACTGGTTTCTAGAGACCTATAAGTGGATGTGTAGATACGCTGGAAACTCAAGCGTAATTCGCTTTCCGTGAATGTTTCCGACTCGCGAGACAATGCATGATGATCACGATCAGCCGTAAGTCGCGCATCACGTTCTTCACTGGTCTCCAGAGATCTAAAAGTCAACGTGCGAATGCGCTGAGAACTCAAGCGTGATGCTTTTTCTGTGAACGTTTCTGATTCGAGAGACAATGCATGGCGATCACGATCAGCGGCCAGTCGCACTTCACGTTCGTCACTGGTCTCTAAAGACCTAGAAGTCGACGTTAGAATACGCTGAGAACTCAAGCGTGATTCTCTTTCCGTTAACGTTTCCGACTCGCGAGACAATGCATGACAATCACGATCAGCGGTCAGTCGCGCATCACGATCCTCACTGGTCTCTAGAGACCTAGATGTAGATGCGTAAATACGCTGAGAACGCAGGCCTGATTCTTTTTGTGTGTGTCAGAAACGCGAGACGATGCATGACGCTCACGATCAGCGCTAAGTCGTGCTTCACGATCTGAAGAAGTTTCCGCGGAGCGAGATACAGCCTGATGTTGTCGAACAGCATCAAATCTTGCCTGGCGTTCTTCAGTCGATTCCTGGGATCTAATGATCTTCAATCTTTTAGCTCCTTTCGAACATTGCGAAAGATTTGACCTCTTTCGTGGCATGGTTATTGTTATTAATGTACTTTAATAACTTTGCAATTAAGATCTAAGTGACTGCTCCCCTGTATTACCGGGTAGGCCACCGTGTCACGAAGATAAATGTATACATAAATGGGAGATTTAGCCAGTGAAGCCAAGTTTTCAATGTCTAATTTACTATCGTCATCGAAAAGAAGGCCCAAACTGTTACCGCCTTCACCGCGTGGAAGTACTCCCAGCTTATGTTAATATATTAGTATAAAGTGATTTCCACATCAAATGTTCCTGATCCTTGATTTTTATTATCTCGGCGGAAAATACTCATCAGACCAAACAAATTTTGTTAAAATGTCATGTCTGTATATGCCATAGTTTAGCTGTGCTCTCCGAGTTCCACATCAGATGTTTCAATCTTCGAATTTTATTCTCCCAGCAGAAAATAATCATCAGACTGAACAACTTTTGCAAAGATGTCATTCCTATATTTATGTTATGGTTTGGCTGTGCTCTTAGAGTTCCACATTAGATGTTCCGATCTTCGAGTTTTATTCTCTCAGCAGAAAATGCTCATCAGACACAACATTTTTTTCTATGGCGTCATTTTTGTAACTCTTATAGTTAAGCTGGTCTGTTGCGGTTCTGCATCAGGTGTTCCAGTTTCCAAAATCAATTATAGCTTATATGTTGCCCAGGTTTAGTAGATAGATAACAAAAAAAGTTTCATTCAAATCCGTTCAGTAGTTCCGGAGATTAGCGTGTACAACCAGACAAAGAGATAAACAGACAAACAGACAGACTTTTTTTATTAGATTCGTATTCTATTACTGTTTCTTAACCCCCCTCAATTATTCTTTTTTAAATATATTCAATGTACAGACACAACTTTTTTACATTCTTATTATATTCTTATTATAAGTATATATAGATTAGGACGCTGCACTTAAATACGTTTCCCTACTTCATTACAATTACCAACAAATGTGCAACAATTATATTGCAATAACAAAATATTTTCCATAACATTGAGGGCAACGTATGATAAAACTATAAAACCCTTCTCTATACTGTCATAGAAATTAAGCCACTGTGTCTCACTGAATAAGAATCAAATTCCTGTTACACAAGTTTTGCTTACAAGAAGGAAACTAACACCTTACACTGAAGAATCAACTTAATCTTTAGTAACATAAAGTCTAAATTCGAGTGGAGTGATAACTGCTACAGCTGATTACATGCATTTGATAGTACACCATACACGCACTGCAAGAGTGATCAGTGATCACAGAATTGCTATCACACATTCTTATCAATTGGAATAGGTCAGATTATGTCAGAAAAGGATTATGACGCCCATAATTTGATTTCTCTAATGGAGTAAAGATACACCAGAAAGTTTGTCGGTTTCGACTTGCATCGGGAGGGGTGCCCTGGGGCCTACTCCGAAGTGCAAAGTGCGAATGTTCGGATCGGACCGACACATGGCCGAACCGAATATTATTGAAAAATGCGAAAAAAGTTCGGGTCGGCTCAGTTGGGTCGGGACCATAGTCAATATTCGAAAGAGTGTAGGAGTGTAGGATCGGAACCTACCGAACCAAATAGTAACTTCGTAGCAGGAAACAGCCGAACATTCGGCCGATATTACTTCGGAGTAGACCCCTGGATTCTACGGCCTAGAAGGACATACTTAATTATAGTGACCTTATTGGTGATGTTTTTCAGAAAGGTCAGGTAATCACGTAGGTAACATAACACACTAACAATAGCAATGGCTTTCATTTTGATAGTTTAACAACATTTTATTTATTAAAAATCTCCAATTACTATCATTACAGGTTGTACAGTCACGAGCACCAATATGTCAACACTTGGCAACTTTCAATTGCGATTTTATCGTGAAATAAAGAATGCAACGTTGAAATACGACACATTACATAAACCTATGGGTTCGAAAATGCTATGTTCATTAATAACATAAAATTTCATTCAATAATAAAGGAGTGAATCGCTTTTGAATAAAGCCGAGTGTATACATACTTTTGCTCGTGGCTGTACATAAATAATGCGATAGCGTGGCCTTAAAATTAACATAATTGTACAATTTAAAACTATGAACGTAAAAAAAAACGTAACAAACTAGTAAGTAGTACTTATAATACATTTACAAATAATAACTACTTTACTAATTTAATATACATTCATTGCGTTATTCACGTTGGTGAGCAGACAATTTTCGAACATATGAAGCAATGGATTAGCAATATCCTTCAAAATGATTCAGATTGATTGATAGTGTGTTACGCAATTAAGGTACAGCAGATCGATTAGGGTACTGCCGATCGAATAGGGTACAGCCGATCGATTAGGGTACTGCCGATCGAATAGGGTACAGCGGATCGATTAGGGTACTGCCGATCGAATAGGGTACAGCCGATCGATTAGGGTACTGCCGATCGAATAGGGTACTGCCGATCGATTAGGGTACTGCCGATCGAATAGGGTACAGCCGATTGATTAGGGTACAGCCGATCGATTAGGGTACAGCCGATCGAATAGGGTACAGCCGATCGATTAGGGTACAGCCGATCGATTAGGGTACAGCCGATCGATTAGGGTACAGCCGATCGAATAGGGTACAGCCGATCAATTAGGGTACTGCCGATCGATTAGGGTACAGCCGATCGAATAGGGTACAGCCGATCGATTAGGGTACTGCCGATCGATTAGGGTACTGCCGATCGAATAGGGTACTGCCGATTGATTAGGGTACAGCCGATTGATTAGGGTAGGTACAGCCGATGGATTAGGGTACAGCCGATCGATTAGGGTACAGCCGATCGATTCTGTAAAAATCTCACCGTGAAAAGTTAGGTGAAGTGAGCTTATAGTGAGCTGTCAATAGTGTCAATCCCAAGCATTAGTTGGAATGACAGCTCACTCCACGCTCACTTCACCTAAGTTTTCACGGTGTTATGGTTACAGAATCGCACTGCTGGTGTATGTATGAACGTAAACGACGCCAAATGCGTATGTAGGGATCGTAACCGGTGACGTTCTGTAATTTCTGCCTACCCCCATGTGAAAAAGCGTGATTTTATTGTAAGTATTTATATGTATGATCCTCCCCTACTGTAGGTATCTAAAGTTGTACAGACGCCAGCAGGTCAAGCTACCCGAAACTGTCAAAGTTTTCCAATCAACTTTGAACCTAATACTTTGTTGTTAAAGTTGAAAATCTATTAAAGAAATTTGACAGATTGTAGTAGCCTGATGTGCTGGCGTCTATACAGTCACGAGCATCAATATGTCAACACTTGGCAACTTTCAAATGCCATTTTTTTGTGAAATAACGAATGCAACATTGAAATACGATACATTACATACCTCAACCTATGGGTTCGAAAATGCTATGTTCGTAACAACATACAATTTCATTCGAAAATAAAGGAGTAAATCGCTTTTGAAAAAAACCGAGTGTATACATACTTTTGCTCGTGACTGTACACACGGCTACACATCAAGCTATGCAAAACCAGCATTGGCTGACCGTTAATTGTGAGAAAATATCAAACAAAGTGAGGCCAAGACAAACTGGTTTTGTATAGCTTGACGTGTAGCCGTGTGTACAAGGTCCTTTTGTCGCATGGCCAGTAAATTATTGCCAGAACTAACGCTATCTAACTAACGGAATCTTGGTTTTTAACCGATTTCAAAAGAGGAGAAGGTTCTCAATTCGACTGCATATTTTTTTAATGTTTGTTACCTCAGAACTCCGTTTATTATAAGCCGATTTGCAAAATTCTTTTTTATTTGTAAGGATATACTTTCAGATTGGTCATAGAAATTTCATCAAAAACGGTTCAGTAGTTTGGTTTTTAAACCAAACATACCTACTGATAAAAATGACAACTTAAAAGTGAAAAATAAAAACTTTTTGCAAAAAAGTCGGTGGCAAACAACGAAAATGCGAGCAACGACACCGACTTCCGAAATTAAAATTATTTTTCACTTTGTAGTGTCTTTTTTGGAAGTCGATTGTTTTTTTTTTTTTTGCAAAAAAGTTTTTTTTACAAAATTGTTTATCAACAACGCCGCCCAGTCAGTGCGCCCGGTCAGTCATTCAAGCACCAACAGAATTTGAACAGCTGTCGTGCCAGCGACACGATGAAGAAGAATAATAATAACATCCCTAGACATTTCACACAGCGCCATCTAGTCCCAAGCTAAGCAACCTAATGCTTGTGTTATGGTAACAAGATGGCTGATAAACTACTTATATACATTTTTTTTTTGTAAATACATACATATTATAGATAGAAAAACAACCAGACTCAGAACAAATACATGTAGGACTTACAAATATTTGTTCTGTGCGGGAATCGAACCCGCGACACGCAGCGCAGCAGTCCGATCGCTCAGCCACTACGCTAACCGTGTTGTCAAATTGTGAATAAGTAGTGTTCTAGTGCATTGGTACCGTAACTTTCACCAGCCCCGTTGGTTCGTGGTCGCAAGCGCGACTGCTGAGCTTGGGATCCTGCCCCAGCAGTCTCGACATTCATAGCGATCGCTTTACGACCGAATTCGGTCGCAAAGTCCCTAATTGACAGGTGAAATGTATGGAGTGACAGGACTTTGCGACCGAATTCGGTCGTAAAGCGATCGCTATGAATGTCGAGACTGCTGGAGCTGGGTAATCGATTCCCAGGTCGAGCAGTGTTATTGAATATGTCCATTAGGAATTTCTTAGTACCTCCCCGGAGTTTGGAAGTGGGCGGTATGATATCCCCATGCCTCAGAGAACATGTTAAGCCGTTGGTCCTGCGCCTGATCTCTCTCCGGTCGTGTCGGATTGCCGTCCCATCGGACTATGAGAGTGAGGGAAGAGGGAGTACACCTGTGTCTGCGCACACACTTGTGTACTATAACATCTCCCGCGTCGAAGGCTAGTCTCCGTTGAGATTGGCCGCCGTGGCTGAAATACGGTCTGGAGAACTTTATTTTATTTACCTAGTAACTACTTCCCCTAACTGCAGTGCGATTCTGTAACCATCTCACCGTGAAAACTTAGGTGAAGTGAGCGTGGAATGAGCTGTCATTCCAAATAATGCTAGGGATTGATTAGGGTACGATTAGGGTACAGCCGATCGATTAGGGTACAGCTGATTGATTCTGTAAAAATCTCACCGTGAAAAGTTAGGTGAAGTGAGCTTATAGTGAGCTGTCAATAGTGTCAATCCCAAGCATTAATTGGAATGACAGCTCTCTCCACGCTCACTTCACCTAAGTTTTCACGGTAATATGGTTACAGAATCGCACTGCTGGAGTATATATGAACGTAAACGACGCCAAAGGAGTATGTAGGGATCATAGCAGGTGACGTTCTGTAGTTTCTGCCTACCCCCATGTGAAAAAGCGTGATTTTATTGTAAGTATTTATATGTATGATCCTCCCCTACTGTATCTAAAGTTGTACACACTACTGAAAACTCACATCAAGCTCACTTCACTTGAGTTTTCACGGTGAGATTTTTACAGAATCGACCGGCTCGTTCTTTCACCGAGAACTCGACATTACTACCAAATAGCAAAACGTTTACTAGAAGAACTTGAGGAAAACCTTAATTTATTTCGATTAAGCTCTTCGGAAAAATCCTAAACCTAAACCTTTTAAACAACGTTAATGAAAATCTAATCAAATTAAATAACATATTATTATCGGAATCATCAGTAATTATTATGACGTATTCTAAGATCATTCAAAACATGTTTTGTAATAGGCGAAGTACAAAACATGCTAGATTTGATGACGTCATCTGTAACCCCCCACAGCGTGCTATCTTTAATTATCTTTATAATAAATGTTAATAATAACAACTAACAAGATTATTTTATGACTAACTTCTGGCCGCGACTTCGTCCAAGGAAAATTTCTTGTTACCTCGAACAACCGCGTCGAACCGCCGTTCTTTCTGACTTTTTTCTTTTTGCTCGGCTCCTAAGGGGTATTGCGTGATGTTAAATAGCCTATAGCCTGCGTCAAGAATTGGGCTATCAAATGCAAAAAGATTTTTTCAAATCCGACTCGTAATTGAAGAGATTACCCCCTACATACAAACAAACAAATACGTCTTATATAATATTAAGTATAGAAGCAGCGCAAAAATATCAGTTAGTGACCTCGATGCCCTCTGGGGCTCTGGAAGGGGCCGTCCATTAATCACGTGATGTTTTTTTTGGCATTACTTCACCCCCTCTCCCCCTTGTAATATTTCGTGATTTTTTATGGACCCCCCCCCCCCCTTTCGAGCCTCGCGTGATTAATGGACAGCCCCTAAACAAAAAAAAGTCATTCTTCTGCCCTTTCCCAATTTATTTGTGGTCGGCGCAACATGTCTTTTTCTCCATTCTTCTCTATTAATCGTCATCTCGGTAGTCACCCCCTTTTTAGCCATATCATCATTCACACAGTCCATCCATGTTTACATAGTCCATTCATCGTTTACACAGTCCATCTATGTTTACACAGTCCATCCATCGTTTCTTTATTCTACCCCTACTCTTATATCCATCCACATTCATGCCTCATTCCTCCGCATCACATACCCATACCATGACTACCGATTTCCACACAACTTTTCAGTTACCGGTGCGACTTTCAGGCTTTTTTTTGGGTGGGAAATCATCAAATGACTTCTCCCGATCTGGACGGAGCGGGAGGACGTGTCAGACTTTTACTGACTAAAACCCACCCGTGTTCCTTCAGTTGTCTGTGCCAGGGGCCACGGTATCTCTTTCGAACAACCCGCGGCGACTTTCAGGGTTCCTCTTTACTTATTTCATAATCTATCCATTCGCGTAACACCACAGATCCCTCTTAGGTAATCGGTACGGGCCGATGTCCGCGACTCCACGTCAATGCGCGTATTTTGCGTACGGCAGATCCCTCTGAGCATCCACATCTCAGCTGCATGTGCTTTTCAAAGTCAGTTAGGTACTATCGCCAAAATCTATATCTGACCACAGCAAGGACTATTCCTGCTTGCAGCGCATATTATTAGTCGACCTAAAAAGGATCCTCTTTTGTTTTACTTACGGACGCAGCTGTGGTCATCATGTGCACGGGATCTTGTTTTCAAAATGGTCAGATATAGGCTTTGGCGATAGTACACATTACCTACATATTGCTTTCGAAATTATATTTATTATGCCTTTGGATCTTGTTCTTCCTATCCCACATTATTTAATCATAATATTTACAGTTTAGCACGCTACACTATCAAAATGATTCAGTAGCTACAGTGTTATCAAAATATAATAGAATTTATTGTTGTTACAACTTACAGGCCTGTTTATAACTCTTAGGGGTACACCCTAGGAGTAATTTATAAGAAACCTGTCTGGACCCAGTCGGGCTCACACAAGGAACAAAACTGCAGTAGTCTTTGGAAAGGTCGCTGGCCAGCCGTATTGACTGTATTTTGCAAAATCAATAATCCTGCGCTAACTATACATGGTAATGACAAAGTCAAAGAAAAAAAAATCAGCTAAATAACAGTTTCTACGAGTATGTTCTATGTTACGGATTTGGTTTACGCACTTACTCCTTCAAGTGGACCAAAATTCATAGAATAGAATAGAATTTTATTTTTTGCAAATATGGTTACACAATAGTTGTTATGATATAGGTTAAAATAGGCCTTCATCAGCAAGCACGTATTTTTTCATCGACTAAACAGTATCGCAAACCGCTATAATTTTCCTGTAAAATATGGATCAATCTTCTACTCATTCATTCACTGACATACAACGCACAGTCTAAACAGCTGGGCCTATACCCTGTCCATTAGGTAAACCGTTTTTGACAGATGGAACTAGTAATTGCAGCTGCAACACACAATACATTGATTGATACACGTACCTACGGTATTATAATGTGTGTAAGCAGCCATAAATAAGATAATTCAATAAGATAAGGCAGTTTATATTATTTATTTTATTACGCGTTTTAAAGTTAACTTTTACGTAATCTGGAATATAACTGAACAAAAATCCATCGGCATCGGTTGCATGCTAAACTTCAACTATATCCAACCACCCTGGTTACTTATCTCTTCATTAATAGAGATTTTTGTTCTGTCCACGGGGCTACGGACAGTCTTGAGCACAGCATGCACCCTAATTGCTAACACATTATCAATCCCAATGCATACTAATTGCGTAACACACGATCAATCGGAATCGGTTTCATTTTGACAGTTCAACATCATTCATTGCGTTATTTACGTAGCAGACAAATTTTTCGAACTTATGAAGCAATGGAGTAACAATTTGCTTCAAAATGCTTCAGATTCCGATTGATCGTGTGTTAAGCAATTAGGGTGCTGAATCATTTTGAAGTCAGTCAAAACCGTTTATGGCGACATCGTTTAGAACAACATACCGGTTAAAGTGACCAAAATCAAAGGTCCTGGCTGAATGCTATATGACCGCCTTATCAAAAACATTGGTTTTTACGACATTGTTTACTACATACCGCATTAAGCGACCACATTTGGTTAATGTTTTCGGAGAATTATATCTGTAGAACGACCGGCTCAGCTGTATATAATGGTCAATGGCTATTATCGTAAAAGTAAACAAAGTTTAGGGTCTTTTGTAATTCTTAGAAACAAAGCACATGCATGCTTTAGCCTCAAGGCCCGCTTCGTCATATCTCTTAAGTCAGTTTGTTACTTACCTTTACACAAGACGCACCAAAACATATTGTTGAGTTAATTTTGAGTTGAGTTAGTTGTGAAAATTGTAACATGTCGCAAACAAAAAGAAAACAATTCAATATCGAAGAAAAATCGCGTATTATTTCAAAGCTAGAGAAAGGAATTCCAAACAAAGACCTAGCAAAAGAATATGGTGTATCACACTCGACAATTTCAACCATTTGGAAAGAAAGGGAGAAAATTCAAATCCTTTATGACAAGAATTTTTTGAAAATGAAACGAGCCAGAACAACGCGGCATACGAAGATTGAGGAAGCTTTGTTAAAGTGGTTTAAATATCAAAGGATAAATAATGTGCCAATAAATGGACCAATTCTTCAACAAAAAGCAAAAGATTTTGCTCAACGTTTTGGTGAAGATTTTGTTTGCTCGTCTAGTTGGATTCAACGTTTCCGGGCTCGACATGGCATTGTCGGCGGGAAAATGAGTGGTGAAGCTGCCAGTGTGGATAAAGGTGTTGTAGACGAATGGATGACGCAAAAGTGGCCTACATTATGCGAAGGCTACAGTCCAGAAGACATTTATAATGCAGACGAAACCGGACTTTTTTACAATATGACACCAGCCAGGACTTTAAAATTCAAAGGAGAGAATTGTTCGGGAGGAAAAATGTCCAAGACGAGACTAACGATCATGGTTGCAGCAAATATGACAGGATCCTATAAAAGGAAGCTTTTAGTTATTGGGAAATCTAAGAAACCAAGATGCTTTAAAAACATACGCTCACTGCAGGTAACGTATGAAAACAATGTGAAGTCATGGATGACATCGGAAATTTTTGAAACATGGTTACGAAACTGGGACGCTGAATTAAAAGCAAACAATAAGAAAGTTCTTCTTTTAGTTGATAACTGTCCTGCTCATCCAGCTGTTTCTAATCTGAAGTGCATTAAACTCGTGTTTTTACCATCAAATGTTACATCTGTACTGCAACCGATGGTCCAAGGTATAATAAGATGTTTAAAATCTCATTATAGAAGACTACAAGTGTTAAAGTTAATACAAAGCATTGACAGTAACAATCAGAACAGCTTTACGGTTCTTGATGCCATCTTGATGATATCAGAAGCATGGGAAAAAGTTTCACAAAAAACGATAGCTAACTGCTTTGGGCATGCAGGTTTTAAAGATCTTACAAGTCTTATAACAAGAACCTCAGATGATGTGATTGACGATGATGAAGAGGACAATATTTCTTTGGCTCAATTAGCCCAAAATTTACGACCTGCTTTATCGACTACTGAAGCAGACGAGTTCATTGATGTAGATCAGTCTATTGCAATTTGTGCACCAGCTACGGAGGATGATATTGTACGTGAAGTTCAAGAGGAAAATGAAAACGAACAGGAAGACTCGGAAGAACAATTTACAGTGCCAACTTTGATTGACGGTCTCAATGCTGTTAGTGTATTACGAAAGATTGTTCTTTTTAATGAACAGTTCCACATGCAGGGAAATTGTGACGATACGCTGATTAAAATCCAACGTGAATTACAAAATATGTATGCACAACAGAAGTGTTCCAAACAAACTAAAATTACAGATTTTTTGCATACAAAATGATTAAATAAATGATAAATGATAAATGATTTTATTTTTGTAAGTAGGTTTGTACAAACACTTTTACACGTCAATCATATTTTAAAACTAGATGAGGTCGGCGTTTCCTATCTGACTAGTCTGAGAAGAAAGGCCGAAACAAACTCAGACGTCACAGTCTCTTTTAAAGTCCAGACATAATCTTGGTCAGATCATGTGAAGACCATGTAGATTTATGTCTGAGATGGTTTTTTTGAAGAAAGAACCAAACAGTTTGAGAGGACCTGTCCAGTCAGTGCACGCATTTGTCAGAAATTGTGCAGCTCAACTCAAAACTTAGGGAGCTCAACGATCCGACGAACAATACCAAAGAAAGGACATTTGGGTAGGCCACATTAATTACTCAAACTGCCAGACCACGACAAAAACTAAGAGAACAGAGAGAAAAATAATATAAATACAATGACCCACATAGTCTTCACATTCACAATAATTAAAATAATAGAATACTTTACAAAGCAAATGTCATAGTATATATCAAATTCATCAATGTCAAAGTGTATATAAAAAAAAAAAACAAAAAACATCAACAAAACAAAAATAAAAAATAAACACATTCAATATGTAAAAATTGGAAGCAGCTTAATCCCAAGCCTTTTTGTCCTCGATATAAGCCTTAACGGTATAAAATGCTTTCTGGCACAACTTACGTTTAATGAATGATTTGAATTTATTAAGGCTTAGATCTTGAACGGGGCTTGGAACTTTATTGTAAAAGCGTATACATTGGCATCTGAACGAGCCACCTATTTTCTTGAGCCTTGTTGTAGGTAGAACAAATTTGTGTTTGTTCCTAGTATTTATATCATGGATATCACTGTATTTTTTAAACAATTTTATATTTTTATGGGCATATAAAAGATTTTCATAAATATACTGAGAAGGCACAGTCATAACATTAATTTCTTTAAATTTTTCTCTGAGCGAGTGTCTCGGACTTAATTTATAAATTGATCGAACAGCTCGCTTTTGCAAAACAAAGATAGTCTGAATATCAGCGGCATTTCCCCACAATAGAATACCGTACGACATTACACTATGAAAATAGCTAAAGTACACTAAACGGGCTGTCTCTATATCAGTTAAATTACGAATTTTTCTAACAGCGTATGCTGCGGAACTTAGCTTTTTTGACAATTTGTCTATATGTGGACCCCACTGAAGCTTAGCATCCAAAGTTATGCCTAAGAATACTGTGCTGTCTTCAGGATTCAATTCTTCGCCCTTTACCAACACATTAGTTTTCACTTGTCTAACGTGAGGCAACGTAAACTTAATGCATTTGGTTTTTTTCTCGTTTAGAAGTAAATTATTAACATTGAACCAGTGGACTACTTTAGAGATCGCGCTATTTACATCGTCAGTAACCTGCTGCTGACGTTTAAGTTTAAACAAAAGTGAAGTGTCATCTGCAAACAACACTATATCATGATTATCCTTTATGAGGTACGGCAAGTCATTAATATAAATAAGAAACAAGAAAGGACCAAGAATTGAGCCCTGTGGGACTCCCATTGTTACTAAAGATCCGGGAGATCTTTTTCCGTTAACATCAACGCTCTGAATCCTCTTACTCAAGTATGAAGTAAGAAGATCCAGAGCAGCGTTCCGGATTCCGTAATGGCGGAGTTTCCTGATTAAAGTTTCGTGAAGAACGCAATCGAATGCCTTGGACAAATCACAAAAGATGCACAAGGCATCGCATTTGTCTTCCCATGCATTATAAATATGTCCTATAAGTTCAACACCGGCATCAGTAGTTGAACGACCCCTTGTAAAACCGAACTGTTTGCTATGTAATAATTGGTGTTTATTAAAAAATCTTTGCATTTGTTCTAAAATTAATTTCTCAAAAATTTTACTAAAGGTAGGTAGTACAGAAATAGGTCTATAATTTGTAGGGTCTGATGTACTACCTGATTTAAACAAAGGTATGATTTTACTATTTTTCATAAGGTCAGGAAACTCCCCACTGTCAATACAACTATTAAAGATAAGAGCTAGAGTAGGTGCTACAATGTCAATAATAGACTTAGCAACTTCTACAGAATTGCCCCACAGATCTGCAGTCTTTTTTACATTTAAAGTGTGAAAGGTTTTAATTATATCTCTACAGGTAACATGTTCAAAATGAAATTCCGAATCGCAACCATTAACATTTTCCATAAGCAAAGACTCAGCAACAGAAGGTGATGAGTTTAGGGATTTAGTAGTTGAAACGGGAATATCTGAAAAGAAATTTTCAAATGCCTCGGCGACTTGTGAGTCTGATTTTATTATGTTGTCATTAATAGACAGGCTGTAGTCAGTATTTCGGTTACTAGATCTTCCCGCTTCACTATTAATAATAGACCAGGTCGTTTTAATTACATTATTGCTGTTTTTAATCTTTGAACCCAAATAACGTGACTTGGCCATATAACAAACTTTTTTAAATAATTTTGAATAATTTCTTACATACAAATTAAATTCATCAGTGTTTACGTAAGTCCTTTCATTGTACAGTTCATAAAGCCGCTTTCTACTTTTATGAATACCAATGGTAGCCCAATCACTGAAACATGTGTTACTATTAACCGAGATAGTCTTGGGAATAAAGGTTGAATTAAATTGTTTACAGTATATATTAAAAAAATTATCATATAGATGATTAGGATCCGCATGAGAGATCCGCAAAACTGGTAATTTATCAGTGAGTTTACTTTTGAAAACCTTCAAGCGACATGCAGTTTTGGGGTTAACAGTGATATCTTTTTTAACCACTATTTTGTTTTGATTTGGAATAGTAATCCTTTGCCCGCAATGATCAGAATCTAGTAAATTTATAATTTCTTTGTGGCTTGGTATAATATCTGTATAAATATTATCTAGGCATGTGGCACTAGTAGGGGTTATTCTTGTGGGCTCCAAAAATAGGTTTACAAGATTGTAGGACTGGAACAGACTTATAATTTTACTACGAGAACCTGAGTTTTCTAATAAATTGACATTAAAATCACCGCAAATGATAACGGACTTGTTTGAGTTACAAATCCTTTCTAACACTTCATCCATTACCTTTTCAAAACAGTCATACAATCCTGATGGGGGTCTGTACACACTTAATACAACAAAATGCTCCAATTCTATACAGGCAATTTCAACTGTACGCTCAACAGATAGGCTCACAATATCGTTACGATCTTTAAATTTGAGCTGGTTACTTACTAAAATTAATGAGCCACCATGTATAGCATTTAATCTGCTGAACGAACTACCAACCTGGTGATTATTAAAATTGAACAAGAACTGGTGGCTTTTCAGCCAATGTTCTGTTATACAAAGAATATCAATACTATTAAAATTCATAAATAATTCTACTTCTAAATCTTTGTTCATAAAACCTTGAATATTTTGATGCACCAGGTTGATACTATTTACTGATTTTAAAGCCTTTTTTGAGTTGCTTTTGCAATTCTGTACAATACAGCTAGAGGTATCCTCTATTGTCTTACTTTCTAATTTAAATTATTAGCAATGTCATTAATTGTTACCAAATTAGTGGCAGAATTATTTATAATGTCATTGCGTTGCTCAAAAGAAGCAAGTTGTTTAGCCAAATTTTTGGCTGTAATTGAAAAAAAATATGATAGCGACACAGCTATCTGTCTTTTATAATAGTTAGGCAGATAGTACATAACAATGTTATATCTATCTTTTGTCAAATAGAAATTTTTACTAACATAATTGTTAAAATCAATCAAATGGAACAAGTTATTATTATAAGTCAAGTTATGCATTGTCATATTTAGTTCAAATCTTAAGCTATTTTCTTCCTGTGGCAAACTGTTACTATAAGGGAATGTAAACAACACAACTTTTCTTAAACTAAGGTTGCATAATGTTTTATGATACTGGAGCAGTTCTCCTTTGTTTACATTTCCCCTATTACCCACAAAAATTAATAAAGTTGTATCCTGGGTAAAGTTACATTTAATAATTTTTTTCATAATATGAGACAAAGAACAACCAGGCATACAGTAATTTATTATTGAGTGTCCCGGATATTCATCTGTCAACAAGTGACCTAAGTCCTTACCAATCTCATCACAAAATAAAACAATGTCATTATTTAAAGTTTGTTTACAAGGTTTATTGGAACTATTAGTAGAAGGAATGATCAAATCAACACAGGGTTGCAGTAAGGAGGTATTGCATGTTGACAATGAATGGTCCGGCGTAAGCACATTGGATGGTGTTAGACAATGCTCACAGTTGTTTTTTTGTGAGTTTACCAGCTCATTCATTGCCAACACATATTCCCTCATTAGGTCTTCAGAGGTATTATATTTGTTGGTCATTGAACAAAGTTTCTCCTGTAGATGGTCAAGTTCAGATTGCAAGGTTTCTGTGTCAATGTTGTACTTCCTAGTACTTTGCTCCAAATTAAAAGAATACATATCTAGTTGTTTAAGCAAATTCAACCTTTCTCTATTCAATTTAACATTTTTTATAAAAAACCTTTGTCTCTTTATCATTTTTTGTGTTTTAACAATGTATTTATTGATTTTAATGTATTTTTTAAGTTTATTTTTACTGGTTACTACCCTCACTGGATTACATGATTGTGATTTATCATCACCGGTTAAATCAATAGTGGGGTTTATGGCAGAAACCATTGACGGGGCAATAGACACCAGCTCATTGAACAGACTTTGATTCAGCGAGGCGGTGATGTTAAGAATGATGGAAAAATGATATTGTTCTTTTATATTATACGTTTGTATTGAAGTAAACAAAATGTGGTTTAATTTCCTACATTAATATACATATTCTGGTTGTTACGACTATCGGTTTTTACAACTAAATATGAGTAGTCCCTTCGATGTCGTTATAACAGATTTTGACTATTCTTAATCCATTGCTTATTTTTTTTTTTTACCATTTATGTACACACACATATATAAACAGACATTGATAAACAGAACAGAAAAAATAGGTACAGAGGTGATGCTTATTTCATAAGAAATCTCTTTCAGCATACCTGAGATAGGACAATAGATACAGAGATGTAGACAGCGTGTGATAGAGCAAAGGAGACAAACAATAATACATAGAATCAAAAATAAACAATTCACTTAAAAACTAAACAAAAATTACGAGAATATACGAACATACATACAAATAAACGTACATAAATACTTCTAAAATAAAATAAATACATACACAACTATGATGAAGTGGACAGATAGTGTTCTTTCACTTTTCTCATGAAAACTGCAACAGTTTGGCAGTCCCTAATGTCAGGCGGTAGTGAATTCCACAATCGCACCGCGTGCACTGTGAAGGAGTAGGAGTAGAAGTCGGTGGAAGTCGGTTGCTTCATATGTTCGAAAGATTTGTCTGCTCAACCACGTAAATAGCGCAATGAATGTTGTTGTACTGTCAAAATGAAAGCCATTGCTACTAATAGTGTTACACAATTACCCCGCTGAAGGCCATAGGAATTTGGAAATTCGATAAGTACCTACCGCTTTTCGAGAACCAAACTGAAATAATTTAGTGATAAACAATGATATTCTAATAATATCATTGGTGATAACCTTTCAAAGTCGTTACTATCGGATGAAGTGAAGAATGTGCTCTTTATCGATAATTTTACCGGCATGCAATTTTGTTTATTATCGTAATGATAATGAAGAAATTGCATAAGAATTGAAATTATTGTGTTCATGCTAATAGGTGCATAAAGCTCAGGGGGTCTACTCCGAAGTAGTATCGGCCGAATGTTCGGCCGTTTCCTGCTACGAAGTTACTATTTGGTTCGGTCGGTCCCGATCCTACACTCCTACACTCTTTCGAATATGTATTGACTATGGTCCCGACCCAACTGAGCCGATCCAAACTTTTTTCGCATTTTTCAATAATATTAGGTTCGGCCATGTGTCGGTCCGATCCGAACATTCGCACTTTGCACTTCGGAGTACGCCCCCTGTATTTTAAAGGTCGGGGGGACGTATTTTATTCCCACTGCTGGGACACAGGCCTCCTTTCTTCGAGAGGGAGTGGGCTGTAATCTACCACGCAGGCCCAGTGCGGGTCGGTAGATGTCACATGTCTTCGAATTTTTGTTTCTAGGACATGCTAGTTTCCTCACGATGTTTTGCTTCACCGTTTTGAAAGCAACGGTGATGAAATAATTTACACAAAGTAAAGCGCCTGACTGGGTTGGAACCTATGACCTACAACTCGTAAGTTGCGGCCGTTAGCACACGGCCACCACTCCTCTCACTAGATCAATTCGGCTCGCGCGCGGTTGGTCACAGCCGATCGATTCTGTAAAAATCTCACCGTGAAGTTGAAGTCAGCTTAGAGTGAGCTGTCAATAGTGTCAATCCCTAGCATTAGTTGGAATGACAGCTCACTCCACGCTCACTTCACCTAAGTTTTCACGGTGATTATGGTTACAGAATCGCACTACAGCCAGTCGATTCTGTAAAAAACTCACCGTGAAAAGTTAGGTGAAGTGAGCTTAGAGTGAGCTGTCAATAGTGTCAATTACTTAGCATTATTAGGAACTAGCTTCTGCCCGCGGCTTCGCCCGCGTGGATGTCGGAAATTATCCCACGGGAACGTGCTAACAGGATAAAATTTATGTGATTCCCCAGGATGCCATCTATCTCGCGGGCCCTTTGTGGCTAATTACAATAGAAAACCAATTGTGTCTCATTAGTGGTGATTAAGAGGGTACCTATATGATATCTTTACCTAAGTACCTACCTAATTAAAAAAAATAAACTAAATAACAGAAAATAAAATACCTACCTACCTAAATAAACCTATTTCTGATGATAACTAATCTAAACTCAATAAATAAGCAAAATCCCTAAAAACTAATATCTATACGAATGACTAATCCTACCTAACAGTATTATAAAATAACCTACGGTCACGACGTACACTATCAAATATACTACCTATACTTTAAAATTAAAATCTATACCTACGACTCATATAAAAATAAACCTAAATAACTCTAAAAACTAAAAGGAATAAAAATGAACTCCACTGCGGGTGACCCAACCTACGACAAACTTAGTATTTGCGGTTGGTACAGTACAGACAGTGGTAATCGGGTATAGGGATCGAACCGCAAAATTAAGTTTGTTTTTTATTGTATATAGTTTTCCGGGATAAAAAGTACCCAGTGTGGTGCCCAGGATATTAAAGAATAATTATACCAAGTTTCATCGTAATCGAACCGGTAGTTTTTGCGTGATGCCTGAACAAACAGACAGACAGACAGACAGACAGACCGACAGACAGACAAAAATTTTTTTAATCACATTTTTGGGTTCGGTGTCGGTCTAGTAACACCCCCTGTAAATTATTTTTTTGATATTTTCAATGTACAGAATTTTCACTTCTACAGATTTATTATAAGTATAGATAGATGACAGCTCACGGTGAGATGGTTACAGAATCGCACTGCTGGTCTCTTTTAAGCTAACCCCGAATCAAGATACTTACCTCAATCAAACTGTCGGGGTATCCTATCTTAGTTTTTGCGACCGTGTGAAAAGGCCAGAATGTTAAAAAGAGGCTCATTTTTTTAAAAAACGTGTGCATCTAATGATGCCTCTTCCGATTCATTTAAAAAAGCATTAAGTCGTAAGAAGGTCAATAAGTTTTTAGAGAATCAGTTAAAAAATATCCAGAAGAGGAGGATCCAGAAGAATCCTGATCTACACAGATCTCAGTTGGAGTCAAATCAGTCAAGAGTATCTTTCTCTTTTTTCGTATTTCTGGTTATTGGGAGTCAAAAACCTTCAAGCAACTAGGTATACACTACGTGGATGTAAAATCAAGTGACCAAGTCTATGCAGAAAAGTTTAAAATTATAGCAAAAAGTCAAATATAAATTACGAGATTTAAGAAAGAAGTGTAAAAATCCGTAAAAAATGCAAAAAGCCAACGTCACGTGGTGTTCCCAGGCGGTCACCCATCCAAGTACTGACCACGCCCGATGTTGCTTAACTTCGGTGATCGGACGAGAACCGGTGTATTCAACGTAGTATGGACGTTGGCATACATTTAAGCAAATTTTACGGTTAATATCTACATTATAGTTTTGTACAGCAAAGAATTTTGAACTATATCATCAAATTATTAAAGTACAAAGTGTACAAACTGCGTGGGCATCCTCAAGGTAGCCCGAGTTGTCATTTCATTGATATTCAATTTGAAGTTCAATTTAATAAAAAGTTTTTATTCAAATATTTTGAAATGTTATATTCAGTATTAAAATTGGTAAACTATTTACCTAGTCTTATTTAAATAATAAAATATTTGATTAGATACTTTGATAATTGTCTAAAAATGAAATAAGTACCTACTGTAATAAAAAAAACATCCGAATTGAGAATCTTCTCCTTTTTTGAAGTCTGTTAAAAATCCGGTAAAAATGCAAAAAGCCAACGTCACGTGGTGTTCCCAGGCGGTCACCCATCCAAGTACTGACCACGCCCGATGTTGCTTAACTTCGGTGATCGGACGAGAACCGGTGTATTCAACGTAGTATGGACGTTGGCGATAGTTTGATCAAAATACTAGATCAGTATCATAAATGAATAATGTTGACTTTTCGAAAAATAATAAAAAAAAGGACTTTTGTTATGTATATTCTGGTGTACAATAAAGTATAAATAATAAATATATAAATGTTTACTCTAGTTTATTAGACGTAAGCAACATTATTTGCGACTTCTATTGGCAGCGAGCAAAACTAAAGTAAAGTTGTCGTAACATTAAAATAGGTGGCGCTGTTTGCTATTTTCATTATAACGCGATGACGCTATTGTTATGGCGCTGTCATACATTTTTACGGGCGTAGTAAATCGTATAAAAATCCATAGATGGCGCTAATATACAAGATGATCAAGTACAATTTATATAATTACTATAAAGACCCGACTCCAGTTTCAATAATTCATAGAAAAGAGGACGTTCAGTTTTTCCATTTCCGTTTGATCCATTTACGGAATTTTTTTCAATTTTTTTAATACATTTTTATTAGCTTCACTTGTAACTTCAATTATTGTCAATTTAATTACCTATTTTATAATTTTTCGTGCGTGATAAAAGCGTGTTCTATATTTTTCTTTCCATTATAAATAGTCCTCCAGCCTTCGGCGCGGGAGATATTATAGTGCACGCTTGTGTACACATTTGTGTGGGCTTACCACCAGCCTTTTTAACAGGGCAGAAGTAGAACTGCACTGCTTTTTTGTTCTATGACTAAGTACAACAAGCAGTGCAGTTCTACTTCTGCCCTGTTAAAAAGGCTGGTGGTAAGCCCCCAGCCATTGTCAAGTGATACGCTTACCAAAGAAAAACACATTTTTATTTATATATATTCCAAACAATAATAAAACAAGTTATTTCGCAATAATTACTATAATAAAATTTACAATGATTACTATTATTCTACATTGTCTAATACCAGTACGAGTCGGCGGGAACTCGGTCCTCCTTGATGCCCATCTCTTCCATTATATCCATTTCAAATGTCCTCAGTTTAGGCGCGAATGTTACCTGTAAAGAAACCAAACGTACGTTACTGCTATAATAGAATATCATAGGGGATAATGACGTAATCACTGTGCTTGGAAAACTTATCAGCACATCCTTTTTAAACAACTTAAAAAAAGAGGAGGTTCTACAATGTTACATTAATATTTTCATCAAATGTGGCCAGTCTTACCAAAGGGTACCCAGTAACTGGGTTGTGGAGATCAGAAAGGCAGTCGCTCCATGTAAAATACTGGTATTCAGCTGCAATGGCACCCTAATTGCGTTACACACGATCAATCGGAATCGGCACCCTGATTGCGTAACACACGATCAATCGGAATCGGTTTCATTTTGACAGTTCAACAACATTCATTGCGTTATTTACGTGTTGAGCAGACAAATTTGTCGAACTTATGAAGCAATGGATTAGCTATTTGCTTCAAAATGATTCTGTTTCCGATTGATTGTGTGTTACGCAATTAGGGTGCGGTTTCATTTTGACAGTTCAACAAAATTTATTGCGTCATTTAGGTCCGTGTTGAGCAGACACATTTTTCGAACTTATGAAGCAATGGATTAGCAATTGGCTTCAAAAAATGAATGTTGTTGAACTGTCAAAATGAAAGCCATTGCTACTGATAGTGTGTTACGCAACTACCCCGCCGGTTAGAAGTCCATTCTTTATTGTAACCAAACGAAATTGTGGCTTAAGACCCAGGAGTATAGAGTATAGTTTACCTTGACAGCGGAATCGCCGGTTGTGTCCTTATCTAAATTCTCAACGTACAGCTCTTTACTCTTGAAATCCATGGTCTCCTCCGCTGTCTTTGGTATGGGGATGATTCTGCTACTGGCCATAGACACACGCACCTAGAAAATAATGTTTAGAGAAATTAAAACGAAAATAAGCTAACCAAATCATTCTTGAACACAGTCAAAACAATAAATACAAACTAAACATCACCGGTATGAACTTTTGCTTACCCCTTCGGGGAGCCGAAGGGGTAAGTGACTTGATTTTGGATAGGCTCGCCCTACATTGCATAGAACGCGGTATTTGAGGTGCTTCCTGAACGCAAATACTGCGTTCTATGCAATACAGGGCGAGCCTATTCAAAATCAAGTCATTTACTTAAATAAGGCTGAGAAACAGCAGTTTTTAACCCAAAACGTGCGCTCTTCACCACTTTCTAGTGCTTTAGCTGAGAAGAAGAAGTGGCGCAACATACTCCCCAACAGCATAGCTGTCTGTTTAGTTAGAAGAACTTGGATCTATACCGTTTACCAGACATTTTCGTATAGGAATAACCAATAACAATAACTTGACCCGAAATTTGAACCCAGGATAGCACGCTCAACAGTCTTGCTGACGACCACTACAGCAATAAGTCAGTAATTGGTCTGGTTGGTCTGTCTTGTCTTAATGCTACGTTTTAAACTAAAAGGAAGGAAATTATAGCAAGGCACGACCCTTCAGCCTGAAAATTTGTAACTGCAGGCACGCCAGATATTTAAATCGGATAGAAACACGGGTTGGTGATGTTATTTATATCTAATCGTATGCTGCACTGGTTGACGTCATTACGTCAACGCCAGCTGTCGCTGACAACCAGCGCTGGGGCTCTGTCTCGTATAGTGTCTTAGCATCATGCTGAGCGATGACAGTTTTGCGTGGATGTACCTAACGCATGTTTTCCGCCAACTTGCTGTTTTTTTTTTTGTGTTTGTGTTCTTTTTATGCGTCATGTTTACCGCAAATAAATGTATTTTCTTTGTTTCTTTCTTACGAATTAAATTTAATGATAAACAAATATTTTGTCTTTAGATATTGAATGAAACCCATCATAATTATGTATGAGGTTTCACTAGTTATGTGCTTACTAGACACACCAAATATTTAAATCAGATAGAAACACGGGTTGGTGACGTTACGAATTAAATTACCATTTGGCAGGTGCAGTTGGACTAAAGTGCTCTATGAGTTGCGACTGTTTTGCCAAAATTCTGAATGCCAAAACTCTGAGGTGAGTTTATTTATTGCAACAGTCGAAGTTAAAATAAATAAACAACATTTATATTATGCCAAAGTGATGCTTAACCGGTTGAATGCCGTAATTACAGAAACAATTATTAAAAAGCCATTGTGTCTCGCGTGGATCCACGTTCAGCATACGAAAGGTTAAAGGTATTCTCAAGGCTGACTTTACCTACTTTTTTTGTCAGATATCTTTTATCTGTGAAATAAAATTGACGTCTGACAGTTCTAGTATGGAATAACTGTCAAAAATTCAAAATTTATTCCCAGGATCAGACTTATTCGAGGTGTTAAAATTTGGTGAAATTCACCCTTAATGTATTAGTGGAGTGTGGTTGTTTTCTAGTTCCCAAACAAGTATGATTTGTGGGTAAGACAGACTGTATGCCTACTAACCTTTCCAACAATTTGGGGGAACACAAGTGTGGGAGGTCATTATTATAATGATAATCAAGACGTTTCTTGCTCTAACAGACAGGCTCCCCTGCGCTTTTTCTACTGGAATATCTTTAACGGTTTTGACCACGTATCGGTAGGAGCAATGAGAGACATCCAAGCTAGATAGACCAACAACCTCAAAAAGGTAGCTGGGACAGACTAGATGCGGTAAGGCGGAGGACAGGGTGTTGTGGTGCAGCTTGGGGACTACCAGCAGTGGCCGACTTGATCCTTACAGATTTTTATTTTATTTATTTATTTATAGCCTTTTTCAGAGTGATAGTTGTACTGAATATCATGTTGTGTTCCTTTTTCAGTTCAGAGTCTCTGTGTGACCTTTGGCAAAGGCCTCCTTCAACCCTTTCTAATTCTCCCTGTTCCTTGCCTTTCTAGTCCGTCTTCCCAGCCATTCTCACCAAGTCATCCTGCCATCTTTTCAAGGGTTTCCCTTTCTTTCTCTTTCCCTAGGGTGCCATAGGGTCACTTTTTTTGTTCCATCTCACTTTGATACTTACTGATTACTTATCTATTTGTCTGCTTATGGAACAGACAGCTAAGGTCATGGAGAAAAAGGAATGCAACCTCGTATCCTTAGGTCCTAGCAACTAGCATACCTGACAGTTTAGAAAAATAGCTAACCTTATCTCCCTCCTCTGTGAATCTCCACTCAAATTCGGTTGGCTTCAGAGTCTCGGGGTCTACCAGCTTCACATCTGTTGTGACCAGGAGAGGCGCCTCCGACTGGATAGTGATACCGGGGAACTTCTTGTCTTTTCCAACCTGGAATACAGTAGTTCACATGTTAGTGTTGTTTTATTTTCTGTCATACAGTGGGATTTATTTTTGACTACACAACTGCATGTCGGAAAACAAATTGAATTGCATGGGTTTTATTATTATTGCGCAGAAACCTAATTCTTTTTTTAAATAAAAGTAGCTTAAGTTAATCTTTATAACATCAGCGATCTGCCAGTAAAAGTCCCGTCCAAATCTGTGCAGCCGTTTCGGAGATTAATCGGAACAAACAGACAGACAGACAAAAATAAAAATAAATATTTTTGCTATAGGTCATACTTTCATATGCATTTAGTAAAAAGCTGTTATTTTCAACAGACACTTCAATTTTATTATTTGTATGTAATATCTGTTACTAAACATTGCATTAGCACTGGCATAATCTGTGACATGAAATAAGCATTTTGGTCAACCTTCCCACTGAGGTCCTTTTATTACACAAACAGAATCAAAGATAAATAAAAATAAATAAAATGTACTCACAACTCTAAGATGCGTGTTCAGTCCATCAACAATGACCCAGTTACGTTCCTGGATCACCTGTGACACAAGCCCCTGCTTGCCTTTGTCTTTGCCCACCATTATCTCCACACGGTCACCTCTGGAAACAAAATTAATCATTCTATACATATTATAAATTAAAGTCGTCCTAAATTATGGATTTTGTTGCGGTTTTCACCATAATCTAGAGAATTTATTCTGGAAAGTTTATTTATAGCACATCAAGCTACTACAATATGTCAAATTTCTTTAATAGATTTTCAACTTTATCGCTAAAGCATTAAGATTCAAGGTTGATTGGGAAGATTGACAGTTTCGGGTAGCTTGACCTGTTGGCGTCTGTAAAAAAAAAATACATAAGAAAAATATACGATTATGTTGTACTAGCTTCTGCTCGCGACTTCGTCCGTGTGAAATTTTGGTCCGTTGCGCCCCATCCAATCGCCCGTACTACTTTGTTTTCGCTTAGTATTCTTCCTGACTTTTTTTCATTTTGCTTGGCTCCTAAGGATCGTAGCTTGATGTTAAACAGCCTATAACCTTCCTCAAGAATTAGGATATCAAAATAATGCAATCAGATCTGACTGGTAGTTCCGGAGATCACACCATACAAACAAACAAACAAATTTGACCTCTTTATAATATTCATATAGATGATTGGTTTATGTCTTGTGTAGCATAATCAGCCTATACTGTTTCCACTATTAGGCCACAGGACACAGGCCTCCTCTCTGTAAGGGGGAGTGGGCTGTAATCCACCACACAGACCCAGTGCGGGTTGGTAGGTATCACTTGTCTTCGAAATTTGGTTGATTACCTGCAGCGTTCCGAGAGCAGTGGTGATGAAATAATTTACACACAGTGCCTGTCTGGGTTCGAACCCACTACCTACAACTAGTAAGGCAGACCCAATACCACTGGGCCTTCAATGCTCACCTTGCATTATCTATTTACAATCAGTTAACTTTATTATACTTTATTTACTTATAACAAGTTGCTAATTACTAGTTAATGACACTGATTATTTAAAGTGTCTACAACACGAATTATACCACACTTTGAAGTGTAAACAAAGGTCATAAACAATGTAGTAGTGTAAATACAAGAAAGAAGGTTTTATTTATTAAGAATAGCTTTTGCCCAAGACTGCGCTCGCGTGGAGGTCGGAAATTAGCCCACGGGAACATACTACCGGGATAAAAAGTAGCCTATGTGTTATTCCAGGTTATAAATTACCTGTGCGCCAAATTTAATCAAGATCCATTCTGCAGTTTTTGCGTGATTGAGTAACAATCCTCCAAACTTTCACATTTATAATATTAGTAGGATAGAATAGTAGCACCTATTTCATTCTTACTTGAAGAAGCTCCATTCGCCAACGGGTTCAACAAAAACTTTCTTCCTGTGCATATTGCGGTCATTTTGCATACGAAACTGACTGGTCCAAGGCCTGTTGGTCGTGAAACGATAGTGCTTACGGGCTATCTGAGCTTTTGGGTACTGTGGATAGTTCGAAGGATTCTTCCAATACACCTAAAACGGAAAACAAATACAATCAAACAATTTGGAGGTTATGTATTTCAAACGAAGTAAACTTTATGTTTGAATAGGATAATGTACCTGTTCATAGCTCCTTTTAACGTAAGACTCGGGGAAATTTGAATATTTAACAGTCAAATCGCCAACTTTCTTCGCTAAAAACCCGTATATTCGCATTTTCTTTGTTTTGTTTCGTAACCTTTTCGTGAAGAGAAGAATTTGTTTGACACTGACAAACACGAGATGACAGTTGTGATCAGACGTCAAAATTGACACGACAACCAAAGTCATAGATTATATACATTGCTGAACTGTGCAGATATATTTAGCAGACATTTCTGCTAAATGTTAGTATCTCTGGCTTTAGATTCCGTTGAGATCTCAGGTGGCTACAGTCAAACATAATTAATTATAACGTCAGGATTGAGGAGCCAAAGAAAATGCGTTCATCTAGAAAATTTACTCAGTTTTACTATTTTATTCCTATAAGTACTGCAAAAACAAACACAACACCTGCTAAATGATCATTATGTCGAATAATTTGATCGCTCACATCCAATAGAAATTCACCTCTTGAGTGTAGATTGAGGAGCCATACTAAAAGTATTGTACTTTCTTTCATTTTAGCGCTACAGAAACTAAACTTTTAGACGGTATTATGCACAATTGCTACTAAATGATACAAAAATTTCAAAAATATTCATCTAAGTATTACTTATCGAGTTCCAGAGTTCCAGGTTGCTCCTCAATTCCAACTTTCAGACGTTTAGATTGAGGAGCTACTTTTGCATTAATTATAACTAGTGATATATTTTGCAGTTAAATTTAGAATTCGTGCTGCAAAATCAGCTACATTGCTGCTAAATAATGGTGAGATCAGATTTTAAAAATCTGATGTGGCTCCTCAATCCTTACGGACATTAATATTACATACATAGATACTTTAAGATTACAAATGATTACAAACGAACATGGATGAGTGGAGTGAGTTCTCGACGAAAACAGGAACCCACACTAACAGAAGGAATTGGGCTTGTGGCTAAGTAATAACAGCCTCACGGGTCGATCGATCAGCACCCTAATTGCGTAACACACTATCAATCTTAATCTGAATCATTTTGAAGGAAATAATCAAGTTATGAAATGTTGGGATTAAGTTATAAACATGCAATTTTTACTATTGGGTAGCTAATATGATGAAGAATATGAAGATTAATTTAAAGTAATAAAAAAGGTAGGTAATGAGAGCGTCTTATTGAGAAATTTTATGATTTACAAATTGATGAAAAAAAAAACGATTTTTGATAAAAAAACATATTGTTTTTTGATTAAATGTTGTCCTGTCGGGGGACCGCTACTAAAGAACGCTAAGGCTAATAATTAGAGCGGTTCCCCGACGGGACAACATTTAACCACAAAAAATTCATACGTACGGACTCCAGCAGGTCAACCTACCCGAAACTGTCAGATTTTCCCAATCAACATTGAACCTAATGATTTAGCAATAAAGTCGAAAATCTATTAAAGAAATCTGACAGATTGTAGTAGCTTGATGTGCTGGCGTCTGTACATACTTACGTAGGGTCATAATTTCAAGGTTATTTTTTTTATAGGGTGTGTCGGGGGTTTTTTAAATTTTTAATTTAATTTTTTGGAGTGTTTTTTTTGGAAGTCGGTTGTTTCTTTTTGTAAAAAAGTTTTTTTACTGAGCCAATGATGAGATTAATCGATACCTAGTTTTTAATATGCCTATTCTATTCCACTCCTTCATCTGTAACCCTAGCGCGTTTCCTCCTTCCAGTTTTAAGTGAATTTATCCGGTGCGTCGCGCCATGGCCCTTGCTATCTCCTTTGTGGCCTGCCGCAACCGGTCTCACTGCCTTATGGTATTAGGTCCGTTTTGCTGTTTGGGTGGGTTCGCAGTTTGTCCAGCATGTGGCACATGATCTGTCAGGCCCATTCTAAGTTAGGTAGATCTGTTACATCTATTTCTGGATTCACTTATTTTGTCATATAAACTTTTCATCGGAACGGAACGTATATACAAAGACAATAAAGTGATTTTTATTTTTTTGACTGACACAATTGAAATTTGCTGTCGTGTTTTTCAAAAAAACCTTAAAAAAGTCATGTTCATTATTAATTCATAGTAAATTACAATTGTGATAATATTTTTACGTCCTGGATGATTTCAAGCACACCATGAATTAGTTTTTAAATAATTACGGACTAAAAATGCATTTGTATAATCGCACATAGACAATTGACGTAAATCAGCTGTCCAATATCAGTCGTTGTAGGTGGCAGCACCGCGTCACGTGAATTTTCATGGCGTTGAAGGGCTAGTCCCAAATTGTCTTGTGATTTCGCCAAATTATTTGCTGTTTCGAATATTTATTGATAAACAGCATTAATTTATAAGTTCCAGGTGAGTGTTGTGTTGTAACAGAGTGAATATATGTGGAGATGTTGCCGTTAAATGCTTTTGCGCGGGACTGAAAGATGTCAAAGTCGGCAGTGACGGAGTGTAAGGGGTGGTTTGGGGTGAATTTCTTGGATTAACTTGCGTCTGGCGCCAGGATGTCTGACCGCCGAGTGGGCGCCGTTGGACTGGGCTCGGTATCGATTGGGTGCACGAGCCCGTTGCGTCAGCGTTCTGGCTGAAAACACCAGACAGTCGGCCGCTTCCGCGGGATCTAGACTGCATATTCACTACACAAAATCGATTTTTCGGACAATGAAAATGTTTTTGACTGAATCAAACATGTAACGTCGGTTGCTACGTGCGTTTTCACTGTGACTCTTTCGAATTAGGTGGTCATATGAGTTGATCCACCTTGTGTGATTGTTGCAGTGGTGAAGATGACTGAATACTGGTTGATCAGCGCCCCTGGCGACCAGACCTGCCAGCAGACCTGGGACACACTCAACAATGCCACCAAGTCAGGCAATCTCAGCGTCAACTACAAATTTCCAGTCCCTGACCTGAAGGTATGGTACTTTTGAATTATTGATTTATCTACTAATATATACACAATCTAAAAACTACTGAATCTAAGAACTTTTCTGTTATGAATTATGTCATCCCATTATTCCCTATTGAATAATGACTGAAGATGTCCTTGAAGCAATTATTATGTTTTCTTCTATCTTGATTAAATAATGGTCATGGATTAGAGCCAATATAAACTTCCAGTCTGTTACTTTGTAATACAGATCAATATTCCAAATGAGAAATAGTACAATTTCATACTACAACATCCTGTACAGGAAGGATTTTAAATTAATGATGATATATAAAATCAGATCATCATTATTTCCAATTTCATTCAAAAAGTATCTTAGTTGCTTTTGGATCTTATTTGACTATTACTGTCTATTATTATCAGTGATAAGCTAAATTGATTGATCAAAAACATTAAAACTTAATAGCCTTAAAAATATATAGGTCATTCATCTAACAAATGTATTATGTATGTCTTATAAACATATCATAAGCACAATGGTGTTATATAAATCGAATGAACATTATAAACTATACTATGCATTCCACTATATTTTTTCAAGTTATCAAAACATGAAGTTCTCAGTATTGTTATACTTCTAATCAATCAATCAACTCTAAAACTGTTCACTAATGACTTGTAATTGCCAACATATAGGCCACTGCCTCAATCATCTCGGGAAAGCATAAAATTTATTTGTGTAAGTAGGTACTATCGCCAAAACCTATATCTGACCATTTTGGAAACAAAATCCCATGCACAAGATGACCACAGCTGCCACACAAATTCTTATAATCATATTGCAGTTTTTTTTTGTTTTTTCATAATTTGACGCAGATTTTTTTATGACAATTATTATTATTTTTTTGTTAGCCTGTTTTGTGTCCCACTGCTGGGCAAAGGCCTTCCCTTTTTTCTTCCAAGCTTCTGTGTCTTGTGCGATCTCTAGCCATGTTGCTCTACAAATGATGTTAGATCGTCACACACCCTGCGCCTTGGTCAGTGGTCTACTGCGACGTGTGAGGCAGGACATTTTTAAGTTTAATTTTCCTAAAAGATTACTATTATTTTCAAGTACTTACCACACCAAACAAAAATATTCTTCAACCAACTTCGCAGACAGAGTAGGTTGCACTTTCTGTAGGTATTTTCAAGATTATTTTTTTTATTTTTATAATATCTGCGCCCTGCAGTTTCACCCGCATAAGTTTCGATCCCATGGAAATATCGGGATAAAAAGTATCCTATGTGTTAATCCAGCATGTCAGCTACATCCATACCAAATTTCATGAAAATTGGTCCAGCCGTTTGAGTGTGAAGAAGTAACAAAGTAACAAACATACAAACACACAAACTTTCGCCTTTATAATATTAGTGTCATATTCATATATGTATTCACTGTAACTTTAATTCTTTGAAGTTGTATGAAATAGCTATAATGCGGCAAATCAAAGTGTTGTGTCAATTTGATAAATAATTAATTTCCCTGACAGTAATCTTGGCTTTCTCATAAGAAAAATCGAAATAAAAAAATGCTCTATTATTTGAACAAGTTAATACGCTAAATACTAGTGATTGGAGCTTCCGCCTGTGTTAGGAGAATCCACTCTTCCAATATCTTATATTTATAAAAATTTACTTGTTTTATTTTTATAAATATTATAATATACAAGTTGTTATTTTGCATCCTCATCAAATTTCATTTCTGTTATGAAAGACATAAATAATCAAATAAAATTACGATCCCCGGTAAATAATGAATACATACTTGTTTGTTTGACAGTATTTCAGAATACACCACTTGCAAAGAACAGAATCGCGTTATGGTATCATATAAGCGGCAGCGTTTTTATGTGTGTGTAAAAGGGCAGTTACAGTGCGGTCTCACACAGGCCGCGTTTTAAAATGCGTGTGTCCAAAAATAAGTACTATTTTTTCTAATTTCTGAAATCGGCATGTGTGATGCCGATTTCAGAAATTAGAAAAAATAGTACTTATTTTATTATTGATTAGTGTCGAGAATCAGTAGCATAGTTACCTCCTTGAATTTGACGAGGATGCAAAACGACACCTTGTATACATTTTATTCTAATTGTTTATTTCTCTTTGTTTCCAGGTGGGGACTTTGGATCAGTTGGTGGGACTGTCGGATGACTTGGGTAAGCTCGACGCGTTCATTGAGACCGTCACAAGGAAGGTCGCTCAGTACCTCGGGGACGTGAGTAAAGAGTTTTGTTTTATTTACACTAATTAAATGAAAGAGTGCCTGTAATCACAATGTTTGTACTGTTAACCACACATCCCTTATGTCAGTTTGACTTTGACAGCTCCTTGATTTTGTAGCAGTAAGAGTGTTTTCTGTAGTTCAAATGTTATGTTGAGAACAGTTTATTCAATTCTCTAAAAATATACAGGGTGGCAGGGACATCAACGGTCAAACTGTAACCATGAATTCATCATGTGATTCTAGACCTAGAGAAATTTTTCATCAGTTTTCATGAAACAATCAGCTGTTTTATAGAAAACCTATGCGGTCAAAATGTATGGAACAACAAATTATTTTTTTAATAACCGTCATAAATGTTAAACCATGTAGGTACTGAATCCATGGTAACGGGTTGCGCGTCGATGTCCTGCTGCCCTGTATAGTGTATATTAATGTTTGTTGATTGATGTTCGCAAAATATGCGCATTGACGTAGAGTTGCGGACACCAGCCCATTTTACCTACCTAATGTTTGTTGATGAAATTAAATTTTTCTGTTATTCTTTCACAGCTACTAGAAGATCAACGCGATAAGCTCCATGAGAACCTTATGGCAAACAACAGTAAGTTATTTTTCTTTTATTTCTTATGGCACTAAACATTTATTTTAATTTTTGAAATTCTTAAAAACTTTTTTGATTGTTTGGTGCCATTTATTCATAGATATTTTTGGAAGTTGAAAAAAAGGTTTGACTTAAAGAAATTAAACATAGAGTTTAACAACAAAATAGGATTATTTTGCATGATTTAAATAAAACATAGAGAAAAGAGTTATTTATGGCATGTTTGGGAAACTATAGAGGAATTAAAGCTAAGGAATTGGGCCTATGATGTTACCAGCATGAGAACTAATTTTTAAAATAGAAAAAGAATGAACTGGTGTAGAGAAATAAATAAATTAAAAGCACAGAGTAGTGCGAAAAATTATTAGCATGTGTCGCTGAATTTCAATGGTTAAAATTATCTTTTATATTTTTCTTATATTTATTTTTTAATTTATTTATTGATATTTACCTATTTTTTTTTTGCATGTCATTTTTTCTGACCACACTGTCTCCGTTTACAAGTCAGCCAGTGTGTTTATAATTTTATTATATTTTTATATTAATTTGCAATTATAAAGTTGCGTAATACCCGAGAATGTTTATTATTTTATACATTTTCTCTCACATAACACATCTCATCTCAACCCCAATAATACACACTTACGTACCTATATTTGAGCACTAACGTGTACATACTTATGTATAATGATTACTGACGAAACTTGGCCCCGCCCCTTTCGCAAATCGGGCATAATTCAAATTTCCAAAAACAAAAATTACTTGAAAGAAAGTTTTATTAAAAAAAAAACATACTTACCCTGTCATAAAAAAACAAGTTTCGTCAGTAAAAATACTCAACATAACACTTTTAAAATCAAAGGCTAAGAATGTTGAGTGGACAGTGTTTGTACATTTATTTTTAGTTTGAGGTTCGTCAACGTCCGACCATGTCGAACCTCTTTGCACCACTGCACCTATGTGTGATAATATGTAAATAGATCTAATGGAATGTATAGAAAACAATTTATGTTGCATATTCACCTTGTTGGAATCACGGCTAGCAATATCTATTTCAATATATTTCGCGTTGCGGCAGGAAATCATTAGAAAAAGATTTATTTATCAAAATTAGGATGAAACGCATCCGAATAAAGGTAACATTTACATGATATTTTACGAAGATTCTTTTCCAAATTGTTTTTTTTTATATTTAGGTAGGCGATTGGCTATCAGAATCAGGGAGAAGGATCGTTTAAATTTCGCATAAATATTGATTTTTCTTCAAAATTCTAAATGTATCTATTTTCTATAATATTTAATTGAATGCGATACATAGATAATATTTTTATTTATGTACATAATGCTTATTATATCACTATATAGTGTGGCTTTTTATTATTATTTTTCATATTTAATGAGTTTGTTTGACACAATCGTGTTTAGAATTAATTTAAAATATATTTTAGATTGAGAATGTTAGTTTTTGGGATTGCATTTCAGTGTCTGAGAAATGGAAAAAAGTTTGCGGCAGTGAGTAATATTTTTTTCGTAGTTTATGTAAAATGAGCTTATTAGTAATATTGTGCGAGCTTCAAATATAATATCTACGCTTCAAATATCTGTATATTATTATGATATTTTGAAATTAAAAGCCATTACTTCCGCTACGTTTATTTTTTTTTACAGAAAATGTTATATATGTAAGATATTATTTGTTAATATATAAATATGAAGCTTTTTGGTGATTTTTAGGCGTTATAAATATTTATTAAAGTTTTGAACAGCGACGATACGGAAAATATTTTTTTTTAATGATATTTTTTTTACTTTGGTGACGGTTTGAATATAATATATATTTTTAAGTTTGAGGTTTGAATAAGCATTATATTTCGTTTCATTGGTTTCGTTATGTAAGGAAAAATGCTAATGTAATGTAAAACGTCATGTCTAGGATGTTAACAGTGTGTTAAGTAATCGTGTATTCGTGTGTCATGCCGTGTAATTGATTCGACACTTTATGGCAATTTTTTGCAAATCGTCGGTCTAAAATATTTTTATTTAGGTGCACAGCTTATACTAACAAGACATAAAAGAATACTTTCGAAGAACGGTCTTCAATAATATAAACTTCTTAGCGTATCGAACGCAAAAAGTTCAAACATCTTTGGCCCAAAATTCATCTGCGCGAACTTCGCTCACTGACGCAGTCATAAGTTCATCAAGTGCACAGGTGATAATATACTTTTGTATACTTATATAGAACATATCAAAATTGTATAAAATTGGTGATGATCTTCAAATAAATTTAGATTCAAACGATAGGTTTTTGAGTGGTGTATTACATAACAATGACCTCCTCGCATTTTACCAGTTTTTATCTTTCTACGTTACAACCGAGTTTCGTATTTAATTATTTGCTATACAATAGTATTTTTAATACTGGTCTAGCCATTGAGTGTCGGATTGAGGTGAACATAATATGTATTACATCACATTTTCAGTGTCGAACTCGTGTAGAACTGAGATAAATAAAGTCCTGTTATCACAGGCTCATAGCGACAGTGAAAGTGTGAATTCAGATTAAATGAGATAACTATAGATAGGAAACATATGACTAAATATGTACTGTTAAGGTGATATGTAATGGATATAGTATAATATATTGAAAAAACGAAGACTTTTCAGCGTTTCAACAATCGAACATGATACCTACTTATTGGTCATGGAATTTAACTTGCTGTATTTAGAAAGAAAGAAATAAAATACGTTTGTTTGCGGTAAACATGACGCAAAAAAGAACATAAAACACAAAAAAATAAAATAAGAAAGGGTTGGGGGAAACATGTGTCACATCCACGCAAAACGGCTATCGCTCAGCATTTTATGCTGCGACCCTATGCAAAGCTGAGCCCCATCGCTGGTTTTCAGCGACAGCCGGCGCCGACGTAATGACGTCATTTCACCACTTTTTTCAAAAGCAACGATGTTCTACACTTTTAGGGAGTTTATCACAATTAGTTATAGTTTAATAGATGGCACTAAGCAACTAACTCACGTCAAATACTTATGGGATATGAGCTTATTGGAGAAATATATCTAAAGGACCAGTATGCAGGGTGGCAGGGACATCGGCGCTCAAACTAAAACCATGAATCCAGCACATGATTCAAAACGTTATATAAAAAAAAAAAACTGCTGATTCATAGAAAAGTGCAATACCTACGCGATCAAAATGCATGGAACAGCTATTTTTTTTTTTAACAGACCAAATTTTTTATCGCAGTATCACGTACTGTCACGAGCAAAAGTATGTATACACTCGGCTTTATTCAAAAGCGATTTACTCCTTTATTTTTTAATGAAATTTTATGTTGTTGCGAACATAGCATTTTTTTACAAACACATTGGTTTAATGTAATGTGTCGTATTTCAACGTTGCATTCGTTATTTCACGAAAAAATCGCAATTCAAAGTTGCCAAGTGTTGCCATATTGGTGCTCGTGACTGTACTTGAATTTATGGTAACAGTTGGTGCTTCAATGTCCTTGCCACCCTATATTTAAAGCACCTATATAATTAAGATGCCACGAGCCGCGCAGAGTTATGAGATACTAACTTTCTCTCTAGTTTTCCAGATGCTATACATTATTTCTATTTGATCAAACATAAATAAATCCATATCCATTACATATCTCCATGAGCTCTTAAATTATAACCACATTTTGCTTTAATATAATAAAACTCCTAGACGTTGTAAGTTGTCGCACATTATGTTGTAATACGTAAGATTACTGAATATAATGTCTCCATACCATAGATAATAGCAATCACTGCCTCACAAGACATTCATAGCTTAGCTATATCAAGCTTTAAAAATTGTCTATGCTTTGCGCTTCTTAATTTTTTATTATTATTTAGTTTATTTATTATTTTTATGAAAATATATTCTTTATTTTGCTCCTGTCCTATACTAAATCCTCTTTATTTTCATCCTAAACTCACCGAAGCGATAAAAGCGATGTTTCGATAATCCATTTCGAGATTGATATGAGATTTATTCAGAAACAAGGACATAAAACATTGAAATAGCTTTACAACCGCCATAAAGGATAAACATTGAATAAAAGCGGTATTATATGCAGTTGTTAGTGAATGATCGTGGAAGTGTGAAGTAATAAAATGGGAGCTTAGTAGAGGTTTATGAGATGGGTTATGGACTGTGGCGACTCTAGGCGTGGACTCGTACGCGGACCCCGGGGGGGGGGAGCCGCCGCCCACGCCGACGTCGCCGGTGTGCGACTCTGCGTTCTCGGAGCACCACGGCTGCTGGCCGTGCGAGCACCGCGACCACGAGGAGTACTCCCAGCCCTCCCAACACTCCAGCGGCCGCAGCTCGCCGCGGTGGGACGAGGACGACGACGAGGAACGCCACCACCATATACTCTCACAAGGTTTAGGAGACCTAACCCAAGCCTAACCTTACTCCTTGATTTTGGACGGAACTTGAAACAATTGCAAGTTAACTTTTATCCATTAAAGATTGGACGTTTTTGGAGAGTATGTGAGTCAAGTTCTATTCAAACTTGTTCCCGGTAGGCCCTCTACTCTAGGTGAACGAGGCTTTACACTAGCTAAAGTTTCGTTTGTACGTTCAGCGCTATTTGCAGACGCGAAAGTAGGTTATGTGAAGGCAGTGATTGCTATATATCTCTAAATATCTTCCACTATTTCTCTATATTTACTGTTTTTGTCTTTACACAGCAGATGGCGCTGGCCGTATTTTATATTTCGCGAGCGCCATCCTGAATTTTGTCTGTATATTTGTTGGTTAAAGTAACAAAAAAGTTTAGGGTGACGCTACGAAGATGTGGCTAGCAAGAGAAATTCACAAAATGTACGTCCTGCACCACATCACTTTGTGAATGCGTCGAATTGACGTGTATCTACAAGTAATGTCTAGTTAACATGAACCGGGCAGTTCGCGAAACGTTTTTTGATTGGAACTGGAGATTTCGCGGATTGTCCAGTAGAAGCTTTATACACAGTTGAACGTGTTCTATATTATAGCTTTTTAAGTTATTTTTTAGTTTGCTTAGATGTTTAATTTATTAATATTGTCGATGTTGTATTTTTTTATTGTATATTTTTATTTTACTTATTTATAACAAAACTTGTATTTATAAGTTATACCCTTTTGCTTTTGTGCGTGAACGTTGTATGGAGTAGCGAGACTATTAAAAGTTGTAGAAATTTTTAATTTAGTACAGAAAAATCTACTAACCTTTGTTGGTTAATGGTTTACTAATGTTTCCGATTATCATTTTTTTTTAAGTTGAACTGAAAAAGATAGAACACAGCGTGATAAAATGAAACTTCTAAAAAAAAGAAGAGTGATTTAGTGTAAGAGACAGAGAGAGTTATATCCTTCTTCTCTCTCATGTAACGAAATGTGCCTAAACGTGACGCGTCCTTGAAATTTCACTTAATTCTTGCGATCGCGGTTTAGTTCGCTACCTCGATATCACCTCCATGTAAAACAAATGCATGCTAATAGACACGCACGCACATGCCGAAGGATACCTCACTGCGACATGGAGGTGACATCGAGGTAGCGAGCCAAACCGCGACCGCGAGGTATCTTCGGGATGTAATTACCCTAAGAAGTTTCACTTCAATAGGTAATCTGTATTATTCCCGATCACATTTCCAATTTTCCGGTTCACTGATTCATGTTTCAGTCCCGTACGTAATTAGCTTAGGACGTATTTCACTATAGTAAATCTAAAAATAGCGTTTTAACAAAGCACGATTATAACCTTGATCCGTCATGTAAGTTATTTATGAACGAAATGAGTCGCTTTTGAGCTGTGTTTCACTGGTTATTATGACTATAAACGACTAGCTTTTGCCTGCGACCTCGTTCGCGTGGCAGTCGTAAGACACCAGGAAATGCTAAAATAACAGCTACATTTTTTATAAAACTCCCTCGGCGTCTGATCCACCGCGTCTCATCGCATCGCATCGCCCGCCCGCGTTATTTCGTTTTCACTCTGCGTTCTTTGCTAGGCTCTTAAGGGTCGTAGTGTTAAATAGCCTGTAACCTTCCTATACAAGTTGGGCTTGGGGGTTTTTCTAATCAAACTGGTAGAACCAGATTAGCGAGTTCAAACAAAAAAAAAAAAACTTCAGCTTATTATATTAGTATGAACTAGCTTTTGCACGCGGCTTCGCCCGCGTTGTTTTTAAAAATGGGAAAATATCCCTCAAAGCCGTTTTTGTGAAATGATTTATATAAGAAAGAAAGAAAAATGTTTATTTGGACAGTTCGTGACACACAACATACAAAATATTTGACACTTTTGTATGTCAAAATTTAAAAGAAAATAGAAATGATTCAAGCCTTTTTGGGTTCCGTGCCTTAATAGGAAAAACGGAACCCTTGTAAGATCACTTCGTTCTCCGCCTGTCAAGACTCTTTTTCTCAGGAACGCGTGGAGTTATCAAGTTGAAATTAATATCAAATATTCAAGGCTGCAATCTCTTGAAGCAGTGAAATAAAATCAAACTTATAAGTCAACGCAATTAAAAGATACGGGCGTTTATGTTCCGGAATCAAAACCTATAGGATACTTCCCGTTTACCTAGAATCATGAAATTTAGCAAGAAGCAATGTCATGTAGCGCAAGTAAAGGAAAAAAACCCTAAATCTGTAGTTACATACCTACAAATTTGTACGGAACCGTCGGTGCGCAAGTCCGGCTCGCACTTGACCGGTTCTTTTTTATATCTCGGTAGCTAAAGTACTGATGTTATGTAGCTTTTTAAGATTGAAAGCCTATCCCTACTCGACAATATTATGATTACTTACCTACGCAACTAAGCATAATATCGAGTTTTTATATCCAAATTTTTTTTAATATCGTACGAAATATATTTCAACTGCCTTTTTTTCGAGCTATGCCAAACGGCTCGCCCCCGATTGTGCTTATCATAACTGGCGAAATGTGGGTGTACAGACGCCAGCACATCAAGCTACTACAATCTGTCAAATTTCTTTAATAGACTTTCAACGTTATCGCTAAAGCATAAGGTTCAAGGTTGATTGGGAAAACTTGACAGGTTCGGGTAGCTTGATCTGCTGGCGCCTGTACTATAGGGTGCACATCGGCCTAACCCTTCGCGGATTTTTTTTTTTTTTTGAGTTGTTATTTATTAGTGAGTTTCAAATGTAATCAACTGATCCACAAAACTAAATTTTCGCAAGAATAAGATTTTGTTTTTGTGATAAATAATTTATCTCTTCGCTTATCGATCGAGACAATTATTATAATTCAAGGTCACACGAACTTCATGACCACACCAAGCATAATATACATAGCTACACACTACGACACATCATGCTATGCTTTTCTAGTTGTAGCTCTCACCTCGAATTGTATAGGATTTTCGTACAATGAGAAGTCAGCTCATACTAGAAATGTATAGCGTGATATGTCGTCATGCTTACATATTTATAGACTAACTAGCGGACCCGGCAGACGTCGTCCTGCCCGGAAAAGCAGCGCCACCTACCGAATGCAATTGTGTATTCAAACCATCCAGGAACCCATTGAAATATACACACAAAATTCCATCCAAATCGGTCCAGCCGTTTAGAAGGAGTTAGGTGACAAACACACATACAGAAGAATTATATGTATTAAGATATTTGGCGTAAATTCCTACACTATCAATAAATATATTTAGGATATATTTTTTTATCTACTGGTTTCAATTACTCAAATAGTTTTATAGGAAAATGGACTCAGAGATTTGAAGCAACAGATCTATAATTTTAGGTTCGTGTTATAAAAACTATATTATATGAATGTGGTATATGTGCTTAGATTCTTACTAGTAGTATAGATTGTTGTATTTTTCTAACAGAACTACATTATATTAAGGTATATTAAAAGGAACATAGGATAATTTCCTCATTAGTATAGAAATAATATAAAATTATAAAAAGCATGAAATTAATATATTTAGACTAAAAATATATAATGTAGTTCTAGTACCCGTATTTAAATGCCCAAATATTTTTTTTTAATTTTCTTTGATATCAAAAGATCTTAAACTGTTTTTAAATATCAACACTATACAATTAAATATCGCTTTCAGTCTGCTTGATAATATCAATAAGTCAATTTTGAATACGGGTTGTCCAGCATGAAATTTAGCATGATATGATATTTATTAATATATGTATTATTAAATAGTGCATGTTTCTATTATCCTATGGACCCATGCTATGAATGTTATAAAACCCGTGTACACAGAGGTTTATTTTGATGACTATTTTTTTATTGTTAATTGTTGGTGATATAAACGGCTTATGCTTACCTACTCTTGGAGCATATTGCCAATATTATGCGCATACAAGGTAAAACTGAAAACCTCATAATTCATTGTACACTTCGTTATAAACAACTTTTGGACCATCTCTAAAATCGCGATAAAAAAATCAGCTGGTCCGTACATTTTTGTTGATATATTTGGAAAAAAATGGCTGATAAAAAGTCAGCCATTTTATCCAAATATGTCAACGTTTAGGATTTCTTAGGAGGTTTTCAGTTATTTCAACTAAAGTTTGTATACTACAGTATCATGTAAAGGGTTGAAAAAAAACACATACATTTGCTAATTATTATTATCTACTGATCGCTTGTCAAACCACAAAATTATAGTAGGCACCTACAATTTTTAAGTAAATTTTTTAATACAGCCAATGTGTACAGGAGTTTTTCTTTTTAGTCTTTGTCTAATTGCACTTTACGCTAGACTGTATTTTTTTCAGTTTTGGACCAAGGCTTACATTTGTTTGTTTTGTTATTTTTTCGTTAAGCACGTGTTTATAAAAATAAAATAATAATTTTAGTGTACTTATACATTTATGTTGTATGTTGATTATGTAATAAGGATTAAGGAGTATTGATTTTAGTTTGTATTTCTTATAATTAGACATGAAATATTTGAATAAAAAAAAACATTAAAATAATATTTCCACCGGAAAAATAGCATTTATTGTTGGGATGAGTCAGTTAAATTTGAAAAAAAAATATGCGCAAAACAAAGAAAAAAAAAAATGCAAAAAATCCCGATAGTGTTTTAAAATATTTTCTGTTCTCTAACAAATACTTTATATTACAGGCGACCTGCCGTCGTACCTAACCCGTTTCCAATGGGACATTGCAAAATACCCGGTCAAGCAGAGTCTGCGCAACATCGCTGATGTTATCAGTAAACAGGTGCGTGTTACTTTCATATTTTGTGTTTATTAATAAAAAATAAGTCTGCCAACAAGCAATGCTGCGCTCCAAAACAAAGATACCTGACGTGGCTCAAAAAGCTGCCCAACTTAAATGGGACTGGGCAGGACATGTCTGCCACATGCCGGACAAACTGTGGGCCAAAATAACACAGAACAGATAGGGTCGCGGCAGACCACGTAGAAGCTGGCGGGACGAGCTGGATAGGTTCCGTCCAACCTGGAAGGAGGACGCGCGGGCTCGATAGATGGAAGAAGTGGATGGAGGCCCTTGCCCAGGAGTGGGACAGCGTGTGCTAAATTATATATATATATATTTTTATTATGTAATATAGGTTTATAACCTATTTGTGTAGGTACACAGGTAGTTTTAATAGCTTTGGAATGAAGTTCCTTATCGCGCGTTGCGAAAGGAGGCTAGACGGAAAAAATTAAGATCAAAAGGTGGAACGACACCTTTTGCTATAGTTGTAAGCCGTGCGGCGTGCGCGTGTTTCTCTTTCTCTGTCTGTCTCTCTCTCTCTCTCTCTTATAGAAAGCAAGCCAGTTATACTTAGTTCCATCCGGGTGTCCCTCGACACCTCTCAAGTTTTTTTTTTCCTGGTTCCTCCCAACCAAAGCACCTGCCATCTAATCTCTTCACCACCCTTGGTTGACTGGTAGAGAATGCCTAAGGCATTAAGTCCGCCTTTCTACCTTTTTGTGCGAAAAGTTTACATAGTTAATTAGAGAAAACTATACATTATTTTTTATTTATGAACCCACTTTTTTCATAATGGATAACAAATAAATTTATTTTTAATATACTTATTTAAAAATATTAAAAATAAACAAAATTACTGAAAAAAGGAATGAGATTGAGGTCAATCCTAATTTAGAGAGTAGTGTTGATGATTATACCATATTTTGATCAACACACAACCAGACAGTGACCAGTAAATTGCAAAAATTGTAAGAAACTTTTAGCATTAGCACCTTTTAATGACTTCTGACTAATTCACCAATGCGTTCATTTTATCAATCCGAGCAACTCGATCCCGCCGATAGATTCTGTAAAAATCTCACCGTGAAAAGTTATGTGAAGTGAGCTTAGAGTGACCTGTCAATAATGTCAATCCCTAGCATTAGTTGGAATGACAGCTCACTCGACGCTCACTTCACCTAAGTTCTCACGGTGAGATGGTTACAGAATCGCACTGCTGTTATCGGTTTTGTTTATTCTTGACCGACTTCAAAAACAGGAGGATGTTCTCAATTCGATGTTTATATTTTTTTTTAATGTATGTTCTACATATGAATTTCGGAAGATTCATTAGTTTCGGAAGACGGTGTCAAAAAACGAATGCGGAACCAACGACACCGACTTCCGAAGTTAAAGTTATTTTTCACTAGTGTTTTTTTTTGGAAGTCGGTTGATTTAATTTGACTTTGTATTTAATTATTATGAGCTATTTTATGCAATAATAAACTAACATGAACTTCTATAGTATGTTTCAATTTCGCTCACGATTACATACTATCGCCAAAACCAATATCTGACCATTTTGAAAACAAAATGCCGTCCACATGATGACCACAGCTACGTTCGTAAGTAAAACAAAAGAGGATCCTTTTTTAGGTCGACTATTATTATGCGCTGCAAGCAGGAATAGTCCTTACGGTGGCCAGATATAGATTTTGGCGATAGTACAGTCACCAAAGGAGATAATCAAACGGAATCGGTTTCATTTTGACAGTTCAACAACATTCATTGCGTTATTTACGTGTTGAGCAGACAAATTTTTCGAACTTATGAAGCAATGGATTAGCAATTTGCTTCAAAATGATTCAGATTACGATTGATTGTGTGTTACGCAATTAGGGTCCAGGGTCGTCGGATATAGTTGAAGTTTAGTAAGAAACTGAAAGTTAATTAGATAAATGAAATGTTTGTTTTCTATTAATTAAATAAAATTTTATCCGAAAATATCAATCGGTTTCTTGCTAAACTTCAATTATATCCGACGACCCTGGTTACTTATCTTTGGTGACCGTACATACATAAAGTAAACTAATGGTTGTTGAATGTTCTGCATTCAGCTGGGACAGATCGACGCGGATTTGAAACAGAAGTCGGCCGCCTACAACTCAATCAAGGGAACTCTACAGAACTTGGAGAAGAAACAGACGTAAGTATTTATTTCAAAGTCCTGCGGGGTAATTACGTAACACACTAACAGTAGCAATGGGTTCCATTTTGACAGTTCAACAACATCCATTGCGTTATTTACGTTGTTGAGCAGACACATTTTTCAAACATATGAAGCAATGGATTAGTAATTTCCTACAAAACTCTCGGATTGTGTTTGAAAGTGTGTGTGCAATTAGGGTGCTGTTCCGCAGTACTCTGATAGGCATTACATTCCAGATATATTTATTTAGAACAGACTAAAAGGCACTTAACACTATATACATATTAACTACAAGTAAAAAAAGTGGAAACTAAAACTTTTAACGAATGAAAACTCGTAAAACTTAGCATCTGTTAAGATTTCGATCCCAAAACCATAATAAAAATATATTTAGCGCTGCATTTTTGGACGAGACGAGAGGAGAGTGAGTGGGCCGTAATCCACCACGCAAGCCCAATGCGGGTTAGTGATTAGCACGTCAAGACATGCCTGTTTCCTCACAATGTTTTCCTTCCCCGTTTGAGAGCTGTGGTGATAAAATAATTTACACAAAGTAAAATGCCTTCGACCTACAACTCGTTAAGTCGCGGCAGTTTCTACTGGGCCGCCACTGCACTGCTCCCTGCATGCGCACATTTTTGAACTGAAAACTTCTTTAGCGGCGTTGTGCACTTTTTTTGTGATGGGTAAAAAATGTTAAGCTCGCGTCAGGTCACGTGACCTGCCGATCGATTCTGTAAAAATCTCACCGTGAAAAGTTAGGTGAAGTGAGCTTAGAGTGAGCTGTCAATAGTGTCAATCCCTAGCATTAGTTGTAAAGACAGTTCACTCCACGCTCACTTCACCTTAGTTTTCACGGTGAGATGGTTACAGAATCACACTGCTGATGAAAATTCGTAAGACGGAGGGAGTTTTTTGTGATGGGTAAAAAATGTTAAACTCGCGTCAGGACACGTGATCTGATCGAAAATTCGTAAGACGGAGGGAGAGTAGACCGCATTTATCAAAATATCAAAAATGCACAACGTTAATATTCAAGTTTTCACTTCTGCCGGCACTCCCGGAGTGCAAACCGTTTCTTTTTTTAATTACCCCCAAAAAAATTGATTAGTTTATAAAATTTAAAATATGGGTTAGGACAGGACACTTTGCAATACCGCCTTAGTATTCGTTGGGTAATAAATTATTGCGGGTTATAAATTAGCACCTACAACATACTGCAGTTACCATAAATATTGGCCAAGCGTAGTGAACCTATCAAACGCTTGGAATACGGTTAAATTTACTGATGTTCGCAAAACAATTAATTATTATTTCACATGGCGTACTAAATTTAGCATGCATAATTATAGCCGTGCTCTCCGTGTTCCGTGCTCGTATGTGTAATCTTCAAAATTATAGAACAATTATTTAAATAAACATTGAAAATAAATAATTGTTCTATAATTTTAGAGCGAAAGCTCTCCTGAAAAGTTGCAAAAATGGATATCGGACCAGATGGCTCTGATGTCGAGAATTTGATAATGGCGCCGATTCCCTTGTTTACAAACTAAACTAAATTTAAGTTCAGTGCATCTTTTTCTTTCTATTTCATTTAAAAAAAGGACAGAAGATAAATATTAGTTTAGTACTGTCTAATTAAGATACTCAATAGACAGTTTAGACGGGTCTGACGTGACACATGGCGACTAAAAATACGTCAATTTACGTCAGGCGCTGACTAATTTGACAGGACTAAACTAATATTTGTCTTCTATCCTTTTCCTAATGAAATATGTAGAAAGAAAAAGATGCACTGAACTTAAATTTAGTTTAGTTTGTGAACAAGGGAATCGGCGCCAATGGCTAAATTATACATTCGTTCTTAATATTATTATGTTTAGCTGTGAAAATTATCGTCAGTTGAGCCAACACCCTAATTGCGTAACACAACACACTATTAATCTCAATCTGAATTATTTGTTTATTTAACTTATTATTTTGAAGGATATTGCTAATCCATTGCTTCATATGTTCGAAAAATTGGTCTGCTCGACGATGTATACAATGTAATGAATGTTGTTGAACTGTCAAAATGAAAGCCATTGCTATTGATATTGTGTTACGCGATTACCCCGCTGATCTATCCTATAAATTCAAGATTATTTGCTGTCGCCCGTGCTCTTTGACGTCAGCGAGTCTATACCATACATGTTCTAAAAGAAATCTGCTAATCCACACATTTTAATTTTTTGGCCGAGTAGAAATTGCTCTTTCTTTATGAAACTGTTTTTTTTTTTAATATCCGACGAAATATTTCCAATGGGGGTTAGAATCATGTACCGAATTCGTGGTACGAGTTGGCATGTCGATGACTCTCACCCCTGATAGAATTACGGGAAAATGCGAAACCTGTCGTGAATTCCTACTGATTTCATTCTCTATTCTCGTTACAGCGGCAGTCTGATGACGCGCAACTTGGCAGAGCTGTTGAAGCCGGAGCACTTCATCATGAACAGCGAGTACCTCACCACGCTGGTCGTCATCGTGGCCAAGTATGTACCACTTTTAAAGAGATTCGTTCCATCATAGACATATACAGGGTTATTTAAACTGTAGTCGCGAAAAAAAAACAGCTGTCCCCACATTTGTGTTCGCATAACTCGTGAAAATGTAGGGAGCAGCTGATTTTTTTTTTCGCGATTTCAGGTTTGGTCCCATAGTAAAAGTTGTTCATAATGATGAGTACAATGACCTCTTAAGATGTTGTTGGTGGATTTACAAATAACCCTGTATACACCGTGATTTTTTAGTCGTCTGACAAAGGTGGTCCACTCAATGTATCCGACATAAAATACTTATAGGCGTGTTTTTTTTACCATTAATTAAGATAATAGATACAAAGAAAAATAAATAATACATTAGAATTATGAAACATCCTGTTAGTAATGTTTACGTATCAAACAGTAGAACATACCTAACCATCGCACGAGTCGAGTAGATAGATCTTCGCTCGCAACAGAATGTTTCCTGTGATGAATGATATTGCCTGTGGCAACACTACAGCTAACAGCTGATTTGAATTTGTTCTTGCTATTTTAATCTTAAAAATTATAATTTATATGTTTTTAAAGCCCATTTCCAATCACTCATCAAGTGAATGGGATAATAATCTGTTTTTGTATTAGATTCACATAGCAAATGCAAAATAAGTGTAAAATTGTTATTGTGAAACAGTGACAGCTACCGGCTCAAGTGAATTTTGCATTGTCATCTTGTTAAGTCATCTTGTCTCGGCTCTTTGTGCATACCACGGATATGTTTCCTCCGTACTCTCATACGGTCTCTTGTTGTGGGGTAATTCGGTGGATGTTAATAAAGCATTTATAATCCAAAAAAAATGTGTACGTGCAATCTGTGGAGCCGGGTACATGGATAGCTGTAAGCCACTGTTTAAAAAGTACAAAATTTTACCGTTAGCATGCATGTATATTAAAGAATTGTGTCTATTAGTACGACAACATCCTGAAAATTTTATTAAACATAGAGATGTAACCAAAAGGAATGTTTCCTCTAGAGATAAACATAGGCTCTGCTTGCCACAATGCAAGCTCGATTTATATAAAAGAAATTCGTTTATAATGGCTATTAAGGTTTACAATAAATTACCAAACGCCTTTAAAGAACTACCTTTGCTTATGTTTAAAAAAAAACTGATTCAGTGGCTTAAAGAAAAATGTTTTTACACTGTTAATGAATTTGTGTCACATGTCGAGGAAAGAAAGTAATGTCAATCAATTTGGTTTATATATATTTTATTTAGTTTTTAATTTGACATTTACTTACTAATATAATTTTTATTTTGACATTATAACAATATTCATGGACAGTGACATTTCAATTAATACATAAAATCTGACTTTGTATAACCTTCATATTGGTAACTAATGTAATGTTAGGACATTTTTTGAGTAATGTATTGTGAAATTAAATATTTGCAATTCATTTATTTAATCGGACATTTTGTAACGTTTATATATAGTGATAACTGAAGGAATATTATGACATTTTTAATAATTTAATGTGTTCTAGGATTAAAGATTTGCACACCACATGTAATGGTAGAATGTAAATGGGCCACATTTATATTAAGATCATACTACTTTGTACACCTACATTTTGGCAAATAAAGCATTATTATTATTATTATTATTATTAACAGGTACAATACTTAATATTTTACTTGCTTTTAATTTGTTTGCGTTCTATAATTACACCACACATTACATTGTTCACTTGTAATACGGCTACTTATTGATGCCAATGACCTTTGAACGTAAACATAACCTTAATTTGGTTTGGTGACAGAACTTCTTACTTTATATAAATTTCATTTTTCCTCTACACTAATCCCCTTTCAAACTGCTGTCTCAACTAGCAACATACTCTCTTTTCAAACTGCTGTCTCAACTAGCTACCTACTCTCTCTTCTAAATTGTCTTCTCTTCCTTCGTCATGATTATGACTCGCAGTGCCCGTGCTCGCCTCGAAGAGTCCAAACTCAGTGAGGCTTTGAGCTTATTAAAGGCTTCAAGGGAGTCCTGTGACCAACTAATTAAGGAAATGGATGACAATGAAAGAGTGCTCTTTGATGCCAATGAAATGAATAGGAAGTTGAAAAATGAAATGGCTCAGTTATATATTCAATACACTGATGCCATAGAAGCCCGGGATAGGCTCCAGGTTATTGTGGACGGGTTCAGCCAATGTAGCATAGAGTATGAACAAGCTCTTAGTCACAAACACTTATTACAACAGCAGCTACATGAGGCTCAAAGTCAGATCACACAACTTGAGACATCAAATCTTAACATCACCGCCTCGCTGAATCAAAGTCTGTTCAATGAGCTGGTGTCTATTGCCCCGTCAATGGTTTCTGCCATGAACCCCACTATTGATTTGACCGGTGATGATAAATCACAATCATGTAATTCAGTGAGGGTAGTAACCAGTAAAAATAAATTAAAAAAATACATTAAAATCAATAAATACATTGTTAAAACACAAAAAATGATAAAGAGACAAAGGTTTTTTATCAAAAATGTTAAATTGAATAGAGAAAGGTTGAATTTGCTTAAACAGTTAGATATGTATTCTTTTAATTTGGAGCAAAGTACTAGGAAGTACAACATTGACACAGAAACCTTGCAATCTGAACTTGACCATCTACAGGAGAAACTTTGTTCAATGACCAACAAATATAATACCTCTGAAGACCTAATGAGGGAATATGTGTTGGCAATGAATGAGCTGGTAAACTCACAAAAAAACAACTGTGAGCATTGTCTAACATCATCCAATGTGCTTACACCGGACCATTCATTGTCAACATGCAATACCTCCTTACTGCAACCCTGTGTTGATTTGATCATTCCTTCTACTAGTGCTTCCAATAAAACTTGTAAACAAACTTTAAATAATGACATTATTTTATTTTGTGATGAGATTGGTAAGGACTTGGGTCACTTGTTGACAGATGAATATCCGGGACACTCAATAATAAATTACTGTATGCCTGGTTGTTCTTTGTCTCATATTATGAAAAAAATTATTAAATGTAACTTTACTCAGGATACAACTTTATTAATTTTTGTGGGTAATAGGGGAAATGTAAACAAAGGAGAACTGCTCCAGTATCATAACACATTATGCAACCTTAGTTTAAGAAAAGTTGTGTTGTTTACATTCCCTTATAGTAACAGTTTGCCACAGGAAGAAAATAGATTAAGATTTGAACTAAATATGACAATGCATAACTTGACTTATAATAATAACTTGTTCCATTTGATTGATTTTAACAATTATGTTAGTAAAAATTTCTATTTGACAAAAGATAGATATAACATTGTTATGTACTATCTGCCTAACTATTATAAAAGACAGATAGCTGTGTCGCTATCATATTTTTTTTCAATTACAGCCAAAAATTTGGCTAAACAACTTGCTTCTTTTGAGCAACGCAATGACATTATAAATAATTCTGCCACTAATTTGGTAACAATTAATGACATTGCTAATAATTTAAATTAGAAAGTAAGACAATAGAGGATACCTCTAGCTGTATTGTACAGAATTGCAAAAGCAACTCAAAAAAGGCTTTAAAATCAGTAAATAGTATCAACCTGGTGCATCAAAATATTCAAGGTTTTATGAACAAAGATTTAGAAGTAGAATTATTTATGAATTTTAATTGTATTGATATTCTTTGTATAACAGAACATTGGCTGAAAAGCCACCAGTTCTTGTTCAATTTTAATAATCACCAGGTTGGTAGTTCGTTCAGCAGATTAAATGCTATACATGGTGGCTCATTAATTTTAGTAAGTAACCAGCTCAAATTTAAAGATCGTAACGATATTGTGAGCCTATCTGTTGAGCGTACAGTTGAAATTGCCTGTATAGAATTGGAGCATTTTGTTGTATTAAGTGTGTACAGACCCCCATCAGGATTGTATGACTGTTTTGAAAAGGTAATGGATGAAGTGTTAGACAGGATTTGTAACTCAAACAAGTCTGTTATCATTTGCGGTGATTTTAATGTCAATTTATTAGAAAACTCAGGTTCTCGTAGTAAAATTATAAGTCTGTTTCAGTCCTACAATCTTGTAAACCTATTTTTGGAGCCCACAAGAATAACCCCTACTAGTGCCACATGCCTAGATAATATTTATACAGATATTATACCAAGCCACAAAGAAATTATAAATTTACTAGATTCTGATCATTGCGGGCAAAGGATTACTATTCCAAATCAAAACAAAATAGTGGTTAAAAAAGATATCACTGTTAACCCCAAAACTGCATGTCGCTTGAAGGTTTTCAAAAGTAAACTCACTGATAAATTACCAGTTTTGTCCATTCATGCGGATCCTAATCATCTATATGATAATTTTTTTAATATATACTGTAAACAATTTAATTCAACCTTTATTCCCAAGACTATCTCGGTTAATAGTAACACATGTTTCAGTGATTGGGCTACCATTGGTATTCATAAAAGTAGAAAGCGGCTTTATGAACTGTACAATGAAAGGACTTACGTAAACACTGATGAATTTAATTTGTATGTAAGAAATTATTCAAAATTATTTAAAAAAGTTTGTTATATGGCCAAGTCACGTTATTTGGGTTCAAAGATTAAAAACAGCAATAATGTAATTAAAACGACCTGGTCTATTATTAATAGTGAAGCGGGAAGATCTAGTAACCGAAATACTGACTACAGCCTGTCTATTAATGACAACATAATAAAATCAGACTCACAAGTCGCCGAGGCATTTGAAAATTTCTTTTCAGATATTCCCGTTTCAACTACTAAATCCCTAAACTCATCACCTTCTATTGCTGAGTCTTTGCTTATGGAAAATGTTAATGGTTGCGATTCGGAATTTCATTTTGAACATGTTACCTGTAGAGATATAATTAAAACCTTTCACACTTTAAATGTAAAAAAGACTGCAGATCTGTGGGGCAATTCTGTAGAAGTTGCTAAGTCTATTATTGACATTGTAGCACCTACTCTAGCTCTTATCTTTAATAGTTGTATTGACAGTGGGGAGTTTCCTGACCTTATGAAAAATAGTAAAATCATACCTTTGTTTAAATCAGGTAGTACATCAGACCCTACAAATTATAGACCTATTTCTGTACTACCTACCTTTAGTAAAATTTTTGAGAAATTAATTTTAGAACAAATGCAAAGATTTTTTAATAAACACAAATTATTACATAGCAAACAGTTCGGTTTTACAAGGGGTCGTTCAACTACTGATGCCGGTGTTGAACTTATAGGACATATTTATAATGCATGGGAAGACAAATGCGATGCCTTGGGCATCTTTTGTGATTTGTCCAAGGCATTCGATTGCGTTCTTCACGAAACTTTAATCAGGAAACTCCGCCACTACGGAATCCGGAACGCTGCTCTGGATCTTCTTACTTCATACTTGAGTAAGAGGATTCAGAGCGTTGATGTTAACGGAAAAAGATCTCCCGGATCTTTAGTAACAATGGGAGTCCCACAGGGCTCAATTCTTGGTCCTTTCTTGTTTCTTATTTACATTAATGACTTGCCGTACCTCATAAAGGATAATCATGATATAGTGTTGTTTGCAGATGACACTTCACTTTTGTTTAAACTTAAACGTCAGCAGCAGGTTATTGACGATGTAAATAGCGCGATCTCTAAAGTAGTCCACTGGTTCAATGTTAATAATTTACTTCTAAACGAGAAAAAAACCAAATGCATTAAGTTTACGTTGCCTCACGTTAGACAAGTGAAAACTAATGTGTTGGTAAAGGGCGAAGAATTGAATCCTGAAGACAGCACAGTATTCTTAGGCATAACTTTGGATGCTAAGCTTCAGTGGGGTCCACATATAGACAAATTGTCAAAAAAGCTAAGTTCCGCAGCATACGCTGTTAGAAAAATTCGTAATTTAACTGATATAGAGACAGCCCGTTTAGTGTACTTTAGCTATTTTCATAGTGTAATGTCGTACGGTATTCTATTGTGGGGAAATGCCGCTGATATTCAGACTATCTTTGTTTTGCAAAAGCGAGCTGTTCGATCAATTTATAAATTAAGTCCGAGACACTCGCTCAGAGAAAAATTTAAAGAAATTAATGTTATGACTGTGCCTTCTCAGTATATTTATGAAAATCTTTTATATGCCCATAAAAATATAAAATTGTTTAAAAAATACAGTGATATCCATGATATAAATACTAGGAACAAACACAAATTTGTTCTACCTACAACAAGGCTCAAGAAAATAGGTGGCTCGTTCAGATGCCAATGTATACGCTTTTACATTATAGTTCCAAGCCCCGTTCAAGATCTAAGCCTTAATAAATTCAAATCATTCATTAAACGTAAGTTGTGCGAGAAAGCATTTTATACCGTTAAGGCTTATATCGAGGACAAAAAGGCTTGGGATTAAGCTGCTTCCAATTTTTACATATTGAATGTGTTTATTTTTTATTTTTGTTTTGTTGATGTTTTTTTTTTTTTTTATATACACTTTGACATTGATGAATTTGATATATACTATGACATTTGCTTACTTTGTAAAGTATTCTATTATTTTAATTATTGTGAATGTGAAGACTATGTGGGTCATTGTATTTATATTATTTTTCTCTCTGTTCTCTTAGTTTTTGGCGTGGTCTGGCAGTTTGAGTAATTAATGTGGCCTACCCAAATGTCCTTTCTTTGGTATTGTTCGTCGGATCGTTGAGCTCTCTAAGTTTTGAGTTGAGCTGCACGATTTCTGACAAATGCGTGCACTGACTGGACAGGTCCTCTCAAACTGTTTGGTTCTTTCTTCAAAAAAACCATCTCAGACATAAATCTACATGGTCTTCACATGGTCTGACCAAGATTATGTCTGGACTTTAAAAGAGACTGTGACGTCTGAGTTTGTTTCGGCCTTTCTTCTCAGACTAGTCAGATAGGAAACGCCGACCTCATCTAGTTTTAAAATATGATTGACGTGTAAAAGTGTTTGTACAAACCTACTTACAAAAATAAAATCATTTATCATTTATCATTCAACTACGTTATGCATCATAATACTGAATATTTTTTTCTTTTTTTTTTCTCTTAAATGCCATTTTTTTTGTTATGAATGTGTAGTAGTCATTGGATACACAAAATGGGCTGCCGTTGTCAGACGACTAAAAAGTCACGGTGTATATGGATATTGTTGGGGTTGCCTCGGTTTTGCAGTGCATCAGGCATATTCGCGGAAGCGCGAATAGATGACTTGCATGTCATCTATTATACGCAAACGGTGTGTGTCGATGTTTGTTATTTTAGCTATACTGGCGGACAAGGTTGACGGACCTTTTATTAGACTCTGGGCTGGCTGAGATCTGCGTGTAGCCAATTAGTGTATTTTTAACTTAAGTGTTATTTACTAACGATAAGTTCATACTAACAATTGAATTTGAATAGACCTCATCCATCGCTTTCCACCAGGCGAGATCAACGTCAAGAGCTGGTCCATTTTGCTATTAAAAAGCTTCGTTCACACTTTACTGACACGAATCTCGCAAATACTAATAATAAATGTCTTCTAGAGGTATGAGAAACAGGGTGTAACGATCACTCATCCTCCATAGACAAGAGACGATCTTCCGACCAGACGGGTGTTGTGTCAAATGGGCTACTGCCCGACGATTGACGTCGGGACGTTGTATACTTGTATATAATGAGAGTAGCGCGGTAAACTTTGCTTGCGCGATGCAGGATTTTGCGTGACGTCAGTGTGATGCGTAGTTCGCATGTGGCGCTGTAGGTAGGTGATCAACTTTGAACGTTAATAGCTCGGAAACGTGACGCTCTACGGGGTTTGGTCCTAGTATATTATCCGTTTGCATTGATGTCAGCTATCGATTTATATAGGACACTTGCGTGGCCACCATTTTGAAAAAAAAAAGAACAGAACAAAATGTGATGTGACAGGAGGTATGACAAGCTCCATATAAAGATCTTCAATCCCCTTTCATAATTTGTGACGATATGTCTAAATCTAAACCAATCTACTTCTTAGGTCGAACTTCAACGCCTGGAACGCTAGCTACGAGAAGATCACGGACATGGTCGTGCCGCGCTCCAGCGTGTTGATCTATCAGGACAACGAGCACGGACTGTTCACAGTCACAGTCTTCAAGAAGGTAACTATACCGACACTGTTTGGTAGTCACGCACATCGCGGATATGATCGTGCCGCGCTCCAGCGTGATGATCTACCAGGACAACGGGCACGGACTGTTCACAGTCACACTCTTCAAGAACTCAATTTATTTATAATAATTAGGTGTTTGAATGACAAAGACGATAAAAAAATCAACCGACTTCCAAAAACGACACTACAAAGTGAAAACTAACTTTAATTTCGGAAGTCGGTGTCGTTGGGTTCGCATTTTCATTGTTTGCCATTGACTTCCGAAATTAAAGTTATTTTTCACTTTGTAGTGTCGTTTTTGGAAGTCGGTTGATTTTTTTTGCAAAAAAAAAATTATTTTTCACTTTTAAGTTGTAATTTTTACCTGTAATTTTGGTTTAAAAACCAAACTACTGAACCGTTTTTGATGAAATTTCTATGGAACCATTTGGGAACCCTTTCCAACAATCAAAGAATTTTTAAATCGGTTGGCAAGCGACGGAGTTATGCGCGAAAAAACATTTTAAAAAAAATACAAACATCCGAATTGAGAACCTCCTCCTTTTTTAGAAGTCGTTTAAAAATGATAAATGATTTTTATTTTGTAAGAAGGTTTGTGCGGTTAGACTGGAAGCCGACCCCAACATAGTTGGGAAAAGGCTAGGCAGATGATGATGATGAAGTAGATTTGTGCAAACACTTTTACACGTCAAACACACTTACTGTAAAAGATCATGTAGTTTTTTTTACACCTTTAGCAAACCTAAGAAAGAGCGGCGTCTTCTATCACAGGCATTATCTGCGTAAAAGGAGGCGCCATTCGACAACAAAATGTAAACAACTATGTTCGAGAAATAAACATTTTGTATTTTTGTATTATGGGTATTAATGCTATCATTATTCCATTGCAAAACAAGAGATGGTGCTATCGGCCTTCTATAGCTCCGTCTCTCTCTCTCTCACACACTGACTAAAAATGGTAGCATTAATGCTTCATAATACGGTGGTTTTCTTTCACGACGATGTGTCCCCAACATAGTTGGGAAAATATATAGGTGTATATACCTATATATTTTCCCAACTATGTTGGGGTCGGCTTCTAGTCTAACCGGATGCAGCTGAATACCAGTACTTTACATGGAGCGACTGCCTATCTGACCTCCACAACCCAGTTACTGGGTAATACGATACCCCTTGGTAAGACTGGTTGTCAGACTTTCGGGCTTCTGACGACCCGCAACGACTGATGACGACGATGTATATACACCTGTTTAATTTTAATTCCACAGGTGGTAGATGAGTTCAAGCTCCACGCTCGTGAGCGCAAGTTCATGGTTCGTGAGTACAACGAGTACAACAAGGCCGACCTCACGAGCACGAAGAACGAGATCACCAAGCTGGTCACCGACAAGAAGAAGCAGTTTGTGAGTACATCAACACTACATAATACAAGATGAAATTGAAAACTTGCGCCAACTCGAAATAGGAGGTTCAGTAACTGATACATAATCATTATAAACTAACTTTTGCCCGCGGCTTCGCTCGCGTTAATTCTATCCATAAACTCAAAAGTTTCTAATATAGTTCACTCATGATTCGAAAGACACGTGGCGCCATCTATTATGATAATAACGTTATTATTGTTTTCCTCGGGAACATCACTTTTTTCGGTATGAAAGGTACCCTATGTCCGTTTCTGTACACCTGACAACGTATATGCAAAATTTCAGGATGATCGGTTCAGTGGTTTAAGCGTGAAAATGGAACAAACAAACTTACTTTCGCATTTATAATATTAGTTAGGATTGTCATTTCCCAAATCAAAATTCTTGAAAAAATCGTGTAATTATCGTCTTAGATAGTGCAAACTAAGTTATTGTCTTCAAGTAAACACGAATTAACGGCGTTCAAGTAAAAAAAAAACATAATTTATCAAAACAAATAAGAAAATTAAAGTATCAATTTTAGCGCGCGCCCGATAAGCAATCCATTTATCGCAGTGTTCACAACATGAAGCAAGTTGGCAACGCGTTGAACTAGCGGTATTTACCGTTACTCGATCTCGACATTCATAGCGATCGCTTCACGACTGAATTCGGTCGCAAAGTCCTGTAACTCCTTACATTACACCTGTCAATCCGGGACTTTGCGACCGAATTCGGTCGTAAAGCGATCACTATGAATGTCAAGACCAGCCCCTGAGCGGTGACATCATCGCAGCACTCGGTAGCACTCACTGCGTCGAAATCACTGCGCTGCGACGACGCAACGCATTGGCGACGCCCGTGTAGCACCGCTCTAAGAGAATGCAAGAGCGAGCGAAGCTAGGTAGAAAATTGGAACATCCTAACTAGGATACGTCAATTTTCATTGAGTATTGGGTCTGGTGGGATTGGGCGGGTCACATCAACGCCGCCGAGGTCGGCTCAGAAAGCGGTGGCGAGATGACCAGGACGCGTACCGCGAGGGCTGGTTCGAGGTGGTGCGGGAAAGGAGTTTCTGGAAGGACTTGGGGAGCCCTTTGCCCTTTTTGTTTTTTTTTTTTAAACGTTGCCCCACACTAGGAATTTCTCCTGTGTCGTGGGTGCGTTTACAAACATTTAAACTCACATACACAAACAGCCAGACTCGGAACAACTACTTGTAGGCCATACAAATATTTGTTCCGTGCGGGAATCGGACCCGCGACACGCAGCGCAGCAGTCAATTGCTTAACCACTGCGCCAACCTTGCCGTCATACAGAGTCGTCAAATAGAGCTCATAATTACATAACATTATCTCCGCAGGGTCCGCTGGTGCGATGGTTGAAGGTGAACTTCTCGGAGTGCTTCTGCGCCTGGATACACGTCAAGGCGCTCCGTGTCTTCGTCGAGTCCGTGTTGAGGTGAGCTTTCTACTTTCTAGTCACTGATAAACTGTACTTATATATAGAGGTATGAGGAACAGGGTGTAATGACCATTCATCATCCAAAAAAAAAGATGATCCTCCGAGGATACTTCGACTTTTAATTGTATTCAGTAACTTGACAGTTGAAGAGTCATCAGATTTTGACAAAAAAAAAAAAGATAGTGAGGTGGTGCATGAACGAAATTGAATGAACTTAAAGAATGTGCTTAAATTAAATTATACACTATTAAAAATTGTAGAATTTGTTATATATTTGTTTCTCAGTAGTACAACTTAGTTAGAATGTATTGATTATTATTATTATTCAGCCACTCTTGAATGACTTTTTTCTTCCGGACATCTTGGGAATTGTTTCAATTTTTCAAATATTCAACGAATTACAAAAAGTTTTTAGTTTTATTTAATTCAACCATTTTTATCATTCGTTTTTTACGCAAAATCGTTCACCACCCCAACACTATCAGTTTTAGTATGGTAACATTATTTTTCTTTGAACTGTCAAGTTACTGAATACAATTAAAAGTCTTAGTATAGTGGTATACTGCCCGATAGTTGATCTCGGGACGTTATACAGGGTTTATTTTCAAAGACCAGCCAAATTTAAGGGTGTGGTAAGTGGTACATACTATCAAACTGAACAACTTTCTCCATGGGACCAATATCTTAATCGCGAAAAATTTATCAACTGTCCCAAAGAAAACTAATACCTACTCGACCTAAACGTATGGGACGGCTGAATTTTTATTTAAAATTCCTTTTCACAATTCCTTGTGAAAAGGAATTTTCATAAATGTTTTCCTGTATTCATGTTATCCTTTTTCCTAGTGTACGAAATTTAAATTATTTAAAAAAAACTTCCATCCGCAGTTTCACGCAGCAGAGGGGCAATACCCGTATTTTTTTAAACAACCGCTTTCTTACATAAAATCTCAATCTGCAGAACAATCTCTAATTTGCCTATATTTTTAATAGAAAGAAAGAAAAATGCGTTTATTGGCATTACACAAAATGAATACACCTTAAAACAATAAAATAGAAAACAAAGATTATAATGCCAAAAGGGCCTCAGCTCAGCATAATGTCAGATGACAACACAAGTGTACCACCTGACGCTGATTTTCAGCTGCAACCCACGAGTGCCATACGCTGGAATAACAAACACATAGGGAAGTGTGTGTCCGTTATAATAAATTGAGAGATTTAATTGAAATGCTAGTAATTATAGAAAAGCTCATACAAAAGCAAATAAAATGTCGTAACATACATGTATGTGTTGTATTGTAATTAATGAAAAAATAAAATAAATACCCAATATGGGTGTATTACCTACACAAAAAAAAGTAATAAGTTTTCCACATTGTCGCTGACATTGCTACTGAATGTTTTTTTTTATTTACACACGGCTACACGTCAAGCTATACAAAACCAGTTTGTCTTGGCCTCACTTTGTATGATATTTTCTCACAATGAACGGTCAGCCAATACTGGTTTTGTATAGCTTGATGTGTAGCCGTGTGTACGAGAATTGATATTCTGATTCCTGCATAGTGAAGTTTACTTACGGCGTTAAGTCACTCTAATAATCGAAGCTAAAGTAAGGCATTAACATGCTACGCCTCCACAGATACGGGCTGCCGGTGAACTTCCAGGCCGTGGTGATGGTGCCGAGCCGCAAGAACACCAAGCGCCTGCGCGAGGTGCTGCAGTCGCTGTACGGGCACCTCGACCACTCCGCGCCGCAGAGCTCCAGCTCCGCCGCCGACGTGAGTAGCGCCGCAGAGCTGTGTGTTGTCGGCTTCCAGTTACAGACGGACCAAAAATTAAATTCGGCCAGATTTTTTTCGACCAAAAATAGAAAACATATCTACCACCCCTACATTCCCCAAATGTGGAGAGAGCACCAATGGTTCACCCACATGTCGCCAGTTACGTTGTAAGTGTCGTGTAATAGGGGGTGAGCGTGAGAGTACAGCTTTCAACCGCCATCATCTTCCTGCCCTCGACCCATGTTACTTGTGGTCGCCGCAACACGTTTTCTTCTTCCATTCTGCTCTGTCAACCGTCACGCTATCATCATAATAAAAGCAAACAAGTAGGCCAACTCAAGCCCCGAGCGAGCGATAATAGCCTAAACTCGTAGGGCTGTCACTTATACTTTATTCAATCGTCAAAAATGCATAGTCAATCTCTATACAAAACAATGTTCCCCTATAGGGTAAGCATCAGGGACCTTTAATACAAAGTTTTTTTTAATTATTTTTTCTACACACGGCTACACATCAAGCTATGCAAAAACCAGTATTAGCTGACCGTTCATTGTGAGAAAATATCACACAAAGTGAGGCCAAGACAAACTGGTTTTTTATAGCTTGACGTGTAGCCGTGTGTAAGTACATAGACCAGAAGCCGACTACATTTTTTTCATTGCCTACGTCATCTTATCTGTTTAGTTATTTGAAAAATTGCGATCGAAATATGACTAATAAAAACGTGGTTTTACTGAATCATGTATTTATTCAAATAAAATGAAATGATTATGAAGTCTTTGTAGTTAAAGGAGGTAGGTAGGTACACGTACAAATTATTTATTACGAGCAGCAGGGCAGCGGCGAAGCGTGCGCGGGCGCGGGCGATATTACCGTACGGCGTCACAGCCACGACTGGCGCACCTTTAGCAGCGATAAATTTTGTCAGTGTGTGCGTGCGACGACGCATACGTACGAGCGCGCTCACATACAAACCGTGCGCGGTGCGAATGTATGAAGATGTCGTACTTGTTTGCTTTTACTATGCTATCATTCACTCCCTTCACTTTCATATCATTCCTCACACAATCCATCCATCTTTTCTTCGGCTATCAAAAGCAAAAAAATAATAATAATAATTGTCAGCCACATCCTACTAATATTAAAAAGGAGAAAGTTTGTATGGATGGATGGACGTTTGTTACTCTTTCACGCAAAAACTACTAAACGGATTTGGATGAAATTTGACACACATAGTTTATAACCAAGATTAACACATAGGATACTTTTATCCCGATATTCCCACGGGATCGAAACTTATGCGGGTGAAACCGCGGGGCGCAGCTAGTTACATACACCTATGCTAGAAATAATTTTAATAACTAAAGGACTAATGCACATAACAATTAAGGCGTACATAGCCACATACCAAAATATATTGCACCATTAAACAGAGAGTAAGAGAGCGCATACTTTTCTCGGGATATCTGTAGTCTCCGAGGCATGGAGGTGTCTCATTATAAAATGGATGGCCACCCATCCGTTGTTACAATGCTCATAAAGTTATATTTGAAAATTAATGTTATTGGTGTGATGTTTCAGAACGCTGAGCTGGCGGGTCTCGGGTTCGGCTCGTCCGACTACTACCCGTACGTGTTCTACAAGATCAACTTGGACATGCTCGACAAGCCCTAGTGCGCGGCGCCGCTAAACCGTTATATTAGGTAAGATCTATTTATTAAATGAGACGGGCAATTATTTTGAAGAACAGTTTCATTCTACTCTCAGGCTCAATCCGTCAAAAATACCTCTTAATTTTCCTACATTTTTAACATTGATTGTTGCTAAGATGAGATTGTGACTATAAACGTTTTAAAATCCGGGAGTTGGCATTCGATACTCCCCCATTTCTATAGTCACAATTTAAAAAAGCATTCAACTCTTAAAATAAAAAAACAGTGAAGTTTTGGGGATTTTCGTTAAGGTTCTGAGATATCATTGACACAATTACCCCTGTCCTAACTGGCATATTTAATCAATGTTTAGACATAAAGACCAAATTTTAGTTTGTACATGGTAATGTAGTACTAATTTTCCATCTAGTTGTAGACCTTGTGCTACCAGCATTGAGTAAAATCTATGAAAAAATCATGCTAGACCAGATTTTGTCATATTTTAAATCAAATGGGATTTTACATAGTCGAGAGTTTGGTTTGACGAAAAGCAGGTTGACGACTGACGGGAAAGTAAAACACATCAGTCACATTTTGGAATCCTGGGAGAAGTCCCAGGGCAGGGGAGTGTTTATTGCGCCACTTCTTCCCTACGAAATCACTAGGAAGCTGTGAAGCGCGGGCGTTTTGAGAGACTGTCTTATGTAATTTTGATGTTCGAAAAGTGCTTGCGTGCATGCGATTCTCAGCCTATTTTTAATATATGACTTTTAATTTTGATGCAATTAGCATTTTCTGTGACCTCTCAAGAGTGTTTGACTGCGTACACTACACTGATATGTAAAAAATACCCACCATTACGGAATTCGTGGACAAGCTACTGATCTTGTTCTTTCCTATCTATCAAAGAGGCAGCAAAAAGTAAACTTTAACGGGGCGACGACCTCGGAGTCTCTAGTTAAGACGGGCGTACCTCAAGGTTCCATTCTTGGCCCTTTCCTATTTCTAATGTTTATGTTAATGACCTCCTTACATGATGTATGTGTGTCTTACGTCTTCACGCGAACGAAGCTAGTTTTTAATAAAAGTCACGTCTTTCTTCATTTAAATTATGATTGTATCTGTTATAAACGTGTATACTAATTTGGAATTGTTTGTTGCAGGTACTGTTACCAGGTTCTTTATCCTGTGTGTTCGGCCAACCATATTGGTCACGCAATAGCATGAAGTTTCATCGTACAATTTATTTTACATTATATAAAATATCTTATAAATATCTATCCCCAAATTACTATTGGCCCTTGAAAAAATAAAAAAAACATATTTTTCTATATGTACAGATTTTTTTAAATCTTTATTTGTGACTATTTTAAATCATATTTTTTCGTTTTACAATGCAGGTTGTTGGTATAGATGTTTGTGTAATTTATATAATAATATGTTATTTATAAATAAGATGCCATTTTGAATTGAGAAAAAAAATTATAAAATTGTTGCAATAATCCTGATGTAGAGCTTTACGGCTTGAACTTTTGTTGAATGTTAAAAACCTGTTTAAATGAATTGTTTTCAGTATTATACTTGAGTTGCGTAGTGTAGCGTAACGCATGCAATGAATATTAAACGTTAATAAAATAACAACAGGTAAAGCAAAGCTATGTAAATAAGAACATTCCTCATACATGTGTGTAGTACATAATAAAATATTATTCAAGTTACTGTTTTTTGTCGTTTTTTTAACAGTTTTGGTAAATACCATTATATAACAATACCTATCATTTTTATTTCCTATTTTATCGTGTTTAGATATTGATGCCCATCACGGCTGCAGTTTCGCTAGCTAATTTAATTTGACCCCTGTATACTAAAAATAATGTTATGATTACAAAAAAAGTTCGATCGCAGCTGCTTAGTCTAGCAAATTAAAAATTACTCTACAATTTATACTCACGAAGTTTTCTGTTTTTCTTCCAAACTTGAAGAATTTTCCTTTACTTTTGCGCTACAATAACAAGTTCCGAATTGTAAATATATGTGGGCGTACATTATGAGAATATAATATGTGGGCGTCCAAGAAAAAAGGGTCCATTTTCGGCATTTAGTTTTCGAGATATAAGAAGTTTTGTAAAGTTGGGTGAAAAGTTGTATTTCGTGATTAATTGATTATTAATAAATGCACAATTATCTACAATTCCATATACTTAGTATTTTTTTTTTTCAGAATTTAAACTTTAATTGTATGTTAAAAAATATGTGCCAGTTTTTGAATATTTTTTCAAACCTTGCTATGAATTGACTATTCTAGATACCGATCTAGTCTTAAATCAATACCCCACCGTTTTTGCTTGGATGCCCATAAATTATGTTCTCATAATGTGAATACCAGACCTAACAGTTACGAACAAAAAGGTTTTAAAATTCAGTCACGTAAAAAAAGTTCAGAATACCCAACTTCGGATGATATAACGGAAGTAATCGTGATAGAAATTGCGTAAATCGTAATTTATATGTTAGTTTAGAAAAATGTTGGTACTTACCTGTGTATGGGCTACGTAAGTTCAGGCAGGACAAGAAAACAATTAATAAAAGAAGGGTATAATCATTAGTTTTTAATAATAATGAGAGAGATTTTCAGAACTCCCTATTTATTTAGAATACCTATTCTTTGGTGTTCTTTTGGCAAGTAGCAGGTACGTAATTAAAAAGTTAACGGAAGACACCTGTGACTGTTCCTAAATTACCCTAGGCTGATAAGATAAAATTTTCGTTTTCCCTAATTAAGTGGAAATGTCAGTAATATGGGTCGGTTCCTCGACTATTTTTTGACGTTCTCAAAATTGATTTTCATAAAGTTTTCAAAGGTGAGGATTGTGTGGTGAATCGTGAAGTACACGAAGGTAAGGAGTCCGTTCACAATTTTTAAAATTAAAAGTTAATTGGAAACCTACTCGAAATGTTAACTAATGTTAATTAACGGGCTTATGCCTACCGGTTCTTAGTGTTGAAAATAAGTACCTACCTGTGTAGGTATATGAATAAAATCCATTTACTCGCTGCCTACTCTATGTTAAGTGCGCACATAGCAAAATGATGTAAGAAGTTTGATTCATCCTTGATGTTTGACCCTGTGCATCCTAATCAGTGACTCACGCTAATACGCAATCATTAAAGGGGATTGAAGATTTTTCTAAGGAGCGTAGCATAGGTACCTACCTACTGTAGCGCCATTTTGTTTTTTTTTCAAAATAGTGGCCACGCTACGCATGAATCCTATATAAATCGATAGCTGACATCAATGTAATCAAAAAACATTAAAAGACCTATCCCCGTAGTGTCACGTTTCCGAGATATTAAGGTTTGGTTTAATGTTGATCACGACGTGTCATCCATTTTTTTTTAACTTGCGTATAGGTACCTACAGACGCCAGCACATCAAGCTACCTAGGTACTACAATCTGTCAAATTTCTTTAATAGATTTTCAACTTTATCTCTAAAGCATTAAAGTTCAAGGTTGATTGGGAAAATTTTACAGTTTCGGGTAGCTTGATTTGCTGGCGTCTGTACCTACCTATACTTGCTTAGATGTTTGAATTAATCACTAGTAATCAAACATGCAAGCAAATTACTTATAGACTTGCAAATTGCAGTATTTTTAATCGCAATCACATACATAAACTCACAATTTGAATTAATAAAATAAATTAGTTGCGTGGATGTGACCAATTCATGTTTGTGTGACTCACAAACAATCAAGAAACTAGCACAAGTCAGCACAACTAACGACTTCATTTTAATTTACTTGTATTCTAGCTAGGAGGAAAATGTACGGATTATTCATTATATTGATATTATGAACAATTTTTCTCTAGAGTTCGAGACGCTCTAGATTCGAGATTTATCATTCTTTCCTCTCTAAATATATTAATTTATGTACCTATTTATTGTTGTTTAGATTTCACCATTTGTTTGCCAGCCCATGACAAAAAATGTAAGATCATTATCAGTGGCGTAGTAAAACTACCAAAAAACCACCTGTGAAGCTACAGAGGGTATTGTTTTTACAAAATAAAGAATATAGCATACTGACTTAGAAGGTGAGGGGCTCGTGGCTAAGTAATAACAGCCGCACGAGTCGATTGAAGGTTAAGCTACGCTTGCCGCGGTAGGTCCGTGGATAGGTGACCATCTTTACATACCGAGACCCCTCCGTGACTAGGAAAGCCCGTTAAGCCGTTGGTCCCGACTGTCATTCGTGGATCTTTGACAGTCGTTACGGGTCGTCAGTAGCCCGAAAGTCTGACACCCAGTATTACCAAGGGACATCGTGTTACCCAGTAACTGGGTTGTGGCGGTCAGATAGCCATTCGCTCCGGAGGTAAAATATGTGTGTTTGTATGTTTGTTACTTCACGCCCAAATAGCTGGGCCAAATTTGATGAAATTTGGTATGGACATTGCTGACACCCTGGATTAACACACAGGACTTTTTATCCCGATATTCCCACGGGATCGAAACTTGTGCGGGTGAAACCGCGGGGCGCAGCTAGTTGGGACATAAGGGCAATAGAATGATGATGATGGCATGTAATCAGAGAGCATAATAATTGCTTTTCAATACATTGCTAGAAAAAAAATACAAATAATTACAATAAATGATTTTTCATTTGGTTTGATTTATTATTTCACCTCAGCCTCAAGAGAAAGAAAGGAAAACCCTTAAATAGATGGCAGGATGACTGTGAGAATGGCTGGAAAGACATGGACTAGACAGGCAAGGAACAGGGAGAATTCGAAGGCGTTGGAGGCCTTTGCCACACTCGGAACTGATTTTGAATGTTTTGTATTACAACTATCACTTTGACAAAAGGCTATAAATAAAATAATTTCACCTCTGCTAAAGCCTTAAGAAAATACAATAAAGTGTATTGGTTGCACAGCCACATTACATACATTACATTTTTGCTAGAAATAGTACAACAACAATCCACGCTTGATGAGCCTCTTGCCATTAATTCAATTGACTGCAGACTGGGCCTGCTACTGTAAAATTGAGCAATAAGATTGTCCTTAGCAGGTGGTTGCAACCAGGGCCATACACTAAACATACCCCCTTGAACAATGAGGCAGTTTTCTAATATGCAGTTGTTGATCACAAGGTTGTCTACCTAAGGCTCCCTGAAATGATCAATTGCTTGCTATTGTCCAATAATATATCGTCAATCATTCCAATTGCATTTGGTAAACGATCAATTTGAGCATCAATGTGTATCGTAAATATTGACAGTGGCAATGGATCATTTCAGGGACCCTTTAGTCCAATTAACCTATAATAATTCTTTCGGGACAGCAAAAATCACCAGGCTAGTGACATAATAAAAAGACCTACGCAATTATAACTGCAACAAACTAGAAACCGTGCAGGTGAACAAAATAAACAAGTTGATGTTATATCATGAAAAAATCACTTTAATTTTTTTAAGGAATGCTTATAAACAATCTTACGAACTAATAATACGAAGCACATTAGTCTTCCCACTCGTGATCTTCAGTTTTATTGTCGTCTTCCAGGTTGGTAGGCACTGAGTCACCTCCCTCATCCATCCTTTTGAACAAAGAAGTTAATAACTTCTTATTTAAATGGTCTGTTAGACTTGTCTCCCTTGGTGGTTGTTCAGGGATGTTCTCCGGTTTCACAGGCGTAGTTTTATCGGGCTCCGGCATTTTAGAAGTGATAAATTATTGAGGAAATCAGTAAATAAAACAAAGACAACTTCAACAAAAAACAGTAAGCAGGGTAATGCCGAGTAATGTGTTTAAATTGAAAGTATAACAAAGCCAGGCATTTCAGTGAATATGTGAGTGCATTTTAATTTGGTTGGATTTGAATTTGACAATTTCTCAATAAAATGGCAGATGTCAATGTCATTGCGTTTTGTTTCAGCGAGTTGATGGAACACAACGTTAATTAAAGTCGAATTGAAATAATAAATCAATAATGTGCTACAAAAATTCTGTAATATCAATTACAATAAAATGAAACACAGAACAATAGTGTGACACAATTTAAAATAATTGTTTTTTTTATGTGTAGTCTTTACACTAAAGAGGGGCCGTGGCTAAATAATAACAGCCGCACACACAGGTCGATCGTCAGGTTAAGCTACGCTTGCCGCGGTTGGTCTGTGGATGGGTGACCATCTTTACATACCGAGACCCCTCCGACCCTTGGAAATCACGTTAAGCCGTTGGTCCCGGCTGTCATTCGTGGATCTTTGACAGTCGTTACGGGTAGTTAGAAGCCCGAAAGTCTGACAACCAGTCTTACCAAGGGGTATCTATCGTATTACCCAGTAACTGGGTTGTGGAGGTCAGATAGGCAGTCGCTCCATGTAAAATACTGGTATTCAGCTGCATCCGGTTAGACTAGAAGCCGACCCCAACATAGTTGGGAAAAGGCTAGGCAGATGATAGTCTTTACACTAAAGTGTCGGCCACTGACTGAACTCTTAAAAAACGCTAAAAGCCTTGTTTAAATTATAACTCAAGATGCTAAAAAGCCTTGTTAAATTATTTGATTACTCTGACTGGAATAACAATTATTAATGAAATTAATAAATATTTTCTGATTATTTTTGATCGCAGCGCAATTTTTGTTTCGTAATTTCGTCGCGTTCATAATTTTTTTTTGCTGTCATCCGGTACTATACGTTTCAGCCAGCGACATTTTTCGTCGACTGGTGTAGAATTTGGCCAAAGAAACGCCCTGAAAAGTTAGTATTCATCTCTAAATTAGTGTTAAACGCTAAAATTGTTAATTGATCGGTTATTTTCAGTTTCAAGTGTAGCAAATCAATGAAAATTTGTGTTTCAATGTCGGCTAATGTAATGCTCTTACATAACTTGGAATCTAAGGACATAACCTGCATTTCGATCATCTGATTTTTGTGTTTTACATTTCAGAGCCATAAAAATGTTGGGACGTGCAGCACCGGGTGTCTGCCAAGTGGTGGCCATGGCCAACCAGCAGCAGACCAGGAATATGGCTACTCTGAAACATATTTCCATGCGTCTGAAGTCTGTAAAGAACATTCAGAAGATTACCCAATCAATGAAGATGGTGTCAGCAGCTAAGTGAGTCCATAGCCTTATTTAACAAGTATGCAAATAACATTTTGTAAATGGAATTCTCAAAATTGACAGATTTCTAATCTGTCTGTCTTCTCCATAGAGTAAAGTAAAAATATTGGATAGTCTTCTCATCACAGAACACTAATACCTTCTCATTGTCTGTCAGCGTCAGCCAATAATGTATAATCAAAAGATTTCTCAATAATCTTAGTATGTTTCTCTTCCTATCAGCTGTAATATAACTATTTCTAATGATTTTTTTGAGCTGATAAACCAGTCTTATCACTACATCTTTATGTTAATAATTCTTCTGTATGTGTGTATGTCACAGAACTCCTAAACGGCTGGACCGATTTTGATGAAATTTTGTGTCTTCGAGTGGCTTTCTTTAGGGATATGCCTAAATTGGGCCCTTTTACAAAAGAGAAAATCTGCATGGTTATTACAGCCGAAGGTAGTACACTACTGACCATAGACTTCCCTAAAGTATAGCCATAACAAGCGATCCTGCCGTTTCTCGCGACTTACACCAAGTCAATTTAGATTTTTAATAAATTTCTATAACTATAATTTTGCTGTGCCCTGACAACGGCTCTTAGCTATAAGCCTTTTGTGAACATCTTTATACCTTGTGGAATGCAAATAAACGAATATGAAATACCTACTCTTTTTGCCTCGTTTACATTCATCATAGGGACAATTCTAGTCATTTTAAGAAATGCACAGTCTGATCTCAGTCTCTATCTGTCAAAGATAGCTCTACTCTCCCTACATTTTTTACATTGATTAGCGCTGAGATAAGAAATTCTCCAAAAGCCAATTCTCGTAATTTAAAACGTTCAAAATCTAGTCGCAGTCTCATCTCGGCGACAAACAAATTAATGACAAAATGTAGGGAATTTAGACGTATTTTTGACATATTGAGACCGAGATCAGACTGTGAACGTTCTTAAAATTACGTGAATTGCCCCTCTGATTGCGACTAGATTTTGTACGTTTCTAATTACGGGAATTGGCCTTCGGAACATACACGTACGCTGGTTGCGAGTACTACGCACCTGATCTTTCTGAAGAACATTACCAATAAGGTCACTATAATAATATTATGTCCTAGAGCGTTCCCTCCCCGGCGTAAACGCTTCGTTCTTGTATATCGTGTCGGTATAATATGGTTATGTCCTTGCTTGCAGGTATACCCGTGCTGAACGTGACCTCAGGGCCGCTCGCCCTTACGGCGAGGGAGCTGTCCAGTTCTACGAGAGGGCTGAGGTAATGTAACCGTTTATTAGTCGCTGACGGTGGTGGTATTTTGATCTCGAGAAGCGACGCGCGCTTAATTTGTGGTAACCAAGTGTACAAACACGCTGTCAATGTGCGCATGAAGACAAGTAGCTTCAGCACATAACACACACACTTCCGACTGCGCCACTGCCTCTGTCGCTCCTGCGCTTACACACACATTCACAACGTGTGTGTACACTCGGTAACCGGTTGGTTACTGTGAGAATAATATGAGTACCTTCGGACGAAAATAAAAATGTCGTCCTTAATTAAAGGGGCTTTCACGAAAAAAAAGCCGTAGTATACAGTCATGTGATGGAATGTCTATCGCTGTCTATGTCTATCTTTTTATAATCTCACTTCAGTTGGCGTGTTTGACTAAGTATTGGTGTTAATTGGCTAATACAAAATGTACCCATGTTTCATTGGACTGAAGTTAATTTTGTATTAGCGAAACAACGTGAATATTTGTACAAATAAAGTTTTGACTAAGTTTGCCCGTGTAAAATTTCTTGTTCCGCGACCCACCGCGTCACTGTCCAAGAACTAGGCTAACAAATGCAAAAAGAATTTTTCAAATCCAACTGGTAGTTCCATTCGGAATGTTAATGTTAACATTAACATTCTGTTCCGCAATTGTTAGTTTGCGTTCAAACAAACAAACTCTTCAGCTTTATTATATTATATTATGTTATTATTGGTGCCAGGTTGCTGCCCCCGAGGATGACCCTAAGCAGCTGTACATCGCCATGACCTCCGACAGGGGTATGATGCCATTTCTTTAATTTTTCCTTTAACAATTTTGTATAATATCGTCGCCTGTGTTACGCTTGAACAAGCAAAACGATTTTTTTATAGTCCAGATCTTATCTTGGTCAGATCATGCGACATTTCGTTTTAGAGGTATGAGGAACAGGGTGTAATGTTCATTCATCCTCCATAGAAAAGGGAGGATCCTCCGACCAGAAAGGTGTTGTACCTGGAGGGCTACTGCCCGACAATTGATGCCGGGACGTTGCATGCTAGTTGCGCTGCAAAAATCTGCTTGCGCGATGCAGGATTTTACGTGACGCGTAGTTCGCATGTGACGATTTAGATGTCGCCAGATCGTTAACAACCCGTTCCCTGTTAGGTCTCTGCGGCGCCGTGCACACGGGTGTGTCCAAGGTCATCCGCACGCGGCTCTCTGAGCCTGGCGCGGAGAACATCAAGGTGATCTGTGTGGGAGACAAGTCGCGCGCCATCTTGCAGCGTCTGTACAGCAAGCACATCATCAGTGTTTGTAACGAGGTCAGTACCTGCATCAATGGCTAAAAACAAACTGTTAGGCCCTTTGTACACGGCACGGTTACTTTACAGTACGGCGTATAAATCGCGATGTAGATAAAATCGTGTCTGTCAACAAGCTTCCATAGTGACCCATACAACACTGACGACAGTGCCTACACACGGAGAATAAACCGTAGATTTTCACGGCAAGAAAAACATGTAGGGGAGAGTGGTACAAAATGATCCCCCTAAGGGAAAATGGATATAAAAAGTACATAGACAATGAATTTTGTGAAATTAATAAGTTTTATGTAAGGCTAGTATATCGGCCTCTAATTTAGTAATACATTTGTATTCACAAGATTTATTATTACTTATTTAAGTTTTTGTCAAGCTACAGTAAAGGATCGTTTTGTACACCCGGGTGTCTAAAATGATCCCTGGGGTTGGGGTAATATGATCCCTGGGATCATTTAACCCCGCTGTTAAAGTTGGGTAGAATTAAAAATAAAATTTCAAGTAAAAGTGGTTTATTTTAGGAAAAATGTTAACCTTACAAGTACAAAAAATTTGTTATAAAACTAAACTATGTTTCTAATAATTAAATCTTTTCACTCCAATTTTGGCGCGTAGTTTTTCTTACGTAATTCCGCGGCATTGTTCCTGAAATAAAAGAGAATCAGCGGTGCTATTCGGTGAAGTGAGATTAAAGTGAGCTGTCATTCCACCTGAGGCTAGGGATTGAGACTATTGATAGCTTACTTTAAGCTCACTTCACTTAAGTTTTCACGGTGAATAGCATTACAGATAAGTTACTGATGTAATTTTATATAAAAACACAATATCTATTATTGATAGTTGTTATTGTAATTAACTAAGTTATTGTTAACCAGTTCATTAAAAACGAATTGTAAAAATAATACAATCAATAAACATAACAATGTGGGTAAAGGGATCATTTTGCCCCCCTACGAGAGGATCGTTTTACCCCAAATGCATAACTCTATAAAAACATCAAATCATAACCTCATGGTATTCATTTACAACAATCGATCATTGCTAATTATATTGTTAGATAACATTGGAAACTAACGCAAACACTCCTATTACATTATAATTACTTAAACTCAAACAACATCATATTGAATTATTGCTTACCTTACATCAAAACACACTATTTTTATTTTGTTTCAATAAAATCTTCCGAAATGCTCACACCGCCATGACACTTTGACTGAATGCTAAAACCACTGTGGCGAAGACTATTTTCACTCAAACAACTAGATTGCGCTACTAATTTCGGTAAAACAGTAGATAATCGTTTTACCCCGAGGGATCGTTTTGTACCACTCTCCCCTATGTATGCGCTTTATAATGAAGAGCAACGTTTTTATCGATTCTCACATGAAGGAAATATTGTTTTTACAAATACATTTGGTTTCGGGTCTGCATATGAGAAAAAGAATGGCTTAATTTGTATACTTTCATCTTCCTACAACTGTTTTATAAGATTTGCACAGATCCTTCTTCTGTCTTTGGAAGGGCTGATTTTGATAATGGGAAAAGTATTTTTTTTATAGGGCGCAAGTGCAGTTGTAGCGAAGAAAATGTAAGTCAAAAAGCAGCAAAGAAGACTCAGATTTTCATTGCTGCTTGCTTGCATTTTCAGTCGAAAAAAAAAAACAATTTGTAGCGTTGGCCAAAGCCCACAGCTTTCCACTCTTCCCTGTGTGTTACCAGTCTCCCATAAATGCCTCTAAATCCTGTCATTACAAACATAAATTATTTACAAAACCTTCCCTCCCACCAGATCGGTCGCCTGCCGCCCACTTTCAACGACGCGTGCAAGATCGCTGGCGCCATCTTGGAGTCCGACTTCGAGTTCGCTTCGGGCAAGATCGTGTACAACAAGTTCCGCTCCGTCGTGTCGTACCAGCAGTCCGACCTGCCGCTCTTCAGCCAGAAGGCTGTGGAGGTGAGTACTACTGGATATAAGCTGCGCCTAAAGTAGAAATGTGGTGGAGAAGTTGGCAGTCTGCAGTGCACTGCTACCATTCGCATAATTCTCTGATAATTATGTAGACTTAAAAAGTAACACCAATTTCTCTGCTTAACCCTTGGGGTATTTATAGACGTGATGTTATGTTATTTTTAGTTTTTTGAGTTTTCTGATGGTTAAGATAGGAAATGCTAACTAAAACTAATAAATGCTTTCAATAAATAAAATTATGAATGAAAATGGACTTCTCATGTTTCAGTTAAAAATTTACTACATAATTTTTTACCCATCATATTTTTTTTTTTATTTTATTTCAATGCTTCCTAGAATTGTAATAATGTAAAATCACGTCATCTCAGCCTCACTCAGTATTCTTGATCTTGCTCAAAATTATATTACAAAAAACTTTTTATTTTAATCTTAAGGGTCCCAGTAGCGCTGTCGGTACCTACCATAACAATGGATTATCACCAACCAAATCTATATATGACAAATCACTCAAAAATTCCAGACTGCACCTAAACTGGCGACCTACGACTCTCTCGACGCGGACGTGATCCAAAACTACATGGAGTTCTCCCTGGCCTCCATGCTGTTCTACGCGCTGAAGGAAGGCGCATGCTCCGAGCAGTCTTCACGTATGACGGCTATGGACAACGCTTCCAAGAACGCCGGAGAGATGATTGAGAAATTGACACTGACCTTCAACAGAACTCGCCAGGCCGTCATCACCAGGGAGCTGATTGAGATCATCTCTGGAGCCGCCGCCCTTGAATAAATGTAGTCTTGAAGTCGTTTTGCTGAGATTTTCGGGTATTTTTTTTGCTAGTAATTACTATTTTATTGTAGTAGAATTCGTTTTAAAAAGTGGTTCAAATAAAACACGCGGGTCATGATAAAATTGAAGGCGTTCTAAACGAATTCTACTCTACTAAACTTTTAGTTTATTCAATTCTTTTTACAAGAAATGTTTTGGGCATTTATCCGATCGTGAGTTATTGACAGCTATTCTATAGCGGGAATATTGAAATTGATCTCAACAAAACGATGTAGAACTAATCTTATCATGTCAACACAATATTTATTTTAACCGTTTCAAGTATAAAATTTGCAATAGTATGTAAGTACGATGCCGACATTCCCGACGAAGTGTTCTGTGTTTCGGTGGAAACTCACGCAAATATCGCTCAACTGGCTTCAACACCTTCCACTGAAGTATAGGCCACTGGTTAACTCATTCTATGTATTTGCGAAATGTTGTTGTGTAGGGATACAGTGGTGGTTAGCAATAAATACCATTATAGAAATATGTGTTTTATTTTATACGCATATTGACTTGCGTACGGCATTTTCACTGCGTTCCTACGAACTAAAATGGGTTATTCAGTTTTTCCATAAGGTGGATACGCATGTCCGAGAATCCACCCTAAGCCTATAACAGGACCGGACGACGTGTACGTGTTCCACGCGCGCCTCAAAGAGATGTCAGGAAAGCGACGGGGCCCCATAGGGCCGAAGCCTGCCAGGGTAGCGGGAACATCCGAAAGGGTTTACCGCTGCCCTGGAACATAAAGGGCTAAGGAAGGAACACGTGGTTTGTGGTGGTGGTTTTAGTCAGTAGGAGTCTGACACTCCCTTCTGCTCCACCCAGAGCGGGAGGAGTCATTTGATGATTTCCCATCCTCAAAAAAAAAAAAAAAAAGCCTATAACAGGCGCGGTTGCAGCCCAGGATTTGTGGGCCACCACCATGGGTGCCAAGGAATATTTTGTAGGGAGGTATATCTCCTCGTTGGCCAAGTGGTCGCAAGCGCTAATGCTGAGCAATAGCTCCTGTGGTCGATTCCCGTCGGTTAGTGTTATTGGATTTTTCAATCAGGAATTTCTTAGAAGCAGTCTCGACATCAAGGTAGTGAGCTAAACTGCGAGGTATCGTAGTATCTTCGGCATGTTATTACCCTAACAGGGTTTATTAAAACAGGGGTTGAAGGATTAAATATTGGAGTGGCAAACCATCTGGAAGAAAAAAAGGCACTGCCGACCACCCACCGTACCCCTGGTGGTACGGTGGGTTTTTTAAAGTTAAACGATACCACTGTATGAAGTGAACGTAGGCCACTGTGGCTCTCATAGCCTCAATTATGTACCTACCTAACTGATGAATGATCATTAATATACGAGATAACTGTTTATCATTTTCTGTCAGTCTAGTATCTTCATCAGCATACAGCACTACGTTCACTTCATACAGTGGTATAGTTTAACTTTAAAAAACCCACCGTACCACCAGGGGTATGGTGGGTCTGCAGTGAAAACAGATGTATTAAAATAAAATTCTCAAATACTCGCTGTAAATTTTTATTCTAACTTACAATCAAAATCCCATAGCAGTCTTAACGTTAAAATTATTCTAAAAGTCGTGAGCTCGTCACAAGATAACATGATTTACTACATTTTGGCATCAACAAAGTGAATATATTTACAAAATGATTGTACGAATTAGAATGATGACACATCTAGTGAACATAGGATCACTTAACATTATTTCCGTAAAACACAATGGCAATGCCATCCATTTTGACAGTTCAACAAGATTCATTGCGTTATTAACGTTGTCGAGCAGACACATTTTTCAAATATGAGGCAATGGATTAGGAATTTACAAAGGCGGACTTAATGCCTGAGGCATTTTCTACCAGTCGACTTTAGTAGGGTGATGCAGACACAAAACATGGTAGGTGCAACATACAAGATAAATAGATATGAATTTCCTTCAAAATCCTTCGAATTGCGATAGTGTGTAGTACAATTTGGAATACTGCATGTTGAAAAGAACTTCTGAATTCTGAATGCAAACCTCGGACCTATAAATTCTAGGCTAACACAATTTAGATTGCCATCAACACGCTAAAGAAAAACACAGGGATTTAGATATACTATGCGATCAAACTAAGAATATCATGTCCTTTGCGTACCGTTCATACGAACTAAGCGCCAAGGCATTCTATACAAAACTAGCTTTTGCCTGCGACTTCGTTCGCGTGGAAGTCGTAAGATACACAAATAATACACTAAAATAACAGCCACATTTTTGGAACAAAGTTCCTTATCGCGCGTTGCGAAAGGGGGCTAGACGGAAAAATTAAGACCAAAAGTTGGAACGACACTTTTTGCTATAGTTGTAAGCCGTGCGGCGTGCGCGTGTTTCTGTCTGTCTCTCTCTCTCTCTTATAGAAAGCAAGCCAGTTATACTTCGTTTCATCCGGGTGTCCCTTGACACCTCTCAAGTTTTTATAAAACTTCCTCGATCGGCTCCCGACCCTCCGCGTCCCTCGCCCATGCGTTTACTTGTTTTAGTTTAGCGTTCTTTTTGTTTGCTCGGCTCCTAAGGGTGGTAGCGTGAACCTATAGCCATCCTCAAGAATTGGGCTATCGGATGCAAAAATAATTTTAGAAATCCGACTGGCGGTTGGTCTGTGGATGGGTGACCATCTTTACATACGGTCGCTCCATGTAAAATACTGGTATTCAGCCGCATCCGGTTAGACTGGAAGCCGACCCCAACATAGTTGGAAAAAGGATAGGCAGATGATGATATCTTAATATATATAATTGCTTAAGCGACGTAAATGAAGTTAATAACACTAGCAATTTGCGTAAAGGTCCAATCCTATTCTCATTTTGATCGCAAAGCCCTGGCTGGTGGCATTATTATTTTACAGTAACGTGTTTTTCGTTAGCCATAACAGTGGTACAAGGATATTTTGGCGCCTGTTGACATTGACAGGGGCGCGCGTTGTTCGTGAAGGGAACAGTTAAAAATCTATAAATATAAGATTAAAACCACATATCCACGTGAAATATTTCAACATAATGATGTCTACAAAAGGCTTCCAAATGTATCTACAAGCTAAATACTAAGAAAAATATTCAAACATGTCCTAACACAAAACATTGCATATCAATAACTATTAAAAACTTCATATATTATAATTATTAATCTATTTACGTCACTATAGAGTAAGTATTATCGCGCTTCGATATCTTTAGAGGGTAAGCACATGCTATAATTAATGAAATAACTGAATACAACTACTGAGCATAGGATCCTGGGTTCCATCGGGCAGTGTTTGTGAGCTTTCCATAAGATTTTTTTTTTGCAGCAGTCCTAAATCTGAAATATCTCGCATGTACAGGCGCCAGCAGGTCAAGCTACCCGAAATTATCAAACTTTCCCAATCAACGTTAAACTTTAATACTTCAGCGATAAAGATGAAAATCTGTTACAGAAATTTGACAGATTGTAGTAGCTTGATGTGTTGGCGTCTGTTCATATCAGCGATTGTTCATAAGAAAAATACACTCGAAACCTCAATAAATATAATCGTGAATACCGTTGAGCGCTTACATGCAAACGGCTTCTATACTTGAATAGAATGAAGATAATTCTCAAGTTATGGAACAACGAACCGAATGTCATACTTAACAAAGTTCAAATTCCATTACAACCAAAAACTTATTAGGACAGTTTTGTTACTAAAGACCATTCAAAATTCAACTTAGAATATATTTCATTAAAGTAGATAACTGATTAAGTGGCGATGGAATGTATGTTATCTGAGATTATGAACACTGTTATAGTAACCAATATTAGTTGAATTTCGTGCCCGATAAATGGCAGTAGGCTATATTACAACATAACCGGTAAAATATAGGTGTTATTGTGCATCTCACCTAAATTATCGTGCAACACGGACATTGGTACAGTAACTGGAATCCCAAACACCAGTTTTTCAGAGTTTCGGGCGTATTTCCTGCCAATTACGACCATCACAGCCTCGTAGGCGACATGCAATGACCCCAAATTATCATAAATAATACTTTATCAGCTACCCTCTTCAAGAATAACGCGAGGATATATACAAATCGATATACATAGCGTGTAATATATAGCACAGTATCGAATGCGTACAAGCAGTTACGTTGTAAACTGTAATTGTTTGTAATAAGCTACTATGTACAGACCGCGGCGCCGCCCGCGACGGTGATAGTATTCACACATATTGTTACCTGAAAGAGAAATAAAAACAATTAAATTAAGAGACATTATTACGTCTGGCTGGAGGATCCTCTCTTAACATCGGAGGAACATCACGGCTAGTTTTCCCACAGTATTTTCAGGTAATATGTATTAGATAAAAACTCTTTACTTTGTAGTAAAATAAAAAAGAAAGAGAGAAAGGGTGAATTTAAAACGCGTTTTTAATACAGATACTTCTATTATAAGTTTTAAAAAGTTCTCATATGGTTGTCGTCAATTCGTCATCTTGGATTTTCATTTTGATCTCACTGTCGGCTTTAGCACCCTCGTAAACCATGAAAACGACACCCATAACCCGTGATCAAAACTTGAAAATTTTCGCAGCCGCCATCTTGTATTTTCATCTTACTAGTGGCTTTAGCACCCTCTAAAATCGACACCCATGATAAAATTTTGGAAATTTGTGCAGTAAAATTAAAATCCAAGATGGTGGATCTTGGATTTTAATTTTGACCCACCCTCGAAAACCATGAAAACGAAGCACACACGAAAAAAATTAAAAATTTATGCAGCTGCCATCTTGGATTTTCACTTTGGCTTCACTAGCGGCTTTATCACCCTCGTAAACTATGAAAACGACACCCATGATGAACAATTTGAAAATTTTCGCAGCCGCCATCTCGGATTCTCATTTTGATCTCACTATGGAATTTAGCACCCTCGAAAACCATGAAGTTGTCGCTTGTGTCGGGACACGCGTACTGTACTCCCCGGTGTCGTCACTGTACTCCCCGGTGTCGTCACTGTACTCACCGGTGTCGTCACTGTACTCCCCGGTGTCGTCACTGTACTCACCGGTGTCGTCACTGTACTCCCCGGTGTCGTCACTGTACTCCCCGGTGTCGTCACTGTACTCCCCGGTGTCGTCACTGTACTCACGGTGTCGTCACTGTACTCCCCGGTGTCGTCACTGTACTCACGGTGTCGTCGCTGTACTCCCCGGTGTCGTCACTGTACTCACCGGTGTCGTCACTGTACTCCCCGGTGTCGTCACTGTACTCCCCGGTGTCGTCACTGTACTCCCCGGTGTCGTCACTGTACTCCCCGGTGTCGTCACTGTACTCCCCGGTGTCGTCACTGTACTCCCCGGTGTCGTCACTGTACTCACCGGTGCCGTCACTCCGGGCGCAGCCGGGCGGGCGGCGTGCGCCACACGGCGGAGGAGGTGCGCTTGTGTCGGGGCACGCGTACTGTACTCCCCGGTGTCGTCACTGTACTCCCCGGTGTCGTCACTGTACTCACCGGTGCCGTCACTCCGGGCGCAGCCGGGCGGGCGGCGTGCGCCACACGGCGGAGGAGGTGCGCTTGTGTCGGGGCACGCGTACTGTACTCCCCGGTGTCGTCACTGTACTCCCCGGTGTCGTCACTGTACTCACCGGTGTCGTCACTCCGGGCGCAGCCGGGCGGGCGGCGTGCGCCACACGGCGGAGGAGGTGCGCTTGTGTCGGGGCACGCGTACTGTACTCCCCGGTGTCGTCACTGTACTCCCCGGTGTCGTCACTGTACTCACCGGTGCCGTCACTCCGGGCGCAGCCGGGCGGGCGGCGTGCGCCACACGGCGGAGGAGGTGCGCTTGTGTCGGGGCACGCGTACTGTACTCCCCGGTGTCGTCACTGTACTCCCCGGTGTCGTCACTGTACTCACCGGTGCCGTCACTCCGGGCGCAGCCGGGCGGGCGGCGTGCGCCACACGGCGGAGGAGGTGCGCTTGTGTCGGGGCACGCGTACTGTACTCCCCGGTGTCGTCACTGTACTCCCCGGTGTCGTCACTGTACTCACCGGTGCCGTCACTCCGGGCGCAGCCGGGCGGGCGGCGTGCGCCACACGGCGGAGGAGGTGCGCTTGTGTCGGGGCACGCGTACTGTACTCCCCGGTGTCGTCACTGTACTCCCCGGTGTCGTCACTGTACTCACCGGTGCCGTCACTCCGGGCGCAGCCGGGCGGGCGGCGTGCGCCACACGGCGGAGGAGGTGCGCTTGAGGCGCGCGCGCTCGATGTTGGGAAAGATGTCGCGCAGGTCCGGCGAGTGCACGCGCACCGAGAACAGCCGGTCCACGTGCGACGGGGCCAGCTGGCTCTGAATGTACAGCTGGGCCTTGCGGGCCTGTGGGGGGGAGATGAGAGCGTTAGATACGAATATTCAAACTCGTGGGAAGACAATTGACAAATTGTCCGTGTTGTCGTGTAGTTACCTTGGCCGTGCTCCAGTCGGGCACAGGCCTGTCGACGGGCTCCTCGTCCTCGTCGGAGTTAAGGTACTGGAAGCCGTCCGCCATGTACGCGGGAGAGAGCGGGCCTCGCCAGGCGCCAGGTGTGCCCGGGGTCTTGAGGGGAGTGTATGCTGAGGAACACAGAGGGATTGGTTATTATCTAAAACGCCATTTATGCAAACTACGCATCAACGACCTGACGTCGTAAGAATCCTGCATCGCGCAAGTAAAGTTATCCGCGCGACTGGTATGTTCAACGTCCCAACGTGAACGGTCGGGCAGTTAAGTAGCCCACCAGACACAACCCCCGTCTGGTCGCAGGGATTCCCTTTTCTACGGGGGATGATAAGAAAATAATAATAACGGCCGGTCGGTGTGGTATGATGAAACGGTATGGTCGATTATCATTATTTTAACATTATTCTATACTTCTAGAATAATGTGCTCAATTCATGGTTACAGTTTGTGCGTTGATGTCCTACTCTATATAAGAACGGCTGTTTTAGTCAACTTTGAAAACCCATGTTCGATTCCTAACAATTTATATTTTTTGTGCTTCCGTTTTTTACATTTTGTTATCTATACTAATATTATAAAGAGGAAAGATTTGTATTTTTGTGTGTATGTTTGAGGGCCCCGTGGCTAAATAATAACAGCCGCACAGGTCGATCGGTCAGGTTAAGCTTCGCTTGCCGCGGTTGATCTGTGGATGGGTGACCATCTTTACATAGCGAGACCCCTCCGTGCCTCGGAAAACACGTTAAGCGGGAAAAAGCGCTTATAATAAAGCTGAAGAACTTTTTTTTGATGGAACGCGCTAATCTCTGGATATACCAGTGGGATTTGAAAAAATATTTTTGCATTTGATAGAACAATTAATAAGGAATAGAATGGCTATGAATTTTAATTGTGTCTTTAACCTATTAACACTGGAAGTTAAGTAAAATTGTTATTCACCCTGTGGAATCCTGTCTGCAATAAAAGTTTTCTATTCAATAGACTATTAATCATCACGCCGACCTCCTTGGGAGCCGAGCAACGAATTAATAGCGCGGGCAGGAGATTCATACACACATCAACACTGTCTATACCTGTCCATTAGGTAAACCGTTTTTAACAGATGGAACTAGCGATTGCAGCAAGACACAATACATTGATTTATTCACGTACGGTATTATAATGTCTGTAAGAAGCCATAAATAAGATAATTCAATAAGATAAAGCAGTTTTTATATATTTATTTTATTACGCATTTTATAATAACTATTCCAGATTACGTTAACTGTTAAAATGTTAACTTTACGTAATCTGGAATAGTTTGGTCTAAGACAGCTGTCAAAAACCGGCCAAGTGCGAGTCGGACTCGCCCATGAAGGGTTCCGTTTTACGATTTATTACGTATTAAAAAAAAACTACTCACTAGATCTCGTTCAAACCAATTTTCGGTGGAAGTTTATATGGTAATGTACATCATATATTTTTTTTAGTTTTATCATTCTCTTATTTTACAGGGGGGGGGGGGGGGGGGTTTTCTCTTTTTTTTTTTAGTTACAGGGGGGGGGGGGGACGACGACACACATTTTACCACTTTGGAAGTGTCTCTCGCGCAAACTATTCAGTTTAGAAAAAAATGATATTAGAAACCTCAATATCATTTTTGAAGACCTATCCATAGATACCCCACACGTATGGGTTTGATGAAAAAAAAAAAATTGAGTTTCAGTTCTAAGTATGGGGACCCCCAAAATTTATTGTTTTTTTTCTATTTTTATGTGAAAATCTTAATGCGGTTTACAGAATACATCTACTTACCAAGTTTCAACAGTATAGCTCTTATAGTTTCGGAAAAAAGCGGCTGTGACATACGGACGGACGGACAGACAGACAGACAGACAGACCGACAGACAGACAGACAGACATGACGAATCCATAAGGGTTCCGTTGCCATTTGGCTACGGAACCCTAAAAACGATTAACCTAATGGACAAGGTATAGGGATGTTTCACTTTAAAAGTACTGGCCATATGAAAAGTACCGGCCATATGAAAAGTACTGGCAATATGAAAAGTACTGGCAATATGAAAAGTACTGGCAATATGAAAAGTACCAGCCATATGAAAAGTACTGGCAATATGAAAAGTACTGGCAATATGAAAAGTACCAGCCATATGAAAAGTACTGGCAATATGAAAAGTACTGGCCATATGAAAAGACTGGCCGTATAAAAAGTACTGATCATATCCTCCCTTTACACCCGTTTTAAATAATATACTGTATAATATATACCTCTATATACTGTATAATATCAAACATGTTCTATTTATCCAAATTAGAAAATGTTTTATCTTCTGACAAACGCAACTTGTAAATAACAATACTTACATTTATCTTCCATTTTATGTTTCATTTTCTGTTTCTCTATGTACTCCTTTTGTCTCTTCTCGATTTCTTTCGCCATTATTGCCGCCTCTTTTTTCATACTGTAAAAAAATTGAATTTGAATGAAATATTTTAATTTTGTCCATGGTGCCTAGGAAAGCATGTTGAAATGTTGATCCTGGCTGTCATTCGATAAACTTTCACAGTCATTCGACTCAGTAGTCAGAAGCCCAAGTTTAGCACCTAGTCTTACCAAGTGGTATCATGTTAACCAGTAACTGGGTAGTGGAGGTCAAATAGGCAGCCGCTCTTAGTAAAGTACTAGTATTCAGCTGCATCCGGTTAGAATGGAAGCCGACCCAAAGTTGGGCTAGGCAGATGATGATGATGATGTATACAAGAATCTATTGTACTCACTAATGTTTCACAGATTGTAATTATAAAACATAATTATAATTTGAAAACATTGTAAAAGTTCATATTTACGAAACAACCGGCTGGAACCGTGCACCTAGCTTCTGACGTTTTATCTCCCCATGTAAATTTATATAATAAAAATAAAACCATTAGAATGTTATACTTACGCGGCAGCTTCCTCCAGCTGTTTCCTCCGTGCGTCGTCAGCGCGCCTCTGCTCGTCCGCGAGCCGCAGCTGCCTCGCTTGTTCCTCGGCCCGTCGCCGCTCTTCCGTTTCCGCCACTTTGCGCGCCAGCTCGTGCTTCTTCCTCTCCGCCTCCTTCAGCCGCTCCAGCTTGCCCAGGTCGGCGTGCGCCTGCCGCTCCAGCCGCTCGCGCGCCGCCGCCTCCATGGCCGCGCGCCGCTCGCGCTCGGCCGCGTCGCGCGCGGCGGCGGCGGCGGCCATCTTCTCTTCGCGTTTCTTCTTCTGCTGCTCTCTCTTGGCCTCGAGCATAGCTTCCTTCTTCTTGCGCGCGTCTTCCCTCTCCCTCTTCAGTTCCTCTGCCTCCCTCGCACGGTTGATGCCGCTCAGTTTAGATGTGGAGGAAGGAATCGCGGTTTTGGTTGAAGTGGGTATGTTGGTGCGTGGTTTTGTGGCGGAGCTTGATATCTGTGGCGCCTTCCCGTTGAATATCATATTGTTCATCTTGGTGAGCGTCTCGGCCGATAGCACTGGTTTCACTATCTTGTCGGGCGGCGTGTGGGTTTCCTCAAGTTGCTCTTCTTGCTTTTTAGCCATTGCTCTTGTTTTGGTCCTGGTTACCCTAGAAGCTAACTCTTCGAACTGTTGAACTTTTTCCTTCACTGCAGACGAAGGTTGTAGTTGTGGAGGTTGTTTCTTAGGCGGGGTGTGCATCTCTTGCGCGTCACTGTCGTCAGTCAGAAGGGAGTTATCGTCTGTTAAGTTCACTTGTTTGGGATCTTTATCAATGACGACTGTGGCATCCATGATATTAGTCTGTGGTTTCTCTATCACCATAGTTCCTCTGTTCGCCGCTTCTATCACCACAGTTTCGTTCATATTGCGAACATTCTTAGGCGTAACGGGCGCATGGTTATAAACCCCATTCGGTATAACCACAGTTTTATCCATATCACTGGCTTTGCCCAATACTCTGGTCTTATCCATGGCGTCCACCTCATCTAAATTCAACCTTGAGAGCTCAACAATAGGCTCCTTTTTGGCTTTATCTGCCTTTTTAGGTTGTAGTATGGGTGAGGATACTTCTGGTTGTGAAATCCGTTCTTCTTTGGGTGATATTTTTGTTTCTTGTGGTACTGGTGGAGGGGCTTCTGGCTTTTCTTTTTCACTGAAAAGTTGTAAAACATGTTACTGAGGTTTTGGCTAAAATAAGTTACGTTATTATTGGGAAATATTTAGCTGTTCCTCTTAAAACATTATTGAACTTCTAATTATGTACGCTTTTTTAAATGGATTAACACAACACAAGCATTAGGTTGCTTAGCTTGGGACTAGATGGCGCTGTGTGAAATGTCCAGGGATATATTATTATTATTATTAACTTTTAAAAACTTTTGGGCTTCTAATTATGCACATTGCACAACTAACTTTAACTTTTTGGCTGTTTCTCACAATTGGTCGTAGTAACGATGTAAGCTCGAATCGGCGTGACAAATTTAGACTTGTTTTAGATGAAATCCCTCGATTAACAAAATATAGTAAAAGCTGTGTAGCTATGGCTGTACGTATTTATAACAAATTACCATGTAAATTTAAATTACTATATGGCAGACTGTTTAAAACTCACTTATTTTAATGGCTAAATGATAATAACTTTTATAGCATTAAGGAATAATTATGTACTTTGAACATAAGTTGTGTTAACCATTTTGCATGCTCTAGTCTTAAGCAAAACATGTATGATCTCATCCTTAACTCATGTACTTTAACACCTTTGTATATCATGTTCTAAGCAAATAAATAAATAGCAATAAATTTAGCAGCAAATAATAAGTCGGCACCCCAATTATATAAGTTAGATTAGTTGGTCGCAATTGGTTGGCTATTTAGTAATTTTAGGATTCCAAAATAGTAATAATCATTTGAGGTTCACAAAATTAGGTGCAATTATTATATTAGAGTGCACAATCATATTTCTAGGAGCGCAAAGTGAGAATTATTTGAGGTTCGATTAAATACATACACACGGGGGGTTACATATTATTTTGTAATTAATGGGTTTTAGCAAGGCCGATATTCGTCAGTAGTATTTTAATGACTGATTTCATGATGAAATGTCAAAATTAGGTACAGAATTCAGGTAGAGTTTCGAGAGAATTCATAGCAAGGCGCGCCCCCACAGAACTGAGCTCCCTGGCGACGCCCATTTCTTTATACTATATCCTATACTCAACTTCAAAGCATTTTTTTCAAGTAAAACAATTTTATTTTATCTAAAAAAAACCAAGGAATTATAGGCACTTTTGAAATGTCTAAGGGTCAGTCAGAAAGATGAAGCTAGTTGCCCATTCCAAAACGGGCGAGAAGAACGGGCACTCCTCGGACACATTGTTGAAGATATTACTCCTTTTTTAATAAGGTCCACTAATTCCCATTATTGAGCTCATTCATCATTCTATTTATGTTTTTAAATTTAAACTTACGCGGCTTTCTGTCCCCTTCTAGTCCTCTTAGGCCGCGGTTTCTCAGCAGGCGAAGCTAGAATAGTAGAAACATTGTTTACAATCACAGTACTTAGTAGGAAAATGGAAAAGAAAAGTACTAGTATAAAATTCATATTTCCAATTTATGCTATTTCAAATTAAACAAATATCAACTGTATTTTAGTGGAAACTAAGTTCTTTTCGGACCGACTAATACTTTAAAAAAAGTTATCTAAATGTCTGTAGTTGTAACGTAAACTGAACTTTATTGTGTAGGAATTAAAGTATTTTTTTCCAAAAAACTCATACTTGTTCACATGTTTGGCAAGCGAAACGCGAACGCGGATTAGAATAATGAATTAATGTGACTAGTAAACATACCCAGGCCATTTTCTTGTGGTGCTGCAGTTTCTGGTTCAGGGGCAGCCTCTGACACTTTCTGTAATAATGTTAATATTAATTGGCTAATTTAAAAAAAAGGCTATCGATTTATATAGGCCTCATGCGTGGCCGCCATTTTCAAAATGACACGACAGCAGAGGGGCACTTCTCGTAATTTTAAGAACGTTCGCAGTCTGATCTCAGTCTCAATCTGTCAAAAATACCTCTAATTTCCCTACATTTTGACGAGTTGTTGACGTTTCTTTGCCGCCGAGATGAGACTGCGACTAGACTTTGAAAGTTTTAAATTACGAGAATTGGCCTTCTGGTATGCCACGGTTCTTCAGAGCCCTTTACGTTGTTTACTTCGAGCCTTAATTACAATATTTCCTTACCTTCTTAGCCCTGGTGCGTTTAGGTCTGGTTTCAGCAGGTGGGGGCACTGTCTCCTCTGTTTCAGTTTTTCGCGTGGAACGAGAACTGGCGCGCGTGGAGCGAGCTGACGGTACTGTATTGACAACAGAATGCAATCATTATTAATTACGTTATTTTTATCTCGCTAAACGACTTGCTCTACTTGTCGATATCAAGTGTTTAAATACGCTGTGAATGCGTGTGTAAGCGCAGGTCGGAGCTCTCGATACTCTCTATTACACTACTCGGTATATCCGCGTGGTGTTCCACGCTTGGTTTTCTTGGGACATGTAAGTATGTTTTCTTACCTGGAGGTGGCGCCACAATGTCGGTAGTCTGTTTCTTGGTCCTGGTGGCTCTCCTGCCTGTAGTCTCATCCTCGCTGCTTTCTTCTGACTTCTCTTTTCGAGCTCCTTTACGTGGCTCTGGATAAAGAAATATTGAATCTTTAGTAGGAAATTTTTGGTTCTAGGACATGCCGGTTTCCTCACGATGTTTTCCTTCCCCGTTTTGAGAGCAGTGGTGATTAAATAATTTACACAATGTAAAGCGCCTGTTTGGGTTCGAACCTACGACCTACAACTCGTAATCGTGTCCGTTACCACTGGACCACCACTGGTCTGCCACGCTGTGTAAATACTTTCAAAACCTGACATCTTACTGTTGATTTTAGCATGCTATTATATTATCTTCAATGACTGTCTGAAAAACCACGGGAACATAACTGGTGCTAGTTAATTCATAATTGTTATCTACACTTACTGGGTACAGGGATGGCAGGCGGCGGCATAGCAATGTCGTCCTTATTTGGCTCCTGCTTAACTTCAATATCGAGTGGCAACGATTCTGTGTCCATTGGTTCCGGCGGCAGTGACACCTTCTCTTCTTTGACTGTTGAACAACCACATTTTTGAATAGAAGTACAGATGGTACTGAACATTTTGAAAACAAAATCCCGTGCACACGATGACCACAGCTGCGTCCGTAAGTAAAACAAAGAGGATCCTTTTTAGGTCGACTAATAATATGCGCTGCCAGCAGGAAAATCTATATCTGACCAACTGACTGACCTCCCCGACCCGACTGTCTGACCTTATCTGTCTATTTCTGACTATTCCTTATGGTGGTCAGATATAGATTTTGGCGATAGTACATATAAACAAAATTCAAAAGCGATATTCTCGTGAACTAACTTTGACATAATAATGACCTACTTCATAATAGTATGGGTTCCAAAATTCTATGTTGAGTTTGAGTCAACATACTGTTGTGCTTAACAACATAGAATTATAAGGGGCTTACAAATTACATAAGATGGTCCCCCAAAATGCCCTCAATTTTAGGGGACCATCTTATGTAATTTTGACATTCAAAAAGTGCTGATCTCAGCCAAGTTTGAATAAATGACATTTGCTGAGTAATTGCGTAACATACTAACAGTAGGAATGTTTTTTATTTTGGCAGTTCAGCAACATTCATTTCATAGCTGTTGTTGTGCAGACAAATTTTTCGAAATATGAAGCAATGGATTCGCGAATCGCAAATTTTGACGGCACGGTTGGCGCAGTGGTTAAGCGATTAACTGCTGCGCTGCGTGTCGCGGGTTCGATTCCCGCACGGAACAAATATTTGTATGGCCTATAAGTAGTTGTTCCGGGTCTGGCTGTTTGTGTATGTGAGTTTAAATGTTTGTAAACGCACCCACGATACAGGAGAAATTCCTAGTGTGGGGCAATATTTAAAAAAAAAAAACTGGAGAGGTGTCAAGGGACACCCGGATGGAACGAAGTTCAAAGAGAGAGAGAGAGACAGACAGAGAAACACGCGCACGCCGCACGGTTTACAACTATAGCAAAAAGTGTCGTTCCAACTTTTGGTCTTAATTTTTCCGTCTAGCCTCCTTTCGCAACTCGCGATAAGGAACTCCGTTCCAAAAATCCTCTGTGTCCCAAAACATGCGGTCAAAGTGAGCTCTACGCTGCCACCGACAACGCCATGGAAGTGGCAAAGTTTTGGATAAACAAGATTTAAAATACGGTCGTGCCAGCGACACGAAGAAGATGCAATATCCTTCAAAATGATTCAAATTGTGATTGATAGTCTGTTACGCAATTAGGGTGGTGGTTATGATAAATGGTCTTCATATGATCTGACCAAGATTATGTCTGGACTTGAAAAGAGACTGTGACCTCTGAGTTTGTTTCGGCCTTTCTTCTCAGACTAGTCAGATAGGAAACGCCGACCTCATCTAGTTTTAAAATATGATTAACGTGTAAAAGTGTTTGTACACACGGCTACACGTCAAGGTATACAAAACCAGTTTGTCTTGGCCTCACTTTGTATGATATTTTCTCACAATGAACAGTCAGCCAATGCTGGTTTTGCATAGCTTGATAATAATAATATCCCTGGACATTTCACACAGCGCCATCTAGTCCCAAGCTAAGCAACCTAATGCTTGTGTTATGGTAACAAGATGGCTGATAAACTACTTATATACATTTTTTTTTTGTAAATACATACATATTATAGATAGAAAAACACCCAGACTCGGAACAAATACATGTAGGTCATACAAATATTTGTTCCGTGCGGGAATCGAACCCGCGACACGCAGCGCAGCAGTCAATCGCTTAACCACTGCGCCAACCGTGCCGTCAGCTTGATGTGTAGCCGTGTGTACAAACCTATTTACAAAAATAAAATAATTTATAATTGGTTTTTCAGTGAGCGGGGCACATACTTTGTATATTGGGTACTGGTTCATTCTCCTTGTCTTCCTCCTTGCGACGTCGGCCTCGTCCCGTCTTCTCTGTGTCCTCGCGACGGAGCTTCTGGGATAGGTTTACATTCACCTAAAATTCAAATGGAATTAATATTATGCTCTAAATGACTTTTGATTTTGATTTTTGATTTCATGTAGTGCCAAAAACTTCCCCAAGTAGTGGTTGAAAGTAAGGTCAATTCAAACTTGTTTCCAATTGATGTTATTTCAAGTTAAACCAATATCAACTTTATTTGAGTGGTAATTAAGGTGATTGCAGAGTGACTAGTACTATTAAAAAAGTTATAATAATGTGTGAAGTTGTAGCGTAAACTGAATTTTATTGTGTAGGAATTAAAGTTATTTTTCCAAAAACTCATATTTGTTTACATGTTTGGCAAGTAAATCGCGAACACAGATTAGATGCTTTATTTAATTAAACATTGCTATAGTTTTTCTGTAAATTGATGTAATTTTTAACTGCAAGAATAATCAATATCTATACTAATATTATCAAGATAGTGAATTTTATGAGTTTGTGTATATTTGAAGGGTAATCTCCGGAACCACAGCTCCTATTTGAAAATTCTTTCACCTTTTGAAAGGTAAACTATTCCAGGTGGACATAGGGTATATTATGTCAATTCATAATACAAAAAGAAGTACACAACAATACTATCTTGATTTCATGCATGTCTAGTACTTTTTGTAAGTAAGCTCAAAACTTGTGCACAATGTGTCATGAACAGAACACTGTCTTCACATGTCATGTAAATTGCCCCTGTGGGAAGGCCGGGTGGATCGCTAGTAAGGGCAGGTTGTTTCATGTCCACTTGACGCAAGCGTATACGTCAAAAATGGCGCTAACTCTCGTCAAACCAAAAAAGCGTTGTTTCAAATTACAATTCCCATAAATTATGGCCTTGTCGTACGTATGTCACGTTAAGCAGCCATTTGCAAAAACCGGCCCTTATTAATAAATAATAAACCATGTTTAAAAGTACCTGTTTACTAATAATACTCTGTGCCTTAACGGAAGCATTCCGTTTCTGCCTCTTATCCTGTTCCGGGCTCGACATGTCGTCCACTTCATGTTTGCTGCGTTTCTTTGAACCCCGTTGCGGTCTTTCTGTGTTACTTTCCAAGGAACTGCTTGTTGATGTGAGGTCAGTTGTAGATTTTGTGCTAGATCTGCGCTTTGCACTGTCTTTTTCTGATGGTTTTGTAGGCTCATCTGAAATATTTGGGTGTTTTGATAAATTACTGCTACTTTGTTTTACTTGGGGCTGATTTTTCCATTGCCAGATAACTTTATTCTTGTTATAATGTTGTTATAATTTCAATTTTCAAAGTCATTTCATACAAAAACTGTCAAACGTCAATTATATTCTTCGAATAAAAGTTGTCTGGCGATGGAAAAATCAGCCCTTATAGTATTACTGAGTATCTGAGTTGTTGATAGGCAGTCGCACTATGTAAAATACTGGTACTCAGCTTCGCTTCGCTTAAGATTGGAAGCCGACCCTAACATAGTTGGGAAAAGTCTAGGAAGATGGTGATGATGGCTTTGTTCTACTTAATAAAAAATCTTAAAGACAGACATCACACCGCCCAAACCACTTGGTCCATTAAAAAGCATAAATTCTGGCATAAAGTTCCTTATTAAGGAAGGGTTTTTGAAAATTCATCACCAAGAGGATGAAGTTTGTATAGAACTCTGTAATTTTAGCCGGTGCAAGCCTCTGGGGTTATAAACTAGAAAGGACTCAAATCAGACATGCTTACAGAGACAATAGCTAAAAAAACTTTTTAAAGATTGTGTTCTAATTATTATTTTTTTGCCACATGTGAAGGTTCTAGGTTATAATAAATTACAAGAACTTTAATGAACAAAGACAATTTTTTTTCCGATTTTTCCCATGATTAATAAAATCTTTGTTTTGTAAACTTCAAAAGTGTATCCAAAAAAAGATATAGATAGCTATTTGCTATGTTCAAAGACCACAAATAAGTAAATTAAAAACAAACAATTTAAGTGTCTTATATGAGAACATGAAGTTTAAAAAAGTTTTAGCGCAGACTTACATGGGCAAATCATATTCATACTTCATAGATCATTTTTAAAGTTTATCCAAGACTAAGGGGAAGCCCTGACAAGCATGTTGCCTCATCCATCATGTATGTTAAAGTTATAGAAATGATTTAGTACTGTAGAATGTAACAGGAATCTTTCAAAAACTTCCTATTCAGTAGTTCAGTTTTTTTAAAGAGAATTTTAAGAGAAAAAATAAGATGATCCTTTGACCTAAATTGAATTTATTTTTATATAAAAATAAGATGATCCTCTGACCTAAATTGAAAATCATGATCTCAAGTATTATTTTGGTGCTAAAGGGAAAATAAATCAATAATTATGTTATTTTAGAATAGTTTTTAGTGACATGGCCAGTGATACTGAAGTTAAGTGGCGTATTTACAAGATCCTGAAAGCGTCTCTAGTAATAAAAATAACTTGGAAATAATGAGAGTCAAATGTATTGAACACTTGGAAAGTAAATAAAATCCTAGGATTGCAGTGACATAGTTTCATAATTTAATATTTATAAAGGTAATAAATAATGCGTCGTTCCCTTACCTTCATCCTCGTGGATACTTTGAAGGGTCGTCATAGGGTTTTTATCTTTTGAAGCCTTCTCCCGCGCCTTTCCTCGTCCATTTTGAAACTCCTCTTCGAATTTATCAAAACAATCGAACACGGCCTGTAAATCACTAGATTTGTAACTTCCACACACTTTACAAGACCTAATTTACAATGCCATCACATTTTAATCTAAATTTATGAATAAAAACACAAATTAATTCGTTTTATAGGGAAACAGATTATTCGCATCACTGACACCACTTTTTAACAAACACGTATTTTACCTTGAGGTCTTCATTGAAGTTTTTTGTAAAAGCGTTTGATATTTCATTGATTTTCGGCAACAATTCGTTAAAAATAGACATAACTGTGATATAAAATCCACTTTTCCAAAAGTTTAGTTAGTTTGACAAACGCCATAAAACACTACACGATCGAAAACGGTTTGAAATTGAAAAGACGGTTAGCCAACATTCCGAAATCTTATATTCAGCAGCCGTTGCGATGCGTTCCAATACATTTCGTTCGGATACACCCACAGATGATACATCAACTGTAACAGACTGGTTCCACTTAAATATAAGACTACACAATAGTGATGATTATTATTTAGATATTAGGTCCCTTCGATCTTCGGTTAAGTACATACATATGATAGCGAACCATATAATCACAATGTACATCGGTAATAAAAGGCCCGTTTTGACATTGACAGTTCTAGTAGTTACTAAAGATCAAATTCTCAAAACACGTATTCGTTTGTATCGCGGATTATAAAGTGATCTATGGCCCGCATTCAAGCGTAGACATTCAGTAATTAGTTATACAGGTTTGATAACCGACGAAAAGTCTACGCTAAGGGGTCTGAGAATCATATACCGTCATCTGTGGCAACTTTACCATATTTTTTTTATTTTTTACTATTTACTACCACATGGAGCTAGTTATTGAAGTTTTTATTGATTTAGTTTGTACAAAAGATGTGTCCCTTTTGGTTGAACCAATGAGTTCTACTAAATCTCACATATAATCGCTATAAAAGCCATGGGAATGAGCAGGGTAAAATTGACACAAATTTGGCAACTTTACCTAGTGTATAGTTTCCAGTGAATGTGTGTCCCAAAGTGGACGCGATGTAAAGTTGCCAATGGACCTGGCGATAAAAAAGCGATGTAATTAGTATTGAAGTAACCATCTTCGTTTAAGTAAGCACTACCAATACACGGGTAAAGTTGCCCCAAGAAATTCAAAATTATCGTAGAAACGGCCACATATCATCAGGGTTGTCAAAAAATAGGTAATAAAACTTTTTCTTTTAATACCTAATATTATAATATTTAAAAAATTGTTTATGTATTACTTTGCCTCAAAAAATTAAACACAGCATAATTATAATCAAAGCTGTTTATTAAACTTAAAATTTTTGTAATTTCGCGCTCCCAAACGTCTTCTATTTCGTTGCTTGCCACGTTTTGGAGGCATCTTGAATATTATATCTGAAATAGGTAATTAAACGGCCAACTTTGTTATCAACTTATGTATTTCTGTCACATTACATCTTCTACAAAATAAAATAAAACAAAGTTGTGTTAGTTATACTTGTAATAAGTAATGAAAGGCTGAGCCAATTTCAATGATTTTTGATTAGTAGAATTTGTATCCACTCCAAATAGCAGTAAATACCTATTAAAATGTCATAATAAATCATAGGGGAAAAAATCGCCGTTAGTGAAGCCGCGGCCAGAAGATAGTATTTCATAAACAATTAATAAAGTATTTTTTTTATAAATAGCTAAACGAAATCTTAAAGCGGCTCCCACATAAAACCAGATTATTTATGCATGCTAAATTTGACAACCCTAGCCACAGGTAAAGTTGCCTTCATGCTTAGTTTGGCAATTTTACCTAACTTCAATCATCATTACCTTTTCTGATAACTCAAGAAATAGAAGATTAATAGGATTTAATCACACACACACACCATAATAGCAATATATCAAACACTTTTTAATATAAGCCACTTACCTGTACGTTGATTTTCTGTAAGAAACACCAATCTTTATGCGATTGCGCCGCGCACGTAATTGACCACACTTAGCCAAAAAGCACAATATTTTGACAGTTAACGAAGTTGCTAGCTTCAAAAACTTTTTGGGATACCACAATTTATTATAAAATCTACCAATATGATTTAAATAGCATAAACTGCCACAGATAAAACAAAAATTAATGAGAACTAGTATAGGGTATGCGTAGACAGAGAATAATAATAATAATAATAATAATATACCTGGACATTTTCACACAGCGCCATCTAGTCCCAAGCTAAGCAACCTAATGCTTGTGTTATGGTAACAAGATGGCTGATAAACTACTTATATACATTTTTTTTTTTGTAAATACATACATATTATAGATAGAAAAACACCCAGACTCAGAACAAATACATGTAGGACTTACAAATATTTGTTCTGTGCGGGAATCGAACCCGCGACACGCTATAGACACCTGCAAAGCGTGTCGCAGAAAGAGACAAAAAAAAATAACGTCATCATATTTAGGGTTACTGTGCGAGGAAAAATTTACCCCACAATTTGTGTGATTCTAAATAAGGTGGTGTTCCACGAATTGATAGAATTAGAAATTATTATGTAAGAGAGCCTGAAAATAACACTTATAATTATAGATTATTATCGGTATATGCGGAGGAATAATAAAGGTGTATGGATGTGCTGCCGAACTCGATTAATAAATTGCGATGAGGGCAGGATGACGATGGATGTTATTGTATTGTATAGCGGGCTGGTGTCCGCAACTCCACGTCAAAGCGTGTATTTTGTGATAGAAGGTTCTGGCTTTGTGAGTCAATAATACAACATTGTTTATTTTTAATTAGATTTTATTGGTTTAGCACGTTATTGTCCTTTAGGTAATAGCTTCTTCTTTTTGTTTAACATTTTTTTCTCAAAATGTCTGCTGAAAATTTTTGATGACGGTTTTGGTGTCCAATCTGTTCGTCCTGTAGCTACAATCCATATCTGACGTAAATTATCATGTTCAGGAAAACTGCAACAAGTCATTAAATCTTTCAGATACTATATAATTAGTACACATTGCCCATAATATTGGGTATTAATTTACAGAAAAACTGGCAACACTAAAATTCATAGGTTAGAATTAATAATTGTTATTATTGTGCTTTTTTGTCGATGAATTTATGTCTAGGGTACATTATATACAATATATGAACACCATAAAATGTTATCATCATATATAAATTGATACAGAGTGGTATACTTACGAATGAAAAGACAAGTCTGGCATTTTCGTTCCACTATCACTTTTACACCCTTTAACGCTACATCGCACCATGTTTTTTTTTTAAATGGTTTATATACTATGTCTACATTGTTCACAACAAAATATACCATACATTATTTAACTTTAAAGCACATAAAACTGTATTTTAAAGAAAGATGATACCTAGCTGCACGTTAACTGTCAAACTTTGTTTAGCAAAGTAGTATGCTAACCTTGAAAAACATGGCACGCACCGTGAAACAAAAAATCTCATCGTTCTGTTTCATTTCTTTACACGACATCGGCGTAAGTCGCTCTTTTTCTTGTGTGAATGCGACCAAAGATATCAATTAGTCTATAGCATTCTCTGTCTACGAGGGTATGCTTAGGTAAAGATACCCACGGAAAGTAAAGATGCCACAGATGACGGTACTGAATTCATGATTACAGTTTGTGCATCCCTGCCTGTATAAGCGTTCAATTTAGCAACGCCTTTGTCTATGGCTATAAAAGTTCATGAAAATTTTATAAGTGCTTTCGAGTCGCTTTTATCGTTGAAAAAATATGTAATACGTAATAATAATTGGATTGGTCTGACGTCGACTGTCGACAACACTGATTAGTACGTTGATAAAAGTAAAAGTAAATTTTACAAAAAGTCCGTACAAATTAAGTTTGTATTAAATGTGGTGTTTGTCATAGGTAGTTTACCAAAACTCGAGGTAGGTAGTTTACTCAATTCATAGGCAACGGTCAAAAATAAGTCGATGTCGTAGTTAGTACCCAAAACAAGCCAATAATACAAGGCGTGAATTGTTTTATTTTTTTTTCCAAAAAAATAAAAATAAACGAGTTCGAGCTTATGTCGAAATGTCATTTTGAAGAATGCATTGTTGAAATCACCGACGATAACGAAATCAATGAAATAATAAAACCATACACATGAATGAACACGAAATGGAATGAACGGACGAAAATTGATATGAAGGCCGTAGCATAGACTATACACTAATATTTAGGGGCCGTAGGACCCGAACTATAGTCACGCCATCTACAATTTGCTTTGACCAACCTTTCCCATTCCATGAGTTAGTAAAATTCTAGCTGTTCCAGTGGTTCGGTTTCCGCTACTTAGTAATAGATGGCGCTTACCTTAATTCAGTAAAGTAGTTTTTGCTGAAAGGAAAATTGTCAGAGCTCTTTTTTTTCCAGGGATGTACTGTTTTACTGTGTCGAAGAATAAGAGAGAATTTATCAATATTTAGATATAGGCTGCTCTTGAAAGGTTCTTGTTGGTTTTTTTTTCAGCTTATCCCTTATTTATTTATTTTTTTGTTACCCCGAACGGTCCCACTCTTAGGCAAAGGCTTGCTCCCATTTTTACCTCTTCTCTCGATGTCGTCTTCTCGTCTATTCACGGTTCGCGGCGGGGATTGCGGTTTCCGCAGCGATATATTTCGATAGTTTCTTGCGATATACGGGTCCACAGCTTAGCCGGCAGACATGGCCTGCACACAGTCCCTTTTTTTTATTTGATTTAGCCTACACTGTCCCACTACTGAGCAAAGGCCTCCCCCAAATCCTTCTAGGCATACTTTTCTAGAGCTACCTCGATCCAACCCTTGCCTCGAGGATCCTCCAAATATTTCCTATATTAATGAGTATCGTACAGTCAGCAACAAAAGTCAATTAACACTGTTACTTTTACAAAGCATCCAATCCTCTTTCCAATACTTATTTATAAGTCAACATTTTATTCAAAATATTTGTATTAAAGTCGTATGGTAGCTGGTAATACAGTAGGTTCCTGCTTCTTCGAAACCATAGCCCCAGTGGGAGGGTAGTAAATCTAAAGTTTCGCACAAGCAAATCTCCTTGCAAAATACTAATTAAATGCAAGTAGGTCGAGCGTTTGTATTATCCGTAACCGTTTTATTATCATTTGTAATTAATTTGTTTCCGGGCACTGTCCTTTTGGGGAAGTTTTATATAAGAATTGTAAGAGTTATGGGGGACACAAGGATTATGGGAATTCCATTACCCTTGTGCCCCCCATAACCCTTATGGTATTTTTTTGTAGACTTTCTGTGCTCGATGCTCCATATTCATTTTAAGGTAAGTATGTATCTACTTATAACAATATTATTATGTATAAGTACTTACTAACGTATTAAGATAACCCCTACACATATCTATGTATATACGTAAGTTTACCCCTACATACAAACTCAACAAACTAACCAAAAAAAACCTTCACCTAAAAATTTTAGGATTGTATTTAGGAGGATATCTTCGAAACTTTTTTTTTTAATTTTGCCCCACACTAGGTGCACTCCTGTATCGTGTGTGCGTTTACAAACATTTAAACTCACATATACAAACGGCCAGACCCGGAACAACTACATGTAGGCAATACAAATATAATAATAGCGCTGCAGTCAATCACTCAGCCTATTTATTATATAGGATAGAGATGCCCATGCAGTAGTTGAAAATGTATCAGAACTCCATGTTACTAAGACGATCCCACTACCGCGCCACTACTACACATGTAGTTCAGTAAAAGCAATAGATACAAAGTCGCGCACACACTTGCAATCTAAAAATCAGAACGTACTACACAATCAACTAAAAACCTTAACTCATTAAACACAGCGTGCATTTACCAGGCACCGTCCAACTCCAGAAGAATATCTGTCGCTATCGTTGTTCTGTGTAAAAGCCATTTATTTTACACTAGCTTCTGCCCGCGGCTTCGCCCGCGTGGACGTCGGAAATTATCCCACGGGAACGTGCTAACAGGATAAAATGTATGTGCTTCCCCAGGATGCCATCTATCTCTATGCCAAATCAGAAGTTCAGTGGTTTAGGCGTGAAAATGTAACATACAGTTTCAAGTTCAAATCCTCCCCTTAAAAACTGAATTACCCCTTTTTGTCCCGTCAGTGGTAAATTTTCGACAACTTTACATACTTATTATTAATAGCTGTGCATTGCGGGTGACGTTACCTACGACAAACTTATTATTTGCGGTTGGAACAGTAATCGGGTCTAGGGATCGAACCGCAAAATTAAGTTTGTTTTTTATTGTATATACTTTTCCGGCATAAAAAGTACCCAGTGTGGTGCCCAGGATATTAAAAAATAATTATACCAAGTTTCATCGTAATCGAACCGGTAGTTTTTGCGTGATGCCTGAACAAACAGACAGACAGACAGACAAAATTTTTTTAATCACATTTTTGGGTTCGGTGTCGGTCTAGTAACACCCCCTACCATTTATTGTTTTGATATTTTCAATGTACAGAATTTTCACTTCTACAGATTTATTATAAGTATAGATTAAGTATACGCTAGTGATTGACTAAATCGGAAAGTCATCGATTCTCCCATTTATTATTGTACTAAAAAAATTTGGGGTTCTAAAAAGAAAATAAATAATAAAACGATAATATGTCCAGAAAATATTATCATCATCATCTGCCTAGCCTTTTCCCAACTATGTTGGGGTCGGCTTCCAGTCTAACCGGATGCAGCTGAATACCAGTATTTTACATGGAGCGACTGCCTATCTGACCTCCACAACCCAGTTACTGGGTTCCAGAAAATATTATATTCTTTTAAATTAATAAAAAAACAGCAAAAATAAAAAAATTGTAAATACATTTTTTTAACATTATTTTCAAGGGTCGCTGCGATATTTGGAAACCAAATTAACGTAGTAGAAGCAAGAAATATTTTACAATTTGTTGTTTCTCATGATTTTAAAGACAAATATAGTAAAATACTTAGGTATATTTATATATACAGGACATGTACCATACCTATATAATTTAATATTATTTATGGTAAGTAATTCCATGATTTTCAAAGTTTTGGCTTCAGTTTTTACAAGAAACCACTGAACACACGGCATTCTTATATTTTTTCACGGTCTAAAGCGCACTAGTTCGCGGTGACGGCCATTTGCATAGACATGGTCATTTTGAACATGCCGCGACGACACAGACACGCCCCCTTGCCACTTCTCCTGTTTTTTACATTTCTATGGCTCAGCCACTGCGCCAACCGTGTCGTCACTCAATTAATTGATCCGTTTCCGAAACTTTCACTAATGGGAAGCTACAGTATTGCCAGCTGAAGCTAGTATTATTATACCAACCATAATGAGTGGATTCTCATAATACTGGACCCTTCCTATCCTACCCAGTCCAGTAAAATAGTTCCACATTATTCGAAAATGTCAAACACTTTTCCATTCCTGGAAATCTCCGATATAAAAGAATGTATCTATAAACAAAAAGACATTCCATAAATGTAGACAAATATATCCGAACCCGCTCGAAGCGGAAAATCAAAATGGCGTTTAATAAATTGCTTGTGTGACGTCATAGGAGCAATCACGGACACGGCAGCGTTGGAGCGTATGTTGAAAAGGTTCCAACTCTTTCAACAAGCGTCTTGAAGTATGGCAAAGAACTATGATAATGTAAGTGTGCGTTTGTACTGGCGAAACACTCACATATAAACATGTTGACGTTAATTTTAATATTTCTACACCGGCAACGGTAGTGTATGTGAAACTGTTTAATATTAAGACCTTATTACCTTAAGCTCAGAAACAAAATTGTTATTGAAATCCTTTGAAATCTTTGTTTTCTGTTAATGCATTGTCTCTTATTTTGTTAATCCATAATTTGTTTGACGTTTCATACCTCTTGGCAAGTTTTCAAACCATTTTCATTACAACATATTTCTGTATTCAGAATCTTGCAAAATGTTGCCCACTCAACTATGATTTTTTTAATTTGATAGTCTAAAGTGACAGCTGCGTTCGAACTTTTTTTGTTACCTTGACATTATTTATATAATTATTAATATAATAACAATACCCTTATTAATAATTATATTTTCGAGCCGTAATTTAGGATATTATTTTGTTTTTTTAGTGTTATCTTGTAAATAAAATAAAAAAAAAAAAATAAAAAAAAATAAATAAAATATTAATTGTCATTTTGGTCTACCAAATAAAAAATCAGCGTTTACATGACGTTTCGATGTTTATCGCTTAATTTGGAAAAAAATAACCCTTGCACTAAACACAAGGTATAGACAATTTTTGAGACACAAACATAGAACAGTGCGAACGCAAACGACAAATCTCTATACAAAACTTCTAATATAATAATAATAAATATTTTATTCAGTAATAAATTGGTAAAATATTTACATAAAGTCTTAGAATATTTAACTTAGAAAGGTATAATAATGTTAGATGCCGATGATGGTTTTCAATACTTAAATATGTTTTGTTATGGTATAATCAAATTTTAATGTTTATTTAAAAATCAACAATCTTACTTCAACTAATTGTCTAATTATTTTACTGATTCACTACTTATTTATTAATAAAATTATAGTAGGTAATATAATATAGTAATAAAACATTGTAAAAGCCAACTATTTTTAAAAGAGTAACCGTGGAGTTTCTTGCCGGCTCTTCTTCATAGGAAACGACCAATTGGAACCGTGCACCTAGCTTCTGACGTTTCATAAGTGCCCATGTTGGTTTATGTGAAATAAAATATTTTGATTTTGATTAGTAGGTACCTATAAGTATTCTGTATCTTACGACTTCCACGGGACCAAAGTCGTGGTAGAAGAAGCTAGTATTATGATATGAAGTAAATTACTAAAACAAGTTTCGAACGGGAAGCATTGTTATTGAAGTTACTCAAATCCTAACGATATCAATCAAATTTTCTCCGAATTTAAGCGAACTGCCAGCGTTACCTACTTCAATTATATAATTGGCAACACGTACCAATTTCGTTCGTTAAGTTACCCAAATTGGTTCTAGTTACCGATTTAATAATCCACTAGCGATATACCAATACATCGAAACTGCCAGGCTAATTAATCGATTGATTGCCTACCTATATTTTAATTACTTGTCCCGATTTACTGACATCGATTTTGCCAATCGGTGTAGAGTTTACTTGAATATGAATTAAACACGATTTAGGAAAATTATTTAGTTAAGTACCAAGTAATTCTAAAATAATAATTATTATGTTTAAGAAATATTTGCGATTTACGGCCGGTTTTTGATCCGTAGTTATATTCAATCAATTGTTAAAAATAGTACCTAACTAATGGTTAAATTTTAGCAAAATGTGTTTTTGGATTTTGATGATTGACAGTTTATCTAGTGATATAATATCATTGCCAATGGTCAACTCAAATAACTATTAGTAAAAAAATAACCATTAGTGACCATTTGATACTTAAACTAACAATTGATCAAAAAACACATTTTGCAAAAATTTACCCATTATTTACTGTTTTTAACAATTGGTTGAGTTTAACTACGGATCAAAAAAACCGGCCCTTAGTTAGCTAGCCAGCGTTTCAACTCATTGAAGGGGTACAAGTGATTTGTAAAAGGTTGTGTTCTCGTAGCGTTGTTATGCCAGCTACTGAGTCATCTCAATAGGGATAGTTGCCTGGGTAAAAAAAATAATAATATTTAGTCCGTCAGTTAGATTATCGAAACATAATGGACACGTATTTTTTCTTTTGTCAATCAAACAAAGACAAAGATAAAGCGCGTCAAAATTTGGGGGGGTCGTGACGTCACTTGCTTGCAAAAGTGTCGCAAGCTAGTGACGTCACGCGGAACTTTAACGGGCGATATCTTCATCATTTTTTATATAATTGACAAAACAAAAAATAGGGGTTCAATATTTTTTGATAATCTAACTGACGGACTAATTAGATTTTTTTTTTAAAGAAAATAGCCTATTATAAAAAAGTACTGGCTGGATCAATGGTTGTGGTCTTGCTAGCAGTTTATTATATAATCGCTAAATTGTGAGTTGACTGAAATCCCGCTATCAGGATTTTCATGAATGGAAAACTGCATCGGGTGTTAAAAAAAACAGCTTTACATAGGTAATTGTATGGTACTTACAACTTACCAACAGTCAAAACGTATGTAGATACGTTTTGACTGTTACTTATATTTTTAACTGCAATAATAATTGGCTACCGCAAAGGTCTCTTCAGTTGCACAAAAAACATGCAAGAATGTTAGCTATATTTGCCTTGCACCAACAAAATATTAAAGTTGGGAAATGATAGCACGCGGAAAAGTTACATCCGGAATTCGGAACATTTTGACCGTTTGGAACTCTGTGGTTTAGAACTTTGCCTTTGGAAATAGCATAGCACGATTGGATTCACACAAAGAGAGTGCTTTTTTATAGTTTTTATGGCATCAAAATCCTAAGCATTTGACGGTTTAACATTATTATAATTTTATATCATTAACGATTACTAAGAAGCCATAAAAATAGTAATAAAAACATACAATACAACGAAATTCTTTCTAAAATATTATTTGATGCCTCTTAACCACTGTAGGAACGCTTCCGAATGAATTTAAAATGCTAATTCCAACAATAATTTTGAATAGTCAAATTAGCATCCAAATTAATGTTATATTCAACCCAATTTTAATATTATTGCGAAATCTATTAGCCGCTCAATAATACATGGGTAGGTAAATAAAATTACTATCTACAAATAGAAATGTGGATGTTATCAATAGTATGGACATAAAGAAAGCGCGCCAAATAAATGCAATAAAACAGCTGACGGATGTACTTAAAGCAGATTCTTTTCCGTTTTGCCATATTCGAATGTAGAACGAATTTTTTTAATAGTTCGCTTTTCAATTGACTGTCGATAGTAAAAATTCTGGAATTCAGCTTTTGAAAATATTACTTCGGATACTTTTGGGATATTTAATAAAAATAAAATTGAATAATCGTTATTTACGTTTTTTATGCATGAACAAGTCCATCACGCACGCTGTTTGATTTTGTTTATAGGTATCAGCAGTGCGATTCTGTAACCATCTCACCGTGAAAACTTAAATGAAGTGAGCGTGGAGTGAGCTGTCATTCCAACTAATGCTAAGGGATTGACACTATTGACAGCTCACTCTAAGCTCACTTTACTTAACATTTCACGGTGAGATTTTTACAGAATCGATCGGCTGGACGACCTATAGGATAAATTAATGAGTTGAGGGTTAATGGTTTTATGGTGCCTACAGTTTTGGTTGGAGTAGGTTACAAAGACACCCCCCCGGTGGGTTCCCGCATTGTCGAGGCGGGGGGGCTCAGTAGCCGTGGCTAGCTGGGCCACGGTGAAGCTAAGAGGAACCCCAGCGGGGGCCGCTCGTCCGGGCTGTGCGGTTTAGCCCGGGAAGTAGCGGCCCACGGGTAGGTTGCGGTGCCGCTTGCGCGACATCGTGACCTACCTGAGGCGGGCCGCGATGTCCCCCGTGAGGGAGACATTGCGGCTGAGGACAGAGGCCGCGGCGGGAGGGGCTCTCCCTTCCTTCCGCGGCCTTGACGGGGCCGCCACCGTGAGATGGCGGACGCGGCGGGGCCGCAGAGGAAGAGGAGTGTCGGTGTTTCGTTGCCGCTCTCCCTATCCTCTGCGGCCGTAGCTCCCCCAACGCGGGGGGCTTGCGGGGCCCGCCTTTTAGGCGGGCGTGGAGGCCAGCAGGCAACGGGAGCGGGGGCTCCGTTGCCTGTTTTGCACAGGCCTCCACCTTGTGGGACGGGAATGGCTAGGTGTTCCCGGCCATTCCCGTAGCCCCCCAACCTGGGGGCCCGCCATACCATCTTGGCGGGCGTGCGCCGGGAGGGCCGTGGAAGTGTTGATTTCCCATAGCCCTCCCATTACGGCGTTTGTAGGAACACCGCTGAGTTTTAGTGGGTATACTGTCCTTTCCGACAGGGAGTCCCACATACCCCGTCTCGGTCCCCCGCGAGACGGGGATGCATAAAGCATTTCTCAGCGAGAAAAAAAAAAAAAAAAAAAAAAAAGGTTACAAAGACATCGTAGACGTTATAAGGGTAGCCCGTGAAAGGAAAATTTTCTTACGTTATCAAAAGGTCAATTCTCGTAATTTAAAACGTTCAAAATCTAGTCGCAGTCTCATCTCGGCGACAAACAAATGTCAGAATGTTTGTAGTCTCAAACTGTCAAAAAATCCTGTAATTTCCCTCAATTACAGGATTTTTTGAAAGATTGAGGCTGAGATCAGACTGTGAACGTTCTTAAAATTATGAAAACTGCGTCTCTGCCATTTTCAGGTCAGTGTCAGGTTGTATATTGATCAAAATAGGATTCGTAACCGTAACAATTATTTATTTACAGAATAATAATCATTAAGATCATCAATACAACTCTCTTAGTTCAAATTATCCCATTGAATGATTATTTCATAAAATCGTGACATTGGAGCCCAATTCTATTGAGGAATGCTCTAATAGTACATACTAATTCCATGCGCTAACCTCAGCGCACCTCCCTTTATTTGAAATCCGAACACCGTGAACGACCATCTTGAATTCCATTGTTGCCAACAGTAGGTTTGCTGGGTTTGGCAATCTGAATACAGTACAGCCTTCACGGTAATAGAATTGATGAATAGGTCTGACGATATTACAGTACCTATGTATTCAACAGGTATACAATGTGCATACACGTCTAATGTCTATAGGGAGCAATCAAATTACTTAACGTTAATGTATTAGATTCATATTATCTAAGACGATAGCCATTTGATTATTAGTTAATATCCAATTTAATTAAGTAATTCGGGGTGGTAGGGTCTTTGACGCGCAACCTGTTACCATGGATGAAAATATTTATACCCTGTCCATATTTAGGTAAACCGTTTTTTGACAGATGGAATACCTACGAATAACAATTATATATATTTTTTTGTCAAAACTGATACACTTACGGTGTTAATGTCTGTAAGAAGTCATAAATAAGATAATTCAATAAGATATTTATTTTATTACTCATTTTAAAGTTAACTTTTGCGTAATCTGGAATAGTTATGTTCTAAGGCAGATGTCAAAAAACGGTGGCCCTAATGGACAGTACACACGAGCGGCGCGCGTCGACGGCAGCCGTCTTAATTTGCGATGAATGGTATTTTCCACACCCGAATTATGTATGATTTTACCAACAACAACATAGATAGACTCTTTATTATTAATTTATTACACCATTTATATTACAGATATAATTGTATAAATTTTGAAAAGGAGGACACAATGGGCGGTCTTATCGCTAAGAGCGATCTTTTAAAGACAACATAGAACTTGACAATAGACAAAGAGAACAAAAAAATAAGCATCACCGTTCTTATGAAATAATCATCAACTCTGTACCTATTTTTTCTGTTCTGTTTTCAATGTCTGTTTATATATGTGTGTACATAAATGGTAAAATAAATAAATAAAAAACAAAAAAGAGAGAGAGAGTTTAGACAAAATCAAACTGGTTGCTAATGTAATTGTATTTTTTTTTTTTTACATTGATTTAAATTCTGTAATTACTTAAAGTCACACCCGGACTTATTACTCTTTATTTATTTTTATGAAAATCGACTACTTTTATAATGTTTCTTTATATGTGAGCACCATGTAGATATCTATCACATAGTTAATTTGTGATGGTTTCATTAATCCATTTGAATTATTTTAACTATTGTGGTATAGTAATAATTATATAATTAATGTATGTAAAATATTGGAACACATTTTAAAAGAGTAACTATGGAGAGTCTTGCCCATTCTTCTACATACGAAAACTACCTTTTGGAAGGGATGACTAGAATCAATTAGATTTTAATTTAATTTTTGGCGTTCAAAAGTGCCTTTTATGTGCCTATTTGAAATAAATGATTTGACTTTGACTTGACAATGTATGTAGAGTGAGAAATTGCAATTTACTAGCACTCTTATCATCATCACCTTCCTGCCCATATCCCATGTTACTTGTGGTCGCCGCAACACGTTTTCTTCTTCCATTCTCCTCTGTCAACCGTCACGCTATCATTCACTCCCTTCTCTTTCATATAAAGTCCTTAAATAAATAAATAAATAAATATCTTTCTTTCTCACACAATCTATCCATCTTTTCTTCGGCCTTCCTCTCCCTAAATTTACTAGTACTATACTCTACATAAATAAACACACAACCAATTTAACCATTCTTATCTGGAGTTAATAAATCAATCCCGTTTCTTCATTCTTGGTCACGCTTTATATCAATAAGTAAATCGCTGTCCATACATTTTGAGCTGAGGAAAAATTCTTCCAATCACTTACATAGGTTGGATGCCCGGTGCCTGACCAATTTCGGTTAGCAGAAAGTGGCGTTTCGTACGCATTTTGCTAGCGCTACGTTCTATGAAAATATGATAAGGTTTCTGGAAGTGCTGTCGTCATCCGTATACATAATTTTGTAAGTAAATAGCTTTAATCTTCATTTAATTTGGTGGGATGGCGTTGGTGATTAATATTTTAGGTACCCATATTGATTTTCATTGACTCACCTTCGATCAATAATTTGTTCGGGAACTTGCACCACAAATCAGTATAATTACGTTTGGCTGTAAACTTTATTTATGTTATACATTTAGACGTATACAGCGACTTGTGGTTTAAGCGGACCTATCATTTGACTAGTAATTATTTGATAAAGAATTGACTAATATTTTACCTAATATTCGACTAATACTTGACTAGTGTTTTACCTAATATTCACTACTACTAAGACCCTCATGATTTATTTAAACTTTTCGCAAAAAAGGTACAAAGGCGAGAAACACTTCAACTTTGAAACAGTATCGTGAGCCTCACCGCTGCGCCAAAAAGGCCCAGTACAGCAACAGCATAACAAATGGTGCTTGTCACTGGTTTTCAAATGGACCTTAGATATGTTACGAGGACGTCTTAAGGATGTAAATACTGAAAATAATAAATTATAAAAAGAAAGAATACGTTTATTTGCGGCACACATGACGCTTAAAAAGAACACAAACACAAAAAAAAAATAACAAGTTGGGGGAAAACCATCGCTCAGCATAATGCTAAGACCCTATACGAGACAGAGAGCCCCAGCGCTGGTTTGCAGCGACAGCCGGCGGCGTATCTATTTTATTCCAGGCATATCCATTCCCACTACATCTTGGTCCCACATCGTATAAGTTTGGCGATGTTCCGGGGGATGGGTACAGGCGCCATCGCGTCGCCACTCCCTGTTTGATAAATAAAACTTTTAATGATCGGTAAAATGGGACCACTGCTTGTGAGCTTCAGTTACCTCTCATTCGTTTTATTTCAATACCTACGGGAAAGTTTGTTGAAAGTTGAAAAGAGGAAGGTTTTTGTGGAATTTTGTTTAATTAGTTGCAGTTTGTAGGAGAAACTTACCTACGATATTTAGGGATCAATTAACAATCTCTTCGATATACGTAGGTACTCACTTTTAACTAGAGAGGCAATTCACGTATTTTTACCCGACTAAGTACGGCAAAGCCAAAAGTAATGTCTATGTATGTTTGTACATATTTAAGTGTGTTCCACCGTAGCGCCTAAACTTCTGTACTAATTTTGATGAATGAGGTATTAATAGATTCGTAATAAAAGTCCGGGTGACATTAGGCTATATACATTCTCCCTTTTAATATGATGGATTTTACATGTAAATTTCTGACCTCGAAAAAGATTACATTGAGATCATCGTGATATGTTTGGTATCAAAAGAAAGGTCTTGACGAGCACTTTCCAAATATGTACTTATATCAATTTGCGTTCCCATTGAGGGACCACATTTGAATTTTGAGCTTTTGAATGCGTCAGCTTTTAGTAAATGTTCTCAAACAATTGTAAATTCAGCCTCTAGTTTGTAAAAGTAGCCACTCAAAAGATACAATCGGTTAAAGGTGGTCCCTCAGTCGTGACTGACAGGCATCCATATCTCAAAATCTAGTTAAAATTTATAACTGCTATAAATGATTACTCTTAGTAAAAGATTTGTAAAACTAATTTAATGAATATAAACCCTTCCTTTTCACAAAATAGAAAGAACTAGCATGCGGAAGGTGGTCCCTCAACCGATCACCATAAGGTTCACCTTGAGTGGAGACCATAATGAAATTTGAAATTTACTTGGGTCTAGCTAGCGTTAGTAAAAGTACTTGAACGATTGTGAATTCAACCTCTAGTTTGTAAAAGAAGCCATTCAAAAGTTACAATCGATGTAAGGTGGTCCCTCAATTGAAATGATTATTAAAAGAAAAATCAATTTACGTAGCATTCGGAAATTAAATTGACGAATGCTACAGTCTATCCTTTAGTATTTTTTTAGGTACTTTACTAGACAGTATCAAAATATTTACCTACATTTTACATCCTAAAGCAATAGGTAGGGTAGTTGCCTGCGTAAAAAAATAATAATTATATTTCCGTCAGTTAGATTATCGAAAAATAATGGACACGTATTTTTTCTTTTGTCAATCAAATAAAAAATGACAAACATAAAGCGCGTCAAAATTTGGGAGTTGCAAAAGAGTCAAGTAAGTGACGTCACGCGGAACTTTAACGGGCGATATCTTCATCATTTTTTATATAATTGACAAAAGAAAAAATACGGGTTCAATATTTTTTGATAATTTAACTCACGGGCTAATTAGATTTTTTTTAGGAAAATAGGTATTGTGACGTCGAAAGTTATTGCTTTTTTCTTCGGGAACAGTATTTTTTTTATGGATGAAAGGTGTCCTATGTACTTTTCTGCACCCCTGACAACGTATATGCATAATTTCATGATGATCCGTGCTGTGGATTAGGCGTGAATGGGTAACAAACAAACATACTTTCGCATTTATAATATTAGTTAGAATATAGGGCAGAAGCTGCAGTGCTTTTTCATCTGTGACTTCAAGTGACAGCTATGTGACTAGAACCCAGCTATGCATACCTAAATATGTAAGCTGTCACGTCCTTTATGCCTGGAGGCTTTTATTTAGGTAATAAGTTTTTATTTACAACTAGCTTCTGCCCGCGGCTTCTTTGTACTTAGTCATAGAACAAAAAGCAGTGCAGTTCAACTGCTGCCCTTCTATAAGAGCTGGTAGTAAGTCCCCTGTAGCTTTAGCCGCTTGAAAGTGTGACGTAGGAATTTTAAATCCAGTATGTTATGATCAGCTTCTCAAACGCACTCTGACGTCACAGGGGGTGAGATCGCCCCATAAGTTAATGGAGCGTGGTGGCATACATATGTCGCATCACTGGGTGGCCGAGATGCGAAACATCGGGTCTTCTTCACGATCCGACATAGTTTACGTATGTGTGGGCACTGTAGCGGGTACTCGAACGAAAAGATAATTTGAATTTAAAGTAACTTTAATAAACTAGCGATTATCAACCGAAACGCACACTTGCGTCGGAAACAAACACGTGCGTACGGTACTGAGCGTTTGCCAAGACTGTCCGAGCTCGACTGTCATCTGTAGACTGTCGCCACACTCCGTCTCTCCACCAGTCAGTGTTACCAGATTCAAATTATCAACTACCGTGCTGACAGACTAAAATACCTTGTTTTAGGCTAAAATTACCGTGCATAATTAAAAAAAAATACTGTGTAATTACCGTGTAAAATGCAAGAAATTTTAAATGATTAATAACGTTATAACCAATGATATTCTAGTAAATAATAAAATGATTTACTAGAATATCATTGGTTATAACGCGTATATGATCCGCAACTCGATGGGTTCGCCACTCGTCTTTAAATGTTTGTTTTTTCACAATCTTGGATGATGACGCTTCTTTAACTGTGTCATAGCTATCAGTATCACTGCTCATTTTATTCTGCTCAGTATCACTGCTCATTTTATTTTTTATATTCACTTTGACCTGAATTCTGCACTCATCATACAATTCATACACCAAGTAAAAAAGAAAGGTCCATTCATCATATACGACCAATTTTCAATATAGACGAAACAAGTGGACTTAACGGCTACCGTAAAACCTTTTTTATTTAGTCATATTACATAATCGTACTAATTTCGGGGTTGAACTAGTTTTTTTTATAATTATTTATTAAATTTACACGGTAATTTAAAATTAAAAATACCGTAAAAAATAACACGGTAAGCCAAAAATACCGTGCTTCTACGGTAATTACCGTGTATCTGGTAACACTGCCACCAGTCCTCGCTGCATCCCCTCTACCGACGATCGTGTCCAAGCGGTGGGGCTCGCTTGCGTTTCCGATCACATGATTACTCGTTTACCCATCAAATTGTTAGATGGCGCTGTTTGCTGTACTGTGTTGCCATCTATCCACGACACATACATTATTCAACGATATTGTTTAGCAAAGGGATGAACCTGTCACTATGTGGGGCACTTCTTTTTTATTAACTTTTATATCTTAGCATAACATCACGCCTCGTTTTTCCAGAGAGGTTTGGCAGAGGTGACTTATAGTACAGTCGCCAAAGGAGATAAGTAACCACGGTTGTCGGATATAGTTAAAGTTTAGTAAGAACGCGATGGATTTTTTCGAATGAAATTTAATTTGATAAATAAACTGTTTGTTTTCTATTAATTAAATTAAATTTTAATCGAAAACATCCATCGGTTTTTTATAAAACTTCAACCATATCCGACGACCCTGGGGGCCTACTCCGAAGTGCAAAGTGCGAATGTTCGGATCGGACCGACACTTGGCCGAACCGAATATTATTGAAAAATGCGAAAAAAGTTTGGATCGGCTCAGTTGGGTCGGGACCATAGTCAATATTCGAAAGAGTGTAGGAGTGTAGGATCGGAAAAGACCGAACCAAATAGTAACTTTGTAGCAGGAAACGGTTGAACATTCGGCCGATACTACTTCGGAGTAGACCCCCTGGTTACTTATCTCCTTCAGTGACCGTACACCCATATTTCGCCAGTTATTGTTATAGAGTCTATTTATTACCATTATAATCAGTTTATAATGTTCCTACTTCCTCATTGTGAGAGGGATTGGGCTGTAATCCACCACGTGGTCCCAGTGCGGGTTGGTAGATGTCACATGTCTTCGAATAGTTCTAGGACATAGGTTTACTCACGATCTTTTCCTTCACCGTTTGAGAGCAGTGGTGATGAAATAATTTACACAAAGGAATCCCGAACTGGGCCCGCGTGGTGGATTACATATTTAAACTGAAATCAGACTGTGAGCGGTCTTAAAATTACGAGAATTGCCCCTCTGATCTCAGTCTCAATCTGACAAAAAATACTTCTGAGGGGCAATTCTCGTAATTTTAATAACGTTCACAGTCTGATCTCAGTCTCAATCTGTCAAAAAATACTTCTAATTTCCCTACATTTTGACAAGTTTTTGACATTTGTTTGTCGCCGAGATGAGACTGCGACTAGATTTTGAACGTTTTAAATTACGAGAATTGGCCTACTGATTTCCCTACATTTTGACAAGTTTTTGACATTTGTGTGTCGCTGAGATGAGATTGCGACTAGATTTTGAACGTTTAAAATTACGAGAATTGGCCTTCTGGTCAAAATATGATTTGCGACCGTAACATCTGTGTCATTAATCAGCACTACAACAAACTGTCTATCAAGCTGTCCCTGCAAATTCTAAAAAACTTTAGAAAATTACAATTTCGCGCGCTACTCTGGCGCTTTCATCTAAAATCCTGCACCCTAATTGCGTAAACACTTTCAATTAAAATCTGAATGATTTTGAAGGATATAGCTAATCCATTGCTTCATATGTTCGAAAAAATTGTGTGCTCAACAACATAAATAACGCAATGAATGTTGTTGAACTGTCAAAATGAAATCCGTTGCTCTGTTAGTGTGTTACACAATTACTCGGAGGGTGCAGGTAGTTCCGCACAACCTCGCACTACGGACAGGGGAGAACCACGAAATGACCTGTTCTTTTAATTATAGTTTGTGGCGGTAAACTTACAGGGCAAGGTAAATAAATGGTGATGGGAAATGGTTACCCACAACATTTCAGGGATTACCGACCCACTGTGATCGACCTTAGAAACGAACAGACGCACACAGACACTAACTTACACACCCACACATATACCTTAGACATATACCATATACCATACCATATACATATACCTTTTAGTAATGTATGAACATACACGAATAAATACCTACCTATAAAGTTTATTGCAGAAACTTGTACAACTTTTACAGTAAATCTTACATAAGGACGTCCTTTTAAGTAAAAGGTATACCTGCGCTAATAATACGAATCGTTGAGCTCCTTAAGTTTTCAGTTGAGCTGCACGATTAATGACAAATGCGTGCACGGACTGGGCAGGTCCACTCAACCTGTGTTGTTCTTTCCTTAAAAGACCATTTCCGATATCGATATACATGGTCTTCAAGTGATCTGACCAAGATTATGGACTTTAAAAGTGACTGTGACCTCTGAGTTAGTTTCGGCCTTTCTTTTCAGAGTAGTCAGATAGGAAACGCCGACTTCATCTAGTTTTCAAAATATGATTGACGTGTAAAAGTGTTTGCACAAACCTACGTACAGTAGATAATAAAATTATTTATAATCCTATGTACCTTGGTTATGACAAATAAATTAATTTATGAAAATTTAAGAAGTTATTATATTATCCCCTTTCAAACCGTACAGCGGTAATAATATGATAAGTTGAGGTTCAAGAAGCGTTTTTGAATTGCTCAGTATATCCAGAATTCAGCAAATTATCTGCCTAGCCTTTTCCCAACTATGTTGGGGTCGGCTTCCAGTCTAACCGGATGCAGCTGAACACCAGTATTTTACATGGAGCGACTGCCTATCTGACCTCCACAGCCCAGTTACTGTGTAACACGATACCTCTTGGTAAGACTTAGTTGTCAGACTTTTGGGTTCCTGACTACCATTAAACTCAAACTCAAATCATTTAATTCAACTAAACCAATTACGGTACTTTTGAATTGTCAAAGGGTCGGTCAGTCAGAAAGATGAAGCTAGTTGCCCATTCCAAAGCGTAGGTATCTATGGAGAAGAACGGGCAAGAAACTCCATGGACACTCTTTTAAATCATAAAATTGTTACAAAATATTTGATTACATCATTAGTGTTGAAATTAACCATGTGAGAACGATGTATAAATACGTGCACGTTAAAAACGTCCGTTATTGAAAACATAAAAACAATTCAGAAAGAAAAAGAAATTAAAATAAGCCGTGGCAGCTAAGAGATTAACAGCTTTGCCTCTGACGGCGCCCGTTCACGAACATGACGTAAGTATGCATCAGCACCATTCAGCTCAACCATTTTGGAGGGAACTTAATGATCCAACACACACGCCACCACCAGCGAGACATATTAGTGAGCATGACATACTCACAGCCGCCAGGGCAAATTCAAGTCAATCTAAGTATAGAACTACGAGGGACCAACAGCTTAACGACCTTTCCGCAGCACGGAGTGGTTTCAAAAAGTAATGGATTGTGACCCATCCACGAACCGACCGCGACTAGTGTAGCTTAACCTTCGAACGACTCGAGCCCCTAATCCAGATTTTAGCAATACCTACGAATATGTAAGGGTGTAAAGTAAAGCGGTTTCCGCCCACCTTCTACGTGATTAGATGTCGCTGATTCTATCGACACCCACGCAGCTCGAAAGGGTCATTTATTCTTAGGCCAGACCACAAATGGGTCGACAGGGACACGTGTAATGCAGGTAGAATGGTAGATAGAATACTGTTTTAAATTACCACTTATTTATGACTGGTTTCCCACCCCTGCGTCGCAAGTTTTTTTTACTACAAATTGAAGGGATTTCTTTATAATATGGATGGTCCAAGGTAGCCCACGAAATTCAAATTTTCTTACGTTTTTTGCAATTTGCTGGTCAGTACTAAGTTGTACGTTGATTAAAATATGATTCGCGGCCGTAACAAATATGTATTTACAGAATTATAATCATTAGAATCAGTAATACAACTTGTTATGTTAGCATAATCCTAAAATGTAATTGTTACGAGAACGTAGCAACATGCAACAAGCATTAAATTGAGATATTTTTAATTTTTCGTACGTGTTTTTGTAAGCAATTTTTTATTTAATTAACGTTTAAGTGTTGATTTTGATTTAAATAATGATTGTGATTTTAATTTTGATTTTAATTGTATTTTGATTTTTATTTTAGGTTTGATTTTGATTGCATGTGATTTTAATTATAATGTGATTATAATTTGGAATTTAGTTGAAAAAATAATTATGTTCGGAGAGTAAATACTAAATGAACTCACTCGATATTGATTGACAAATAAGTAATGTATGATGTGCTTACCTGTAAGAAATTGGTACACTAGTCTATAAGTCTATTTGATGTATCTCATATTATCTTTGTATCAGTGTATTCAATTGTTGGTGAGCCAAATAAAAATAATAATCTATATCTATCTATACTTATAATAAATCTGTAGAAGTGAAAATTCTGTACATTGAAAATATCAAAAAAATAAATGCCAGGGGGTGTTACTAGACCGACACCGAACCCAAAAATGTGATTAAAAAAATTTTTGTCTGTCTGTCTGTCTGTCGGTCTGTCTGTCTGTCTGTCTGTTTGTTCAGGCATCACGCAAAAACTACCAGTTCGATTACGATGAAACTTGGTATAATTATTCTTTAATATCCTGGGCACCACACTGGGTACTTTTTATGCCGGAAAAGTATATACAATAAAAAACAAACTTAATTTTGCGCTTCGATCCCTAGACCCGATTACTGTTCCAACCGCAAATAATAAGTTTGTCGTAGGTTACGTCACCCGCAATGCACAGCTATTAATAATAAGTATGTAAAGTTGTCGAAAATTTACCACTGACGGGACAAAAAGGGGTAATTCAGTTTTTAAGGGGAGGATTTGAACTTGAAACTGTATGTTACATTTTCACGCCTAAACCACTGAATTTCTGACTTGGCATAGAGATAGATGGCATCCTGGGGAAGCACATACATTTTATCCTGTTAGCATGTTCCCGTGGGATAATTTCCGACATCCACGCGGGCGAAGCCGCGGGCAGAAGCTAGTAATAAAATAAAAATAAATTGGCAACAAAACTACGAACGAAAAGTAGGGTTTTAAAGGCTATTTAATTTATAAATTGTCGAGAAACAGATTTTATTTGGATGATTTCGGTGATCCCTGATATTAGGCTGAAACGTGTTTTTTAACTTTAAGAGTGAAAAAAAAAACATTTTACTTCCTTATACAGGATCAAATTAGATAAGCTAGCGAAACTCGGCAAACTGTTGTTACTTCAATAAAAGTAGGTTTGCTTCATAATAGACCAATGTGTATTTTGTTAAGAGCCTGTACAACGGTCTACAGCGCCACTCCTTTAAAAAAATATTATCTCGTGACTGAGAAGGAATTATGAAAATCTGCTCAATCAGCGACCTCGGTAAGTGTGTCTAGAATTTTCTAATACCTTTTATTAAGTTTCATATTGAGACACGAAGCAACTAAATACGACTTATAGGTATGTGGCCGCTTTTCTTTAGATCGAATTTTGTTGCTTCGTGTCTCAATATGAAATTTTATAAAAGGTATTAGAAAATTCTAGACACATTTACCGAGGTCGCTGATTGAACAGATTTTCATAATTCCTTCTCAGTCACGAGATAATATTTTTTTAAAGGAGTGGCGCTAGTGGACCTGTGTGCACCCTCTTAAGAACAATGTAAAATGTCACTTCTCTCTTGTTACATTGTATGTCTGTCTATGAGTATAATAATTATCCTACTAATATTATAAACGTGAAAGTTTGTATGGATGGATGGATGGATGTTTGTTACTCCTTCACGCAAAAACTCCTGTATGGATTTGGATGAAATTTGGCACACAGATGGTTTATAACCGGGGGGTCTACTCCGAAGTAGTATTGGCCGAATGTTCGGCCGTTTCCTGCTAAGAAGTTACTATTTGGTTCGGTCGGTTCCGATCCTACACTCCTACACTCTTTCGAATATTGACTATGGTCCCGACCCAACTGAGCCGATCCGAACTTTTTTCGCATTTTTCAATAATAGGTATTCGGTTCGGCCATGTGTCGGTCCGATCCGAACATTCTCACTGTGCACTTCGGAGTAGGGCCCCAGGTTTAACATATAGGAAACTTTTTATCCCGATATTCTCAAGGGATCGAAACTTATGCGGGTGAAACCACGGAGAGCTGCTATTATTCTAATATTACAAAAACTACTCCAGCTTTTCATTCCAGGCGGTCTATTCTGTAAATATCTCACCGCGAAACTTAGGTGAAGTAAGCTGTCAATAGTGTCAATCCCTAGCATGAGGTGGAATGACAGCTCACTTGAACCTTCACCTAAGTTATCACGGTAATATTTTTACAGAATAGCACCGCATAGTGCTAATATCTTCCATAAATTACAACTCAAACGTGATGGGTATCGATAACTGTAGTCTTTTGTCATTTTTGTAGTTTGGGGGACTGTCGTAATTTTAACGTTCAAAAACTGCTGATTCTCAGCCTAGTTTGAAGAAGTGACTTCCGATTTTGATTTTCTCAAGACGCCAAAGTAAGACCAAAAAATGGCGCTTATTAGTCGTTAGTAAATTCGTGCGAATCGACTAATAATCTAAAAATGGCCCATCGTCATCCGTATCATAAAAAAAAAGATAGAACAACAACCGTAACTTTCAAGATGGCGTCTGGTAAATATCACTAAATGCGGTTCGCCGGTAATCCGGCTGTGATCGATGTCAAATTCAATTGATTACCGGATGTACGCACGTTCTGGCTTCCATCAGCGATGCAAGTTATTTTGGGAGTGGACTCACTCTTCATTTACACCATTTAGGTTATCGATTTCTCACCTTGGTTTTTGATGCAATAGGTATTTATAATTGCAGGTAATCATGAAGATATACTTTGTCCGGTCATCATTCTTACATCATAAGCATACAATTTAAAGTCCGTCTCTTTGTTTGTCCATTTGGTGTTACATATACTCGAGATTTCGAGAACTATTAATTATATATAACTAATATTATAAATTAGAAAGTTTGTATGTTTGGATGTTTGTTACTCAATCACGCAAAAACGGCTGATGGTCACGTATATAGTTTATAACCCGTATACTTTTTATCCCATTAGTACGTTCCGTGGGATAATTTCAGACATCCACACAGGCGAGGCCGCTGGCAAAAGCAATACAATATTATGTGATTTTTTTTTCTGAATATAGTGAAGCATTTACCGAAGTGGAACTAGCGGAGACACAACTACTGGTGTAAATACATAGCAAATTATACGTATTAAAATCTAGTTATTTTAAGGATAAGTCTAACTCCTAATAACGTAGTGTGTTCACAAATTCGCCTGCTGCGGGTGCTGTTTATAGCAGTATGCGTTAATTACTAACGTTAACTGTAACGGTTATAGGGAGGCACATGTTCAGCTTTAGGCATTTTGTGGCTTTGCACGATAGTTTAAATTTATTTTGTCCAAATGCACCTTTCAAATAAAATTTAATGAGTTAATAAGTGCGGGTTAGCTGCTCCCAAATATCCTACTAATCAGACTTCCTACTTATTCTACTAAAATTATAAACGTGAAAGTTTGTATGGATGGATGGATGTTTGTTACTCTTTCACGCAAAAACTCCTGAACGGATTTGGATGAAATTTGGCACACAGATGGTATATAACCAGGATTAACATATAGGATACTTTATATCCCGATATTCCCACGGGATCGAATTTTATGCAAAAATTTCTTTAATAGAATTTCAACTTTATCGCTAGAGTGTAAGGTTCAAGATTGATTAGGAAAAAGACAATGACCAAAAGTCGTACCAAAAAGTCTCATGCATAAAAATCAAAATATTAGGTACCTATAGTAATTATTTTCATAATTTTTTTTACGACATTATGCGTCGGGGATTTGATTTCTGAACAGGGAATTTAATTTAAAGTAAAAAAGTGTTGATTTTGTTTTATTCCCTTTACATGACATTCCGTTTCAAATGATATGATTAATATAACCTTGAATTTTGAAAGCGTCATGCATGATCACGTCTTTCAAAAAATATGTAAAAAAAATATACTTTGCCGATTCTACATTTATTAAAAATAAGTAGAATAAAATAGAATAGATTTTTTATTTAAACGATTATCATTTTTTTAGAGCAATAATGGCCGTTCGTGTATGATATGTCAAACAAAATAAAATACCTAGTTTTCAGGTTATTTAGATTTTTTTGAAAACCTCCGAATCCCGGGTTTTGTTTACAAAAAGAACTTATGTAGGAGTTAATATGACAAGTGTAGTCTATAAAAAACAAAGTTTGACTTTGATGCAGCATGGTACGAGGTTCCATACATTGATGAGCATTGTCCTTTGACAATTTCGGGTAGCTTGATATGCTGGCGTCTGTACACACGGCTACACATCAAGCTATGCAAAACCAGTATTAGCTGACCATTCATTGTGAGAAAATATCATACAAAGTGAGGCCAAGACAAACTGGTTTTGTATAGCTTGACGTGTAGCCGTGTGTACACTAGGTAAATTGATACAATTAGAAGAACCAGTGATGGTCACGCAATGGAAGTCGGGAGGGTAAAAAAAGGTTTAATCATAATTAAATAAATCATAATTAATTAAAGACAACACGGTTAGCGCTGTGGCTGAGCGATCGGACTGCTGCGTTGCGTGTCGCGGGTTCGATTCCCGCACAGAACAAATATTTGTAAGTCCTACATGTATTTGTTCTGATTCTGGGTGTTTTTCTATCTATAATATGTATGTATTTACAAAAAAAATTATGTATATAAGTAGTTTATCAGCCATCTTGTTACCATAACACAAGCATTAGGTTGCTTAGCTTGGGACTAGATGCCGCTGTGTGAAAATGTCCAGGGATATTATTATTATTATTATTATAATTAAAACACGTAATTTCATAAAATTGCAGTTAGTTCTGCAATTTTATCGCTATCAATGACAGAAAAAATCTAAGATTGCCATCATTAAAAACAGAAGGGTACAGTCCGAAAAAGATATTTTTAGCGTAAATTAATTCAATGGAACCCTTTAAGATATTATTGGGTATCATTCGGGTATCTCGGGACGGGATATTTTTTGTAAAAGCGCCGTAACGGATACCTACGGGCGAACACTTAGCCCTCTATTGTCTTATTGGGCTTACGAATAGTGTGGGGACATGTCGATATTTCTATTTTTTTAAGTATTTTGTTTTATTGTTATGAAAATAAACAACAAAACAAATCCTCGTCAAACTTCTATTAAAGTATGGCCTCATCTGTCTTTTTTTTTACCAACTATGTTGTCTTACCGGATGCAGCTGAATACCAGTACTTTACATGGAGCGACTGCCTATCTGACCTCCACAACCCAGTTATTATGTAATACGATACCCCTCGGTAAGACTAATTGTTTCTAGAATGATAACTGCACTCTCCAACTAAAATGCCTTATTTAGTTATATCTATTAAAGTATGTAGAGTTAAATAAAGCATTGTAGTAGGAGAGTGCACTTTTATTATTTGTTTTAAAAGACATAGGTACAATTATCATCTCAGGCTTACCTAATACAATAGTGTAGTTATTACAAAGCTTATAAAGATACAATTATTACTAATAACTTACAATTATTATGAACAACCAAGAGTAATTATACAAAATACAGCCCGTGTGAATTCACTCAGAGTATGTACAGTTGCATCAATCAATCTGTTGTGACATCGTATTGAGTGTAAGTAGCTATTCTAGCCTCGACCAATTTTAGTGACCGAAATGATTATGAATGCTATATCGTGAATATTTTGGACCGCAAATTGCAAGTCCTTGTAACTATACAAGGTGTGCATTCTCTTCAAATTCAAGGAGATAACTATGCTACTGATTCTCTACACGAATCAATAATAAAATAAGTAGGTATTTGTTTTTCTAATTTTCGGAATTCAGCACGTGTGTGGGACACGCATTTTAAAACGCGGCCTGTGTGAGGCCGCACTGTAACTGCCCTTTTACACGAACATAAAAACGCGGCCGCTTATACGATACCATAACGCGATTCTGTTCTTTGAAAATGGTGTATTCTGAAATACTGTAAAACTTGAATAACTAAAAAAACATTTATGTATTCATTATTTACCAGGGATCGTAATTTTATTTGATTATTTATGTCTTTCATAACAGCCCCCTGAAATTTGACGAGGATGCAAAACAACAGCCCTCCTCCTCCTTTCTCCTTTCGCAGGTCTGCTGGAAGAAATTTCTTAAGAAATAAGCAGTACCTTTGTACTCATATTGTGTTTATGTCATATCAATATGTATTTTACTGTGTGTACATAAATAATAAAATAAATAAACAGCTTGTATTGACCATAGAAATGATTATGAATGGTATATCGTGAATATTTTGGACTGCAAATTGCAAGTCCTTGTAACTATGTAATCGAGATAACTAGGTATATCAAAGTTACTTACAGTATCTCGTCGTCTACTATAACTTAATGGCTGTTTAAAATAACAAGTACTTTTTTGTGGTCCGAAAACGGTTCGTCTAACTTAAGGATAAGTTAAACTAAGCACAACTTTGAACATTAAAATCAGAACTAAGCGGTGTCAGATGTTATCTGCGAAACTTTCGGAACTAATGTTTCGAGAATAATATTTAAACACCATCTTTTTAATGTAAAACCTGTTTTTAATAGCGATTTTCTTTGTGGTTTAACGTTTTGTGGTCTTGTAAGAATGAATACGGAGGAGTGAGGAAAATGTGAAGATTTTGAGTATGAATGTTAGATAAGAGTAGGGGAAGACCAAAGAAACGAGGGATGGACTGTGTGAAAGATGATATGGCTAGAAAGGGGTGACTACCGAGATGTGGACTAATAGAGAAGTATGGAAGAAGAAGACATGTTACGCCGACCCCAAATAAATTGAGATGAGGGCAAAAGAATATTGATTCTGGTAAGAATGAAGAAATTATGACAATTACATAAGGAGGAATTTAATAGTTCTAAGTAGTTGCTGGTATTTCTGTACCGTATTGCACTTTTAGGATAGTATAATTTCGCTTTCGGAAATATCTGACACTGTTAATTCATTGATAATGAATAAACAGTGTCAGATATTTGCGAAAGCGCAATTTTTTCTTTAATAAATAACGTCACTGCGAAAACCGATTTTGAAGAGTGTGCTGTCATTAGCTATTATATCGTTCTTAAAAAACTTAGCCTAATAGAGTTATATTTTATCGACACACTTGAAATTCTACTTATGTTCCCTATTTATAATAAAAACTCTACAACTCCCCGATGTCGATAAACACATCATCACCACCCTATCCTCACCGGATTCGTGCTCATAAATAAAATATAGGTCGCGCCAGGTGATGGGTCCCACGTAAGCGGGGTCCACCTGCGAACGACGCCGACACCGATCGATGCAAGCGCAACCGAATTTAAACATTTATATTTTTACTGGTGGACCACGTGGCTCGTGTTCTAAATTTCAATATTAGCGTTATTTAGCTGTTGATATTTAGGTTGAATGTTTTATTTCTTGTCGATGAACTTTATTCGATGAAATAAAATGTGTCAGTTTATCCCGCGCAAAATTGACAGCTTGTCTGGTTTGCCGAAAATATTTCTGTGAAGTTTTAGAGAAGTTGTCTGAGATACGTGAAGTGTTGTACACTTAGTAACACTGCAGATTATTTGTAGGGGGACAGTACTTTTGATGCGCAGCTATGTTCATAACCATAGATAATATTATTAATACACTATAATATACTTTAGAGTAGATATCCCTGGCTGTATTAAGAATGATATTTATTCATTTACAGACTGTAAAGAAAACTTGAAGGCCAATTCCCGAAATAAAAACGTTCAAAATCTAGTCGCAGTCTCATCTCAGCGACAATCAATGTCGGAAACTTGTCAAAAATTTAGGGAAATTACAGGTGTTTTTGACAGATTGATTTCAAATTACAGGAATTGCCCGCCAGGCTTTTATGAACGGTGAATTTTACATGATATTAGTAGGTAAGTACCTACCCTTTCTTATATAATAATATATTGATGTAAATGATAAAACTCCAGTTTGATATAATAATAACAATAAATTGTTTATTCATCATAACAGCATTGTAGTACGTGGTAATGTATAGGGTTGAAAAATTTGTGTAGGTACTAATTCTACAACTGCAATGGTGGGGAGGTGCAACATTCCCAGCTAGGTTATAAAATAACCTGTATAAGGGAGTAAATATAATATATGTATGTAACTATTGCTCTATGGATATAAGGATAAATAGTATAGTATTTATGTTCTGTAATTTTTATGGTGTACATAATAAAGAGTATTCTATTATATTCTATTCTATATATAATAGTCTATGCATGTTCCTATTACTCTATGGATATAAGTTGCCACTTAGAAGTACGACGAGAATGATACTGCATTTTGACCAGTCTGTTTCTCCATATTCAGGCCTAAACAGCAGTACGCTATACATTTGATTAATGACAGTAATAAAATAATAAATTAAACCAACAAGCTCTGAACTAACATTTTACACTAATTAGTGAGAATTATGTAATTCTAATTTCATATAAAATACGATATTAACTTTATGATGGTAAATTTGCATATTTGATTGACTAAATTAATATTTGGTTACAAAACATTAATCATAGAAATTAATAAACAGGCCTAAAATGTTTATTAAGTCGTTATTTAAACACATAAAAGTTAAGTAATTAAAAGTTAGAAGTATTTTAATTGAGTTTGACAGATGAGTTGTTTACGTAAGGAAACCAGCACCTTGATTGCGTAACACATTGTTAATCTGAAACTGAATCATTATCGGTAATCCATTCTTCTTATGCTCGAAAAATTTGTTTGCTCAACAACGTAAATAACGCAATGAATGTTGTTGAACTGTCAAAATGAAAGCTATTGCTACGGATAGTGTGCTACACAATATTACCCCGCAGTACACTAATTTCATAACACATTTCGGACTGCTGCGCTGCGTGTCGCGGGTTCGATTCCCGCACAGAACAAATATTTGTAAGTCCTACATGTATTTGTTCTGAGTCTGGGTGTTTTTCTATCTATAATATGTATGTATTTACAAAAAAAAAATGTATATAAGTAGTTTATCAGCCATCTTGTTACCATAACACAAGCATTAGGTTGCTTAGCTTGAGACTAGATGGCGCTGTGTGAAATGTCCAGGGATATTATTATTATTATTTTATATTATTTTCAATCACATTTCTAGGGTTTTGAAGGAAATTCCTGATCCATTGCTTCATACGTTTGAAAAATTCGTCTGACAACAACGTAATAATAAACGAGGCTGAACTGTCAAAAAGCATTGCGATTGATCGCCATTTTATGTGTGTTACGCAATTGGGAACCCCGCCGTTTGCCCACTCATTTAATTTTTCCATAGTTTAGTTTTGAAGAGCATCACTCTTTTTCTTAGCGTGTCGATAGCAATCTTAATGGACTCAGCCCAGAATTCAGCTACTTGTTTGGCGCCATCACCAGCGTCCATCAGTTGGACGAGTGATGGGTTCGAACCCAGGCAAGCGCTTTACTTTGTGTAATTAATTGCATCACCACCGCTCTCAAAACGGTGAAGGAAAACATCATGATTGACTGACTGACCACCACCACTGAGACCGCACCCGCGTGGTAGATTACAGCCCACTCTCTCTCGAAGAGACGCGGCCTGTGTCCCAGGAGTAGGAACATTATAAGCTGATTATGCATGCATGCAGTTTATTTTTCTCATAACACGGAATATAACTTTGCCGTCACCACGTCCTTCTGGGTCCTAGGTCTCGGTTGACATTCGAATACCTTCTGACAGTTGTTCTGTTAGTGTGAGTGGTGACTTTCGGCACCGTGTGAAGTCCTTCGGTTGGAAAAGTTGAAACTGTACATTGGAAAAGTTACTTTTGGTCTTTGGACTACCTTTGGTCTCGCGGGTTTGATGCTGTTTTCGCCATCATTTAAAGCATTTATTCCGGAAAGTTTATGTGTATAATGAAATAATACATAACACAAAATATTAAATACGAAGGAGTACACACGGCTACACGTCAAGCTATACAAAACCAGTTTGTCTTGGCCTCACTTTGTATGATATTTTCTCACAATGAACGGTCAGCCAATACTGGTTTTGCATAGCTTGATGTGTAGCCGTATGTGTACAACTATAAATAATTCATTACCAAAAAACATTAAAGAAGCTAAAACTAATTTATATAAAAAAAAAAATGTTAAAGAAACATCTTCGACAGCTTCAACATAAATAATTAAAGTATTATTTATTATTATCTGGTATTGTAAAGTGTGTACGGTGCTTTACAACAGTGGCGGTCGATGTTTACAACGAGACGCGCGCGTTCGAGTAATTTATTATGATGTACCCACTCACCAAAATTAAAGTAACTCATTATGTACTTCCTAACTGCACGACGAGCCCCCTGGACTATTTTAACAATTACCTGCATGTTAAAACTTTGTTTCTCATTAAGTGATTACGTAAATCTTTGAGAAATAAATGATATTTTAAACCGTACATCACGCCTTGTTTTCCCGAAGGGTTAGGCAGAAATGTAAACATAGTAGGTACCTACACATTTCTGATACATGTACTTACAGGTAAATCTGAAATCGTCAACCCGTCTTGTGAGCAATTGATGCGATGAGGTTTTTTAACTGCAGTGGGGCAATAATAGGATGAATAATGAGATTGAATGTGCTGAAAGTCACCCAAAAGCCACTGGAGAGTGCTATGCTTAGTTTCCCTATGCGATCGAATCAGAAATGAAGAGAAGCCCGAAGAATTGCCGAACTTAAGTGCCAGTGGGCAGGGCACATTGCTCGCAGAACAGATGGCCGATGAGGCCGAAAGCTTCTGGAGCGGCGACCGAGCACCGGAACACGTAGTGTTGGAAGACGGATGACCTGGTGAAGGCTGCAGGAGTCCACTGGATGTGATAAGCACAGAACCGGTTGAATTAGCGGTGCTTGAGGGAAGCGTAGCAGCGGACGTTTTTCGACTGAAATTATGATTATTATAACTACTATTTTTTTTTAAATTAATGCTCCGTGTCTGCCAGTCGTCTCATTGTCATACTAATTGAGTAATTATGCATTTTCCAGTGTAGACAACCTAAGCAAATTGGATCAAATCTTTGACCCTGACATAATCTGTGGTTGGAACTACAAATAGGCTTAGATTGAACTTGGTTATTGGAGTCTGTATAACTAGATATTAATTGGGGTCATGTGGTTACTGGGAGAGACAAGCCGTTCCCTTAATACACTTTGCGACTATTACATGTGGGTGAAGTAAAAGGGGAGTAAAGGATTGACACAAAGTCAAATCATTTATTTCAATTGAGCACTTTTGAAAGTCAAAAGGAAATAGAATTGATTCTAGTCGCCCCTTCCAAAAGGTAGTTTCGTATGGAAAAGAATGGGAAAGAAACTTTACCGTTACTCTTTTAAAACGTCTGACAATATTTTGTAGTCATACTTATTCAGAGTTATTGGTAAAACACAACTAGATTACCAACATCATAAACAACAACTTTTGTTCTATGACTTTTTACAAAACAAAACCATTACCAACCATTTACCAAACACAAATCATTAACAAGTTGTTATTTTTTTTGTGTGTTTATGTTCTTTTTTATGCGTCATGTTTGCCGCAAATAAATGCTTTTTCTTTATGTCTTTCTTTCTTTCTTGTTCTATCTATCCCCCGCTCCGCTCCGGTGAATTTTGTACTACACACGGCAGTTTGTTTACTGAACTTGCCTTTTCTTTTGCTTCGAGTATAGTTCGTAACAAAAATCGAATAAATATTTTTATTTTTGTATGACAGTCTGATGAATTAATATCTGATGAATTAATAAAAGTCATAGAACAAAAGTTGTTGTTTATGATGTTGGTAATATAATCCTGAGAGGTTGTTAATATTTACCAATAACCCTGTATATTACTTATATTATATGAAGACGATGGTACAGACGCCAGCACACCAAGATATACAATCTGTCAAACTTTAATAGATTTTGAACTTTATCGCTAAAGCGTTCAGGTTCACGGTTGATTGGGAAAATTTGACAGTTTCGGGTAGCTTGATGTGCTGGCGTCTGTACCTAGGATAAAATTAATAAAAATAATTTAGAAAATATCTATAATAGACAGATAAATTAATTATGTTGAGAAAATTTTAACTAATTTTATTATGATGATGTTCTATTCCAGACAGGCGCTTTATAAATTCAAAATGTTCGATACTACAAATAACACATAACACTGTTATTTCATAGTTTTCCCTTCTTTCAGCTTCCACATGACTGCCTATGTTTTTTTTTTTTTATAAAATTCATCCTTCTTCCTTCGTCTAATCTAATCTATTAACAAACGATTCACATTCTAAAGCAATTCTATAAGAAGTCCTCAGTAAATCCCGAAGTATCTTTATCTGCAAAAACTTGGTATCAACTGTGGAGGTCGGATCTCGTAAATTCGTCACCCGGCTTTAGCAGACAGTCAGACAATACAAACAGAACGTTCACTTGATAAAATATATTATACACAGGATTTAAGGGTGTTGGGAACAGCTTCCGCAAATATGCCGAAGGATAGATAGATAGACAGAATATTCTTTATTATGTACACCGTAAATATTACGGACTAATGGCATGCGTTGCAATGCCTTTTTTTCGTTAGGAACCTTCTTCGTCGCGCACACAACAACGTTTTACCAAAGTTTCATCACAATCGGTCGAGCCATGTCCGACTTTTTGCAACACTAACCCACGGCAATAGATTTTTGATTTTCATATAAATGTAGAAATTTTATAAGGGGTCGTTATCGTAATCACGAATAAAAATTCAGCCGTCCCATACGTTTAGGTCGAGTAGGTATTGAAGTTTTCTTTGGGACAGTTAAAAAAAATAAAAAAGAGATAAAAAAATAAAAAATAAATTACGAAAGATATTACGATTAAATTTTTTGCGATTACGATATTGGTCCCATGGAAAAAGTTGTTCAGTTTGATGGTCTGCCACACCCTTTTTGGCTGGTCTTTGAAAATAAACCCTGTAAGTATCCAATAATAATCATTAAACAAATGCAAAGAACATAAAAATGTCGTTTAAGGAGAGAGTGTTGTGTTGTGTGTGTGTATATTGTGTGGGTGGGGGTGTGTTGGGGTGTGTGTGTGTGTGTGTGTGTTGTGTTTGTTTTAAGTACCATCCGAGGACGTGCGTATGAATACACAAGGCACGACCGAGGACCTTTTCAAAGCGAGGACCTTTTCGAGGGTCCTCGGTTTGACTTGACCAAAGATTCGTATTCTGCAAGTGATTTTGAGTCTTTCTATATACTTATTACGAAAAAGTTGTCTGAACCTCGGTTTGATCAAAAATATTCATACGCATACACAAACATTGTGTATCCACCAGATGGTGCCACTCTCGCCTCATACACAGGCTCTTTACACTCATTTCACGTTTGTTGTATTATCCGAGGACCTATGTGTTAACTTTAACACAAAAGTCCTCGGTTAGGTAGCTTTTCCACACAATGTGTATTTAAGACCTCGGTTTGCTAGATTTTCCGAACAGTGTGTATTCTAGTCCTCGTTTCGACAATTTTCCTCGTGTGTAGAAGACGAGTGATGTGCTATCATTTAAATAAAATTATAAAGGAGAAAAGCGAAGGTAGACTGAATACTTAAACAAATCGTTAGTAGCTACTAGGTGCACGAGGAATAATCAGGCTTCTTCTGCAGTATGTGCTAAGTACCTAGGCCTGCTTAGATTATACAACATTATGATTTGCACCATAAAATATTATATTGGCAGGAGCTGAATACGTGTGCTCTTCATAAAGAACCTAAAGTAAATGTCTTCTAAGGCGAAATGTCAGCAGCAAGATTTGAAGCAAACAAAAAGTACAAAGAAATAAAGAATATGAACGTACTAAAGAAAACAACATAAACTTTACTGAAATAGAAGTAAGTTTATTTTAAAATGAATAGAATAGATCTTTATTTGCACAGAAAGTAGGTACAAGTTACAGATGTTAAGTTTAAAATGATCCTTATACTAACTACCTTAACTAGGGCACGCAAACAGTTTTAGCTAAAAATGATCGGACACATACATTAAATACTTTTCTTTAATAGGGCGGTATCGGACCACTAACAATTAGCAAATTTTTATATTGTCTCCTGATTGTCCGGTTTCTATTTGCGGACACTTTATTAAACAAAAACAGCCACCTCAATATTATAAAGTGATGGGAATGTTAATAATTTTAGGGACTTAAATACGTACGCAGCTATCTGTTACTATTAAATTGCACACATACAGCGTTAGGTTAAAAAGTACATACGCATCTACACTAAGTTTTTTGCATACTTCTTCTGCTTGTGGTTTCTAGGTTAATTGGCTATCTATCATAATGCCAAGGAATTTGGCAACTAGTACTTGGTCAACTTTTTGTCCATTATAGTGTAAATGTAAGACTTACGTGGAATCCATTGATAAAAATGCATTACATTAGTCTTTGGTTTATTAATCATTAAATTATTTTGTTCAAGCCAGCGTATAATGATTATTAACGTTTCATTTTGTCATGTTCGTATTTTTTTTTGTAAATACATTCAATTAAGGCACTACTATCGTCAGCGAATAAGACCATAGGATGTTCAATGTGGCGAGGTAAATCATTAATATATAGCAAAAATAATAATGGGCCCAGGTCACTGCCCTGTGGTGCGCCATGCCAATATAAGTCTGTGGCCATACCTAATAATTCTTGCCTTAGATAAATATTTTTCTTCGTGCTTACTTTTTAGACATATTCTAGATATTTCTGTGTGCTGCTTACGATTGTTAAGGTATGATTTTAAGAGATTAAGTACATTTCCTTTGATGCCTATGATGTCTAGCTTTTTTGTAATAATTTCATGATCAACACAATCAAATGCCCTCGTCATGACCGTCAAAATTGCGCAAACTGGTACTTTTTTATCCACATTTTGCAATATGACATTTATTAAATCGTAAACCGCTGTATTTATACCCTTATTTTTTTCTGAAACCCTTTTGTTCCGCACTTAAAACATTATATTTGAATACGAAATTATTAACAGAGTTATAAATCATTTTATCTATAACCTTAGAAAAAATGGGTATTAAAGCAATTGGTCTATAATTTGCTAGATCTTCTTTAAAAAAAATCTAAAATTGCTTCATTTTAATTGTTTTTAAACTATCCGGAAATACTCCAGTACTGATACATAAGTTAAGACACAGATGCAAGGCGATGTCGCCTGGTACGAATTTTACAGCCTTTGTTCATATACCATCATATTCAGTGCTACTTTTATTTTTTAATGATTGTATCGCTCTCATAATATCTTGCGGTAATACTGGATGCATTAACATTTAGTTAGGGTTACTTGTCAAATTCGTAGTGTCCGGTGGTTTCGTCATGTTATTTTATGTCTGTTTAATAAAATAGTTATTAAAAGCGTTTGCAACGTCTGTCGAATTAGTAATGGTACTATTTTGAACTTTATATGAAACAAATTATTTAACAAACTTTTACCAACGATCTACTTATAGAAATAATCATCAAGTTGCAACAATACCTTTGAGAAGCATGATTACAAAACTTACATAACAGTTATTAGAAAACGAGTCAAACAAAACGACTTATAGAAACCATAATTATAAGAGATCAACATAATTTGGGCTAAAAACTTAACATAACATTACTTAACACAATGCTTAGTTAGAAAACAACAAAGAAATATTATCAAGTGAGATCAAAATAATTTGGGAAGCATGAAAACTTAATAACTAGCTATAAAATGATTAAAGATAAATCATTCATGTCAACGGCCTGTTAAATTCAAAAGTTATTGCTTTTTTCGCTAAATAACACAATGCGGGATCATGGCAACTGATAATAAAATGGATTAATTTATTGTTGTATCATCAGTTTTGATCATCGTATTTATTACACTGCAGCATCTGATACTATAATAATATACTCATTTTAAAGTTGCTTATACATATAAAATTAAAAACTTACCTTTCCTTCACAGTGATTATACCCATCTTATTCGCGGTCCGCATCAACGACAAACGTAAAGACATCGACTCGTCCTCGCTTGGTACTTCGTTTTAGAAAAAGTGTGTAAGAAATAAATCGGAACATTCTACTAACATTGATATAATTATTATCTTACACGTAAAATGTTTTAGGTAGGTAGATTTTCCAGGTCCTCGGTTTGTACAAGTTCTACGCGAAAAACTGTCCTCGGTTTAGTGATATAAAGTCTAACACAACGTCCACACTTTGTACAAGCTATAAGAAATATTGTGTAAAAATACGTCCTCGGAAGGGCGTCGCAGGGCATACGTCAGAGGTCCTCGGTTGGCTTACACAAAGTCCTCGTATGTGCATCGCTGGTCACATTTAGCAGTGTATTTCAGGTCCTCGGTATGATAGCCGAAATTCATACAGAAAAATGTTGAGATAGCATTATCCCAATAAGCTCATCACTATAGATTTACTCACCTGTCTCTTTCTATCTTACTCTAAAAGGCCAACGAGGTATTTAAACCAGTTTTTTGGAGGGTCCTCGGTTCGTTCTAGGAATAACAAGGTCCTCGTAAGGGTGTCTGTACAAACAGGGGTGTGTTTGTGTGTTGTAAATACGACTTACAAATTGACAACAACGTCAAGTCAAACCATTGCTATGCCATTGCATTGCTTGCAGTGTGTTACACAATTACCCAACTGGTCCCAAATAGCCCTAGATAGAGAGAAGTGGAAGGAGAGAAAGAAACCTTTGCGATGCAGTGAGAGAATATCGGATAGAATATAGGATAATCTGGCAGCCCACAATGTAAAGAACACGATACAGTAGCACAGTTCTGCTGATCCGTTTACGTCCAGACATTAACTTGAAGGCCTGCTCCGTCCCCTGGTGATAGCGCGAACTTTATAAAGTTCGATACCGACCGCGCCAGTTGTCACCACTCCTCGTGACAGCCCGGACATGAATAACTGCTTCAGCTTGTCTGGTCCTAGTTGAGCGGAAGATAAGTTATGGTTGCTGTATTTTTTTTGGTTAAGTGTGTTTTGTTGTGGAGGAAAAAGGGAAACTGTTTGAAGTGGCCATCATGATTCCAGTGTAAGAGAGAGACGGAGCTGTACATGACCGATAGCATCATCCCAAATACACTTGCCCAAAGTAGTGAAGATAGTGGAGCCCAAATACACTTGCCCAAAGGTTACGTCCATCCAAGGTGTATGGTTGAGGATAAGCGACTTTAAAATGAATAAAAAAGAATTAATAATCCGTCAATAAAATTCAATCAATGACAAAAATCCCAGGAACTAGACTGACAGCCGGTGAAAAAAATGGAACGAGCGATAGAATTTGAATATCCGAATAAACTATTTCGCTCTGGCACTTTGACACTTAGTTTTAAATCGTCAATCACGTTTGGATGAGATTAAAAACTTTTTCAATTTACGAACTAATCACGTGTAGGTGTTCCACACATTATAAAATTTGAAAAAAGAAAGAAAACAACATGGCGTCGGACTAAATAATGGAGGGAAAGATCGCGGTGTAATATTTTTTTTTTGGTTTAATCCGGGGCTGCCACGTTCCAAACAATTAAAGCTATCCGCTTAAATCCCAGACAACTTGATGTATGGTGTGCACGGAAAACTTGACGTGCAAGAAAATAGCTTATTATTTTGTTTTTAAATGTGTACTGATGCAGACTCTGATGGAGGCAGAGACAAGGACGTCTCTAGATTATCATGATGCAACGGAACTGTTATTTTTGTAATCATCAGTACTTATTTTAGTAATGAGGACCAATGATTAAGTTCTTTAAAAGACTTTCTGATACTAATAGCAAAATGGTGTTGCAGCGTTTTCTTGATTAGACAATGATTATATAATCATTAGTACATACCTATGGGGCTCGTGGCTAAGTAATAACAGCCGCACGGGTCGATCAATCAGGTTAAGCTTCGCTTGCCGCTTTTGGTCCGTGTCGTCGAGCTTTGATAGTCGTTACGGGTCGTCAGAAGCCCGAAAGTCTGACAATCAGTCTTACTATGGGGTATCGCATTACCTTGTAACTGGGTTATGGAGGTCAGACCGAACTGTGTCCAAATAAACTTTTTTTCTTTCTTTCTTAGATAGGCAGTCGCTCCATGTAAAACACTGCATTCGGTTAGATTTTAAGCCGATCCCAACCTAGTTGGGAAAAGGTTAAGCAGATGATGATGATAGTACATACCTAAGTACTTAAACGTCAAACTAGTAAACTGAAAACATCGGTAAGCTAACTAAACTATTTAAAAAAAAACAATACAAATTAATTTCCACGTAAAACTACACCAGTAACAGGTTTCAAATAACAATCATTATCAGTTCCGATTTCGCAACTAAAATACCAGTTAGTATAAAATACCAGTTCCATTTTGAGAGCTGTGATTGCTGTCCCTACATTCTGTGGGAATTAATTTCGTATGTTAAAAGTAAAACGAGCGGGGATTACTGTGGGGGTATTAAGTAGGCGTCAAAAATCCGATGGTATGAGTATATCTGTAGCTACGTAAAATTCATGTACGGAGTTGCGGAGCTCGGCAATGGATATCAATTTTCGCGGACTTTTAGTGTGTTAGGGGCTTGTATTACCGTGTTCCGTTTTATGTAGACTTGCCGCTAGGAAAACGGTTTTGTAGACGCCATTAACATGATCAATGCGGGAACCACTTCCGCATTGATCATGTTTGATTATTTTAATGATGACAATCAGTTGAAAAACGTGGTGATTAGTAATATTATGAGTCTTGAAAAGTTTATTGTTTCAGTTATTGCAACCTAATCCGAGAGAAATAGGGTTGCGGAGAATAGGGTTGTCAGAAACATCGCTCTTACGTTTGACAGCCTTGGTGGTTAGGTATGAAAGTAGCAAATGGCGACCTTATGCACAAAAACCACAGCTTTTGCGAATTATACAATTGTATAATTTTTTGTTGTACTATCTCGTTGGTCTAGTGGTCGCTAGCGCTATTGCTGACCAAGAGTTTCTGGGTACAGTCCCCAGGTCGGGTAAATTGTTATTGGGTTTTTTTTCATCAGAATGTGTGACTCCTCAGTAGCAGACCAGAGTATGGTTTCGAGCCTTGTTCAAAATCAAAATATTTTATTTCACATAAACTTACATGGGCACTTATGATACGTCAGAAGCTAGGTGCACGGTGGATGTCAATAGACTCGTCCTGTTACTTGGAACTTTAACTTAATTGGCGAAATGTAGGTGCAGGTTACACATAACATAAAAATGGGTTGAGCAAAGGTGTTGGTAATCCTCTGCTCAAGTCATTTTTATGTTATGTGTAAATTGGGCTGGTACCTGCAACTCCACCTCGAAGCGTGTATTTTGCGTACGGTATAAGTTGTTAAAGTCTATCTTACACTTTAATTCTACCTTACTTTACTTACTATGTCTTTAAAAATTCCACAGGACTAATTGCACTCTATATTGTTGTATGTTAACGCTAGCACCATAACTGCACACTATCCACCTCAATCTGAATAATTTTGAAGGATATAGCTAATCCATTGCTTCATATGCTTGTCGGAGATGGTTATCAAATTAAAATTGTGGGTAGTCAACAGAATTTGTTAAGATTTGTGTTTATTATCAATTTAAGTGATTTTTACTATCAATTATTGTCTTATAAATCGAAACATAATTTATTGAGTAGTCGGTGTACGCCCTAATTGATTTTTGGCAACTTATTTCGATAAATTGTACCCGTTGGTTTTATTCAAAACAACGGATGACGTGTTGCTTTGTTTTTAAAACGGTTTACTTTGTGAAATCCCCATTGTTTATTTATGACAATTATTCTTGTATTATTTGATTACTTTATAATGTAAATCTTATTCGATTTAGCGTATTTTAGTGTTTTGTATCAAGTAAACACTTGACGTGCGTCATTTGACAGAGTTGTCGATCATCCTATAAAAGAGCGTGCACTCGTTTTGCTCGTCAGTTGGTCTTCGGATTCGACTCAATACAGAGCACCTGCTCCCGACATAACTGTCGGTTTACCTGGTACAGCGCTGCTGTATATTTACATAGCTGTGTTGGCTTGCTAAATAGCGAGTAGATACACTTTGTGTTGGGTGGCTTGGCCGCTATACGAACTGTGACCCTAAAGGGTTTGTTCGATTAACTATTTTTAATATTTACCCATTATTGTGTCTTTTGTATACCTAGTGTATTGTTTTTTGTGTACTGTAATTTTTATTACAGTTCTCTGTAACTGTTTAGACCATTCTGTTTATCCCAATAAAATGGGAACTCCAAAGCCTGACGATATAATATACCGCTCGGCACTCCTGATCCTACATGCTTAAAAAATTTGTCTGCTCAACGACGTAAAAAACGCAATGAATATTGTTGAACTGTTCTATCAAAATTAAAACCATTGCTATTGTGAGTGTGTTCGCAATTACCTTGCAGGTCTAATTTCGCTCTGTCTTGGTGTATGTATACCCCCGTTCGATGGATGACAAAATACTGGTCTAGTTGATCTATCAATTCCCTGGGAACTGGATCAGTATTCCATCCCGACCCCGACTGTATTAAAGATTAAGGTCGGTCGATGTTTACACAGGAATCTATCAACATCGAGTTAATCCGCTTATAAATAATTCTATCAACCATGTATTTGATAGAGACGCGACATTTTTATAGTTATGTTGCGTTATTTTTTTATTCGGTTTAGGGCTGATTTTTCAATCATCTGATTACTTTATTTGAGGAACCATTTTGAAATTTTTACAGTTATTTCATACAAAAACTGTCAAACGTCAATTTTATTCTTCGAATAAAAGTTACCTGGCGATGGAAACATCAGGCTTTAATGGAGTGGATGTAATGGGAATGTTGGCTGGGGTGTTTTTATTTTGGAAAGTGTTAGGATTATATATTTGAATACGTGTTTTGTAATTTGACGTTTTAAGAGCCTGTACAACGGTCCACTAGCGCCACTCCTTTAAAAAAATATTATCTCGTGACTGAGAAGGAATTATGAAAATCTGCTCAATCAGCGACCTCGGTAAGTGTGTCTAGAATTTTCTAATACCTTTTATTAAGTTTCATATTGAGACACGAAGCAACTAAATACGACATATAGGAATGTGGCCGCTTTTCTTTAGATAGAATTTTGTTGCTTCGTGTCTCTATATGAAATTTTATAAAAGGTATTAGAAAATTCTAGACACATTTACCGAGGTCGCTGATTAAACAGATTTTCATAATTCCTTCTCAGTCACGAGATAATATTTTTTTAAAGGAGTGGCGCTAGTGGACCTGTGTGCACCCTCTTAAGTCGTTTAATTATTAACATGAGACCTGTAATGATGGTTTTAAGGCAGTTAAATAAATAAATGAGACAGCCAAAGGGCGTCGCAGCAGACTACATAAATGATGGTTGGACGAGCTGCACAAAATCAACAGGCAATGGTCCATTGGTGATGTTTTCCAACATCTTCAACAATCATCGTCTTATTTAAGCCAATTTACACAAAACCTTAATGAAGTATATACTCCTTAACCTTCCTCATGAATCACTCCGTCCATTGGTGAAGTTTATCGCAGACAGACAGACAGAAGCGGCAGGGGGGACTTAGTTTTATAAAATATGTAGTGACTTATAAGTAATATCAGTTGTGGGGAGCACGGACCAGTGTAAAGTCAAGACAATCTTCCTTTATTATTCATTAACTTGCTAAAGTTAAGCTATGGAGTACAGCCCATTATGATGGGCCCTTTAAAGTTCCCGGGCAACTCTGAGCGGCGCTAGTTTGAACAACACTCGTAATAGTTTGTGGACGATAAACGACACTTCATCGTGATCGTGAGGTATTTAGGGAGTGTTATAGTGATCTAGAGGTCTGCGATAATAGTTGTAGATAGGTAGATTGTCACAAAATCGTTTAAAACAACAAACCGCCAAAGTGTTAAGATGTCTCATGTATATGACGGAAAAGGTACCTACTTTTCTCTCGTTATCATCATCATCATCTGCCTAGCCTTTTCCCAACTATGTTGGGGTCGGCTTCCGGTCTAACCGACCGGACCCCACATAGTTGGGGTTGTTGGTTGGATGCAGCTGAATACCAATATTTCTTTTCTCTCGTTATCATCCTACTTAAATATTATAAACGTGAAAGTTTCTATGGATGGATGGATGTTTGTTACTTTTTATCCCGATATTCCCACGGGATCAAAACTTATGCGGGTGCAACCGTGGGGCGCAGTTAGTTAGCCATATTTTAATTACTATGGGTAGTGTTGGTTATTGCGCAATAGAAAAACCGTTTGCAGTTCAAATCAGATTTTAATTTCACGAACAAATTAATCATACTAGCGAATCACACACTGTAGGTATACGACAAAACTAGATGCGGAACGCGAGACAGTTTCTGTCACAGATCACGGACTTGTTTGCTAAGCCGCATGTCAGATGAGCTATATGCTCAAAGAACCAACGAGTGAGCGTTATAAACGCTATAGTAACACTACAACCGATCAAAGGCTTGGGACGAGCATGCCTCCTGGCGAAAGGACTGGTCCTCATTAGCAGATAATATAAATGCGTGGAAAAGTGACAGGGACGCTTTTTCCTTGCAATAGGCTAAATAGAAAAGTATGTACGGATTTGTATGACGGATTCCGCAGTAAGGATTTGTGCCCGATTGATGGCTGATAGGCTCCCCTCTGGTACAGACGCCAGCAGGTCAAGCTACCCGAAACTGTCAAATTTTCCCAATCAACCTTGAACTTAATGCTTTAGCGATAAAGTTGAAAATCTATTAAAGAAATTTCACAGATTGTAGTAGCTTGATGTGCTGGTGTCTGTACATGGGACTTAAACATTACTGTCTCATTTCTTAGCAGCAGCCCGAGGTCTTGATTATTACATAGATAATGACCATAGACTAAGAGATATGAATATGAATACTCGAATAACAAACCACACTCGCACAGTTCACAATTCAGTTGCTTCACAGTTTGGCTCACCGGCGAAGTGTCGCCTGTCTGTCCGTCTTCTACAGACTGTACTTCGGGGAGTGTACTCAAGAGCTACATGAGCTCATCCCGCCTTCACCTTTTTATCATCGAGAGTCCAGACGCACTGCGGAATACCACCCCTATTTGGTTAATATACCATATATACGCAATAACGCTTCTCATCATCTTTTCTGATGCGCACAGCTAAGGAGTGGAATCGTCTGCCTGCGTCTGCATTCCCGAGTTCATACAACCTGAATCTCTTCAAGGCGAGAGTGAATAGGCTTCTTCTGGGCAAGCTCGTTCCACCGTAGATCTCATCCCTGCCTCTGGGCTGGATTGAGGTCAAGAGTGAGCCCATTGTCAATAAAAAAAAACATAATATTATTAACGATAATTGAAATATGTTAGACCTTCCATAGTTCAAGGTAACGGATCTACTAAATAGCCACCCATAGTCCAGTATACTTTGTTTCCATGTTCTGCAATAGTCCTGCACCAACCGGGGATTGTCCTTGGGTGCACTTGCATGGTGCATACAGTGATAATCGACGGTTGGTGCCTCCTCATCATTTATAATTGTGTAAAGGGCCTCTGCGAGTTGGCTTTGGCGCCTAGTACGCCTTTCAAAGATCCGGGACCCCAGGGTCCCGAGTCTATATGTCAGTGAAATGTGTAAAAAGTAATAACCAATGTGATATGATAAAATAATTACTATGCTTAAATCGTTGTACCTATGTATTTATGGTAGAATAAAGGCTTTTTCATTTTATTTTAATGGCTATAAACTCTCCCCATATTACATGGGACTTCGCCCCCTATAACTGGCGAAATGTTGGTATACTATAGGTGCACCCATGAAGCTAAAACACCTCTGCTTAACCCGTCGAGGAATAAGTTGAAGTTATGTTATAGAACAGCAGGGCCTCAAGTCTACTATTACAATAGTGTCAGAATGGTCTATCATTGATATCATAATTGTTGATTTTGACAAGTTTGGTAATCTACTAATATAATGGCGTCATTATGACTCTCCAGTGATCAACCACTGACACTCCATTGAAAGAAATGGCATAGAATGACAATCTCGGTACATAATGATAAATGAATGACTGATTTACATAAAACACTTGACTTGTATAAAATACTAATAAATAATATGTAAAAATAAATATAAATGAAATCTGGCATAAATAAAGTAGTGGTAGTTTTTCGAATATCATTTCTACTAACGGGTTTTATAATAAAGGCAATACGACAATATCATTATGACACAATTCTATTACAAGACCATTGACCGATCAATGATCGTAAGAATTTAGCAGATTACAAACTTTAAGCAAAATGACAATGGGATGGGAATGGGATCGTGTTGGAATGACGAATTTATAAAAAAATAGCAGACTTGGGGCCCAGTATGTCATCTGAATGATTGACAGTGATAATGTAGGCATTCGTCATTCGCACACACTCGTTCGTTCTCATTCATTTTCAAACAAACCCGTATGTACAGACGCCAGCACATCAAGCTGGGAAAGGGTTTACCGCTGCCCTGGAACATAAAGGGCTAAGGAAGGAACACGGGTGGGTTTTAGTCAGTAAAAGTCTGACACTCCCTTCTGCTCCACCCAGAGCGGGAGGAGTCATTTGATGATTTCCCATCCTCAAAAAAAAAAAAAAAAAGCACATCAAGCTACTACAATCTGTCAGATTTCCTTAATAGATTTTCGACTTTATTGCTAAAGCATTAGGTTCAATGTTGATTGGGAAAATCTGACAGTTTCGGGTAGGTTGACCTGCTGGCGTCCGTACACAAATAGTACGCGATGGTAGATTGGGTCTCTCAAATAAAACACCGCGTTGTTACTACAGTGGCTTTCTATGTAGATTAAAAATATGTAAAAAAAACCTGTGGGCATATTTTTTGGCAATTGTTACTCGGCGCTTGTCAATATCAAAAAAATCGGAGAGGACTTTGTTTAGCATTCAAATGTTGAAATATTCCTCGCCTGAAATATTGCATTTCTCCTGCAGGTACAGTCACGAGCATAAGTATGTATACACTCGGCTTCAATTAAAAGCAAATTACCTACTCCTTTATTTTTGAATGAAATTTTATGTTGTTACGAACATAGCATTTTCGAACCCATAGGTTTATGTAATGTGTCGTATTTCAACGTTGCATTCGTTATTTCACGAAAAAATCGCAATTGAAAGTTGCCAAGTGTTGACATATTGTTGCTCGTGACTGTACTGTGGGGTAATTGCGTAACATACTATCAGCAGCAATCGCTTTCATTTTGACAGTTCAACAACATTCATTGCATTATTTACGTGTTGAGTAGATAACTTTTCGAACATATGAAGCAATGGATTAGCTATATCCATATGTTACGCAATTAGTGCTGGGAGTGCATTTACTGACACAAATCTAACATGCGTTCTGCGTCTGACGGCCTTTCAACACAATTCTGACTATTACTGACTTGTGACGTGTGGGCCTAGCATGAACGCGCGGAGTACACGTAAACCCCAAATAAATTGGGATATAAAGGTTTAAAGATATTTGTTATTTAAAAAAGACATAATCAAGGACAGGAGAAAAATGCTTAAAGTATAAAGTTCTTCACAGACGTCACAGTAGCAATTATGATACACCCCATTCAGCATTCAGCTTTTAGGAAGGGTGTTATTTGTGATTAAATATACAGCTAATTGAGTTTTGGATGCATTGAATGAGTGCAACTTTTTTATACATGAGGGTATTTTGTTATGTATAGCTGTTGTGTTACTTCAAAAGTTAACATTTTTTTGCCAAACTTAGTTAAATCCGAATACTATTTCGGTGACTGCTATGTTGGGTTACTAGTTTCACTAGTAAACGATAAGTTAGTCTGTATATATATAAAGGCAGGAGAATGATGATGATCCTCACCACACGGAACCAGAGAAAGGAGTTTATTTATAAACTTGCTTAAAAAGTTAAGTATTGATTAGCAACTGTTTAACCATACATTTTTAATGTTTAAACGTCTCTTACTTTAAGCAACATTTACTTTTTTATCAGCTGTTAATATCCCACTGCTGGGCAAAGGCCTCCCTACTCTCTTTCCACCTCTCTCTGTCCAGAGCTGCCAAGAACCAATCTTTATCAAAGGAATCCAGCTCATCCCGCCATCTCCATCTGGGCCTGCCGCGATGTCGTTTGCCATTAAGCGGGACCCACTGGGTCGTATGTTTGACCCATTGATCGTCTGACATGCGGCAGATGTGTCCAGCCCAATTCCGTTTAAACGTGGCAGCTTTCCGAGTGACATCAGTTATTTTAGTGATGGAACGGATTATTGTATTCTTAACCCGGTTCACAAGTTTAATACCCCGAATACTCCGTTCCACAGCTCTCTGGCAAACCTCGAGTGTGGACCTCTGCTGAATTGTCAAAGACCATGTTTATATATAAACCCCTAAATTTCTAAATGCTACCCGAAACCTTGAACCTAATGCTTTACCGATAAAGATGAAAATCTATTAAAGAAATTTGACAGATTGTAGTAGCTTGATGTGCTGGCGTTTGTACTATAGATTTCCGGTGACATATTCGTGAACATACATATCATCACGCCCGTATTTCCCTGAAGGGTAAGGCAAAAGTGTACCTATAGCACAGCCACATTTTTTTTTAATTGACAATGGGCTCACTCTTGACCTCAATCCAGCCCAGAGGCAGGGATGAGATCTACGGTATGTTATCTATCTTATCATTTCGCCAGAACATATTTGTAACAAGACTGCTATTTACGTTAACGTCGCTACTAAAGGGACCTATCAAAAAGATGGGCAACTATAAGTTGGCAACACTGTCTTGTGCAAATTAACTCAAAGTTTTAACTGCACAAGTGCCAACCGCATCTAATTGGGCGGGACGTATTGAGAAGGTGAATACAGAAGGTCAATTTAATTATGAAAACCTATACTAATATATGTAGAGGCTTTAATGAATAAGTACTTGAATAGTTAACGCGTCCAGCAGGGTAATTACGTAACGCACTAATATTAGCAATGGGTTTAATTTTGACAGTTCAACAATATTCATTGCGTTATTTACGTTGTTGAGCAGACACATTTTTCGAACATATGAAGCAATGGATTAGCAATATCCTTCAAAATGATTCAGATAGTGATTAATAGTGTGTTACGCAATTAGGGTGCAGGATCAAGGCATCATCAGGATAAGAAGTTCCCTTATCCTGATGCCTTGGTCCTTCAAAATGATGGAGTGGGCCGCAATCCACCACGCTGGCCCAGTGCGGGTTGGTGGATGTCAATTATCTTCCAGGAAATGCCGGTTTCCTCACGATGTTTTGCTTCACTGCTTTGAGAGCAGTGTCCATTGTTGACTTGATATACAATTAACATTGTGGTCTTGGATTTCCTTTTAATTTTTTGTCGCGGGTTTTAAAACTGTACCTTCTGAACCACTCTGTGTATGTAATTATACAAGTCGCTAACTAGATTTTTCGACCGTTCCACTTGTTGGTTAATTAAACTATTCAATTAGCGGGTTCCGCAGCCGCTTGGGTTCCCTACGTTAATAATAAGTTTAAGAATTATGAGTGGTTGCTGTAAATGTGCCGGAATCTGAACTGAAAATGTTGAACTGCTTTCAACTTTTTTTTTTGTGTTTTTATTTATTTGTTCAATGATTGATTGGTTGAATTTTTAAAGCTTCTACATTAAAGAGTAATAAATACTACAGATATAGCGGTAGGTGGGCGTGTTTTAAATCATAAAACAATAATGACAGTCATAAAATTAAAGTTGTCAAAAAATAAAAGGCCCGTTTTGGCATTGACAGTTCTAGTCTATATATATAAAAATCAATTGCTGTTCGTTTGTCTCGCTAAAACTCGGGAACGGCTGGGCCGATTTAGCTGATTTTGGTTTTGAAATGTTTGTCGTAGTCCAGGGAAGGTTTAAACGGTGAGAAAATGTGAAAAAAATTGCGAGGAAGATAGTGAAAACAACAATTTCATTTTCCCATATAAACTGTTCTACCTACTTTCCTGTCAAACATTTGACGATCGTCCCTTCGGTACGGTAGACTCGGGTCCACTCGAATTGAAGCACGTATTAAATTAAGGGTTTTGAATAGTGTAGGAGTAGGGTAGGAATAAGTTTGAAGTAGGGTAGGAGTAGTGTAGGAGTAGGTTAGGAGTAGGGTAAGAGTAGGTTAGGAGTAGGGTAGGAGTAAGGTAGGAGTAGGGTAGGGGGTAGAACACCACGCGAACGAAGCAGCGCCGGGCAGCTAGAAATAGTTTATATGGCAAAACAACGTTAGCCGGGTCAGCTAGTAGTTAATAAAGATCAAATTCGCAAAACACGTATTCGGTTGTATGAAACTGACAGGCGTCAAGAACGTATTCTCAAATGTCAAAACGGGTTTTTGCTTCAGGCATTTCTCAGTAACCCAGTTATTGGATTTGTGCCGTACAGTCACGAGCAAAAGTATGTATACACTCGGGTTTATTCAATGAAATTTTATGTTGTTACGAACATAGCATTTTCGAACCCATAGGTTTATGTAATGTGTAGTATTTCAAAGTTGCATTCGTTATTTCACGAAAAAATCGCAATTGAAAGTTGCCAAGTGTTGACATATTGGTGTTCGTGACTGTACATACATAACTGGCGAAATGTGTCGATACTATAGGTTCATCTTTGCCCAAACCTTCGGGGAAATAAGGCAAGAATGGTGATGACGGTGGTGGTGGTGATTATGTGGTGGCCCTGTGGTAACGGCCGCATTCGACCCTAGACAGGCGTTTTACATAATCAGCCTATAATGGTCCCACTGCTGGTACACAGGCCTCCTCTCTGTGAGAGGGAATGGGCCATAATCCAACAAGCAGGCCCAGTGCGGGTTGGCGGATGTCACATGTCTTCGAGTTTGTGGTTCTAGGACATGCCGGTTTCCTCACGATGTTTTCATGTGGCATCCACCAACCCGCACTGGGCCGCGTGGTGGATTACGGCCCACTACCTTTCACAGAGAGGACGCCTGGGGGCCTACTCCGAAGTGCAAAGTGCGAATGTTCGGATCGGACCGACACATGGCCGAACCGAATATTATTGAAAAATGCGAAAAAAGTTCGGATCGGCTCAGTTGGGTCGGGACCATAGTCAATATTCGAAAGAGTGTAGGAGTGTAGGATCGCAACCGACCGAACCAAATAGTAACTTCGTAGCAGGAAACGGCCGAATATTCGGCCGATACTACTTCGGAGTAGACCCCCTGTGTCCTAGCAATAGGAAAATTACTTATAGGCTGATTCTGTGATGTAATTATGTTTTGAAAGCCTGACCAAGTGACAAGTCTCCGATCAATTCTATTATACCCTGTCCATTAGGTTAATCGGTTTTGACAGCTTTCTTAGAACGTACATATTCCAGCCGGTCGATTCTGTAAAAATCTCACCTTGAAAACTCAAGTGAAGTGAGCTTGATGTGAGTGGTCAGTAGTGTCAATCCCTAGCATTATTTGAAATGACAGCTCACTCCACGCTCACTTCACCTAAGTTTTCACGGTGAGATGGTTACAGAATTGCACTGCTGATTACGTAAATGTTAACTTTAAAATGCGTAATAAAATAAATATATAAACTACCTTATCTTATTGATTTATCTTATTTATGGCTTCTTACATACATTATAATACCGTACGTGTATCAATCAATGTATTGTGTGTTGCTGCAATCACTAGTTCCATCTGTCAAAAACGGTTTACGGTTTGGACAGGGTATAAGATTTTTTTGTTGAAAATAAAGTACTTAAACCTAACAAAACTCATAACAAACAAAACAACAACCAAACATACAAGTTTGACATTTGATTTGACAACTGAATTAATTCAAAAGTCTTTGACAACCCAAGGGTCATTGTACGGGGTCATCATTATTACCGTTATCCTGTTCAAATAAAACGTTTATATTTGACAAATAACACCACTTTCCATCCATATTGTGGTTGAATGGTGGTGGAATGGACCGTCCCGTAACGTCACCTATAAACATGTAAATATTTATGTAAAGAATTCGGTTAAATTTTAACTAAAATGTCGGCTTTTCTATGGTTGGGTGGTGGTGTAAGTTAGAAGTGGAGGCGATTAGTTGTGGATCGTTAGTGTGTCGGAAATTTTCTTCACAAAAACGTGTAGAACACCTTTTGTATTAAAAAACTATATTTTATTAATTACATTTTGACTAGATAAGGCCACGAACAAGGTCCAAAGGGTACTTAATTTTTTGTGTCGATAGATGGCGTGCTCTTCTACATTATTTTGATAACATCATTATTTCGTATTTTTTACATCCCCTCGTCTGCTATCCGTCAGCGTCAGTCTGCTAGTGAGAAATTCAAGTGCGTTGCCACAACTGCTTTCACCAGTATCATTCAACAATATACAAACACAACAATAACAACATATATCCTCTTTTCTCTTGGACCCCACGCCGAGGACGCGGTCCACATCCTAACAAAAAAAAAAACTGACCGATCCAATTTCATTACGAGGCTATTTTACGGCGAGTCCTGCCGCGTACAGGTGGATGTTTTTATTGCGACTACTCTCATTATGGGGATGGGTCGTATTAGAAACATTTAAATGGAAGAGTAATAGGTTTTTAAACTGGATCTGTTTGGAACTACATTGTTCTGTCCAGGTTTAAAATAAGTAGATACTTAAGGGGTCGGCTTCCAGTCTAACCGGATGCAGCTGAATACCTTACTTTGAAGTATTTTACTTCGAGCGACTGCCTAATTCTTCTTATTCGTGTCGCTGGCACGACAATATTTCAAATCTTATTGGCCCGTCAGTTCTACGGCGTTGTTTTCTTTCATACTTCTTTCTCTATTAGTCGTCATCTCGGTAGTCCCTTTCTAACCATATAATTATTCATACAGTCCATCCATCCTTTCTTTGGTCTTCCCCTATGCCATCGACATTCATACTCAAAACTCTCCTCACGAAATTATACTCATACCTTCGTATTATATAGCTGTGTGGAAATCGGTTGTCATGGTATGGGCATGTACTTGACAACCATGACAATCGATTTCCACACAACTTTTCAGTTATCGGTGCCACTTTCAGACTTCCCCTTATGTACTCATTTCTTATTCTATCCATTCGCAGAAACGGCAAATAATCCTAACTCTGATTTAACAACTCATCTCTGATTTGACATAACAACATAACCAGTCTTACCTCACCGCACAACAAAATTAACACACCCTGTACCACAAAACAGGTCACATAATACGTTCAGTTATAAAATTTACAACCGCGACAGGACTGTGTCAATCGCGACCACTTGCGGCCATCGTGGGCCACTCGCGGCCATCGCGGGCCCGTGGGACATGTCCTTATGTCCCACAATCATCCGCTTCATTACTGTAGGAAGGTTTTATTACTAACAGCTTATTGCCTTTTCAGATTGCTTTACAACGGTTAAGAGAAGATAATAATGTAATCTTCATGGTTGGTTGACGGATTGGTGATCGTAGTTCGTTTTTTGTGAATGGGGGAACGCTGCCTATCCTCTTTTAAAAATTGTGGATTTAATTTTGAATGAATGATGATGGTTTTTACCATGGCCATTTGGCAGTAAAGAAAGAAAGAAAGAAAAAAGCTTATTTGGACACAGTTCGTGAAACACAAAATACAAAAATTATAAAATTAAAAATAATGTTTCAGACAACAATAGTGTGTGCCTCACGGCTGCGCCAAAAAGGTTCATTTCAGCATTAATGCCAGACAGATGCTGTCTGACGCTGGTTTTCTAATGAACCTTTAGGGAAAAGTGACGGGGAGCACACACAGTCTCAACATATATCTAGTACATACCTACTTATAAATAAATAAATAAACTAGTAATCACGTACAATATCATTACAAATAAAAATAAGTAAAAAAAAGAACCAAAAACATAACAACCAAGCCTCAGCAAAAACCTGTTTTTCTCGATCAATCTACATAAATATGAGATTGATCCGTGCACGGTGCACTCAAAGCGCAACAGGCCGCCGAGCACGACGGACCTCACTATGTTTTATTTAGTTAGTAAGCAAAGCGCTCAAAATTATATAGTACTTACTAATTCCATGGCAGTTTATAACCGCCAATAGACGCCGACAAACACCAAAGAGTTTGCCGATGTGGGGACAACCTTAAAATAACAAAGGTAAAACGTCTTAAAATAACGTTCCTAACATCTGTCAGTTTCATACAAACGAATACATGTTTTGCGAATTTGATCTTTATTAACTACTAGAATTGTCGCACTGACAGATGTCAGGAACGCATTCTCTAGACGGTCGGATCTTAAGTGCCTGTAATTGCATCGGTCACCTATACCTACTAATTAAAACTTGAAAACGCCGAGCAATGCTGATTAGCGGCAGAAATAGTCTATTGGTTCGGTTTCTCGGACGACACTTTTTTTTTTTGTTGCTGAGAAATGCATTACGCATCCCCGTCTCGCGGGGGACGAGACGGGGTATGTGGGACTCCCTGTCGGAATGACAGTATACCCACTAAAACTCAGCGGTGTTCCCACATCGCCGTAATGGGAGGGCCATGGGAAATCGGCATAGCCTTTCCTTCCACTGCCCTTCCGGCGCACGCCCGCCTAGATGGTATGGCGGGCCCCGCATGCCCCCCAAGTTGGGGGGCTCCGGGAATGGCCGGGAACACCTGGCCATTCCCGTCCCACACTGGTGGAGGCCTGTGCAATACAGGCAACGGTGACCCCGCGCCCGTTGCCTGCTGGCCTCCACGCCCGCCTAAAAGGCAGGCCCCACATGCCCCCCGCGTTGGGGGGGGGGGGGGTACGGCCGCAGAGGATAGGGACAGCGGCAACGTAACACCGACACTCCTCTTCCCCTGCGGCCCCACTGCGTCCGCCATCCAACGGTGGGGGCCCCGTCAAGGCCGCGGAAGGTAGGGAGAGCGGCAACGTCACACCAACACTCCTCTCCCGCTGCGGCCTCTAATCCTTCGCCGCGATGTCTCCTTCACGGGGAACATCGCGGTCCGCCTCAGGTAGGTTGCGTTGGTAGGCACCGCAACCTACCCGCCGGCCGCTACGTCGGGCTTAGCCGCAAAGCCCTGACGAGCGGCCCCCGCTTGGGTCCCTCTTAGCTTCACTGTGGCTCCGCTAGCCACGGCTACTGAACCCCCCCGCCTCGACAATGTCACCCTGTCACCCTACTGTAACTAAAACAACACTATGTAAGCCTAGTAGATTTCGAACTTGTGTTGTGAATTTATTTTATTTTGCATTTCATTTTATGCTAGACTGCTTGGCGTCATGTCGTCAAGGCCGGCTGTAGCTGGAAAATAGCGCTGTGGCTCTGTTTATCACACAGGGTAGTCTCAGCATAAGTGTGGATGTGACGCATGCTTTCCTTAAAGTTTTTGTTTTGCGTTCTCTCTCTCTTTTTTTTAGTAAGAAGTAAAGAAAGAAAATACGTATTATTTGCGGCAAACATGACGCAGAGAAAGAACACAAACACAAAAAAAAGAACAAGTTTGGGAAATATCCGTCACATCCACCCAAAACGGCCATCGCTCAGCATGCTAAGATCCTGATACGAGACAGAGGCCCAGCGTTGGTATTAGCGACAGCTGGCGTTGACGTAATGACATCAACCGTTAAAACTCAGATCAAAACCACCATTTTGGAACCAATTACCTCAATATACTCACCTCAGTATTTGTTGACGAGTCTTGTCGTGTCGCTATTTCCGTCCAGTTCCCAGGGCGATAGATATTAATGTATAAACTAATATAAAGTGGGTCGATAGCTTCGCATTAGCCCGATTAAATATATTTATAGCTACAATCATTGCTATTATTCCGGGCCTCGTTGTGGCCTGTAAATTTTATGTCTTTCCCTATCACGGAGTAGGGAGGGTAATGGAAGGATCATACGCGTATTTTTTTGAAGGATGAGGACATATTGTTATTTTTTGGAGAGTGTGTTTGTAAATGTGTTTATACCAGCATTTTGAACCGAACCGACAGAAAATAATTATGTTACACGGGCTCCTCCGATGCTTTTGAGAACCGATGACCGTGGGGCTAGACATGTTCTTCTTAAGTGAAGTCCGCAAATCGACATACGTATGGTAGGACGTCCTAAGGTTAGGTGGAGGGACGATCTTCGAAGGGTAGCAGCTGGATTAGTGTTGCCGAGAATCGAGCTGAACGGCGTGCAGTTGGAGAGGCCTATGTCCAGCATTGGACTACTGTAAGCTGATGATGATGACGTATTTATTAATAAAATATTTTTCCATTGATAGATTATGTCAATGTGTATCTCTCTTCTTCATAGAAATTACTTACTTGTATCGTACCGCGGATGCAAGAATCTTCATTACAATTAACTACAAAGTGGTACCTTGTGTAAGCAATTACAAAATAAATCAAGATATTTCAATGTGAATTTAAGATTTTATTAGTACGCAACTTGACTAGTAACAGTAATTTAGTTCAATAAAACATAATAGGTACCGGAGGTATTTAAATATTATGTTATGATTAAAATACGTAGTAATTAACTTGAATCCAAATAGAAAGCATAAGTTATTAATATAATAAATAGTTACCATTTTATATAAATTAAACGTCCGTCTATTGACTTAAAATTCGCGCGCTTTGCCCCACTTTTGTAACGTGGACGCGGAGCTGTTAAGTAAAATCGAATACGGTCTGCTGGCCAGTATATTTCAAGACTTTCGAGCAAGTGTAATACTATCTGTGTATCTGACTAGGTGTATTCTAAAGTGTTGATGATTAAAAGGATTTACCACAGTTTAAGTGCCTTTTCTTTCACTTGGACCTTAACTAATCCATTTTGGTTTGCCAAGTCATTTCGGTTTAGTAGTTGCATACTTTAAAATTCTGCGTTACCCTGTTTCTGACCTGCGAACATAATCACTCCATTTCCTCCTAACTCCGTGCATCCTATTATCCGTAACGTTTATGGGCCTTTAAGACGAGGCCTTAAGTATTGGTGTTGTTACAAAAATTGGCCTCGGTAATGTTGTATTGGGAATAACATTAAATTATTCGCACTTATTTTAACGATAATGTTTATTGGCTTTTTGGCAAGTTCAATAAAACTGGTCTTGGTATATATATTATGGTAATATAGTGTAACAAGAGTTTGGTTTGTGAGGTGAGGTGTGTAGTGCTTGCAAACGGCGTGCGTGCGAGACCAGGTGGTCTACACCCTAAGCTCGAAGTTCGTGGTTTTGACCGAAGTTACGGGCGATTCACATGGCGCCGTGTCAGTTACAGACTAGTGATGCAACAGACCTCAGTTGCTGCTTCCGCAACTGCGGAAGTTCCGCACACTTTTTGACATCCGTTTCTGTTTCTATTTCCGCAACTTGTATAACGAAAATTGGAACGAAACTACGACTGATGAGGGGAACTGGTTAGATTGTTAGCTGCCAAACTACTTTACTACTTTTTCATAGAATATAAATTGCCGCTACTTAATTTTGAATATTAGTTTGATTAAAAATTGTACCTATTTGTAAGAAATAAAGTACTGGTTGTCAGACTTTCAGACTTCTGACTACCCGTTACGACTGTCAAAGATCTACGAATGGCAGCCGGGACCAACGGCTTAACGTGCTTTTTAGGCACGGAGGGTCCTCGATATGTAATGGATGGTCACCCATCCACGAACCAACCGCGGCAAGTGCAGTTTAAATTTCGATCGACCCGTGCTGTTGTTATTATTTAAAGACGCAGATAAAAAGGTCACAACATAAAAATAAAAGTGCCTGTGTTATCCAATTTAAACTGCAGACGCCAACGTTAAAGTAATTCCCATAAAACTCAATAAATATCATTATCCTTCGGGATCAGTGCATGCTACACGCCCAGTTTAAGAGGCCGCCATATTGGATTAGACACAATTAAACTGTGGATTAACATCAAGTGTTACCCGATGCTATAAAGTTGTTTATGGTTTTCTGAGTGTTGCCATGGTTACCTGTGTTTTATGACCTATGGGGTGTATTAGTGTGATTAGATAGATGTTGTTTCGGGAGTATTTGTCGATAGAAGGCAAGTCTCAATCACCGTGTGTTTGGAAATTAGTTGAAGATTTTTTCTTTCTTTCTTTCATTATGGTGAGTTACTTCAATCTGCCTTTTTTTTTTGTTTCCTGGGTGGAAAATCCTCATGGATGTCCGCCGCCCTGGGGCGGGCGACGGGGTCTGTCAGACTCTTACTGACTAAAAACCACCCCGGTGTTCCATTATATCACATCTAGGCCGGGGGTCACGGGAATGTACGATCATTCCGCGACCCCAGACTGGTGCCGGCACACCGCAGCGGGCCTCCTCGGACTTCAATCTGCCTAGCCTAACTAACCGGATGCAGCTGAATATTAGTATTTTACGTAGCAACTGCCAATCTGACATCCACAACCCAGTCAGCGACTGGGGAACATTATACCCTCGCAAGACCCGTTGACAGACTTTTCGAGCTTCTGATTACCCGTAACGACTGTAAAAGATCTACAACTGACAGCCGGGACAAAAGACGAGCTTTCCGAGGCACGGAGCGGTGTCGATATGTAATTGATGGTCACCCATCCACGAACTGACCGAGGCAAGCGTAGCTTCACCTTCAATCTACCTGTGCGGCTGTTGTCATTTAGCCACGAGTTCGTCAATTATGGTAAGTCGATCCTCTCGATTACTGTAAGTTAGTAAGGATAGCTTATTTCGCAAAGACAGTTGATAGAGATAATTATTATGATTTAATCATGATGATGGCCACAGTCCAATTTAGTAATTGAAAGAAAGAAAAAACGTTTATTTGCGGTAAACATGACGCAAAAAGAAGAGGAAACACAAAAAAAAGGGTTGGGTGAAACATGCGTCACATTCACGCAAAACGGCTATCGCTCAGCATTATGCTGCGACCTTATGCAAGACAGAGCCCCAGCGCTCGTTTTCAGCGACAGCCGGCGCCAAAGTGTGCTTTGTATTGCCCAGCGGCAATACTCATTATTCTAAGGTTACATAGGTACACCTGAGAGGCAATTCTCGTAATTTTAAGAACGTTCACAGTCTGAATGCCAATTTCAAACGTTCAAAATCTAGTCGCAATCTCAACTCGGCGACAATCAATGTCAAAAACTTGTCAAAATGTAAGAAAATTATAGGTATTTTTGACAGATTGAAACTGAGATCAGACTGTGAACGTTCTTAAAATTACGAGAATTACCCCTCAGACTATGAACGTTCATAAAATTACGAGGATTCCCCTCTCATCTTTTCTCAATTTTCCTACATTTTTTACTAGTTTTTAACATTAGTTCGTCGCCGAGATGAGACTGCGACTAGATTTTGAACGTTTTCTATTTAAATTACGAAAACTGGCCTTCAGTTGTCAGACTTTCAGGCTTCTACCTTCTCGACTATTTGTATGATAAAACCGAACTGACGATATACCGTTCGGCAGATTACTTACTCATAGTACAGACGCCAGCCTGCAGGTCAAGCTACCCGAAACTGTCAAATTTTCCTAATCAACTTTGAACCTTAATGCTTTAGCGATAAAGTTGAAAATCTATTAAATAAATTTGACAGATTGTAGTAGCTTGATGTGCTGGCGTCTGTACAACAAAACGCTTTAAAACCGCTCATTTAAATACAACAAGCAAGCAATACAAAAGGAAATATTAATTATAATTTTAATACAAGCAAATAGGTGAATGGCACCTCAACCGTTGTTTGCAAGTGACGTTGGCGCCACATCGTGACGTCACATATTGAGAAAGTTGTTAGGTTGGTAGCAGCATTGGTAGGTATATTTTTTTAATAAAATCTGAATTAAGAACCCTTCATTCGGTTTAGGAGCGAAATGAGTTTCCTTCAACAAGTTCGGTTGACTTTTTTTTTCTGCTGTCGAAATTGTTTTAATATTCCGGTGAGTGTCGGGGAATGGGTGCTAGGGCCCGGAAATTAGCGACTTGTTTAATTGGCAAAATGATTGAAAACGACTGCCTCGTTGGGCTAGCAGTCGCTGAGCATGAGGCCCTGGGTTTGACGGGTTTGACTACCGGGTCGGGTTATTAGATTTTACCACCAATAATTTCTCAGTAGCCCGGAGTTTGGATTTGTGCACAGTTGATGACAAAATTCGAAGACATGTGACATCTGCCAATCCGCATTGGGCCCGCGTGGTGGATTACCGCCCACTCCCTCTCACCGAGAGGAGGTCTGTGTCCCAGCAGTGGGAACGTTATAGTCTGATGGCAATAGGACCGCCCTCTATTAAATGGGACTTCAATATAACTGGCACAATGTGGGTGGTGTGGGTACAACTCTGCCTAACCTTTCGGGGATGACAGGTGTGATGTTATATTATGATTGTAAATATGAGAATTTAAATAATCTTCGCTGGATTAGCCTGTCATGTCTGTGACATTTAAGAAAGAAAGAAAGAAAATGCATTTATTTGCGGCAAACATGACGCATAAAAAAAAGGACATAAACACACAAAAAACAAAAACAAACGAGAAATATCAAACTCGTTTAAAGAAACGAGTTTGATATAAAATAACACCATTTTGCAGTAAGAAGCTCCAAGTTTTTCAAACCGATATTCCTTACGCCCCTAAGGATTTGGAAGGTGACTCTTGAAATAAAACATTGTTGTGACAAACAATTGTCTGAAATAAACTCCGCAAACATAGCAGAGGTAAACACAGGTACCTAATATATTTCTCGTACAACCAAGGGGAATTCTGAGCCGGTAACCTCACTTGCAAAGCAATTATCTGTAAGTCAAAGTTGTATAACAGCTTTTAGATTGTGCAACGTGAGCTCTAGCGCATTATAAAGCTTGTATCATATTCAATATTAACATTAGGTTGGTTGATTCAGGGGGATTTTGGATAAGTAATAACAGCCGCACAGGTCGATCGATCAGGTTAAGCTGCGCTTGCCGCGGTTGGTCCGTGTATGGGTGGCCATCTTTACATATCAAGACCCCTTTCGTGAGAAACCCCTAAGAGTACTTTCCGTGACTCGCAAAGCACGTCCCGGCTGTCATTCGTGGATCCTTGACAATTGTTACGTATAAAGTCTTCAGTCCGAGTCTTACCAACAGTATGAGTACACCTTTAACTAACCCTTCATGTTGTGAAGGCTAGGCAAAACAAAGCTTGATGTTGTGTATTTATTTTATTTTTTATTACTTACTAGCTGCGCCCCGCGGTTTCACCCGCATAAGTTTCGATCCCGTGGGAATATCGGGGAAAAAAGTATCCTATATGTTAATCTTAGTTATATAACATCTGTGTGCCAAATTTCATCCAAATCCGTTCTGTAGTTTTTGCGTGAAAGAGTAACAAACATCCATTTATCCAACCATCCATCCATACAAACTTTCGCGTTTATAATATTGTTGCGATTGTGTTACTTGTATCTCTTCGTATACTGCTCCGGCTGACGTCATTACGTCAACGCCGGCTGTCGCTGAAAACCAGCGCTAGGACTCTGTCTCGCATAGGGTCGTAGCTTTATGCTGAGCGATGGCCGTTTTGCGTGAATGTGACGCATATTATTTTCCCCAACTTGTTCTTTGTGTGTGTGTTCTTTGCGTCATGTTTACCATAAACAAACGTATTTCCTTTCTTTTCTATTTGGTAAAATTATATCGGCAACTTCGTAGCCCACAATCTAACATTACAGGAGGCAAATAAAATTTAATCTCCCACCAAATTGGACGAACTGTCTTTGGATTTACGCTCAACAGTATATTTCCAATATCGAGATTGTTGTTTTCGATGTCGAGACCCTTGTGTACGATACCTGTTTCGTTTAATTTTATTTTATTTTTGGGGATTTCTTTTGGCTCCCTTTTCAGTTTTGTAATGGTTATTGTAGCAGGTTTTTAATATAGACTGGTCTGGTCTTAAGCTTATGCCCATAAGCTTAAGACCAGAAGTAAAGGTGGACTTACGAGATGTAACTATGTCGTGGGCTCGAAGTCAAGCTGGCGCTTTACTTTGTGTAAATAATTTCACCACCACTGCTCTCAAAACGGTGAAGGAAAACATGGTGAACGGTGAGGGAAACAGCATGTCCTGGAACTAAAAATTCGAAGAAGTGACATCCACCAACCCGCACTGGGCCCGCGTAGTAGATTACAGGAGGCGCTATCGAGGAGGCCTGTGTCCCAGCAGTGGGAACATTATAGGCTGATTATATAGACGGGGCTCGTGGCTAAGTAATAATAGCCGCACGGGTCGTAGGTTAAGTTATACTTGCCGCGGTCGGTTCTTGGATGGGTGACCATCCCACATACCGAGACCCTAATATGCCTCGGAAAGCAAGCTAAGCAGTTTGTCCCGACTGTCATTCGTAAATCTTTGTAACGGGTCGTCAGAAGCCCGAAAGTCTGACAACCAGGTGTGCCAGGGTTGTGGAGGTCAGAAAGGCAGTCGCTCCATGTAAAATACTGGTATCCAGCTGCGTCCAGTTAGACTGGAAGCTGACCCCAACATAGTTGGGAAAAGGCTAGGCAGGTTGATTTGTTTAATTTAGATGAGAATTGAGAAATTTTGAAGTTTATCAGGGACCTTTTCGTGCTAACATCTGGAATTTTCTCTTGCCGATTTTCCTCAAGAGCCCGCACTCATCTCAGAAATATTACTGTTGAAACTTAAAGGGACTCACGTATTCTAAGGTTGTCTGCGCAAATAACATAAACGCAAGAAAATACACGCATGGACAAATTTAGAGGAACGCAAAAAAAAGTGCATATAAAAATGTCAAGGATATTTATGACAATTAAGTTTATTAATTTATATTTTCCTTATTATTCGTTAATTTGAAATTGCAAACGTCGGTAAAACAAACGATCAAATGACAAAAAATAACCAAATCAAGAAAAAAAGATTTTTTTTACAGAATAAATTTTTGTACTTAGCATTTTTTTCATAAATGTGTAGGAAAGGTGTAATTAGTACTGAGTGTTGCCCCCTCTATCACATAGTCTCGCATAGAATCATAGCATTAAGCATAATGCTATGATTGACTATGCGAGACAGAGCTGACACGCAAAACGGCCATCGCTCAGCAGGGCGATGGCCGTTTTGCGTGGATGTGACGAAGACCTCAACATGTTCTTTTTGTGTTTGTGTTTTTTCCTTGCTCCATGTTTTACCTTTTACCGCAAATAAACGTATTTCCTTTATAAATAGTAACTTTGCTGATCTTTCTAGAACTTCTGCAAACCCCTACAGGCGATATCGTGAGTATAAACAATCATCCACTCCTCAGATTGTAGCAAGAGCACATATTTCATCTTTTGTAGCAACGTTACTCCTTTCATTGGCCGGTTCTAAGTGGAAATAATTAATGTGCCTTCTTTGAGGGGGTTTTATTGGTGGCGATACGGTCACGACACGATTTTGACTCAAAATAAAAAACAAATTCAAAAGTCATTTATTGAAATTAGACTGAGAATTAACACTTCTTGAATGTCAAAATTGCATAAGACAGTCCAAAACACCCGCCTTTTACCGTTTCCTAGTACTTTAGCTGGGAAGAAGTGGTGCAACAAATTCCCGACTTCGAAAGAGTTACTGGGTAACACGACCCTTGGTAAGACTGGTGGTCAGACTTTTGGGCTTCTGATTACCCGTAACGACCCGTAACCGTCAATCGACACGTGCGGCTGTTATCATTTAGCCTAGCATTTATAAGTGTTTCAATATTAAAACTCAAATGATAAGGGTCGATCTGTTTTTCAAAGGGCTTTGAAGGTCCGTGGCACGCTAGTTGTCCGCCATTTTGATTTTTTTCAAAATGACGGCCTCGAATGAAACCTATATAAATCGATAGCTAGCATCAAGCATCAATATAACAAGACCAAAATCCGTGCTCACGTTTCCGCAATATTAACGTTCAAAGTTAATCACGTGACTTGTTGCATAGATGTTTGAAATAATCAACGGCCTCCATACAAAAATCTTCAATCCCCAACAAGGCCTATACATATTCTGTCGTCAAAAAAGAAACGGTACCCATTCGTCTGATCCCACATCTCTCTCCGGGCTCCCATTCACCTGACAAGCTTATAACAATAATCCAATAAAGACAGGAAAATCTCCTAACATCCTCTCTTGAAAAATATTCTCGTTTCGCATAAATCTTCCCTAAGTAAAACATCGTGAGGTGTAAACGAGTCTCCTTGATAAATGTACTTCTTTCGCAGCGGCGCGGTGGTTGAAATCACTTATTGTATTTGATACTAAATTGCCTAGTAGTCAGCACATTTTGAGTGGGAGATATAAATCTTTGCTTGTGCTTCTTTGTAAATTATAGAAGCCTTATTCATTATCTGTCTAGCCTTTTCCTAACTATTTTAGGGTCGGCTTCCAGTCTAACCGGATGCAGCTGAATACCAGTATTTTACATGGAGCAACTGCCTATCTGACCTCTACAACCCAGTTACCAGTCTTACCAAGGGGTATCGTATTAACGTATAATAGATACCCCTTGGTAAGACTGGTTGTCAGACTTTCGGGCTTCTGACTACCCGCAACGACTGTCAAACATCCACGAATGAGAGCCGGGGCCAACTGCTTAACGTGCTTTCCGAGGCACGGAGGGATTTTGTATGTATAGTATGTTAATTTGGTCATCCATCCACAGTCCAACCGCGGCAAGCGTAGCTTAACCTGATCGATGGAGCTGTGCGGCTCTTATTATTTAGCCACGGGCCCCATAGAAGATTGGTTAACCATGTAATATGGTATTACTTACCTATTTAAAGAAAGGGCTCGTGGCTAAGTAATAACAACTACACGGGACGATTGAAGGTTGGAAGTAAACCGAGACGAGACCAAAAATCTGACACCCCGTCTTACCAGAAGGTATCGTGTTACCCCCTAACTGGGCTGTTGGGAAAAGGCGGGCAGATAACAATAAAGAAAGAAAGAAAGAAAAAGTATTTATTGCGACTCGTACAGGATCATAAACTAAACTAAACATGGGACGGTTGGCGCAGTGGTTCAGCGATTGACTGCTGCGCTGCGTGTCACGGGTTCGATTCCCGCACGGAAAAAATATTTGTATGACCTACAAGTCGTTGTTGCGGGTCTGGCTGTTTGTGTATGTGAGTTTAAATATTTGTAAACGCACCCACGATACAGGAGAAATTCCTAGTGTAGGGCAACGATAAAAAAAATCAGAAGATCGTAAGATCGTAGTTAATAATAAAAATAAAACAAACAAACAACAGCAATGATATACGTAACGTAGTTTCTTAATTTTTCTTTCTCTGTATAAATTATACAGCGTGTAACGGAAGGGGGGTATCAACCCTGAAGGAGGTGAATGTGCTCATGAAACTCAACAACTTTCCCCAAAGAACATAGGTCGAAATATGAAAAAAAAATTTGGCCCTCCCTTACAAAACTGACTACCAGCTGATTGATTTACTATGGGAGGGCCAAATTTTTTTTTCATATTTCGACCTATGTTCTTTGGGGAAAGTTGTTGAGTTTCATGAGCACATTCACCTCCTTCAGGGTTGATACCCCCCTTCCGTTACACACTGTATAAGATATTAACGAAATTAAGCTGTGTGTCTATCAAGTAATTGGTGACCGATCTGACACATGAGCATCATCATCACGATCACCTGCCTTTATCCCAATTTATTTGTGATCGACTCAACTTATCTTTTCCTTCCACACTTCTCTATTAGTCGTCATTTCGGTAGTCACCCCCTTTCTAGCCATATCATCTTTCACACAGTTCAGCCATATCATCATTGACAACACGGTTAGCGCAGTGGCTGAGCGATCGGACTGCTGCGCTGCGTGTCGCGGGTTCGATTCCCGCACAGAACAAATATTTGTAAGTCCTACATGTATTTGTTCCGAGTCTGGGTGTTTTACTATCTATAATATGTATGTATTTAAAAAAAAAATGTACATAAGTAGTTTATCAGCCATCTTGTTACCATAACACAAGCATTAGGTTGCTTAGCTTGGGACTAGATGGCGCTGTGTGAAATGTCCAGGGATATTATTATTATTAGTTCATCCATCGTTTCTTTGGGCCACACGTAACCACTTATTTTGTATTTATTTCTGTTTCGTGACTACTACAGCACGTGACACCGTCAGTCCTGAGTCTCTCCTGAATATCTATGACAAACGTGGTACTCAGAAACGACTTCGACTACTGTTTAGCCCTTACCGAAAATGAGAGCGGCAATTCCCGTGTTGACTCTAAAACTGTAAAAAAAAAAACACTAATTTACTTACATTTTTTACTAGTTTTTGACATTGGTCGGCTGAGATACTGTAACTAGATTCTGGTCGTTTTTAACTATGGGAATGCGGGTCAAATAGTAAAAGCTGAAGACTAAAACAAAATTGCAGCGACATGCTCCAACACTTTGTTGTTTCCGTTCTACAATTAAACTAATCAACTAGCAATCTCCTTCATTCTCAATACCTTGTTGTGAGGACCGATTGCTGACTTAACTATTATGCCCTGCAGATGAATACACCAACATCTACACAAGTATCCTAGTCTGTACTGTACTAAAATATAATAAATAGAGAAAGAAACATATTTTCTTTGGGATACGCATAGAAAATACAAACAATAAAAAAATAACATTAAATCCAACAAAATCATGAAAACAATAAAAAATAAAATAAAAAGAACATTACATTTTTTTAATTTTATCTAAGATTTAGGGCTGATTTTTCCATCGTCAGATAACTTTTATTCGATGAATAAAATTGCCGTGTAATAGCTTTTGTATGGAAGAACTGTCAAATATTTAAAATTATTCCTCGGATAAAATTATCTGGCGTTGGAAAAATCAGCCCTAGGATTAATACTAACAAAATAGTGAAAACTACAAAAAAAAGGAAGATTTGTGTGAGGGCAAAAAGGGTATGATACTGCGACATTAATTTGAAAAAAAAAAAACACAACCCTGGTTTGATAATAGAGTTCGTTGGCTTGAACGCGCTAATTCCTGGAACCCTGGATTTGAAAATAAAAAACATTTTTTATTTGGGGTTCGTCGACCGCTGGATATTTTGTTAAGTACCTACTTGAAGTATGTATGAGTTGAGAAAATGTGTTTTCTTTAGTTTTGTCGTGTTCACGCATCACGTCTGCGGAGCTTTCTCTAGCTAATTTAATTTGTCCCTGTAAATTATTTACCGAATTATTTTATAAAACAAGTAATTTAAAATTTGTCATTTAGGGCTGACTTTTCAATCATCTGATAACTTTATTCGGAGAATAATTTTGAATTTTTGACAGTTATTTCATACAAAAACTGTCAAACGTCAATTTTATACCTCGAATAAAAGTTATCTGTTAATGGAAAAATCAGCCTTTTTTTTTTTGAGGATGGGATATCATCAAATGACCCCTCCCGCTCTGGGTGGAGCGGAAGGGAGTGTTAGACTCTTACTGACTAAAACCCACCCGTGTTCCTTCCTTAGCCCTTTATGTTCCAGGGCAGCGGTAACCCTTTCGGACGATCCCGCTACCCTGGCAGGCTTCGGCCCTATCGGGCCCCGTCGAAAATCAGCCCTTAGTTAAACATAGGTACTTGAGCAATACCAATATACCAACGAGAAAATATAAAAAAAAAACATCAGGATTTTTCAATCAGTAGTTCCAGAGATGAGCACGTGCAAACAAACAAACTCTTCAGCTTTATTATTAGTATAAGTATATGTAGATATAGATGACGTAATTTAAAATTTGTCATTTGAATATACATTTTATACTTGAGCAAAACCAATATTCCAACGAGAAAATATCAAAATTTCCGGATTCCTCTCAACAGCGAGAGCCACAGGATACCTACCCTGTTTGCGGAGCTCTCGCAGAAAATTACAAGGGAGGATATCCCTCATCACAATAGAAGCCGTGAAGGATCGCGGGCATTATTGCCGAATACAAATTGCCTTATATATAAGAATTGCGATGATATTGCTGGACATTTCGCCTCTCTGCCGAAGGACGAGTATTTTTACAATTTATTTTGTGAATTGTATTTTTGAAGAAGGCCTTAAGTGCGTTATTTGTCTTTTGGTGTTTTTTGTAAACAGATGATTCGTTCATAGAAACTGGATTCTGTTATGGTAACAAACGAAAAATCATGAAATTAAAACCACCACATTACCAAAATTAAATTATATTAATTAACAGCTTTAGTAGGTACATGTCAAGTTTACAAGCAAACTTCATCATTATCATCATTTCAGCTGAAAGATGTCCACTGCTGGACATAGGCCTCCCCCAAACACCTCCACTTCGACCGGTTCTGTGCTTCTCGCATCCAACGGGTTCCTGTGGCCTTCACAAGGTCCTCGGTCCACCTTGTGGGTGACCTTCTAACGCTACGTCTTCCGGTACGCGGCAAACAAACTTAATACTAAGGAAAAAATATGCTAAATATAAAAGCATCATAAAGTTTTCATAACAAACCAGACCAACAGTTAAGTCATCGACTCTTGTGTCACCAAAGAATAATCAGCTTATAATTTTCCCACAGCCGGGCGGGACACAGGTCCTCTCAGTGAAAAGGTGTGGGCCGTAATCCACCTCGCGGCTCCAGTAGATGTCACATATCTTAAAAAAAATATTTTAGGACATGCCGGTTTTCTTTCGATGTTTTCCTTCATCGTTTTGAGAGCAGTGGCATTGAAATTATTTCCACCAACTCGCAACAACCAAAATTATTTACATCGCAATCGCGGCCGTTACCTACCGTCCGCCGTACAAAGTCAAAGTCAAATCATTTATTTCAAATAGGCACATTAAAGGCACTTTTGAACGTCAAAATTAAAATAAAAATAAAATTGATTCTAGTCGCCCCTTCCAAATGGTAGTTTTCGTATGGAGAAGAATGGGCAAGAAACTACCGCAGGCAAGAAGTACCGCAGCGTTGCGTTGCTATTTCAATGCTAGTCATTGAAATAGCAACGCACCCGCGAACCTGCAATGATTTTTGTGTAGCAAGTTTTTGTGGGCGGTTGGCACCAGCCACCATCAGATGCGGCTGCGCTGCTGTTGAAATGTCTGTTGCACCTTTCAGTTGTCAGTTCACTATTGACGAGTTGTTAAAGCCGTCTTAGGGATTACAGTTCCTGTGTGGGTCGTAATATCGATTAATACTGATGACATCCTACTGCGACCGTTAATTTGTCTGTCAATCACTTTGTTATTACTACAAGGGATATACTTTCTTTAATAATCTTTAAAACTTGCTTGTCTTAACTAGGCAGTTTGGTACAGAATAAAATGTTCATGTGTAGGCTTCAAGTTGGGGTTTATATCAATCTATATATATAAAATTCAAAGTCCTGACTGACTGACTGACTGACTGACTGACTGACTGACTGATAGATCAACGCACAGCCTAAACCGCTGGTCCTAGAGACATGAAATTTGGAGGGTGTGTTCTTCGTGAAGAGTAGGCATCCACTAAGAAAGGATTTTTCGAAATTCCACCCCTAAGAGGGTGAAAAGGGGGGAATTCGTTTGTATGAAAAATCTTATTCCTTGAGTTAATAAACTTGAAACTTGGCACGAATACTTATCTAAATAAATTATGAACATTGTCAGTTTTTTTTCTTCTAAACTACCCCCTAATAAGGGATTGGGGGGTTTCAAAGTTTGTATGGAAGAATTTTAGCGCGCAGTCCGATTTACTCGAAACTCAGTATTTATACCTAACATTGAAAGTAAAGAATAATGTGTATCAGGGTTTTTTGAAAAGCTACCCCTGACGGGCTGAAATGGGGTAGTCAATTTTTCTGGGGAGGATTTTACTGCATGGGTTGATTAACTCGAAAATTAGTATAAATAATCTTTGAGTCAAGATATGAATACATACCACCCGATTTTTTTAAATTCCACCCTTGTGGGAGTGAAAAGCGGGGATACAGTTTATATGAAAAATCTTCTTCATTGGGTTAATAAACTTGAAACTTTTCAAGAATACTCGCCTAAGTCAGTAATAAAGTTTATTATTATAAGTTTTTCAAAACTACCCCTCAAAGGGGGATATAGGGGTGTTGAAGTTTGTGTGGAATAATTTGAATGCGCGGTCCGATTACTCGAAACTCAGTGTTTATACTTAAGACCAAAAATAAAGAGTAACATGTATCAGGGTTTTTCGAAAATCTACCCCTAACGGGTTGAAAAGGGGTAGTTAATTTTACAAGGGAGGATTATAATGCGTGGCTTGATTAACTCGAAAATTGGTATACATAATCTTTGAATCAAATTATGAATAATCCCAAACGATTTTTCAAAATTCCTTCCCTTTGGGGGTGAAAAGCGGGGATACGGTTTATATGAAAAATCTTATTCATTTAGTTAATAAACTTGAAACTTGGTAAGAATACTTGCCTAAGTAAGTAATAAAGTTTGTCATTATAAGTTTTTCATAACTACTCCTCAAAGGGGGATATAGGGGTGTTAAGTTTGTGTGGAAGAAATTGAATGCGCGTCCGAGTAACTCGAAACTCAGTATTGATACTTTTGACAGAAAATAATTAATAATAAGTATGTAAAGTTGTCGAAAATTTACCACTGACGGGACAAAAGGGGGTAATTCCGTTTTTAAGGGGAGGATTTGAACTTGAAACTGTAGGTATGTTACATTTTCACGCCTAAACCACTGAACTTCTGATTTGGCATAGAGATAGATGGCATCCTGGGGAAGCACATACATTTTATCCTGTTAGCACGTTCCCGTGGGATAATATCCGACATCCACGCGGGCGAAGCCGCGGGCAGAAGCTAGTACTGATATAATTTTGTTGTTAGGTTTAGTAATTTCAAGTTTTTCTTTAAAAATCTATTGTCTGATTTAAATTTTTTTTAACTAACACAACATACCTAAATAATGCAGGTCTGCTGGAAGAAATTTCTTACGAGAAAAGCAACAGGTACAATTGTAGGTACAAAAAAAAAAGTCGCATCTGTATATATTTATTATGTATGTATGTATGTTTATTTGACTGTATGACAGTATATTCTCGTAAATTTTGTTTATTTTTTTAAGTGAATTATTTTCGATTGTATGTGTTATTTTTTTGTCTCCTTTACTATTTCACACGCTGTCTACATCTCTGTATCTATTTTCCTATCTCAGGTATGCTGGAAGAGATTTCTTGTGAAATAAGCATCACCTCTGTATATTTTTTTTCTGTTCTGTTTATATATAGATAAATGGTAAAAAAAAAACTTAAGAGGTGTCAAGGGACACCCGGATGGAACGAAGTTCAAAGAGAGAGAGAGAGAGACAGACAGAGAAACACGCGCACGCCGCACGGCTTACAACTACCTATAGCAAAAAGTGTCGTTCTAACTTTTGGTCTTAATTTTTTCCGTCTAGCCTCCTTTCGCAACGCGCGATAAGGAACTTCGTTCCAAAAAAAATATTTTACTGTGTGTACCTAAAATAAATCAATAACGCATCACGCCTGTATTTCCCGAAAGGGTAGGCAGAGGTGCACCCCCATTTGGCCAGTTGTTTAAGTCCCATGTAATAGTCCTTATTGCCATGAACCAGACACAGATCCTGACTCCAGACTCCAGGCTGCTACTGAGAAATCCTTGACAGAAACTCTCGATAGCATTTTGCCCGACCTGCGAATCGAACCCAGGACCTCATGCTCAGCAGTAGATCTTGCGACCACTAGACTAACGTGGCAGTTTCTTCATTCAAAGCACCTAAATTAGATTCTTTAGAGCATTCTGTTGCTAGCAGCTTTTGATAGCCTGAAAATAAAATAAATTGTCTTTGCAAAAGAAACAAATTCCTGCGGCCCCGCTCACCGCTACGCATTAGTTTGTTGAGGTATTTTAAATACACCAGACGGCGCCACCAGAGGCGGCATTTTTACGAAAAATTAAACGGATTTCCTTTGCGCCATCCGGCTTTAAAAATACGTTTTAGAGACTCTACCAATGTTGCCAGTTTATTAGAACTTTCATACGACTGATCAGACATTACTCAACGATGGTACACCAAAGATATAAAAGCAATCTACCTAGCCTGTACATTTATGTTGACGGCACGGTTGGCGCAGTGGTTAAGCGATTGACTGCTGCACTGCGTGTCGCGGGTTCGATTCCCGCACGGAACAAATATTTGTATGACCTACATGTATTTGTTCCGAGTCTGGGTGTTTTTCTATCTATAATATATATGTATTTACAACAAAAAAAAAATGTATATAAGTAGTTTATCAGCCATCTTGTTACCATAACACAAGCATTAGGTTGCTTAGCTTGGGACTAGATGGCGCTGTGTGAAATGTCCAGGGATATTATTATTATTATGTTGGGGTCGGCTTCTAGTCTAACCGAATGCAGCTGAATATCGATATTTTATGGTACATCTCATGAGCAGTTCACCAGATTCGCAATTTACCTGGTTCTCGATTTACTAGATTCTGAATTGACCAGATTCTCAACCAACTGGATTTAAAAAAATATGTAATAATAATACAGTGGATACTAGTATTTTACATGGAGCTACTGCCTATCTGACCACCATAACGCAGCTTCTGGGTAACACGATACCCCTTGGTAAGACAGGCTGTCAGACTTTTGGCCTACCTGTCGTATGTCTTTCAAAGCTCAACAATGACAGCCGTTGTCGTTGGTCTACAACGGCTTAGCGTGCTTTCTCTTGGTCTCGATATGTAATGGATGGTCACCCATCAACGAGCCGACCGCGGTAAGCGTAGCTTAACCTTTGATCGACCCTTTTGGCCGTTATCATTTAGCCACTAGCCCCCCAATATGGCGAAAATATCAATAACAAATATAAAAGCTTACTACAAAAAAAAAAAAATTAAAGTATGAAACTCGTCTTCAAACTCGACTCAAGCGTCAACCAATAGTAAGGCCTCGCGATTTACCGCACAATAACTTTGTGGACGTAAAAACTCCGCATTGTTAGCTCACCGATTCATATTTAACGTTGTGTTTTAACAACAGTGTGGACTTGCCTTTAAATCCATTACAACTTTTAATAGTTTCGGCGAGGTAGCTTAGAAAATGGGATTCCACTATTTATTTTGAAACTCAAGACCCATCGTACTACTGGGATTCAGGTTATAAACTGTCTGTGTGCCAAATTTGATCTAAATCTATTCAGCCGAATCTACATCTAAACATACAAACTTCCACATTTTTATTAGTAAATAACTGTCAAATTTCAAAATGATTCCTCGAATAAAGCAGTAAAATATTCGCTGAAAATGAGCTTAAGAGGGTGCACACAGGTCCACTAGCGCCACTCCTTTAAAAAAATATTATCTCGTGACTGAGAAGGAATTATGAAAATCTGTTCAATCAGCGACCTTGGTAAATGTGTCTAGAATTTTCTAATACCTTTTATAAAATTTCATATTGAGACACGAAGCAACAAAATTCGATCTAAAGAAAAGCGGCCATATTCCTATATGTCGTATTTAGTTGCTTCGTGTCTCAATATAAAACTTAATAAAAGGTATTAGAAAATTCTAGACACACTTACCGAGGTCGCTGATTGAGCAGATTTTTATAATTCCTTCTCAGTCACGAGATAATATTTTTTTAAAGGAGTGGCGCTAGTGGACCGTTGTACAGGCTCTTAAAAGAGTATTATAAACCGGAGAATTATTTCCAGAAATTAACACACAGGGAGATGGTTGGGTTCACTACACTAATACCTGGAAATGACTGGGGTTGGCTTTGACGTTCTGGGAGATCTACGGGGAATTTGGTAGGAATCCTGACATAGCGCAGCATTTCTAAACCGAAGTTTAATGGGGCAAGGTTTTTAAAAAGACATTGAGAGTCGGGTTATACAGGTTTATTTTAAATTAGCTAGCTAAACTCCGCAGTCGCGATGGGTATCGATATCTAAACACGATAAAATCTATATATATTTACTAATATTAAACCTGAAGAGTTTGTTTGAAAATCAGAAAGAATGGTCATCGACAACGAAGTAATGGCGCGGGTGGGCGATGCGATGCGATGCGGTGAGTTGGATGAACAATAAATTTCACGCGGCAGAAGCTGATAAAAATATTTGATGTTTTTTTTTGTGGGGTCTTCGATCGCGGTTATGGCCGTCACTTGAAATATCAGTTTAAAAAACAGTTTTTTTTTGTGTAAGCTTCACAGACGTGATGTCGATATCTCAATATGATAAAACATGACAATAACCAACTTATATTCACAGTTTGCACCACACATACAAGTTATTAGTCAATATTAGTAATTACACCTGTCATACAATCATAAAATTAAGTTATAGGTAATAAAAATGGACAAATTTTGATGAAATTAAATGAAATGAAATAAAATTTGTAAAAATTTGATAAAATTAGACAAAATTAGGTAGAATTATAAAAAATTAGATACAATTAGACAACATTAGATAGAATTAGGTACTTAAAGTAACAACACAAAAAAATCTAAATCATGTGACATCTGCCAACATCTTCAACCCACCCTGGGCCCGCGTGGTAGAATACAGCCCACTCCCTCTCTCTGCGAGGAGGCCCGTGTCCCAGCAGTGGGAACATTATAGGCTGATTATGTTGGCAGTATTTAGCTATTATATGGAAAATAAGTGTATTTATTGAATTTGTGGCGATTATTCGCAACAGAGTTGTGTCCCTGATACGCCGCATACGAGGCAGTTCCAACTAACTTCTAGCTTCGCATGGAGGATGGATCTGGATTGCCCAACAATGCGGTACTGGACCAGGCTGCATGTTGTAGCACTCCGGATCCAAACCTAAATTTAGGCTAAGATGAAACATAATACTGTATTTAATCTTTTTGTTATTGTGAAATGACTTTTGTAATGTTTATCTAATTGTATTATCTAATTAATTCTTAATGTATCTAATATTTTTTATTCTTTGTAAGTATATTTGTGTGTAAATAAATGGTAAATAATTTCACATGTATGCATATAGACTGATTTCGAAATAAATTAATTTATTATTATTATTATCCTATTACCAGCAAGATCATAGACAGCATTGCCAGTAAACATGTAGTTCACAGTATGAACTAACTGCAACAGTTCGTAGCGTTTCGTCAAGTCTTCCAAAAACGAGCCCCTGTAGTCTGACTGACGGACTGACGGCCAATTCATTACGTCACTGTGCTCAATGCTTTTTATTTTCTTAGCTGCTACACTTGCGGACAAAATTAATAGAACAAACGTTTTTTTTATTTTAGATAATGAATAGGTTGTCCATTACTTATAGTCCTCTTCACCGTATCCGGCGACAGCGACCCCGACTACTTCTCTTTCCTTTCGTGAGCTCTCTGATGACTAGCAAAACCAAATTTGGTCTTGAAAACCCGGTCACACCGAATACAGAAGAGCTGATCAGCATCGTTGGTTGTGTATGCATAGGAAGGCTTTGGGCGGCTTTTGCGTAATTGGCGCCTATTGTCTAGGTCTACAAGACGATTTGTTTCAAAGCATTCAGTTGCTTTATGGATTGAAGTGCGCCACCTCTCTCGGTTTCGAGCAAGCTCCTGCCACCGATCAACGGGAATGCCACAGGTCGTAAGGTGACGTTTGAGGACATCTTTGTAGCGCAGGTATTGCCCGCCCTGTGCACGTTTTCCTTGGGCGAGCTCCGAGTAGAAAGCGGTTTTAGGTAGTCTACTGGTATCCATGCGCTGCACATGACCACACCATCTCAGTTGGATCCTTATTAAAATCGCATAGAGTGCATGTAGGAAATGTTGAAGTAACTTTCTGAACAATTTGATGACGGGCGTGTGAAGCAGTATTTAATAATGCTAGTTGTAACAATAAGTGGCTAAATAATAACAGCCGCACAGGTCGATCGATCAGGTTAAGCTACGCTCGCCGCGGCTGGTTTGTGGATGGGTGACCGTCTTTACATACCGACAGCCGTTGGTCCCGGCTGTCATTCCTGGATCTTTGACAGTCGTTACGGGTCGTCAGAAGCCCGAAAGTCTGACAACCAGTCTTAGCAAGGGGTGTCGTATTACCCAGTAACTGGGTTGTGAAGATCAGATAGGCAGGCGTTCCATATAAAATACTGGTATGCAGCAGCATCTGGTTAGACTGGAAGACGACCCTAACATAGTTGGGAAAAGGCTTGGCAGATGATGATGATGATTTATAGAATCAACGAAACCTTCGAAATCCGTAAACATTTTATACCTACAGTTTCTGAAAACGAACACACTCACACACACACACCGTGACGTCACGTCGTCAAAGATTTCCTGCTTTCAAGAAACAAGAAACATTTGGTTTCTTTTGAACAAAGAAATCTTTTGTATCAAACGGTAAAAGGAAAGTGCGAACATTCAACTGATTTTGTGTTTGACTGTCGATTCTAATGAAAAATACTTACTAGTTTCTGTACTTTATTTTATAAAATGATGTAGGTTGAAAGGAACCAAAAGGAGTAAGGATGGCAGGTGGCTTTTTGTAGTTTTTGCATATTCCCATGGGAATAAAGCGTGGATTATATATATACGTATGTATGTGTAGGTTGGTAAAAAGGGATAATAGGTTGTGGTGTTGAAATAAATGTTTACTCCAGTTTACAGGTTTAAAAAACTGGCCAAGTGCGTGTCGGACTCGCACACGAGGTTTCCGTACCACAAGGAAAAAAAAAAACGTCGAAAAATACATGTATCTTGTATGGAGTGAAGAACCCCTTTAATTTATATTATCTTTATTTATTTTTTCTTGTTACAGCGGCAATAGAAATACACGTTCTGTGAAAATTTCAGTTGATTACCTTAATAGGTAGACAACTGAAATTTTCACAAAGCGTGTATTTACCCTAATGGGTACATGAGGTACAGGCCGCTGCAAAAAACTCGTATCTTGTATGGAAACCCCTTTAATTTTAAACTTTATTTTATTTTTACTACTTGTTGTTATGACGACAATAGAAATACACACACTGTGAAAATTTGAACTGTCTACCTATTACGGTTCATGAGATACAGCGCACTGACAGTCAGACGGACGGAGGCTTAGTAATAGGGTTCCATTGGCACGCTTTGGGTACAAAACTCTAAAAAGTTGAAATTTACAAATCTATGACGCTTTCAAACTTTGTTCTGCAGTAAACATTCATTTTATTATCAGTAAAACAGTCAAAGTCGCCAGTATAAGTGGTGTTATAAATAATAACGTTTATTGTTTAGTTCACAGCGTTGAAATCATTTATTTTATGGTTCATTAATATACTAATGGTTTGCATAAAACCATTCGTTTGTTTGTATGCTAGCTGTGTGTAATGTGGTTTTATTGTATGTAGCCATTACAGAGTATTGACTAGATAAAGTGATTATGTCATATCGCAAGCTGACAATAGATATTTTGTGGAACTTTCGACCAATATTACGCGATTACGCTTTGGGTGGTGAGCAGTGGTGGCTGCGATTTACGAGTTGCAGGCCGTAGGTTAGAACCCAGTCAGGCGTTTTACTTTGTGTAAATTATTTCATCACTATTAAAGAGGTGAAGGAAAACATTGTGACGATATCGGTATGTCTTAGAACCAGAAATTCGAAGACATGTGACATCTACCAACTCGGACTGGGCCAGCGTGATGGATTACGACCCACTCCCTCTCACTGAGAAGAGGTCTGTGTCCCAGCAGTGGGAACATAATATGCTGATTATGCTACGCTTTGGATTAGAATAATTTCAAAACATCATGTGAACCTAGTGATATATTTCGATTATTACCTATTAAACTTGCCTTGTGAATAAATAAATATGGTTATGGTTTTCTTTGCGGATAAAAAACCCTTGACCTTAAAATCTAGAATCGCCAATAGACAGTAACCAGATGAGATGGATCCAGCAGTGATAATAAGACTTGGGCCTTATTATCAGCGCCGATTCCATATCTTCACGAAAAAAAGAGGGTGTGAGCTTATGACCACACGATACCACTGAAAACTTACGACTGTAGCCGAGTATATGCGATTCAAAGTTGCAGACCGATTGAAGCCAAGTGTACCCGATTCAGCGTCATCGATCAGCACCCTAATTGCGTAACACACTATTAATCACTGAATCTGAATAATTTTGAAGCATATTGCTAATCCATTGCTTTATATGTTTGAAAAAATAATCGACTCAACAACGTAAACAACCCAATGAACGTTATTGAACTGTCAAAATTAAATTCGTTGCTACTGATAGTGTGTTACCCCCCCCCCCCCCCGCTGACGCCAAAAGAAGTTTTCACTTCAAAAAGCCTTTACCCCTCATCGAGACAATTAACGGCTGCTATTTTTAGCTGGGTCAATACGACTTTCCCGCAGTGTACGATGCCTGTCTGCGTGACGTTGACAGACGAACGTGTTTCGTGTTTGCTCTTAAGGTAAACCGTTCCAAATATTGGTTAGAAATGAAGAAAAACATCGAAAAACAGCTGTCGGTTTTCATAAGACATGGGCGCCGCATCTATTGATCTTTAAATGTATATAAATATCTCGTTCTATGTCGTAACTTATATAACGGATATTCAATAAGCGTTTGAAGTTCGAAGAACGCATCAAATTAATTTAATTTTGTTTTATCATGTGTAGTAGATATCGATGCCCACTACGTCTGCGAAGTTTCGCTAGTTAATTCAATTGACATGTGAGCCTGTATAGGGTGACTGGTAATTAGTGACCGATACATAAAACACATGATTGTATTCATCATAAATTAAACTTCTTTCATAAGGATTTTTTTTTAAATTTACCAACCGCACGGCTTCAATCGCCCCAATAGAATATTGAGTGAGCTAACAAGAATAATACACCATCATCATCTGCCTAGCCTTTTCCCAACTATGTTAGGGTCGGCTTCTATCCGGTTAGACATGCAGCTGAGTACCAGTACTTTATAATTATGATGCGACTGCCTATCTGACTTCCACAACCCAGTTACTGGGTAATACGATAGGTACCCCTTGGTAAGACTGGTCAGACTTTCAGGATTCTGACGACCCGTAACGACTGTCAAAGATCCACGAATAACAGTCAGGACCAACGGCGTAACGTGCTTTCCGAGGCACGGAGGGGTTTTGGTACGTAAGGATGGTCACCCATCCACGGACCATCCGCGGCAAATGTAGCATAACTGGCGAAATATGGGTGTACTATACGTACATCTCTGCCCAACCCTTCGGGGAAACGAGGCGTGATGTTATGTGTACTATTAGGGATTAAAGTTTTAACAAAATCTGAATAAAATGTAGCTGTTTTATCGTTTTACTGGCAATTTTCGCTTAAAAAGCGATAATTCACAATTTAATGCGGCCATAACTGTCAGTTTAAGAGAAGATAAATTAAAATTAAAATTTATTGTTCTATCTGAGAAATAACTTAGTACTTTCTATTAGGTTTTGAGTTCATTACACTCTCTGATTCATTTTGTAACTGTAGTACTATTATGTAAATATCTCACCGTGAAAATTTAGGTGAAGTGAGCTGTCATTCCAACTGCCGATTGATTCTGTAAAAATCTCACCGTGAAAACTTAGGTAAAGTGAGCTTAGAGTGAGCTGTCAATAGTGTCAATCCCTAGCATTAGTTGGAATGACAGCTCACTCCACGCTCATTTCACCTAAGTTTTCACGGTGAGATGATTACAGAATCGCACTGCTGGTGCTAGGGATTGACACTATTGACAGTTCACGTCAAGTGCTCATACACACGAGCGACAAGCATCGACGGCAGAGGCAACTGGGCTCTTATCGTAGTGCATTGTTTTTAGCACTTTTTCTACTTCATATCCCGTTAAGGGAGCGTCTGGACAACTATTTCTGTTTTCTGATTTTAATTTTGAATTATCTGAGTGAAGAGAGCTGTAGAATCAGGGGCCTAGCTACCGCTGTATCAGCCGTATCAAAGATACGGGGCCCCTGACCTACAGGGGCCCCCGGACGTGACGTGTATGAGCAAAAATTTTCTAATACATAATATCCAGAACCTAAAATTCTTGTTGAAAAATGATATTTATTTCTGTAAATTGCTTCGATCAATAATAGTACTAGATTAAGGATCAGGAACAAAAATCAGTCGTTCAAGTGGCCACGTTTGCACACACGTAAACATCTACATTTCTTAGAAAAAAGTATAATAATATTAACAACTTCAGTTTACTATAAACCTTAATGCTTAAACATAAAGTTTAATTACCATTGCAAAATATATTTAAAATGTCGCTTGAAAATAAAATCATTCTATTTTTAAATTGTCAGTCATTTATTCTAAAATGAAACTTAAAGTCTTAGTAATAAGGTTAAAAACATACTAATTTGAAATAAGACCACAAAAGTATTTGTGGTCTTATTTTTCGGGCCGTTTTCTCTTATCGGGAATCTAGTATTATTATTGATCGAAGGTAAATTGGTTCAAAAATAATGTTTTAAAAGGAGGTGAGTACAGAGATGACGACCTATAGAGAAGTATGGAAGAAAATCTATTAATCTATGCTGTTCTGACCCTATACCGTACATTTCTCTGTTCAAGCAGCGGATTGTTCGAAAGAGATACCTTGGCCCTGGCTCAGGCAACTGAAGGAACACGCGTGCGCTTTAGTAAAAGTCTAGTATTGGATATAGGTACTTTTTTTCTCACTTTTTCTATTAACACATCTGACATTAGTAGAATTGTCGACCCCGGTAGAATTGCCATAGAGAAAAAGAAAATAGAATAAAATAAAACACATGACATTTTCAGTCTTGCAAACAAGATGATTTGCAACATTGATTTAGGTCGTAATGCTTACAATATTAAGAACAAAACATTTCATACAAACAGATTCCTCCGTACACCCTTTGTTCCGATATCATTATTAATAGTCACCTATTTGAATATTTTAAATAGCTTTTCAACCCTTCCCTGCCCTTGGAAGAAAAGGTGCAGAGATTCCGGGATTTGTATCAGAAAGTAATAAGCTGGGGCTTTGTCGGGCTATATTATAGCCCGTAATTATTTATGTGCTTCAAAGTGTCGCTTTGCGCACCCCGGCATGAAAGGGTTTGTGATGTTTATTTTGTAATACAACCTTTTTTGGTCGGATGGTAATGTAAAAGAGTGTATTCTGTGTGTCAAGACTTATGTTTGTTTAGAAACGCTTTCGTGGGTGGTTTTCAATTCTTGTATTGTTAATCGTATTTTACTGAAGTATACAGGACAAGAAATTCATGAACTACAGATACATCTGAATAACTTACCATGGTATTCAGCTGCTTCTGGTTAGACTGGAAACTGACCCGAATATAGTTGGGAAAAGGGCAGATGATGATTATATATAAGGCATGAGGAACAGGGAGTAAAGTTCACTCATACTCCATAAAAAAGGGAGGATCCTCCGATCAGACGTTATGACTGGTGGGCAACTGCCCGACGATTAATGTCGGGACGTTGCATATGTATATGCTAGTTGCGCGGTAAGCTCTGCTTTCGCGATGCAGTACTTTGCGTGACGTCAGTGTGATGTGTAGTTCGCCTGTGGCGATGTATTTTTAACCGACTTCAAAAGAGGACAATTTTCCGTATTTTATTGCTTCACCAGGTATCTTTTTATGGCAAACTGGCTCTTGACCTCGATCTCGCCTGGTGGAAAGCGATGGATGAGGTCTGTGATGAAACAAGCTAGCCCAGAAGATGCCTCTTCATTCTTGCTTTATACGCTGACGAGTTATATGTGGAAGAAAACACAGAGGCTGGCAGATCTTCAGAGGGCCAATACTCGTATTTTTAAGAACTTTCGCAGCCTAATCTCAGTCTCTATCTGTCAAAAATACCTCTAATTTCCCTACATTTTCGACAAGTTTTTGACATTGATTGTCGTTGAGATGAGATTGATACTAGATTTTGATCGTGTTTCGTCGAGAATTGGCCTTCTGATGTTACAAGGCTTACACTTAAATGACTGCATAAGACGTAACTTTATGACTTATTTCAATTTTACTTTATACAAACGTATATAGTAATCCACCGTCTTACAATCCCGTGCCGAAGCAAATGGAAGTTTCTAAAGGAACGCAATCGCCTGGGAAGTTGCCAGCGCACGCAAATCACAACGCGAAGCCATAAACTGTCTAGACGGATTGGGGGCTCACTAAAACGTTCTATGTATGTATTTACTTACAAGATTTGTACTATAATTGTATACAGCCTGAATCAGAAACGTGTGGTCAACGTGCATCATCAGACCAGCTCGATGGTAATATACAAGGTGTTGTTTTGCAACCTCGTCAAATTCAAGGAGGTAACTATGCTACTGATTCTCGACATGAATCAATAATAAAATAAGTAGGTATTTTTTTTTTCAAATTTTCGGAAATGTTTGTGGGACACGCATATTAAAACGCGGCCTGTCTGAGACCGCACTGTAACTGCCCTTTTACACACACATAAAAACGCGGCCGCTTTTACGATACAATAACGCGATTCTGTTCTTTGAAAGTGGTGTATTTTGAAATACTGTCAAACTTAAATAACTAAAAAAAAAGTATGTATACATTATTTACCAGGGATCGTAATTTTATTTGATTATTTATGTCTTTACTAGCAGCCTCCTGAAATTTGACGAGGATGCAAAAAAACAGCTTGTATTATTTTGTTATCATCGGAATGCACACTAAAAGTGAACAACTATTCAAATGGTCTTTTCACACAGCGATTTGAAATTAAAATCTCGTATTAAAATGCCTATCTAATGACATATGTTGGCTTGTTGTTGGTCGTTGGTATCATTTCGTCTGGTTCTACTATACACCGTGACTTTTTAGTCGTCTGACAACGGCAGCCCACTTCATGTATCCAATGACTACTACACATTCATAACAAAAAAAATGGCATTTAAGAGAAAAAAAAAAATAAAAAAATATTCATTATTATGATGCATAACGTAGTTGAAACATTCTGTTGCGAGCGAAGATCTATCTACTCGACTCGTGCGATGGTTAGGTATGTTCTACTGTTTGATACGTAAACATTATTAACAGGATGTTTCATAATTCTAATGTATTAATTATTTTTCCTTGTACCTATTATCTTAATTAATGGTAAAAAAAAACACGCCTAGAGGTATTTTATGTCGGATACATTGAGTGGACCACCTTTGTCAGACGACTTAAAAATCACGGTGTATACTATCAAACTGAACTACTTTCTCCATGGGACCGACACCGTAATCGCAAAAAAAATATCTACCATACAGACCAATATTCGACCCCAATGTACCGCTTGAAATTTTTTACGACAATTTTCATGTCTGCCTGTGTTACCGCGCTTTTCTTCTAAACTATGCAACGGATTCTGATCATCATTTAGAGAAAATTCCTCTGATTTCTTTTATTTTATTTTTTTTAAAAACGTTGCCCCACACTAGGAATTTCTCCTGTATCGTGGGTGTGTTTACAAACATTTAAACTCACATACACAAACAGCCAGACACATAGACAATTACTTATAGGCCATACAAATATTTGTTCCGTGCGGGAATCGAACCCGCGACACGCAGCGCAGCCGTCAATCGCTTAACCACTGCGCCAACCGTGCCGTCGTCGTAATTCCGGAAGGTTCGCGTAAAATACATTAATAATTAACTTACATCTTCTGCCTAGCCAACTAAGTTGGCTCTCAGTCTAACCGGATGTAGCTGAGTATCAGTATTTTACATGGAGCGACTGCCTATCTGACCTCCACAACCCAGTCACTGGGTAAACGACAGCCAGGATCAACGGCTTAACGTACTTTCCGAGGCCTCGGAAAGTACGTTAAGCCGTTGATCTCGTTGAGGGGTCTTGGTATGTAAAGATGGTCACCCATCCACGGACCAACCGCGGCAAGCGTAGCTTAACCTGATCGATCGGCTGGTGCGGCTGTTATTACTTAGCTTCAAGCCCCTACTTAGCCACAAGCCCCTCTAATAATTAACTTACATATAACAAAGAAATCTCGATGGTTTGTCAAGTCATAAAAAGCATACGAACCCGGGCGGGTCGCTAGTACCTGTATATTTTCCACCGGTTTTTCTGCCAATACAATATTATTTGGGAGCGCAATAGCCCGCAGCGGACGCATCGTAGCGCGAAATGCGTACGTACTTGGCAAACAAGTACCGCTCGTAGCACGTCGACGCATTTTATGTGCAACACAATACAGATCGGCCCGATAATAATATGTAGCGAAAACTGCGCGTAGCACCCGCGCTACGGCGTAGAGTTTCGCTACGATATTCCGTAGCAACTTTACTGCATGGATTGGTGTTGTTAACTACAAACTAATTTAATTTGGCAATTGTTTTTGTTTACTTTTTGTTTGTTTCATTGGTTTGTTGTTTAATGATAATTTTGTTGTTTGTTTCATTGGTTTGTTGTTTAATGATAATTTTGTTGTTCCCGGAACCGGGTGTTACTAGTGTATCGTAAAAGGTGAACATGTTTTTAGTATCAGTTTTTAGAAGCACATGTTCAGTATTGGACTAATGATCTTTGTGTAAGACAAAATAATATCCGGGCCCGTATTCCCGTAATTTAAAACGTTCAAAATCTAGTCGCAGTCTCATGTCGGCGACAAACAAATGTCAAAAACTTGTCAAAATGTAGGGAAATTAGAGGTATTTTTGACAGTTTGATACTGAGATCAGACTGTGAACGTTCTTAAAATTACGAGAATTGCCCCTCAGATCTACTATGCAATGTCTGTGCAGTGAAATATCCAACGGTTGACACTTCCCGTGACCAAAGGGCTGACTTTTACCTTGGTCAGAGGCTAAGCATTGCCATACAACGTGGCAATGCCGCCAGTTTCTTGGGTACATTACCAGTCGACAGCGATGCGGAGGAATTTTTCGACGCCATAATTATTTAAAAGAAAGAAAATACATTTATTTGCGGCAAACATGATGCATAAAAAAGAACACAAACACAAAAAAAATAAAAAACAAGTTGGGGGTAAACATGCGTCACATCCACGCAAAACGGCCATCGCTCAGCATAATGCTATTTCGCGGCAAGATGAGTGAGTTTGAGTTTCTATCTATACTTCTAATAAAATGTAAAAAAAAACATGGAATCTTTAGCATGTATTATGGTGTATGCTTTGTTGGTTGTCCTTAAATAAATAAATAAATAAAACTGAAGAGTTGGTTTGGTTTGTTTGAACACGCTAATTTCTAAAACTGCCCATTGGGTTTGAAAAATTCATTTAGTATTTGATAGGCCAATCCTTAAGGAAGGCTATAGGATATTTAACAGTACGCTAGGACTTTTAGGAACCAGGGAAACGGAGAAAAGGTAAGTAAGAACGGTAAGTAAGAAAACGATGTTAAGGCGCGGGCGGGCGATGCGATGCGATGGGGTAGGTCGGGGAAGCAAGAAATTTCACGCGAACGAAATCGCGTGTAGAAGCAAGTTTATAATCCTACTAATCTTATAAATATGAAAGTTTGTTTGGATGGATGGACGTTTGTTACTCTTTCACGCAAAAACTACTGAACGGATTTGGATGAAATTTGGCACATAAATTGTTTATAATCAGGATTAACACATAAAATATTTATTAATAATATTTTTATCCCGATATTCCCACGGGATCGAAACTTATGCGAGTGAAACCGCGGGGCGCAGCTAGTATAATTATATTAGTAATAGAAGCCTATTATTGATAACCTCATGCATGAGAGGCGAGGTCTTAACCACTGGGCCATAACAATTTTTCTACATCACTATTTATACACTTTTTTTTTCACTTTTTGTTTTTAAATCCTTAATAGGGGTCATTGTACTCATCATTATGAACAACTTTTGCTACGGGACCAACCCTGAAATCGTGAAAAAAAATCAGTTGATCCATATATTGATGTTCGCATAACTCGACATAATCTATTGATCAACTGATTTTATAGGAGGAACGAGTCTGTATAGTTTTTAGAATTTTTGTCTGTTTGTCTGGATGTATGTTCGGCATTGGCGCAAAAACAGCTGAACGAGTTTCGATGAAATTTGGCCCATAGATAGTTTATAACCTAGTTTAACACATAGGGTACTTTTAATCCCGGTAGTACGTCCCCATGGAATATTTTCCGACATCTCAACTCATATTCCTTCTTCATATTTCTTTTTTCTAACTTTCTTCTTGAGAGGGGCTAGTAGATAAGTAGAGGGGCTAGTGGATAATTAGAGGGGCTAGTGGATAAGTAGAGGGGCTAGTGGATAAGTAGAGGGGCTAGTGGATAAGTAGAGGGGCTAGTGGCTAAGTAATTACAGTCGCACGGGTCGATCGATCAGGTTAACTACGCTTGCTGCAGTTGGTCAGTGGATGGGTGATCATCTTAACATACCAAGACCCCTCCCTGCCTCGGAAAGCACGTTAAGCCCCGGCTGTCATTCGTGGATCCTTGATAGTCGTTACGGGTCGTCAGAAGCCCGAAAGTCTGACAACCAGTCTTACCAAGGGGTTTCGTATTATCCAGTAACTGGGTTGTGGAGGTCAGATAGGCAGTCGCTCCATGTAAAACACTGATATTCAGCTGCATCTGGTTAGACTGGAAGCCGACCCCAACATAGTTGGGTAAAGGCTAGGCAGATGATGATTTCTTCTAACTTTCTTCTGGTCACAGTCATGACGAGCAGCCGTCGACTATTTCTGTTTTGTGCTCGTGATTGTAGATCTATTTTGTTTTTATTTTTCTTTATTATTCCAGTTAATTATCTTTTTGCTTGCACGTATATTTGTGACCGATAAACCTATTTTTCTTTCTTTCTTTTTTTCTATCTTGAGTCCAGAAGGCCAATTCCCGTAATTAAAAACGTTCAAAATCTAGTCGCTATCTCATCTCAGCGACCATCAATGTCAAATACATGTCAAAAATGTAGGAAAATAAGAGGTATTTTTGATAGATCAAGACAGATGACTGTGAACGTTCTTATGATTACGAGACTTGCCCCTCTGGTCTTCTCACGATGTTTTCCTTCACCGAATGTCCGTAACGTCCAAGACAAACTGAGAAAATTGAAGTGAATTCATTAAAAGTTGAAAGATTGTCTTTAAAAGATCGCTCTTAGCGATAAGACTGCCCATTGTGTCACTCTTTGTAAAAAAATAAATATTTATGTTCTGTAATTTGTATGGTGTATTCTATTCTTTACTATAATGATAAAAAATTAATTACGGAAGACACCGAGGAAATAGAAAGGTAAATTAACATTGCGCAAACACTCCCACCCTTGTTTGTCAAACAAATGAACAGCAAACGTCAAATTTGACAATCTCGTTTGCTCGCTTACCGGGTACTTAACCCCCGTCAACCGCGTTCGTATTTAATTAAGCTTATCCAATCTGCCTAGCGTTTTCGGCTTCAAGTCTAACCGGATGCAGCTGAATACCTGTGTTTTACATGTAGCGACTGCCTATCTGACCTCCACAACCCAGTTACTGGGGAACCCTTTGCTTTGACTTTTTTGGGCGTCTGACGACTTTTTAATGATTGTCAAAGATCAACGGAGGCATGTAGTTTATGGTACCCATCTAAGGACCGACCGCGGCAAGCGTAGCTTAAACTACGATTGACCCGTGCGGATTTAGCCACGAGCCTCCTTAATTTAGTTATTCCTAGACCCAATATATTTCCAACAAAATCTATTTTCACGAACAAACTCCTTGAACCGTTTTCATTATCTCATTTTATCTCACTGTGACATCGGGAAGTTGAAATAGAAAAAAAAAAACAAAAACTTTCTTTTTTTTTTCTTTTCAAAGGAAGCAAGGCGTTCCAATTTCGAAGTCGCTAGGGTTGTATATTGATGAATGACAATCAGAGAATGAATGTTCTAATAGATTTGAACCTTTTTAAATTGGAGCTTTTTTGTAAATCTCATTAATGATTTAGAATGATGATTGAAAAACTGTCGTTTCAATTGTTTTGAATTCTTGTTAGAGAAAAAAAGGAATTTAATGAAGTATATACATAGTATATAGATTCACACCTTCTCATGGGGGTAGGCAGAAACCACGGAACTCCACCTCCTCCTTTTGCTTTATTTCCGTTCATACATCAGCGGGGTAATTGCGTAACACACTATGGGTTTAATTGGAACGTAGTTCCTTATCGCGCGTTGCGAAAGGAGGCTAGACGGAAAAAATTAAGACCAAAAGTTGGAACGACACTTTTTGCTATAGTTGTAAGCCGTGCGGCGTGCGCGTGTTTCTCTGTCTCTCACTCTCTCTTATAGAAAGCAAGCCAATTATACTTCGCTACGATCCGGGTGTCCCTTGACACCTCTCAAGTTTTTTGACAGTTTAACGACATTCATTGCGTTATTTACGTTATTGAGCAGACACCTTTTTCGAACATATGAAGCAATGGATTAGCAATATTTAATTATTTTTTAATTAGCAATCCTTCAAAATGATTCAGATTGAGATTTATAGTGTGCTACCCAATAAGGGTGTTGGTCATACACGCACGCCGGTTGCGATTACTACGCACCAGACTTTCATGATATGAAGAACATCACCAAGAACTACATGTCCTTCTAAAGCGTCCCCTCCTGATATTTCCACTCACATCTGACGCCAGCAGGTCAAGCTACCCGAAACTGTCAAATTTTCCCAATCAACCTTAAACCGTCCTGCTTTAACAATAAAGTTGAAAATCTATTAAAGAAATTTGACAGATTGTAGTAGCTTGATGTGCTGGCGTCTGTACCTCTGGTTAGCCTTTCATTCATCCTCTCAACATGACCAAACCATCTAAGCATACTCTTTTAAAGTTTTGACTATTCAATATCTTCTTTTTTCTTTGGCCTCGCCTTTTGCAGATGGGCACGACGCGACAGCACGACGCCACCTTAGTAGAACAATTCATATGAAAAACTTCATAGAAATTGTTTATACTAGAGTCGCGTCACGTCTGTCTACGGGAGCCTTAACGCGGGGTCCGCTTTCCCAATCATACGCCGCCATTTATTTCGGTCTTGTGCGTCATCTTCGTTACGTCCCATCTCCCTCATGTCCTTTTCGACCTTCGTCATCCATGTGGTTTGTGGTTTTGACAATTGATCATACTTATAAAAAATTTTATTGTCGTACAAACACTTTTATACGTCAATCATGTTAATCATTTTAAAACTAGATGAGGTCGGCGTTTCCTATCTGACTAGTCTGAGAAGAAAGACCGAAACAAACTCAGAGGTCACAGTCTCTTTTAAAGTCCAGACATAATCTTGGTCAGATCATATGAAGACCATGTAGATCGATGTCTGAGATGGTTTTTTGAGGGAAGAACCAAACAGATTGAGAGGACCTGTCCATTCAACGTGGCAACGCTGCCAGTCTTCTGGGCACGTTTCTGGATGATAGCGAAGCGGACGAGTACTTCGAAGCCTAAGCGTCCTTTTGTATTTGTATTTATTTGTATAGTTAGTTAGTCAACTAGTGCCTAGTTTAAATAGTTAGTTATCTATCATCATCATTTCAGCCGAAAGATGTCCACTGCTGGACTGCCTCCCCCAAGCACGACTTCGACTTCGACCGGTTCGGTGCTTCTCGCACTCAACGGGTTCCTGTGGCCTTCACAAGGTCGATAGTTATCTATACATACAATAAAATTATTAATTTAAATTATGCTTTTATTTTTGGGCGTTAATTTACAGATTACCAAAAGATAGACACCGCTCAAAGGCTAAAGATATTTGAGTAAGGAAGCGCAGTAAATTAAAATTAAACTCAACGATTGAAAGTTAAAAGATCACTCTAAAGTTCACCCGGTTCATCTCAAATACATAATTTTGAGATGGACTCAGAGTCTGACCTAATTACGTAGCTTGAACCAGGAGCTGTTACATTTAGCTGAGAGGTTAGACGAAAAACGTAAAGTGTGAATATTTTATCATAAAGAATTTTTAAATAGTGCGTCGTAAAATTAATTATACATCCAATGAAATCCCTTTAATTTTTTATTTGTTTATGTACACAGAGATATGATAATAATATAATTAATTACCATACATACAATATTTTTAAACAGTGTTTTTTATTTTGAAATTAATATGTTTTTTACATGCATTGAAATCCCTTCAATTAATTTTTCATTTTATTATGTACTAGCTGTGCCCGTGACTTACTTTGTATGTATGTATAGATGTACACAGTAAAATACATAGAAAAGGGGCATAATTATAATTTTTAGTGCAAAGGTATTGCTTATTTCTTAAGTTTCTTACAGCAGACCTGCGAAAGGAGAAGGTAAAAAAATGTAGATAATAAATAGTACGTGAGAACAAGACGAGAAGAATAATTTATGATTTAGTGTGATGTCTTCAACGAAAACATGTTTTTTTTTTCTTTACAACGGGCCCCTCAAAGAGAAAAAAAAAAATCTCTTTGAGGGGCCCGTGGCTAAATAATAACAGCCGCACAGGTCGATCGGTCAGGTTAAGCTACGCTTGCCGCGGTTGGTCTGTGGATGGGTGACCATCTTTACATACCGAGACCCCTCCGTGCCTCGGAAAGCACGTTAAGCCGTTGGTCCCGGCTGTCATTCGTGGATCTTTGACAGTCGTTACGGGTAGTCAGAAGCCCGAAAGTCTGACAACCAGTATCAAGGGGTATCGTAGGTATTACCCAGTAACTGGGTTGTGGAGGTCAGATAGGCAGTCGCTCCATGTAAAATACTGGTATTCAGCTGCATCCGGTTAGACTGGAAGCCGACCTCAACATAGTTGGGAAAAAGGCTAGGCAGATGATGATGACTTAATTTTTCTCTTTTTTAGCTTTGGTTTTATCCCCTTCTAATACATGGGACTTGATTTATTTATTCATAGTTAATTAAAACGGTAAAACACTAATATCATTAATTAACATAGAGAAAATTATTACGACATAAACAAACAACATTTAGCCAGATAAGTTTATGTCTACTATAAACTTGTCTGGCTAAATGTTACTATACTAAACATGCGTCCCTGCCTACTCCTTCGGGAAATACAAGCGTCATGTTATTTATAAAATGTTCCCATCCAATTTAACATTTGACTCAACACTGCAAGCGACGCGGACGTCTATTAAATTTTCCAGTTTAAAGTGATTTTTCTTAAGAAAAAATTGTATAGGACTCTTTCTATCGACGGCACAGGGTGCCTATAGAGCTGTTTTTAAATGTAGTATAACGCAATGCGACGTACGACGTTTTGTAGTACAACGGTACACCCATGCGCAAAGAGCATTCGGTTGTACGCTGCCGCGGCGAACGGTTGCGTCATTCTGCTCCGAGCGCGATCGAAAAATACAGACGCGGGACGACTTCGAAACGATACATGTGACAATTAAAATTGAAGTGTTTTCGACAGAAAATTTACAGTTGCAGTGAAAGTGAAGAATTTAATTGGTGATCGATTTTTGAGTTTTTGACTAGATATTATTTTTTTTTTCGAAAAAGTGAAGTGAATTTTTTTTTGACGAAGTGTTGTGAATATTTTCGAGTTTTTTTTTGGAATACGATCCTGCCTTTACTGTGAGTATTTAGTGTGTAGTTTTATAATATTATAGTTTATTTAGGATTAATTTAAAGTATCTAAAAATATTTCCAGGTTTTGGAAAAACATTTTATTTTTTTACCTAAAAATAATAATGAATCCTTTTTACAAATATAGTTTAATTACATTAATTAACCACAATAAAGGTGTTAAAGTCCGCGTACATAAGTTAATCTACATTTGTAGGCTAGCTCGGTCAGACAGGTATTTCTTGTAATTAAGCGTTGTTTATGTAAACTCGAGCTTTTAAGGGTTAAAATATATTTCAAGTCGTTTGCGAATGTTTACGCTTTTGTTGGTAAAAGTAATTAATTTCTGTTAGGACAGAATTCAGTGGGTAAACATTAATACAACTGGAAAGGTGTTAATTTAGGAAAATAGATGGAAATATATTTGAGGTTTAAAGTATGAATTTATTTCCGTTGACGCTTTAAATGTATGTCCGGGAGTGTACTGTCTGGTCGAGGAAAAGTCTGTTCATTTTTAAAATGATCGTGTTTTTAAATTTGGAAGAATGACGACACTAAAATGATGGCCAGTGTGTCGGCATCAAAACTGCATAAAAACTTTTTCTTTGACTTATCATTATTTTGATGTTTTCAGCTATTACACCTCACATAAAGTTTCCCGGTGGTTCGATAAATGAGCCCGCGGTAGTGTTTTATTTTGTTTCTTGACTTCATATAATCTACGAATTTAAATTTAATCACATTTCGGGGCGAATTCCACCAAACTTTTATACCTAGAATAAGTGTTATCCCTGTGAATACATTTTGAATTTTTGACAGTTTTTTTTTCTACTAAAACTGCCAGACGTCAATTTTATTCCACGGATAAAAGAAATCTGACTTTGGTAAAATTGGCCCTTAGATTAAATTTAACGCTAAAATTCTATAAGATTTTTCCCAAACAATGTAATGTATGTAATGATTTCCTCTAAAATAAATTAAAAAAGTTTACAATTAAAGTGTCACTGTTTCAAACATTTTATAACAAACACTCTTGTTTGTATAAATAATTCGAAACTTTTCTCTGAAGCCCCGACTTTTCAAACAATCAAGACACGTCGCGTGCCATTCACTCAGTCAATTAGCAATCAATCAGTTCAGACTGAACGGAATGAACGAACAAAATCATTGAATTAATGATTACCTCTTCTTGCACGTTACATTTGAAGCAAAACAGTAAAATAATTAATGAGCTGCCGACATTCCTCCGTAAGCTTTAAAAATATATCTTTTAATAGTTTTATAAGAATAGCTGTAATTTATTCGTGGTCGACACAACATGTCTTTCTCTTCCATACTACATTCTGTTGTTTTGTGTGAAGCAGGCGAAGCAGCACCCAGGATCGTAGATGTCGTGAGGTCGTGTGTCGGGAATAAAGAAAAACTTTGTTTGTCCTTTGAAACGGATTGTATTTTATATTAGCTCAGAATATAAATGACACAATTGTTCACGTCGATCATATTGGTATAATCAGATTAAGATAATTAATATTCACTTAGTCAAATAACATGGAGCTCACCAGACGGTCAAAACGGAAGAGGGGAGAGAGTATAGAGCAGCACAAACAAGTTAAAGTGATCTGTCAAGATGACATGGACAGTGACGTTAATCATCATTACATTCAGCATGAATATGAACCTTTTGAGGCATACGTACATAACAATTTATTTTAACACATTCTACATTCTATTAGACGTCATGTCGGTAGTCAGCCCCTTTCTCAGAAAGAATATATGCCAATCTAAAGCAGTAAAATCCAAATTTGCCCGAAATTTCTTTTCTTTTCTTGGCCCTTTTCTATACAACAAACTAAATGATTTACTCTCTGTTCATAACCTAAAAAAAACAGCTTTTAAAAGGTAAATAACTGACTGGCTTATTACATTAGATTATACACAAATTGAAGATCTTTTCAAAACTATATCTTGACATAAAATTTCCCTTTGCAACGCACATATAAGTACCCCAAACCACACACACACTCACTCGACATCACACACACTCATCCCACATGCATTCACATAATATATTCACATACATCCTCCCTTGCATGTATTCTTAATAAATTACTTTATTTTCACGATTTTTATAAATTCAGTTTAATGAGCAGTGTTGCAATATTATAATGTGTGAGATTTTTATTTCAATATGATATATGAACCAGATCGTCTCCAGTGCAACAAAAATAATGGAAATCTTTGATTAGGGGGCCTGGTGACCTGACATGCAGGTTTTGTAATAAACTTAGTTTAGGCACCAGTCTTCCACAAATTAATTGAAATTGTGTCTGTTGACTATTAATTACTATTCCCATCTTCCTAGCACGGTGGGCTGTGCTGGAGCGGCTGCTGCTGGTGCAGAAAACCTCAAACGGCGAAAATATTCCAGCCTGATTGGGAGTTATATCTTCGAGCCGTTTGGGGTTGAAACACTAGGGCCATGGGGTCCGAGTGCCCACTTGGTTTTTCGAGATATCGCCAAGCGGTTAGTCGACTCTTCACGTGACCAGAGGGCTGGCCTGTTTCTTGCCCAAAGAATTAGCATCGCCATACAACGTGGCAATGCCGCCAGCCTTTTGGGCACTGTTCCTGTTGACAGCGATGCGGACGAATTTTTTGATGCCCTATGATTCTTTTGCTTGTTTTTTTTTTCACATTACTATTTGTGTAATTTGTGGTAAGAAATAAATAATTTATTATTATTTCTAACCATATGATCTTTCACACAGTCCATCCATCGTTTCCTTCCAAAGGGTTAGGCAGCGTAGTAAAAGTGCCTTTTAATGGCCAACTCGAAATATGTACATGATTTGACTTTGACTGTGATCTGTCAAATATAACAATTGTTAATATTTAGTTTGGAAACGAAAGTTAAAGTCACTTTCGTCTCCCAACTAAATATTAACTATTGTTATATTTGACATTAATTGTGATTGGGTAAAAGATTCAGCAATATCAAACAATTTGTCGCAGTCAAGCAGCGGAGAGTAACAACGTTTATCAAAACGCCGTAGTTTCGAGAGCTCTTCAATTCGCCCGTCGGTACTGTACCCGCCTCATAGCGTCATAGCCTCTTTTCTAGTTTCGGGAAAGGCTTGAGTTTTAAGGAAATAGTTCATGCTGTACTGAGAAGATTAGCCAATCCGTCTTGCACAATTTAACAGTGACACCGTTAAATTGTGACGTACCCTGACATAAAGCAATGGACAAAATTGACAAACTTTAAACTTAATACGAGGTTTTTGGCTACTATGTTAGTTAATGGCGCCGATTCTCTTGTTCACAAACTAAACTAAATTTAAGTTCAGTGCATCTTTTTAATCCGCGAATCACAATCTGAGGGATTTTTAAGGAAATTCATAATACATTGCTTCAAATGTTTGAACAATTCGTCTGGTCGACCAATAAGTTTACGCCATGAATTTTGTTGAATATTGTCAAAATGAATGGCATTGGGATTGTAAGTGCATTAGCCCGCAGGTCTATTTCGCTTAAATCTAACAACGCTATAATGAACATTCAATGATGAAACTATATCAAACAGAAGGGCAATTTCCATAATTTAAAACGGTCAAAATCTAGTCGCAATCGCATCTCAGCGACAATCAATGTCAAAAACTTGTAAAAAATGTAGGAAAATTAGAGGTATTTTTGACAGATTGAGAATGAGATCAGACTGTGAACGTTCTTAAAATTACGAGAATTGCCCCTCTGCTCTCTTATCGTTTGTCTTATGTTGTAAGCAGTATGAACAATACTGCTGCTACTGCTAAACAATCCTTTAGTTGTACTTCACGACCTCTACGACGATCCATCCTCCTTGTTCTGTTCCACACGGCAAAGTAAAATCAACATTTATGTTCCTAAGACAACTTTTGTTTTAAAACTCCATAGCATTGTGGAAGCTCAGGTTCTACATTAAAATGGGTGTTCTAAAGGTGCGAATAGACTAGAGCATTTACTTTTTACTTGTAATAGAACATCGAGCATTCGCCATTTTATAATTTTATCGAACCGTAATTCGAACACGACGCTCGATGTTTTGTTACAACTTGATTTTGAAAACCAACGAGCGTATTGGTGCAATAATTTATCGAGCAAAGGCACGAGCGATCAAGAACGCACAGTCATCAACAATGAACGCAAGGTAGAAACAAATGTTACTTACAGGTAAATGCTCACTCGCCGTGAGTATTACGTCAAACGCAGCGTCGAGCATTCGCAGGATTACATTACCTACATGAAAATGCTTTTGGAAACTCAGCTTTTGCCTGTATTTCTACCATTCGTTCGACGCTCGATGCAAATATGGCAGGATACTCTTCCCCCTCCTACTACCAAAGGAGCATCTCCCTGCGGGGTGTAACCTTCCGTGGTCCACTTGGAAGTCCCTGTACCGTCTCCGGACACAAGTACCTTGACGGAACGGCAGTAGGGTGTGATTGTGGAGATATGTCGCAAACCATGCTCCACCTCCTATCCTGCCCTCTGTGTCCCAAAACATGCAGTCAGAATGCCCTCTGCGCTGCCACCGACAACGCCGAAAGGGGCAAAGTTTTGGGAAAACAAAATATGAAATTCAGTCGTGCCAGCAACACGACGAAGAACACTATTCGTAAGAACGTTAAATTACATGGAAATGCTCGAGAAAGTGCTCTAGTGTACACTCGCCTTAATTCCAACATTGAAATATAATATTGCTGTTATTCAACAGTCTTCGAAAAGTCTACGAAGTTTTTCATCTAAATTACTTACAATTGAAATTGAGACGACTATTCAGTCTAAGGTATAGAAATTAAGAAGTTAATTACACGGTTGGGAACAAAATTTTGGTAATATTTTGGTAATTAGAGCTCTTTTTAAAAGGTTTCATCAGGAAGTATTATACCAATTTCTGTCCTCGAGTAGCGTCGCTGTTAGTCCATTAGGTTAACCGTTTTTTGACAGCTGTCTTAGAACGTACATATTCCAGATTACGTAAAAGTTAACTTTAAAATGCGTAATAAAATAAATATATAAACTGCCTTATTTTATTGAATTATCTTATTTATGGCTTCTTACAGACATTATAATACCGTACGTGTATCATTTGTTGACATTTGGAACTAGTGTTGCTGCAATCTTATAGTTCCAAATGTCATAAAATGGTTTACCTAATGGACAGGGTATATGGCATAATTATAGGCACATAAGACAAAACCCTTGAACCCGGCGGCGGATGGCAACAGGCTTGCTCCCTATTAAATGGGACTTTAAACATAACTGGCGCTGGTGGGTGTACTATAGGCCACCTCTGCCAAACCCGAATACAGGCGCTATGTTAATTATTTATAAAGGCAGTCCGGTAATTAATGGATAACCTCTTAAGGGGGTCCTTGTACTGTGTGGTCTATCGCCCTTTACTGGGCACCGGTGTGGGCGCGTTCAATGAGGCGGCGACCAGCTCGCCGGTTGAACGCGTCCCAAAGGGTCATGGCAGTCCGGATAATTCGAGGATACCGCATGGTCTCCGCTGAGGTGGCGAGCCTTCTTGCCGGATTGTCGCCATGGGATCTGGAAACAAAAGTCCTCGGTCACAAGGGAGTGGCGAGAGGAGGCAAAACGCCGGGGCGTAACTCCGCTGCCGCGAGAAATCACGGTGCAGCAGACAGAGCTCCGGCGGGATCTCATGGCGACATGGAGAGTGCAATTGTCGCAACCCAGTGCTGGGCCCTGGTCCAGGCCATGGTACGGAGCGAGAGTGCATGGGAAGCCATCACCTCCTTCTGCGAAGCAGTAATGGAGGAGGCGGAGCGCGCGAGGTAGAGGCAATCTCACGCCCTAGTCACCGTAGGAAACGCCCTGGAGTCACCAGCCGACTTGCGGGCAGCGAGCAATGGGCAGCTCGCCGCCCGGCAAGGACCAGGCCTGGGTCGACGGCGCGTTGTGTTCCACGCGCGCCTCAAAGAGATGTCAGCAGGAACTGACGGGGTCTGCTAGGGCCGATGCTTGCCAGGGTCAACTATTACTATGGGACCAAGCCTGAAAATCGCGAAAAAGGAATAAGCATCAGAGTTGTGTCCTACATTTTGACGAGTTATGCGAACCTAAATGTAGGGAACAGCTTATTTTTTTTTGCGATTTCATGTTTGTTATATATTTATACTTTATTGTACACCAGAAAATACACAAATATACAAAAAATACGATTATAACTACAAAGCATACGATGGGTGACCTTATCGCTTTCTGCGATCTCTTCCAGGCTGCCTTGGTATGGACAGTGATTGCGTGGACATAAAAATGGGGTTATCATTGGTGCAAAATGATAACCCCATGTATGTTTTGTACATTTTGAAGTACAAAGTCCCCCGGAAGATTTAATATTGTGGCCTATATATTCTCTCAGACGAAGAAAACCGGTTTCCTTTAAAGTTTTAACCTACCGAATCGTTTCACACCTCCGAAAGCGGGTATAAATCGTGTAAGCGTGGTGAAATATAAATAGATTGCAACCAATAGGAATTGGGTCAGCTCGTACCTTTAAATCACTAAGATTTACACCTTCTAGTGTTGACGGCATAAACAACTTAATGAATTTGTAAATCAAACCTGTTGAAGTTGAACTTGGTGCACTTTGAAGTTATTAACGATGAGAATTATGTAAATGTGAAGGGGGGCTTGTGGTTAAATAGTTAAAGCCGCACGGGTCGATCGATCTGCACCCTAATGGCGTAACAAACTATCGATCTCATCTATACTTATAATAAATCTGTAGAAGTGAAAATTCTGTACATAGAAAATATCAAAAAAATAAATGGCAGGGGGTGTTACTAGACCGACACCGAACACAAAAATGTGATTAAAAAAATTTTTGTCTGTCTGTCTGTCTGTTTGTTCAGGCATCACGCAAAAACTACCGGTTCGATTACGATGAAACTTGGTATAATTATTCTTTAATATCCTGGGCACCACACTGGGTACTTTTTATCCCGGAAAAGTATATACAATAAAAAACAAACTTAATTTTGCGGTTCGATACCTAGACCCGATTACTGTACCAACCGCAAATAATAAGTTTGTCGTAGGTTACGTTACCCGCAGTGGAGTTCATTTTTATTCCTTTTAGTTTTTAGAGTTATTTAGGTTTATTTTTTATATAGGTCGTAGGTATAGATTTTAATTTTAAAGTATAGGTAGTATATTTGATAGTGTACGTAGTGACCGTAGGTTATTTTATAATACTGTTAGTTAGGATTAGTCATTCGTATAGATATTAGTTTTTAGGGATTTTGCTTATTTATTGAGTTTAGATTAGTTATCATCAGAAATAGGTTTATTTAGGTAGGTAGGTATTTAGTTTTCGGTTATTGTTTTTTTTTTTTAAATTAGGTAGGTACTTAGGTAAAGATATCATATAGGTACCGTCTTAATCACCACTAATGAGACACAATTGGTTTTCTATTGTAATTAGCCATAAAGGGCCCGCGAATTAGATGGCATTCTGGGGAAGCACATACATTTTATCCTGTTAGCACGTTCCCGTGGGATAATTTCCGACATCCACGCGGGCGAAGCCGCGGGCGAAGCCGCGGGCAGAAACTAGTTCTAAATAATTTTGAAGGATATTGCTAATCCATTTCACATGTTCGTATAATGTGTCTGGTCAATAACGTAAATAACGCAATTAATGTTGTTGAACTATCAAAATGAAACCCATTGCTACTGATAGTGTATTACGCAATTACCCCGCAGGTTAAGCTACGCTTGCCGCGGTTGGGCCGAGGATGATTGACCATCTTTACATACCAAGACCCCTCCGTGCCTCGAAAAGCACGTTAAACCGTTGGTCCCGGCTGTCATTCGTGGATCTTTTGACAGTCGTTACGGGTCGTCAGAAGCCCGAAAGTCTGACAACCAGTCTTACCAAGGGGTTTCGTATTACCCAGTAACTGGGTTGTGGAGGTCAGATAGGCAGTCGCTCCATGTAAAATACTGGTACTCAGCGGCATTCGGTTAGACTGGAAGCCGGCTCCAACACGCTAAAACGGCTGAACGGATTTGGATGAAATTAGGCACATGGGTAGACCTTTACCTGGACAAGAACATAGTCTTTTTTCATCCTAGATCACAGACGAATTCGCGGGAAACAGCTAGTTATAGCATAAATAATTATATTCTTAGCTAAATGAACAGCTCTTTCAAAGACGTCGGATACCATCTTAGCACACAAACTTCATCAAATACCACGAGTGATAATTAAGTCATTGCTCTCCATCAGCCATGATTAACCGACTTCGAGCATGCGAGGTGCTGTGTTTACATGCTTATTATCAGCCCGTAAGGGTGTAATTTAAGAGGGAGATATTATCTCTAGTTTATGGCATTATTTCCTGTTGGTATTCGGGTGATCATTTTGTGGGACATGTTAAAATTATGTTGGGGAAGTTTGGATTCTACGCCTCTATAGATACATTAGGGAGATAATTATGATGATTGGGGCGCAGTAAAATAACATCGTCGATGATAACCTAGGCTAGTCAGTTCCGATACCAACTTACTGGCTGGCTTTTGAGCTTACTGGAGGTTGAGCTGAATGGTGCTGATCCATACGTTATGTTCGCGAACGGGCGCTGTCAGTAGGGACTGGTCATCTCTTAGCCACCACGGCTTATTTTAATTTATTTTCATTTCCATGCTATATTTTTCCTTTATGTGAAACTACTGAATACTCCCACTAGTTCCATATATGGAACTACTAGGAATAAAGGCTGAATACTCCCACTAGATCCATATATGGAACTACTGGGAATAAAGGCTGAATACTCCCACTAGTTCCATATATGGAACTACTGGGAGTAAAGGCTGAATACTCCCACTAGTTCCATATATGGAACTACTGGGAATAACGACTGAATACTCCCACTAGTTCCATATATGGAACTAGTAGACTAACTACTGGGAATAAACTAATATTATTAGGTATTCATCAAACATCACATCAATATCAAAAATTCGAAGACATGTGAGATCTCCCAACCCGTACTGGGCCCGAGAAGTTGTCCACTACTTCTCGCCAATCTCTGAGAGGGAGTGAGCCGTATTCCAATAAGGCTCACTCCCTCTCAGAGATTGTGCTATGCGCCAAAGAAACCCATTAATTTACCTACAATTGATTCAGCACTGATAAGAAACCTATATATTACGTTTATCAGCCTGAAGACTATCACTACTGAATATCGCCCTCACCCATAAATCACGGAAACGAAACTTTAGATTACTTTTGGGGCACTTATTTCATATACATAATCAGCCTATTTTATATACATAAATTTATATATAATATTCCCACTTCGACACAGGCCTCCCCCAAGTACTGCCACTTCGACTGGTGCGGTGCTCATGATAAAGAAGTACTAAAAACAACACGACGTGTGTTGACCAGATATGGTCAAAAAACTTTTTTACAAAAAAAAAAAAAAATGACTGCGTAAAAAACAGTACAAAGTTAAAAACAACTTTAATTTCGGAAGTCGGGGACAGAAAACGTAAATACAAAACGAAAGACACCGACTTCCGAAATTCTTCCGAAGTCGGTTGTTTTTTTTAAGTTTTTATTTTTCAGTGTTTAGTTGTGGAAAGCAAACGACGCAATTTCGTTTGCTTGATTTTTTACCAGTAATTTTGGTTTAAAAACCAAACTACTGAACCGATTTTGATAAAATTTGTATGGGACCGATCTGAAAGTATTTTTTGACCTTTCACATAAATAAATAATTTTGCGAATCGACTTATAAATACCTAACGGAGTTCGGAGGTAAGACACATTTAAAAAAAAATTCAACCGAATTGAGAACCTCCTTTTTTTTAATTCGGTTAAAAATCGGGCCAATCTGTAGTCACCTCTAATCTAATCAAGTCATTCAATCTTAGACACTAGCGTAACAAAGTTAGCGATGCATTTAATGCACCTAGTTACCACCGCCGGCGCCACAACGGGCCGGCCATAGATAATTAATTGAATGCAAATCAACCTCCACGAACTTATTAACAGAGAGACATGGTCGCCAATGGACGCTGTGAATGGGACGTGTTTGAAGACGTGATTGTTTTGTTATTAGTACGATTGTGTATGTCAGGAGTGGGTTTTCCCACGATGCTCTTGACCGTAAGTCGTGTGTCTAAATATCGCTCTGAGAGACGCGATTTATTATAACGGACTCACACTTTCTGTGTGTTTGTTATTCCAGCATATGGCACTCATGGATTGCAGCTGAAAATCAGCGTCAGGTGGTACACCTTGTGTTGTCATCTGAAATTATGCTGAGCTGAGGCCCTTTTGGCATTATAATCTTTGTTTTCTGTTTTTTATAGTTTTAAGGTATTTATTTTGCAGTAATGCCAATAAACGCATTTTTATTTCTTTCTTTCAATCATTAATTTTAATTTTCCAGCATATCTTAACATATTTCTTAGGTTTGACTGATAGTATTTCTATACAATCATCTTCATTATTTTATTTATTTACGAGTATTAAAACTTTATACACAAGTAAAAAAATACTGCACAAAGTGTAGACGTCATCTCAGTCTTAGTCATCCCCTATCTAGTCATATCATCTTTCACACAGTGCATCCATCGTTTCAATGGTCTTTCCCTACTCTTATAGAGATTCACGTGGCTAAAAGAGTATTCCCATATAATAAACTTGCCAATATTATTATTTTATTTTTAGCCTATCTTTTTCCACTACAGGGCAAAGGCCTCTCTTTCTCCTTTCCACTCCTCTCTGTCTTGAACTAGTGTGGACCAATCCTGCCGGTAGCCGTTAAGCTCGTCGCGCCATCTTCTCCTGGGTCTGCCTAGATGTCGCCGGACGATTTCTGGGACCCACGTGGTGGCGATTTGGCCCATGACTTGTTCGACATGCGGCAAACGTGTCCGTGTCAAGTAAAGATAATAATTGATTAATTTTATGTAACGAATATGAGTCAGAGGGGCAATTCTCGTAATTTTAAGAACGTTTACAGTCTGATCTCAGTCTCAATCTGTCAAAAATACCTCTAATTGCCCTATATTTTTGACATTGATTGTCGCTGAGATGAGATTGCGACTAGATTTTGAACGTCTTTAATTACGAGACTTGGCCTTCAGATCAGCTAAGAAAGTTCAGATAACATTGGAAAAGTGATGTCTTGTCAAGTACTCTAGAACTGTTCTGTACTGTTGTTAACTCTAAATCAGCGTGAAATAAGTACATATATTTAACTTAGAGAAACTTAGGTTAAAAATCGCCAAATCGAAGAGAGTAAGCGTGGTAATCAACGCTCATTTCTTCTCTGTATGAAAAGGGGACTTTACCCATACCGCGGAATAATTACAGGCCCAAGTAAAATATACGTTAAATAATATTTTCCTTTATTAATATGGAAATGGTCCATGATTTTCATTAATACGTCGAATTGAACAAATAAACTTCTGTATTCATAAACCGATGATGCGTTTATTGAAATAAACCAACTTACTTAAAGATTATTTCGCGTCCCTTCGTTTCAATTTTTAATACTCCATAGGATGTTATGATAGTGGTTGGCTCTCTGAAGTTTAATGTTTTTGTAAGATCTCTTTGCATTTTTGTACAACAGGATTATTTAAGACTAGCTGCGCCCCGCGGTTTGACCCGCATAAGACTCGATCCCGTGGAAATATCGGGATAAAAAGTATCCTATGTGTTATTCCTGGTTATAAACTATCTGTATTCCAAATTTCATCTAAATCCTTTCAGTACTTTTTGCGTGAAAGAGTAACAAACATCCATCCATTCTTACAAACTTTCGCATCTATAATATTAGTAGGATTTTTTAAAAGGAAGTCAACTCAACAGCTACTTCCTATCACTGTATCAGGACCAACGTTGTTCCTGCGCCTGATCTCTCTCCGGTCGTGTCGGATTGCCGTCCCATCGGACTATGAGAGTGAGGGAAGAGGGAGTGCACCTGTGTCTGCGCACACACTTGTGCACTATAATATCTCCCGCGCCGAAGTGTAGTCTCCGTTGAGATTGGCCGCCGTCGCGCCGTGGCAGAAATACGGTCTGGAGAACTTTATCACTGTATAGGGATTATTATCCAATTACATACTTTCGCTACTGCTGAGCATGTGGTCCTGGGTTCGAATCTCAGGCTGGGCAAAGTGTTATTGAGTTTTTCCATCAAGAATTTCTCAGCTTACTTTATTTTAACCCAGTACCTTCAGATAGGAGAAGAAAAGATTTGGTTTGGGTTTTACCTAATTAATAATAGTCTCTACTTTATGTACTTTAATATTATTCGTTAATTTATCTAAACATTACTGTATATTTTACATAATCTAGTTTTAAAATAATCTAGCCAGTATACCTTCTTTTCAATATAGCTTCTAATACATTTATTGTTGTCTTCTTTTTAAATGTTTGGTGTAAATTGATGGCCTGAAACACAGGTTTTTCATAAACCTAGATCAGGCAGGTCTACATTACAGTTAGAATTTAACTTTCCTCGATTGTAATTAACGTAAATCTTATTTTTACTTTACTTTTACTTCAATAAAAAATTTATTTTATTTATTTATTTTAGTTGCAGCCTTGGGTTTGGGTTTGTAGGCTGTTAATGGAAATATACTCCTTATTACATGGGACTTCAATATAATTGGCAAAATGTGGGTATACTATAAATACACTTCTGCCTAACCCTTAGGGGATTACAGGCGTGATGTTACGTTATACTTACGGAACTCTAAACGGAGCCTATAAACAAAAGCTGATTTTCAAGAAAGGCATTTAGATTTCTACACCGTTTTCCGAGAAAAGCTGCTCAACGAAGTTTAGCACAGAAAACACAATTTCCTCTCTCTTTCTGTAGTTCATAATAGTCTTGTAAGAAAGAGAAGGAACACGTCAAAGACATAAAGTTTTCTCTTTCAACTCCAATTTAAATAATAATTATAATGACACATATACACCAGAAACTTATTCGTCACCCGTTCTATGTGCTCAAAGAAGGCCTCGCGTGTCTGTGAACAATTAAACAAACAAACAGGTATTAGTATTACGGTTGAAACGCTACTAAAGTACTCGTATTAACACGAATAACTGTTAAAAAGTATACGAATGTTATAAGTCTGGAAATAGAAGTAAATTGGTAGGTACCTGCTTAAGTAAGTAAGAAAGAAACATTGTTTATTCTGCCCAAACAAAACGCACATTACAAATAAAAATATCCATAAAATATTCACATACAACGTAGTCAAAAGCCTCGTACTCAAACATACATATAAAAAGTTGTCATTTTGTCTATTGCTTCAAACGTCAAGTACAGACGCAAGCTACAGTAAAACGGGGTGAATCGGGATGCATGGGTGAATCGGGACGAAACTTTAAAATGGATTTTTACTTTAAAATAATATAGTTTACTGCTAACAAGGACACTTAATCTTTAATTAAAAAACAGTAAACACATTACAGTCTTTTCTGGCAACAAGCTATATTATTTCAACGTTAAAATCCATTTTAAAGTTTCGTCCCGATTCACCCATGCATCCCGATTCACCCCGTTTTACGGTACCCGAAACTGTATAATTTTCCCAATCCACTTTGAACCTAATGCTTTACCGATGAAGAAATTTGACAGATTGTAGTAGCTTGATGTGCTGGCAGACTCGTTCTTTGGCCAAAGAATTAGGATTGTCATTCAATGTAGCAATGCTGCCAGTCTTCTGGGCACGTTTTCGGATGACATCGATGCGGACGAGTACTTCGACGCCTAAAGTGTCGGTTGGTTTTTGTATTTATTAGTATAGTAAGTCATTTAATTTATTACCTAGTGTAAATAGTTATCTCTATATATCTAAACATACAATAAAATTATAGAGATTACTAGCTGCGCCCCGCGGTTTCACCCGCATAAGTTTTGATCCCGTGGGAATTTCGGGATAAAAACTACCCTATGCATTAATCCTGGTTATAAACCATCTGTGTGCCAAATTTTATAAAAATCCGTTTAGTAGTTTTTGCGTGAAAGAGTAACAAACTTCCATCAGGGCAAACTTTCGCGTTTATAATATCAGTAGAATATACGAGATATTTATGCTCGTGTCTGTACTTAGATAATTACACTCCCCACTGACTGATTTAGTACTAGTTGTGTCAGGTTTTGCTTGGGTGAATAAGAATTATTTAAACTAAAACCTATCTAAATAATTTTCAAGAAATTATGTAAAGCCGATAAGTGGCAGTGGGCAGAAACGCAGAAAGGTTAATTTATTTGTAGTAGTTGAAGTGAGCTGTCTGCATAGTTACCTCTTTTGTTAGGTGTTCGTACATAGTCCTCCATGGTAGCCAATCTCAACGGAGACTAGCCTTCCCGCTATATCTTCTGCGTAGAACCTCAGCTGGCCTGGCAAGCATCGCAAGATACAAGACTCAGTCCACTATCGACCTCCGGTCTCCGGAGGGGAGTGATGTAGCGATATCTACAACACCACATGCGAACAACGCGTCCTACTGACGTCACGCAAATCCTGCATCTCGCAAGCAGAGTTTACCGCGCAATTAGCATATTATATAAAATTTCTGAACATCGATTGTTGGACAGTTGCCCGCCAGACACAAGACCCGTCTGGTTGGATGATCTTCCCTTTTCTATGGAGGTTAAGTCAACTTTACACCCTGTTTTTCATACCTGTATAATATTATAGTGCACAAGTGTGTGCGCAGACGCAGGTGCACTCTTTCTTCCCTCACTCTCATAGTCCGATGGGACGGCAATCCGGAGAGATCAGGCGCAGGACCAAAGACTTAGCGTGCTTTCCGAGTCACGGAGGTATCACACCACCAACTTCCAAACTTCGGACTGAGAAATTCCAAATGGAAATACACAATAACACTTTGCCCGAAATGGGAATCACACCCAAGACCCAACGCTCCAGCGGCGGCGACCTCTCGCGTCCGGCCTTGGTTCAAGCCATGATCCGGGGTGAGAGGGAGTGGGAGGCAGTCACCTCCTACTGCGAAGCAGTCATGCTAACGAAGGAGGTGGCGGGGTGGGCGAGGGAACGCACCCTGCGCACCTCACGCCTCAGCCGCCGCGGGAGACGCTCCGGGCGTCGGGAGCCGCGTGACGACTCCCGGCCACCGTAGGCGCGGGCCTGCGGGCGGAGAGTAATGGGTAGCTCTCCGTCCGATCAGGACTAGGCCCGTGCCGGACGGCGTGTACGTGTTCCACGCGCGCCTCAAAGAGATGTCAGCAAAAGCGACGGGGCCCCATAGGGCCGAAGCCTGCCAGGGAAGCGGGAACATCCGAAAGGGTTTACCGCTGCCCTGGAACATAAAGGGCTAAGGAAGGAACACGGGTGGGTTTTAGTCAGTAAGAGTCTGACACTCCCTTCTGCTCCACCCAGAGCGGGAGGAGTCATTTGATGATTTCCCATACTCAAAAAAAAAAAAAAGACCCAACGCTCAGGTCGCGCTTGTGACCACGAGACCAACGGGGAGTGTATCTATATAGTACGTATATAGTAGAGGGTGAACATAAATGTACACCCTTGCTTCCTGAAAGCATGACCAATAAACCTACTGTCAGATCTCTTGTGAACTGTTGCGTTTGTACGCGGAAATGCTACCTGTCAGTCGAATCACATGGAATGAGATTTGTGAATAGTCGTACAGTCAGCAACAAAAGTCAATTAACACTGTTACTTTTACAAATCATCCAAATTGATACAAAATGATGCGATACATTGGTTTTCTCTATTTCATGTAATAGCAAAGAGTTAATTATTCTTAAATATTCTATTACTATATGTTTTTTAAGAATATTTTGCTCAATAATTAATATTTAAACAACTAAAGTATTAACCGACTTTTGTTGCTGACCGTACATAAATGGCATTCATGAGAGGCTTTGCTAGAGGGTTAGTATCGCAGCTCGTGGATGGTTAATTAAAGTCCTATATTAAACATTAAATAGCACAGCAGCGTAAGTGGCCCAGTGGTAATGGCCGCTATTTACGAGTTGTAGGTCGTAGGTTCGAACCCAGACAGGCGCTTTACTTTATGTAAATTATTTCATCACCACTGCTCTCAAAACGGTGAAAGAAAACATCGTGAGGAAACCGGCATGTCCTAGAACCAACAATTGGAAGACATGTAACATCTCCCAACTGGGTCCGCGTGGTGGATTATGGCCCCTCCCTATCACAGAGAGGAGGCCTGTGTCCCAGCTGTGGGAACATTATAGTCTGATAATGCATTAAATAGTACAGTGGTGATTACAAGTTATTATCAATCTGTTAAAATAATAAGATAAACAATTTTACTAAAAACGGACAAAATAAATAGCGTAAAAATTGGCACGAAATACACCCCCTAAGGCAAAAGATACGCGCTTGGCGATGGTATCAACAAATCAACAGACACTTTATGATATTGTTACCAAATAATCAGAATTTATAAAATGAATTAAAATATTTTCATCGTGGCAATGCTGCCAGCCATTTGGGCACGTTTCCTGTTGACATCGATGTGGACGAATTTTTTGATGCCTTTTGATTATTTCCCCTCCTTTTTATATACTTGTACATATTGTAAATGTTATTATTTTAAGTCTTTTAGCTTTTTAAATTATGTAAGTTAGAATAGGAATACGTTTTGGAAATAATTAAAAAAAAAAACAAATAAGTATTTTTTAAATATTTTCCCGATACCTATTAGTAACCAGAAAATTATTATTTGTCGATTTTCTAAATGCTTAGATAATATAGAAGTAGTTTATTTAAGTTTCATTTATCCGGTCAAAAACACTCAATTCATGGGTTTTAAATATAAAAAACCTGAGTATGTTTCTATGCGCTGGACGAAATTAATGTAGCTCATATCTTAAATCTTTTCAACGATAAATACATAACTCCTATACGAGAAAGGGCCTTTATTAACCGACTCTGCCGTCCGAACATAACTTTATTCACGTGCCGTTGTTATTTCGTTCAACGGCCATATCTTTAATCTCCAACACATTATAACCAAAGTCACACATTTATAAACTTCTAAGATGTCATCTGAACCAATTCTGTAAACCAGTTTGGATATAATATCTCACTTGAGATTTATTTGAGAGAAAAATGTTAGAAATTAATTAATTTAATGAAGCTATCAGTCAGTCATACGATATATTTTAATGTGTATAGAATATAGGAATGAGCATATAAATTGGGAACGTAACATAAAAGGTTTGACCATGTTATCTGTCTTAGATAAATTGTAACTTATTTTTGAAAGGAAAATAGGTTTATTTGTCACAGTAACGTGCAAGCAAAAAGATAATTAATTCACAGGCAAAAATATATCCATAATCACGAGCACAAAGCAGATATAGTCGACGGCTGCACGTCATGACTGTGACAAGAAGGCTTCCACACAGCATAATGCTGTGCTAAGGGGACCCATAGCACAGCGCTGATTTTACGCTGATTTACACTAGCTTCTGGCAGGCTTCGGCCGCGTCGCATCCCATCCCGTCGCATCCCACAGCGTCGCATCACACAGCGGCGCATCCCATCGCGTCGCATCCCATCCCGTCATATCCCATCGCGTCGCATCCCATCCCGTCGCATCCCATCGCGTCGCACCCCACAGCGTCGCATCCCATCGCGTCGCATCCAATCCCGTTGCATCCCATCCCGTCGCATCCCATCCCGTCGCATCCCACAGCGTCACATCCCATCCCGTCGCATCCCATCCCGTCGCATCCCATCGCGTCGCATCCCATCGCGTCGCATACCATCGCGTCGCATCCCATCACTCGCCTGCGCTACTACTTCGTTTTTGCTTAGCGTTCTGTCTGACTTTTTTTTTCATATTGCTCGGCTCTTAAGGGTCGTAGCGTGATGTTACGAGCCTATAACCTTCCTCAAGAATTGGGCTATCAAATGCAAAATGCTTTCATCAAATCCGACTGGCAGTTCCGGAGATTACCCCCTACATACAGTCACGAGCAAAAGTATGTATACACTCGGCATTACTCAAAAGCGATTTACTCCTTTATTTTTTAGTATAATTTTATGTTGTTACGAACATAGTATTTTTGAACCCATAGGTTTATGTAATGTGTCGTATTTCGACGTTACATTCGTTATTTCACGAAAAAATCGCAATTGAAAGTTGCCAAGTGTTGACATATTGGTGCTCGTGACTGTACAAATAAATTTTACTTCTTTGTAATATTAGTATAGATTTAGATAACATAACGTGTTCCCCGAAGGGTGAGGCAGAGGTCAACTTATAGTACACCCACATTTCGCCAGTTATGTTTAAGTCCCATGTCTTATGGTGCGAGCCTATTGTCATCAGCCAGGCACACATCCAGACTCCGGCTCACTATTGTGAAATTCCAGACGCAAAAACCCCAGTAACACTTTACTCGACCCGGGAATCGAACCCAGGACCTCACGCTTACCAAATTCCTGATGGTGAATACTTTGCCCGACCCGGAAATCGAACCCAGGACCTCACGCTCACCAAATTTCTGGTGGTGAATACTTTGCCCGATCCGGAAATCGAACCCAGGACCTCACGCTCACCAAATTCCTGGTGGAGAATACTTTGACCGATCCGGGAATCGAACCCAGGACCTCACGCTCACCAAATTCCTGGTGGAGAATACTTTGCCCGATCCGGGAATCGAACCCAGGACCTCATGCTCAGCAGTAGCGCTTACGACCACTATACCAACGAGGCAGTCTTAGGGGTGATTTTTCATTCGCCAGATAACTTTATTCGAGGAATAAAATTGACGTTTGATAGTTTTTGTATGAAATAACTGTAAATATTTCAAAAATATTCCTCGAAATAAGTTATCAGATGATTGAAAAATCAGCCCTTAACCTATTTTAATCGCGGGATAAATTCTTGAGTAGCTTATAACTCAAATAATGTAGATATGGTTTAGGGATCGAGATTATCTAATCTACCCTTGTTAGTAAGGAATTAGGGAACCTAACAAATTAAGTTGTGAACTAATAGGTATTAATTCTGTATACTACTCAACTAGAGCTCCGTTATTTTAGTGTTTCGTACCTAATGTTATTCAAGTACCTATCTTATTAACCGACTTCAAAAAAGGAGGAGGTTCTCAATTCGCCTTTTTTATGTTTGTTACCTCAGAACTCCGTCATTTATTTATACGCCATGAAACCATGAAACATTTTGCATACGATTGCAAAATTCTTTTTTATTTGTAAGGATATACTTTGAGATTGGTCCCATAGAAATTTCATTAAAAACGGTTAAGTAGTTTGGTTTATAAACCAAAATTACTGGTAAAAATGACAACTTAAAAGTGAATAAAAACATTTGTGCAAAAAAAAAAAACAACCGACTTCCAAAAAAGACACTACAAAGTGAAAAATAACTCTAATTTCGGAAGTCCAACTCAACGACACCGACTTGGACCTCCAACCAAGGCTTCACAATGAAATGCGTGTCACATACATATCGTGTACATTTATATCTGTAACTTAGCTGTACATAATAAAGAGTATTCCATCTATATATCTATCTATCTAGTGTGCGCTTCCCATTATAGAAGACCACATCAATAACCTATAATCTGGGTAGGTATAATAGGTTTAATCTAACGGGTATGGTGAAGTACAATCAACATGGGGTGCGACGGGAATTTGCTCTGGTTTCGTACATGGTGAAACTGCTCCGAGGCATAGAGCACAACCCGGGAGTGCTGCAGCGGTTGCACTTGTACGTACCCGACCGCTATGTGTGGAGGCGACGGCCCCCGCCACTGCTGGTCGTACAGTCAACAGCAAAAGTTGATGATCAAAATCAGAAATTAAATACTAATGATCGGAGTTCGCAGCTATATGGCAGCTGTACTAGTAGTAAATTTTTGGTATAATTTACAATCACATACTTTTGAATCACTTCGACGCCACACAGTTCTGACGCGAACTTCGTTCATTAGTATTGAATTTCTGATTTTGATCATCTACTTTTGCTGTTGACTGTACCATCAGCCAGGACCAACTTGCTGGCCAAAATCCCTCTGACTCGAGCAATCCGCACCATCAATTATATTCGGTTGAAATTGATATATTTACATGACACTGGGGTGAATTCGCAAAAGTACTATTATTTACACTGTGTTACAAACAATGATCTTTATGATATAGAGATGCAGTTTGTGACTTATTTTTAATTTTGTGTGTGTGACTTTTTTTTTTTTTTTTTTTTTTTTGGGTGGGAAATCATCATATGACCCCTCCCGCTCTGGGCGGAGCGGAAGGGAGTGTCAGACTTTTACTGACTAAAACCCACCCGTGTTCCTTCAGTTGCCTGTGCCAAGGGCCACGGTACCTCTTTCGAATATCCCGCAGCCCTGGCGGCATCGGCCCTAGAGGGCCCCGACAGTTCGTGCTGACATCTCTTTGAGGCGCGCGTGGAACACAACGCGCCGTCGACCCGGGCCTGGTCCTTACCGGGCGGCGAGCTGCCCGTTGCTCGCCGCCCGCAAGCCCGCGCCTACGGTGGCCGGGAGTCGGCTATTGACTCCCGTCCAGGGCGTCTCCTACGGCGGCTAGGGGCGTGAGGGCGCAGCGATTGCCTCTCCCTCACGCGCTCCGCCTCCTCCTTTGCGAGCATTACTGCTTCGCAGAAGGAGGTGACGGCCTCCCATTCACTCTCGCTCCGTACCATGGCCTGGACCAGGGCCGGACGCGAGAGATCGCTGCCGCCGATCGCCGCCACGAGGTGTGTGTGTGACTTGGCTATCGCATTAGGTTAATTCAATTCAATTCATTTATTGCATCAAATATGGTAGGTACATGAAGTTCTAATATATAACATTTAGTAACACACATTTGGCCAATATATAGCATGCAATAATTTAGGTCTTTACAGTTAATATATTAATTTATATTTTGTCAATTTATGTCTACTTAACAGTTAAATATGTCTGTGCTTTAAAGTATAAAATTTACAGGGACACTTTTGAAAGAACTCATCTATCGAATAAAAACACTCTTGTAACAACCAATTCCGTAACGCAACACAAAACTTATTGAAGGGTAGTTGAGTAATTGACCTAGGCAAAGCATTGTAAATTAGGGGAGCCATATAAACGCAGCTCCGCCGAAAAAGTTCTAGCTTTGGAACGGGCATTTCAAAATCTAAATGTAAGGCCGGTAATGATAGTTTTAAGACATTTAAATAAATAACCTAATTAGCCGATCGATTCTGTAAAAATGTCACCGTGAAAAGTTAGGTGAAGTGAGCTTAGAGTGAGCTGTCAATTGTGTAAATCCCTAGCATTAGTTGGAATGACAGCTCACTCCACGCTCACTTCAACTAAGTTTTCACGGTGATATGGTTACAGAATCGCACTGCTGCTTACAATGTCTGTCTGTATGCTGTATGTGGCCTTCTGGGGCACACCCCTCCTCTCTATGAGAGGGAGTGGACTGCAATTCACGACGCGGACCTAGTGCGGGTTGGTGGATGTCTCATGTCTTTGAATTTTTTTTTGTTTCTAGGAAATGCCTATTTGACATGTTTTTTCTCAAACACTGCTCCATTCCAAACCTAATTTCAATAAAATGTCACGAAAGATATTCCGAATGTCACGAAAGATATTCCGTTAGTGACAATTTCTTGCCGACACACCAAACTATTTCGTAGACAGTACAGCCAAGTACTTTGATCTAAGGGTAGAACATGACATGTGTTCGCTCAACCGGCGCCTGGTGACAGACTTAGTTTCACAAGTTACTCCTACAAAGCGTTTAGTCCTTGTTGGTTACGCCAGAAACTTGTGACTACAATTGTTGTTTCCAAAAACTTTGTGGAGTTAGGAATTCTTACAAGGATGATATAAAATAGTTTATCATTGATCTTCCAATGAAATAGTAAATCATCATTGTCCTTCATACCTGCAACCCTGTTATTAGTCTACCAGAGTCTATGTGCATCTATAATCACCTACTGTATTATAGTATGGGGGGCCCTTATAAATCTCTACTAATTGAAATAGAACGTGCTCAAAGGGCGATTCTAGAGGTTATGCATTTCAAGCGTAGAGACTATCCAACCGCCCTGCTGTACTCTGAAACCCAGGTCCTCACTGTGCGACAACTCTTCATTTTGCGTGTAGTCTTACTCCGCCACTCCATCCTACCTCTCGACTCAAACATCCTTCTCAGACGCAGAGGTCGTCCGGTCTGTGATTCCGTCCAATGTCGTTCCGCATTTGCTATCCGCCATTACGTAGTCCTAAGCGCTCGTCTATATAATAGAGTATATCGGTCAATTGATATTTACACGCTGACTAAGTTTACACTGAAAGCAAAGCTTACTATTTGGTTGCAGAATTTGTCTTACGACTATACAGAAAATATTTTGATGATCACCTCATGAATACATTTTCCAATACCTACTGATACATGTAATTACTGAGTCACTTTAACCTGATTGTTGTAATAATCAATGTTTATGTAGAACTTTGGCTCTTGAGATACAAGTATCCTTTTACTTAGTTCAGGAGCCTGCTGTTCAACTTGCCTCTGCCCACTGCTAGTACAATCATGTTTATTGTATGTCTAATCTTGTGTGTTTTTTCTTTGTACAATAAACTTATTATAATTGGAACGAAGTTCCTTATCGCGCGTTGCGAAAGGGGGCTAGACGGAAAAAATTAAGACCAAAAGTTGGAACGACACTTTTTGCTATAGTTGTAAGCCGTGCGGCGTGCGCATGTTTCTCTGTCTCTCTCTCTCTCTCTCTCTTATAGAAAGCAAGTCAGTTATACTTCGTTCCATCCGGATGTCCCTTGACACCTCTCAAGTTTTTCCATTATTTCATTTAAATACTTACAAATTATATTTTTAAATATTTTTACAAAAATATATAAAAAACATTTAAAAATATAAAAAATACTAGCCCACCACCACTATATCAAGCTACACTTATTATTATTATTATTATACCTCTATCCAAATTTATTAGTGGTTAGCGCAGTATCACTTAGAGCAGTGGTAGCTCAGTGGTAACGGCCCCGACTAACAAACTGTAGGTCGTGTGTTCGAACTCAGGCAGGCGCTTTACTTTTATTAAATTCATGACCACTGCTATCAAAACTGTGAGGAAACCGGCATGTCTAAGAACCAAAAATTCGAAGACATGTGACATCTACCAACCCGCATTGGGCCTGCGTGGTAGATTACAGCCCACTCTCTCTCGAAGAGAGGAGGCCTGTGTTCCAGCAGTGGGAACATTATAGGCTGATTACGTACGGATGCTTTTTGTATTGCATTTTGTACTTCACTTTATGTTTCGGCATCAATTTTAGAATGACGGACAAGTTTATTCGTGGATCTTTGACAGTCGTTACGGGTCGTCAGAAGCCCGAAAGTCTAACAACCAGTCTTATCAAGGGGTATCGTATTACCCAGTAACTGGGTTCTGGAGGTCAGATAGGTAGTCGCTCCATGTAAAATACTGGGTTATAAACTATATTTGTGCCAAACTGCTTACCTCCCAAGGTTTAAGCTCGACTGAGGTTAGTAGAAGATTAAGTTTATACGACTTTATAAGCACGCCGAGCGCATCAGTTACTCGTATCAAACCAATAAAATGTTTTAGGTATGAAGCGTTGAATTCATTCTGTATTAATTTAGGCGAGGCGACACTGTGAGAAAACTGCGGAAAACTCGCGTGTCTTTGGTGGTTTGACGGACCTCACAAAGATGAGGGGCCCGTGGCTAAATAGTAACAGCCGCACAGATCGATCGATCAGGTAAAGCTACGCTTGCCGCGGTCGTTCTGTGGATGGGTGACCATCTTTACATACCAAGACTCCTCCGTGCCTTGGAAAGCACGTTAAGCTGTTGGTCCCGGCTGTCATTCGTGGATCTTTGACAGTCGTTACGGGTCGTCAGAAGCCCGAAAGTCTAACAACCAGTCTTATCAAGGGGTATCGTATTACCCAGTAACTGGGTTCTGGAGGTCAGATAGGTAGTCGCTCCATGTAAAATACTGGGTTATAAACTATATTTGTGCCAAACTTCATCCAAGTCCGTTCAGTAGTTTTGGCGTGAAAGAGTAACAAACATCCATCCAATTATCCATACAAACTTTCGCATTTATAATATTATAGTAATGGGATGTGTCACTGTAAATTATTCTCTCTTCTCTTTTATCTCTCGCTCAGCTTCCAACGAAGCGCAGCCTCAAACCAGTCACAGATTTACGACTCCAATATAATTAACTGCGATATTTATTTAACTAAAAATGCTCAGTTAAAATGGTAATAATCAGTTTATAGGCCTAACAAAAACATATTTGTCCCATAACCTACTTTTGAATTGCACGAGGGATTATAAGCTTTATGTGAATGACGATAAGGTTTACACTTTGATTTGTTAATCAAATACTGTAAAATGTATGTGAAGTTATCAGAATAACCACAGTACAGAAATATACAGTAGGTTTATAATGCGTACGATCCCTTTAGCAAATAAACTCGAAAAATCCGGTTTTTTAGATTAAAATATGGACCTTTTTCTCATTCACAAGTGCAAGTATAACTCGTGAGCCAAAAGGGTTTGCGTACCTTTTTTAAGAAGGGTCCGACAATCCGTGTTCACTTTGTAAAAATCTGTGCCGGATGCGTCCCGGAAACCGTTAAAAGGAGGACGAATCTGGGGAATTCCTACCGGATGGCGGGTATGCTACAAGTTCAGCATGTTCGGCTTAAATACTTTTATGCCCATTAAGACAGAAGAACAACAATTTTAAAATATTAGTAATATTATCAGTCAGGATCCGTTCCATCACTAAAATAACTGATATCACTCGGAAAGCTGCCACGCTCAAGTGGAATTGAGCTGGACACATCTGCCGCATGTCAGACGATCAATGGGCCAAACTTACGACCCAGTAGGTCCCGCTTAATGACAAACGACATCGCGGCAGGCCCAGATGGAGATGGCGGGATGAGCTGGACTCCTTTGATTAAGATTGGTTCTTGGCAGCTCTGGGCAGAGAGAGGTGGAAAGAGAGTAGGGAGGCCTTTGCCCAGCAGTGGGATATTAACGGCAAAAAATTATATAAGTATAATATATATTTGCCGTTGGCTGTCATGATGATTTGTATTTATTTTATTATACACACACAGTAAAATAGATACAGATAAGACATATAAGTATTGAGTACAAAGGTACTACTTATAACTTAAAAGAAATACTTTGTATTTATTTATTTATATATACTTTATTGTACACCACAAAAAAGTTAAATCAAACTACAAAATATACAATGGGTAGCCTTATCGCTTTCTACGATCTCTTCCAGGCAACCTTGGAATGGACTACTGTATTACTTCTTATACTGTGGCGCAACAGTGAAATTGAAAGTTTCGTGTTATCTACGAATATTAATGGCTCATTATCGATTCAATTATTCGAATCATTCGTATAGCTTTGAAATATCGATATAAAATATCGGTATCGTTTGTGAAGGTACTATAGTTATGTGAACAAATAAAATGGATTTTTTTATGGTGACGTTATCATGGGATCAAGTATTTGAAGTAGTAAAATAAGTTGAAACTGTGTGTGTTGACTCTGAGGTTTTTTCGGCATTTTATCATTTGTGATCCGGGTGTTAAATAAAAATATTGGGTGTAAGAATTTTTATGACCGTTTAATGACCCTTATCAGCGGAAGGCTACCAAACTATGTATTTATAGCTGCCCTTTTGGTTTCGTGGTCGCAAGCGCGACTGCTGAGTGTGGGGTCGTGGGATCGATTCCCGGGTCTGGCAAAGTGTCATTGGGTTTTCCCATTACGAATGTCTCAATGCCCGGAGTTTGGAAGTTGGTGCTGTGAAGGCCCCGTGCCTCGGATAGCACGTATAGCTGTTGGTCCTGCGCATGATTTCTCCCCGGTAGTGTTGGATGCCGTCCCATCGGACTATGAGAGTATAGGAACAGAGAGTGCACCTGTGTTTGCGCACGCACTTGTGCACTATAATATCTCCTGCGTACCTGAATAATCTCCGTTGAGATTGGCTACAGTGACCGAAATCGGACGGGAGGCTATTATGTGGTTGTTATAAAAATGACGATCCTTATCCAGGGAAGGACTTCCATTCTCTTCTTAGTAGGATGGTTTATTATGTGTGATTTTGAGACAGATACAAATTTTTATCGATCGTAGACCATCATTCAAGCATTTATGAACACAAAAAAGTGACACGGTAAGAAAAAAATTAAAAAGTCTGAAGTCAAGTGAGAATTTACCTGAAATTATGAAAAACTGTCCAGCACCTAAACTACATGGTGTTTCGAGAAACCCTAGGAGAGAAGCTTCTAAAATTTTGTTTTGCCGAACGACGTCCACTGCTCGACATAGGCTTCCCCCAAACAAGGCCCACCGAACCATGCTTTTATTCCGGTAGTACGTTCCCGAGGGATAATTCCCGACCTCCAAACGGGCAAAACCGCGGGCAAAACCTAGTTCTTATATAATTCGTGCCGGTAAAGGAGAGAAGAAGAAGCTTTAAGTAATAATGCACGACTTTCAACCTGTTCCACAGTCTCGGTTCCAAGGTGCGCCCACATTATGAGCGTTCTAAATTCATCCCCAGTCGCGTATTAACTTTGAACGGTCTAAACCTCGCTTGAACCGAAAACTTTAATGAGGTTCGTTACTATATGAACCACTAAAGGGAATAAAAGGGTTCTGCCAATCTGACCTCCACAACCAAGTTACTGGGTAACACAATATCCCTTGACAGACGTAAGACTGGTTGTCAAACTTTTGAACTTCTGGCTACCCGTAACACCTGTCGAAGATGTAGAATGACAGCCGGGTCCAGCTGCTCATCGTGCTATCCGAAGTCCGCAGAAGTCTCGGTATGTTATGGATGGTCAACCATCCAGAGGTCGACCTCGACAAGCGTCGCTTAACCTTGAAGATCGACCCACGTGGCTATTATTATAGAGCCAGGAATCATTATCGAAAACCTTAATAAGTCCAAAAAGGTGTCCCATAAAAACACCTAGCCTATATTCTATCATCATTAGCCGATCTTTCTCATTAATTAAGTACTGATTAGTTGTATAGAACTAAGGGCTAATAATGTTGGTAAGTAAAACACCAATCAATAGTAACTGTCTGGCGATAATTAGTCGAACGTAAAGGAGGCTATTTGTGTCGAATTACATCAGTTCAGCTTTGAAGTGAACGGTAGGTTCGAACACTTCGAAACCAAACCTAAATGAAACTAAAACTTGGGTGAAATTGATTACAATACAATTTGACATAGGTACCGTTCCAGCCGATCGGTTCTGTAAAAATCTCACCGTGAAAAGTTAGGTGAAGTGAGCTTAGAGTGAGCTGTCAATAGTGTCAATCCCTAGCATTAGTTGGAGTGACAGCTCACTCCAGGCTCACTTCACCTAAGTTTTCACGGTGAGATGGTTACAGAATCGCACTGCTGGTTTTTTTTCGCCGGGGACCGGACTAATCACTAGAAGCGCGCGTCGAAAATCGAGAGCCGATTCCCGGCCAGCGTAGGCACGGGCTTGCGGACGGCAAGCAATGGGTAGCTCGCCGTCCGGTAAGGACCAGGCCCGGGTCGACGGCGGGTTGTGTTCCACGCGCGCGTCAATGAGATATAATATATAATATAATATCCCTGGACATTTCACACAGCGCCATCTAGTCCCAAGCTAAGCAACCTAATGCTTGTGTTATGGTAACAAGTTGGCTGATAAACTACTTATATACATATTTTTTTGTAAATACATACATATTATAGATAGAAAAACACCCAGATGTCAGCACTAACTGATGGGGTTCGCTAGGGCCGATGCCAGGGTCGCGGGTTGTTCGAAAGAGTTACCATGGCCCCCTGGCACAGGCAACTGAAGGAACATGGGTGGGTTTTAGTCAGTAAAAGTCTGACATCCCTCCCGCTTCTCCCAGAGCGGGACAAGTTTTTGATGATTTCCCACCCTAAAAAATACCTTGAAGCGCGCGATCGGCGCGACGTGTGACAGCTCGTCAGCTGTCTACTATTCTGTATTGTCACCTCTTTAAAACCGTTTTTTAGATACTACGAGTAAGCATAAGTTTTCCTGCCAGTCATTTCCCAGTAGCCTTGCCGTAATGAAACTTATCAACATTTCAATACTCCATCTATCAACATAGTCCTTATGATACTCTAGTCCGAACTTCATTAGATATTACTGGTAAATTCAGTTCGTCCCGCATTTCAAGTGGACCCAGGATAACTAACTCCCTGAATCAGTTTCAAAATCTTAGAATTAAACAGTTTATACTAAGAACTAAGTTCTCAAAGGGCAAAGGAATCGATGTAATTAGCATTTCAGGAGGATCCACTCCTTGGTAATTCTAGGTTCTATTAATAATTCATACTTCCTGAGATCTGACACGTTTTGGTATACCTACGCTTTATTTTTCTGTTCGTGGGTAGTTTTTTTGGCGTAGTTATCTAAAAAACAAAATTATACTAAACATATTTTTGTATGTGTACTTACACCCTGAAATGTTCTAAAAATAACGCTACCTTTTGTAATATGTATATAAAATCAAATATTTATTCGCAGTGATTAAACTCCTACCAATTTTACCGTTTTATTATTTTATGAAAATAATCATTTATTGCCTATTTATTCAGAATTCAAATGAATAGTGTATGTAATGAATAACCATTTATACCTAAACAATGTATACCTATATATCTAAAAAATTAAAGTGTCTGTTTGTAATGTCAAAATAACATATTTTTACTAAATGTATTTTGGTACCTACTTCTAAAAAAAAAACAATTTGTTAAAGTTTTGTCTGTCTGACTGTTTGTTCCGGCCAATCTCTGAAACTGCTTGACCGATTTGACGGGACTTTCACTGACAGATAGATGTTATAAGGAGTAACTTAGGCTACTTTTATTTTAGAAAAAAGAATTAGGGTACCGCGCAAAAATATGAAAACTCCTGAAATTCAATTAGTTTTGGATGACATGCACGGAACGAAGTCACAGGCACAGCTAGTTAATTATTAATTAATTACAATTTAATATCCTTACTTAACTAATACTATCACCGTAGAAATAAATTTGGTTTAAGAAAATGACAGCTGTCAAAACGGTATACAAATTATACAGTCATGTGAAACTTCAAATAGCTTAATACCAAAATCTGAACCCCTTAATATAGAGTTGCGAATATAAACAATACATTATAAGTAAATTTCACGCATTGGGTATGTACCCCTTTTACATACCTTACAACACGCGCTGTGAACCTATACAAACTTTACGGACAGTAGGTCAACTCCGACTCATCATCATCTGCCTAGCCTTTTCCCAACTATGTTGGAGTCAGCTCCGACTATAGCTTAAAAAAAAAGTACATCTTGTTTTTTTGTGGGTAATCATTAAATAATGCATCCCGCTTTGGGTGGAGCGGGAGGGCCTGCAGATTTACTGACTAAAACTCCTTTCCTTCAGTTGCCTGTGCCGGGGGCCACGGTAACTCTTTCGAACAACCCGCGGCCCTGGCAGGCATCGGCCCTAGCAGACCCCGTCAGTTAGTGCTGCCACCTCTTTGAGCCGCGCGTGGAACATAACGCGCCGTGGACCCGGGTCTGGTCCTTACGGACGGCGAGCTAAAAAAATACACATAAGGGCTGATTTTTCAAAGTCAGATAACTTTTATCATAAGAATAAATCTGACAGTTTGACATATTTCCTTTACAAAAGCTGTCAACCCACAATATTTATTCCTCAGATAAAAGTTATCTGACAATTGAAAAGTCCTAAATTAAATAGCAGAACCTTCTGGCAAAGGATATGGCTTATCTTGGTAATGACAAAAGAGGATCTTTCGATAAGTCTTGGAAGTAATTTGTACCCTTACTGCGTAACCCGCTTTCAATCACAATTTGCGGGTTTTGAAAGATAAAACTAATCGACTGCTTCTTAGGTTTGAAAAATACGTCTGCTCAACAACGTAAATAACGCAATGAACGTGGGTAAACTATAAAAATGAAAGACATTGCGATCAATTGTCATTTTTTGTGTGTTACGCAATTACCCCGCGGGCAGAATCAATGATTTTGATAATGTGGGTACTGTTTAAATATATCTAAGTAGCTACTGAATGACGGTAAATGAAATACATCCTAAGGAAACCTGGGCTTAATAGTTTCAAAGCGCCAACACACAAGTGTGTGGTAGGTGCGAAACACACTAGTAGCAATGCCTTTCACTTTGACAGTTCAACAACATTCATTGCGTTATTTACGTTTTCAAACAAAGAAATTTTTCGAACATATGAATAAATGTTTTAGCAATATCCTTCAAAATGATTCAAATTGTGATTGATAGTATGTTACGCAATTAGGGTGCTAAGCAAGAGTGATGTTCAAAGAAAGAAAATACTTTTATTTGCGGCAAACATGACGCACAAAAAAGAACATAAACACACAAAAAAATAACAAGTACAAAGCACATTCCTTTTCTGTTGGCCTTGAAATACAATATACAGGCTGAAATTATGGAGGAAATTAAGGACGGCATTAGACAAACCTTCTGTTGACCAACCTACACAGTGACTTTAAAATGATTTTGTACAAGTTTCGTCACGCGAGGCTGAATATTATATTACATCGAGTTTCACCCTTAAGTGTAAAGGAATAATTTCAAGTTTGTATATGTTTAAGTTTGTTCTAGGTTTTAAGTTTTGTTTGTTTGGGAAGGATGTTGATTAGGTAGTTAAGTTTTGAGTGTAGCTTCAAGTTTCATGTTTAAATATTTATATTTGAAGTCTTGATAATGTACACTTGCGGTTTGAAGTTTTTTTTTAATGGTTATAATGGTTGTTTGTTTTGTCTAAAGACGAAGCGAATAGCTCTGGGGCTCTGTCTCAGGGTCTTAGCATTAAGCTGAGCGATGGCCGTTTTGCGTGGATGTGACGCGTGTTTTCCGCCAACTTGTTTATTTTTTTAATGCGTTATCATAATCTGCCCACAATGTTCCCACTGTTGGGACACAGGCCTCCTCTCTTTGAGAGGAACTTTGTGGGAACCTAATAGGCTGATTATGCTGTGGTTTGCGTCTACACACAAATCTACATACATAATATAATATATGCACGTGTTTGTGCACAAACAATCTCAAAACATAGGCTTAAATTTAGTTTTCGATTGACATTGGCGCCGATTCCCTTGTTCACAAACTAAACTAAATTTAAGTTCACTGCATCTTTTTCTTTCACATAAGATAAACATTAGTTTAGTCCTGTCAAACTAGTCAGCGCCTGACGTAAATTGACGTATTTTTAGTAGCCATATTGTTAATCACGTCTAATCTGTCTATTGGAGTGTCTTATTTTGACAGGACTAAACTATTATTTTATCTTCTGTCCTTTTCTTAATGAAATAGAAAGAAAAAGATACACAGAACTTAAATTTAGTTTAGTTTGTGAACAAGGGAATCAGGGCCATTGACTCATTTAACCTGTCGTTAACTCAGCATAATCGGAATATAATATTCCCACTGCTGGGACACTGACCTCCTCTCTGTGAGAGGGAGTTGGCCGTAATCCACCAAGCGGGCCCAGTGCGGGTTGGTAGATGTCACATGTCTTCGAATTTTTGGTTCTAGGACATGCCGTGTTTTAAAATACTCGTATCCTGAGGCCTCCACCTTACTTCAACTCAACTACACTTTCAATTTCACACGTCATTTCGAACATAATTTCCCGTTCACTTTGAGCGTAATTCTGCCCAACAGTACATCGTTCGGCAACGTCGTACCCACGTAAGCCCTGCTTACCATCCACTGTTTACCTTTCATGTAATAAAATCTCCTTCGAGATTGCTTTTCATATCCCGGGAGCCGCCACTTATTACTACTAAAGTAATATGAAAATTTCTGAAGAAAGCCCTTTTGTATGAGGCAACTTGGAAACTCGGTATGGATTTGTGATGGGGTGTGAGTGGGGGCGAGACGTTTTATGAAAAGGTGGCATTCTTTATGTTGTTAAATTGGGAAATAGTTAACTGATCTCCAAAAACTTATTCATCATCATCATCATCATCTGCCTGCCTTTTCCCAACTATGTTGGGGTCGGCTTCCAGTCTAACCGGATGCAGCTGAATACCAGTATTTTACATGGAGAGACTGCTGATCTGACCTCCACAACTCAGTGACTGGGTAATACGATACCCCTTGGTATGACTGGCTGTCAGACTTTCGGGCTTGTGACGACCCAGATCTACGATAGACAACCGGGACCAACGACTTAACGTGCGTTCCGAAGCACGGTGGGGTATGTAAAGTTGGTCACCCATCCACAGACCAACCGCGACAAGCGTAGCTTAACCTGATTAATCGACCCATGTAGCTGTTATTACTTAGCCACAAGCCTCTCCCCAAAAACTTATTGACCATCTATAAAAGATGTACGTTTTTAAAATTAATGATTCATAAAAACAAACGGGGTTACGATGATGAATGAATTGGTCGCAGTAACTCAAAAACAATCAAAATCAAAATATTTTATTTCACATAAACCAACATGGGCACTTATGAAACGTCAGAAGCTAGAAGCACGGTTCCAATTGGTTTTTCCTATGGAGAAGAGCCGGCAAGAAACTCCACAAACTAAGCTAGGGCACCCGACCAAATGCGTTAGACTAGGTAAGAACTGACAAACCGTGCGCGAGCCGAGCAAGCGAAGCGAGCGGTGCCGCGGCAGCGGTGATTATATTCGTGCTACCAAAAAAATTTAGCTGCTACCAAAACTCCGCTGTCAGTCAGCCCCCACCCACAAAGTTTACCGCATCAGAGCTAAGGAAAGCGGTTGTTTCACACATTCTGTGTTAAATTGAGATGCTTCCACGACCAGGATACTTCTTTTGTGGAGGAATAGTTCTAAAACTAACAAAGTAATGTTAAAAAGAAAAAGAGGAAAGGATTATCTGCCTAGCCTTTTCCCAACTATGTTGAAGTTAGCTTCCAGTGACCTGGACAACCTAGTTACTGGGTACTCTTACCCCTTGGTTTCACTGGAAGTCAGAATTTCGGGCTTCTGACTACCCGTAATCACTGTTTGTCAAGATCTACAAATGGAGAAGAACTATATTTTCACAAGATTTATTGACAAAAATGCCTAATTATTGGATTTTTTGCTAACCCGTCTACTATGTTGAATATGCTTACGTAGGATATGTTGTGTGCTGATAGGTTCGGGGCTGCGATCAATAATAGTACTAGATTAAGGATCAGGAATAAAAATCAGTCGCTCAAGTGGCCACGTTTGCACACACGTAAACATCTACATTTCTTAGAAAAAAGTTTAATAATATTAACAAGTTCATTTTATTATAAACCTTAACTTAATGCTTAAACATAAAGTTTAATTACCATTGCAAAATATATTTAAAATGTCGCTTGAAAATAAAATCATAGTATTTTTAATTGTTCAGTCATTTATTCTAAAATGAAACTTAAAGTCTAAGTATTAAGGTTAAAAACATACTAATTTGAAATAAGACCACAAAAGTATTTGTGGTCTTATTTTTCGGGCCGTTTTTGAAGCGCTTATCGGGAATCTAGTACTATTATTGATCGAAGGTTCGGGGTCACTTTAATAGTACAGCGGGTATAACTCATTTGTTCCTGATATATTCAAAATATTTTAATTTCACATAAACCTACATAAGCAATGAAAAATCACAAGCTGGGTGCTCAATTCAATTGGACGTGTCCTACGGAGAAGAACTCCACAGTTTATTTTATTATAATTATTATGTTTTGAGTATGAATGTTGAGTAAGGATGGCTATAAGATACGAGAAGACCAAAGAAACGATGGATGGACTGTGTTAAAGATGATATGGCTAGAAAAGAGGTGACTTCCGAGATGACGACTAAGAGAGGAGATAACTATGGAAGCTTGTTGACAGACACGTTTTTTCTACAGCGCGGTTTATTCGTCGTATCGTAAAGAAACTGTGCTGTGTACAAAGCGCCTTATTGGGATAGGGCATAGGGGTATAGGCAGGAGAATGATGATGGGTACCCATTTTCAGAAATGATGTAATCAATAAAGCAATGTTATCAATTAACAACATTTTCCTGCAATAATTAGAACACCATTAACAATTCGACGTTATACTGACAAAGTTCTAAGTGAAATTGTGATATCGGCGAAGATAGATGGTCGGATAAATTTCATAATAACGAGGCTAGTTCACAACAATACGCCTTTGTATGATTTATGGACTCCAAATTGTTAGGAATCGAACATTTTCGGAGCTTCAGACTTGAGAAGTCTTTGGTAAGCTTTTTGTCAGCAGCCTATCTATACCGAACATAGGTTTAGGTTTGATAGAATTTATTCTCATAAGAACAGTATGTAGGTTCACATACAATGAGATACAAAGTAATTGCTTAAATCTAAATGAAATACATTTTGCCTCAGGTGCGTGTTGGTGAAGTTATACAAACAAATATTGGGAAGGTAAGAAGTTGCTAACATTAATTGATAGGTATGCGGTAAAGAAAGAAAAGAAAGAAAAAGCATTTATTTGCGGCAAACATGACGCATAAAAAAAAAAGACAAAAACACACAAAAAAAAAAACAAGTTGGGGGGTTGTTGTCGGTATGATTATATTTTATGAATATGATTTTTTAGTTTCATTTTGAATGACTAAACAGCTGAATCATTAAACAGCTGTGCTCCTTTGAACAATATAGTTTTTTTACCATAGTTAGTACGAGCTTGTCTTTGTAGTTTATATTTATTTCTTAGGTTGTGTGATATTGTTTTTTTGTGTAATTGTAAAGATGCTTTGTAAGATGTTGGGGTGGATACCTGAGCCTGAGGTTATTCTGTCTCAAATGGTTGAATCATTTAGTCTAAACTAAAATGTAGGTCATCAGCATCATCATTATTTCAGCCACAGACGTCCACTGCTGGACATAGGCACCAAGCACCCACACTTCGGCCAGTTCTGTGCTTCTCACATCCAACGGGTCCCTGCTGTTGGTATTTATAGATGTCATCTTACATTTTTTTATCGATATTCGTTCAGTAGTTTAGGCGTAAAAAGGTAACATGCAGGCAGAGTTACTATCTAATTTATAATACTAGCTGCGCCCCGCGGTTTCACCCACATAAGTTTCGATCCAGTGGAAATATCGGGATAAAAGTATCCTATGTAGTAATCCTGATTATAATCTATCTGTGTGCCAAATTTCATCCAAATCCGTTGAGTAGTTTTTGCGTGAAAGAGTTACAAACATCCATCCATCCGTCCATTCATCCTTACAAACTTTAGCGTTTATAATATTAGTAGGGTTAGGTCAGCGCAGCACTCATGTAAAATATGAGTAGGTACAGAACTAATCTCACTTAAAACCAAAAGAAAACCTTTCTAAGCACAACTAAGTAAATATTATTATTAATCCATTCTCCTCACTTGACGTCAAGAACTTTGTCAATTTGTCATGAGTCATGACGCGGTGTTGCCAACAGTTTGCATGGCAGTGCGCTGCGCCAAGTTCGCACACGTTATTAAAGTTCGCCTGTATGATTGACAGCCGAAACTTCACCACAATTGAACAGGACCTTGTGGGGTGACGGGCTAATCGTTCTTGTTGAATATTAATTTGAAGACAATGGAGTTGGTTGCTTCAGTTTTGATTCGTCGATGAGATTTAATTAGTGTGAAAATGAAAATTCAATTTTTCCTGTCTCGATAATAATAATAATATCCCTGGACATTTCACACAGCGCCATCTAGTCCCAAGCTAAGCAACCTAATGCTTGCGTTATGGTAACAAGATGGCTGATAAACTACTTATATACATTTTTTTTTTGTAAATACATACGTATTATAGATAGAAAAACACCCAGACGATATACAACTGCGTGAAACTTGTCAAAAATGTAGGGAGATTAAGAAAGAAAGAAAATACATTCATTTAGCACAGACTAAAAGACACAATCCATCGTTAAAAACAAAAAAAAATAGAGATCAAATAAAAATAATAAAATCCGATGCAAGAAATTAGCAGGAAAGTGTGCCTCACGGATGCGCCAAAAAGGCCCAGTTCAGCAAAAATGGTTCACAGTCTGATCTCAGTCGAAATCTGTCAAAAATACCTCTAATTTCCATGCTTTTTTGGCATATTATATCTTTGTCAGATTGAGACTGAAATCAGACTGTGAACGTTCTTAAAATTACAAGGATTGCCCCTCAGGAATCTCTCCTCTTTTGATATACAACTTGTGTCTGGGTCATGCAAATATTTGTTTGAATATTGGGTATCGAATTTGTTATCTTATGGATTAATAGTACGCAGAAGGTTTTTACCGAGACACTGACAATGGATTGTTATTGTTGTAGCATATTACAACAACACGGTTAGCGCAGTGGCTGAGCGATCGGACTGCTGCGCTGCGTGTCGCGGGTTCGATTCCCGCACAGAACAAATATTTGTAAGTCCTACATGTATTTGTTCTGAGTCTGGGTGTTTTTCTATCTATAATATGTATGTATTTACAAAAAAATAAATGTATATAAGTAGATTATCAGCCATCCTGTTACCATAACACAAGCATTAGGTTGCTTAGCTTGGGACTAGATGGCGCTGTGTGAAATGTCCAGGGATATTATTATATTATATTATTATTACATACCTACGTAAACTCACAATTTTTTTCCATGGAGGTAGAAAAAAACTACAGAACGTCACCTGCTACGATCTGACATAATCTCTTTGCTTCGTTTACGTCCATACATCAGAAGGTCAATTCGCGTAATTAAAAACGTTCAAAATCTAGTCGTAATCTCATGTCAGCGACATTCAATGTCAAAAATGTAGGGAAATTAGAGGTATTTTTGGCAGATTAAGTTAGCTCAAACTGCTAATTTTAAGAACGTTCATACTCTGATCTTAGAATCAGACTGTGAATGTTCTAAATATTACGAGAACTGCCCCTCTGGTCACACACGCACGCCGGTTGCGACTACTACGCACCTGACCTTTTTGAAGAACATCATTACTATGGTCACTATATGTCCTTCTAGGGAGTCCTCTCTCGGTAGTATTTTCCCCAATATTGGATTGTAGTATCTTATTATTTAACGAATCTGAGAAAATCTATTAGTTTTCAAAGAGGAATTGAAAGCTTTACCCAAATAACAATTGAAAATACAAACATTTCGAATGAACATAAATTGACAAAATGTAAGTAGTTACTTAGTAATTAATATTTTAACTGTAAAAACCTGTACTATTGCATGCTATATTTGCGAAAGGGACATTTTGCTACCAGTAGTCATTTTAAGAAGTGGTCATTTTGCGACAGAGTCATATTGGCCAAATGTGTCTTACCAAAATATTTTATAATAAGAACTTAATGTACCTACCATATTTGATGCAATAAATGAATTGAATTGATTAATTAAAACTAATAATCAAAGTAATTAATCTTCCAAAAAAAAAAGAATCCTCAAAATATAATTACAGAACAGTAATTTGCAGAAGATACAAATATAGAACTTAATACAGGAGAACTTTATAACGAAGTAAATGGGAAATTGATACTCTCCAAAACTCCGGAATGAAATGAACACAAAACTGAAGACATTGTAGCAATTAAAACAAAACAGTGCAATATTAATAAAATACAAAGCACTGGAATTTAATAGGACTCTCGGAATTTTATGATTGCCATAAAGAAGGAAGAGGTTTGTTGTGTTTTGGGTGGGAGGACGCCATTGGTGACCTTAGTTTGATATATTGAGCATTATATAGATGATGTTAATGAGAGGGGCTCGGGGCTAAATAATAACAGCTGTACGGGTCGATCGATGGGTAAGCAACACTTGCCGAGCTTGGTCCGTCGATGGGTGACCATCGATTACATATCGAGACCTCTCCATGCCTCGGAAAACCAGTTAAACCGTTGGTCCGGCAGCCGGCTGTCATTTGTAGATCTTTGACAGCCGTTACGGGTAGTCAGAAGCCAGCCTTACCAAGGGGGTAATATTACCCAGTAATTGGGTTGTGGAGGTCAGATAGGCAGTCGCTCCATGTAAAATACTGGTATTCAGCTGCATCCGGTTAGACTGGAAGCTGACCCCAACGTAGTTGGGAGAAGGCTAGGTAGATGATGGCATAGATGAACTTAACAATGTTTCCTTGCTTTAGCAATTTGAATTAAATGATATTATCATTGCTTTTGAGTTCAAATTTCAATTAGCATCATAACTCAAATTCTTGAGCATCCTGGTCACTGTAATCATTATAATATAGTAAGTAAACTTATGTTTGACAATGAGATTTACTATAGCCTATGTAACTGCTAATATTTTGGTAGAGTTTAGCAAACTTTTTAAAAGGAAAAGCGAACATAAATATGTTGGGCCCGTATACATTGTACTACGAAAGACAAAAAAGGTTTTGAATTAAATTATTTAAGCATAAGCATAATCAGCATTATTCCCACTGCTGGGACTCAGGCCTCCTCTCTCGGGAGTGGGCCGTAACGCGGGCCTAGTGCGGGTTGGAAGATGTCATATATCTTAGAATTTTTGGTTCTAGGACATGCCGGTTTCCCACGACGTTTTCCTACAGCGTTTTGAGAGCATGGGTGATGAAAGTATTTACACAAAGTAAAGCCGGCCCGTGTTTAAATAATAATAGTCGCACAGGTCGATCGGTCAGGTTAAGCTACGCTTGCCGCGGTTGGTCTGTGGATGGGTGACCATCTTTACATACCGAGACCCCTCCGTGCCTCGGAAAGCACGTTAAGCCCTTGGTCCCGGCTGTCATTCGTGGATCTTTGACAGTCGTTACGGGTAGTCAGAAGCCCGAAAGTCTGACAACCAGTCTTACCAAGGGGTATCGTATTACCCAGTAACTGGGTTGTGGAGGTCAGATTGGCAGTCGCTCCATGTAAAATACTGGTATTCAGCTGCATCCGGTTAGATTGGAAGCCGACCACAACATACCTAGTTGGGAAAAGGCTCGGCAGAAGATGAAAGCCGGCCTGAGTTCGAACCCACGACCTACAGCTCGTAAGTCGGGCCGTTTACTACTAGGCCACTCTGCTCACTGTTACATTATTACTATTACACTGCTACAAGGTTGTGTCTATGGTAAGCCCTGCATCTTAAGAACCACTAACTCCCAAAATACAAGCTTGACTTAGTTTGGGAGTTGGTAGATCATCAATTACGTGCTGCTGAACAACCATCAAATACCTTATTAAATTGTACTGTACATAGATTCAGTTTTTTGTTGTACAGACGACAGCACATCAAGCTACTACTATTTGTCAAATTTCTTTAATAGATTTTCAACTTTATCACTATAGCATTAAGGTTCAAAGTTGATTGGGAAATTTTTACAGTTTCGGGTAGCTTGATGTGCTGGTGTCTGTACTTTGAGAGGTAAATAAAAATTATATTATAAAAAAAAAAAATTAAAAAAAAACTGGTTTAATCGTTGTAAAATGACAAAGGAACACTCGACCCTTCTAGTATTTAAATAATCACTGAAATAAACGAGCCATTTTCGCCAAAAAGACAGCGAAGGTCGCAACCTCCTCAAACATTCACTATTTTATTCAACCCTGACCTTTTCAACTCCAAATAATTTTTAGTCACACCTGCCTCTGCGCCATATTCGTGATTTCCATTAAAACTTGCCGTGTGTTGATGCGGGGTCGACAGAACCGTTACCTATGTATCAGACAAGAGCCAAACTCCGACGGAAAAGGGTAGACATCAGGGGTCAGGTAATATGTCAAAACTTACTATTTTTGACTCGAAACTTTTTGACTGGTTGTGAAAGATATAATAAGGGTTTGACCTTAATTAAGTGTGTAGTCGTTGATTTGTTGAAAGTATCTACTGAAATCCGCTTATATCCAAACGTTGGGACCTGAAAAACAAGGGTGGTTGATGGTATGGAAATCAGATTTTTACGCGGTCTGTCATTTTAATAGTATCCCTAATTCTTACTCCTGCGGGGTAGTTGCATTGTAAATAACGCAATGAATGTTGCATTGAATTGTCAAACTTCAATGCAACATTCATTGCGTTATTTACAATGCAGGGCGATATGTTTGGGCGTTCTAGCCTAACTTCATAGAGCTTATCCTTTTACAAAGTACTGCTTCGTTTGATATCAACCACGATTTAGTCTAGACGTCTTTAAGATTTCTCTTAAACCACTTGGCTCATCTTATAAACAAAACTAGCTTATGCCCGCGATTTTGTTCGCGTGGGAGTCGTAAGATACACAGTAAACGAAAATAGCAGTAACATTTTTTAAACAATCGTTACCTATGTTAATATATTTGTATGCTGTAATGGCAAAACATGGCGACCTATATAAATATGTAATGCAATAACCCAATGTACCTGTTTGACCAATAAAATTCTGATTCTGATTCTAAAACTCGCCCGACAGAGGCAGGCGATGCGATGCGATGCGATGCGATAGGCGTCGCGTCGCATCGCATCGCCTACCCGCGCTATTACTCCGTCTTAGCTTAGCGTTCTTTCTGACTGTTATTCTTTTTGGCTCGGCTCCTAAGTCACGTAGCGTCGCCAGTCGGCCTGGACTGGTTTCTAGTCCTATTTCACAACCAGTCAAAGAGATTAGCGCGTTCAAACAAACTCTTCAGCGTTAATATTATATGTAGATATCCGTAATTAGGAGGGGCTCGTGGCTAAGTATTAACAGCCGCACGGGTCGATCGATTTTATTTTTTATTATTGACAATGGGCTCACTCTTGACCTCAATCCAGCCCAGAGGCAGGGATGAGATCTACGGTGGAACGAGCTTGCCCAGAAGAAGCCGATCAGGTTAACCTACGCTTGTTGTGGTTGGTCCGTGGATAGGTGACATTCTTCATATACCAACCCTCCGTGCTTCGAAAAGCACGTTAAGCCGTTGATCTCGGCTGTCATACGTAGATCTTATAAATAAATAAAAATAAAATGATAATAAATCTTTGACAATCGTTACGGGTTGTCAGTAGCCCGAAAGTCTGACAACCAGTCTTACCAAGGCGTATCGTATTACCCAGTAAATGGCTTGTGAAGGTCAGATAGACAGTCGCTCCATGTAAAATACTGGTATTCAGCTGCATCCGGTTAGACTGGAAGCCGACCCCAATATAGTTGGGAAAAGGCTAGGCAGATGATGATATCTGTAATTAACGCTATCCACAGATGTCTCGAATGACCTTCAGCAGACACTTCTAACTTACCCAAGTGTCGGTGTTAATGTTAAAAAATTAAAACAGCTATTAATTATTCAACTTTTGCTATATTTCAAAGGGAATTTGGAAAAAATAACACCTTGTGGAGTTTGGAGTGGATGTTGTGACTGTATAACTGTATAATGTAAGATTCTGTTGGCATGTTATTTTCACAAGTTAATTTTTCAGTTATAAATTAAGTATTTAAATATTGTTTGCCTTATTTTTGGAGGCGATTTGAATGATTAATCTATATTAATGAGTTTTTATCGATACTTTGTCGCAGTCCATCGCTGGTCAGGTTTACAATATAATGGGGTTTATTTATAAACGATGATTATAGTTAAGTGACGTTTAAACGTCAAAACAGTCATTAATCACTACTAAACTTTAAGCAACGTTTATGAATAAAGGGGATAGTCTTTAGTTTAATACTTTTACAATAAGATGTGAAATAATCTGAATGTCATTTATTTGTTTTGTTAATGTTAAAGAAATGTCAGAATCAAAATCAATGGCAACAAAACAGTTTTTTTTTAACTTAGCTTACGCTGTCCCACTGTTGCGCAAATACCTCCCCCAAATCCTTCCACGCATCCTATTCTAGCGCCAACTCGATCCAATCCTCGATCGAGATTTATGTTATTCTGAGTCGTTTCGAAGAATTTATTTATTTACATATTAACGAATGTCTATCACGCGGCCGTCTCATTATATTTGTCAGTACTTTTTGGTTTATTTTTGCAATATTACTCAACTCACACTATTTATATTCATATTCGTTACTATTTTTTATCTGTCACATATTTATCTTATTTGAGTATGCATACACACGTCACGTTGCAGTGTAAAACTGATTTACATCCGTCACCTCACACATCAGGTTCAGTTGAAAACCAGCGTCAGGCACTATTGTCTGGCATTTTTGCTGAACTGAGTCTTTTTGGTGCAGCCGTGAGGCACACTTTCCCGCTATTTTCTTACATCGGTCTTTATACTTTCTATTATTTTGTTTTTTTATTAGTTGTTATCAGATGGGCAATTCTTGTAATTTTAAGACCGTTCACAGTCTAATCTCAGTCTCAATCTGTCAAAAAATTCTTCTAATTTCCCTACATTTTGACAAGTTTTTGACATTTGTTTGTCGCTTAGATGAGACTGCGACTAGATTTTGAACGTTTAAAATTACGAGAATTGGCCTTCTGATGTATGTATCTGGTGTACTGTGTGTCTTTTGGTCTGTGCTAAATAAATGTATTATCTTTCTTTCTTTCAACCCTTGCGGTGTGTGTCTGGATCGTCTAACCACCTCTTCCTGGGCCGGCCTCAGCGGCGCCGTCCATCAAGGCACCCACCGTGTGGAGACTGTTGCCCAGCGGTAACTGTGCATGCGGCTGACGTGACCCGCCTAATCCCATTTCAGCTTGGCAGCCTTTTTGCCCGAATCCAGGATCCCCGTTTTGGAGCGCAGCGCCGTGTTTCGTATTCTGTCAGTTCGTTTATACTGATGTGATTATAAATTATTAAGAACCGATCTTTCAATCTACAAAGAACTCTTGTCGATTTGTCAGGTTTTGTATAGAAAATAATTCAAACAGCCATATTTATTCATTACTAGCTTCTGCCCGCGACTTCGTTCGTGTGAAGCAACTTTCTTAATTTTTTTTCCGTAAGAACCTTCTACAAAGTATTACAAAAGTTAAAAAAAAAATATGAATGAAATCGGTAAAGTCGTTCTCAAGTTATGGCGTGACCAAGGGAAATAGGGATTCATTTTTATATATAGATATATTCGTAAAAGTTATCTGACGTTTCAAAAATCGGCTCTAAGTCCTTTGATTCCGCTTTCAGTACAATTTATGGAAAACTGTCAAAGAAAATTCTTAGTATTCACAATTTCCAGTGCTAAATAGAGAACTCTGAATCTGGTATTTATGTTCGGCAAAAGGCATAACCTTTCGCTTTTACGCCTACTTCATACTACCGTCACAATGAAATGCACAATGTACAGAGGTGAATAGCATTATGAATAGAATAGAATAGAATTATGAATAGAATAGAATTATGAATAGAATAGAATTATGAATAGAATAGAATTACGTTTATTATCTCAAGTTTTACAGCTAGAGGGGCTTGTGGCTAAGTGATAACAGCTGCACGGGTCCATCGCGATCAGGTAAAACTACGCTTGCCTCGGTTGGTCCGTGAATGGATGATCATCTTTACATACCAAGACCCCTCCGTGCCTCGGAAAGTACGTTAAGCCATTGGTCCAGGCTGTCATTTGTGGATCTTTGACAGTCGTTACGGTTCGTCAGTAACCCGAAAGTCTGACAACCAGTCTCACCAAGGGGCTTCGTATTACCCGGTAACTGGGTTGTGGAGGTCAGATAGGCAGTCGCTCCATGTAAAATACTGGTACTCAGCTGCATCCGGTTAGACTGGAAGCCGACCCCAACATAGTTGAGAAAAGGCTAGGGAGATGATGATGATGATATTACAGCTAGTAGTACGTACATACAGAAGTAAAAGGTTTAAGCTTCAGCATTATGCTCAGATCCTCTCATCATCATTTCAGCCCGGAATCACCCACTGTTGGGTGGGGCCTCCCCTTTCTTCTGCCACACTTCCCTGTTCCGTGCGTCTCTCATCCAGGTATTTCCTGCGACTTTGACGATATGGTCAACCCAGCGCGCTTTTGAACGGCCCTGGTTTCTGTCGCAGTTCCCCAGTGGGTTGCCAATTGCTGGCTTTCAGTTTAAAGACATTTAGCAACAACGAATTTATATACTAACTAGCTGCGCCCCGCGGTTTCACCCACATTAGTTTCGATCCCGTGGCAATATCGGGATAAAAAGTATCCTATGTGTTAACCCTGGTAATAAACTATCTGTGTGCCAAATTTAATCCAAATTTCTTCGGTAGTTTTTTTGTGAGAGAGTAACAAACAACCATCCATCCTCACAACCTTTCGCGTTTATAATATGAGTAGGATACGCTAATGATTCACACTGAGATGGGATGACATAGGATTATGTCATCCCATCTCAGTTTACCTTTGAGGACACAGGGGTGACGTGTATTGAGACCAGAAATAACATAGAAGAATACCTACATTCTTTCTCTACCTAAAAATCGTTCAAATATTTTCTCATTTTCTATTCTCGTCGAAATCACGAAAAGTTACCAAGATTGTATTAAGTAAGTATATCAAAATGATCGCATGAACTTCGTTCAGAGCTTACTTACTTCTTTGTTTTAGTAATGGTAAAGTCTTAATCTAGTTAAAAAAAAAACCAGAATGAATGAGTGCTGAACTGTTGAAGGAAGGAGATAAAATAAACAACTACAGTGCGGCCGAAGAGACGATGCGTTCTTGACACCTATCAGTTTCACACAAACGAATACGTGTTTTGCGAATTTGATCTTTATTAACTACTAGAATTGTCGCATTGACAGGTAGCATTGTGCTAGGAACGCATTCTCTATACCCTGCCCATTAGGTTAACCGTTTTTTGACAGCTGTCTTAGAACGTACTACATATTCCTGAGACCTTCCTACCTTACGACTTGTAGCGGTATCTACAACGCGTCTACGCGTCATGCGAACTACGCGTCATACTGAAGTCACGCAAAATCCTGCATCTCGCAAGCAGAGTTTACCACGCAACTAGCATATATACAAGGGTCAGACATGAATCATCGGGCAGTTGCCCGCCAGATACAACACCCGTCAGGTCGGAGGATCCTCCCTTTTTTATGTGGAGGATGAGTGAACTTTACACCCCGTTCCTCATACCTTTATAGACTAATAAAATACAATCTTACCTAAGACTACAGCTATAATTATTTATCTGTTTTCTTTCTTTTACGAGACTGGTCTAAAACCTTTACAACTCTTAACTTATCTATATCTACTTGAGCAGGACTTGTATACAAACTAAGTTTAGTGCTCCATAATCGCGGCTGTCCAACTAGACGCTATTTTATAGTGTTTGTATCACAAATATGTCTTGTATTTTTATAAGAAACTTCGCAGACCCGGTCGTGGTGATGCCGAACGATGTACTCGCCTTGCATCTTTTACTCGTTGTTTAGTGTTATTTACATGTGTTAACTGAGCGGGCCCAGTGCGGGTTCTGTATTCATGTATTGAAAAGAAACTACTTAGAATCTAAAAAAAAAACAATGTATCTACCTACAACCAAAACGTACTTCTGTTTTGGTGATTAAATAAAGAAATTAAATTAAATGGAACGTTAAATTTATTAGGAACAAAGTTAACATTGCATTAATTCGTAAAAGCACTTCGTATGGTCACCAAAGGAGATAACCAGAGTCGTTGGATATAGTTTAAGTTTATTAAGAAACCGATCGATGTTTTGGAATCAAATTTAATTTGATAAATTAACTGTTTGTGTTCTATTAATTAAATTAAAATTTATTAAAAAACATCCATCGGTTTCTTACTAAACATCAACTATATATCCGACGACACTGGTTACTTACCTCCCTTGGTGACCGTACATATAAATACATTGCAATTATAAACACCCACGTGTACATACAGGCTGTTCTATTTCCGTCATTTATTTACACAAACCAACATTGTATACCACAATATTAATATTAGATTTGTGTAACATAAATAAGACATGGTTTCTAGTCCTTATAGAAAGACATTTGTTTTCTTTTCTCTCTGTTTTCACTTCGCGTTTTTTGCTTCGTTGGCTCTCTGAGTTATTGAGGGCGCTGTAGTTATTGTTTTGCTATTTTCTGGCGTAAGAAGAGTTTGTTTTGATATAAATAATTGGTGAGAGAGTAAATAATTATTTATTCTATACCCCAATCGTCGATAGAATGCGTTTCAGACACCAGACATCAGTGTGATAAGTCAAGTAACTAATAAAGATCAAATTTGTAAAACACATATTCGTTGTATGAAACTGAAAACCAGCGTCAGGCACTAGTTGTCTCCCGGGTGTCACCACTGTCAGGATCGCCCAGAGGACACGGTGGAGCATACGGTGGAGGTCTGCCCTGCTTGGGCAGAGCACCGCCGTGTCCTCGTAGAGGCGATTGGCAGCGGCGGCGACCTCTCGCGTCCGGCCCTGGTTCAAGCCATGGTCCGGGGTGAGAGGGAGTGGGAGGCAGTCACCTCCTTCTGCGAAGCAGTCATGCTAGCGAAGGAGGTGGCGGGGTGGGCGAGGGAAAGCACTTTGCGCACCTCGCGCCTCAGCCGCCGCGGGAGACGCTCCGGGCGTCGGGAGCCGCGTGACGACGCCCGGCCACCGTAGGCGCGGGCCTGCGGGCGGAGAGTAATGGGTAGCTCTCCGTCGGTCAGGACTAGGCTCGTGCCGGACGGCGTGTACGTGTTCCACGCGCGCCTCAAAGAGATGTCAGCAAAAGCGACGGGGCCCCATAGGGCCGAAGCCTGCCAGGGTAGCGGGAACAACCGAAAGGGTTTACCGCTGCTCTGGAACATAAATGGCTAAGGAAGGAACACGGGTGGGTTTTAGTCAGTAAGAGTCTGACACTCCCTCCTGCTCCACTCAGAGCGGGAGGACTCATTTGATGATTTCCCATCCTCAAAAAAAAAAAGGCACTAGTTGTCTGGCATTTTTTTGCTGAACTGGGCCTTTTTGGAGCAGCCGTGAGGCACACTTTCCTGCTAATTTCTTACATCGGAGTTCACAGTTTTTATTTAATCTTTTTTTTATTTTATTATTTTATTGTTTGTTTTATCTGATGTATGTATCAGAGGGGCAATTCTCCTAATTTAAAACGTTCAAAATCTAGTCGCAGTCTCATCTCGGCCACAAACAAATGTCAAAAACTTGTCAAAATGTAGGGAAATTAGAAGTATTTTTTGACAGATTGAGACTGAGATCAGACTGTGAACGTTCTTAAAATGACGAGAATTGCCCCCCCTCAGGTGTATTGTGTGTCTTTTAGTTTGTGCCAAATAAATGTCTTTTCTTTCTTCTTCTTTCAAACTGACAGGTGTCAAGCACGCATTCTCTTGACGGCTGAACTGTAATTTAAAATATTTTTAGTATCAGCTCGTCATCTCGATTTTTCATAGTCAATGGCAATTGGCTTTCTTTTACATGACTGACGAAATGTAGGTACTGACATACATAAACTCACGCTCTCCTCCATGGGGGTAGACAGAAACTACAGAACGCCACCTGCTATATTAGGCCTTTTGTATATGGCACGGTTTTTTTGCGGTATGGCGTATAAACCGCGCCGTAGAAATAACGTGTTTGTCAACAAGCTTACATAGTGATCCATGAGACACTGATGGCCGTGCCTACATACGGTAAATAAACCGTAGTTTTTTACGGCAAGAAAAACGGGTGTTTACAAAGGGCCGCGTACTTTTTTTTAGCTTAGTTTACTTTTATCTGGTCATATACGCAAGCCGGATGCGAGTACTACGCACCTGACCTTTTTCTGAAGAACATCAAACTCAAACTATTTATTTCAACTAAACTAATTACAAGTTCATTCCAAAGCGTAGTAGGTAGGTACCCGTGGAGAAGAACGGACAAGAAACTCCATGGACACTCTTTTAAATCACAATAATATGGTTACAAAGTATTGGTTACATCATTCATGTTTAAAATCATGCATGTGAGAACGATGCAGAACGTTAAAAGCTTTGGTAATTAAAAAAAAAAAAGCAATTCATACCTATATTAAATTAAATCAAAATATCAAAGAGTCACCAGTCCCTACTGACGGCGCCCGTTCACCAACATAACGCATAGATTAGCATCATTCAGCTCAACCATTTTGAAGGGAGCTAAATGATCCAAAACATGCGATGCGCCACCATCAGCGAAAAATTTAAGTGAGCATGACATACTCTCAGCTGCCAAGGCACATTCAAGTCAATGAAAGACGTACCCAGTAAATGGTAGCTTTACCTATAGTATGTACAGTCACGAGCAAATGTATGTATACACTCTGCTTTATTCAAAAGCGATTTACTCTTTTATTTTTTAATGAAAATGTATGTTGTTACGAACATAGCATTTTCGAACCCATAGGTTTATGTGATGTGTCATATTTCAACGTTGCATTCGTTATTTCACGAAAAAAATGCAATTGAAAGTTGCCAAGTGTTGACATATTGGTACTCGTGGCTGTACATAGTACTCACATAATATGTGCTATGCAATTAAATAATACTAGGAGATTGAATTTATATAATGCAAAAATACTATTTTTGCATTATATAAATTCAAATCATACTACTAAAAAAAAACCACCACCCCGCCTACAATTAAAATCATCACCAATAAGGCCACTATAATGTACTTCTAAGGCATTTGCAATTACATCTGCCTTGTAAATAATTTTTGTTTAACCTTTCATTCATCCTCTTCACTTGACCAAACCATCTGCATGCTTGTAATTTGCACAAAAGTATTCAAATAGCTTACATGAAATTGTGACATTCACTGAACAGAACTTAACACAATGGGATGCAACTAACTTGTATCATCACCATCAGCCTGCAACAGTCCACTAGAGGACAACTTTCAGCAACTTTCATCCAGCTGCTAACAGTTACCCTGCGGAGATCGTCGCTCCACCTAGCCTGAGGGCGTCCTACGTTACCTTTGCTGATTTTCGGTCTCCATTCAAGAAAACGTTTACCCCAACGGTAATCGGTTCAACGGCTAATATGGCCGGCCCATTGCCACTACAGCTTACTCATTCTTTGAGCTATATCGACAACAATGTGTGTTTAAGGTTTTATAAGTACTTGCCGCATTCGAGTTTTCTGCCTGAAACCAAGAGCCAATAAAATGCCCGAGAACAAACAAGGTTGTAGCATAAAAATGTAATCCATTAGCAGCATCTTAGGGCCCCCTCGAGACGACGACGCCAATCCTTGGCAGTATACGACTTACGTTTTACAAGCACTAACATTTTCAGCCAACAAACTTTATAATGCTCCAATCAGCCATATACTGCGCTGTTTTGCTAAAATCCTGGTCCAGTTTGTTAAAATATGAAACTGAAAAATAAAACTTGCTTTTTTATAGCTTGTTGGGAAGATAAAATGTCTATGTTACAGCGGGATCCCGAATGGATAGAAGTTTTTGTCCCAAAAATGTTGTTAGAAAGTTTTTGGTAGTTGCTTTTGTTAGATTTGTCTAGCTAGGCTAGTTATTTTTGTGCTAGTATTGTGAGGGCAATACAAACCGAACGGCTTGTTATCAAAGAAAAGTTTTGAAACCTGTAAAAAGCGTACGTACTCGTATACAATAGTTTTTAGTTGACATAATACTAAAACATTTGAAGTGACTAAAAGTTGAAATGATTGCCTTATTCTTTTGTTTTTAATTCTAATTTAACATAGAAATATTATGCCTGTAATCGCTGAAGGGTTCAGCAGATGTGTACCTATAATAATAGTACACCTACATTTCGCCAGTCAAAATCAAAGTCGACGGCACGGTTGGCGCAGTGGTTAAGCGATTGACTGCTGCGCAGCGTGTGCAGCAGTCAATCGCTTAACCACTGCGCAAATTAATTATTAATGTATTTTACGCGAACCTTCCGGAATTATGACGACGGCACGGTTGGCGCAGTGGTTAAGCGATTGACTGCTGCGCAGCGTGTCGCGGGTTCGATTCCCGCACGGAACAAGTATTTGTATGGCCTACAAGTAGTTGTTCCGGGTCTGGCTGTTTGTATATAAGTGAGTTTAAGTGTTTGTAAAGGCACCCACGAAAAATTTCTAGTGTGTTGCCCCACACTACTTTAAAAAAAAAAAAAGTAATGTATTCAAATTAGGCTGAGAATCAGCACTTTTTGAACGTCAAAATTACATAAGACAGTCCTCCAAAACGCCCGCCCTTCACCACTTCCTAAAGTAACTCCACTTGCGTCACTTCCTACACTTCAAATCAATGTAAAAGGGGTCGAGCCTATTACAAGCAACCGGCCACAAAGCCAGACTCCAAGCTGCTACTGAAAAATTCCTCATAGAAAAACGTAATAACACTTTGCGCGTCCTAGGAATCAAAACCAGGACCTCATGCTCAGCAGTAGCGCATGTGACCACTACACCAACGACGCAGTAACTTTTTTTTAATTCTATCCCAGTTAATCTCGGTCTTATGTCATCATCTGCCTCATCATCTGCCTAGCCTTTTCCCGACTATGTTGGGGTCGGCTTCCAGTCTAACCGGATGCAGCTGAATACCAGTATTTTACATGGAGCGACTGCCTATCTGACCTCCACAACCCAGTTACTGGGTAATACGATACCCCTTGGTAAGACTGGTTATCAGACTTTCGGGCTTCCGACTACCCGTAACGACTGTCAAAGTTCCACGAATGACAGCCGGGACCAACGGCTTAACGTGCTTTCCGAGGCACGGAGGGGTCTCGGTATGTAAAGATGGTCACCCATCCACAGACCAACCGAGGCAAGCGTAGCTTAACCTGACCGATCGACCTGTGCGGCTGTTACTATTTAGCCACGGGCCAATCTCGGTCTTAAGTGTTCTAATCTATTCATAATTAGCCTATAATGTTCCCACTGCTGGGACACAGGCCTCTTCTCTATGAGAGGGCGTGCCCACCACGCGGGCCCAGTGCTGGTTGGTAGATGTCACATGTCTTCGAATTTTTGGTTAGTAAGACATGCCGCTTTCCTCACGATGTTTTCCTTCACCGTTTCGAGAGCAGTGCTGAAGAAATAATTTGCACAAAGTAAAGCGCCTACCAGGGTTTGAACCCACGACTTACAACTCGTAAGCTAGGACCGTTACCACCAGGCGACCACTGCTCTTCAGTTAACACATACAACGTGGCGCTACAATGGCGACATTAATTTAACACACGGGTAGGGCTAGTAGCCAGTAATCATAAAAATTATAACAACATAAAAAAATCGTAACTTGAAAACTTCCACCTGCGCCGCGCGCCGACATAGGGCTCTCTCTCTTTCCTTCAATTCACCTTCTCTTTGCTCGTTAATTGTTTTAATTACATTGATGCGATGTTATTATCTATCACCCCGGCAAATGACCCCTGCGCTACAGTTCTTTAAGTCAGGTTGCTCTAAGATGCTATTTTATAAAATTGTTAATAAATAAATAAATATTAATGTTTAATTAAATTAAAATACATTCATAAAACTACAACGCAAAACCGTATACGTGTGTTAAATTAATGTCGCCATTAAAGCGCCACGCTGTATATGACGGAGAAGGTACGTGTCCCTCGTTATCATCAGCCATTTATTCGAACCTACGACCCGCAACTCCTACGTGGTAGGTGTTACCACTGGACCACCACTGCTCCTAATCTATTAAACCCTTTTTACCCTGATTCGGTTGCCCCGTATGTGTTTTACAAAGTTTGTAATCATGTCTAGAAAGTTTTAAACAAATAGACACAGTAAAGGCAAACTTGATCAGCTGTCTATACCGATACTTGGCTCAGTCGGGTCGGCACCGGATGAGCTACAAAATTGTATTACTGGAACTAATGGACCAATGGACGGGCTCAAACAGCCTGTGACATGGTTACATCTGCCACTACTTCCACCTACAGTGAACATTGTTTGTTGTATATCATTTTGCGTGATATTACGTGGCATATGACTGGATTGAAGCTGTTGATTAGGCTTTTGAATACTGAATTTTGACGTGATTCTAATGTCTGTATAGTTTTTCCGGATTTAATTGCCGTAGTTTGAAGCTTTGAAATATGGTTGTACTATGGGTACTTTGCCTTTGGGGTACTATGGGTACTTTTATGTTATGTGTATTTATGTTATGAAGATTTGAAACTCATCATCACCCTTATCCCAATTCATTTGTGGTCGGCGCAACATGTCTTTTTACAAGTTTTTATTTAGTTTCATTCTTCCATACTCCTCTATTAGTCGTCATCTCGGTAGTCACCCCTTTTCTAACTATATCATCATTCACACAGTCCATCCATCGTTTCTTTGGTCTTCCCCTACTCTTATAGCCATCCACATTTATAATCAAAACTTTCCTCACGAAAAGGTTTGAAACTATCCGGCTCTAATTAAATGATATTGACAATGGCATATGTATGTACTAGCTGCGCCCCGCGGTTTCACCCTCATGTTTCGATCCCGTGGGAATATCGGGATAAAAAGTATCCTATATGTTAATCCTGATTATAAACTATCTGTATGCCAAATTTCATCCAAATCCGTTCAGTATTTTTGCGTGAAAGAGCAACAAAAATCCATCCATCCATACCTACAAAGTTTCACGTTTATAATAGGTATTATTGAACATGTCACTAATTTATTTCTTTAATGGAAGACACTTCTGGCTTATCGTGTAGGAGAATTTGACCTAACTTTACCCGCTCTGAAATTGCCAAATTAGATTGATATTTAATTAAGCAATTTCAGGGCGGGTTAGGTAGGTGTTGGGGATCTTCATTGAAACACTCGATAATAACTTGCTTCTTTATTGTTGTCTCTTCAAAAGATGGCCGCCAACTGGCCGGAGCTGCCCAATGGCGCTTTATTTATACAATTTGGGCTAAGTAACAACATACTACAGGCGCCCTCTTGTGGTCACGCCCACACAACAAATTCGACCAATCAGGATCGATCACAATATTTTCTTAAAAATACTATCGTAAGTCTAAACTTTACCGTAATGAGGCCCCTTTTACTATTTCTTATTTTCTTATAGCACTCATTACGGTAATTTACAAATAACACTTTATTTACATAAGCTAGATTCTAATTAGACTTTCAAACAATAAGAGAATCATATTCTCTTTACAACAAGACTAATTGGACACTTATAGGTCTGACACAAACATAGTTATTAACAGATGAAAAGACATGTTTATAATCACTCTACTTACGTTATTATAACACAACTGAGATCACTTAGGGCTTATCCCTTGGCACTAATACCTAACGTCTCTAGTGAGTCTTTTAGTTACACTAACTGTTCGTATTGCACTGTTTACACTTTTCACTGTCTAGCACTGATTGTTTTATCACGCACTTAGTCACTTTGGGGCTTCGCAGACGGCGTCGCCAACAGTCTCCCCCTCGGTGCCTTGCACCTCATCTCGCAGGGGTGACGCCGCTGGCACTATCACGACCAGCCGGGATGCTGGCCGCCGTAGTATGCCCGCTGATGTGCGGACGTCGACGATCCGAGTTCTTCCATCTGGCCCGGGGTAGGTCGCGCTTATCTCGCCGCGTGGCCACGAGCAGCGTGGCAGGGTGTGGTCCACCAGCAGGACGATGTCGCCGACGGTGGGATCCCGATACTGGGGACCCTGGAAGTAGCGGGGCGAGAGCGTTGGTAGGTACTCTCGCACCCATCTAGCCCAGAAGTGGTCGGCTAGGCGCTGGGACGTCCTCCATGATGGAGAACCGATGAGCTCGGCGTCGTCGAATGAGCCAAACATGTGGGCTCCGCTGGACCTCCCGATAAGGAAGTGGTTGGGGGTCAGTGCTTCTTCTTCATTGGGGTCAGTGTCCACGGCGAATAGTGGCCGTGAATTGACCACATGTTCTGCCTCGAGCAGCAGGGTGTGCAGGACCTCTTCTTTCGGCCTTCTCTCGTGGAGCGTTGCTGCTAGTGCGGTCTTGACGGTGCGCACCAGCCGTTCCCAAGAGCCGCCCATGTTTGGGGCTCCCGGGGGGATGAATCTCCAAACTATGCCGATCTCGTTCGTAGCCGCTTGAAAGGCTTCTTGAAGCTCGCGACTTGCACCTATGAAGTTGGTGCCGTTGTCGCTCATGATGACTTTGGGGGTGCCTCTTCTGGCAATCATTCGCCTCAAAGCCAATATCGTGGAGTCGGTCGTTAGTAATGAGGCCAACTCCAAGTGGACTGCGCGCGTTGTCATGCACGTAAATAGGGCGCCCCATCTCTTCTCGACGCGCCGTCCCACGGTGACCAACAGTGGGCCAAAGTAGTCCACGCCCACGCATGTGAAGGGGGGGCTCGTTTTTGACAATCTTTCTTGTGGTAAGTCGCCCTGTGGTGCTATTTGTGGTGCCTTCTTCTTTAGTTTGCACCATCCGCAGTCTCTTGCCGTCGTTTTCACTATGTTTCTTAGTCCAGGAATCCAGTATCGTTGCCGCAGCTCATTCATAACTGTTTGATGATTGCCGTGATTTAGACGTTCGTGCACGTGTTTCACTAGTAGCCGCGTGATGCTGTGGCGTCCGTCCAACACGATGGGGCTTTTGTAGGCGGCTGTTAGGTACTTAGCCGCGCCTATGCGGGTCGACAATCTTATCATGCCGTCTTCGAATTTGATGGCGAAGTTCTTGAGCTTGTGAGCTTGATCGTCCTGTCTTCTCAAGGCGGCCAACTCTTCTGGGTAGCTATCTTCTTGGACTCGTTGAATTAAGAGTCGCTCGGCCTTTTCCACATATAATGCGGACTTCTGTCGAAGGTTCAATTCTTCGCTACTTTTCTTCATGACGAGCGGCTTCTTGACTTTCTTCTGTGCCTTCTTCCAGGCCGGGTCACCTTCCTTTCTGGTGATTCTTCTGGTGCTGAGCGTCTTGTGAGCGATGCTTCTTTTGAAGGCGTCCACTACTTGTAGGAACCTTGCCGTCGCGTGCAGCAATCTAGTCCATCGTGAGAACCTCTCTGGTTCTGGAATGATGACTGGCGCGACTCTTCTCACACTCATTGTGACGGCGTTCGGCTTCTCTTCTCCGGTGTTCTTCAGGGGTTCTTTCTCTTCCTGTGGCCACTCTTCTTGGCTTCTATAGAGGAATGTGGGCCCCGTGAACCACCGATGTTCCCTGTTGAAATCCTTAGGTGCGTCGCGTGTGGCGTCGTCCGCGACGTTATGCTTGGTAGGCACCCATCGCCATTCCTTGTGTCTGGTAAGCTCTTCGATCTCGGCGAGTCGATGTGCGACGAATGGCTTGTATCTTCTTGGGTCGGACTTGATCCATGCTAGCGCCGTCCTCGAGTCTGACCAGAAGCATCTTCTTGTGACGTGCAGGTCCATCTCTTGCTGCGCGTTCGCGGCGAGACGACTGCCCAGGAGACAGGCTTGCAGCTCGAGTCTGGGTATCGAGGTGGGTTTCAACGGTGTCACTCTCGCCTTCGCTGCTAGGAGTTTCACGTCGATTTGACCGTCGGCGTGTTGCGTGCGCCAATACACCGCGCACGCGTACGCCTTCTCGCTGGCGTCGCAGAACGTGTGAAGCTCTCCTACGTCGATGTTTCTTGTTAAACAGCGCGGGATACTCAGGTTCACTAGCTTCTTGAGGTCTTGCAGCCATCTGGACCATTCTTCCTCTCGTGCGGGCGGTACTTTCTCGTCCCATTCCACGCCGCTTCTCCAGAGGTTTTGCAGCATGATCTTGCCCTGTATCGTGATGGGGGCGGCCAGGCCGAGCGGGTCGAACACCGTCATGACCGCGCTTGTAGCTTCTCTCTTCGTGGGAGCGCGCCTGCCGTCGATAGCTTCTTCTGGAGTGTTTCTTAACGTCAGCGTGAAGTGTAGGCTGTCTTCTTTCACGTTCCAGTTCAGCCCGAGGGTCTTCTCTACTTGGTCCTTTTGTTCACCCAGTCGAATGGTGTCCGTAGTGTCCCCGGACAGGAGCCCTTCTGTTACTTCTGGTTGATTGCTCGCCCAGCCTCGTAGGAAGAAGCCTCCTTTCTTGTGTACCGCGTCGACTTCACTAGCGATTCTCTTCGCTGTCGCCGCGTCCGGGTAGCTTGCCAAGTAGTCATCCATATAATGGTTGCGTGTGATTGCTCTTGCTGCTTCTGGATATTGTTCCTCGAACTCGCTGGCGTTCTTGTTCTTGACGTATATCGCCGTACACGGAGATGAAGCGGCTCCAAATATTAACGACGTCATTCTGTATTCCTTGTCTTGCCACAGGAAACGAAGGCTGTCTCTGTCTTCCTCGTTGATTTTCACTCGCAGGAACATTTCTTTGATGTCTGCCACCACTGCCACTGCACTTTGACGAAACCGTAGCAATACTCCGAACAATGATTGCAGCAGGTCGGGTCCGGCTAGTAGCGCGTCGTTGAGCGATCTTCCATTCGACTTAGCCGCGGCGTCGAAGACCAATCTCATTTTCTTCTTCTGTGGGTGGACGACTGCGAAGTGTGGCAAGTACCAAGTCCTTGCGGAGGTAGCTTCTTCTCTGGCCTCCTCTGCATACTCGCTGACGATCAAGTTATTGATCTGTTCTTCATATTTCTTCTGAAATTCTTCGTCTTTAGCGAATCTCTTCTGTATTCCTTTCAGGCGTCGCGCGGCCGCTGTCTTGCTTTCGGGTAGTCGCTCGTCTTCTGTTTTCCAGATGAGCCCCGTGCTGAATCTCCCGTCAGTCAGTCTCTTCGTGGTGGCGTCCAGGACTTGCAGCGCTCGTTGATCGATGTCGTTAGTCGGCTTCTTGCTAGCGATTCCCAGCGCTTCGATGTCGAAGTGATCCCTTATAAGCTTCTCTAAGTGATCGTCCTTGGCGCCTGGCTGCGTGACGAGATGATTCACGATTCTGACCGGAGTGCTGCTGCTGAACCGCACGCCGTGTAGCACCCATCCCAGCTGCGTTCTTGATGCGACTGGCTTGCTGCGGTGGCCATGCTTGACTTCTTGTGAGACGATTAGATTCCAGTTATCTTGACCGATGAGCACTGTCGGCTTCGCGTTGGGGTACTTTAGCTGGTCTCGTATCTCTTCTAGATGCTCGCAGCCTTCCAGGTCCTTTTCGCTGATTTCTTGAGGCGATAGGTGCAGGTTCTTCACGGTGTACCCGGTTAACTTTTCGATGTTACGGCCGAATATGCCGCGAATCTTGATATCAATCTTCTTAGATTTTTGATCCATACGGTGCCCACCTACGCCTTCTATTCGCAGCTCTTGTTCTGGACCTTGCGCCCCGATCTGCTCGATGACGGAGTCTTCAATCAACGTGACCGTGGAGCCTTCGTCCATGAGAGCGTAGACGCGGGCGCTTCCTTCCGGCCCCATTAATTCCACAGGAACAATCTTCAAGTAGGCTCTGGATACTGTGTGTGCTGCGTTGACTGCGGAGCTTGTCTGAGCAGGCGTTTCTTGCGGCTGCGGCTTCGCTGTTTCTTCGTAGTGCAGTATCGTGTGATGACCCTTCTTGCATTTTTCACACGGCTTTGCTTTGCAGTTGAAGCCTCGATGTCCTCCTTTCAGACACTTGTAGCATATTCCGGCTTTCTTCACTTGTTCCCATTTTTCTTTGATTGACGCTTCGTCGAACTTCTTGCACTTCTGTAGAGTGTGTTCGCTTTTGCACATCGGGCAGGCATTCTTCTCACGTCCCTTCTTGCTATCTTCTTTACAGGAACACACCTTAGCCGACTTCGTCTTGCATTCGCGTTCGTCTTCAGAGTCGTCTTCTGATGTGCAGTCTTCTTGTTTCTTCGCTGCTCGAGTGGTGTGCACGCCGCGAGAGCCTCCGGTCCGCGTCCGGAGCTTCGTGTTTTCTTTCTTCACTCGGGATCCCGCGTACTCGTGCATCTCGAATTGATCCACCATGTTGTTGAAGAAATGCATGAGACTCAGAAGTATGGGCTCATCTTCCTCTTCTTTCTTCGCTCGATACTCGTACCACTTGAAGCGTACCAACGTACACATCTTCTCGATGATTCTGTTTGAGATGTCGCTTGAATGCAGGTAACTTTGTCTCTTCATTAGACTCACGACGCTAACGGTGTTGGCCACTGCCCCGGCGTAGCGCACCAGCTCTCTTGCGTCTTCTGACATGGGGGGTAGCTTCTCTATGTTTTCTATCTCGCTTCTGATGAGATAAGTCGGACGTCCGAAGCGTCGCTCCAATGCTGTTATTACTTCTTGCGGGTCGGTTTGCGTGAACAATAACGATTTCACGGCTTCCTTCGCTTTGCCCTTGATGGCTCTTCTTAATCTTCCCATGTTTTCTGTATCCGAGAAGAGCGCACGTGTATCTTCATACGTCGCCTTGAAGGCCATCCAGTCGCAGGCGTCGCCTTCAAACTGATGCAACTCGCTGATGTACTTCGGCGCGCGTTGCACAAACGATGACGTCTTGTTCTCCGACGCGGACTTGAATGCTTGAAGAATTGCTTCGGCCAGCTGGTCGGTGTGACTCGGTGCGGCAATCGCGGTCTCCGGGGCGGGCGGCTTGCTTGGCGGCTCCCCCTCGTCGCGCTCCGCATTCTTCGTGGTCGACACCCATGCTGCAGTCGCTTCGGCTGCGGCGGCTTCGACTTTAGCTTCTTCTTCATCTTCTGGATCGCTCAGGTCCGTGTCGTCTGCTGCGCGTGCCAGTTCCAGCTTGGTACTAGCGAGCTTCGTCTTTATTCTTATTTCTTCTAGCTGCAGCTTCTCGAGTTCCAAACGTGCTTCTAACTCCTTCTTCTTGGAGTTCTTCTTAGAAGCCGATTTGGTCTTCTTGTGTTTCTCCACCATAGTCGCGTCGGCGTCCTCGACCATGGTCGTATCTTCCGTCGTCGCGGTGCTGTCGGTTACTGTTTCCGATGTGGCACCAGACGTAGTTTCCGTCGCCGTCGTGTCTCCGCCGCTGGTTTCTTCCTCCGTTGTTGACTTCGTGCTGTTGGCTTTCCGGCTTCGCGTCATCATCCCTGGCTTCGAGAAGTAACTTCTTATTTCTTCCCAGCAAATCCCGACGAATCTTCAATAGGAAAAAATCTTCCTGCTTCCAAGTCGCGACGGTCCTAAGGTACTTTTTCTTCTAGGCGCAAGTAGTGGCGGGTCCGCTACCGTAGTTGACGCAAAGTACCTTGTCCTAATGTCGTGCTTGAGCGTAGATTCGACGCGGGTTCTTGACGGAACGATGTACGCAGCGACGTGTGTTGGTCTCGTGCAGTCGTGGTCCGTGATGCGAGCTAAACGAGTGTGGTCATACGTTTTTGACAACCCTGATACGTTTTTGACAACTCTGATACGTTTTTGACCACTCTGATACGTTTAGACGATTCTCTGTACGTTTAGACGATTCCCTAAACGTTTTAAACCAATCTCTTAGAAACAGACCACACGTATCGCGATACTGCTACCTAACTCGAGACCACACGTTATTGCACTTTTCTTGAGGATTCAGCGGCGGAGTTCTTCTTTAATAGCGGCGGGACTGCATTTCTTCTGATTTCAATCTTGAATCCGGCTCTCGAAGGACCATAATGTTGGGGATCTTCATTGAAACACTCGATAATAACTTGCTTCTTTATTGTTGTCTCTTCAAAAGATGGCCGCCAACTGGCCGGAGCTGCCCAATGGCGCTTTATTTATACAATTTGGGCTAAGTAACAACATACTACAGGCGCCCTCTTGTGGTCACGCCCACACAACAAATTCGACCAATCAGGATCGATCACAATATTTTCTTAAAAATACTATCGTAAGTCTAAACTTTACCGTAATGAGGCCCCTTTTACTATTTCTTATTTTCTTATAGCACTCATTACGGTAATTTACAAATAACACTTTATTTACATAAGCTAGATTCTAATTAGACTTTCAAACAATAAGAGAATCATATTCTCTTTACAACAAGACTAATTGGACACTTATAGGTCTGACACAAACATAGTTATTAACAGATGAAAAGACATGTTTATAATCACTCTACTTACGTTATTATAACACAACTGAGATCACTTAGGGCTTATCCCTTGGCACTAATACCTAACGTCTCTAGTGAGTCTTTTAGTTACACTAACTGTTCGTATTGCACTGTTTACACTTTTCACTGTCTAGCACTGATTGTTTTATCACGCACTTAGTCACTTTGGGGCTTCGCAGACGGCGTCGCCAACAGTAGGTAATTTAGAAGTCTTCTTTTTTGTCAAAAACTAGTACATTTTACAAATAGTCATTAGTGTTGTGTTAATGACCAATTTTTAATAAAGAAATTAGAAAAAAAAAATTGTACACAGGAAATATGAATATTAAAAAAAATCATAAAACTACCATAATTATCAAAACAATGAAGATTCATGTTTAAGAGCATTTACTACTAGCTCATCTATCAGACACCAGCCAGGCAATACCAATATTTCTATCGGCATGGCCTGGCAATTGCCAGATTGTGCACCACACCTGCAGACTAAAGCCAAATTTACTAAAGTTAATACTCCTAAATACGGATGATACAATTTCAGGTCAGATAAACTAGCTGTATTTACTGCGACACGGGAAAGCATAACTCGCATATATTCCGGTCGTATTACCATCTGAATGCGCGGGCCGCAAAATAGAGCATTAATTTTGAATGTACTGAATTTGACATAATATTGTCAAATGAGTGTTGCAAGCTACACCGAGAAATGCGAAGATATAATTTTGCAACTATCATGCGAACGCAACTTAGTTTCCATATGTGTAAACAAAAATGTATTTTTGTAAAAAAAAAACTTTCCCGTAATTAAAAACGTTCAAAATCTAGTCCCAATCATCTCAGCAACAATCAATGTCAAATATGTATGGAAATTTGAGATATTTTTTACAGATTGAGACTGAGATCTGAGGGGCAATTCTGGTAATTTTAAGAACGTTCACAGTCTGATCTGTCTCAATCTGTCAAAAATACGTCAAATTTTGACAAGTTTTTGACATTTGTTTGTCGCCGAGATGAGACTGCGACTAGATTTTTAACGTTATAAATTACGAGAATTGGCCTTCAGACTGTGAACGTATATGTACCTTAGGACGGTTTGTTCACGTCCACTTGACGCACGCGTAAACGTCAAACATGGCGCTAACTATCGTCAAACCAAAAAAAAAGCGTTGTTTCAAACTACAATTATAAATGGTTGGTTAACTTAACATACGTACGTCAAATAATAAAGATTAGGTTAGGATAGGTTTTGAATTTGGAAGAACGCTGTTTTTGGTTTGACGATAGTTAGCGCCATTTTTGACGTAGATGTGTGCGTCAAGTGGACATGAAACAACCCGCCCTTAGCGTATCAAATGTTATGTTATGATATAAGCAAGTAACAATAGAATGGGAATCTTAGCCGGATGGCCGACTTTAATATAATTTTGAAACTTTGTTTTTATTTCATGTGATTGTTTGCTATGTGAGAAGTTTTTTATTCTGTAGGACTGAAACTGAGCCGTGTCAGGGTACTATTGTGAAGTGTTTAATGGCGCATCCAGATTCAACGAGGTATGTGTTTTGAATGGTAAACCACACATGTGATACATGCCTCAGGCTGAAGCATCTAACATAAAAAAAATGCATTTCGTCGCTTATGTAACAATACCGCGCGCGTTTCCTGGCCAATTTTAGACTTACGCGGTATTGTCACCTAAGTGACGATTTGCGGCGCCTACCGCGCATTGTCTAGGTGCATCACTTTGATCCTATAGTTGCTATGAAACAACCGAGTTTTTGACACCGATTTTTTTTTTCTTAGAGGCCTGACTCACGCTGCCTAAATTCACGTTTTTAGAAGCATACTTGTAAACATACCTTTGACTTCGATATTTATTTCTACCGACCTCTAGCCAATTCTAAGAATAGCCTACTGAACAAAAAGCCTCTTTTTGTTTATGTTTATAAAGAGTAGTAAGTGAGTCCTTTAAGGGTTCCGATATATTCCCTAATCCATAGAGGAAGACGAAGGAAACTATAAGGAAGTTCTCAATACTTCCTCAGACGTACTTATCTCCACTTACCTCGTCTTCAGGGAGTACACACGACGATACAAACTCATATCGGACCGATCAATCTGCTGTCCCCACAATTTCATAAGAAACGGTGCTCGCTCCTCCGGGAGGGGAATTCTCATAAATTTTCCAAGAGACACAGTTTGACTTGCCAGATACATTGGACGGGCTAACGACTCCTTTGGGAGAATAACCCTGCAAATCGCGTTATACGGGCTAACCTGTTTATTTTGACGGAGCTCTGTTGCTTCTGAGTGGCTGGTTTAACTTGATACGTCAGGGTGGCGCTGCTCGTTAAGCAGAAACCTGGTTACGTGGTCTTTGGCGTCCATTTAATCAAAACGCTTCAGTTATATTTCTGGTTAATGATACTCGAGCATTTTTTTTTAACGATATAATGTATCTGACACTGCTAAGTCACGATGCAATATAAAACTGATTTACAACCGTCACCTCACACATCAGGTCCAGTTGAAAACCAGCGTCAGAAACTAGTTGTCTGGCATTTTTGCTGAACTGGGCCTTTTTGGCGCAGCCGTGAGGCACACTTTCCTGCTAATTTCTTACATCGGACTTTACACTTTTTATTTGATCTTTTACTATCTGGTGTATTGTGTGTCTTTTAGCCTATTTCTTAAGATTTATTCATGGCGTATTTAAATTATTTGAGAAAGAAAAATATGGCAAAAAAATAAAGAATTAATTGAATTAGCAATTTGTACATGGCCCTGGTATACCTATATAGATTAGTATCATATGTATATGTCACCGTATAATCATGGACATCGTTAGTTTATTCTCGCGAGATTAAACACAATCGAAAAATTGAGAACTGCAACAAACAAAACTCAAACTCTTTATTGCATTTATGTAACCATTTACAATTTAACGCATAATTTTTCGATAGTTTATTATCTGTCCATGGCAAACCGACAAGTTGTGAACTGGTATCAAACTTGCATGCGACAAATCGCACCTTGCATTCATACTAAATAGCCAAGTACTTCTAAGTTAGTTGCAACTTGGAAGTAGCGCTCGAAACAAACGCACGCAAGTGAGCGGCGCCGCCCCTACCGCGGCACCACTACTCGCTCGGCTCTCGCGCGTTACGTCACAGTTCTAACCTAGCCTAACTCATTTGCTCAGGGTGCCCTATGTCAAAGATGTGTGTCAAATGCGGTACAATTTAGGTTTTAGTTCCATTTTTTGCCGCGTGTCAAATTATACTGGTTGCTTTATAGGTCTGTTTAGTCTCTCAGGGACCTATGTAATGATATTATTTGCTATGTAGTATTATCAAGTTAATTAGTACATTGTTTGAATATCAGCACGGTTCGCAAATAAGGGCGTTTTACTATGAACTGGCATTAAATTAAAGAATAATATGAATTTTAAATTAATGTTCGTGTGTTTATTATTATTGCGAATGATGAAGCTAATTACAATTTTAATGAGAGTTTTATTGTTTTATCTACTTTAACATTAGGGTGAGGGTTAATGAGAGAGTAAGTTTATTATTTTTAATCCTTATAAAAAATACCGAAATAAAATTACTAGAAAAATTTGCAAATTTTTGTGAAGTGATAGATTTAAGCTCGAAAAGACCAAGGGAAACATTTTGGTCCATAACTCTGAGAAGACAAAAAAAAATGTGAGAGTTTTAGATCTTGGGCATCCAAAAATACTTTTATTTATGAAAATTACCCCAAATCATATTTTTTCAACTATGAATCATTCTGAAATTAATATAAGTAGATGTATGTACGGCTTAATGTCCACGGACATCCTAATAATATTATACACGCGAAAGTTTGTATGGATGGATGGATGGATGTTTGTTACTCTTTCACGCAAAAACTACTGAATGGATTTGGATTAAATTTGGTGCACAGATAGTTTATAACCAGGATTAACACATAGGATACTTTTTATCCCGATATTTCCACGGGATCGAAACTTATGCGGGTGAAATCGCGGGGCGCAGCTAGTACTTTATAATGCGCAAATAATCGTTACTGAAAATGTAGACATTAGAATAGAATAAAATATTTTTTGTTATGTATGTACACCATATTATACATTATGTAATATAATTCTAGAAATTTTTCAAAGGGTGATACAATGGGCGATTTTATCTCTAAGAGCGATCTAAACAAACAAGACAAAACAAGACATATTGTTATTACTTAAAGTCGCTTTTCGTGTCTATCTGTGTGATCGCGTTGTTCTTCTAAACTACGCAACGGATTTTAATGCAATTTTCAATATCATTTAGAGAATTTATTCCGGTAGGACAAATGTTACACTTACAAATTATAAAGAAATCTGGAGGTTTTGTCAAGTCGTAAAAACCGAGCGAAGCAGGGGCGGGTTGCTAGTTCAGTATAATTGAGAAAAATAATATCTAAATGGCGACAGCTTCCAACAAAATATCGCCCAATACTCCTCAATATCTACCTACCCCAGAATAACAAGATAAGAATATTGATACTGCCTTCGTCTGGGACGCAATATTGTCGAACATGTTCCTTCTTTCTACCCGTTGAGTCGATCAGCTCCAACAAGGAATGTATTTTATTAAAGGACCAGCCTCTATGATGGCATCTGCGATAATAACTGTAATATATTCTGGAGAGAAAGGCTTACGGATCGATCAAATTTGTTAGAGTAATATGCGGAACCTAGGACCAAAATAAATTGTCTCCAAAAAATGTTTCCGTTTGGGGCTTGTGGCTAAGGAATAACAGCCGCAAGTGTCGATCGATCAGAAGGCCAATTCTCGTAATTTAAAACGTTCAAAATCTAGTCGCAGTCTCATCTCGGCGACAAACAAATGTCAAAAACTTGTCAAAATGTAGGGAAATTAGAAGTATTTTTTGACAGATTGAGACTGAGATCAGACTGTGAACGTTCTTAAAATTACGAGAATTGCCCCTCAGGTTAAAGTACGCTTGCCGCAGTTGGTCCTTGGATGGGTGACCATCTTTACATATCAAGATCCCTCCGTGCCTCGAAAAACACGTTAATACCAATATTTTACATAGAGTGACTGCTTATCTGACTTTCACAACCCAGTTACTGGGTAACACGATATCACTCGGAAAGACTAGTTGTCAGACTTTCAGGCTTCTAACTACCGGCAACGACTGTCAAAGATCTGGGAATGGCAGTCGGGACTGATGTCTTAACATTGCCGAGCCACGGAGGAGTTTGGGTATGTAAAGATGGTCACCCATCCACGGACCGACCTAGGCAAGCGTAGCTTAACCTTCGACCGATCCGTGCGGCTCTTTTTACCAGGCCACGAGCCTTTCGCGACAATATTCCCTTCCTCCTTCAAATGCTTATTTTTTATACATTTCCCGACAGAGTGCGTAACGTGCATCCTAATGGCGTAACACACTATCATTTTGAAGGATGTTGCTAATCCATTGCTTCATATGTTCGAAAAAAATGTCTTCTCAACAACGTAAATAAAGCAATGAATGTTGTTGAGCTGTCAGAATGAAATGTCATTGCTACTGTTAGTTTGTTACGCCATTACCCCGCTGAAGTTTTGCAAGAGTTTTAAGAAGAGTTTCTGCAGCGTACTTACAAAGTTCTCTTTATTACGGGTATAACAATTGATTGACGGCTGACGGAAATAATTTCAGAATGTTTTCCCGTTTTTCTGTAATCTGTTCTGTGAGAAGCCCTTTAGGGGTTTTAGAAATTTTGTCTGGCTTTACGTAATTTTCCGGGATTTGTTATATTTTTAAGTGGAATTTTACAGTGCGAGCATAAAAACCTTATAGTTACGGAGTACACGAAACCGTTTTTCTCTTGTGAAATAAAAATTTACCCATTTTGACTTATAATATAAAAAAAAAAAAAAATATCCCTGGACATTTCACACAGCGCCATCTAGTCCCAAGCTAAGCAACCTAATGCTTGTGTTATGGTAACAAGATGGCTGATAAACTACTTATATACAATTTTTTTTTTTTTACTTATAATTTTGTAACTTAAGCATAACAAAGCAGGGAGTGGGCCGTAATCCACCATGCGGAAATTTTTGGTTCTAGGACATGCCGGTTTTCTCACTTACCGTACCATAAAATATCTATCAATACTTCAGGAGAAAACCGCTTTTTAATCTGGCGTAAATGTAAGGTATGTGTTTATGCTCGTGCTGACATCTTTAGCGGCAGTGAGAAATTTGAAAATCGTCAGTCATAATTTGCAACTTAGATATCATTTAGATATTTACTGTATCTGAGGGGAATTAATAGAATTCCATGTAAATTTAATGCTTGCATCAGGCGAAGACGGGCTAATATTTATAAAGTTCATATTTGAAAAAAAAAAATATCAAGTCAATACTTGACCAAACAAAAACTAAAAAAAAAATGTCTCGAATTTTTAAAATAAAATAAAAAGCTAGAATTTTCTAAACGAAATACCAACTGCAATACCAAAATTCAGTCGCAAAGCTAAGCCGGTTGCCAAAATGTACGAAGCAAAACGAAAACGCCAGTGCAATCGGACAACATATAAATAAAATATTTGTAGCAGATTCAACAAAATCCGAAATTGTTCTCCAAAAGTGTCACCAATAGAATTTATTACTCTGTCGGCCGCCAAACTATTTTAGATCAGGCTTTCTGGATTAGGAAATAAATGAACTCTGAAAATTTCGTTAATTATTCACTGGGTGGCAGCTCTTTGTGAAATGCTAAGGCTGTGGGTACACGTACGCGGCGCGATGCGCGGTCATCTCATACATGTATAATTAAGTCCTCCAAACCAAATTTTGCTCATGGCAGCCAATCTCATCGGCGACTAGCCAGCACGGGAGATATTATAGTGCACTAGTGTGTGCGCAGACACAGGTGCACTCACTTTTCCTCACTCTCATAGTTATGTATTTTATAGAGGTAAAAGGACAATGCTCTATAGAACTTTGCCCCATTCAATTAGAGTTATTTACAACCACTCAATATGCAGAGTTTTATTACTTATGCATTACTGATACCTAAACATTTGTCCTAATGCCTGTAGCACTTGCGGTTCCGGTTTAAATCTAACAACAATAATGACATTGACTGTAGGCTAGTTTTCGATTCCGAAAATTCTTTCACTAACGGGAAGCTGCAGTATTGCCGAGTGTCATAGAATATCGACGTCGACGGCACGGTTGGCGCAGTGGTTAAGCGATTGATGTCTGCTGCGCTGCGTGTCGCGGGTTCGATTCGCGCACGGAACAAATATTTGTATGACCTACAAGTAGTGGTTCCGGGTGTGGCTGTTTGTGTATGTGAGTTTAAATGTTTGTAAACGCACCCACGATACAGGAGAAATTCCTAGTGTGGGACAACCTTATCTAAAAAAAATATTATATGTTAAAATAAAACAAGAAATTGCACGCGGATGAAGTCGCGATATAAAACACTGTCCGTTCACGTAGATCTAAGCGATTAAGCAGAAACTTTAAGTACCTGCCTACTTTGATTTTAAAAAGTATGTATATTTGGATCGAGTAGGTATTGAAGTTTTGTCTGGGAGAGCTGATAATTGTTTCGCGATTACGATGTTTAATCCTTGGAGTAAGACGTTGAGCGGGTTAGTTGCGGAACACACTTGCAGTAGCAATGGCTTTCATTTTGACAGTTCAACAACATTCATTGCGTTATTTACGTTGTTGAGCAGACATTGTTTTCGAACATATGAAGCAATGGATTAGCAATATCCTTCAAAATCATTCAGATTGTGGTTGATAATGTGACCACACATTTTTTATAAACGCTATATATCGCGCTGTGCCGCGCCGCGTCTGTATAGCCTGAGCCTTAGCCATGCAAAATATTCATTCCCCTACAAGACGGTTTGCAATTCCAACGCAAATTCAAATTGTGTCTCTAACAAAGGGAGGGTCATATGAAAATTCTGGGGAAAACTCTCACCAATTTTTCTTAGTAATAACATAAAATTGTTTGTTTTGTAGTTTTTTTTTATTTATTTGTTAGTGTTGAGAAGAAATTTTGAATGCTATCCAATTAAGAGCAGATTTCTGAAAAATTAGGCCTATGGGATTTTTCCAATGCCAGATAATTTTATCGGAGGAATAATTTTGAATTTTTGACAGTTCTTCAATACAAAAACTGTCAGACGTCAATTTTATCCCACGAATAAAAATTATCTGTCGATTGAATAATCAGCCCTAAGTTATTGAACGCCATTCGTCAGATGCAATACAAAATCTATTGCTTTTTGTTCAACTATTAATTTATAATTCTCGATATGATCATCATCGTCATCATCATTTCACGCGGACGAAGTCGCAGGCAGGAGATAGTTATAGTATCATGTGTGAAAGTGTCAGTAATATTCCAGTGTATAATCAAGTTGTATGTAGAATATTATGTTCGAAAGATTTCTCATTTTCATCCTCCAAGCAGAAGTAACGATTATGATCATGATTATGTTACTGCTAAACGCTCTTTAAGTGACTCTGGAAGTTCTAATTTCATTATCTAGACTGCAGTTAGAATACAGGTTTATTTTAAATTGGCTAGATAAACTGGGGTAAAAATCGCATTTAGATATCAATACGCATCGCGTCTGCGGTTAGCTAGCCAATTTAACATAACCCTGTAGGTAAACTCTGTATGGTTCTGACATGCCAATTAAGGTATTAATTGGTGTTCGGGCAGAGATCAAGTTAAGGTTATTTGCAGAGCATTGGTGGCCAATTAGTAACAGTCTCGGTTTGGGACACAGGCAGGCACATTACATTGTGTAAGTCATTTCATCACAACTGCAAAGGAAAATATCGTGAGAAAACCAGCATGTTCTATAACTAAAAATTCGAAGACATGTGAGATCCCAAACCCGCACTGCGCCCACGTGGTGGATTATGGCTTCCTTCCTCACACAGAGGAGACCTGTGTCCCGGCAGTGGGAACGTTATAAGCTGATTATGCACCATGCATTTTCCTGCGGGTGTCATGAAAGAGAAAATATAAATGGGAGAACTGTAGTACTTAGTAGAAATCTCTTCTCTCTTTTCTACACCAATAAATGGCGACAAGCTCGCTCCCTCCTCCGCATTACATGGGACTTAGACGTAACTAGCCAAATGTGAGTGTACTAAAACTACAACTCTGCTTAACACTTCGAGGTCTATATGTGTAACTTTACTTACATTGTAATCTAAGTACATTGTAAGCTCGGCAGTGCGATTCTGTAACCATCTCACCGTGAAAACTTAGGTGAAGTGAGCGTGGAGTGAGCTGTCATTCCAGCTAATGCTAAGGGATTGACACTATTGTCAGCTCACTCTAAGCTCACTTCACCTAACTTCTCACGGTGAGATTTTTACAGAATTGATCGACTGTTCTGCAATCGCTTTTATACCGCCAACCTCTGGCTGTAAAATTGCCAAAAATATTTATTTACTAGCTGCGCTCCACGGTTTCACCCGCATAAGTTTCGATCCCGTGGGAATTTCGGGATAAAAAGTATCCTATTGGTTAATACTGATTACAAACCATCTGAGTGCTAAAATTTTATCCAAATCCGTTCAGTAGTTTTTGCGTGAAAGAGTAACCAACATCCATCCATCCATCCACGCAAACTTTCGCGTTTATAATATTAGTAGGAAGTAGGATTCGGCTATCTTGTCCCACTGCAGGGCAAGACCCTCCCTTTCTCGTTTCCACTACCCTCTGCCTTGATCTAGTGTGGACTAGTCCTGTCTGTAGACGGCAAGATCATCCCAGCATCTTCTCCTGGGCCTGCCTCGATGCCGCCGGAGGTTTTCTGGGACCCATATGGTGATAGTTTTGGCCCATGAACCGTTCAACATGCGGCAAACGTGTCCGGCTGCTTTCGAGAGACGTCGGTAATTTGTGTTTTGAAGCGCAGCACTAAAATAAAGCATATTAAAAGCAAAATATACGAAACATGCAGCATTGCAAATAAATAGTCTCCAAGCACTAAAACTTACATGCTCACAGCCTTCATTGAAGAAACACATCGAGGCGACGTACGCTAAACCTTTACACAGAAGAAAATACGTCGAGAAAGCGCACGGTGTACGTTAAATGATAAATTCTGTGTGTAATGCGCTGGGAACGCGACAGGTGCTGCTAAGGCGAATAAATGGCAAAATGCGAATACATTGCGTATTCACTGAATGTCGAGACGAATAAGCCTTTACTGACATGGTAATGGATAAAAAATGGAACGTAATAGTCGTTTGTTATTTGCCCTGTGTAAGTATTGGCATAGGCATAGTTTGGCGTTTTTACACGGACATAATCTAACCTCATTAGGGATGTCCTTCTAAATGGACAGTGAAGGGGCATGAATGCGTGATGTTTGTAACTACAAGAATGTGCAAGCAGAAATGTGGAAGAAATAAATACATAAACAGAAGTTAGTCCGAGCCTAATTTTGTGTTTCGGGGCTTGTTTTCACAACAAAATTGACAGCGTTTCCCAAAATGTACGCAGAGTTGCAATCAACCATATGAGCATAACCATTTACCAGCACCCTAATCGCGTAACACATTATCAATCGGAATCTGAATAATTTTGAAGGATATTGCTAATCCATTGTTTCATATGTTCCAAAAAATTGTCTGTTCAACAACGTAAATAACGCAATGAATGTTTTTGAGCTGCCAAAATTACTGATACGAAATTTCGAAATACAATTCATCTAATTCTACTTTTTCACAGCTGTAATCTGTGAAAAATGTAGCGGATATATAATATATATATGTATATATTTGTTAGATTTATTAAAAAGCTAGTTCTGTCTATTTTTAATCAACAACTGTTTTATTTTTCCTTACAAAATAAAAATAGAACCTAAGGTCCACTTTAGTCCTACACTAATCATAACGATTTTACAGTAAACATGTCACAGCACTTATGTCTGTCTTGTGTTGTTCTATAATTTGTATGTTGTACAATAAAGAGTATTCTATTCTATTCTATGTCTTGTTGTCCGACCAACAAAATACTTTTGACAATGATTGGGCACTTCTCGTCATAGCCGCGACAGTTTTCGAGGTCACATTCTACTGTGGCCAGATGGAGGAAATCAATTGTGACTACAAAAGGAGCACCCCTAGTCGTGACAAGATTGGACGTATAACATGCCTTTGTGGAGAACACGTTAAATTGACGTATTTACCGATTGGAGACGGTTTCTGAAATGTCGTAGTTACAGACAGGGTGAGGTATTAATTGTCGCCTGGCTGTTCTTTTAAATGCGTTCAATTACTTTTGAAAGAAGAAAAAGTGGAGGAAAATTTGTTTTTTCTGCACAAATTAAGCGCGTGTTTTTTCGAAACTTTACACAAAAACGTCAAAACAAAGATGCGTGGCCATACACATTTTTGTGTATGAAAACATGATGTTTTTGTTCTCCGTGCTGCATGGAAATTCCCCGCGCGGGTGAAGAGGGAAAGGGTTTGTTTCATTTTCAAAAGCACTTCCAGCATTTAGCATTTTGAAAGCTTAATCCCAAATGACACAGGTTTTGAGGTTATGTTGTCTTGTGAATAGTTGACACTAATCTACATACACTAACATACATATTTTAATACGCAAGAGACGGCTTGTGTATGAAAACAAATGTTTATGTGTAAGGTTTTTGCAACGAAGTTCCCTATCGCGCGTTGCGAAAGGGGGCTAGACGGAAAAAATTAAGACCAAAAGTTGGAACGACACTTTTTGCTATAGGTAGTTGTAAGCCGTGCGGCGTGCGTGTTTCTCTGTCTGTCTCTCTCTCTCTCTTTGAACTTCGTTCCATCCGGGTGTCCCTTGACACCTCTCAAGTTTTTTTCTAAAAAAACACGCGTAGGAGACACGGAAGGTGAACATTATAAAATATTCTAAGTAGCCAAAAGTCTCGTATTCGATCAAAAGAGTTTTCTAATATTGTCTATTGATGTTCGCGTTGGGCACAAAAAATGGTTACACTTAAGTTGTCAAAAAATAAACGGCCCGTTTTGAGATTGACAGTTCTAGTAGTTAATAAAGATCAAATTCGCAAAACACGTATTCGTTTGTATGAAACTGGCAGGTGTCCAGAACGCATTCTCAAAATGTCAAAACGGGCTTTTTATTTTTTGACAGCTTTTATTATTTATTATTATTATTTATTTCAAGATAATCGGATAACAAAGATCCGTAGTGTTAGTAAAGTACCTTATACCTAGCGTTAGTAATATACATAAATAAAAATAACAATTCGGGTATGAGTCACCTTGCAAAGAAGACGAAACCAGTTTCTCTACCGGTCATCTTCTCCACAAAGTGCCTCATGAAAGGGGAAAACACATTCTCAGTCACTGTTTTTAGAATGCTGTTGCCACTGGCCCGGGTTCTAGCTGCCATAGACGCTATTTTCTTCCGCACAATTGCGTGGAAGCCATCAGTACGGCTCTGCGTAAACATCTCTGACGCACTACAGAACCGGGGCAGTCTCAAGAGCATTCTAAAAACATTGTTGTACTGGACGCGCAGGACATCTAGCGACCTTTTGGTGTAGCTGATCCACAGACCACCCGTGTACAGACCCTGACAATACGCTTTGAAAAGCGTTATTTTTACCTAAGTTTAAGATAATGGAGAATTAAAAAATGCGCAACAATGTGGTAACAATGCGATACTGACATTAATTTAACAAACCAAAACAAAGTAAAATGCCGATTGCAGAGCGCGTTGGCAGGCAATGCGATGCCACGGGGTGGGTCGGAACAAGAAATTTTACCCGGACAAAGTCGCAGGCAGAAGATAGGACTAATAATGAAGCTGAAGAGTTTGTTGTTAATGTCTGGAACTACCAGTCGGATTTGAAAAAAAAAATCATTTGATAGCCCAATTCTTGAGGAAGGCTATAGGCTATTTAAAATCATGCTAGGGCCCTTAGGAGCGGAGCAAAAATAAAAATTAAAAACCGGCCAAGTGCGAGTCGGACTCGCCCATGAAGGGTTCTGTTACGTTACGATTTATGACGTATTAAAAAAAAACTACTCACTAGATCTCGTTCAAACCAATTTTCGGTGGAAGTTTATATGGTAATGATATATTTTTTTTAGTTTTATCATTCTCTTATTTTAGAAGTTACAGGGACACACATTTTACCACTTTGGAAGTGTCTCTCGCGCAAACTATTCAGTTTAGAAAAAAATGATATTAGAAACCTCAATATCATTTTTGAAGATCTATCCATAGATACCCCACACGTATGGGTTTGATGAAAAAAAAAAAATTTGAGTTTCAGTTCTAAGTATGGGGACTCCCAAAATTTATTGTTTTTTTTTCTATTTTTGTGTGAAAATCTTAATGCGGTTCACAGAATACATCTACTTACCAAGTTTCAACAGTATAGCTCTTATAGTTTCGGAAAAAAGCGGCTGTGACATACGGACGGACAGACAGACAGACAGACATGACGAATCCATAAGGGTTCCGTTGCCATTTGGCTACGGAACCCTAAAAAGACAGAAATACTGAGATGAGAGAAAAGCTGAGCGATAGCCTTTTTGCGTGGATGTGACGCATGTCAACCATTTCTTATTGTTTTTTTTTTGGTTTTTTATGTTCTTTTTTGCGTCATGTTTACCGCAAATAAACCTATTTTCTTTATTTTTAAATTATGCTAAGCGATAACGAAATAATATCGCGAGCAGGCGATGAGATGCGACGACTGGGGGGCCTAAAAAGGCCAAGACTTTAAGCAATTCCTCTAAAAGCTATTCATTTCCTGAATTCCGAGCAGATCATTAACAATTTCTCTAATTTTCGTAAAATTTCATTTCATGTTTGGTGTAAACATTGCCGCATGAAAAAATAAAAACCGTAATTTTATCGGTAAATTTTTCATTACAGTTTTTATTAACCAAAATAGTTTTTATTTTTCATTTCTACAGTTTAAATGTTATTTTATTGTGATATGAATTGCACACAGATCATATTATGAATTGTCAGTTTGTGACCATTTTACGATTTTTAATATGATTCGTATTGTTAGCCTATTATGATTCTGCCAAACTGGCCTTTTTAGGCCGCTGGGTCAGGGGAACAGGAAATTTGACGCGAACGAAGTCGTGATAATTGTGAAGTTAAATCGAAAAAAAACTGTCAATTTTAAAACAAGTATCATTTACGACGTAGCCAGCTTAAAAGTAGTCCCGTCTCTTGCTATTCATAGCTTACAAATGCAAAACTTTGAACGTTATGATAACGTTTTCAACTGCACATATTTTAAAATACTAACTCATTTCAAAGTGCCCTTTTTAAACGCTACAGCTGGTTTATTTTCCAAGGAATATTTACATAGACTTACTCTACGTACGTACTTCGGGACTCAATCTTCCTTTTACGTAGGTTCAAGTGAACAAGCCTTTCTCCACCCGAAAATGATTCGCCAAATTCACGTACCCTTTCACCCTTTGAGAAAATTATAAAACAGTTTGGTCCTTTGAGCCGGAGTCCCGGGGTCCGGGATCCTGTAGTCCCGGGGGCGTTGCCTCGATTGTACGCTAATCGCTGGCTTGTTTACTAAAGTGCGTTTGGGCCTGACGATGTGTGCGGTCTGTGTGTGAGCGGGGATGAAAATATAGAGATGTTTTTTTTGTTAAGAAATATTATCTTCCTGTGAGAGACACCCATCTTTTAGTTGTAGGTCGTAGGTTCGAACCCAGAGAAGCGCTTCGCTTTGTGTAAATTATTTCATCACCTCTCTCAAAATGGTGAAGGAAAACATCGTGAGGAAACCGGCATGTCCTAGAACCAAAAATTCGAAGACATGTGACATCTACCAACCCGCACTGGGCTTGGCTAAAGAGAGTTTTGAATTGTTCCAGTACCCTGTGTGTGTGTGTGTTGTCCCTTTTTGCGAACACATCTAATGATTTGAAGGATATTGCTAATCCATTGCATCATATTTTCGAAAAGGAGATCACCCATTTTGTTCGGCGACTTGGGATTTAAAAAATAAAAAGTCGGCGGCCAGGAATGAATTATATTTTATTTGAATTTGTCTGTTCAACAACGTAAATAAATTGTTTTAAACTGTCAAAATGAAAGCTATTCCTACCCAGCAGAAACTGGGTAGTACGATACCCCTTAGTAAGTCTGGTTGTTAGACTTTTGGGCTTCTGACTACCCGCGTTACGACATGTATCGACGATATCGATTACGATATCTACAAATGTGTAGAGACTAATGGTTTAACAAGCTTTCCGAGGCACAATATATAATGGATGGTGACCCATCCGCGATATATAATGGATGGCCACTCATCCACGGACAGACCTCGGCAAGTGTATCTTAACCTTCAATCGACCCGTGCGGCCGTAATTATTTAGCCACGAGCCCCTCTTATTTTCGTTTGCATTATTTTATTTCCTTCCAAACACTTTTCCGCAAAATACTCGTAACTTCCTCGGAGCGGTGAAAACACTCGAATCCATTCCATTTAGAGGAAGATTTAAGTTGGTACTCCATTCAATTAAGTCGGAATACAATTAATTAAGTAACCTGTTCCTTTTGTTGTAATTAAGTAAGCAGTAAATATTGTTCTATTACTCAACGGGTCATTTAAACAATAGTGTTTCCTTGTATTTCCTATCATTTTCAACAATTAGGAGAAGAAATAAAAGCTTTTGTTATGTCGATGATAATCTAATTGTTATTGTGTTTATTATTTACTAGCCACATCCCGCGGTTTCACCCGCATAACTCTCGATCCCGTGGCAATGTCGGGATAAAAAGTATACTATGTCTTAGGACTAGTTGACACTTCCCATGACCCAAGGGCTGGCTTTTACCTTGGCCAGAGGCTAAGCATTGCCATACAACGTGGCAATGCCGCCAGTGTCTTGGGTACATTACCAGTCGACAGCGATGTGGATGAATTTTTCGACGCTATATTTTAGTTTGTAAATAGTTTTAGTTAATTTAGGATATTATTTTGTTATTATTTAAAAATTGTATTCCGAAATAAATTTTGAAGTATTTGTCTTAGGACATAGTATACTTTTTAGGACTTAGGACATAGTATACCAGGTTATAGTCTAACCATGTGTCAAATTTCATTCAAATCTGTTGAGCCGTTTTAGCGTGAAAGCGCAGCAAACGAACATACAAAATATCAAATCTTTTCTCTTTATAATCAGGTTTAGAAATTTTTTAGGAAGATTTCCGGTAAACGTTAGGTCAAGTGTTAAGAAGACATGGGAGCATGGCAGCAGATGTTGTGTAGTATATTTGTATATACTACACGTCATCTGCCTAGCCTTTTCCCAACTATGTTGGGGTCGGCTTCCAGTCTAACCGGATACAGCTGAATATCAGTATTTTACATGGAGTGACTGTCTATCTGACCTGCACAAACCAGTTACTGGGTAATACGATACCCCTTGGCAAGACTGGTTGTCAGACTTTTCGGTTTCTGACTACCCGTAAGATCCACGAATGACAGCCGGGATCAACGGCTTAACGTGCTTTCCGAGGCACGGAGGGGTCTCGGTATGTAAAGATGGTTACCCATCCACGGACCGACCGTGGTAAGCGTAGCTCAACCTGATCGATCGACCTGAGTGGCTGTTATTATTTAGCCATGGGCCCCTATCGGGGATTTGTATCTACTAAAAATTGTCAAATTCTTCGCCAATTACATATTTCTGCAGTCAAGCGGCACTGTGGGGTTTTATCATAGATTGAAGCCGGTAGACTTACAGACTGCCTCATTAGTCTAGTAGTTGCACGCGCTACTACTGAGCATGAGGTCTTGGGTTTGATTTCCAGGTCGGGCCAAGTAGTATTGGGTTTTTCCGTTAGAAATTTCTCAAAAGGAGATGTTTCAAAACAGGCCTAGTATATGTACAGTACCTCTAAAAATCGAGAAAAATCCAGCATTCGGGAAAAATACAGATAAATTGCATAAGCGCATATTTTTCTTGTATTCATTTGATATTTATCAATTATTTTTATCGACTTTCATTATGGCGTCTCGCCAATTTAGGTACTCTGTGGTTAAAAAACAATGACAGTATACCATAGATCGACCATTGATCATAAATCGTGAACAGTCTACTGTCACATCTTGTCAGACTAAAAGTACGGTAACGTAGTGATTCTCTTTGACAATGTAATATGACAGAAATAAACATATCAAACGTCAATAATCAATCAACATGACAGCTTACCGCCACGACGGGTTTTTGTTGTGTGTTGCAATTTCAAGTGTATATTCTTGTGCTTTACTACCAAACAAAGCCAATTTCTAGTAATTGTATGATTGAAAACTGTTTTAATTGTGTTTCCCCATTTTTTTGTATGGTGTACAAAGACCTGGCCGGGGCTCCATACATTTTGAAACATCTCCTTTTCCTGGCGAAATGTACACCTACAGTGGGTAGCCAGAGGAGTACCTATAGATACCCTTTGGGCTTTGGGGATCCTTCAGGAAATACAGGCGTATTGGTATGTATGTAGATAGATATAGATAAACCATTTAATCTGCATTCGCGATTTAATTGCCAAAAATGTAAACAAATATGAGTTTATGGAAAAATAACTTTAAATCCTACACTGCGTAAACAGCGTAAACTGAACTTTATTTACGCTATAATTTCAAACATTTTCATGACTTTTTCAATAGTGCTTGTCACTCTGAAATCAACTGAAATTACTATTGTGGTAAAGTTGATATTTGTTTAACTTGAAATAACATCAAATTGAAACATAAGTTTGAATAGATTTTAAGCTAAGCTGCTTAAAAGCTTTTGCTGACTTTTGCTGTAAGTTTGAGACTGCATTGACTAATCTGTAGGTGTTGCACGAGTACCCACTGAGGTAACTACTGTTTACCGGTTACCAACCTAATTGAAAGTCTGCTTCCTAACCTAACTGAAATATGTCTCTTTAGAGATATTTTTTCTGCCTACATAAAACAAAATTTCTTGAAACCTCGCTAGCACTGTGACCACACATAATTTGTTGCTGACTCACGTGCGACGAAGTAAATGTACTTCGTAGCGTACAGTCAGCGAATTCACAGTTTTTGTGTAGCGGCTGTACTTGCCTAATGTTGCTACACACCTGAATGGGAGCTTTTATGTCGTGCCTAAATGTACCTATTTAAAAAGTAAATTACGTGGATTTTTCTTTGGGTTAAGAAGGATGGTAGCAGTTAGTTCAACGAGGTAGGTATTTCTGAATAATTACATGCCGATGAACAGATGGCTGATAGGGCTGAAAGGTTCTGGAGTGGCGGCCGCGTACAGGAAGACGAAGCGTTGACCGACAACCTTGTGGAGGCCGCAGGAACCCGTTGGATACACAAGCACAAAACCGGTCGAAGTTGAGGTGCTTGGGGGAGGCCTATGTCCAGCAGTGGACGTCTTTCGGCTGAAATGATGATGATGACATGCCGTGGTGAAAGAAAGAATCACTAAAGCTACGTTATCTTAGAAGAGCGATTACGGTTACAGCTATCTGCAGACTGTCATGAAAATGATGGCTGCGGGGTTTTATTTTACGGTGTCAAAAATCGGTGTTTAGAAAAACACAACAAATTCCTACTAATATTATAAACGCGAAAGTTTGTGAAGGTGGATGGATGTTTGTTACTCTTTCACGCAAAAACTACTGAAAAAATTTGGATGAAATTTGGCACACAGATGGTTTATAACCAGAATTAACACATAGGATACTTTTTATTCCGATATTTTGACGGGATCGAAAATTATGCGGGTGAAACCGCGGGGTGCTGCTTGTACTGTCATAGATACGGTGGCAGTGATGTCATTCGCTGGTAAATTGCAGACGCTGTGTGGGTGGCCACTGGTCTTCTACTAAACCGTAGGTTAAACTTGGTATCTAGTCTGAATAGCCTAGGCACGAAACCTTGCTGCAACCATCTTACTACAAGACAACAGCATTTTATCGTCCTGATAAAGAACAATCTTTGATCACCATGTTTGATTATTTTTTGTGGCGAAATTAGATTTAATACTCGTTACATTAAATTACTTTAGATTTAACATGTTACTGTTACTCTGTATCAGACCTTCAGCGCGCTATGGAGCGATAAAATCAGGAATTAAATTATCCGGAAAAGAACCGGAGTTACCGACATAGCTTGCAGAGAAAGCAAACTGAAGTGGCAGTGGGCTGGCTATGTCTGTCGAAGGACCGATGGCCGGTGGAGCAGACGAGTCCTGGAGTGGAGACCGCGTATCGGCAAGCGTAGTGTGGGACGCCCCCCAGCTAGATGGACGGACGACCTAAATAAGGTGGTTGGGGTAGACTTGATGTGGAAGGGGAAGAAAAGGGTTTTGTGGTGGTTAGAGAGGCCTATATCCAGTAGTGGACTGCGATGCTAATGCTGATGCTGAGTTGTTGAGTCTGTATCATCCTACTACTGGGCTCGTTTGCAATACAGGGCTAATAATAATAATATCCCTGGACATTTCACACAGCGCCATCTAGTCCCAAGCTAAGCAACCTAATGCTTGTGTTATGGTAACAAGATGGCTGATAAACTACTTATATACATTTTTTTTTGTAAATACATACATATTATAGATAGAAAAACACCCAGACTCGGAACAAATACATGTAGGTCATACAAATATTTGTTCCGTGCGGGAATCGAACCCGCGACACGCAGCGCAGAAGTCAATCGCTTAACCACTGCGCCAACCGTGCCGCCAAATGTGGTTGTTTGTGTAATAATGAATACAAGTCTAACTTAGAAAGTGTTCTCATTGGTCGAGCCATGCAGTTTATGTACCCGCAACCTGGTCCTCTTTAACCGAGTCCTTATGACCTTAAACCTCCGGGTCACGAGATCTTCAATTTGTAAAAAGGCACGACCTAAGTGCTAACATAACGCTCTTTTAGTCAGCAGAATGGCTCGGTGGAAAGATTCTAACGCCCGGTAATAACCGTAACAGTAACATTTACGGAGAACTTTATATTTTATCTGAATATCATCGAGGTGAGTGCGGAGAGGTTTAGTAGTAATTTCGTAGTTAATTCTTGGATTTTACTTTAATAATTATTTTATTATTCTGGGTTGTGGAGGTCAGATAGGCAATGCTCCTTGTAAAACCCTGGTATTCAGCTGCATCCGGTTAGACTGGAAGTCGACCCCAAAACAGTTGTAAAATTTATTAAAATATTACAATTTAATAAAAGTTTTAAACAATTAATCGTTCTAGAAAAAAATTTAGAGCTACTTACGGAGTAATATATATTAATGTCCCACTGCTGGGCAAAGTCCTCCCAACTCTCCTTCCACCCGCTCCGTCCAGAGCTGCTAAGGACCAATCCTTATTAAAGGAGTGCAGCTCATCCCGCATCTCGTCTCTTACGTCACCTTATTTAAAAAAATATTCAAATCAAGTATTTCAGGACTGTAAATCCCTAATTTTAATAACGTACAGGCACAAGGCTCACTGGCCAGACATTTCATGAATACCTTATTACAAAATATTACAGTAACAGTAAAAGAATATTACAGACTTAGGTCACCCTTGGGTCTGACCGTCTGTCAGTCAAGAGCTTTTTATAAAAATAAAATAAAATTGAAGTCGTGTCTGTGATTGTGAAATAAATGTGCTTTTGTCTAAGCAGTTTTCGTATTATTTTCACAATGAGTTTTCAGCCAGCGAGCAATGTGACTCTCACAATGTCATGTCATTATTATAGTCAATAGTATAATTTCATATCATTGGCTATTTTCAGAGAAGTTTCTATTTTTTTCTGAGTTATAATTGGCTTACGGTAAAGGATTATCCTTTACCCAAACTCAAACTCAAAGTATACGTAATATTAGTAAACACACCTTCCAATATATAAATATAAAAGGAAAATTAATAAACGTATTATATAAATCCTTATAACAGCCTTTCCTTTGGTGTTCATCCATTATTTCAATTAAACCATTTACAGGCACTTTTGAATTGTCAAGGGGTCAGTCAGTCAGAAAAATGAAGCTAGTTGCCCATGCCAAAGCGTAGGTACCTATGGAGAAGAACGGGCAAGAAACTCCATGGACACTCTTTTAAATCAAAATGATATGGTTACAAAGTATTGGTTACATCATTCATGTTAGAAATGATGCATGTGAGAACGATGCAGAACTTTAAAAGCGTCCGTAATGAAAACTTAAAAAAATAAAAACAATTCAAATATTAAATTAAATTAAAATAAGCCATGGCAGCAAAGAGATGACCAGTCCCTACTGACGGCGCCCGTTCACGAACATGACGCATGTATTAGCACCATTCAGCTCAACCATTTTGAAGGGAGCTAAATACCGTAAGTCGGATCGAATGTAAAATTAGTCTATAATGTTGCAAATGCTGGGACACAGGCCTCCTCTCTGTGAGAGGGAGTGGGCCGTAATACACCATGCGGGTTGGTGGATACAATATTGGATGGCATGTATTTAACTTACGTATTCATAAAAATATTTTTGAACAATATAATAAAATGATAGCACCTCTTTTTGTGAACCTCTGCCTGCGTCTGCATTCCCGAGTTCATACAACCCGAATCTCTTCAAGGCGAGAGTGAATAGGCTTCTTCTGGGCAAGCTCGTTCCACCGTAGATCTCATCCCTGCCTCTGGGCTAGATTGAGGTCAAGAGTGAGCCCATTGTCAATAAAAAAAAAAAAACCTCAATTTTTTCCTATTTTGGGGTTTTAAATCTACTAAATTACAAGATAACTGCTACCAACTTGGATGTAGCGCTCGCCGGTTGCTGCCGCGGCACCGCTCGCTCGGCTTGCGCGTGGTCGGTTACAGTTCTAACCTAACCCTTTTGGTCGGGGTGCTCAACTTAGTTAACGCGACTGATTCGGCTCGCGCGTGGTTGGTCACCGTTCCAACCTAACCTTACCCCGTTTGGTTGGGGTCCCCTAGCTTAGTTACTGCGACGTACTGCGAGAAAAGACCAGAAAGTAAAAAGAGGCTAAATTATTTAAAAAAGGTTTGCATCATTAGAAGTGCAAACTTTTTTTTAGTGGTTCATTAAATTAAAAAAGTTTCCATCATTAATTGGTCCATATATTTTTAGATGGAGGGAGGGAACCTGGCGTCAAAAGACCAAAATCGCAAATCGCCCGAGAAGAGGTTTTTGCTCAGCAAAGAGGAATAAAAGGCATTAATATAACATTATTTATATAACGTTATTTACACCCTTATTACATTATTGCGTGACAGAGCCTGGTATCATTCGTTTAAATATATTTTCTTCGTAGTCTTTCCCGGCTCGTTGCTTGGGAGCGCGTTTCGAAGAAAAACTGGTCCTTTTGTTAATACGTCCATTTCATTCAACAATAATTACGTAATTCTCCATATGTATGTTAACGTTACGCCTCAATACCCACAAGGGGTGGGCAGTTATGTTAGAATTAACTTATCTTTACATCTCGTCTTCTTTTTCTTCTTCGTGTCGCTGGCACAACTATGTTTTAGATCGAGTTGGCCCAAAACTTCGTCACTTCCGGTGGCATCGTATGCCCCGTCACCTGCACACGTGCGGACCTAATGGCCGCGTCAGCGAATGATATCCGCGTTGCTGAATTTTGGGTCAAGAAAATTTAAAAAACTATTTTTATTTTTTCTCTTTTTGCCATCGATACGGTAAGCAGAACAAGTCGGTGGTAGCGCAGAGGGCACTTTGACTACATGTTTTGGCACACAGAGGGCAGGATAGGAGGTGGAGCATGGTTTATATGTCGTCAAGTATACATACACAAAACTTTCTTCCCACGGGATAGGCAGAAACAACAGAACGTCTCCTGCTACGATCCTTACGGACTCCTTGCTTAGTTTACCTTCATACAATCCGGTCTTACACGCACTTCGTTTGCGAGTACCTGCCGGTCAATTCTGTAACCATCTCACCGTGAAACCTTAGGTGAAGTGAGCGTGGAGTGAGCTGTAATTTCAACGAATGCTAAGGATTGACACTATTGCCAGCTCACTCTAAGCTCACTTCACCTAACTTTTCACGGTGAGATTTTTACAGAATCGATCGGCTGATCTTACTGAAGAACATCACCAATAAGACACAGACATATGTATAAAGTACACACATGCATTACTCGTACATTTGATTATACATGGTTTTTTATTTTAAAAAAAAACCTCTTGAAATTACAAATGAAAGAAAGAAAAATATTATATTTGGGATATGCACAACTATCAAAATTACATTAAAAACAATAAAAAAAAAGATCTGTATGAGGTCAAAAGGCTTCTATCTCAGCATAGTGCTGCGATATTTAAAAAACATTATAACGCAGCACTTTTATTATAAGATATGTAATTAGTAGGTACTTTACGAAATAAAGTCGACGGCGAAGTAAGAGCTTGATATAACTATTATGTAATTATAAACTATCATTTAAGGAAGCTTATTTGACGTGAAGTTAGGTAGTTAATTACCTAAGTAGCATCTGGTCAGTCCCACGGTAATTCTGTTAGGAAATAATTTGTGATTACTGACTTAATTATTAATAGTGAGCAGTACTTAAAGATTGAAAACGTTCTGTACTGATATCGTCATATCGAATCCATTTGGGCTCCATCGGGTTTACGATTAACCATCAATGACTCCAAACGCAAACCCAAGTACTACCAAGAAGGTCGCGATTACCCTAATTTTACATCTGAACTATAGAAGTAGTACAACGACATAATTATTGTTCAGGAAAAACAACGTTTCGAAAACACGTCTTATTGCTAATACTAAAAAGGATTCACAGAAAAAAATCTAAACACAAAACCTTGACAGAGTTTCCCTACGCAACACTGCAAAGGAACGCTCATTGAAAACGTTACTACAAAAGAAGCGATTTAAGAAAAAAAACACGCTTTTTTTGCAACAGAGAAAAAAACATGGAAACACGAGTGTTCTCACTTGTTTGCTTCCAAACGAGGCTCCGGGCAAAAAAAAATACGAAGCCCTATTTTTTTCCACGGCCCCGTTTCTAAATCACACTGTTAACTGGCATTTGTTTCGTTTAGAAGTCGACGAGTGCCTGAAGGATGCTCTGTCGAAAAATCTTATTAAATGTATTTCGTCCAAGTAAGTTTGAGTTAGGAGTACTGTGCGCGTTGGAGTGGAGTGTAGTAGTTTTTTTCGGCTCGTTGACGAAGTTTCTGCGAGATATGTTTGGTGAAAGTTATTTTATTTTGATTATAAAGTTTTTATTTTTCTTTGGAAATGATTTTTCTGCAAAGAAAAAATATCTGAATTACTAGCTGCGCCCCGCGGTTTCACCCGTATAAGTTTCGATCCCGTGGGAATATTGGGATAAAAAGTGTCCTATATGTTAATCCTGGTTATAAACCATCTGTGTGCCAAATTTCATCCAAATCCGTTCAGTAGTTTTTGCGTGAAAGAGTAACATCCATCCATCCATCCATACAAACTTTCACGTTTATAATATTAGAAGGATATCACCACTGTAATATTTATCCATAGGGGAGGGGTTCCTGACTAAATAATAACAGCCGCAGGGGTCGATCTTCAAGGTTAAGCAGCGCTTGCCGAGGTCTCTCCGTGACCATCCATATCATATCGAGACCCCTCCGTGTCTCGGAAAGCACGTTAAGCAGTTGGTCCTGGCTGTCATTCGTAGATCTTTGAGAGTCGTGACGGGTAGTCAGAAACCCGAAAGTCTGATAACCAATCTTGCCAAGTGGTATCCAGTAACTGGGTTGTGGAGATCATATCAGGCAGTCACTCCATTCAGCTGCATCCGGTTAGACTTTAAGTCAACCCCACAGTTGGGAAAAGGTTAGGTAGATTGGTAATCTTCATCCATATATTTTCCGCGCTGGACATAAATCAGAATTAATCATCTCCAAAAGTGCCAACGCTTAGAAACGAACAAAAGAAAAGTAAATACAACATTTATATCTGATAAAGCAACACGCAAAATGATACATAATTCTTCTTTATTAACTAATTACTTACTAGGTAATACTTTTGTTACTTAATTAAGAATACAACAGCTGGCTCCAACGGATGGTCTCGAACTAATTATCGCAGGTTTTCTGGCTAAATAGACACGTTTCTTTTAGGACCAGACTCCTTTATAATATTTTTCTTGTAGGTATCTTCTGGTACTTTTGGTTATTGAAATTGTAAGCGATATAAAGTAGAAGGGACTAATTGGTCTCCAGTGCCCGATAAGATCGATTGCGACAAAAGTTTTAAGATTCGAACTGCGTACAAGACCAACTTTTTTCAGTAAGTAATCTGTAGGTCAAAATTATTAGTCCAAAGTTGTCTACTGCTGAAACTACCCTATTGGGATAACAGGTAGAGACTCACCCAGTGAAAACGACCGTGACTTACGAGTTAGGTCGTAGGTTCGAACCCAGCCAGGCGCTCTACTTTGTGTAAATTATTTCATAACCACTGCACTCAAAACAGTCAAGGAAAACATCGTTAGTAAACCGGCATGTGCTAGAACCAAAAAATCGAAGGCACATGAGCACATCTACCAACCCGCACTGGGCCTGCGTGGTGGATTACGGCCCACTCCCTCTCACACAACGACCTACTACACGATCTGTGTACAAATATAATAAGATCATTTATAAACACTATTTTTTTTTATTACCTTTAGGAAAACTAACAGCTAATACATTTTAATATCTAGTACAATGTGTAAACTATGGCCAATTACAAGCTTCCACTAACAATCAATGTGAGTAACATTAACAAATACGCGAAAACAGCGATGTAAGAGATACACACATGAATTGCGAAAAGCGTGTGATACGCTCAAAAGGTACAATAACAAAAGAAGAGAAAAAAAATGGTTATACATCGAAGAAACAATTATTGATCAAACTTTGTTTTGCTTCCTTAACACTACTAGTTATTGTTATTATTATTATTTATTTCGAACACAAATAATTCATATTGTTGTTAGTAACACTTATAAAACTACGTTAGTAACATTCTGAGTAAGACTAAAATAAAATATTTAAACACTAATTCATAAACCTATAACTATGACTATAACTATGCCCCCTTCCCGCTGCACCAGACTTGCAGCTGTGCATACGGGTCCAGTGCTCCAGGAACGGGCAATCTGTTCTATTCGATATCACCTTTAGAATACTGTTGGTGCTCGCCCGAATCCTACGCATCAAGGATGCTGTTCTTTTTCGCATAATAGCATAAAAGCCATCTATCTCTGCTTCCGCAAACATCCCCGATGCGCTACAGAACCGCGGGAGCCCCAACAGCACCCTAAAGGCGTTATTGTACTGGACGCGAAGAACGTTGTAGGCCCTCTGCGTATGTCTAACCCATAGGCTGCACGTGTAAAAAGACTGGCAAAATGCCTTGAACTATTGTAATACTAACTATTGTATTGTAAACTATTGTAATAACCTTTGTAGTAATAAAGACCTTAAAAAATCAATCAATTTCACAGAGAGGAGTGTGTCCCAGCTGCAGTGAGAACATTGTAGGCTAATTATGTTTATGCTATGAAATAACAGTTAAACCATTCTACACACCCTATTTACGTCTTTTAGCATCATATCCAAGTGTCATACACATTTTTGATTCCCCAAAGTGGCTCAGATATCGCAGCCATCTTATAAAAGCATCCATATTTCTCAATTCCCTGAAGAGACAGCGATCTATATATATGTACATAATAAAATGTAATGGCGTCTTATTGATCGTATATAAGATGGTGTATGGAGCGATTTTCCTCCAGTTTACTCGAAGACAATGGTAGAAGCTGCTATTTTAAATCGAGCGTGCGTTATTGCAAGACTGTTGCCATATAACAGCTTGAAGATACATTTTGTCTAAATTGTTCCTACCTTATCTTAGAGCTGGCAAGCGTTAAATGTAACTACTTGAATAACTATTGTTCTTTGATACTTTGTAAATGAACATTTCAACGGATAACAATACATGAGTAAAGAATTCACGACTTGAAGGACCAGCTGACTAATTCTCGTAATTAAAAACGTTCAAAATCTGGTTGTAATCTCATCTAAGCGACAATCAATGTCAAAAATGTAGGGAAATTATAGGTATTTTTGACAGATTCAAGCTGAGAACAGACTGCGAACGTTTTTGAAGTTACGGGAATTGCCCCTCAGGTTTTGTTAATCCAAGCCAAACCAATGCCTGACCATCTAAGTGCCTATTAATTCCGCTGACTTACAGAACTGTGACAAATCGTATTTTCCTCACATAAATAAAATACCAACTCCTATTAATTCGAGAGGCTCGAACAGGCACGCAGAACCACAAAACTAAGGGCCTCAAAATTCCAACAGAAAATCTCTTCAAGGGCACACCCCATTGCCCTTCGTATCTTCAACTCTTCTACATCTAAAGCACCATTACCGTCTCGCAACAGCCCTTTACAAGAGCAAATATTATTTTTATTTTCATTTAATTGTGGGCCTTGGCCCGTTGTTGCCGAAAGTTCTTGGAACGACTGAACTTGCAAACGGTCTCCCGACACTTAAGTTGATTTAAGTAATTTCGCAGTCGCCTCGTGAATTTGGAATGCGACGGACGTCTGTGTGGTGATAAAAAGTGGCTTGGAACCTTGTTACTTTGAGTGGAATTTGCATTGTTTGTAGGGGATAGTTGTTTTTTTTTAAAATAAAATTAAGCTGTTGAGTACGGGTCATTTAATTGAATTTGAAGATCACTGATCTACTCTTCATCCATACTTTAATGTTATATATGCAAAAGTAACTCTGTCTGTCTATATGTCTGTATTTTGACCTTACAACGGCTGAACGGATTTGGTACACGGATAGACCGTGACCTGGTTTAGGAACTTAGGACATATGATACGTTTTATCCCGGTAGTACGTTCCCGTGGGAAAATTTTTGACTTCCACGCAGGTGAAGCCGTGAGCTAAGGCAAAAAAAGTCAAATAAGTCAGAAGACATCTTTTGCTGGAAAGATCTCTCCCACTATTAATGTCATACAAATGATCGACTTCGTTCCACTAGCAAAGATTGTCACCAGCTATATTTCACTTAGTAACCGAATATTGCTGAAGTTAAATTAACCACTTATAGAATTCTATTCAATTCCAAACTCTCTGTCCCGAAGCAACGATCCACCCCGATTCGGATCAAAACACCAAATTATTAATCCAAGAACTGCCCCACAGGGTACATTGAACTCCAGATCGCTTACAACTTGTATCGCAACTTACCCCACGAGGGCAACAAGCTCTCTAATTGAGGGCATACCTCCGAGGTCCCTTTAAAACTAAGTTTGGACATGTCTAAATAATCCAGGGACATTCAAATATATAATTTAACGCTTCGAATAATCCGGTAATTAAAGTTTATTTGTAATGGAGAAATAAGTCGCTCTCCTGAAGTAAACTGAACTTTATTTCTTGGTCTCAAGGGTCGGAAGAAGTTGATCTTGAATTGTTTATGAGTTTAGATTTAGACGTTTCGCGTAACTGCCGTGTGGTCACCATGAGTGTCGTAAAAGAGTTTGAAATTATTTCAGACATAAAAATTGCATTTTCTTTTTGTAATTTGTGATATTGCTTTTAGCAAGTATGAAAGGAATAAATAACGTAACATTATGAGGATTAGGTAGTACCTAAAGTATGTAAAGTGTCTTGCCCATTCTTCCCCATAGAGATCTATGTTTTGGAATGCGGCGACTAGCTTCAACTTTCTGACTAACTGACCGACTATTTAATTTTGACAGTTCAAAAGTGCCCGTAAATAGTTTAATTGAAATAAATGGTTTGAGTTATGAAATAAATGGTAGATATATGGGTGGAACAAAATATTATTCAAGGACTCATCTAGTTATAAGGAAGAGATAAAAAAAAAAATTGTGGGCCTCCAAGGTTATCCTCAAAATGGTATCATTCGACAGCCTTTCACAGCTTCCTGCTCCTAAGTTGATGCAAACCACTTGGTCCTTCATCTTTAGCCACGTCACACTGGTCGTTGGTCCTTCTAGTTAGAGCTCGCGAACACTTTAATTTGCTGAATCTTCAAGGTATTTATGAAGAAGTTCTTTCTTCTTTAGGCGCACTTTGTGCTCTTTTAGAACAGTGAACGAAACTGCGGCTCTACTTCCTAAGCACAATGTTCATAGTTTCGGCCGAATTAACGGGCGTTTCCAACTACGTGTCTCTTACAGACATATGACTCGTTCGGGGCCAGAACTAGAAATTAATAACCACACAATTGACAGTTGTCCCTACTACAGATACGTTTTTGCTCGTCCGAAAAATTCAATTTAATACTTGATTAGATGGATCTTCTACTTTCGGACGGGCCGGGACTTTCTTGACGGACTAAAAAGGGTAGATACCATGAACCATTCCGCTTGATCGGTGACGCTTCATCGCGTATACTCGGCTCCAATCGGACGGTGACGCTGAATCGGGTATATTCAGCTACAGTCAGTCGGTGACGCCGAATCGCGTATCCTCGGCTCTAGTCGGACGGTGACGCTGACTCGGGTAGATACTCGGCGCTGAATCGCGTATACTCGGCTCCAGTCGTAATTTTTAACTTTTATCGTGCGGTTATAAGCAAACAACCCTTTTTTAACTCGATATCTTTTTTTTAATAGCCAGCCAATCCCCATAATTTTGGATAACACAGTCCTGATTATTCAAAATCTTGTCACAATAAAGGGGACAGGCCATACCATTAATTCCGTGAATTCCGATTCGAAATAAAACATCCCTCTATCGGACAAAAGTCGAATTAACACAGACATTAAAATTCAAATAATTGCGTGCCGTACTTTATCAAAACGAATGGATGCGAGGAGCTAATTTATATTTCATCCCTCCGGATGAAAAACACGTCGAATTTCCCTTTAAAAATATACATGTTATGTGTTTAAGAATAATTTGTGAAGAGCTTTATACATATTTGACAGGCTTTCCCTGAGGTAATCATTTTTTACCGACTGTGCTGCAAAAGGATGGGCATTGGGTTTTGAATTAGGTATTTGTTTATTGTTTTGTTTACATGTTTCTCGACATTTTGGCTCCATTGGGCAATCTAGAGTCTAGACAAAATCAAACTGGTTGCTAATTTAAGTGTATAATTTATTTATTTATTATTTATTTATATATACTTTATTGTACACCACAAAAATACATAGCATAAAAAATACATGGCATACTACAAAATATACAATGGGCGACCTTATCGCATTACTGCGATCTCTTCCAGGCAACCTTAGAATGGACAGTGATTTTCCTTGACATAAAATGGGAATGGGAATATTATATTTTTTATGACATTGATTTTACGTTCTGTGATAACATTAATTCACACACGTCTTGTTAAAATTTTAGGAAAATCCTCACCCTTACAATATTTGCAAATATGTGAGCATGTATCGTGTATCTATCACATAATAAATTTACCTATCATTGCTTTATTTTAAATTATTTTCACCTATTAATAATTACCATCATCTGCCTAGCCTTTTCCCAACTATGTTGGGGTCGGCTTCCAGTCTAACCGGATGCAGCTGAATACCAGTATTTTACATGGAGCGACTGCCTATCTGACCTCCACAACCCAGTTACTGGGTAATACGATACCCCTTGGTAAGACTGGTGGTCAGATTTTCGGGCTTCTGACTACCCGTAACGACTGTCAAAGATCCACGAATGACAGCCGGGACCAACGGCTTAACGTGCTTTCCGAGGCACGGAGGGGTCTCGGTATGTAAAGATGATCACCCATCCACAGACCAACCGCGACAAGCGTAGCGCTTCACATATTATTATATAATTAATATATACAAAATATTGTAAAACATTTTATAAGAGTAACGCTGCAGTTACTTGCCCATTCTTATCCACACGAAACTACCATTTTGCCATTTTGAAGGGGCGACTAGAAACAATTCCATTTTTTGAAAATTTGGACGTTCAAAAGTGCCTTTTATGTCCTATTTGAAATAAATTATTTAACTTTTTTCGTTATGTTTAGGACGGTATGTATCTATGAGTCGATCAGTTTCATATCTCTCGTAGGACAATAACGTCTTTTTTTACAAAAAAAAAAAAAAAAAAACAACCAACTCCCATAAAAACACCACAAACTGAAAAATAACTTTAATTTCGGAAGTCGGTGTCGTTGAGTTCGCATTTTCGTAGTTTGCCGTTTTTAGTTTTTATTTTTCACTTTTAAGTTGTAATTTTTACTAGTAATTTTGGTTTAAAAACCAAACTACTGAAACATTTTTTATGAAATTTCTATGGGACCAATCTGAAAGCTTCCTTACAAATAAAAAATAATTTTGCAAATCGGCTTATAAATAACGGACTTCTGAGGTAACAAACAAAAAAATATACAGTCGAATTGAGAACCTCCTCCTTTTTGAAGTCGGTTAAAAAACACATGGAAGAGAAAACGGCCAAGTCCCTAAGCTTTTGATAAACAAGCATAGTAATATTAACCTTTGAAAATCTCTAATTACCCATTCGTCCTTGCCCACGTCTCCGTGTTCGTTTCACCGTTTTTCTTCGAAGGAAAGAATTTCACGTCTTACCCTTTGCTCCTAAATTCTAAGGTGATGATGATAATCAAATGATTGATCTGAATCAATCAAGAAATCATTTGATTGATTCAAATGATCCCTCTCATTGTTCCCCGACCAAATAATCAATCAAGAAATCATTTGATTGATTCAAATGATCCCTCTCATTGTTCCCCGACCAAATATTTTATCAATCAGTGGCGTATCAATATTAAAGCTTTATCAGCAGTCTAAACCCACCCTAAAAGGTAATAAGCCCACGATTGAAACAACAGCTTTAAGATATTCAAATAATCTTGCCCAATATCCGAATATTATTTACCTGAGCCAATCTATCAGGGGTATCCACAGGAGATCTTTTCTTAATAAATCCGTATCCCCTTTGTGTGCAAAACTTATTCGCCTCGGCTTGGTTTTAATAAAATTCCCAAGACAAACTGGCTGTTAGAATATTCCTGTAATAACTGAACGATAAACAGATGCTTATTGGACGAGAAAAACTCATAACTTTCAACTATGTAGCGGTTTTGCTTTAGCCTGTTGAAAAAGGAGTGTTCTTGTTCGTGTTTTGCATTTCTTCGTTTTTAATTTGTCAGTATTTTTGCTGACTACGATTAAAAATATCGAACAGCAGCCGGTCGATTCTGAAATCTCATCGTGAAAACTCAAGTGAAGTGAGCTTGATGTGAGTTGTCACTAGTGTCAATCCCTAGCATTATTTGGAATGATAGCTCACTCCACGCTCACTTCACCTAAGTTTTCACGAGTTTTCAGTGAGATGGTTACAGAATCGCACTGCAGGTTCGCAGGTTCACCCGTATAAGTCTCGATCTCGTGTAAATATCGGGATAAAAAGTATTAATCCAGGTCATGATCCACCCGTGTGCTAAATCTATTCTGCCACTTAAGCGTAACAAAAAAAAACAAACATACAAAAAATCTTTTCACTTTTAATATTAGAAAGAAAGAAAGCAAATGCAATGCAATTAGATTACATGGAACGATGGTTTCATTTTATAACTGGAATTTATGAGAATTCTTTCCTCGTATCAACATGAGATAAATCGACAATAATTGATGCCGTGATAAGCTAGTCAGCATAATTATCATCTTGCGAGGCTGACTGACATGGTTCTGCCGGACGTACATTTAATTGTTTCCACATATCAAAGGCTTTTTTAAATTCAAAGACATGTGACATCCACCAACCCGCTCTGGGCCGCGTGGTGGATTATGGCCCCCTCGCTATCACAGAGAGAACGCCTGTGTCCCACCAGTGGGAACGTTATAGAAAATAAAAAATTGTAAATAAAAAAAAATTAATTAAAAAATTATAATAATAATTTAATTAAATTTCATTATTATAATAATTATTTTTAATTATTAATTAATTGTAAATTGTAAATATTTGAGCCCCATTTATCTATAACATAATTAATTTACCTGTCATTGCTTTATTTTTAATTCGTTTTACATGCTGACATAGTGGTACAGTCATTTTATTCTATGTCCACTGTCTTCACTTCACAATGATATTATTGTAAAACATTTTAAAACAGTAACGGTGGAGTTTCTTGCCCATTCTTCTCCATACGAAACTACCTTTTGGAAAGGGGGCGACTAAAATCATTATAATTTTTTTTGTAAATTTTTACGTTCAATCGTGATATTTATGTACCTATTTGAAATTTAAAATGACTCGACTTTGAACAGAATAGAACAGAATACTCTTGATTGTACAGACGCCATCAGGTCAAGCTACCCGAAACTGTAAAATTTTCCCAATCAAACCTTTAGCTTTAGTTATAAAGTTGAAAATCTATTAAAGAAATTTGACAGATTGTAGTAGCTTGATGTGCTGGCGTTTGTACACCATACAAATTAAAGAACATAAATATATATACGACGATAAATATATATGTGACGGCACGGTTGGCGCAGTGGTTAAGCGATTGACTGCTGCGCTGCGTGTCGCGGGTTCGATTCCCGCACGGAACAAATATTTGTATGACCTACATGTATTTGTTCTGAGTCTGGGTGTTTTTCTATCTATAATATGTATGTATTTACAAAAAAAAAATGTATATAAGTAGTTTATCAGCCATCTTGTTACCATAACACAAGCATTAGGTTGCTTAGCTTGGGACTAGATGGCGCTGTGTGAAATGTCCAGGGATATTTATTTATTTATTTATTTATATATAATTTTACAAAGACCAGGCAGTTGACTCATCACGGAATTCGGGAACCCGAGGGATTATTTAGAACTAAAAGTTCAAACAGCATATCAGAACATTATCTTTGAACTCATCTCGTCCATTGGACTCATCAAAGAGGGTCAAAAGTATTAAAAGCACGGGACGCTGTAAAGATAAGGTGGTCTTTTGTGTGACTGACAATACGGTGACGTTGACGCCCTGACCCTCTGGCTAATTACAAATCTTGACACTGGCGTGTGGACTTTTTAGAGTAGTCTTTTTGGTTTTTTTTGGTAGCTTTTAGTTTTTGAATACCTGGTGCATCTGCCCTCGTAGAGGAAAAACCTCTGTGGTAAAATTAAGGCCAGTCAGTTAGGTATTTGTGTAAAAGATGTGGGGTTCATTGTATGGTTCAATATAATCGGCAGTCAAAATAAAAATGAAATATTTCGTCGTTTCCTAGGCAAGAAACTATTTCTATGTTTATCAAATCAAATATTTTTTTTATTTCAGACCTATATGCTTGATGATTGTAAAGCAATTTTTTTTAGAGAGGTTTACAATTATTTATACATTCTTAATCTGACTTTACGCTCTTGAACTGACACAAGGATAATTTTGTCATCAATTAATTAATTTTGTTCCATAAAAATCCTTATGCTGCTTATCCTTATATGTTGTAGCTATCTTTTTTTATTTAATTAAAATTATCTTTTTTCAGGTAAGTTACATTTTGGAGAAATAGCAGTCGTTGCATCTATTACGTGAGAAATTCTTTGTGAGGTAACATTTATACTTCGTAATTATATTAATTGCATACACCATATTCCGGACGATATACATAAACTTCGATCAGATGTTCAGACCATGGAAATAAGCATTTTTCATTATGGACACATAATGAATTCTTATTTTTTGTTGATTTTCATACAAACTGAATACCTTGACGTAAATCACCCGATATGCATGCCTCTTTATCTCTTTATCCGAAGCAATTGACAGATTTATCATTTTAATTGCACTAACCAAATTAAGACTCTTTCTTACTGCATAGCTCAATTAATTTCATTAATGAAAATTACGAATATCTTTGTAACGAAGCCTTTTTAATTAAGTACTACTTTCATTGTTAGATTTGATTTGTAAAAGCTATAGAAGCGTTTGCCAAAGTTTATGGATAACGTGTGTACAAATTGTTGAAACAGTAAACATTAAAATAACAGCATTGTGCAATATGGAATTAAATATTTGCACACCATAAATGTAGAATGTAAAGGGGTCAATATAGTTTAAGATCATACATTGTAAATCCAAATTCTGGCAAATAAATGAATTTGATTTTTTTCTGGTATTCCTTGCTTCGGAAAGCACGTTAAGCCATTGGTCCCGGCTATCATTCTTCAATCTTTGACGTTACCGGTGTTCAGAAGCCCGAAAGTCTGACAGCCAGTCTTGCCAAATGGTAACATATTACCCAGTTACTGGATTGTGGACGTCGGATAGGCAGTCGCTCCATGTAAAATACTGGTATTCAGCTGCATCCGGTTAGACTGGAAGCCGACCCCAACGTAGTTGGGAAAAGGCTCTGCAGATGTTGATGATTAAAACTTTGCCCAGCAGTAGAACAGCGCAGGTTGAATAAAAGGTTCAAATACATAAGAAATCCTAGCAACATTCTTTAAGGATTTTTCGTATTGCTCATTTGGAGACCCATATATTCAGCAGTTTAGTGGGGTCACAAACTAATAACTTACACATACATTTATTTAAGTATCCATACAAATGTCACGTTGCAGTGTAAACCTGATTTACATCCGTCACCTCACACGTCAGGTCCAGTTGAAAATCAGCGTCAGGCACTATTTCTCTGGCATTTTTGCTGAACTAGTCCTCTTTTGTGCAGCCGTGAGGCACACTTTCCTGATATTTTCTTACTTTTACACTTTTTATTTGTTTTTATCAGAGGGGCAATTCTCGTAAATTTTTCGTAATTTTTTATTTTTTTGTTTTTTTTTTTTATTTTTCTTTATTTTACTTTACTTTTTTTTTTTTTTTTTTAGCACGTTTACAGACTGCAGTCTCAATCTGTCAAAAATGCCTCTAATTTCCATACATTTTGAAAAGTTTTTGACATAATATAATGTTTGTCGCCGTGATGAGACTGCGACTAGATTTTGAACGTTTTAAATTACGAGAATTGGCCTTCTGATGTATGTATCTGGTGTACTGTGTCTTTTAGTCTGTGCTAAATAAATGTATTTTCTTTCTTTATTTATAACATTCTGTTTCATTTATCTTCAAAATAACATAGCAAAAACCGACCATCCTAAACACTTATGGCTATAAAACTAATTTAATTTCCAGCAGTATAATATAGTTTATTTCGCCATTCATTTAATGAAGACCCTTGCGAGCTCTCCCTTTAATTAAACGAATTCATTTAAATGGTTTATTTATTTATCAGTTATAACGATAACTGTTTTAAGCTTCTTATGAGGAGGGAGTAAGTGGCTCCTCATTACAATGGGTACAAAGAAGGGCTGTGCTGGATAAATATTTTTGAGGACGAGAATCAATCATTGTTATTGCAATGGATGTTTGAGTCTAAAATAAAACTGCATAGGCAGATTTAACGGTCTTTTACTTGTGGTTTAACCGGATGCAAATGAACTCCAAAATTTTACATGGAGTGACTGCCTATCTGACCTCCACAACCCATCAACTTGGGTAGATGTCTGACAACCATTCTTACGTGGTAAGACTGGCTGTCAGGCTTTTGGGATTCTCTCACCCATCCACGAACTGACTGTGGCAAGCGTAGTGGCACCTTCAATCAACCCGTGCGGCTGTTATTATTTAGCGACGAGCCCATCTTGTTTGTATATTGATATAAAAGGATAAAATAATGTCGTGTTGTGACGAATGTTGCTAAAATTGGCAACAAGGGACGTATCAAAAAACAATTAAATTGACAAAGTGTCAGTGAAGTTACAGGCACGTGAGATATTTCAGCTGTCTTTTGTAAACATCATCATCTGCCTAGCCTTTTCCCAACTATGTTGGGGTCAGCTTCCAGTCTAACCGGATGCAGCAGAATACCAGTATTTTACATGGAGCGACTGCCTATCTGACCTTCACATCCCAGTGACTGGGTAATACGATACCCCTTTGTAAGACTGGTTGTCAGACTTTCGGGCTACTGACGACCCGTAACGACTGTCAAAGATCCATGAATGACAGCCGGGACCAACGCGCAACGGCCTAACGTGCTTTCCGAGGCACGGAGGGGTCTTGGTTTGTGAAAATGGTCACCCATCCACGGACCAACCGCGGCAAGCGTAGCTTAACCTGATCGATCGACCTATGCGGCTGTTATTACTTAGCCACAAGCCTCTATTTTTTTTTGTTTTTTTCATGTCTTTTTTAACAACGCTTTGGAAAACTTTTGAATGAAAAGGTTCTGGATGTGTGCCGGTTGATGACAATAGGCTCCTCCTTTATTACATGGGAATTAAACGTAACTGGCGAAATGTGGGTGTAGGTGGGTGGGTGTGGTGTGTGTGGGTGTGGTTGTGTAGTCACTATCTAACCCTTCAATACTCAATACTCAAATCTTTATTGCATTCTATATGTGTTTAGATGGTATATATAAGGTAAAAGATCAATATAGACCCTGTCATGCACAGCAAAATTTAGGAGAGAGGAAGAGAGCTAAGTGGCAATTCAAACAATTAAATATTATTGCTTAAATTGGGTTATTATTATGTATATATATATATATGTTTTGTGTATATTGGTATAGTATATAAGTTATTTTATGATTACAGGCGTGATATTATGTAACTCACGACAGTTAAAAAAAAACTCACTACAAAAATGCACCTAGCTTCTGACGTTTCATAAATACCCATGTTGGTTTATGTGAAATAAAATATTTTGATTTTGAATTTTCTCTGTAAATTTTATTATGATGCTTCAAAAACACACTGACCAAAATTTTGGTGTACAGTTTTCTGTACAACTTCTATCCATCAAGCTAACGTTTGGCCAGTTTGACTTCTAACCACATAATAACCGGATTAGCGGTCACCCCACTACATTTGATCAATATCTCGACACAGTAACGAGCTTATTATATTAACTCAGCAAGCGTGCACTTTGCTAGTAGGTACTTAACACCCCCCTCCCCCCAATTAAGAGGTATTAAGGCACTACCCTGGCGCACCCCTAGTTTTAGCAAAGTAAATTAATTTTAGCTCCAATTTACATAGAAGCGTCTAAATTTTACGTCGTATGCACTTTATGAAATGTGTTCTTCAGTCTGCGTTTTGTCGGTCAATCACCAGCGTTTTGTTGGCGTGTTGCCCGGGTTCTGAGGTCCTCAGATGAAGTCTGTATAGGTATTGGTTCGACCAAGTTATCTATAATAATAATAATATCCCTGGACATTTCACACAGCGCCATCTAGTCCCAAGCTAAGCAACCTAATGCTTGTGTTATGGTAACAAGATGGCTGATAAACTACATATATACATTTTTTTTTTGTAAATACATACATATTATAGATAGAAAAACACCCAGACTCAGAACAAATACATGTGGGACTTACAAATATTTGTTCTGTGCGGGAATCGAACCCGCGACACGCAGCGCAGCAGTCCGATCGCTCAGCCACTGCGCTAACCGTGTTGTCAAATCTATTAACACTAGACTCTTTAATAGTTAAGTATGGCGTTCTTCTCTATAAGAACCTACTACGCTTTGGAATGGGCGATTAGCTTCAATTTTCTGACTGACCGACCCCTTGACAATTCAAATAAATAGCCTGTGAATGGTTCAATTAAAACCAATGCTTTAATGAGCAGTGGTGGTCTAGTGGTACCCCCCCCAACCCCCCCCCCCCCCCCCGACTTATGCCTTGCAGGTCATAGGTTCGAACCCAGACAGCTGCTTTACTTTGTGTAAATAATGTCTTCACTGTTTCTCTCGAAATGGTGAAGGAAACCAGCTTGTCATACAACCAAAAAATTCGAAGACATGTGACACTAACCTGGTGGCCTACTCCGAAGTGCAAAGTGCGAATGTTCGGATCGGACCGACACATTGCCGAACCGAATAGTATTGTAAAATGCGAAAAAAGTTCGGATCGGCTAAGTTGGGTCGGGACGATAGTCAATATTCGAAAGAGTGTAGGAGTGTAGGATCGGAACCGACCGAACCAAATAGCACTTAACATAACTTCGTAGCAGGAAACGACCGAATATTCGGCCGATACTACTTCGGAGTAGGCCCCCTGCACTGGGCCCGCGTTTTATAGTATAGCCTACACCCTCTCCAAGAGAGAGGAGACCTATGTCCCAGCAGTGAGTACATTACAGGCTGATTATGTGAATTCTTTGAGTTGGTGGTGATTTATTTTTGATATCGAGATCTTGAGAACAACACTATCGTGTGAGCTTACACATAAAAATTAGGGTGAATTATTATTGATCATAATTCAATAAGTAATAACAGCCGCACGGGTCGATCGATCAGGTTAAGCTACGCTTGCCGCGGTTGGCCCGTGGATGGGGGACCATTTTCAAAAACCAAGACCCCTCCGTGCCTCTGAAAGCACGTTAAGCCGTTGGTCCCGGCTGTCATTCGTGGAACTTTGACAGTCGTTACGGGTAGTCAGAAGCCCAAAAGTCTGACAACCAGTCTTACCAAGGGGTATCGTATTACCCAGTAACTGGGTTATGAAGGTCAGATAGGCAGTCGCTCCATGTAAAACACTGGTATTCAGCCGCATCCGGTTAGACTGGAAGCCGACCCCAACATAGTTGGGAAAAGGCTAGGCAGATGATGCAACTTGAAACTTGTATCTTGCATGTCAGAATATTGATTTCAGGCAGCTGAAAAGCGAATTTGCGTGCAAGTGTTTCTCAATTTACCTACGTATTCCACCAACATTATCAACATTTATAATCTGCGCTATAAAACTTACCTTCTTATATAGCATTCTATAAAAAAAAACCTACGTTTATTTTCAGCCAGACTTTCCAGTCAGGGTCACAGTATTTGCGGATCAACTCACCAGCATTTTAAAGGAGGAAATTCCGGAGGTCTAAACAATTTCATACTTATCACGGAGCGAGAGGCGTGACCCTTCTTATAGGCTATCTTATCAAGAGGCTCTTCGCCAATAAAATTGTCTAACCTCGTGAAAATCAATGGATTCTCACGCTAGGGATGCTTGTTCAAAAATTGACGCGGATATTTTTTTAGATCGGATATTTTTTTTCGGATCTTGCTGCGGATAATATTTATTTGTTTCATACTTTTGAAGGCTATGTTGGGGAAGGGAAGTTTTGAGTATGAATTGGATGGCTATAAGAGTAGGGGAAGACCAAAGAAAAACGATGGATGAACTGTGTGAAAGATAATATGGCTAGACAAGGGGTGACTACCGAGATGACGACTAATAGAGAAGTTTGGAAGAAAAAGATAAGTTGCGTCAGCCACCAATATAATAATAATAAAAAACTTTATTCAGTTCAGAAAAGAAGCGCGGTTCATAGAAAAAAAACTTGAGAGGTGTCAAGGGACATCCGGATGGAACGAAGTATAACTGGCTTGCTTTCTATAAGAGAGAGAGAGAGAGAAAGAGACAGAGAAACACGCGCACGCCGCACGGCTTACAACTATAGCAAAAAGTGTCGTTTCAACTTTTGGTCTTAATTTTTCCCGTCTAGCCAGCCCCCTTTCGCAACACGCGATAAGGAACTTCGTTCCAAAAACCTTACACATAAACATTCGTATTCATACACAAGCCGTCTCTTGCGTATTAAAATATGTAGATTAGTGTCAACTATTCACAAGACAATATAACCTCAAAACCTGTGTCATTTGGGATTAAGCTTTCAAAATGCGAAATGCTAGAAGTGCTTTTGAAAATGAAACAAACCCTTTCCCTCGTCACCCGCGTCTAGCCTTTCGCAACGCGCGATGAGGAACTTCGTTCCAAAAAAACAAAACTAGTAGTAAATTTCAATGCTAGGTGCTAGGTTTTTACAAATTCCCTGGATCCCACACTAGGATTCCCTGTGTCGTGGGGTCCAGTCTCTTCCCAAGTAAGGCACACATTTGAAGTTATGTAAAAATACAAGTTAAGAACCTTAGTACAGTGTATAAAAAATATTTATATAGGAAAAATAACTAACTAAAATTATTATGATGATAAGAGGTTTACGTGCTTTGACAGGGTGTGAGTGTGTGTATTACTGTGCTGTGTGTGTTAAGTGTGGGGTGTATGTGGGGTATATCGGGGTGTATGTGGTGAAAGGGCGTAAATAAATTGGGATAAGGACAGGAGAATGAAGGTGATGTTTGCGCCAGGGCCGCGGGTTGTTCGCCGCCGTTACCGTGCCCCCCTGGCAGTCTAGCCTAGTCAGTAAAAGTCTGACACGCCCTTCCGCTCAGCCCAGAGCGGGAGAGATCATTTGATGACTTACCACCCAAAAAAAAAAAGTTGTTGTTTGGGAAGGCTTCTAGCGGACTCAGGTTTACACAAACAGCAGTTCCTGCAATGCCTGTCATTAGTATTTTTATCACAAGTAAAACTACTCGTGGAGTCTGCTCTTCAAGGCATAGAAGAGTTAATGTACCCAGAATGTCCATCCATTATCGAATAGAAATTTGAAACGGAAAGCGTAGCAGGTTGTATAGGTATGTAGCAAGTACAACCAAGTGTTCAATAAATTGATTAATTAATATGGGGCTAAAAGAACAAAATTATATCCTAACATATCTATCTATCTAAAATATAATATATTATAATATGTATATCTAAAATATAGCGTCGAAAAATTCATCCGCATCGCTGTCGACTGGTAATGTACCCAAGAGACTGGCGGCATTACCTCGTTGTGTGGCAATGCTTAGCCTCTGGCCAAGGTAAAACCCAGCCCTTGGGTCATGGAAAGTGTCAACCAGTCATTTCGAAATTTCCTTAAAAAGACCATGAGCACGCGGACCCCACGGCCCGAGGGCTTCAACCCCAAACGGCTCGAAAATATAATTATCAATAAGGTACCCCGCTTGAGGTTTTCCGTTTTTTCTAGCAGGTTGATTGATTTGCGATACTATTTCTAAGTCTGACTACCAGTCTTGCCCAGGGGTATCGTGTTACCCAGTAACTACATAGGTTGTGGAGGTCAGATAGGCATTCCAGAAGTACTTTTCCGCGGGATAATTTCCAACAACCACACAAGCGAGGCCGCGGACAAAAGCTAGTGTTATAATATGTATACAGGGTAACAATGAGTTCGACCAAAAACCGGATAATTAATTTGGAATTCAATATACGAGTACCATATCGATCGTGTGGTTATGGGAACAGTGTGGACTGCTTATTCAAACTTTGTATATAAAAAGGGAACAAAGGATTTCCAAGAAAAATAATTTCTGTTTCGTCCCATTTACTTTTCTATTTCATTGTAATATTTGTAGGTGCCACTCAAATCAGTCTACCTAGCGTTTTTCCAACTATTTTGGCATTATCGGATAGAAAAAGTCTAGAGGCTTGTGCTAAGTAATAACAGCCGCATGGGTCGATCAATCAGGTTAAGCTACGCTTGCCGCGGTTAGTACGTGGATAGGTCACCATCTTAAAGCACGTTAAGGCATTGGTCATGCCTGACAGTCGTGAATCTCACACAGTCGTTACGGGTCGTCAGAAGCCCGAAAGGCTGACAATCAGTCTTACCAAGGGGTATCGTATTACCCAGTAACTGGGTAGTGGAGGTCAGATAGGCAGTCAATCCATGTAAAATACTGGAAGATGACCCCAACATAGCTGGGAAAAAGCAAGACAAACGATGATGATTAAGCGATGCTACAAGCCCCTCTCGTATACTCAAATATTCCACATGCGAGTGGTTTTTCATATAAAATTGTATAATGTTAAGTAACATCGTATTAGTTTAAAATTGACTCGTTCGTGCAATATATTTTGCATAAATGGAATCATATTTTGCGGTTCAAACGTTTTAAGAGTATCGCTATTTTAAATTATGCATGTATTTCAAATTTTCAGCTCAAATATTATAATGTTTTAGTCATAATTATCTGTGCTGTTTAATTTGTTATTTAAATCGATTGTATAATTTTGCCGTTATGAATATTCATTTGTGAACTAAAACCACTATTTCACTAAAAATCTAATATTTCAACAAACATTTATAACGTTTTATATACTCGTAAAATCCCAATGAGAAAAGAGGTAAGGTTGTATTTTAAGAAATATTATGAGTTTATAAGGTTACAGAGCCAAATATCCGCCTATAAGTTTCGGATATTATTAAGGGCGACATCCTTATTTCTCTCATCTCACCTCTAGTGTATTTTAAAAGATATCCTCAAAGACTCAAGCGTGAATTCCTAACAGTCACTTTGGAAAACAAATGAAACTACAGCTTAACTCCTATCAGATACAGTCCAAAATTGTTTGAAGACCTTCTATTTTTAAGAAAACTTTCTTAGAATACTTAAGAAGACTTTTGTGAAGAGTTCTTAGTTTATTTATCTTTATTTGTCAGATCAATGGTTTTGAAAGCATGACTCTTGAACTTTTATCTTTTATGCTAGTGGAATAAGTACCCAAATTGCGTAACACACTATCAGAATCTGAATCATTTTGGAGGATATTGCTAATCTATTGCTTCAAATGTTAGAAAAATTTGTCGGCTAAACAACGTAAACAACGCAATGTATGTTGTTGAACTGTCAAAATGGAAGCCTGTGCTACTGATGGGGTGTTACGCAACTACCCCGCTGGGAACTAGTTCAGAAGGGGGGAAATATGGATTTGGAAAGTGCATCATAGTATTATCGGAAATATTAGGGTTTCGTTCACAATAATGTTTGGGTATAATGGCATACTTTACTGGGAAGACATGGTTCCCTTAAGGTTTCTGAAAACGCCATACATGAAAAGAAAAAGAAAAATCAAGACTTCATACAAAGGATATTGCTATATTGTTTAGATTTTGGATTCATAACAGATAAATATTAAGCGATAATATTGGCCGCGACTTACGAGTTATAAGGTCGTAGGTTCGAACCCAGACAGGGGTCGTAGGTTCGAACCCAGACAGGTGCACTACTATATATAAATAAAATTATTTCATCACCACTGCTCTCAAAACGGCGAAGGAAAACATCGTGAGGAAACCGGCATGTGACATCTGCCAACCCGCACTGGGCCCGCGTGGTGGATTACGGCCTAGAGGAGGCCTGTGTCCTGTGTGCGGGGGAATCGCGAGGCGCTGGTAGTTACGTTATCTATATAATTTTAAAAAGGTTTTAAAAAGGAAAACAGCCTGTCCCCTTTGTATCACCCTTTCAACCCCCGATCATTGCAAAACAAGTAAATAAAGTCGTTTCTCGTCAAGTGGATGAGGGTTTACGTTCCTGTTTACGAGATAACTGCGAGAACGAGAAGGCGCGGGATGTGTTTTACGTGCGACCAAGTTTAAATATATATTTTTATGTTAGGGGGTGTGTTTATAGTGGGGTTGTAGGGCTGACGGTTAGATTTGTTGAAAGGGTTGGGTTTAAATGAGATGTCTCGTTTGGTTATTGAAGTGTCTGCCAATAATCTATGGTGTTGTCTTTGGTAGTTTGTAGTTTTTTTTTTATCTATAACTTTTGAATGCTAAACATCTTGTATCTCATATATTTACAATGTGTAGGCAAAAGTCCTACTAATATTATAAACGTGACAGTTTGTATGGATGAATTGATGTTTGTTATTCTTTCACGCAGAAACTACTGAACGGATTTGGATGAAATCTGGCACACAGATGGTTTGTAACCAGGATTAACATATAGTATACTTTTTATCTCGTTATTTTCACGGGATCGAAACCTATGCGGACGAAACCGCGGGGCGCAGCTAGTACGACAATAAATGAAAACACGGGCAATACTAATGCTTAGGATTATTTTGTAATTATAAAATAAATTCTAACCTCAAAATTAAAAAGTATTTGTTTCAAACAAACTAAATAGTGATGTGCCAAAAATGGGTTTTGCCAATCTTTGACTGGCTATTGTGATTAAACTATTGGATATATTTGATTGAATTTTCGTATGCAGACTGGGGACGCCATTAGATATACGCAGTTTAATTTGTTGTTGTATTGTCGTTTTCACCTTGTATACAGGGTGGCAGGGACATCGACGCACAAACTGTAACCATGAATTCAGCACATGAGTTTAGACCCCATAGCGTCGAAATTTTTCGTCGGTTATTAAAAAAAAAAAAAAAAGCTATTCCATACATTTTGACCGAGTAGGTATTGAGAAAGAAAGAAAGGAAATACATTTATATTGCACTTTTCTATGAAACAGAAGATTTTTTTTTTGATAACCAACGAAAAATTCCGACGCTTTGGGGTCTAATAAACTCATGTGCTGAATCCATGGTTACAGTTTGTTGCGTCGATGTTCCTGCCACCCTGTATGTTTTATTGGGTTTTTCTATTATATTGGTAGCAGCTCGGAGTCTAGATTTGTGCCGATTATTGGCTAAAGATTCTTCCCCTTTTAGGTATGCCGTACTATACACCTACGAAAACCTACTATACCCTTCGGAAAACATAGGCGTATTACCATTTATAATAATAACTGTTTAATAATTGTATTTTAAATTAATAAATAAAAAAATTGGTTGCCTGTAAAGTCGGTATACGGGCGAAAGTTTTACGTGACAACGACTTTGAAGGGACGCGTGCCTTTCACTTTTTATGTCTGTCTCTCTTGCTCTTAGGCGGGCTAACCATGCCCGAGTGGAAGGGACGCGTGCCTCTCACTCGCTCTCATTGTGAGCGCATAACGTGAGCGGAGCGTAACGCAGTTTCTTGAAGTGTCACCCGGCAAACCAATTTATAAGACGTTGTCACGTCAAAATAGAATTATAGAACAATTTAGAAAAAAATATAATTCATTATTATTTACAACTTTTTTATGCATTATGTTCTTTCGTATTCTAATCATTGATTTTATCCTGCAAAATTCTATAGTTAGAAACTGCCAACCCTATCAAAACACCCTGTGTAGGTGTCGACGTCCATTTTGTTTTATTCTCCGTTTTACGAGCGCTCCTGTGGTTAAACATTCGAAAATCTATAATTTATGTCGAAGATATTATCCTTATGTTTGCATTTTATCCTGCAATGATAAAATAGACAGGACTGCCTTGTTGCTCGAGTGGTTGCAAGCGCTATTGTTGAGCAAGAGGTCCTGGGTTCAATTTTCAGGTTAGCTTATTGAGTTTATCTATCAGGAATGTTTCTGTAGCAGCCTGAAGTCTGCGGGGTAATTGCGTAACAAACTATCAGCAGCAATGGGTTTCATTTTGACAGTTCAACAACATTCATTGCGTTCTTTACGTTGTTGAGCAGACACATTATTCGAACATATGAAGCAATGGATTAGCAATATCCTTCAAAATGATTCAGATTGAGATTGATAGGTTGTTACGCAATTGGGGTGCTGGATATGTGCCCGGGGGATGACAATAGGCTCGCCTCCTGGGACTCAAACATAACTGGTGAAACGTACACGGATGAAAGGTACACTTCTACCTAACCCTTCAGGAAAACAAGCGTGATGTTATGTCAAGTTATTTACGTTGTAGTAAAATAGATGGCCATAAAACTTGTTACAAGATTTGTGTACGAAGTTTTTATGCTGACAAAGTCTTTGTGAAAGATAAACATCGCTGAAGAAAGCATTTGCAGTTTTTCGCACGGCTTCATTAATATATTATAAAACAATGATGTTTGATATTGTTATCACAAATCGCCGCATGCCGATGATCTAATGGCTGCGTCAATGAGCGGAGTTCACGCAGCTGAATTTTGGGTCAAGTTATGTTTGAGTTTTTTGCAATTGATACGCTAAGAAGATCCCAAATCAGATCGTAACATTGTAATAATTTGTAAATAAGAAGGACCGATGGCCGTTGGAGTAGACGAGTCCTGGGCGGAGACCGCGTATCAGCAAGCGTAGTGTGGGACGCTCCCCAGCTAGATGGATGGACGACCTAAAGAAGGTGGCTGGGATGGACTGGATACGGAAGGCTCCGCCTTCCGTATCCAGTCCATCCAGTCCATCCAGACAGGATGTTGTGGCACAGCCTGGGAGAGGCTTATGTCCAACAGTGGATTGCAATAGGTTGAGTTGATTGTAAATAAGATATGCTTCAGTGGTTATTTTGGTGACAGACGCATTCTCCAATTTGCATGCCAAAAATGTGAATATCTGTATGTTGACAGCCAAGGAAATCCTACGCTTGCAGCCCATTAAATAAAGACTGAAATTAAACAGAGGAAATACTCATTCAATAATTTTTGCCATCTAATTTTTCTAGGATTTCCACAACTCTTTTTTCATAAGCTTTCCCTGAAAGTCGTCAACAACACAAAACAAAAACCATTACAAAAATCACTCGTCTCTTCACAATGCCATATCCCACGAACTTCGTTACACACACACTCTAACACACAATATCGGTCGTCACGGAGCACTTTACCGTTTTATTGGAAAAGTTCCGTCCAGCCCGACGTGGGGACACCAGCACTAGATAAAAATGCACGTAAGTTACACCTACACACTGTATATGAGATTATTTGTCCCCGTTTCAGAGTCAAAGAGTTTAAAATCGTAGTGAAAATTAGAATGTATGGGGGAGATGGAAAGTAGTTGGCTATGCAGAATGCCATCACAGACAATGGCAATAAGGTTGGCATTTGACACCATATTCGTCGTCACTATACAATTGCTTCCTGCATTACTAGCGCTGGTTCAATGTAAGTCTGGAGTACCCTGGACTGTCCTCGCTACCACCGTTCTGAATAGCGTCATCATCATCTGTCTAGCTTTTTCTCAACTATGTTGGGGTCGGCTTCCAGTCTAACCGGATGCAGCTGAATACCAGTATTTTACATGGAGCGACTGCCTATCTGACCTCCACAACTCAGTTACTGGGTAATACGATACACCTTGGTAAGACTGGTTGTCTTACGCAAAATACGCGCATTGACGTGGAGTTGCGGACACCAGATCTTACTACCTAAGACTGGTTGTCAGATTTTCGGGCTTCTGACGACCCGTAACGACTGTCAAAGATCCACGAATGACAGCCGGGACCAACGGCTTAACGAATTTCCGAGGCACGGAGGGGTCTTGGTATGTAAATATGGTCATCCATCCACAGACCAACCGCGGCAAGCATAGCTTAACCTGATCTATCGATCTGTGAGACTGTTATTATTTAGCCAATGGCCCCTCCTTACCTTACTGACTAGCGTGTCGATGGCAATCTAAAAAGAGACAGTCTCGAATTTGGCTATGAGTTTGGCAACTTCAGTAACATCCATCAGCTCCTGTAACGTGCAAAAATCAAAAGTCATTTATTCAAATTAGGCTGAGAATCAGCACTTTTCGAACATCAAAATTACAAAAGTCAATCCCCCAAAAACGCCAGCCCTTTACCACTTCCCAGTGCTTTCGCTGGGAAGATGAAGTGGCGCAACAAACTCCCCAGCAGCACAGTGTAGGCGACAGGACATGCTGGACACGACATTCAGTGCCCCATTGTTTGTGGAACAGCACCACATTTACTCTCCAGGGCGGAGTTTTTTGTGAATCTTCACCTTCTCACTCTTGCATGAGCTATTGCTTTGTGTCGATACTAGAGAAGCATTTTTTTGCTAATTCCAACATTGAGCAGTGGTGGTCTAGGTGTAACGGTTGCGACTTACTTAGTTGTAGGTTCAAACCCAAGCAGGCACTTTTCTTTGTGTAAATTATCGCAGCACCACTGCTCTCAAAACGGTGGAGGAAAACATCGCGAGGAAACGGGCATGTCCTAGAACCAAAAATTCGAAGACATGTGACATCTACCAACCTGCACTGGGATGGTGGTAGATTACGGCCAACTCCCTGTCACATAGAGGAGGCCTGTGTCCCAGCAGTTTGGACATTATCGGCTGATTTGATTATATATGTTAATTCCTACATAGTGCCAACCCCAATTTGACTTCCAAACGCAAACTATGGTAAATCTACACCAAGTTACCGGTATAGTTTTGACAAAGCAAAACTACTAAGTCTTAAAGCTCTCCTCCTGCAGGCATCTGTCCTACTGCCGGCGATTAACGAGAAACGAGTAGTGCTAAGTAGTAACTAAAATCGAACTGGCGAGCGAGCAGCGAATGCGCGATGGCGACGAGCGATTACTTGCTGGTATGCGTATATACCAAGAACAACTTTTGACAGTTCAAAAGTGCCTGTAAATGGTTTAATTGATTTGATTTTGAGTTTGAACAAAGAGAACCAAGGTAACCGACATAGCCTGAAGAATTGCCAAACTTAAACTTATTGCTTGACTGTATTTAAAAAAAAAAAAAATGTATATAAGTAGTCTATCAGCCATCTTGTTACCATAACACAAGCATTAGGTTGCTTAGCTTGGGACTAGATGGCGCTGTGTGAAATGTCCAGGGATATTTATTTATTTATTTATTTAAGTGGCAGTGGGCAGGGCAAATTGCTCGCAGAACAGGTGGCCGATGGAGCCGAAAGGTTCTGAAGTGGCGACCGCGTACCGGAAGACGTAGTGTTGGAAGACCTCTCATAATGTGGACTGGCAACCTTGTGAAGGCCGCAGGAACCCGTTGGATGCGAGAAGCACAGAACCGGTCGAAGTAGGGGTGCTTGGGGGAAGCCTATGTCCAGCAGTGGACGTCTTTCGGCTGAAATGATGATGATGATGCTTATGTACCAACCGTGAGCGTTGCTGAGAGAGTGTCTCTCTTTTTGATAGTTCTTGTTGCTGCGAAAAACATGTAAACGCTCCTGGTGTAAATAATCAACTATTCCTACTCTCCTATTACCTAGTAATAATTATTATAAACGTGAAAGTTTGGATGGATGGATGGATGTTTGTTACTCTTTCACGCAGAAATTACTGAACGGATTTAGATGAAATTTAGCACAAAGATGGTTTATAACCAGGATTAACATATAGGACTTTTTATCCCGATACACCTACGGGATCGAAGCTTATGAGGGTGAAACTGCAGAGTGCAGCTAGTAATTAATAATAATATTTTTTTTATTCTTCAAAAAGTACAAAAGCGTTACAAGATACAAAATTTATATCTATTTTAGTGAGGTGAATGTACAGAGGCATTTTAGTTTAGGACTACGACTCCCAAACTGAGACATGCTCGTATCTTGGCTAGTCGGAGGTCGGCCGTTTTAGATGTCGTATACATATCACCGCCTTATTTTATGCTACAATTTTACACATAAAAATCCTACACGATTATCATCTTTACAAAATAATGTGTATATTTCGTGCTAAATTATTATTAAAAAATTCAAATACAGGTTTTATTTATTTTACTATTTCAATAACTTTCTCAGATTCATCATAACTGGACAACTTTAACCAATCAGTTAATTTCTCTTTGAAATTGTGCTTATTTAATTTGTATAGTGAAATCTTTTGTATATATCTCTTTGACTTACACCGGGCCCACAATCTTTTGTATGTGTCTTGAGCAAATCATTGATAGCTAATCGCTTCCTCGACGGCGATGGAACAGGTGCCTTAGAAAGACAATAAAAAACAAAAGAGAGAGTTTGAAACTTCCTTCTCTCCATCTCGTCATCTTTATCCGAGGTGCGCACAATCTCCAGCTATTAGCATATGCCCGATAAGTCCGAGGAGCGAATATTTTAACTCGAGAACAATTTTCTTTCGTTCATTTTAGAATAGAGGTACGGCGGTGAGGTGATATTGGTTTGGAAAGTGTTCAGTAATGAAGGTGGGTTGTTAATAAGTGTTTTGAGTAAAGGCATAATATTATTTCATTAATGAATACCTAGAAGATAATGCAATATATAATTAGTTAGTTAAATGCTGTGCATTTGATCTGTGGTTAGGTACGTTTGTCATTTGTAAATATATTAAAAAAAAAAATGCCTATTTATACATAAGAAATGTTGTAAGTACATAAGAAATGGGACAGTCGCTAAATACTAACAGCCGAATAGGTCGATCGATCAGGTTAAGCTACGCTTGCCATGGTTGGTCTATGGATGGGTGACCATCTTTACATACCGAGACTCCTCCGTGCCTCGGAAAGCACGTTAAACCATTTGTCCCGGATGTCATTCGTGGATCTTTGACACAAGAAGAACAATAATTTATTCAGATTGCATTGCAAATAAAAAGCTAATATTATTTTGTTCCTTTACAGGTTTCAGGATCAAACCCATGACCAATCAGCGGGGTAGTTGCCCAACCCAATAAAAATTGTGATGTCTTTCATTTTGACAATTCTACAACATTCATTACGTTATCGAGGGGTCGAGCAGACGATTTTTTATCACACATGAATCAATGGATCAAGTACTATTATTGATCGAAGATGGGACAGTTGATAAATTTTCCGCGAATACGATATTGGTCCCATGGAGAAAGTCGTTCAGTTTGATAGTATGTAACCACACCCTTAAATTTGGCTGGTCTTTGAAAATAAACCCTGTACCCTACAACTCCTTCAGAACATACATGCCCCTTGACTAATGAGGCTTTTTTCCAAAAACAAAATACTGAATTGTACTAAGACATCGTTATTTTTCCAATACACAACACTCCATCAATTTCGGAACTTTTTCACGGAGCCTCCTCGCTCCTAATTCTTCGCTTCCCAACCCAGTCAGCATTACGTTCGTTTGTAACTCAATATGTTGCCGGCACGTGCCACACGTATGTTAGGTGTCATGTGTTCACGGTTCACGCGCGCTGTCACTTGGGTATCAGCGGGTTGAGAGGTCGCCAGGGATCGATGTGCGGTGGATACCTGACGGAAAGCAATGGATCGGAAATACTGCGAATTTATAGTTGATAAATCGTAACATGTGGTTCATTCTTGTCGTTACGGGTATAGTCAGAGCCGGGAGAGTCGCCTGCCTGAAACTTTGAGAACCAGTCTTACCAAAGGGTATCGTGTTACCCAGCGCCAGCAACTAGGTTGTGGAGCGGTCTGCATGCGCAGGCAGCGTGATCAGCGCGTCACCGGCCAGTTGAGACTCGGCGCGGCTGCGACACTGCTCGGCCCGATGATCACTCGCTTCAACGGACTCCACTGCGACTGATGATACTCTCTGTTTGTCCGAGAAGCAATAAACCATTGCCCCTAAAATACAGGCCACTCTTTCAATGCTCCCCGCGTTAACAGTTAGGCAGTCGCTCCATGTAAAATATTGGTATTTACCTGCTTCTGGTAAGACTGCAAGCCGAGCCCAACATAATATTATGTAGTTCGGAAAGGCTAGGCATATGATAAAACTATATCTTAAGGAGTTGCTCTGATTTTATCAAATAAATCTGTAGGCTAAGAATAGCGGTTGTAGCATTTTACATGTGAAGTAAACAGTGATATTGTAGTACCTACCGTGATTTAAAAGAGTGACCATAGAGTTTCGTACCCGTTCCTTCCATAGGAATCTACATTTCTTTTTGGAACGAGCAACTAGCTTCAACTTTCAGACTAACTAACCGACTGCTTGACAATTCAAAAATTGCTTGTACTTGGTTAATTGAAATAAATTATTTGGGATTAAGTTTATCTCATCATCATCATCTGCCTAGCCGTTTCCCAACTACCTACATATGTTGGGGTCGGCTTCCAGTCTAACCAGATTCAGCTGGATACCCGTAGTTTTACATGGAGCGACTGCTTAACTGACCTCCACAACCCAGTTACTGGGTAATAAGATAACCCGTGGTCAGACTTCCGGGCTTCTGACTACCCGTAACGAAAGTCAAAGATCTACGAATGACAGCCGGGACCAACGGCTTAACGTGCTTTCCGAGGCACGGAGGTGTTTCGGTATGTAAAGATGGTCACCCATCCACAGACCAACCGCGGCAAGCGTAGCTTAACCTGATCGATTGACCCGTGTGGCTGTTATTATTTAGCCACAAACCTGGATTGGGATTAAGTTTCTCTGTAAGTCGTTTACGCCAGTTATAATATAGGAGACAGTCTTAGTGATAGTTTAAGAGACAATAATGAATAGGGGCTTTATTTAAATCCTAAACTAGCTAGACTATCCTGATGCTTACATCATAAACAACACTAACCACAAATGCAAACGTCAAACACAAAGTAATGTTCATTTGTTTTGCATCTTAACCCTTTCCCAGTCCAGTGGTCACATTCGATTCAAAGTGATTGTGTAACCATTGTTTGCATCTCGGACAATGAGCTTGTTAAGAGAAGTAGAATACTTAAGTCAAGTTTCTCCAGCCAAAGGCTTAGTAATCTTAAGGATTTGAAATGAATCCTGTCACGGGTACATTGAACTTGACTAAATTGCGGCCGGGCAGCCGTTTTATGGTCTTTCCACACGTAACAAGGCCGTGTGTCCGAGACGTGGACGGACCGTGCTCCGTAAAGGGTTCAAAAAAATATTAGCGTGTAAATATAAATGAACTCGTTCACACACGTCCGTGTCCGGTAGGGTGGCAATGGTTTTCATTTTATCAGTTCAACAATATTCTTTGCGTAATTTACTTTGTTGAGCAGACAATTTTTTTATTATCTTTATGGGTCTGTATGGCTGTGAAGAAGACGGATGAAAAAAGATCGCATGCAGCGGAGATGAGAATGTTGAGATGGATGTGTGGAGTGACAAGAATGGATAAAGTAAGAAATGAGTAAGAGGAAGTTTAAAAGTAGCGCCAGTGACAGAAAAGTTGAAAGGAAATCGTTTGGCTTGGTATGTTAAGAAGGGACGAAACGCATGTGACTAAAAGATTGATGAATATACATGTTGATGGATGGAGAGGGAGAGGATGGCGGAAGAAAAGATGGATGGATTGTGTAAGGAATGATATGAAAGAGAAGGGAGTGAATGATAGCGTGACGGTTGACAGAGGAGAATGGAAGAAGAAAACGTGTTGCGCCGACCCCAAGTAACTTGGGATAAGAACAGGAAGATGATGATGAGCAGAAAAATTTTTGGAACATTCAGGAAGCAATGTGAGCATGTGTGAGCGTGTTCTCAGATGGGTGGGATTCCCCTCTGCTGCGTCACTGTGTATAAATCCATACCAGCTGATATTTGTATTTCTTACATCGGTCTATAAACTGTTTTCTAATTGTTCTTTTATTTGTGTTATCTGATGTAATGTATCTGGTGTATTGTGTGTCTTTTGGTCTGTGCTAAATAAATGTTTTTTCTTTCTTTCTTTCTTCTTTCTTTATTTATGTGTCTCTTATTACTAACACTAGTTATTAAGTTATTTTGTTGATAATAACACTATGGACTCGGGTCTGAAATAAAGATTTTGAATTTGAATGTATTGGCAGTATATCTTCAAAATTAATCAAATTGTGACGAATCAGAGTGCGGGCCGGCGACGGTGCTTTAGGGCCTGTCTTGTGTGTGCCATGGTCCCAAATGAGCGCATCAAAAACGACTGGAAAATAGTACCATAAATAATGTTGTGATCTCATTTTAAAACATAGTTTTTTTCAACCTTATTGCTTAGAAATTATGTTTTATTTTTCCATCAATATTTTTGCTCTAAGTAGTAAAATGTAGTAAATATATTGCAAACGATAATAAACTTTATGTTTGAAAGTTAAGGTTTATAGTTAAGTTATAGTCAATCGCGGTCACTTGAGATATGTTTTTGTTCCTACTGATCCTTTAACTCAGCCTATCTCAATCCACTGTTTGACATAGGCTTCTCCCAGGATGCGCCACAACACCCTATCTTCCGCCTTCCGCATCCAGTCCGTCCCAGCAAACTTCTTTAGGTCGTCCGTCCATCTAGCTGGGGGGCGTCCCACACTACGCTTGCCGATACGCGGTCTCCTGTCCAGAAAAAAAAAATTACACTACATGAAATTGTCACTAGACGCAATGGGCTCCTATAACAAAACATTCTCAAACAAAAAAAATCTCACCGTTTCCCTAAGACTTAGCGGTGACACTCTTAATTATAGCAATTACATAGAGTTTAGATTCAAACCGTTATCATTAATTATGTTAACGACACCGCCGGACACATTTACGACACGATCCGATTCCGACAATACTTCGGGAAGCCATTCCGATTGTTAAGTAGTTATTGGGAGGTTTCTTTTACCGGATTAATAGGAAAATATTTGAGCGTAAAATGTTAGGAATTTTTGTGGTATGTGATTGAGAAATGGAAGATAGATTGTCTTAAACGATTGATGTACTGATTAGAATCTATGGAACTGCCTCGTTGGTGTTGCGACGGATATCGAATCAAATCAAATCAAAAGTCATAATAGGCTGATAATCAGCACTTTTCGAACGTTAAAATTTCAGAACAGTCGCTCAAAACGCCCGCTTTCGCTGGGAAGAACAAAGCTACTAAGGTTTCTTATAAAATATTTCTTTAGCGACATTTATGCACTCGCAAACGCTGCACCGTGCATTTTTTTTACTACGTGAAATATAAGGCTCAGCTTTACTAAATGCGACACGCGTGCTATAGGGACCTGTCGCACAACCGACAAAGAAGCGATTTTCTTACTCAAGAAACGTACAAAAGACCCCTGTATAACTAAGTAAAAGAGATACCTACATATATTAATAGTTGATCGCTGACTGTTCACAATAATTCCGATCCAGCCTGTCGCTAGCTGCCCTCTCCCAGAGACTAAGCTAAGGGTGTAGTCGTTTAGTTTTTAAGTTTTTTTAAGCTCTGGCTGGAGACCTTAATTTATTGAGGCATCGCCAGGCAATCTCGATGAGCAGACGAAAACCTCATAGGTTGAACTGTGAGATGCCATACCGAAAAAAAAGAACAAAAATATTGAATATTCACACTGCCGGTGAGTACTCGTTTGTCACAGCGACAAGAGCTATCAAAGAGAGTATCGCTCAGCGACGCTCGCCTGACGGGCACACTCATGCGTGGTACTTACGCATAACAGCGAGTAATCGCTCGTCACCGTTGCTCGCTGCTCGATGCTCGCCAACTCGTTTGCATTTGCTAGCTTTACTCGCGTCGAGCATAACGACGGCGAAGTGGCAATTACTCCTAACTAACAATTTTCACGAAATTCACTTTTTTATCGTTTTGTTTGTAATTCACCAAGAAATTAAACGTTTTTTTCAGTTTGTGTAAAATTTGTATTTTGTAACTTAGGAGTTATTGGCACTTCGCCGTCGATAATCAGCCTATAACGTTCCCACTGCTGGGACACAGGCTTCCTCTCTGTGAGAGGGAGTGCGCAATAATCCACCACGCGGGCCCAGTGCGGGTCGGTAGATGTCACATGTCTTTGAATTTTTATTTCTAGGACATGCCAGTTTCTTCACGATGTTTTCTTTCACCTTCATGTCATGAAAATGATTAAGACACAGGAAAGCACCTGCCTGGGTTCGAATCCACGACCTACAATTCGCTCTCTGTGTTTGCTTCGTAGCTAGGGTTTATCGCCGTCTCTGAGGCTGATGCCATATGGTTTAACTTGAAAGTTTTCTCATATAGCACTAAGCATATACTTCAAATGAGTTGAAAACATACTACGAGTAGATCTAGTATACTATTTCATGATTATAATTATATACTTTGCAACTTAAGCCCAAGATAGATGGGCGGTATTTCCACTGCAACGAAACGGCCAAATTGCAGTTTGGATGCAGTTAGAATGCTGTTAATTATATGTGTAGCAGTGACTTCATCTGCATAAAGCTTGCGCTTGCCTGAACTTACATAGATCTGCATAGGCAATCAGTAATTCGGCTTTCGGTTACAATCGGGACGTATTCAGCCCGTGTTTGTTAGTGCATCCTTCGATCATACTTCAGCTGTTTCCTATGGGACCTTCCTGTATACAATTTTCATACCACGTAGAAACAAAAAATGAAAACATTGGCAAAATGCGTAGATGATTTTGTAATATCTTGATTTAAAAGAGTGTCCATAGTTTATTGCTCGTTCTTCTCCATAGAGATGTACGTTTTGGAATGGGCAACTAGATTCAACTTTTTGACTAACTAACTGACTCCTTGAAAATTCAAAAGTGCCTGGAAATGGTTTATTGAAATAAATGCTTTGAGTAGAGTTTGAAACCATCAAACAAACAAACTAAATAATAGTGATGGGCCACCATGAGTTTTCCCAATCAGCTGACTAGCTGTAGTGACTTATTGGATGTTATGTATTTGATTAAATATTTGTTTGTTGACTGGGAACGTCAGTTAGATATAAGTACAAACTTTAATGTGTTGTTCGTATTGATGTCCTCACCCTCCAGTAAAATACTGGTATTCAGCTGCATCAGCCTCCAACATTGGAAGCCAAACCCAACATTGCTGGGTAAAGACTAGGCAAATGATTGGCGTTCCCACCCATGTTTGTTTATGTGCCTCAGAAATTGGTTTACCAAAACGAATATCTACTCTGTCTTCATCTATCTACCTGCATTTTGTATCGAAGTGACTTTTAGAAAAGCCAAAAATGTTGTTGCTTTTAAGAAATAAAATGCCATTTTCTCCAGCCATTTTATTTGACAGAATACTCTTCACCTTTCAATTGTTAAAGTATTGACATAAATGTGGCCACATTTTTCAGCAACGCTAGTTTAGTGGAAGTGCTCAATATATCCTTGCAGAACAATTGGTTCCGCACAATATAAATAAGAGGACATCGCTCAAAGTGGTTTGGAGTTAGTGTTCTAGCGTTTGTGTTGGGGTCACAGTACGAGAGAGCGGTTTCTGTTAAAATAATGAACCTGACCTTCCACAAGGTGGACCGACGACCTTGTGAAGGCCGCAGGAACCCGTTGGATACGAAAAGCACAAAATCGGTCAAAGTGGAGGTGCTTGGGGGAGGCCTATGTCCTGCAGTGGACGTCTTTCGGCTGAAATGATAATGATGATGATGAATGAGCCTGAACCTACCTTAATTATGCAGGTATCCATTAGTCCACAATAACTTTTTTTTAAACCTTGTACTCTTTGCACCAAAGTTGTCAACATAGCTCACAGATTAAGCAAGCTGAAGAAGCTATAGGCCGGCCATATTAGCTGTAGAACCATGCAGGTAGACGTGTTCTTGAGTGGAGACTGCGAATCGGTAAAGGTACAGTAGGACGTCCTCAGGCTAGGTGGAGCGACGATCTTCGCGGTAACAGCTGGATGGGAGACGCCTTTGCCCAGCAATGGACTGCTGAAGACAGATGATGAGTCCTTGCACGGAGCGAAAATATAATAGTGATTAAACACTGTGATAAGGGCTTTGGATTATAACCAGTGGAGTAATTGTGACTCACTATAAGTAGCAATGGCTTTCATTTTGACAGTTCAACAACATTCATTACGTTATATACGTTGTTGAGCAGACAAATTTTTGGAACATAGGAAGCAATGGTTTAGAAATTTCCTTCAATAAGATTCAGATTGTGATTGATAGTGTGGTGCTAGACCGAAGGTTTACTGCTTGTCAAGGCATCGAAGAGTCTCGTGCGTAGATACTGGTTTACTGTTCAACTCTGAGCAGTAAACCATTAACAGGTATGAGGAACAGGGTGTAAAGTTCACTAATCCTTCATAGAAAAGGGAGGATCCTCCGACCAGACGGGTGTTTTATCTGGCGAGTTTTATATATAATAATAATATCCCTGGACATTTCACACAGCGCCATCTAGTCCCAAGCTAAGCAACCTAATGCTTGTGTTATGGTAACAAGATGGCTGATAAACTACTTATATACATTTTTTTTTTGTAAATACATACATATTATAGATAGAAAAACACCCAGACTCAGAACAAATACATGTAGGACTTACAAATATTTGTTCTGTGCGGGAATGGAACCCGCGACACGCAGTCCGATCGCTCAGCCACTGCGCTAACCGTGTTGTGTTATATGCTAGTTGCACGGTAAACTCTGCTTGCAAGATGTAGGATTTGGTGTGACGTCAGTATGACGCGTAGTTCGCATGTTGCGTTTGAAGATACCGCTACAATACTATCCTCTCAACACTATTGTGCATTCCACGTTCCCCCTGACCTCATTTGAATCCGCTGCCCGCTCCCCGCCCACACAGCACCACACCCGACATTTTTATTGCAAAAGTTTGTACACTCTGACTGCCGGAATTCGCCCAGTAACTGCCAACTTTGCCCATTTGTTGGATACAAATTCAAACTGTATGAATTGAAAAAAGCGTTTTCTGACTCTTGATAATTGTGTGGCGCCCATCGCTTTCTTGTTTCGGCCAATTCATGGAACAACTTTGATGTGCTGTTGTTTTTATTTGAAAGGTTATGTTAAGTTGCGAATTTTAAATTGTTTTTCGACTTGTAATTTTTATGGGAGGAACAACCTTATCGGGTCTCCTAAAAAACGACGTCTTCAATCCAGCACCTCGATAATACTGTGACCACCCCGTCTCGCCACCGTCGGGGACCGTGCGTAAACCGTGTACATGTAAAAGAGCTAGCACGGCATGGCGCCGACCTGTATAGGCAACATGTGAAAAGGCCCTAAGGCTAACTGGTGATAAAGAAAAAACTATTTGATGGCGGTAACGGGAATTCGCTAAATGCGAGAAGCACAGGACCTCTTGACGAGGCGACGCCTACCCCACGCGTCGCCTCGACTTGGGAATCAAAGGACCCCATTCACAGCAGTCATGCTTGCAAACACGATACCAACGGGGCAGTAAAAAAATAATTAGAAACGTAAAAGTATTAACATATCTACAAAGAGGAGCGCTGGACATATTATGTAGTGTAGGCTATTTTTATGCACCCATTCTCGGTAGTTCAGTTCCATTTTCACCCCGTGCATGTTAACGACCGACTAGCATGAAACTACATTTTATACGATATGAAAAGTTAACGATTCTTGACCTGTTAACAGGTGGGACAAGGCCCCGGTAGAAACATTAGTAGTTCATTTATTTAAGGTGCGATTAGCAAATCAGTAAGGTTGGTAGAGGGAGATGGATGGAGTTGTAGGAGTAGAACAAAGGAAATCAAAACTCAAAGCATTTTGGTCTTTTAATTAAAGGAATTAAAGGCAATTTTGAATTGTCAAGGAGTCGGTTAGTCAAGAAGTCGAAGCTAGTTGCCTGTAATAAAGCGTGGTAGGTGCCTATGGAGAAGGATGGGTAAAGTTAAAGAGCAAGGCGGGTTGTGTGGGATGTAAATGGAGTAAATGATAACATGATGACTGACAGGGGAGTATGGAAGGGAAAAGCATATTTCAAGGACCCCATGTGATTATTAGAGCAAGCAGCAGATGAAGATTGGAGATAGTGCTTTTTGCATAGGACACCTACTCCATCCTGTGTCCGGTTAGTGGTAAATAGGGTCGCCCTCCATCTATTCTTTTATATTTATTAATTTTATAAATACAAAAGTAACTGTCCGTCTGTCTGTTACCTTTTCACGCCTTAGCTGCTTAACCGATATAAACCAATATGATAAGCCATTACGTTTGTCAAATCGAATCCACATCTATTCGCCTTAGAGTCAGATAAAGTAGTTCGAAATAGACGCTACAATAATAAGCTATGTATCCCGATATCCAGGACAACTCCAATGCTTAAAGGTATATTCTGTATGGCGCCAATTCTTTAGAACAGATTTCCAAAACATTGGAAGAAATTAACTACTGGAAAATTAATAAATATATTAAAAGGCCTTCTGTTAGAGAAAGTCTATTATAGCACTGACGAATTTCTAACTGACAAATTAATTTGACTTGTATAATGACATCCTAATTTTATTAATAATTGCTTTTTAAATTTGATTTGTATTATTTACTATGATGAGCTTATGACTCTATTTGATTGTACTGTATGGTATGTTGTTATGGTATATGTTATGGTCTAAATTGGATTGTTCATTGCTATATTTGATGTGTGTAATGGACGAATTTAAAATCACTTGATGCTGTGTAGCGTCCTACGTTTTATATTTGTACGCCGTTCAGGCAAAACATGACTGTCAGATAATTTGATGTAACATCTTGCATGCCATGTGTATGTATACTCATATTTTGGACAAATATCTTATCGGATTTGGATGAAAGGCACATGGATAGATCATTTCCAACCTTTACGCGGGCTAAGTCGCATGCAAAATCTAATTACATACATTTAACTGATGAAATATGTCTGTACTATACATTTTTGTCTGTCTGCCCGGAGATTTCAGGTGTGGATTGAAATACTTCAAATGAAAGCCTCAATTGTTTAACCTTTTTCCACAGCGAAGTGTTGGACTATCGCTATTTATAACTCGCTTGCCATATGACCTCGATAGAGATCGATCGCGTTGGCCGTATGCCCTAATAATAGAAGAAACTTTGAGGGAGATACGGAAAAATAAATTAAGGAATGAAAAAGCATGTCATTGTGTATTATGTTTTGAATCTAGCTATGTACCTATGTGTTTTCTTGGAGTTTCTTGCCAGTTCTTCTTCATAGACATCTACGTTTTTGAATGGGCCACTATCTTAATTATTATTATTTATTCATAATCAAGTAACAAAAGACTCATACTAATTATTAGGCACACAATTTCAATAACAATACAAACATACAAGACAATTTCAATAACAATACAAACATAAAATAAATTAAATTAAACTTATTCATTACATTATTGGTCACAAAAATAAAAATATAAAAACAAAAATAAACTTAAACATTCTGACTAACTGATCGACTCTTTGACAATTCAAAAGTGGCTGTAAATGGTTTAATTGAAAAAAAATATTTGAGTTTGAGAGAGAATTTTGTGAAAATCGTGATTATGGGTAATGAAAAATCGCCCTTAACATTATAGAAATTAAAAGTAAAGGCGGGAGTGTCGAATGCAAACTATAGTCCTTTAACAGTTCTTTCGCCTTTCATTTTACACCATTGTCAAAATCACACTAATCTTTATTATCGTTACAATAAAGTTGCTGTTGTGTTACTCAGGACTGTAGTCAAAGTCTATATGCAGGATATTTGACAATCGTAGACATTTTTTATGGAAATATGTCTGCACAACTGCACAAATACCACATCTGATTTTCTTTAGTGCAGCAAGCTTGCAGTCAATATTCCGTGTCACACGGGGGCTATGCAGAAACGTAGGTATTGCACTTTTCTATGAAACAGTAGTTTTTTTTTTTTTTTTTTTGATAACACGAAAAATTTCTGCGTTCCCGTCTAGAACCCATGTATTCTTTATATTTCTAATTGATGTTATTTCTAGTTAAACAAATATCAACTTTATTTTAATGGTCATTAAGTTGATTTCAGAGTGACTAGCACTATTAAAACAGTTATAAAATGTCCGAAGTTGTAGAGTAAACTGAACTTTATTACGTAGGAATTAGAGTAATTTTTCCATAAACTGATATTTGATCACATTTTTGGCAACTCGCAAACGCAGTATAGAATCATGTGCTAAAATCATGGTTACAGTCTGCGCGTCGATGTCCCTGTCACCCTGTATAATATACACGGATAAAATGCCTTCCATTTTTTTATTATTATTATAAAAAGCACCCTTTTGTTCATGTTTTCAGCACAAGTACCGTACTAAAACTTTAGAGGCATTTTTTCGTAACCCAACACGTCTTCTTTTCCTATGAATTAGTGATGCCCAGTAAAGTTAAACCGCGTAAACATGAAGCTATAAAATTTAATCGAGGCGATAACTTCTTGTGCGGCGAGTGGTAAGCATTGGGTCTTTGATGGCAATTTATTATAATATGGGCTGGTTTTTCGTAAATCTATGTTGGAGTTGGAAGTTTCATTATACAAACATAAGCTTATAAATATCTATTTGTGTCCGTAGCTCGTTTTCTTTGGTAAATTAAAGCCTTTTTCTTGATCAGGTCAAATACTTTTAAAACGATCCCATCAACTGCTTGGCCTTTTCCCAACTATGTTGGGGTCGGCTTCCAGTCAAACCGGATGCAGCTGAATATCAGTATTTTACATGGAGCGACTGCCTATCTGACCTCCACAACCCACTATGAGGGTAATACGATACTCCTTGGTACGACTGGTTGTCAGACTTTCGGGCTTCTAACGGGCCGTAAACACTTTCAAAGATTTACTGTCTGGACCAACGGCTTAATGTGCTTTCCGAGGCACGAAGGGGTTTCGGTATGTAAAGATGGTCACCCATCCACGGGCTAACCTCGGCAAGCGTAGCTTAACCTTATCGATCGAGTCTTGCAGTTGTTATTACTTAGCCACCAGCTCTTATTTAGCACACCTACGAGTAATATATTATATTCCTTCTTTATTCAATTGAGTATACCCATACGTCATCGGAAACTAGCGATGCCACCAAATCAAATGAAAGTTAAATTAACTGTATGTCGAATAAACCAACGTTCCCCAGCTTAATTAACTCAAACATCTAATTCTCGCGTCTTACCCACAAGTTTCTTTTCAACAATTAATTCGTGTAAATATAATTAGCAGGGGCACCAGTCTACAAACTACGCTTAACAAACAGACGCCAGTAGTCTAATTTATATGGAGTCAACTACTGGTAACCAAATAAGCTGGAGGCATTTGAGCTGAGCGGTTATGCCAAGAGTTGCGCCAACTTGGCAATTAACTGGGTGAGATACGAGCGGGGAAGATGTGTAGCGAAAATGTTGGGTTAGTATTTACAAGGTAGATGTGAGTGGAAACGATCTAAAAGGACATACATATAGCGATTAGCTTATTGGTGATGTTCTTCAGAAGGGTCAGGTGCATAGTACTCACATACGGCGTGCGTGTATGACCAGCTATTTGAACGTAATCGAAGCAAAAGGAGTATTTTAGGATCGTAGTGGGTGGGGTTCTGTGGTTTCTGTCTACTTCAATGGTGAGAAGGCGTGAATATGTAAATATAAAAATAATATTTATTAAAAGGGTTGGTAATTTTGCCGTTCCTACAATGGAACAAACCATACGTAAATAAGTGCCCTGTTGTATACATAAACCTTACTTTTGGCTCATCGGTGTTCGGGTAATAAAGAAACCAACTTCTTTTTATTACCATCCCAACAAACTCCCCAAAGGAACCTTAACATCTACTTAAGAATCACGACCGCAATGATCTTAAAACGCGACCTTCATCATACCAAAATGACACTCAAACCTCACCCCTAACATTGCAATGAATTTTTAAACACCTAATTTACTTTAATATTAAAGCGATACTAATATTAAAACAGTATGAACAACACGAGCAGGGGTGGCACAGTAGAAACGAGTTGTAAGTCGCAGGTTCAAAGTCCAGGCAGGTACTTTTTTTATTAGCCATTAAGGTCCCACTGCTGGGAAAATGTCTCCCTACTCTCTTTCTACCTCTCTCTGTCCAGAGCTGCCAAGGACCAATCTTTGTTAAAGAAGTCCAACTCATCCCGCCATCTCCGTTTGGGTCAGACTTTGTGTAAATTATTTCACCACTGCTGCTCTCAAAAAGGTGAAGGAACCGGCATGTCCCAGAACAAAAATTTCGAAGACATGTTACATCCACCAACCCGCACTGAGCCCGTATGGATTTCAGCTCGTTTTCTGTCACAGAGAGGAGGCCTGTGTCCCAGTAGTGCGAACATTATAAGCTGATTATGCAATATTAAAACGGTTGGCTGAACTTCACGGCCGTGTGTCAGGGCGGTCAAAACTTTTTCCATTTAGCAGTATACTAGTGTTTATAAGCAGAACTGTCGTCTTGCAGACTCCATGGCGATTTAATTTTTATTTTATGCTTGCCGAGCGGTTTTTTGTGTAGTTTTAAAGATGGTTAAGTTTTCAGTCCGTTTGAATTGGAGATGAAGCTGTGTTGTATGTTTTAAGTGAAGGGTTGTGGTTTTGTTAGTCTTTAATTTATATTTAAATGTCGCAGCATCATGCTGAGATAGGAGCCTTTAGGACTCGTATAGGACTTTCTCTTTTTTTTAACTTTTTTTTTATATACCCAATGTCTATGAAAAAAAAAAAAAAAAATTAAAAAGTGAAAAATGTTTATTAGTCCCAAAACAGTTACATACCTAGATTATAAATGAGACATCCCCAGTAAGTAATTGATAATACTTGTGTTGGGCCTATCCCGCTCTTAACCTACTAATTATGACGCTGCCGCTTTCCTTCAAAATAATTATCTTATTTGACGCTTTACAATAGTCTTCTTGACCAAATTGTGGCCATAGGGGCCAAACTCAGTGAAGACTAACCATCAACGCCGGAGATATTACTTATAGTACACAAGAGTGTGTGCGCAGACACCAGAGGGGCAATTTTCGTACTTTTAGGAACGTTCGCATGCTAATCTCAATCTGTCAAAGATACCTTTAATTTCCCCACATAGTATTTGACAAGTTTTTGATATTGATCGTCACTGAGATGAGATTGCGACTAGATTTTGAATGTTTTTAATTACAGGAATCGGCCTTCTGGTGCACCCTCTCTTTCCTCACTCTCATAGTCCAATGGGACGGCAATCTGACACGACTGGAGAGAGATCTGGCGCAGGACTGGCTTAACATGCTTTTTGAAGCATGTTAACCTCATGTTATTCTTCCAAACACCGGACTAAGAGCCTGCGCGCACTAGCGATTTTAAGTTGGCCGATAGTCTGATCGGTCAGAGGGAGGATCAGTATAGAGTTATATGGCAGTGTGCGCACTTGAAGATTAACAGATGTAGGACTATTACGATTGCGACTGAACAATCGGCCAACTTAAATCGCTAATGCGCGCAGGCTCTAAAAATCCCTGCTGGAAAAACCCTTTAACACTTTACCCGAACTAGGAATCGAACCCACGCTCGGCAGTCGCATTTGTGACCACGATACCAACGGCAGTTTAGTTCGACACTTAGAAATGATATATGGTCAATATCTTAGCCAGAAATCAGATTAAACAAGCCAGAACAACTTCAGTGATTATGACCCTCGCTTCATGCAGTTTCCGGAAGACAAATGGTCCTCAGTCTTAAACTGGTGATTATCATGCCGATACGTAAACGGCCACAAACTAGGGTCAACCTTACAAATTACCCTGACGGATGGCTTGACCCGTCTGTATGGAGCCTAATGGCTGGTCGTGACCTTCATTAGTTTATGTGTCCAGTTCAGGAGATAATATTGTAATGTATGTTTTGTGATATTCAATTTGTTGTCCTGTGCTGTGTTGACAAATCTATCTTTTATTTTTAATATTTTTTGTTGTTATTGGCCCTGATTCCCTTGTTCACAAACTAAACTAAATTTAAGTTCTGTGCATCTTTTTCTTTCTATTTCATTAAGAAAAGGACAGAAGATAAATATTAGTTTAGTCCTGTCAAATTAAGATACTCCATAGACAAATTAGACGTGATTACGTAAAAATACGTCAATATACGTCAGCCGCTGACTTATTTGACAGGACTAAACTAATATTTATCTTCTGTTCTTTTCTTAATGAAATAGAAAGAAAAAGATGCACTGAACTTAAATTTAGTTTAGTTTGTGAACAAGGGAATCGGCGCCAATGTCTTCCTCTCAAACAGAGCACCTGCCATCTTACGTTTTAACCCTTCTTGATTGCATAATCAGCCTCCCACTCACTCGGTTCCCACTGCTGGGACATTTTTTCTCGATTACGATTTTGGTACCAAGAAGAAAGTTGTTCAGTTTTATGATCTGTACCACATCTTGACAAATGACCACACATTCCTGTTACACGCTTTTTCAGGCTACGCACGCACTGATAGCAACTGACGTACCTACGCTTTCTAAGCGCATAGAACCTAGACTCACCTTGCGAGTGAAAAGAACGCTCTTGAATTTTCGCAACGGCTGGATACGAAAATTCTAGAGCATACGTTTCGCACTGCGCGCTTGGCGTCTTCGCTAGCGCCTACCGTGTATTGAAGGATTCTAAGTCACTAAGCTCTGGCGCTAAGAACGCCATCTGTCAGTGCGTACCTACGTCGCCTTACAGATCTAACCACCCAGGGCGCGCCAGACATACCAACAAATATCGCAACATTATGCGAACAACAAACTCGAAAGTTAATAAAACTACGAAAAGTCTCAAGTTCCACCGATTTTCTTCAAAATCAGCATATTTATGTAGACGAATGATGTATATAATCGTCTAATACATGACTTGGACAAGGATAGTTGGTTCTCGTCTACATATAAAACGGTTCACTAATAGTCATGTTTTATGCATGTAGGTTGTATATTAGCATAATACTTCTTTTTTAGTTTATTAAAATTGCGTTGGGTTGGCATAGAGTGTGGAGTTGTAGAATGGATGTTGTTAATAGATAATATAGTTTTATTATTTGCCTATACCGGTTAGGGTAGAGTCGGGTCTAGTTTATTCTTGAAAATATGTCTGACTTGGCTAAATAATAACAGCCGCACAGGTCGATCGGTCAGGTTAAGCTACGCTTGCCACGGTTGGTCTGTGGATGGGTGACCATCTTTACATACTGAGACCCCTCCGTGCCTCGGAAAGCACGTTAAGCCGTTAGTCCCGGCTGTCATTCGTGGATCTTTGACAGTCGTTACGGGTAGTCAGAAGCCCGAAAGTCTGACAACCAGTTCTTACCAAGGGATCGTATTACCCAGTAACTGGGTTCTGGAGGTCAGATAGGCAGTCGCTCCATGTAAAATACTGGTATTCAGCTGCATCCGGTTAGACTGGAAGCCGACCCCAACATAGTTGGGAAAAGGCTGGGCAGATGATGATGTCTGACGTTGCTGCTCAAAGAAACTAGTCGTGGTGGACGTAATATTTTAACAACAATATATTTTACATAATAATCAGCATATAGCATTCCCACTGCTGGGACACAAGGCCTCCTCTCTGTGAGAGAGAGCGCACCGTAATCCACCACGCGGGCTCAGTGCGGCTTGGTAGATGTCACATGACTTCGAATTTTTGGTTCTAGGACATTTCCTCACGATGTTTTCCTTCAGCATTGTGAAAGTATTTTACAAAAAAAAAAAAAAAATAGGCAGTAGTATTGGGTCTCCCGACAGGAGTGAAAACTTAAAACTATGAAATAGTATTACAATAGCATATCAGTGACGCCAACCCCTACCAAAATCGCTCAAAGCGATCAGAGATTTCCCTTCAAAAAATTGAAATCGCCACCAAGGTATAACTAGATGAAACTGTACTGAGTCTTCAAACAGATACAAGTTATATGATTTGGAATACATTTTAGTAAAATATCACAATAAAGTTCAAATTTAAACGGACCAAAAAATCGTTAAAACACAATTAAATATGAAATACGCTTTTTAACTTTACGAAATGTTTTTCACGTGAAAACTTCTTTAGACGCATTTTGCCCTTTTTCTACACGAACGAAACTGAACCGTCACGCTCGGGTTGGAGACGCTGAATCGGGTACACTCGGCTCCACTCGGTCGGTGACGCTGAATCGTGAATAAACGGAGCTAATTTGTATATACTCGGAGCTGAATCGCGTATACTCGGCTCCAGTCGTAAGTTCTCACTTTTATCGTATGGCCATAAGCACACACCGTCTTTTTACAAATATAAATACTTACCACGTTTACAAACATCTTCACACTTTTCACACCCCACGACACAAACCAACTCATTATCACTTCCAAACTCAAATATTCATAGCTCCTCACTTCCATTTTTATATGTAAATCCAGGGAAACACTATGAATCACCCTAATCCCTCTGCTTATAACGAAAGCCAGCCAAGGGGATGGGCAGCCGCGCCACAATTATGACTAATGACACCAATGACTTGTGCCAACTAATACCACCCCTGTTTGCTCGTCATAGTCGTATTCAGGGAAAATATTTTAATGCTTTTGTATTTATAGGAAGAGCGGCAACGTTGTATGAAATTCTTTCTGATGAAAGTCATCTGGCTAGACTGAGAAGTGGTCCTTGTACATTTTGGAGGGGTGACCATCTTTACATAACAAGACCCCTCCGTGCATTGGAAAGCACGTTAAGCTGTTGATCCCGGCTGTCATTCGTAGATCTTTGACAGTCGTTACGGATCGTCAGAAGTCCGAAAGTCTGGAACCAGTCTTACCAAGGGGTACCGTATTACCCAATAACTGGGTTGTGGAGGTAAGATACTCGTAGGCAGTCGCTCCATGTAAAATACTGGTATTCAGCTGCATCCGGTTAGACTGGAAGCCGACTCCAATATAGTTGGAAAAAGTTAGGCAGATGATGACTTTATTGTACACCAGAAAATAAATTATAAAAAAAACACGATAAAACCGACAATGGGTAGCCTTATCGCTTTCTGCGATCACTTCCGGGGAACCTTGGAATGGACAGTGATTGTCTGGACATTACATAACTTTTTGTTTTATTATTTAATAATACTTTTGTATTTTGCTCTTTGCTGCGAGACGCTTTGATTATTCCACGATATAATACCTCTTTTGCGAAGCACAACACTACTGATATTCTCATTTTCTCATGCTGCGGAGTTCACATTCCGGTTAAATCCTGTTCAATAATTTTATCGTCAACGTAAATTGGATTTAAAAGCCTTTTCTTACAGCTCTCTGATTTCAGCTTGCTTTTATAAACATGATGTTCAAGTAAAAAAATACTTTACACACGGCTACACATCAAGCTATGCAAAACCAGTATTGGCTGACCATTCACTGTGAGAAAATATCATACAAAGTGAGGCCAAGACAAACTGGTTTTGTATAGCTTGACGTGTAGCCGTGTGTACCAAGGCGGACTCGTTACTCAAAACTCAAAACAACCGTAGGATGATGCCGAGACAAAACATGGCAGGTGCTTCATAAGGGATAAATAGTTCGGGAATGACTATAAAATAAAAGAATACATACATACATGTATACAAAATTAAATGTCAGGAGGAATAACAATCGGTAGAGGAGAAAATTAATCAAGCAAATCAGCACCGGGATATTTCTGTCAACTTCTTACGTAAATGTCCACGTGCCTTCACTTCAATAAATGATAAATGATTTATTTTTTGTAAGTAGGTAGGTACAAACACTTTTACACGTCAGAAAGGCAGAAACAAACTTAGAGGTCAGAGTTTCTTTTAAAATCTAATAATCTTGGTCAGATCATGTCAAGACCATGTAGATTGGTGTCTGAAGTGGTCTTTTGAGGAAAGAACCACACAGATTGAGTGGAGCTGTCCAATCAGTGCATACATTTGTCAAAAATCGTGCAGCTCAATTCAGAAGTTGAGGAGCTCAATGATTCGACGAACAATACCAAAGAAGAGACATTTGGATAGGCCGCGTAAATTACTCAAACTGCCAGATCATGATTAAAACTAACTAAGAAAGAAAAAAAAAGGAAAACAGAAAAAAAAATGACCCACATAGCTCTTACATTCACAATAATTTAAAATATAACAGACTTTAAAAGATAACAGACTTGTTGCCGTCCTTATGTTCATAGGGAGCGCATTTCAAAGAAAGACATATTACCTCAGAATACAGCAAAAATTACCATGTCTTTATTGCGAAACTTAAAAGACTTCTTTTCTTGTTTCATAATGATTCATGTCCAATCTTCGTCATCTGTCTTCTTTGGATCATCGAACTATAAGTGTCTAGAGACGTTGATGGCTCATAGTTCTTGCCCTCTCAAGAATGTCTCACCAATAAAAAATGTTTGACAATTCAAATTAAAATATTATACTTTAAAATCAAAACATCTACATACGAGGGCTATAAACTGTGTCAGTACATTTATGACAGCTTAACCTTACATAGACAGGTAACTTGAATGAATGGAGTTGTTCAAGTAACACCGGTAGTGCTAGCCTGTCAGGTTGGTACGCCGGCCTATGTTATAAGTAATGTTTATTGGCATGTTGGTAATACATTCATAATTATTCAGTTAGGTTTCCAATACTTTACATAATTATGTCAGACTGTAAAGATGAAAGTTTGCGGACGCTTAAATTTTCATTTGGAAAAGCAAATTAATGATCCCAGTTAGTTAAACGGTGAGTAGGTATTCACAGGTGGATGATTTTAAATAGAAAATTAAAGAAAAAAGAAAGAAAGATCATATATAAAAAATTGCGGTAAACATGACGTAGAGAAAGAATATAAACACACAATAGAACAAGTTGGGGGGAAAATATGCATCACATCTACGCATAACAGTCATATGCGAGACAGAGTCAAAATGCTGGTTTGTTAATATTTAAGTTATTAAAACGATGAATATTACTTGGTGGATGATTTTAAATAGTAAACAAATGTTACATTAAAACATTTAAGTAAAATGTACGCAGTAATAAATGGAGGAACGACAATACATACAGAGATCACACGCAACTTACAGCAAGCACACTGAGGCTATGGTTCATTTAATAATTATGATGCTGGAATCTGGTCTCACCAAGGAGTATCGTATTGACTGGGTTGTGGAGGTCAGATAGGCAGTCACACCATGTAAAATACTGGACTTCAGTTTTATCCGGTAAGACTGGAAGCCGAACCTAACATAGTTGGGGAAAGGTAAAGCAGATTCATTGATGTTGGAATCTGTTCCAACAGACCTATATATTTGAGCCATGGCCAGGCACATTAAGAACATGGACGGACGGCTTAACCAAAGGCTGCATATCAAAGAAACGGTATGTAAATGAAAAAACAAAAGAGGTTGATAAGACAATTTAGATATTATCAAAGCGTTTATCCAAAATTATGTGACAAATGTAAGCTCAGTCAATTATTCAGATCGAACAGAAATAACTTACCTATCCGATTAGAAATCGACTATATTAAAAATAAATAAAAATACCAATAAATCTTATTCTTTGTCAATAGCCACAATTCGTTGTACAACTCTGGGATTGTTTAGAATTCATAATAACTTCACGAAACGTTCCTCTATGTTAAGTAGTCGATTTAAATTCGATATTAAATCGATTCCATTGAACGATAGGCGAGTGATCTCGCGGCGTTAGTTAATTAAAGTACGATTATTATAATTCGATTGGATAGTTTAGTTGATATATCGAGTTTTTTTGTTGTTTACCTGTCAAGTTTGATTTCAATAACGATCACTTGTTCGACAACATTTTTTTTGTGTTGTTGTGTGCTTGTAAAAACTTGGGAATTTTAAGTGTATCATCATTTTGGAGAGGCGGTGATATCTATTTATCTGATAGAGTGAAATGGGTCTCGTTGGGCTCAACGAATGGTGCGATACTAACGGGATAATCAGAACATTTGGAAGCCGGATTGGTAATCGTAATATTATTGGTATATCTGATAACATTCCTGAGTCGTCTCGTACGATATTGATGGAAAGTGAATGGGAGTATAACTTAGAGACGTGTGTATCCGTATCAGAAAGTACAGTCACGAGCACCAATACGTCAACACTTGGCAACTTTCAATTGCGATTTTTTCGTGAAATAACGAATGCAACGTTGAAATACGACACATTACATAAACCTAAGGCTTCGAAAATGCTATGTTCGTAACAACATAAAATTTCATTCAAAAATAAAGGAGTAAATCGCTTTTGAATAAAGCCGAGTATACATACTTTTGCTCGTGACTGTACATGATCAACTCTTTTATCTCAAATACGAGAAGGTACCACCAGCGTCTACCTGATTGTACAGTTGTATAAGCAGCTGTGCCTTCTGAGTTCTCAGGTTTATATCAAATAAAGAAAGAAAATAAATTTGTTTAGCACATACTAAAATACATACAATATACCAGATACATACATAAGATAAAAACAAATAAAGATCAAATAAAAAGTGTAAAAGTCCGATGTAAGAAATTAGCAGGAAAGTGTGCCTCACGGCTGCGCCAAAGAGGCCCAGTTCAGCAAAAATGCTGGCAGACGCTGGTTATCAACTGGACCTGATGTGTGAGGTGACGGATGTAAATCAGTTTTATCAGTATAAAACTGATTTACATACGCCACCTCCATCAACGTGACGTGTGTATCAAATCAATTGTAATTTATTTGAATTGGCCGAGAATCAGCACTTTTGACCATCATTATAACATAAGACAGTCCTCCAAAACCCGCCCTTCACCTAGTGCTTTGAGAAGTGGTGGAAGAAGAAGTGGTGCAACGAACTCAGTAGTATAGGTAAATCTACCAAGCCATATATTTAATGCACGTCAATCCTAAATCAGGAAAGGATCGTCTTGAAGTGTGACATACAGCTTAGGTATATGTACTGCAAAACTTTAATGCAGCATTCAGCACCATTATTGGGTAACACACTGACTCAATCGCAATCTGAATAATTTTGATGGATATTGCTAATCCATTGCTTCATATGTTCGAAAAATGTGTCTGCTCAACAACGTAAATAACGCAATGAATGTTGTTGAATTGTCAAACAAAATAAAACCATTGTTACTGATAGTGTGTTACGCAACTACCCCGCAGGTGTATAAAAGCATCTTTTACCAGGAACCGTATCGTGCAAACTTTAATTACTTCCAAAATTAAAGTAGCTTCAACTTTAATAGTTAAAATTAGTGCTGGTTACTGCAGCCGCTTCATATTCATAGCTCCATCAACAATTTAACATGCAGTTATTTGCCCATGCACTCTTGTAACTTCGCACTTTAGTTCAGAAACTAAGTTGTATTTGTTTTATACTAGAACATATTTTATTAGAAGGTGGAGTTCTGTTATGAATTGAGTACCTGACATGACAATGTTGTTGTTTTGAAGTTAATTTAACATTACAAACATAAGCCAGTATATTGTACTTTCTATCCATCTATAGTTTGTGATAGTATACGGGGTGGAGGTTATAAAAAAAAAATGCTGTTTCGTAGAAAAATGCAAAATATACGGCGTAGGTCATTGGATCATTACAGAAGCAACGAGTGTCAGTTCAGTAATGATGAATGAATTCACCATAATGAAACAACAGATTTTTTATTTTTGTTTATATATACCATACATTTTGACCGCGTAGGTCCTACGGGTTCAACAGCTAAGTTTTTTTTTTTATAACCGACGGAAAACTTCAACGCAGCCGCAGGGGTGTTCAAAATTATGTGCTGAATCCATGTTATAGGGTTGTGCGTCGCTGTCCCTGCCACTCTGTATGAAGCCGTCTTCCAAAATACAAGAGGAAGGCACTTGCCTTTCATCAACCCTTCTTCAGTAATATCCATGGTTATAAATAAGTATTATGGGGAACTACAGGGACCGGCGATGCGTTAGATCGAGAAGGAAATGGCGTGGCGAGTGAGACTTCTACCTAAAGGATTCTGCTCTAGATTGAGCTTGACAAATGGAAAGACGGAGGATCATGCCCTGCAGAAGAACACAACAGACTCATTACAATAAGTATGGTGTAACGCTAGCAATAGAGTAGCGCTAGAAGGACCGATCGCCGGTGGGGCAGACGAGTCCTGGAGACCGCGTATCGGCAAGCGTAGTGTGGGACGCCCCTTCAGCTAGATGGACGGACAACCTTAAGAGAAGGTGACTGGGACGGACTGGAGGCGGAAGGCGGAGGACAGGGTGTTGTCGTACAGCCTGGGAGAGGCCTATGTCCAGCAGTGGACTGCATTAAGCTGAGTTGATTGTTTGAAACGCTAACATCTAAAGTTCACTGGTTTAGCCAAGTTTTATGCCCTCTCTTATGACCTTCCACACAAAGTATTAAGCACAATACTAAGCTGGCTCTATCCCACCCTGACCCTTTATTCGTTGAACTCGACAAAAAATACCCGAAAAACCAGGCGACCACTTGCAAACAGTTTGCTAACACTCGTTCTCAACTTAACACAATTACATTAATATGCTCATTTCGCTCATATTGTACACGTGTTGGCGTTTTCAGGGCAGTCACGGGCCCTTTCGGTTTACAAGACAATTTGGGACAAAGAATATTATTATAATGTTTCGCACAAAATGTTTGTTACTCGTTTTGGGAGGAATTATTTTTTGGGAGTTCCAAGGTTTTTCTGTAGTGCGGAATTTTTGTTTGAACAATTTGTGATCCGTTGGTTGCAATGTTAAGAGTATGAGTAGCAGAATACAACGTGTTCTGGATGATATACATATGCTTTGAATAGATGTTCAGGCCATAGAAATAAGCATTTTTCATTAATATAAAAAATTCATCAATGTGTCCACACATTGAAGAATTCTTATTTTTTATTTTTTGTTAATTTTCATACAAACTAAACCTTGACGTAAATAACCCGATATGTATGCCTTTTTACATCTTTATCCGAAGCATTTTATAGATTTATCATTTTAACTGCACTAAGCGGCAACATAGGCCAAATTAAGACCCTTTCTTACTGCATAGCTCAATTAAATTTCATTAAATGAAATAACAAATATTTTTGTAACTTTTTAAGTAAGTCCTTTGTTAGATTTGATTTGTAAAAGGTATAAGGATAACGAGAAGAACACGGTGTTTATATTAACAGCGATAATGATACTGTGGCCCTTCAAATATTCAATGCTTATAGGAATACAGATGATGATTCTTAGTAGAAAAATCAACCGATCAACCACGAACCTTTAATTGGCCTTCTTCGCCAGAATTTCAGTACTTAGAACAATAAATCAAAGCCTAGGTCATTCTCATGTCATTTGCCAGTCCTTACAGCCCCAAGCTCTTTAATTATTACCGAAGTATAGCTATTACTGGCAAGTTTTCGATGAAAGCCTTCCAACTCTGGTGAAGGATCGTTCGGTGTAACTATTCTTGATATAATTGCTCCGAAGTTGTTTGTAGCTTTCATAGTATTATTGATCTTACTGTCTGTTGTTTCTGACTAGATAAACTTGGAAGCAATAGAGACGCTGACTCAATGATTGTTGGACAAATAGATCAATTTTTTGCTGTCTTTGGATGATTCGAAGAACTTCTGTACCTCGGAGACATGAAAAAACTGATCCACTTGTGGCACGTAAGCTTGACAGATAACTAAAGACCAATTCCCGTAATTCAAAACGTTCAAAATCTAGTCGCAATCTCATCTCGGTGACAATCAATGTCGTCAAAAACTTGTCAAAACTGTAGGGAAATTAGAGATATTTTAGGTAAATTAGAGATATTGTAGGGAAATTAGAGATATTTTTGACAGATTGAGACTGAGATCAGGGGGCTACTATGTTCTATGCCTAAGTACAAAAAAGCAGTACAGTTCAACTTCTGTCCTGCTATAAGAGCGGGTAAGCCCCCAGACTGTGAACGGAATGTACGGAATGTCAAACTCCGATTACTACAAGACCTCTCTGATGCAATTAGATTCCGATTCTGATTGATAGATCTACATACATAGGGCTCCATGATTTCAATTAATTCGAGCTGAATGCTTACAAGTAACATGATTAAAATCTCCGTCTTGAAAATTGTATCAACGCATAGAAACGTCTCTGAGATTCAGCAAGTTTGCTCTATAAGTGTTATAAGTATGTCTAAAGTTTGTCTTCAATTTGAAGAGGAGTGTGGGAACCAATTCCTGTAATATCTTGAGCCGATTATAGCTGGACGGAGCTAGTTTTTAATAGCATCACAACTTTGTTCAAATGTTTGAAGACATTTCATTTTATTTATTGGCATACCATACACAAACACACATCACACACACACACACACACCCCCACACTCATCTACTGCCTAGCCTTTTTTGAACGATGTTGGGGTCGGATTACAGTCTAACCGGAAGCAGCTGAATACCAGTATTATAAATGAAGCGACTGCCTATCTGACCTCCACAACCCAGTTACTGGATAATACGACACGCTTTTGTAAGATTGTTTGTCAGACTTTCGGGTTTCTGACGACCCGTAACGACTGCCAAAGATCGTCGATTGACAGCCGGGACCAACGGCTTAACGTGCTTTCCGAGGCACGGAGAGGTCTTGATATTAAATTTTAGACATTCTCACACTAACCTTAAAGAATATTTCATATTTCTATCTAATAACAAACTGGTTAACGGCATCGTAAACAAAATATTTCTTATTAAATCATGCCCAGTCTAATTTGATCTCTGTATCCAAATAGTTGTAAGTGTCATGGGTGTCAATGGGTTCTGGTGATTCGAGTTAAAAATGCAAGTTTGAACGAAATCTATTAAGCGAATTTTGTGTAGAAAGTTTAGGAAAATTAATAGTATTAAGGTCGTAGGTTGTGATACATTATCCCGTATCTTCGTTTGTATGCAGTAATGTTTGTTTTTCTCTTGAATATTTGATTAAATTGATAAGTTCGGACGCGGCTGTTGAAGCTACGCATAATTATTAAGATAATGATATGGATACAAGAGATTTTGTGATTTCTGTCGAAATTTATTGATAGTTACGACCATGTTTTCGGGAATAGAGCTTTGATACCGTATACATAAGTGATAAATTCCCCGAAAAAATATAGGAAAATGACATGGAAGTATGTAAATGTATTTGGGAACAAAAGTTCATCAATATCTGCTTCTTACTGTTTAACTATGGGAACATATTTAACTGATTCTCTAAAATCTTTTTGCGCTTCTAATGATGGACACTTTTTGAAATTAATGATCCTCTAAAAAGTTTTTGTGCTTATAAGTTTCTGGCCTTTTCTCATAGTTGGTCGCAGCCTCATAGCTAGGGTACCTCGGCAAAAACGGGTTAGGTTAGGTTAGAACCATGAGTACCAGCGGCAGCGGCCGGCGAGCGCTACATTAACAATTTTGTTGTAGTTACTTGGCTATTTAGTATTTTTATGACTCCAAAATAAAAACAACTAACCAGCGCTGCGACAGTTATTTTTTTAATGTCTTTTGGCCTCGTATAGGAATTTCTGTTTAATTTTTCTTTATGTTACTTACATTTTTTTATAAAATTTGGTTTTTTATTTTTAACCCCCGACGCAAAAACGACGGGGTGTTATAAGTTTGTCGTGTCTCTCTCTCTCTGTGTGTGTGTGTGTCTGTGGCATTGTAGCTTCCGAACGAATGAACCGATTTTGATTTTGTTTTTTTTATGTGATTTAATGTTGCTTAAATGTTGTCGCGTCGGGGGACCGCTACTATTTTAAACTTTAACAGAACGTTAGGCTAATAATTAGAGCGGTCCCCCGACGCGACAACATTTAATCAAAAAATTTCATACGTACCTACTTAATGTACCTACTTACGTAGGGTCATAATTTCAAGGTTATTTTTTTCTTTTATAGGGTTTCACGTTTATACCTTTTTTGTTCTATGTATTCGTGGCTATTTTTTCATAGTTTTTTAATTTGTTTTGTGTCGGGGGTATTTTAAATTTTTAATTTAATTTTTGACTGTGTTTAGTTTATTTTGTGATCTTCCTGTTCAATAATATTCTTAGGAGCACAAAATGGGCTTTTAAAGGTTTTATTTAATATATGCCTTTGGTTGTTTTATAAATGGATTTATATTATCATGGTTAAAGCAAAGAGGCCCATAGCTAAATAATAACAGCCGCTCAGGTCGATCGATCAGGTTAAGCTGCGCTTGCCGCGGTTGGTCTGAAGATGGGTGACCATCTTTACATACCAAGATCCCTCCGTGCCTCGGAAAGCACGTTAATCCGTTGGTCCCTGCTGTCAATCGTGGTTCTTTGACAGTCATTACGGGTCGTCAGAAGCCCGAAAATCTGACAACCAGTCTTACCAATGGGTATGGTATTAGCCAGTAACTGGGTTGTGGAGGTCAGATAGGCCATCGCTTTTTGTAAATACTGGTATTCAGCTGCATCAGTTAGACTGGAAGACGACCCCAACAGTTGGGTAAAGGCTCGGCAGATGATGATGATGGTGGTTGAAGCAAATAAGATATGAAGATATATCCAAGCAAAAATGAGCTTTAAAAACAATATCTAAAAATGTCTGTTTTAATGCGCTCCCAGTAAATCGTAATTCCTAATCTTTTAGAGCCACTCTCATTAACTTAGTTGCTGTAGCGAAAACATCGCTGAATTCATGACGTTCCTAATCTACAGAAAAGCGCTGCACAAACTGCGGTACAGACACGCTATTATCTGATAGAATGTTGGAAGCTGTAAATTATTTTACGGTGGTTGGACCAAATATTAGTTGGTGGCTATTTGTGTATGTGAATTAAAATGTTTGTAAACGCACCCACGATACAGGAGAAATTCCTAGTGTGGGGCAACGTTTTTAAAAAAAAAGAAAAGAAAGAAAGAATATGGTGACCATCACAGTGGGATGAATGTGGTATGCTCTTCTTATTTTTCAGTCTCTCAATTTGGAAGATGATGAGGGTAGATTCTTCTCAATTTAGTTTTGACTTATGGACAATGTGGAGTGTAAAGCTTATTGTAATAAAAAAAAATACAGTATTTTTATTTGTGCGTGCTTTAGTTGTGGTTACAAAGTGTACAGTCACGAGCAAAAGTATGTATACACTCGGCTTTATTCAAAAGCGATTTACTCCTTTATTAATTAATGAAATTTTATGTTATTACGAACATAGCATTTTCGAACCCATAGGTTTATGTGATGTGTCGTATTTCAACGTTGCATTCGTTATTTTACGATAAAATCGCAATTGAAAGTTACCAAGTGTTGACATATTGGTGCTCGTGACTGTACAAACACGCTGTGAATACGTGTGTAAACACAGGAGGTTTTGGTACCATCCAAGACAATGGTGAGTCGGTAGCGTGAGTGTGAGGGTGGGTTTGTGAGTGTGTGTGACGTGATTCGTCTTTACGCACACACTCACAGCTTGTTTGTACACTTGGTTAAGACAAGCAAAGCCTAATAACCTACCCCAAACAAATTCGTACACCACTACTTGCTTTGTAAAGAACAGTGAAAGGAAATTATAACAACGTCATCAATATAAACAAATGATTTAATACGTATTATTGAAGCTAACTCAAAAACCAATTTTATATGGGACCACCTCAGGAGTCATCATCATCTGCTTAGCCTTTTCCCAAATATGTTGGGGTCGGCTTCCAGTCTAACCGGATGCAGCTGAATACCAGTATCTTACATGGAGAAACTGCCTATCTAACCTCCACAACCCACTTATTGGGTAATACGATACCCCTTGGTAAGATTGGTTGTCAGACTTTCGGGCTTCTGACGACCCGTAACGACTGTCAAAGATTTACGAATGACAGCCGGGACCAACGGCTTGACGTGCTTTACGAGGCACGGAAAGGTCTTCGTATGTAAAGACGGTCACCCATCTACGGAACAACCGCGGCAATCGTAGCTTAACCTGATCGAATAACCATTGCGGCTGTTATTTCTTAGCAACAAGCATCTCAGAAGGCCAATTCTCGTAATTTAAAACGTTCAAAATCTAGTCGCAGTGTCATCTCGGCGACAAACAAATGTCAAAAACTTGTCAAACTGTAGGGAAATTAGAAGTATTTTTTGACAGATCGAGACTGAGATCAGACTGTGAACGTTCTTAAAATTAATCTAAATCGATCCACAATTTATGAAATGTAGATGAACACACATAACCTATTCAACTCTATTTACCAAGTAAAAAAATTCACTAAATCATCTACCTTCCTAAAAAAGTTCAACACATGGCCAGCGCCTTAAAGCGCTTTATTTAACGCGAGCGCTTCCATTAAAGTAATTGGTCGCACACGGCGTGTTGAACAAATGAAAAAATTTACTAACTCGCTTACACTAACGTTGTGAGCTCGCGTCACTCTGTAAAATAGCTGTTAGAACACTTTTTGTGCTAGCAAGGTGGCTCGGATTTAGCGATGTCAGTTTTGGACATAAATTCTTCTGTGAATGTGAGTTTTCTTTGTAGTTGCTTGTTCTTTCTTTTATATTCGCAGTATTAAGAGGAATCGCGGGCACGTGGTTGTTGGCGTTTATTCCGCATTCCTCTGTTTTCTTCCTGGTTAATGATACTATAGCAGTGTTCATAATCTCAGATAATTTACATTCCATCGCCACTTAATCAGTTATCTACTTTAGTGAAATATATTCTAAGTTGATTTTTGATTGACCATTTGTTACAAAAAGATCTTAATAAGTTTTTGTTTGCAATGGAATTTGAACTTTGTTAATTGTGACATTCAGTTTGTTGTTCCATAACTTGACAGTTATTTTAAATTAATGAATAAAAGTGTTATTGGTTTTTTCTATCTGGAATTACTCAGTAGCAGCCTGAACTTTGGATTTCAGTCGGGTTGATAGCTATACGTTCGCCTGCTATTACGTACGTGGGTCACTGTTGTGCCGTCTCTCATGGGATGTCGCAACGGTGACCGTTAATTTTATAGTGTCTGTTCTTACTAACATAGTCGTAAGTTTTACTAACAAGTGAGTCTTTGTAGCTTGAATAAAGAAAAATTCTATTCTATTCTATTACATGGGACTTCCACATAACTGGCGAAATGAGGGTGTACCATGGATACACTTCTGCCTAATCCTACGGGGTATATACGCATGATGTTATTATTTTTTTAATTTACCATTTATGTACACAAATATATAAACAGACAATGAAAAACAGAACAGAATAAATAGGTACAGAGGTGATGCTTATTTCATAAGTAATCTCTTTCAGCATACCTGAGATAGGACAATAGATACAGAGATGTAGACAGCGTGTGAAAGAGCAAAGGAGACAAAAACAAATACATAGAATCAACAAAACAATTCACTTAAAAACTAAACAAATATTACGAGAATATACTAACATACATACAAATAAACATATTAAATACTTCTGAAATAAATATTACTAGAACGATATATATCATACTCAAAATAATAAATACATACACAACTATGATGAAGTGGAAAGGTAGTGTTCTTTCACTCTTCTTTTAAAAACTGCAATAGTTTGGCAGTCCCTACTGTTATGTTATGTTATATTCTGAGAGCAACGTTCTGGTAGCCTTCCTCTCAAGCAGTGTCACCTATCCAAGATTCTAACCACTAGGCAAACACGCACAGATGACCTACTGCATATGGAAATTACTAAACTTCCCACTTACCGTCCAATATTTGATTTGTGATTCAACCATAAAAGATCTTTAGTTTTACGCCCACTGACCAATCACAGTAGAGATTGAGCTATCAGAGGTTATTTATATCACTATAAGTAATAGGAGACCAATAAAATATGCATTTTACGATGTATATTACGAATCTGTGTTTTGTAAAATTTATAGGAAACTACTGAATCGGTTGTGATGTGGTCTTTATTTATTGATTGCGTCATTGTAATCTTAATTGATAACTGCGTATAGATGAGAGGCTGGGGCACATCTGGTTAGAACGTAGTGATTTGTGTGAGATCGAATATCGCTATATATGTGTTAAGTTTAATTCCGGATTGGGAATATAATTTAATGCATATAGTTTTGGTTTTTAATGTCCAATCTAACACTTTTGCTTATGATTGCCATGACTTTATTCCCATGGGGAATCTATGTCACTCGTTTTTATCGTAATTATCACATCGGCTTAAAGACCTTCGTTGATGGATATAGCACAATCAGCATATTATGTGTCCACTACTGGGACACAGCCCTCATCTCTGTGAGAGCGAGTGGGAAGTAATCCACCACGCGGGCGCAGTGGGGTTTGGTGGATGTCACATGTTTTCGAAGTACCGTTAGGGTTCTAGTATATGCAGGTTGCCTCATGATGTTTCCTTCATCGTTTCGAGAGCAGTGGTGATGTTTAGACAAAGTGAAGCACCTGCTTGGGTTGGAAACCACTCGTTAGTCGGGGCCGATGATACCACTGGGTCATCATTCTGTTCCACTGATGGATACAGGAATAGACATATTTGATGACTAGGTTTTTGGAACGAAGTTCCTTATCGCGCGTTGCGAAAGGGAGCTAGACGGAAAAAATTAAGACCAATAGTTGGAACGACACTTTTTGCTATAGTTGTAAGCTGTGCGGCGTGCGCGTGTTTCTCTGTCTGCCTCTCTCTCTCTCTTTGAACTTCGTTCCATCCGGGTGTCCCTTGACACCTCACAAGTTTTGTTAACATTTAGTCCCAGGTCATAACGAGGAGGGGCTTGTGGCTAAGTAATAACAGCCGCACGGGTCGATCGATCAGGTTAAGCTACGCTTGCCGCGGTTGGTCTGTGGTGACCATCTTTACATACCTACCAAGACCCCTCCGTGCCTCAGAAAGCACGTTAAGCCGTTGGTCCAGGTTGCTATTCGTGGATCTTTGGTAGTCGTTACGGGTCGTCAGAAACCCGAAAATCTGACAACCAGTCTTACCAAGGGGTATCGTATTATCCAGTAACTGGGTTGTGGAGGTCAGATAGGCAGTCGCTCCATGTAAAATATTGGTATTCAGTTGCATCCGGTTAGACTGGAAGCCAACCCCAACATAGTTGGGTAAAGGCTAGGTAGATGGTTTAGTCTCAGGTCATCTATTACAGATCCATCTGCAGATGTTGTTTGTCTTGTTGACTGCCTCGTTGGTCAAGTCGTTGCAAGCGCTACTCCTGAGCATGCGGTCCTGGGTTCGATTCCCGGGTCGGGCAAAGTGTTATTGGTTTTTTTTATCTCAGTAGCAGCCTAGAATCTGGGTTTGGTTATGACAATAGGCTCGCCCCCTATAACATGGGACTTTAAACATAACTGGCGAAATACGGATGAAAGAAAGTAAATACATTTTGTTTGTGGCAAACATGACGCATAAAAAAGAACACAAAGAAAAATAACAAGTTGGGGATAAACATGCGTCACATCCACGAAAACCGGCCATCGCTCAGCATAATGCTAAGACCATAAACGAGACAGAGCCTCAGCGCTGGTTTTCAGCGACAGCCGGTGTTGATGTGATGGATGTTCTAATGGTACATCTGCCTAACCCTTCGGGGGATATAGGCGTAAAGTTACGTTATGTTAATTTCTTTGTAATCTCGAAGTAATAGACTGAAGTAGAGTAATGATAACTCTAGGTATCATTAACAAAGATTACGATTCGATAACCAAAAACTCAATAGTATCGTTCCTATTTATAACAAACCTACAGACATAATTAATCTCCCTAACATGATATATGATTTGTTTGCATATATCAAGCGAAACCAGGTGAAATTCTTACCATGCCGTATCTAACGCAACCTGACAGATGTGTGTATGGTATCAGCTTTCATCCCATACATCATACATTAATGTATGGATACATTAATATTTTAATGTTATAATTATTAACCAGTTATCTCTTGGCTCACTTATTTATGATATTTATGGAGTTGTTTGATATTATTTGAAATAGTATCATGCTAAGTTTCTACCCGCGACTTTGCCCGCAAGAATTTTGCCATACAAACTTCAACACCAGCGGGGACATTGTACTTATAATTATGCACAACTTTTACTACGGGACCAACCCTGAAATCGTGAAAAAAAAAGTCAGTTGATCCATAGATTTATGTTCGCATAACTCGACATAATGTATGGATTAACTAATTAAAACTATCAAAATTTAACGGTGTATACTAACAAAAGCAATGCCTATCATTTTGACAGTTCAATAACATTCATTGCGTTATTTATGTTGTTGAGCAGACGAATTTTTCAACATATGAAGCAATGGATTAGCAATTATTTTTAAATCTTTCGCATTGTGATTGACAGTGACGCAATAAAACACATTTTTTTAAAAGACAATTGATTGGCCACAGTAGGTTTTAGTAGTTCTTAAATCTACGAGTATATCCGTCCTAAAGTAATTCCCTCAAGGTTTCCTCCTCAGTCCACAGCATGTAAGGTTAACTATGTCAGTCTTAGAGTAATTCCCTCAAGTTTTCCCTTTCCCAAGTTTTTACTTTCATCTACGTACCAAATTCCAACAAAATCGATGCAGAGCTTTAGCTGTAAAAACGTAATAGACATACATAAACACTTTCGCATTTATCATAACTCATAAGTATGGTTATTACTTATTAATATGGACTGGTTCGATATAATTTGATGAATATAATTATATGTGTTAGCTCGACTGCTGCGGTGTCGTCAATCGTTGGTAATTATAGTTTAGAAAATGTTTTGATTAGGTGCTGACTACCGTTAAAGGTGCGGCTGGTTTTTTTTGCATAACGTTTTTGCTGTCTAACTTAGACCACCCTGTTTCTGCTCGTAGGTGTTACCATGACATATAGTTTAATATTTATCTCTTTTTTATTGTATGTGTATTCTTGGAAAGCTGCCACGCTAAAATTGAACTGGACTGGACACATCTGCCGCATGTCAGACGAATCATGGGCCAAACTCACGACCTGGGTCCCTTTAAATGGCAAACGACATCGCGGCAGGAGATGGAGATGGTGGGATGAGTTGGACTCCTCGATAAGGACGTCAGTAAGGTCGTCAGTAGCTCTAGACAGGGAAAAGTGGAAGGACAGTAGGCCTTTGCCCCGCAATGAAATATTACATAACATACATACATAATCAGACTATAATGTTCCCACTGCTGGAACACAGGCCTCCTCTCGGTGAGAGGGAGTGGGCTATAATCCACCACGCGGGTCCAGTGCGGGTTGGGACATTATAGGCTTGTAATAATAATACTGTACTGATATATTCGGCCAAATAATTGCAAGCAACGGTGAGTTTCAGAGGTCATACCATCCTCTACGTGCGAGCTAAAGAACGGTATTAGGGATTTACGTTGGTGGAAAATCTGTAGTGGTATCTACAACGCCACATGCGAACTACGCGTTATACTGAATTCACGCAAAATCCTGCATCGCGCAAGCAGAGTTTACCGCGCAATTAGCATATATACAACAGCCCGATATGATTCATCGGGCAGTTGCCCGCCAGACACAACACCCATCTGGTCGGAGGGTCCTCCCTTTTCTATGGAGGACGAGTGAAATTTACACCCTGTTCCTCATACCTCTATGAACCCATTTTGGCCTTAACCACAGGAGATCATAGGCCGTTTGGGGTCATTTTCTTTAGAAAAAACAGCAAAATCTCTACTTAGCTGGAAGATCTCTCTATTTATACCACACACGATACCATTGATTGAAGCTTGCAAAAGTTCCCATCGTTTGTAAAACTCATATGCACATATTAACTTAACATCAATTGAGGCTCACAAATACATTCAAATTATATATACATATTTATTCATGTAATCCACTAAGGCGATTAATAAGCCAAAAATATTACTTAACACGAACAAAATTAAAAAAGAAACTAGGTTATATTGGCTATAAGTTAATCGATTAATTTACGATTACATAAATAACCGATTAGAACAAAATCGAGAGGATTTGGGTGTGAGCGCTGTAGGGGGGCGATGACAGAATTGCGTACCTGTGGTGATGTACCTTAGGGTCGGCAAAGACGGTTTTGAGCGGAGGTTGAGTTGCTGTAGGCTGTTGAAACAGTGGTAGCCCAGTGAACAGTGGTGGCCCAAGTAGCATCAACTTACGAATACGGTCGTGAGTTCGAACCCAGGCAGGCACTTTACTTTGTGTATTTAATTTCATCACCGCTGCTCTCAAAACGATGAAGGAAAACGGCATGTCCTAGAAACAAAAATTTGAAGACATGTGACATCTACCGACCCGCACTGGGCCCGCGTGTATATATGGCACACTCCTTCTCACAGAGAGGAGACTAATGTCCCAGCAGTGGAAACACTATAGGCTGTTTATGCAGGTTGTTGAAACGCCTTTCGATAGTCTTCAGTCATCGATCGTTTAAATTCGTCCGAATCGCCTACAGTAGAAAAAACATTATTTAAAGTGTCGTTATTCATGTTCTGTAATTTGTATGGTGTACAATAAAGAGTATTCTATTCTATTCTATTCGCTCGTTTCAGGTGAGTAAATTCGTGCGAATCGACCAATAAGCTGTATGAGCAGCCCGTCATTATCATTAGACTTCGTCTCTTTTATGCCACGCTTCGCTGGTCTGTGCTACTCTCATTAAAGACCTACAGTCTTTCTAATGTCCTTTGTAAGTCATCTACCCATGTGGGTGTTAGTATGCAGAACTTCTGTAATCTTATCTCGGCAAACAACCATACAGTTATGGCTCTGCGCCTGCCTTCTCTTCATTATGTTCCCCCTTCTTTTCAGACCGGCTAAAATCAAAATATTACCCCGTCTGTTAGTTAGCAGTGATGCTGACTACCCAGGATACCGAACATATACTTAAATGTTGCCCCTTCTGGAGGCTATTACAAAAATACCATCTCAGGCATCGATCTACATGGTCTTCATATGATCTGACCAAGATTAAAAGAGACCCTGAGTTTGTTTCGGCCTTTCTTCTCAGACTAGTCGCCGATCTCACCTAGTTTTTAAAATATGATTGACGTGTAAAAGTGTTTGTACAAACCTACTTACAAAATAAAATCATTTATCATTTTATACATTTTTATAAATTTTATTAAAGCGATTTTAAATGTTATTAAAGCAAAATTCCGCTGTAAAATTAGATACTTTCATCGCTGTATTACCACAAACCGCAGCGGTGGTGTGCAAGCGTCGTTGGTTCGCGCGATATTTAGAATTTGCACAAATTCATGTTTAGTCACGTGAGCAGTTCGAGTAATTATCAATTAGAACTGGATACATATTCAATAACCATTAAATTATATTTTGCTCGCCATTTTAACTAGATTTCGTCGATTTAGAATTATTATACAAAGGGAAATATTCACCTGATTCTCTTGAAACTTATTAACTTTGTAGTTGACAAAATGCTTTCCGTGCAAATGTAAGTTTGTAATCGCAAACAAAAACGTTTGCGAAAAAAAAGGTTGCGCATCACAGGTGTTCTGGTTTGACCGGTGATCCTCAAACTCAGCAGAAAGATGTGTCTGCTCAACAGCGTAAATAACGCAATGAATTTGTTGACTGTCAAAATCAAACCCATACAGTGCGTTACGCAATTACCCCGCAGGGCTATTTTGGGGTCAAATTTCGTGGTATACAGGTATTATGTTATGTCCCTTGTACGAGTATATTAAGATACCGCCTTAGTTAACAGTGCATGTATCGCATTCGAACTTCACCTTTGAAGTGTAGTGACCATTCAAATTCAATTGCACCACGGCCAGTTTTGGCACTTACCTCCAGCCATATCCCCGATGTCATTCCATCTGACTGGGAAGCGTCCCAAGTCACGTGCAACGCTCACAGTGTCCACTTATCGAGTGGTATGCTTCAACAAACATAAGCCTTTGACTACGGGAGCTTAGTACTATGTCCATAAGGATCAGGGCGTAGCGTTTGTATCAAAGAGCCATATTTATTCCTATACATATGGCTCTTTGATACAAACGCTACGCCGGAAAACCTGTTTTATTTTATCTGTTGTCAAAATCTCATGTAGATTTTTTTTAGGTTTGTTGATGTTCAAAATCGCAAACAAAATTTTACTAGTACTGCCGTCTCTAGAAGTCTAGGTGCTCCCGGCGCTTCGATGCTCTGTGATCACCAAAATCAAAAGTAATTTATTCAAATTAGGCTGAGAATCAGCACTTTTTGAATGTCAAAATTACTGAAGTCAGTCCTTCAGAACATCTGCACTTCACCACTTCTTAGAGCTTTAGCTGGGAAGAAGTGGCGCAACATAGTCCTCAGCAGCACACCTGTCTGTTAAGTTACAAGAACCTGACCTGTCATAAGGATCCAATAGCAACAGCATACTAAGATTTGGCCAAATGTCCCAAAGTTTGAAAGGACCCTGAAATGTCCCTAAATGTCATAAGACACAACCTCTACTGCATCAATGCTGCACTGCACTAAATAATATACATATATTCCAGCCATACTACACCAAAACGCTATAAAAACAGTGTCGCAGCGACATGAAACCGTGTGGAAGGTCACTTAGATTGGACAGGGCCGCCCCGCGGAGCGCGCACAAATTATATTTTTATGTGTTTTCTGACAAATTGGGTATTTTATGATGCCACGTCCGTGTAGCCGTGTTGACATCTGACAAAAATCATTAAATTTGAAATGATTAAGAACTACTGTGGAGAAAAAATGCAGATTTTAATATAGAGATATATGCATAAAATTACGATTAAGAAGTCGGGTTTGGCAATTTTAATTACCGAAGATGTAATCAGGTTTGCTAAATTAATATTGACTATAGAGTGGTTTGCTAACGATCATCATTATAATTTTATTAAACTGCCTCGTTGGTGTAGTGATCGCAAGCGTTACTGCTGAGCATGAGGTCCTGGGTTCGGTTCCTGGGTCGGGCAAAGTGTTACTGGGTTTTGCCATCATGTATTTCTCAGTAGGCTGGATTTGATCCGTCCGGCTGATGGCAATAGCTTCGCCCCCCCTATTCTTCTTCTTCCACTCTTGTCAGAGCGGTCGTGGTCCTCATGTAGTTTCTTGTCTAGGAGCCGATGTGATTCGCTTCCTACTCCGATTTTTGGTATTTTTTGGGCACTCATACAAGGGATCGCCCTCTGCGGATTTAATTTGGTCAGTCCATCTCATGGGTGATCGTTTGCGTGGTCTAGTGCCCTCCGCTCTACCCTGCCCCTATAACATGGGACTTACAAATAACTAGCGAAATGTGAGTACTATACTATAGCTACACTTCAGCCTAACCCATCGGGGAAATATTAATAGGCGTAATGTTATGATATTATTATTTACCATGTTATTAAAAATACATTTTTCCTTTTTTCAGGTAAGTATCCTGATAACAGACCTCCTGATCCTGCTGGTGTAAGTCTTCAAAATAATTATATTTTAGCATTACATAGTAATGTCAGTGAATACTTCATTTGACGCCATCTTGGATTTTAATCAGCGAATAATTTTGTAGCTACAGACTGTGGTATTCTAATTAGGCTAATTAGTACCTGACGAAATCTACATTTTGAATATACACTGATTTAAGCTCTAGCCACAAAGCGAGATGCGTGGGATGCGAGATAAAATTCGCTCACGCTAATTGTGTTAGCTAAGTTGTCATCAACTATGTTGGGATCAGCTTCCAGTCTAACCGGATGCAGCTGAATACCAGTAGTTTACATGGAGCGACTGCCTATCTGACCCCCACAACCCAGTTACCGGGTAATACGATACCACTTGGTAAGAGTGGTTGTCAGACTTTCGGGCTACTGACGACCTGTAACGACTATCAAAGTTCCACGAATGACAGCCGGGACCAACGGCTTAACGTGCTTTCCGAGGCACGGAGGGGTCTTGTTATGTGAAGATCCACGGACCAACCGCGGCAAGCGTAGCTTAACCTGATCGATCGACCCGTGCGACTGTTATTATGCCCACAAGCCCCTCTTCACAATACCTCGGCTAACTTGTATAGAGGTATTAAAACTGACGAGAATTGTCGCGTGACATCCTAATCATTAAAACACATCGTCTCAACCAACCACGCCCCGCATGGAATCCACCGCAGCTTTTCTCAAACTGTCCAATATACCTTCTACCAATAACCTTCGCCAGCATCAAATTACATGTTTAAGGTGGATGCTCCAAGGTAGCCTGCGAAGTTCAAATTTTCTTACGTTTTTTGCAATTTGCTGGTCAGTACTAAGTTGTACGTTGGTTAAAATATGATTCGCGGCCGTAACAAATATGTATTTACAGAATTATAATCATTAGAATCAGTACAACTTGTTAAGTTAGCATAATCCTAAAATGTCAATATTTCATGAAATGGTCAATTAGTAGGATTACTTGTCTTGATCTTAGAGAGTTGTGTTGGTGACTTTAATGATTATAATTCTGTAAATACATATTTGTTACGGCCGCGAATCGTATTTTAATCAACGTAATAACGTAAGAAAATTTGAATTTTGGCGGGCTACCATGGAGCATCCACCTTCGGCGCGACCTTTGTTATTTTATTTTCTTTATTTTCAACAGCGATACAACAGCGATATAGCGACACCTTCTAGACGCAGAAATCCTAGTCGGTTATAAAAAAAAAAAAACTACTGTTTCATAGAAAAGTGCAATGCGTACGTGGTCAAAATGTTTGAAACAACTAATATTTTTTTTATAACGAATAAAAATATCGAATTAAATTATCTGGCGTTGGAAAAATTAGCCCTAAGTTTAATAAACAGAAGAAAAGTTTGTTTATTATATTAGTTGCAATATCTTCTCACTCTATTCTTAAGAAAAATAAGTACAGAAGTCTCATAAAGAAAGAAAAAAAAATACGTTTATTTGTGGTAAACTAGACGCAGAGAAAGAATACAAACAGTTAGTTCATTAGATCAACATGTGCAGTAGCTATTTAGCCACAAGCACCGTTTAGAGAGCGATACATATAAAATGTCGCGACACATGCACACATTAGGATGTGTCCACACTCATACGCTTGCGTCTGCATCTTTTAATACATCGTGCGTCAAAAATCTAAAATTCTATACATTAATTTATACACAGTTGACACTTTACGGGTTTGGTCTTATAATGTTTTCGGTTTGCATTGATGTCAGTTATCGATTTATATAGGTATCATGCGTGGCCGCCATTTTGAAAAAAAAATCACTATGGCGGACAGGTAGGTATGCCAGGGATTTTTAAAAAGCTCTTTATCATCCGTTATCTAAAATAGAAAAGTGCAATACCTACGGGGTCAAAATGTAAGTATGGCAGAAAAATTTTTTTTTGATCAACTAACGAATAATGTTTACGCAAGGGAGTTCAGAATTATGTACCGAATTGATGGTTACAGGGTGCGCACTGGTTAACATTTTTTCCTCTATACAAGGTGTCGTTTTGCATCCTCGTTAAATTCAAGGAGGTAACTACGCTACTGATTCTCGACACGAATGAATAATAAAATAAGTAGGGTTTTTTTTTCAAATTTTCGGAAATCGGCATGTGGGCCACGCATTCTAAAATGCGGCCTGTGTGCGACCGCACTGTAACTGCCCTTTTACACACACATAAAAACGCGGCCGCTTATAGGTACGATCCCATAACGCGATTCTGTTCTTTGAAAGTGATGTATTCTGAAATACTGTCAAACTTAAATAACTTTTTAACAAAAAAAATAACTGAAAGTTATTTAGGTATACTTACATTAGTTTAAGAACTTAGTTATTAAGGTTAAATAAAAAAGGTATATTATTTTTTGCTTTTCAGTTTTTTCGGCGGTTTAATTTATTGTTTTTTTTTTATTTTATAATATTTTGTGGCTATAAACTACTAATTGTTTGCCAAAGAGCAGGCATATGTGGCACTGAGTAGAGTAATAATACACAACTCAGCATTCAAATCTGTGAGTGAACAATAAATCACCCCTATTTTCCCACCCTTAGGGTTGGATTATTTTTCTATATTTATATGGGACCATCTTTGGGGTATACCTTTTCCGATAAAAAATGTTTTATCAAAATCGGACTACTCTGTAAAAAGTTATGCGTGGTCATACATAAAAAAAGAACCTCCTCTGTTTTTTTCATCGGTTAAAACAAAACAAGTATGAATCCATTATTTACCAGGGATCGTAATTTTATTTGATTATTTATGTCTTTCATAGCAGTCTCCTGAAATTGGACGAGGATGCAAAACAACACGTTGTATAGACACAAGAATATGAAGGTGCAGTGCGTCAGTGTGGACACAGCTTAAGACATCCACGTCTGGAATCTAGTCTTATCGCATACCGGATTCCGAGCGTTTAAAACGAACGACAACCACCTCTCATTATCACTATAAATGATAATTTTATTCGAATAATTAACGGAAATTTTAATATAAATCGTGACAAATTAATTAATATATGATTTGATTGGCAGCGTATTAAAATAATCATCGCACTGCCATAATGTGAACTCATGGATGATATTTATAATGCAATACGCATAGATATTATGAATGTTTAATTTTGATGGGAATCTACATTTATGTTCTTGATTTGTAGTTTTATTTATGTGTCATTGATGTGTATATTCACTCTCGTTGTGGTGTAATATGGTTGTAGTAGGTATTCAATTGGGCCAAGTACCAAAAGTTGACTGTCAAAAGTGTCTGACGAGACACTGATAACATATCTTTGTTACTACAGTCTTGGGTGCATTAACAAAAATAAACCAGTGCGAGTCGAACTCCCGCACCGAGTGTTCCGTACAAATGTGTAGGTAAAAATTTACGGTTTTTTAATTTTTATATATGAGTTGATTGAATGAAAGGTAAATTGCGGTTTACGATTTATGACGTATTAAAAAAAGCTACTTACTAGACCTGGTTAAACCAATTTCTGGTGGAAGTTTACATGGTAATGTAAGTACATCATATTTTAGTTTTATCATTCTCTTATTTTAGAAGTTACAGTTGGAAGTGTCTCTCGCGCAAACTATTCAGTTAAAAAAAAATGATATTAGAAACCTCAATATCATTTTTGAAGACCAAATTTGAGTTTCAGTCTTGACATTTCTGTGTTATTCCCATTTTCCTAAATCATTGATAGGTTAGATATTAAATTCCAGTAATTTGTAACCAGCCAAATAACTACAATTCAACCTCATCCCGATTCCTACACTATTTCCAATTTATGTCAAATTCAATTGACGCACAACAATAAGGTTGCGACGTTTAGTAGCGAGTGGGGGACGAAGGGGGGTGATGGGGGATGGGGGACTTTGTGTTGTACAATAAATCGTTGTGGACGGGGATGATTTGTGGGCGATGTGGACGACATAATAAACAGTTAGAGGACCAATCGATTGGGGGATGGGGGATAAGAATTTGCGCTGAGATCTGCGGAATGGAGGTTGTAAAGGAAAATGTGGGGGATTATTCGATTAATTTATAAACTTAAATCTTTGATTTGCTGATGCCTTGATTTATTTATTTACTAGCTGCGCCCCGCGGTTTCACCCGCATAAGTTTCGATCCCGTGGGAATATCGGGATAAAAAGTATCCTATAATATGTTAATTCTGTTTACAAACCATCTGTGTTTCATCCAAATCCGTTCAGTAAACATCCATCCATCTATCCATACAAACTTTCACGTTTATAATATTATTAGTAGGATTGATACGGAACTTCAAAGATTTATTCACTAAAACACAAACAAAAATCAGACACAGTTTTTGGTATTGTGAATTCGTCACTTGCAAAAGTGTACAGTACAAGCAGAGAACTTAGTGATTATAGGGCGACCTTCCGTGGTCCACTTGGAAGTCTCTGAACCATCTCCGGACAAGTATATGTAACTTGGGGTCCGAGTGCTCATCAAATCGCCAAGCGGTTGGTTGACTCTTCACGTGACCAGAAGGCTGGCCTTTTTTTAGCCCAAAGAATCAGCATTGCCATCCAACGTGGTAATGCTGCCAGCCTTTTGGGCACTTTTTTTTTTTTTATAATATAATATCCCTGGACATTTCACACAGCGCCATCTAGTCCCAAGCTAAGCAACCTAATGCTTGTGTTATGGTAACAAGATGGCTGATAAACTACTTATATACTTTTTTTTTTTTGTAAATACATACATATTATAGATAGAACTTATCCCATTGACAGCGATGCGGAAGAATTTTTTGATGCCCAATGAGCTCCTGCCTTTTTCTATATTTTTTCGTATTATACAGGGTGTTATTGACAGCCCTCCACAAAAACACAGGATTGATTCAGCTCCTTATTCTGAATCATATCCCACTGGAAATTTTCTCAGGAAAAAAATAATTTTATGCCGTTTTTTCTGCTGATATTCCTTTATTTCAATGTAAAATTACGTTCTCTGTATGCAACACTCCATTTATGTAAACAAAACAGCTGAAAACAGCCTCGCTCAAGCTCGCTGCGCTGCCATCCGCTACGTGGGTTTTGCCACGGTAACGATACGTTGCGTGTGAGGTAATAAAACAAATCTGGTTTTTTGGATTCCCTTAATGTTCCTGAAAGAATTACATGTACCGTTCATCTTAATATGATGTACTGAAGCCACCCTATCACTTTGCGGAGGGCTGTCAATAACACCCTGTATACTTGTATATAGTATATTTTAGTGTTAGTTGATATTTGTTTAACTTGAAATAATAAAGTATATGTAACTCCAATTTGGTAAAGTGGGGTTACCTCGATGGAACAGCAGCAGGGTGTGGATATGGAGCTGTGTCGCAAACCATGCTCCACCTCCTATCCTGCCCTCTGTGTCCCAAAACATGCAGTCAGTGACCTTTGCGCTGCCACCGACGACGTCGTGGAAGTGTCGAACTTTTGCGCCAGCAGGAACTGACATTCATCCTTGCCAGCGACACGAAGAAGGAGAATGATCGAAGGACGTGTAGGATATCGTTAGTAGAATTACATAAGTTACAAAATAACGAAAGTCTGCTTTATTTTATAAACAATATTGAAATGATTGTGTTACCCAGGGGTATCGTATTACCCAGTAACTGGGTTGTGGGAGTCAGATAGGCAGTCGCTCCATGTAAAATACTGGTATTCAGCTGTATCCGGTTAGACTGGAAGCCGACCCCAACATAGTTGGGAAAAGGCTAGGCAGATGATTGAAATGATTGTGATAAAAGTAATTTCCCTGGCCATAAACTTGAAATCTAATTAGAGCTATGATGCTTGAGAGGAGCAGTGGTCGCCCAGTAGTAGCGGTCCCGACTTACGAGTTGTAGGTTGTAGGTTCGAACCCAGACAGGCGCTTTACTTTGTGTAAATAATTTCACCACCATTGCTCTCAAAACGGCGAAGGAAAACATCGTGAAGTGAAGAAACTGGCATGTCTTAGAACAAAAAAAATTAAGACATGTGACATCTACGAAGCCGCACTGGGCCCGCTTGGTAGATTACGGCCCACTCCCTCTCTCAGAGAGGAGGCCTGTGTCCCAGCAGTGGGAACATTATAGACTGATTTTACTTGAGAGTAAAAAGAAGGTACCTTTGCAAATAAATTTCATAACAACGTCCTATTTACCTGAGTATATTATTATTATATTCACTACACAAAGACCTCTTCTTATACAAAGAGGAAACGAGCGTTAACCATTCATAACCAAGATGGCATACTACCAAAATACAATCTCAGTAAATCTCCCATTTGGTTGTACTCTCACAACCCTATTCTGTTGTACTCTCAGTGAACTCACAAAGATTACATTGTTTGTAATAAGTTAGAAAATGTAATTATTGTTAACTAGCAGCGCCTTGCGGTTTCACCCGCTTAATTGTCAATCCCGTGGGAATATCGGGATAAAAAGTATCCTATGTGTTAAGCCTGGTAATAAACTATCTGTGTATCAAATTTCAATTTCTCTGGTCACGTGAAGAGTCGACCAACTGCTTGGCGATGTTTCGCAAAACTAAGAGGCCACTCGGACCCGGCCCTAGTATACATATTATTTCCTTTATTTCACTTAAATACTTACAAATTACATTTTAAAATATTTTTATAAACAAAAATATTAAAAAAAATATATTAAAAAATATAAAAAATAGTAGCCCACCGGTATCGGGAACAGGGTCCAAGGTACCGGCGGTCAGGGCTCCAGAGAGAGGAACTTCCTGACAATGCGAGCCGTGTCCAGAAGTAGCCCTTTCTGAATCAAGCCCTTGATCAAGCTGCCCAACGAGAGCCTCCTCAGGTGTTGGTCGAGGCTCTTGGATATTAAACCGATTGTCACGACTATCGGCACAATGATTGCTGAGTCCACATACCACATGTCGACAAACTGGCGAGTCAAGTCAAAATACTTGATCTGTTTATCTTTCTCGGCTTTCACGAGGTTCTCGTCATGCGGGAAGATTATGTCAACAATCATTGCGCGCCGCTCTGATCGATTCACCACCACTATTGGGATATCAGGCTTATTGACAACAATATTCCTGTCAGTGATGATGGATTCATCCCAGTACAATGTGACATTTCCATTTTCGAGAACTGGGTCGGGCATATACCTGTAGTACGGCACCTCAGATTCCACAAAGCTGTATTTCAGAGCAAGTTGCTGATGGATTATCCTGGCTACAAGTTTGTGTCTATGCAAGTACTCTCCGTTAGCTAGACGAGAACACCCGGAGATAATATGCGTGATTGATTCTCCCGGCCGGTGGCATGCCCGACAGATTGTTATTATTATTATAAGACTGTGAACCCTGACTTTACTTTGAATAAATCATTTCATCACCACTGCTCTCAAAACGGTGAAGGAAAACATCGTGAGGAAACCGGTATGTCTTCGAACCAAAAAACTCGAAGACATGTGACATCTACCAACCCGCACTGGGCCCGCGTGGTGGATTACGGTCCATTCCCTCTCACACACAGGAGGCCTATGTTCTAGCAGTGAGAACATTATAGGCAAATTGTGAAAACTGACTTTTTAAATTATGCAAATATTAAAAACTGTGACCAAAAAAAAAGTGAGGACAAGAGTTAACTATAGTTAATAAACAAACAAATCTCACATAAATATCGCCTTTAAATCTTGATCCCAAAACTTCACCCATACACATTCCCATCAAATCAAACCCGGTCTCATAAGACCTCCGCACATTACGTCGCCCAGTACTCGTCAGAAACACTTCAAACAGATCATGGGCTGTTGATTAAAATATCAAGTTTCCCCACGTTACGAGGATTAGTATTTGATCAACGAATTACCATAGATCTTGAGATAGGGAGCTTAGGTGTACGAGTAGTGCAGGGACGTGAGTATCGATAGTTTTGATAATTGATTTTCTGTGACGCAAGTGTGAGTCGATAGTTCGGGAAAATAAAACATTTAATTCAAGTAAGACTCATATTACATAAAATAAAATTGTATAATATTGTAACAGAATTGATTAGAATAAAATAAAATGTCAATGCTTTTTTAGAGTTGAATATTGCAAATTTTTTGGCCAAAGAATTAGCAATGCCATTCAATGTGGCAATACTGCCAGTCTTCTGGGCAAGTTTCCAGGTGACAGTGATGTGGACGAGTACTTCGACGCCTAAGTGTCCTTTTGTTTTTGTATTTATTTGTAGAGTAAGTTATTTAGGCTTTTAATTTTGTGTGTTGTGCTATATATAAAATATACAAACAATTAAATAACAATGAAATTAATATAAACAAATGAAGAAAATGAAGGCTTTCTTTTGTTTAAAGGAGATGTGATTTAGCTCTTTCGTTGAAACAACAATAGCGACTGCTGAGCCTGGAGTTTTGAGTACTACCCCGAGTCAGACAAATTGTAAGCAATTAGGTTTTCAACTAGGAAATTCTCAGTGACAGCCTGGAGTCTTGATTTGTGCTCGGTTTATGTTAATAGACTCGGCTCCTAATACATGGGAATTATAACACACCACATACCTCACTGTTTATATATTTATAAATCTCTGTGCCTCCCTATGCTATGGGGAATACGACGTGGTGATGTGATGTTACGATATTTGGTCATTTTTTCTCCTGTTACTGCATCAAAAAGAAGGGTATTCATTTTCTTTTGACGCAAGGTAGCAGCACTCTAACTGCGTAACACTATTGTAGTGTGTTATGATTGATAGTTCAATCATAATCTGAACCATTTTGAAGGATATTGCTAAACCATTGCTTCATATGTTCGAACAATTTCTCTGCTAAACAATGTAAATAACGCAATGAATGTGGTTGAACTGTCAAAATGAAAGCTATTGCTACATAAAGTGTGACCAATTTCCCTGCAGACTTATTAACACAACTATCAATAGTTGTCTTAGCTCAATTAACTGAGTATATCGCAGTCCAGTACTTGACATAGGTCTCTCCCAAGCTGCGCTACAACAACCTGTCCTCCACCTTCCGCATCCAGTCTGTCCCAGCCACCTTTTTAAGATCGTTGGTCCAACTAGCCTTGGGGTTTGTCTTAGTTAACTATCGATATTTACCCAATTCCCCATCACTAAACTTAAGCGCCACGTCAAAATACATAAATAATATCATCTTGATCCATTTTGTGAAACGGTTACGAAATAGTATTAGTGCCATAAAACCCTTAATTGCGTCGTAAATATCGATTAAGTGAATGTATAAGTAATTGAAATGTATCCATACAGAACCGTTGATTTAAAGTATTTCAAATGTGTTCGTTTTATGGTGTTAGAGTTCATTGGCTTGAAGTGAAAGTGAAATGTTAAGTTTAATGTAAGTTAGTTGAAAATTCAATTAGAGAGACGTCGTCGCGTATCGATGGATTTTTAACAAAGGATCATCATCATCAGCATCAGCCTAGGATTTTTCCCAATTAAGTATGTTGGAATCGGCTTCCAGTCTAACCGGATGCAAAGGACCATCAATGTATGTTATTTTTTTACGCAATGTAAAGTGAAAAATCTAAATAGCAAAGTAACTGCGACCAACTTAGATGTAGAACTCACCGGTCGGCAGTTAAAAACCAACCACCAACCAACCAACCAACAAACCAACCAACCTAACCAACCAACCTAACCAACCAACCTAACCAACCAACCACCACCACCAAACCAACCCGAACCACCAACCAACCAAGCCAACCAACCAACCAACTCCTAGCCAACCAATTTTTTAGTGAATCAGTTAAAATGACGATTTTGAGTATGAGGCTTTTGACTACGTTGTATGTGTATATTTAATGTCTATTTTCTATTTGTTTTTTATTTTATTTATTTGTTTTGTTTGTGCAGAATAAGCCATTTTTCTTTCTTTCATTTCTTTTCTATTTCTTGAGGTACTGCGCAGTGAGGAGCGCACTTCAGAGCCTCCTTGAAATACGAATCGGGCTGTATGTAGTATCTATTTATAGCCTGCTTGCTAAGGTACTCAGGCAATTCAAGGTAATAAACCTATTTTCAGATACCCCCTTTGCGGGGTGTTGTCAAAACTGTCTCTGGCTCAACTTGTCAGAGTGGTGGTAGATCAAAGAAGCATATTTCGCTGAATTAATTCGAATATTATAGATGATCAAACGAACTTACCTGTGTGAAGTTCGATCATTATTATACGAAGTGATTCGTTCGAAGATATTATGTTCCCTACCCATCCCACCCCAGGTAAAATTTAGATAACCTTTCAAGAATCTAAAAAGAATGACACAGATAAAGCACACTAATACTTACGTTTAGTTTTAGCTCTGAAAATTGCGTAGTTGCCGAGTGACTCGAGAATGCATGGTAAAGTAGCATATATCGAAAACGAAGCACGCAGTATAATTATTTGTCAAACGCGAGCCTATCAAAAATAATAATGATAAAAAAGCGGCTAAGTGCGAGGCGGTCTCGCACACGACTAGTTCTGTACCACCGTAAAATATTTAACACCACATAATATATTTTTTCATTACTTTAGTAAAAACACGAGGGGCTTGTGGCTAAGTAATAACATGCCTCGGAAAGCACGTTAAGCCGTTGGTCCCGGCTGTCATTCGTAGATCTTTGACAGTCGTTATGGGTCGTCAGAAACCCGAAAGTCTGACAACCAGTCTTACCAAGGGGAATCGTATTAATCACTAACTGGGTTGTGGAGGTCAGATAAGCAGTTGCTCCATCTAAAATACCGGTATTCAGCTGCATCCGGTTAGACTGGAAGCCGACTAGACAGATATTTGGTATGAAGACACTCTGAGAATTTCAAGTGTCTACCTTACGGTCAAAATCAAAATCAATCAATCAAAATCAAAGATACAGTTCTGTGACAGACGAACGAACGGGCCGCTAAGCCTTAGTAATAGGTTTCAGTTCGCACACTTTGAATACGGAACCCTAAAAAAGAAGCTACCAAATTAACCTTAATAACAGGCTGTGGAGAGAATGCGTTCGCGACACCTGCCATTCTGACAATTCTAGTAGCTAATAAGGATCAAAATTCGTAAAACACGTATTCGTTTGTATGAAAGTGACCTGTCACTTTCATACAAACGAATACGTGTTTCTTGATACCTGTATCAAGAACGCATTCTCTCGTCGGCCGCTCTGTAAAGAAACAGACAGACAGGGAAACAAAAAGATATTTTAATATCAGGCAAAAATCCTCATAAAGCTACAGGTACCTACTTCATTTGAATCCAAACTGAAACCTTTTCAGAAAAGTCGTTTTAATACTTCCTTACAAAGTTTATAACACAGCTCATTAATATAAAAAGTAAAAACGTTTTAAACTGTGACGTAGGCTGACATCAGTGACGTCGGAGTGATTGATGACGTCGACCGTACACTTACCGACACAATTATTGGGCCCAGTGGGAATTCGTTTTTTATTTTAGGTAGACCTAAAGTGAAGGCCGCAGGAATCCGCTGTAAGAAAGAAAAGAAAGAAAGAAAAAGCATTTATTTGCGGCAAACATGACGCATAAAAAAAAAGGACAAAAACACAAAAAAAAAACAAGTTGGGGGTAAACATGCGTCACATTCACGCAAAACGGCCATCGCTCAGCATAATGCTAAGACCCTATACGAGACTGAGCCCCAGCGCTGGTTTTCAGCGGCAGCCAGCACTGACGTGTGACGTACAAGTGCAGCATGCGATTAAACATTAAGCACAAAACCGGTCGAAGTGGCGGTGCTTGGGGGCGGTCTATGTCCACTAGTGGACGTTTTCCGGCTGAAATTATAATGATGAGACCTGAAGTTGTATCTTGGCAATTTTTTAGGTTTTAGTTGCAACTTTAAGGCTAGGTTAGATTTTTAAAGGTAGAAACAATAATTTGGGGTTTTTTTTTTAATGTTTTTTTTTTTTTTAAACATTGCCCTACACTAGGAATTACTCCTGTATCGTGACTGCGTTTACAAACATTTAAACTTTCATACACAAACAACCAGACCCGGAACAACTACCTGTAGGCATTACAAATATTTGTTCCGTGCGGGAATCGAACCCGCGACACGCAGCGCAGCAGTCGATCGCTCAGCCACTGCGTCATCCGTGTTGTCGTATAATGAAGTCGTCGTATGTGAAGGTATAATGAAAGTTTTTGGGATTGTATTTTCTTTTTATAATGAGCTTGTTCAAATTGGTACCTATAGCCCGATATTTGATGCAGCAATTACACCATTTTGTAGAAGTAATTCTATAATGTGCCTTATTCAAATTAATTATTTCTTTGTTATATTGTTAAGTGTTTCTAAACATTATTAATTACTCCAATATTATTTTAATTCCATTAATTCTTCTCCAATAACATCGGCTCACTAAACTATTGATAACAGATAGCTTAACTAAATATTAACATTTAATTGTATTATTATAATTCGGGGATCGCCTCCGTTTTATCTTAGGACTCGATACACATCGGCTCGGAGTAAGGGGGCTGAACTCCCAATAGATATAATTTGGTTCTGCTGTAGTGACATTGAACGGATAAAAGTCAGAAGGGTCATTCTGTCTACTTATCTAATTACTAACTTCTGCTCGCGACGTTGTTCGCGTGGAATAATTCTGGATTAAGAGATATTTCTTTCCGAGTTGCTAGACAAAAGTTGTGATACCTAAGCTAAAATGCAAGATATAAATATAATTAATAGCCTATAGCACTCAGGAATAATAAAGCTTGCTACCAGTGAAAAAAATTATTGTATTGGATTATTAGCTCCGGAGATCACCCCTTAAATACATATAAACAAACAAACAAAAAAAATTTAAAGATTAGGGCGTTCAAACAAACTCTTCAACTTTATTAAAATCCTACTTCCTACTAATATTATAAACGTGAAAGTTTGTATGGATGGATGGATGGATGTTACTCTTTCACGCAAAAACTAATAAACGGATTCGGATGGAATTTGGCACACAGATGATTTATAACCAGGATTAACATATAGGATACTTTTTATCCCGATATTCCCACGAAATCGAAACCTATGCGGGTGAAACCGCGGGTTGCAGCTAGTTGTATAGATAAGCCTCAGAATAACTAACGTTGTTTTTCTGAGATCTAAATCAAAAACCAGTAATTTGTTCGAAACTCGCCATCAGTGTTAATATTTAATTATATTTTTATCCACGAAAATGGAACACGAATTTACACGAGTTCTATTTAGTTTTGGTATCGTTCAACACCAAGGCAGTTGTGCTGTAAAAGTTTAATAGCTTGTTGTAGGATTCCTCAGTAATGTCTCCGGGATGTTGTCGTATAAATGGCGTTAGTATCGCTTCGACCACATGGGACAGGGGAGTGTAGATGCGTCGTAATTTACCTCGTACTACATGATCTCTGCTTAGGGATTATCTTTGGGGAATAGCCCTGTTGCGGCCCGAATTATCTTTGCAGGATTAATTTGCGGATTCTGAACGCCTATTCTATTAATATCTAATGTCGTATATGTGCCTTGTTGGTCTCGTGTCGGTGGTGGTCGCAGGCGCCACTGGTGAGCATAAGGTCCAGGTGAGCGTGAGGTCCAGGTGAGCATGTGGTACTGGTGAGTATGAGGTCCAGGTGAGCATGTGGTACTGGTAAGCATGAAGTCAATAGGCTGTTGGCGAAATGTGGGTGTACTAATAGGTACAGCTCTGTCCAACTCTTCGGGGATAATAGGCGTGATGTTATCTTTAGCCTGGTCTTAGAGTTAAAACTAGAACTTTACAGAAACAGTCATAGATTGCGCCAACAATGTATTTCTTAATGTTTTTTTACGTTGAGTTTTCTCTTTTCCGAAAGTCAATCAGCCTAGCCTTTTCACAAATATGTTGGGGTCGGCCTTCATTCTAATCGGATGCAACTGAACTAGCCTATCTAACCTCCACAACTCAGTTACTGGGTAATACGATACCCATTAACGGCACGGTTGGCGCAGTGGTTAAGCGATTGACTGCTGCGCTGCGTGTCGCGGGTTCGATTCCCGCACGGAACAAATATTTGTATGACCTACCTACATGTATTTGTTCCGAGTCTGGGTTTTTTTCTATCTATGGTATGTATGTATTTAAAAAAAAAAAAAAATGTATATAAGTAGTTTATCAGCCATCTTGTTACCATAACACAAGCATTAGGTTGCTTAGCTTGGGACTAGATGGCGCTGTGTGAAATGTCCAGGGATATTATTATTATTAGTAAAACTTTGGACAAGAAAGTTGTCAGACTTTTGGATTTCTACTCATAATGACTATCAAATATTAAAGAATGACAACCGAGAACAACGGCTTTACGTGCTTTCTGAGGCACGGAGGGGTCTCAATTTGTAATAGATGGTCACCCATCCACAAACCAACCGCAGCAACTGTAGCTTAACTTTCGATCGAGCCCTCTACTGTTATTATTTAGCCACAAGCACGTCCGTTGCCATTCAGTCAGAAAACTTTCTTGAACTACGTATCAACATCTCAGTATTATCCTTAACTAAACTAAATTCATTTACGCACAGTCTGCTCGCAATCTTGACAAGCTCCTGAGATGAAGATAATCTCACAAGTTTGCAGAGACTGATAGCATCGGCCGGTGAATGGCTGACCCGATCCAGGAAGAGGGATCTAACTACAGGATGTATAGTTGTGTTGAGTTGGCCTTTTGGGATGTATTTAGATCATTAATAGGGATGTCAGTGTATGGGGTTAAGAAGGGTGTGAAAAGAAAATTTATGTTTATTTTTGATAAAGAAATGTGCGCATGCTTTCTAACTTAAAGTGTGGTACATAATCAAAATCAAAAATCATTTATTTATTTAACCACTTATGTACAGTCACGAGCATAAGTATGTATACACTTGACTTTATTCAATAGGGATTTACTCCTTTATTTTTTAATGAAATTTTATGTTGCTACGAACATAGTATTTTCGAACCTATAGGTTTTTGCAATGTATCGTATTTCATTGTTGTTTTGTTATTTCACGCAAAAATCGCTATTTAATGTTTCCAAGAGTTGACATATTAGTGTGACATAATATAAGGAAAAATGAAAGAAAGAAATAAACGATGGATGGACTGTGTGAGTGATGATATGGTTAGAAAGGGGGTGACTACCGAGATGACGACTAATAGAGAAGTATGGAAGAAAAAGACATGTTGCGCTGACCGCAAATAAATTGGGATAAGGGCAGGAGACTGATGATGATGTACACACATATAAAACAGATAAGAAGCATAATCAGCATATAATGTTCCCACTGCTGGGACACAAGCCTTCCCTCTGAAAGAGTGGGTGGACCGTAATCCACCACGCGGGCCCAGTGCGGGCGAGTGTAGTTTATAATCAGGGCTGGGGTTAGTTTTAAATTCTCCTTTTTTTAACTATTTGTACTTCCTGTTTGTGTCCCAAATAGTTTATTTTTCTTTCTTTTCTTTCTTACCTGCTTCTGACGAGACTTTAAGCCTTAGACACTAAGTTTTACCGTACTTACAATAACTAGCACAAATATTAGCCCATTCCACAAGGAAGACCACATACACGACAAAAGAACACTTCGCATACACGGAAAAAAAAACTTTGGCCCAATAATCTTGCACGAAAGTGTACAAATATGTCCTGTTTTCCTCGCAAAGAAATGTTAAATTATAGCCAAAACGCATTAGCCCACAATGGCAGGGTACGTCCGAATTAATGACTTGTCAAAAATGTTACTTGGACAAAGTTTCACTCAGTTCTATAGTACTAAGTGGTTTATACTCGTATATTTATAAGGAGTTTTTCCTTCTCTGGTGTCAGGGGAATTTAATTTTGTTGGACGTTTTTTGTTAGTATTAAATTACCTTTTTGTTGCCTACTGTAAAATAAATATACTTAAAAAACTTTTTGGAAAAAAAACAACCGACTTCCAAAAACGACACTACAAAGTGAAAAATAACTTTAATTTCGGAAGTTGGTGTCGTTGGGTTCGTATTTTCGTTGTTTGCCACCGACTTCGACTTCACTTCCGACTTCGACTTCGACTTTCAAAAAAGTTTTTATTTTTCACTTTTAAGTTGTAGTTTTTACCAGTAATGTTGGTTTAAAAACCAAACTACTGAACCGTTTTTGATGTCATTTCTATGGGACCATTTGGGAAGTATACGCTTTCCAACAAAAAAAGATTTTTTCAAATCAGTTGACAAGCGACGGAGTTATGCGCGAACAAACATTTAAAACAAACAAACCAAATAAACTTTTTTTCTTTCTTTCTTTTCTTTCTAAAAAAAAATCAAACATCCGAATTGAGAACCTCCTCTTAAAAATAAAGTTCTCCAGATCGTATTTCGTCCACGGCGGCCAATCTCAACGAAGACTACACTTCGGCGCGGGAGTTATTATAGTACACAAGTGTGTGCGCAGACACAGGTGCACTCCCTCTTCCCTCACTCTCATAGTCCGATGGGACGGCAATCCGACACGAGCGGAGAGAGATTAGGCGCAGGACCAACAGCTTAACGTGCTTTCCGAGGCAGGGCTATTGTAAAATAGTGATGAACAATAGACTTAGCAACAGTTTTCGGGAAACTGTGAGAGATGTGCTTGTCAAGATTGCGAGCAGACTGCACGTAAATGAATTTAGTTTAGTAAAGGATAATGCCACAGTTAATGTGAATATAAAAAACCCTTGCTTCATAGATTTATGTTTGCATAACTCCATAACTCGACATAATGTAGGTACAGATCAACTGCTTTTTTTTTTCACGATTTTAGGGTTGGTCCCATAGTAAAAAATGTTCATAATGATGAGTATAATGACCCCTTTTATGGATTAAAACGATCACAATTTAACGATGCATAATATAATTATATTTTAGCTTGTAAAAATAGTATTTATTGTGTTGAGTACCAATAAAATTCCTATTTGTTGTTTAAGTCCTATGTATATCAAAATTTCCAAATCCAGACTCCCGGCTGCTACTGAGAAATTCCAAATGGAAAAACCCAGTAAAACTTTGCCCGGCGCGGGAATCGAACCCTGGACTTATGATAATATGTGTGGATTTTCGATATTATCTGTTCATCACCTAAGGAACGATAATAATCATTAAAATCACAAGGTAATAGTGCATATTCATAACTTAAAAAAAAAAAAAAAAATTGACAATGGGCTCACTCTTGACCGCAATCCAGCCCAGAGGCAGGGATGAGATCATTATATTACCTCATTATATTACCGTCGTTACCACGAAGAGGGAGCAATAATCATGCCCTGTAGATACATTATACTCCTGACTTCAGCAAAAATTATATTTAAAGGTAAAAGTATAAAAACTCAATAATATTGTTTACCGCCAGATCTAACGATATCTTCGGTTACAGCTAAATTCCGCGAAATCCTATTAAAACAATCCAAGCGATTCCAACCCTTATTTCACGGGCAATAAATTCTACAATCCCGCAAAGAAGTCGGTCACATGTTACACCGTAGCGGAACATATGTAAAAAGTGTAAGTGATGTTTAGTTAACGTTTGCACATAACGGCTTGGTCGTCCCGCGGAGGCCCCGAGCAATTTTCGTCGGAATTTTCTCTGGGGTATTTTAACGTTGCGCTGCGGTGTGATTGAGGAACGGTCGCGGGGCGAGAAGCGATTTTCAAATGTTTTTGGCTTAACGGTGTAAGGAAATTGTGAGGTGAAGGCTTATCGGTTCTTGAGGGTAATAAAATGTGTATGTAGCTTAAAATACACATTTACTTTAGGTATTTCATGCCAAACTGCTGAGTATAAATTTTTCCTGTAAGTAACTAACTTAAGGTGGATGCTCCAAGGTAACCCGCGAAATTCAAATTTTCTTACGTTTTTTTTGCAATTTGCTGGTCAGTACTAAGTTGTACGTTGATTAAAATATGATTCGCGGCCGTAACAAATATGTATTTACAGAATTATAATTATTAGAATCAGTAATACAACTTCTTAAGTTGTGGAAGTGGTAAGTATCCGCTGTCAAAAGAATGATAGGCTTTGTGTTTGGTGTTTGTTGTTGGGACCCAATGCCTGAATCAACTCAGCCTATCGCAGTCCACTGCTGGACATAGGCCTCTCCCAGGCTGCGCCGCAACACCCTGTCCTCCGCCTTCCGCATCAGTCCGTCCCAGCAAACTTCTTTAGGTCGTCCGTCCATCTAGCTGAGGGCGTCCCACACTACGCTTGCCGATACGCGGTCTCCACTCCAAGACTCGTCTGCTCCACCGGCCATAGGTCATGCCAGAATCGTAATTATATAAATAACTCTAGTGATATCCCCCGGGTTTACTTGAAAATATTGTTGTAACTGTTCTAACTAACCGTCGTGCTAGCGACACGAGGAACAAAAATTTGATTCCCCCGCTGCCTCTTGTAACATGAGCGTCAAAAAGTTGAATCAGGGACATCACTCACAACTTTTACTGAAATCCCTTATCTGTCAGAATCGCTGGAGTTATACCACCTTATACCAACTGTGGACTGTCATGTATCCATGATTGTGACGGAGCGAGGGACAAACCTGTGACGTCATCGCTGACGTCAGCGAAGTTTTTAGGCGGCGGCGAAGAAAGGTGGGCTTTTTGCTTGATGTATACTTTTAGTGGGTGAGAATTTTTTCGTGAAGGAAAATGGAGATTGTGATTTTGGGGTTTTTGTTAGTTTTCGTTTGTGGTTTTGCTGGCTTTGCAGTTTAGGACTGGGCTGATTGATCGACTTTCAAATATTTGCGAGGAAAGCTTCCGGAGTAGGAATTCCGGAATCTGTTAAGTAATAGAGTAATATAATCTCAATGGAAACAAAACAAGTCTAGAAAATACATTCCGCTGTGTGATAAAATAATGACGCATGAATGATTTATTTGTGAATAGAATCTTCTTTTCTAAATTAAATAATTCCTTTTTCATTCCTGTACGGTTTCCGCCGTACTTACAAAAATTTAAAACAATACCAACATAATAAACTTTTATGACCATCGACAAATCCGTCACCAAAAAACGTAACAACGTCGATTGCCAGTCAGTTCTACGATAAACCATTTCGACGCCGAGCTACCCAATTGGAAAGAACATAAAAACGAATAGTCCGGGACTTTCCACTAATGTGCACCAAAACAGAGTCACCCTGTCCCTCGTTGGGTAGCAAATAAATGTAGGGGATAAGTCATTTGCGTTCGGCCCCGGTTATAGCCAGTTACTACCGGTTAGATCCGGTTATGGCTAGTACTTATCGGTTTTTACTGGATTATTACGCGACCAGGTAGGAGAGCTGTAAAGTTTGTTAGTGCACTTTTAGAGTAAAAGGGATAAAAGTTGAATAATAGTTGACAAAGATATTTTTTGTTTAAATACTGAAGATATGCTGCCAGCATCTTCCAATCGCGGTTTTACAAAGGTAAAAGATGTCATTTGACTTCAACAGCCCTCAGCCTAATTAGTGTAATTTGTAAGGAATAACTACGACTGACGATCTTCGCAGGATGGCTGGTAGCAGCTGGATGAGAGTTGCCGAAAATCGAGTTGAATGGCGTGAAATAGGAGAGGCCTATGTCCAGCAGTGGACTGCTGTAGGCTGATGATGATGAAGGGAAAACAAACAGTAGTATATTAAAAAATAAATGGACAATATAAACAAACAAACTTAACAAAATATTATACTACCTACATTTACTTCAGATTACAATTTAGACATTTGTTGTTCACAAACTAAACTAAATTTAAGTTCTGTGCATCTTTTTCTTTCTATTTCTTTAAGAAAAAAAACAGAAGATAAATTATTAGTTTAGTCCTGTCAAATTAAGATACTCCATAGACAGATTAGACGTGATTAAAAACATGGCTACGAAAGATACGTCAATTTACGTCAGGCGCTGACTAGTTTGACAGGACTAAACTAATATTTATCTTTTGTCCTTTTCTAAATTATATAGAAAGAAAAAGATGCATTGAACTTAAATTTAGTTTAGTTTGTGAACAAGGGAATCGGCGCCATTGACTAACTGAAGGCAAAGTAATTATGCTAAATGTACAAGATAGGGAAAATTTAACCATTCTAGCAGAAAATACCTAAAACACAAAAGTACTGCAATAATTTCCAATTCCAACTCTTAAATAAACAGTTTCAAAGTTCTACGAAGCTTCTTCTAACCCACACAACGATAAATCACCCGCATATATAATAAAACGCCCCCCCTATTCTATTACTTATCGACGACATAAAACAATATATTATCCAATCCATCACCACCTTAAAACAGACATCTACAAGACAAAACGCTTATAACTCAAAAAAAAGAAACGTTGCATAAAAAAAAACAAATTCGTACGAATCACAGATAATGTTTTTATCCGCGCCAAAAAGTTCCCGCCTTTTCTCTGCTTACAAAATGGTGCCTCCCTTTATATTGAACAAAAGTGATTTGTATAAAAAATGCTATTGTTCATACGGACAATATGTCAAAATGTTGCTTTTAGCTAAATTAGTTATTTACGTAAGCTATGTCGGCCGTATTTTAATGTCGGATGAGTAATGTACCGTTTTGCAGTTTATTTAGCTTGTACATGAGTTATTTTGTTAAGTTTATGGGTTTGTTATGCGACGCTTAAACAGCAACAACATAAAAATGTCCTATAAATTCAGCTTGTTTGGTAAAAGAATTGGTAAATGAGTTTCAAGTTATATTACAGGATTCCAACTCAAAAATTCACCGTTATTGGTTAAAATTAAGTATCTTTACCAACAATGAAGCAAATACCTCATAGCTTTGTATAGTAGACCCTGCGATATGGAAGTAGCTATCACAGGTAAAATTAACATACGAATTTATTTATATGCCCAGTTTGGCAATAAAACAATGCTGCCATGGTAAATGGTTCGTTTCGGTTTGAAGGAACTTTAGTAGAATTAGGTCTACAATATATTTTTTGTTTGTATATCTGTTGGTCTGTAAAAAGCTTAAAGAAATAGCCAGTTGATCTCCTGTATAAATGTCAATTAAATAATGTCTAAAAACTTCCTAGTTTCACCTAGCACCACATAGCAAAACCTAACATGTAGTTATCTAAATCTCATTAATTACCTATGCTAATTAATTTATAGTCTATGTAGCGAAGTCACAAAAATGTGCGAGAAGCATGTTGAACATAACTGTACTGGCTTGTGATCCAACAACGCTGTTAGTCTATCACTTTAACGTCTTTCTGTATAAATTAGCAACTCAGATTGTCTCGGGTTTGTTGCCTTAACAATGCCAGTGAACTTGAACATTCTCTAAGTTCATCTTTAACATCGACTTGCAATCTAGGAATACATTAAGTAAAAACTAAATAATAACAGTAAATTATTTAATAAAAACTTTTACAAAAAGGTGTACTTTTAGCCAAGAGTATCAAATTTCCCATACAATACAACATACACAATAAAACAGGTGCAAATAATGATGGTTCGGAATTAGTGTGTTAGGTAGCGATCCACCCGAACTAGGTTTATTCAACCTGTGTTTCAGGCCATTACTTTATATTTCAATTAAATAATGCTAGAAATAGAGACCGGCCGTGGAGACCGCGTCGGCAAGCGTAGTGTGGGACGCCATCCAGCTAGATTGACGGACGATATAAAGAAGGCGTCTGGGACAGAATGGATCCGGAAGGCGGAGGACAGGGTGCTGTGGCGCAGCCTGGGAGAGGCCTATGTCCAGCAGTGGACTACAATAGGCTGAGTTGATTTAGAAATAGAAAGAAAGTAAGAAAAATATTTTATTTCGGACAAAACGATGTTACTGGCAACATAAAAATTACTGTTCCTAATTTAAATGTTTGGAATGGAATTAAAACAAGCGGTCGGGAATTCTTCCACCCACACTCTCTGGGTAGAAATAAAGCCGAGTACTCACAGATACGTATCGCTGGCACGTCGTTTATGTCCCTCGGTTTTATTGGCCGATCATTTAATTAGGTTATTTTATTTTAAGGGCCAGAACCCACTGGCGGCACGGCACGACAAGGGATTTTTATATTTATTTTATTATCCATATACACACAGTAAATTACATATAGTTACGACATAATTATAATTTGAGTATAAAGGTACTGCTTGTTTCTTAAGTTATTTCTTCCAGCGGACATGCTAAAGGAGAAGTGAAAAAGAAATGAAGATAATAGTGTGTGAGGACAAGAAGAGAAAAATATAAATGTGTCAAATCTAAAACTAAAATATTAAATATACCAAAAATTATGCGACGAATAGGAATATAATTCCTACATATTCGTCGCATAAAAACCGTGAGGAATAGGGATATTATTCCTATTCGTCGCATAAAAATCCCTTGCCGTGTCGTGCCGCCAGTGGGCGTAGGCCCTAAGCTGGCCGACGGGAGTGAGTGATTGTGTGTGTACGGCTTAAAATTGTCTGAGGTGTTGCCAGTCTAATTATTTAAAGGTGTTGCTTGAATGGGTCGTTAGTAAATAATTTAATGTGTGTGGTAAGCCATTTCATACAAATTTTCTCTATTGAAAATGATTAAGGTAAGTAACTTCTTCAGCTAAAAATAAATTCGCATGAATATAAAATAAAAGATCACACCTGAAATTCCCGAATGGTTAGGCAGGAGTACCTGTAGCACACCCATATTTCGCCAGGTACGAAGTCCCATGTAACAGGGAGCGAGTGTATTGACATCCACCGGCCACAACTCCAAACCTTGGGCTTCTACTGAGAAATTCCTGATGGAAAAATCTAATAACACTTTTGTCCTGGAAATCGAACCCAGGACCTCATGCTCAGAAGTAGCGCTTGCGACCACTAGACCAACAGGGTAGTCGAGGTATCATTTATTGGAACGAAGTTCCTTATCGCGCGTTGCGAAAGGGGGCTAGACGGAAAAAATTAAGACCAAAAGTTGTAACGACACTTTTTGCTATAGTTGTAAGCCGTGTGACGTGCGCGTGTTTCTCTGTTTGTCTCTCTCTCTCTCTTATAGAAAGCAAGCCAGTTCTTTTTGTCTGTGTTTTTTTATTTGTTAATAATAAAAAATATATTAAGTATTATAACTTAAAAAAACAAAAAAAAAAATTACAATTCCTTCACTAATTAATCGAAAGGAACTTCGTTCCATCCGGGTGTCCCTTGACACCTATCAAGTTTTTTATTTATTTTCCTTTATTGGCCAACCAGCATTTGTTTACACTGTAAATATTTAAAGTGCTATCTACCATAATCTAGGATTAGTGTAACAATTTCTTACAGATTAGCACCGCATGCCCCATAAACATTAGGTGTACCACAAGCCCTATACTATAAAATTAAAATTGATATCTGATTAACTAAAATTAATAAGTTAAAAATGATATTACGTGATGGAATATAAAATTAAAATAAGCAGTAAAAGTAAAGTTCATTAAAGCAAAGCAAATAGAGACGAAACAATGCAAAAAAAAAAGAAAGACGGGATAATACTTCTTCTATGAAACTTGGCATATGAGTCAAAAGGCACGTTAACAAGATCGCTACAGCTATTTAACAATTTGCAAAGACAATGAACGACAGAGTTTGCAGCAAGTATTCACCAAGTTCAATACTGATCATAGGATCAGTATTGTGTTAATTTCTAGACCAGAGGGGTAATTCTCGTAATTACAGTTACATAGTGGATAATATCTTGACCTAGTTCCCTCCCATGGGATTAGAGTCATACTCGAACATGATTTGCAAACCCTAGTTGGAACAGAGGTCAGTTAAACGGTCTCCCTAGTCAATTCTAATCTTGTTACTTTTGAAGTTATTGAATGATACCTTTATTTGATTGGAATTTTGCAGGGCTCGTGGCTAAATAATAACAGCCGCACGGGTCGATCTTTAAGGTTAAGCAACACTTGCCGAGGTCGGTCTATGGTTTTTTTTTTTTAAACTTTGCCCCACTTTAGGAATTACTCCTGTATCGTGGGTACGTTTACAAACATTTAATCTCTACACAAGCAGCCAGACCCGGAACAACTACCTGTAGGTAAAATAAATAATTATGTTCCGTGCGGGAATCGAACCCGCGACATGCAGCGCAGCAATCGATCGATCAGCCACTGCGCTAACCGTGTCGTCAAACGGAACGGATGAGTGACCATCTATTACGAACCGAATCTCTTCCTTGCCTTGAAACCGGTTAAGCAGTTGGTCCCGTAACAGCTGTCATTCATAGATCTTTGACAGTCGTTACGGGTAGTCAGAAGCCCGAAAATCTGACAACCAGTGTTACCAAAGTGTATCGTATTACCCAGTATCTGGGTTGTGGAGGTCAGATAGGCATAGACTGGAAGCCGACCCCAACATAGTTGGGAAAAGGCTAGGCAAATAGAAATAGAAAACATTTATTGACCAGGTAATACAGTAAGCAGGTTCACAGGTAAACAGTAAGTTAAAACGACATGAGTAGCTTAAAATATTACCTACAGCTAGGTAACAATATGGTATTTGACTTGACTGACTAGACTTGCTCCTCTGACTACCCGTCAGAGGAGCAAGTCTCATAATTCTGCCAAAAATACCTCTTATTTCCCTACATTTTTGATAAGTCTTTCATATTGATTCTCGCTGAGATGAGATTGTGACTAGATTTAGAATGTTTTTAATTACGGGAATTGGCCTTCAGAAGCCTGAAAGTTTGCCAACCAGACTTTATCAAGAGATATCGTGTTACCGAGTAACAGGGTTGTGGAGGTTGGACAGGCAGTCGCTCCAGCTAAGATACTGGTATTCAGCTGCATCCGGTTAGACTGGAAGCCGACCCCAACATAGTTGGGAAAAGGCAAGCATATTGATTGATTAATAAAGAATGAAAGAAAGAAAAATATGTAGGTTTATTTGTCACAAAAACACACAAATAGCATTCAAAATTTATGACGTGTAATATGTCATTCTTGATTCATAGCTATCACTATAGTTGACCAATAAATTGCTAAGCAAGATTTAAAACAGTCCGCTTACACCAAACGGATAACGAGTGTTTAACCTGTGCTTAACGAGTGTTTTACCTGTGTTTTGTGTTGTTTAACCCCATCATCATTTTTAGAGCCCCAAGACACAGACTAACTGTCTTGTTTGGGGCTCACTAGCAAATACCATATTGTTAGCTAGCTGTAGGTACCTAATATTTTAAGCTACTGATGTCGTTTTAACTTACTGTTTACCTGTGAACCTGCTTACTGTATTACCTGGACAATATTTTTTTTCTATTTACTGGGTAATACGATACATCTTGGTAAGACTGGTTGTCAGACTTCTGACTACCCGTAACGACTGTCAAAGATCCACGAATGACCGCCGGGATCAACGGCTTAACGTGCTTTCCGAGGCACGGCCCCATCGTGCCTTCTTCTTGGTATATAAAGATGGTCACTCATCCGGGGACCAACCGCGGCAAGCGTAGCTTAACCTGATCGATCGACCCGTGCGGCTGTTATACTTAGCCACAAGCCCGAGCGTTTAAACTAAACGCACTATTAAACCCAGTTTAATGAAATTGAAGATCAAATGTTGACTTGGTCTCGGCAGATTAATGGATTGACAGACGCCAGCTGGCAGGCCAAGCTACCCGAAACTGTCAAATTTTCCCAATCAACCTTGAACCTTAATGCTTTAGCGATAAAGTTGAAAATCTATTAAAGAAATTTGACAGATTGTAGTAGCTTGATGTGCTGGCGTCTGTACACAAGAGTTAAAACTCAAAGAATGTGTTAAGTCACATTGTTCAGCGCATTTTTGTGGTAACTACTGTGTGTGGCCAGGAAGTCGGCGAGTTTAATGTAGAATAGATTTTTGTAATCTACTCTACCCGCGGCTACACACGCGTGGATGCCGGAAATTATCCCACGGGAACGTGATGTTGAGACATACAGTAGCTTATATTCTTCCTCAGGATGCTATATCGTGCCCATCTTCTTGCCAAATTTTATCCAAATCCGTTGACTGGTTTAGGCGTGAACATGTAACATACAGACAGAGTTACTTTCGAATTTATACTATTAAGTATGCATGTAGGTAAACTGTAGTGTGGTTTTAAACCATACTCAAACTCAAACTCAAATCATTTAATTCAACTAAACCAATTACAGGTACTTTTGAATTGTCAAAGGGTCGGTCAGACAGAAAGATGAAGCTAGTTGCCCATTCCAAAGCGTAGGTACCTATGGAGAAGAACGGACAAGAAACTCCATGGACACTCTTTTAAATCATAAAATTGTTACAAAATATTTGATTACATCATTCGTGTTGAAATTAACCATGTGAGAACGATGTAGAAATACGTGCACGTTAAAAGCGTCCGTTATAAAAAAAAACAAAAACAATTCAGAAATTAAAATAAGCCGAGGCAGCTAAGAGATGACCAGTCCCTACTGGCATACAGATGCGTTATACCTTTATAGGTATACCCCGTATACTGAAGATGTTTTAGAATTAATCCAACACCTGAGCCAAGTGTTGGTGCATGTCACATGTTTTAGAATTGTTGGTTTTAGAATTCTGGGGATATCGGAGGGTTATATCGGACTCCTACCGACTAATCCCCCTGTTTCTTCTACTACCATAAGTGGGGGGCCCGAGAGATACAGTACATTCGCCGCACCCCGGACTGGTATCAGCGCGATATGCCTTGCCGTCGCCAAGTGCGGCTGATGCCATGACTGCACGTCCCCCCATTGTACTGACTGTGCCAATCGATACGTTATTTCACCAGCAAAATACTTATCGAAAAGCACAAAACATTTAACAGCACCCTAATTGCGAAACACACATTCAATCACAATCTTAATGATTTTGAAGTATATAGCTAATCCATTGCTTCATATGTTCGAAAAATTTGTCTGTTCAACTACGTAAAGAATGCAATGATTGTTGTTGAACTGTCAAAATGATAGCCATTGCTACTGATACTGTCCTCGCAGGACTGTGCGACATTTTAAAAGGAATATGGCAATTTAATTATCTCTTATACCTCATTAAAACCCTCCACAAAGAATTGCAGTAACAAACTACACAGTGTTATAAATAACCTGTTGATAGCACGCGAGATAAAGATAAGAAGCGTGTCTTTCTTTTGTTACAAAATCCAACAATGAACGAGAGAGGAAATAAAACGAAATGAACTTGCATCCTACTCGAGTTTAAAAAAAGCGGCGATGCGTTAGTCGGACTTGCACATGAAGGGTTCCGTACTTACCACTGTGCAATATTTAGCACTAAATCATCATCTGCCTAGCCTTTTCTCAACTATGTTGGGGTCGGCTTCCAGTCTAACTGGATGCAGCTGTACCAGTAACTATTTTACATGGAGCGACTGCCTACCTGACCTCGACAACAGTTACTGGGTAATACGAAAAACCTTGGTAAGACTGGTTGTCAGACTTCTGAAGACCCGTAACGACTGTCAAAGACGATCTCTCCAAGACGAAATGACGGCACGGTTGGCGCAGTGGTGCGCTGCGTGTCGCGGGTTCGATTCCCGCACGGAACAAATATTCGTATGGACTACAAGTAGTTGTTCCGGTTCTGGCGGTTTGTGTATGTGAGTTTAAATGTTTGTAAACGCACCCACGATACAGGAGAAATTCCTAGTGTGAGGCAACGTATTTTTAAAAAAAGAAAAGAGCCACGAATGACAGCCGGGACCAACGGTTTAACGTGCTTTCCGAGGCTTTTTGGTATGTAAAGATAGTCACCCATCCACGGAGCAATCGCGGCCAGCGTAGCTTAACCTGATCGATCGACAACACTATTTAGCACTACATATATTTTTTAATACTTTAGTACCTAATAAAAAAACACGTTGTCTGTATGGACCAATTTCAATAAATTTTATTTTATTATTTTTTGTTGTTATAGCGGCTATAGCTATACATTTCTAGTTTTAGGTGACCTAGCATTGTTTAGGTTTTTCGCCCAATCAGAAGTCTGCTTATACTGGCTGTGTATAGCTTGAGGTGTAGCCGTGCATACAGTCACGAGCACCAATATGTCAACACTTGGCAACTTTCAAATGCGATTTTTTCGTGAAATAACGAATGCAACGTTGAAATACGACACATTACATAAACTTATGGGTTCGAAAATGACATGTTCGTAACAACATAAGATTTAATTTAAAAATAAAGGAGTAAATCGCTTTTGAATAAAGCCGAGTGTATACATACTTTTGCTCGTGACTGTACATACTCTATTTGCACAAAATTTCGAGTATCTACCTATTACCGTTCAAAAGATACAGTCCTGTGACAGACGGGCGGACAGCGGAGCTTTAGTAATCCCGTTCCCGCTGAAAGAAACATATAAAAAGTATTTATTGCGACTCGCACAGGAAGATTACCAATTTAAGCCAAACACAGTCAAAAATAAAAAAAACAAATTATATCCGGTGGCACTCTTTAGGTACGGAACCCTTGTAAAACCGGAGTGCAATGTTTATTGACGAGCAGTTTTATCTTAAACTCATTAAAGAAGTGTTTTAAAACTAGTGCAGTAAATTGCATTAATTAACGATCGTTTTCTTATTTTATGGAGCGATAAACATGTTACCACGGGTGTGTTTTCTACCTGACGTGTTCATTGGTCTCGAATGAAATTATTGAGCAGGAGTCGGTCAGGTGCTTTTAACTGTTTCGCTCACTGTGAGTACCGTAAAAGAAAAATGTAATAAATCAATCAAAAGTAATTTATTCAAATTAGGCTGAGAATCAGCACTTTTCGAACGTCAAAATTACATAAGACAATCCCTCAAAACGCCCGCCCTTCACCATTTCCTAGTGCTTTCGCTGGGAAGAAGAAGTGGCGCAACAAACTCCCCAGCAGCACTCAGCTGTCTGTTCAATAACTTGACGTTGAAAAGACAGGGAGTGAGAAATTCAGTTTTTTTTTTCAGTACAGATACATATTTGGTTTCAGACATTTCGTCTGAAACTTTGTTTTATTTAGTGTAAATATTATTAGACATATATAATTTCATGAAATGTATGTTAGTCAAATTTATTATGTAAAAATCTCATCGTGAACACTTAGATGAAGTGGGCTGTCAACAGTCCCAATCGTTAACACCAAGTAGAATGACAGCTCACTTCAAACTCATTTCACCTAAGTTTACACGGTAAGATTTTTTACAGAATAGACTGGTCGTTTAACTTACAAACTTCGGTGATAAGAGGGGAGAAAGATTAAAAATGTTTTTAAATCGCTGACGTTTCCGTTCTCTTAAAGGCCCAACACGAAGTGCTAATTTCGAAGTAATTTGTAACTATGGGCCCGCCCGTTTGTTTAAAGCGATGATATTCCAAAATCAGCCATTTTAACAGAACGACATAGTTTACCAATAGGTATAATGATTTGTGTGTAGAAACTTGAAGAGGCACAACTTTGTTTGTTTTGTAATAAAACGCTCGTTAGTTAATCTACCGATCAGTTGAGCGGTTAACGGCTGGTTGCACCATTACGTTTAGTTCTTAACAAGAATGGAGTAATGGTCAAATTATCTTTTTTGAGTAAATAAATTTAAAACACCTCCATTAGCTTGACTGCCTCGTTGGTCCAGTGGTCGCAAGCGTTACTCCTGAGCATTAGGTTCTGGATTCGATTCCCAGGTCGGGCAATGTTATTGGATTTTTCGATCAGAAATTACTCTCTCTCTTTTGATCTGACCAAGATTATGTCTGGACTTTAAAAGAGACTGTGACCCCTGAGTTTGTTTCGGTCTTTCTTCTCAGACTAGTCAGATAGGAAACGCCGACCTCATCTAGTTTTAAAATATGATTGACGTGTAAAAGTGTTTGTACAAACCTACTTACAAAATAAAATCATTTATCAGCAGCAGCTTGGAGGCTGAATTTGTGCTCAGTTGATGGCAATAACTCATCATGGCTCTCCGTTTCGACCACCCTGAGAGAAGCTGAGAACCGAACGAAAGTTGAATAACATCGTGCATAAAGTTACGAAGGCCTTTCAGGGACACGACCTTCAGTCGATGAAGTTCGCGACCAGGAAAAAGAGATGGCAATAGTCTCGCCCTTTAAAAAATCGGACTTTAACATAACTGGTGAAATGTGGGTGTACAGACGCCAGCACATCAAGCTTCTACAATCTGTCAAATTTCTTTAATAGATTATCAACTTTATCGCTAAAGCATTAAGGTTCAAGGTTGATTGGGAAAATTTTACAGTTTCAGGTAGCTTGACCTGCTGCCGTCTGTACCCTTTAGGGATTACAGGTGTGATGTTATGTTATGAGAGTAAATGTGTGTACTTGATAAGGTACCTACGTTGTCGCGTAACCCTTGAGGGGCTGGAGGATAGGTAATAACAGCCGCACGGGGCGATCAATCAGGTTAAGCTACGTTTGCCGCGGTCGGTCCGTGGATTGGTAACCATCTTTACATACCAAGACCCCTCCATGCCTCGGAAAGCACGTTAAGCCGTAGGTCCCGGCTGTCATTCGTGGATCTTTGACAGTCGTAACGAGTCGTCAGAAGCCCGAAAGTCTGACAACCAGTCTTACCAAGGAGTTTCATATTACCTAGTAACTGGGTTGTTGAGGTCAGATAGGCAGTCGCTCCATGTAAGATACTGGTACTCAGGTGTATCCGGTTTGACTGGAAGCCGACCCCGACATAGTTGGAAAAAGGCAGGCAGATGATGCTATCTATCATATGTAGCTTAAGCTTGCTGAACTCTTGGCCTTTGCCTTCGCCCCCAGACGTAATTATACTAAAAATTCTATTGTCTCTCGTTCAATATCCTTCAATGGGTTAAACAGAAACTGTTACCCAGTGACAGCGACAAAATGACAAGGTACCTACCTAATAAAATATCCATATTTTCAACAACCCCACTATAATATTCACATGATTACTTCAATATTCTAATAGTTTGGCAACACTGCTATCCAGGGAGGCATGACTCACGGTGAATGACGCGAGCCGTCAACTTCGCACTATACGAACAAAGTTGTCCTCGAGTTTAGTACCCCTGTTAATTACTGCCTTTTCAACGTCAAGCAGTTTTTGAAGTGACATGAGAATAACTGGTTATGACGTAAAGTGAACTACTTATTAAGTTAATTGTAAGTGTGATATATTTTAACTAATAGGTAGCATTATCACTTCTGTGGTGTTTGTTATAGAAAAGTATTATATTTTTTTTTTTAAACTCTCTAGCCTTTTCCCAACTATGTACGTGTCGGCTTCCAGTGTAACCGGATACAGCTGAATACCAGTATTTTACTTGGAGCGACTGCCTATCCTTAAGTTTTGAGTTGAGCTGCACGATTTCTGACAAATGCGTGCACTGACTGGACAGGTCCTCACAAACTGTTTGGTTCTTTCTTCAAAAAACCATCTCAGACATAAATCTACATGGTCTTCACATGATCTGACCAAGATTATGTCTGGACTTTAAAAGAGACTGTGACGTCTGAGTTTGTTTCGGCCTTTCTTCTCAGACTAGTCAGATAGGAAACGCCGACCTCATCTAGTTTTAAAATATGATTGACGTGTAAAAGTGTTTGTACAAACCTACTTACAAAAATAAAATCATTTATCATTTATCTAACCTCCTCAACCCAGTTACTGGGTAATACGATACCCCTTGGTAAAAGTGGTTGCCAGACCTTCGGGCTTCTAACTAAGCCGTAACGACTGTCAAAGATTTAGAAATGACAGTCGGTAAAAACGGCTTAACGTGCTTTTTAGAAGCACGTTGGGGTCTTGGCATGAAAGGGGTAGTAACTTGTCAACGGACCGAACAACTGCCCCTAAAAGCGTAGTGCTCCCAAAAGCAAATTATACTATTCTCATGAAAGTGTAAAATTGTGCAAGTACATAATGACGGCGTTTTTTGTCAAAATACTCCATGTTCCACCATATTCTTAAATGAAGGTTTAATACCTTAACCAAAACTTTTGATCTCTGGTTTCCCAATCAACCTAAAATAAACTCAATAAATTGTGCCATCAGCTTCATTTGATGTTACAAACACAGACATAATGTAATCCCACGTTTACATGAGTTTCCCTTCGTTTACACGGAAAATATGAGCCGTCTGTAAATAAGCTAAATTTTTTGTGGCGCAAGTGATAAACGGAGACCATAGCATAATCAGCCTATAATTTCCCACTGCTGGGACACAGGCCTCCTCTCTGTGAGAGGAAGTGGGCCGTAATTCACCAAGCGGGCTCAACCGGTTTCCTTTCGACGTTTCCTTCAACGTTTTTGAGAGCAGTGTTGTTGAAATAATATACACAGTGTTCAAACCTATGATCTACACCATAAATACAATAATCTACTCCGAAGTAGTATCGGCCGAATGTTCGGCCGTTTCTTGCTACGAAGTTACTATTTGGTTCGGTCGGTTCCGATCCTACACTCTTTCGAATATTGACTATGGTCCCGACCCAACTGAGCCGACCCGAACTTTTTTCGCATTTTTCAATAATATTCGGTTCGGCCATGTGTCGGTCCGATCCGAACATTCGCACTTTGCACTTCGGAGTAGGCCCCCTGGTATTTTTTTCCATTTCATGAAGTCTTGTTAGTTATTACTATTTGAACTTTATTTAGTCATCTTAAATTCAGGCTCATCACCTATATATTTTTTTAGTATAACTTAAACTATCAATCAACAGATAATTTTTATTCGTGGAATAAAATTGACGTCTGACAAATTTTGTATGGAAGAACTGTGCAGAATTCAAAATCCTCGGAAAAAAGCCAGAATATTATATTATTCGGTAATCTGTTATTTTTTTCCGAGGATTTTGAATTTTTCGCCGCCAATCCGCACTGGGCTCGCGTAGTTCATTATAAGAGGATTGTACTCAATATATTTATTTGCATTCCACAATGTGAACTTAGGTGGTAGGTACATTACAAAATATACATAATTTTAGATCATTGTGGACCCCGTACTATCTGTCAAATAAATTATTATTATTATTTAGAGTGTTTTCTCTTCTCAGCTCATTGGCTGGTTTTTGCAACATTTACAGACAGAAGTCAAGTAAATGCAGCGTGTGGTGTGTTATATTAAAGATGTGTTGTAATGAGGACCTACTTCGTTTTCATCTATTTGTTTTATTATTACAGCCCACTCCCTCTCACAGGGAGGAGGCCTGTGTTCCAGCAACGGGAATATTACAGGCTGATTAAGCTAATTCTACTGTTTTCGCATAAAAAACTATAATCTCTTTCCCACTTCCCCCTATTCCTTGCACCACAGCCTCGTCCAATATAATCGCCACAACATATTTGCTCCCTTTAATTATTTCCTACACATCACGTGCGTCTGGTCAGCCTCACTGTCACTTGTTTCCTGTCTCTTTTATTTACTCTGACGTATAGTTTTTATATAAGAAAGATATTTCCGTTTAATGGGTCACCCTCAGATGAGAGGTAGAGCGAACTTTATGTTTGACTATTTCTGCCCGCGGCTGCTCCTGCGTGGGTGCGGAAATTCATAGATTTTAATATTTTTGCGCGGAACCCTATTTCTTTTTTATAAAATAAAAGTAGTCGACGTTATAACATCTGCCAGCGAAGTCCCGTCAAAATCTGTCACACAAACAGATAAAAAAGAAAGTTAAAAATTGTTTTTGTAGTTGTAGATACCGTAAGTATATACGTTCTCATGCAACTAGCTTCAATTTTCGGACTAAATGACCGACTATTTAATTTTGACAGTTTAAAAGTGCCTGTAAATTCATTCAATTCTTTTTCTAAATTTTATTTTTATCCTGCCTACACCATTTGTAATATGAATGCTCAATCTTGATATGTTAATTTTATTTTTTTCCTCCTAATTTTATAATTTGTATTCATCATTCATAATTTATATTCTCTATTTTTAACCCCCGACGCAAAAACGACGGGGTGTTATAAGTTTGACGTGTCTGTGTGTGTGTGTGTTCGTTTTAAGTACCATCCGAGGACGTGCGTATGAATACACAAGGCAAGATTTTGACATTTTTCCTCGTGTGTAGAAGACGACTTATGTGCTATCATTTAAATAAAATTATGAAGGAGAAAGGCGAAGACTGAATCCTTAAACAAATAGTTAGTAGCTACTAGGTGCACGAGGAATAATCAGGCTTCTTCTGTAGTATGTGCTAAGTACCTAGGTCTGCTTAGATTATCCAACATTAGGATTTGCACCTTAAAATATTGTATTGGCAGGAGCTGAATACGTGTGCTCTTCATAAAGAACCTAAAGTAAATGCCTTTTGAAGTGAAATGCCGGCAGCAAGATTTGAAGCAAACAAAAAGTACAAAGAAATAAAGAATATGAACTTACTAAAGAAAACAACATAAACTTTACTGAAATAGAAGTAGGTTTATTTTAAAATGAAACAAATTATTTAATAAACTTTTACCAACGATCCACTTATAGTAATAAATGTAATAATCATCAAGTTGCAGCAGTACCTTTGAGAAGCATGATTAGAAAACATACATTTAGAAAACTTACATAACAGTTATTAGAAAACGACTCAAACTTAACGACTTATAGAAACCATACTTAAAAGAGATCAACATAATTTGAGCTAAAAACTTAACATAACATTACTTAACACAATGCTTAGTTAGAATACAACAAAGAAATATTATCAAGTGAGATCAAAATAATTTGGGAAGCATGAAAACTTAATAACTAGGCATGAAACGATTAAAGATAAATCATTCATGTCAACGGGCTGTCACATTCAAAAGTTATTGCTTTTTTCGCTAATTAACATTGCGGGATCATGGAAACTGATAATAAAAAGGATTAATTGTTTTATCATCAGTTTTGATCAACGTACTTATTAGTTATAAGTAGCGAAAAACGCAAGAAAAGAATAAAAGGCAGGTGAGCTGACATGTGACATGTACGAAGAAATAATGATCTTTGGTATAATCAACACTATTAGTTACATCACGTTTTATAAAACAAAATAGCAAAAATTCTTTGGAATAATCAATACCAGCATCTTTGAGATCTAGAATTTAAATAAATGATTTGACTTTGACTTTGTGTAAAAATACGTCTTCGGAAGGACGTCGGCGTCGCAGGGCTTACGTAAGAGGTCCTCGGTTGGCTTACACAAAGTCCTCGTATGTGCATCGCTGGTCACATTTAGCAGTGTATTTCAGGTCCTCAGTATGATAGCCGAAATTCATACAGAAAAATGTTGAGATAGCATTATCCCAATAAGCTCATCGCTACAGATTTACTCACCTGTGTCTTTCTATCTTATTCTAAAAGGCCAACGAGGTATTTAAACCAGTTTTTTGGAGGGTCCTCGGTTCCGTCTAGGACTAACAAGGTCCTCGTAAGGGTGTCTGTACAAACAGGGGTGTGTGTGTGTGTATGTCGGTCTGTGGCATCGTAGCTCCCGAACGGATGGACCGATTTTGATTATGTTTATTTTTGTTTGAAAGGTGAATTTGTCGGGAGTGTTCTTAGCTATATTTGATGACAATCGGTCCAAGATGGCCGCCACCTAAATGAAATAAAGTTTATTTGGAACCACTTAAGTTTACAATTTCGTTAGACTGGTCCCCTAAAATAGTTGTGAAAAGGCAGATCGAATAGCTATATTACTGAACTCATCCTATCGTAGTCTCCTGCTGGACGTCAGCATACTTCTCTCATGTTATGCCACAACAGTCGGTTCTCCACCATTCACATCCAATCCGTCAAAGGATATTTTGTGACATAACGTACCCAACTTTAAATTACACCCTTCATTGTCGTACCCAAAAAACTTTGAGGAAAAGATTTTTTCCGTCAAAAGTTTTTACATAAATCATTCCATGGTGGGACTAATTCAAGACGTTACTGACTTATGTTATAAGAGCATGTTCTTTGTGCAGACGAAAAGAATAAAATGTAAGATAAGGTGGTTTACCTATGTTCTCGATCTTTTCATATTATGCTTATGTACCAAAGCGTCCATTTTTCATCCTGCACTGCACTTAGAAATGTAAAAGAGAGAGGGTGCTGACATTTCCCATTTACAATATTGTTGTTCCTTCTGAAGCAATGTGGCTACCCATTTTATCTTTCGTTGCCATCTTTGCAACCAATGCAATCTTCAAAATTTTTAGCCACGGACGTCCACTGCTGGACAAAGGCAAGCACCGCAACTTCGACCGGTTCTGTGCTTCCCGCATCAAGCAGATTCCTACAGCCTTCACAAGGTCATCGGTCCACCTTGTAGGAGGCCTTCCAAGGCTACGTTTTCCGGTACGCGGTCGCCACTCCAGAACCTTTCGGCCCCATCAGCCATTTGTTCTGCGAGCAATGTGCCCTGCCCACTCCCACTTAAGTTTGGCAATTCTTCGGGCTATGTCGGTTACCTTCGTTTTCCCGCGGATCTCTTCATTTCTGATTCGATCACGTAGGGAAACTCCAAGCATGGTCAGAGGGCCATGCTTGGAGTTTACAAGTCACCCAAGAGGAGTCTTGGGTGAATTTTAGCCTTCTAATAAGGCCCATTGTTAGCGACCACGTTTTTGCTTTAATCTTACGTCCATTTATATAATTGGGTGTAGTTATTCCATTCATTGCTGTTGACGACCAGCAACCAACCTTTTTTATACTCATATTTATGTTTCCTTTTCATTAAAATTCTTATGTCGTTGGCACTCTTTGACTCTGTGAAATATATATACCTAAAAATCGTGATCGTGTTTCCATTTTTAATGAGCATCATTCATAGACATCTTCATCCTCCACAATTGCATTTAATGGTAGATTTGACGTTTAGATACTTAGAAAAGGCTCCCGTAGACAGGACGTAGATAAACGTGACTCGAACAATGTCAATGAAAACTTCATGGAAATTTGATTTATCTGAGTCGCGTTGCGACTGTCTGCGGGAGCCTTAACCCCACGTACGCTTTTCCGAACCAGCATCCTAATTGCGTAACATACTATCAATCACAATGTGAATCATTTTGAAGCATATTGCTAATCCATTGCTTCATATGTTAGAAAAATTTGTCGGCTAAACAACGTCAATAACGCATTGAATGTTGTTGAGCTGTTAAAATGAAAGCCATTGCTACTGTTAGTGTGTTACGTAATTATCGCTCTGGAGTGATAAATTTTAGACCAAAAATACTTTGATGAAACCAAACGAAATGTCTTTACAAAAAAACAGACTTATTATAAAAGAGGTCATCTATCTTGCTATCATTGCGTTTTCAATCTCAATCATCATCACTGTACCTAATTCAATTATGAGTTTCATTCTTATAATTCAGGTCTTCGCTTCAAGGAAAAAGCGAGGGAACGCGTCAACTTTGTGACGTCAGATGGTAAACCATTTATCTGAACCCGCAAATTATGTGCCGCCAGTAGTTAAGGAGAGGTCACTCTGGATAGTTTGCATCGAGGAACTTGGGACTAGTAACTGTTTTAAAGCAGCTTTCTAGAGGAAGAGATTCAAATTAATCCAGCTATAGTTTTTGTAAAACTATAATTGTATCGCATTACTCTGGCATTTTTATCCGATTCCACTTAATCCTTTTTTAATTCTTTTTGACGTCATAAATGAAAATTTTCTTGTACCTTTCATTTGCTAAGAATTCGAATGAAATATAATTTGATAAATGAACTGTCTGTTTTCTATTAATTACATTGAATTGTATTCGAAAATATCTATTGGCTTCTTGATAAACTTCAATCATATCCGACGACCATTACTTATCTCCTTTCAATCAAATCAAAAGTCATTAAAATTTATTAAAACTAGGCTGAGAATCAGCATTTTTGAACGTCAAAATTACATAAAATAGTCCCCGAACGCTCGCCCTTCACAGAAGAAAAAGTGGCGCAACAAACTCCCCAGCAGCTTTAGTGACCGTACATAAAACGATATGTAATGCCAATATTGCCAGAATAGATAACAGTCTATTCTAGAAACTACAATAAACTATTTACCGACCACAACCGATGCCACTTCTGTTTATCTACCCTCAGACTGCAGGTAAGCGACTCCGTATTTATAGAACAGCGACCACAGACTAATGAATAATGAAACCTCATATAGCTTGACGTAGCCTAGCAGAATAGAGTGCGCTTATTCTGGATAAGCAGTTACTCTGTGCCACGGGAATATGTTTATGTACAAAGTGTTATTGTTTTGTTTCACAGAAAATATTGTTAGTGAAGTTTATGAAATATTCACTTTATAGTTTGAAATCCTCCGACGTATTGAACTTTCTGAAATGTTTTCACATTCGAAAATGGGTTTTTGCGATAGGAATTTACATTGCCGGGTTACTTTTTTCTCATAATTTCAGCCGAAAGACGTCCACTGCTGGACATAGGCCTCCCCCAAGCACCTCCACTTCGACCGGTTCTGTGCTTCCCGCATCTAGCGGATTCCTGCGGCCTTCACAAGGTCAACAGTACATATTGCAGGCTTGAAGGCCTTCTTAACCGGTACGCGGTCACTACTCTAGAACCTTTCGGTTTCGGCCCCACCGTTCATCAACTTTCTTCTCAATTATAATAAATTGATATTAATGATCATCAAGATTTAAACAGACCCAACTAGAGTTGCCGACCACCAACTAGAGTTGTGAAGGAACCGGAGTTACAGACATAGCTTGCAGAGAGTAGCTTGCTGAAGTGGCAGTGGGCTGGCCATGTTTGTCAAAGCACCGCTTGCCGGTGAAGCAGACGAGTTCTGGATTAGAGACCGCATATCGGCAAGCGTAGTGTGGGACGCCACCCAGCTAGATGGACTCATGAATATACAAATGTGACTGGGACAGACTGGATGCGGAAGGTAGAGAAAAGGGTGTTGACATTTATTTGGCACAAACTAAAAGACACACAATACACCAGATACATACATCAGACAAAACAAACAATAAAAAAAAGAGATTAAATAAAAAGTGTAAAGTCCGATGTAAGAAAATCGCAGGAAAGTGTGCCTCACGGCTGCGCCAAAAAGGCCCAGTTCAGCAAAAATGCCAGACAACTAGTGCCTGACGCTGGTTTTCAACTGGACCTGATGTGTGAGGTGACAGATGTAAATCAGTTTTATACTGAAACGTGACGTGTGTGTGCATACTTAAATATATAAATAAAATAAATTTGTGTTAGATAAAAAACAGTATAGAGGTCGAGGAGAGGCCTATGTCTAGCAGTGGACTGCGATAGGCTGAGTTGATTGATTGTTCGAACTAGGGTTGTACTAAGTGTCCATTCAGTGTGCCGATTACCAGACCCAATAAACTAAGATTCAGGAAAAATAGGATCTGGATTTAGCATAAAACTGAGATTAAGACAAAGTAATGAAGTCGTTCTCATATTTATTTTAAAGTAATCACCGTTCCTTTACTATCAGATTAATGCAAAACACAAAGACTTACGCCAAGTTAATTGCGAGGACTACTTTATGTAATGAAAAGTGTCTCGCCTTAAATATCGTCTGTTTATGCTCAATCTGCTTAATGAACTCACAAAATTGGTACAGAAGGTCCGCTACATACAACGAACGTAATCTAATATTGCGACATATTTGCCATAAATGTAAACAAAAATGAGTTTATGGAAAAATAACTTTAATTCTTACACGATAAAGTTCAGTTAACGTTACAGCTTCAAACATTTTTAGTCACTCTGAAATCAACTTAATTACCATTAAAATAAAGTTGATATTTGTTTAACTTGAAATAACGTCAATTTGAAACAGATAAAATTTGAATATACGCACACATAGACACGCTTTACGTACTGACACTGCTCAGTGATCTCAGATATTTTTGATCTCAACGAGGTATCACATTCTTCTGAATTGAATTGAGTAGGAAGATATTTATAACGCAAGACATAAGTATGTATCTGATATTATTGCATTCTAAGAGGTGTCATATATTTTTGTAGCCGATGCAGTATTCATATATTTTGGCGACGCATGTCTCGTCAGATTTGATGTTACTTCGATACTCACATATTTCTGCTGCCACTTGTATACATAAAATATATGGAACAGCAATAAAAAAATAACCAATGAATATTTTCAACGCTGGTTCAGAATCATGTGCTGAATCCATGATAACAGTTTGTGCGTCGATGAGGATGCCAGCCTGTATGCCTTTTTTTTTTTGCGGATGGGAAATCATCAAATGACCACTCCCGCTCTGGGTGGAGCGAAAGGGAGTGTCAGACTCTTACTGACTAAAACCCACCCGTGTTCCTTCCTTAGCCCTTTATGTTCCAGGGCAGCGGTAAACCCTTTCGGACGATTCCGCTACCCCGGCAGGTGCCTGTATGCCTTCTACAAATAATCACATATTTTTGTCGTCAGCTTGACGACAAATAATATTTTATGAAAGAACCATGAAATCAAACATTAAATAATAATAATATTCCTGGACATTTCACACAGCGCCATCTAGTCCCAAGCTAAGCAACCTAATGCTTCTGTTATGGTAACAAGATGGCTGATAAACTACTTATATACATTTTTTTTTGTAAATACATACATATTATAGATAGAAAAACACCCAGACTAACCCACCAACCCATTGACCCACTGTAATACATATATTTATACCTGTACAGCGAGTGCAAGCGCACTCGCAGCCGGCATTTGTTTGAGATAGCCGTACGTACGTGTGCGTGCGTCCGCCCGACCGGCCTAGCGTTGTATAGGACTGACCTTCTGTACCTGTATTTCTGTGATGGGAGTTCTGAAGACATGGTCATGAAACAAGAGTTTCTTTTTGTCAAAGGCGTGTGTTGCGTGATTAGAAAATATTAATTACTTAGCGTTTGCTTTTACACTGATTTGGGGCTGTTTGACTTTGTTTGATAATGACGTGGAGAGGGCAAGTTGTGTTTAAGGGTAAAGACGAAGGTGACTAGCGATGGAAAGGTTAGACGTAGCGTTTTTTGACGTGACCCTTAAATTGCCCATTGCCAGGTTGCCCAACCTAATAGCCAGATAGACCAGCCAGTTTGGCTGGACATTTGGGTAGAAAGGCCGGACACCCTGCATTATTGAGGATTTTGTGTCTCAGTATTAATAGGTACGAGAAAAAAATTGGATGTAAAATTAAGCTTTTTTGATTATTGTCATAATCAGTCATCGGCGCTCGCTCGTTTGCGAAATGTAAAGAGCCTAACAAAAGCCGGACAAGCCAGACACCGTTTATTTTGGCCGGACACGTAATCAAAAAGCCTACCTATGTCCGGCTTTATCCGGAGGCCTGGCCACGCTACTCCTAAAGCCTACTTAAGCTTAGTTAGGTATTTTTAGGTTTTTTTTTGTAAACAAACGTAATGTCAAGGCTATTAGAAGATTTTGAGCGAATTTCACAACACACCTAAACTGCGTTCAAGAACTGTTAGTGTCAAATATCCCACAATAATAATAACACTGACAGCTCTTGAACACGGCTTAGATACGCTGGTCACGTTCAGTTTCATTGTTAAAATTTGCCCTAAAAAAACGTGCAATTCATTTATTTATTTATTATTTTACCATTTATATATATATATACACACATAATAGGAAATAGATACAGAGGTGATGCTTATTTCATAAGAAATCTCTTCCAGCACACCCGAGACAGGACAATAGATACAGAGATGTAGACAGCGTGTTAAATAGTAAACGTGCCAAAAACATAATAGGTACACAAAAATAAAAACAATTTACTTAAAAAACAAAACAAAAATTACGAGAATACTAACATACATACAAATAAACATACATCATCATTTGTTTCACAAGTATATTTTAGCTTCTATTCTAAACATGAGCGCCCTAAAAACCGATGCAATGAAATAAGAGATAATCATCACATTATACGTTTGACATACCTGCTATACATCAGTTTTGCCATTGAAAGACACCAATAGACACACAACTGCTTTTAATACTTAAACATTTTCAAAGACGACCCTTTCACGCTTGCAGCGGTTAAGCAGAAAATCTTTCAACTTTAATTTCGAAACAGTTTCCTGCTTCTCCTTAAGAGTTCGTCTTAAATCGATCCCGTCACCTGCATCTGACGTAATTACAATCTTCACGCTTACGGCTCCAGTAGAAAAATAGCTTCACAAAGGCTTCATGAGATTGGAAAATTCTACGAGAAAATTCTTCGGATTTCACGCTGAGAACGAACTTGGTGAGATATTTTCTGGTTTATGCGGGTTTATGAATGTGTGGTTGTGTGAAGGGGTGAGCAGAAGCCTAAAATTCACTGTATTCTTAGTTCTAAGAAAGAAAGAAAATACGTTTATTTACGGTAAACATGACTAAGGGCTGATTTTTCAATCACCTGATAACTTTTTGAAAATCTTTGAATGCAGTTTTCTTTCTATTCAAAAATAAAGGAATGTTTTCTTTGAGTAAAATTTTCCATCTACAGTATTAAGAGTACTTTCCATTCCCGACTGCAACTCAGAAACCAATAGCCCAGCTACTCCACCATAAAAAACTCAAAATTTTTAATTAATAAAGATAGATACATACATTTTTTTGTTTTGTTTAGCCTTTACTGTCCCACTGTTGGGAGAAAGCTTCCCCTAAGTCCTTCCCAGGAACTCTTGTCCCGCGCCACCTCGAACCAGCCCTCGTGGTATGCGTCCAGGTCATCTCGCCTCCGGTTTCGGGGCCGACCTTGGCGATATATTATGTATATACTTTGCCAAAATGTCGTGTAGCGACAAGAAAAGCTTAACTTTAAAGTCAAAGGTAATTAAATTAAAGAAAGAGAAGTAAAAAAAAAAAAAAGATTTATTTACAAGGTAAGGATGGAAGTGGAATGGCAGTGGTGTGTATAATATGCAGGTGGGGTGTATGGATGACGATGCGCGATAGGTGGGTTGAGGAGGCTGAGGTGGAGATACAGCTGGAGCTGAAGTTGTAGACCGACGCGAGGCAGGTGCTGGTGACAGGTGCAGGTGCAGGTGAGGGCAGGTGCTGGTGTGTGTGCGGCAACCAACATATTCGAAAGCTTAACATACTGTGACTATAAGTCACCTAACTTATAACAAGTACGTCTACAACAATCAAGTACCTACTTACTGATTTCTTGCAAGAATCAAAACCCCGACTGTATTGCAGAAGCCAATAGCTACAGCGCCATAAAAAAAAAAACATTAATACCATCAATCTACATATTTACAACCCATCAAACGTGAAAGCTTAACCTTTCAAGTAATTTCGATAAATTGGATCGGAAATAAGTGTTTAACGTTCGCTAAATGTATCAAAAACTCTCGCATGAAAACCAATTCAACAAATTCCATTACCATTGACTGGTTTCACCCGAGACTATTACAAAGATTCCCAACAAACTCTTCAATGGATTACAAATGTTGTATAATTCTCTCGTTAATATTTGATTTACAGTACAGGTATAATGCGGAAGCTTCGCTAAGCGATAGTTAACTCGATAAGGACTAATTAACTATCCGTTAATGGTTATTAGCGCGTTAACTGATATAATTGGTTGCTGTGTGACCAGAATTAGGTAGGGTTGGCAGTTATTTTTGGGAGTATAGAAATTAGGTGTTAGAAGTAATAGTTGATAGAAAATACTATGCTTTTAAACAGAATTAAAATAATAGGTACGTAAATAATAACTACCACCTAATATTTATACATATAATATACGCTAGCATTTATATGAAAAAAAAAGCAAAAGAATCATAGGGCATCAAAATATTCGTCCGCATCGCTGTCAACAGGAACGGTGCCAAAAAGGCTGGCAGCATTGCCACGGTGTATGGCGATGCTAATTCTTTGGCCAATACCTAATTGATTACTAAAAATACAAAAATAGTTGTATCCACGACTAAATATATTATTCCACAATTTTGGGTTCTTGATTTGCTTTCTGGAAAATTAGAACGAAAATAAATGTATTTGGAAAAAGTCACCATCATCTTCCTGCCCACGACCCATGTTACTTGTGGTCGGCGTTTTCTTCTTCCATTCTCCTCTGTCAACCGTCACGCTATCATTCACTCCCTTCTCTTTCATAATCATTCCTCACACAATCCATCCATCTTTTCTTCGGCCTTCCTCTCCCTCTCCATCCATCAACATGTATATTCATCACTCTTTTAGTCACATGCGTTTCGTTCCTTCTCATCACATGCCCATACCAAGCCAAACGATTTCCTTTAAACTTTTCTGTCACTGGCGCCACTTTCAAACTTCCTTTATGCTCATTTCATACTTTATCCATTCTAGTCACTCCACACATCCATCTCAACATTCTCATCTCCACTGCATGCAAAAGTATAAGCGTCTAAATTCCTAGCTAAGTTAAGTGGGTAGGTCCGTTCTATCCATCTCTAAGAATTAGATACCAATTTTTTTTTTTTTGGGCAAAAAAAAAAAAAACTTTGAATAGAATAAAAATATTTTTCCAAGACTTTTTAACAAACTTATAAATAAGTTAGCCGTTATAATAGTTTAGCCGTTAAAGCATAGCAAACAAGCAGACAGATAGAAAGACAACATTCATATTCATAATATCAGTGAAAATAAATTAATATTCGGTAACCCGCTATAATTTACCTTACCAATTGGTTGCTAATCTCAATAATTTGCTTCGGAAATCGTTGTCCAAATGTTCGTACATCCGATACGAGTTATGAAGATTAGCGCCTTGGTTAGTGGGTTAACGCGCTATTTAATGCGTTAGTTATTTGTACGGAGAAATGCATGGAGTGCTAATGAACGCATTTTTGAGTGTTTTAGAAGAAATACCAACACACAAGGCACGGCAAAGATGGAGGCGAAGTGAATTAGCTAATTAAAGTATGTTAAAGATGAGTACCCTGTGGATGTCAGCAATTATACCCTGTCCATTATGTAAACCGTTTTTTGACAGATGATTTGACAGTGATTGCAACACACAATACATTGATTGATACACGTACGGTATTACAATGTCTATAAGAAGCCATAAATAAAATAATTCAATAAGATAAGTCAGTTTATATAATTATTTTATTAAGCACTTTAAAGTTAACTTTTACGTAATCTGGAATATGTAGGTTCTAAGACAGCTGTCAAAAAACGGTTAACCTAATGGACAGGGTGTAATTATGTTAAAGATGAGTACCCGTGGATGATAGCAATTACGTTTCGTTTGCTCAATTAGGCTAGGATTCAATCATGTATGTGTACATCAAAGAGCAGTGGTGGCCCAGTGGTAACGGCCGCGACTTACGAAATGTAGGTCGGGGGTTCGAACCCAAGCAGGCGCTTTACTTTGTGTAAATTATTTCATCACCACTGCTCTCAAAACGGTGAAGGAAAACATCGTGAGGAAACCGGCATGTCCTAGAACCAAAAACTCGAAGACATGTGACATCTACCAACCCGCACTGGATCCGTGCGGTGGATTACGGCCCACTTCCTCCCACAGAGAGGAAGCCTGTGTCCCAGCAGTGGGAACTCTATAGACTGATTATGGTGACCTATTGGAATCAATCATGTGCATGATACTGTCGATCACAATAATTTATTCGCGTGACCTAGCTTTAATTAAATTTTGACGGCACGGTTGGCGCAGTGGTTTTAGCGATTGACTGCTGCGCTGCGTGTCGCGGGTTCGATTCCCGCACGGAACAAATATTTGTATGGCCCACAAGTAGTTGTTTTGGGTCTGGCTGTTTGTGTATGTGAGTTTAAATGTTTGCAAACGCACGATACAGGAGAAATTCCTAGTGCGGGCAACGTTTAAAAAAAAAATATGCCAAATTAAATGCTTGTCGAGTTAATATACGAGGTTCTATGTACAGTTTTTGGAAGCCCAATCAGGTTAGGTATTTTTTTTAAATTAGCCCCTTCACAGGGCCTTCTGCTACTTCTGTGATTATGAAGTAGCATATTATTTTTAAACAAATATTTAATCGTTTGTTTATTATTTGCTACACATATCTATCTATTTTTCTATTTAAATTTTTACACACATATGATGTGTGTGAATCCGTAAGACGTCCTCGTAATATCCATAGAGTCCAGTTGAAAACCAGTGTCAGGGGCATTAGTTTTCTGGCATTCATGCTGAACTGGGCCTATTTACCGCAACCGTGAGGTACTATTTTAAGTTTTTTTTGGTTTTTGTGAATATAGTGTGCCTTACCTAACTTGGGTCATATAAACTTATTTTTAACCGACTTCAAAAAAGGAGGAGGTTCTCAATTCGATTGTATTTTTTAAATGTTTTTCTTCAGAACTCCGTTATTTATAAGCCGATTTGCAAACTTCTTTTTTATGTGGTTTTAACCAAAGTTACGGATTTGGTTTTGATTTTCACAACTAAACTGTGAAAAATAAAAACTTTTTCACAAAAAAAAAACAACCAACTTCCATAAAAACACTACAAATTAAAGAATAACTTTAATTTCGGAAGTCGGTGGTGTAAAACGAAATACAAAAACTTCCGAAATTAAAGTTATTTTTCACTTTGTGGTGTTTTTTATGGAAGTAGGTTGTTTTTTTTTTGTAAAAAAGTTCTTATTTTTCTTTCTTTCATATGGCCAGGTCTTTCTCAAAAATCTGAACCCTAATCCGCCACAAATCCCTAGATATTAAACTATAAATCGAAACAACTTTCAAGTTCTGAATCTTCTATCTCTCAGCATCCCTACGGCAAGTATCTGAAGGACAGACGGGCGGTTACCCGAATTACTACTGTAAGTAATTTTGATAGCCCCGACGTGCCGAGAGTGCTAAGTGAAGCAAACCTTCAGGGAGCCACCAAGTTCACGATAAGGTCAACTTGTTACTGATTCTTTAGAATGAGTTTGGAGGAGTAAGAAATGGATTTAAATGTAACTATGTCAATTAGAAGAAGACTTTAAAATCTTTTTTTAGAAGTAGTACCTACTAGTAGGTATGTATTATAACATTACACCTGTGGACTCCAACAGGTTCATGATAGGTGTATCCTTTTGTACAGACGAGCACATCAAGCTACTACAATCTGTCAAATTTCTTTAATAGATTTTCAACTTTATCACTAAAGCATTAGGTTCAAAGTTGATTGGAAAAAATTGATGATTGGGAAAGGGGGGACTACCGAAATGACGACTAATATAGAAATATGAAGGAAAAAGACATGTTGCGCCGACCACAGAGATCCGACCGGAATAACTCAATAAATTGGAAAAAAAGGTAAGAGAATTGCGATCTCTCAAAACAAGGATAACAGTAATTAGTGTTTCATAAAATACCTGTTCATTTTCATAGACATCAAAGCAACACTAAAGTTTAAATCCCAAAATAAAACCTAACAATGACACTTACGAGTTACGAGACTTACTTACTCGTACAATACTTTAACAGTTCTTTATTTAACGTACACAATACTGGCCATTTTAACCCTGTTCATCTTTACGACAGCTACCTTAAAATAGAGTAAAACCTCTTTAGTAAGGGCCTACACGACTTTTATATTTAAACTTGGGAGCTAGCAGCGACCTTTTCAGCCTTCCTCTTGTGTCCTTAGCTCGATTTAGACGGTTAAAAATAAGGTGAAGGTTTTGTAAAGGGTTTGACCTATTTATATTTTTTGACATATATTTTGGGGCTTGAAGGTTAAGCTACGGTTGTCGCGTTTGGCGTGAATTACATGTCGAGATCCCTTCGTGCTGGGAAAAGCACGTTAAGCCGTTGGCTTCAGCTGTCATTCGTAGATCTGTGACAGTCATTACGGGTAGTCAGAAGCTTAAAAGTTTGTCCTAATGTGGGGCAAGCTTTTTTTTTTTAAAAAAAGGCAAAATTCATTTACAGTGCGTGCAAGTAGAAACTTTAATGACATGTGTAAACAGTACGATTTTGTCTCCTCGGCCAGAAAGCCTTAGCTTTTTTAACTAAGATTTTGTATGTTCAGGTTTTTATTCTTGCATTTAGTTAAAGCTTGAATGTTATATTGTTATTTTTTTCTCTTTCTTTTTGTGGTAGCTGTGTTGTGTTGTTCACACTCTTTCTTTCCAATCTGTTTTTGGAAATGATGATTTTTAATTGGCTGCCAGTCAGTCTCACATACTATTTTTTATTCTGTTTGTTTTAGCTGTAAGTCATCCATAGTTAATAAATATATTATATGGTCATCCATCTACGGACCAATAAAGTGTAGCTTAACCTGATCGATCAACCTGTGCAGCTGTTATTATTTAGCCACGGGCCCCTCAAGCTATGTCATACCATATCGAGTAACTGTTAGTAATGAATTATGGTATATACATACTAACTAAAATCTATAAAAATATGCAATAACTTTGCACCTAAATCCTCTGTGCTGCTGATTTTCCGCTTTCCATCAAGTATAGTGAATATCCTACTACTGCCCACTTACCAATCTATAAGCGATCTTATCCGCTTACCATCAAACCTCCACAAAGGATCTAAGTACTCAAGTGACACTCAAACTTAACAAGTACCACTTACAAGTATTTGTGAAGTACTTTAACAATAGCTTAACAAAGCAACCTGCGCACTTCCTTAGGTGACGGAAGCGCTTCTGTTCACATAAACGCCGTGTAAAAACGCCCAGTATGTACGCGACCTTATGTGACAAATATAAGAGGAAGCGATCGAGCGTGGAATTCACATTACACGCACAAAGATTGGGGTAACGAACCCGTGGTGGGCAGACGGGCGTGTGAAACGCCGGCGTTTTTCTTGCCAACAATTTTTGAAGTACACTTTTTTAAGCGGTCTTTGGACACTTTCTGAACAGTGAACAAGATTACACGCTCACGCTGGTTTATAACTCCGAATCGGCTATACTCGGGTCCAGTCGGTCGGTAACGCTAAGTCGTGTATACTCGGCGCTGAATCGGTTATACTCGGCTTCAGTCGGTCGGTGACGCTGAATCGCGTATACTAGTCATCAGCTGTCATCAGACATGTTCACTAGTTTTTTTTTTAAATCACTATCCATATTTCTCAGCAAATTAAAATTTTGTATCTATATTATAAAGTTGTCGAAAGAAAAATATCCCAGCACAAAAAAATAAGTTAAACGCGTAAATTCTTGCTTATAATAACACTTAATCAAATCTTACACCACAAGCGACTAATCAGTAATCAGCCAACACTTTAGATTGCCCACAGAAACCCAAAACCGTTTAAAATTAATTTCAACTTATTAACATATCATTATGAGAAGTATCAATCACAGTCATTGGGCAAGCGCCTACAAAGCCATTAATTTTTTAACACATAGAACTCGATTCATCATGGGTACCCTAAAAGTGCCATTTAAAATGTAAATACACGGTTATTCCATATAATTTACATGGAAACTAATTTATACTTTGCTCTGATTTGTCACTTCTATTAATGAAGACAATTTATTATGGCTTTTAGTACTATTGGATGAGGTCAGAACCACGAAATGGACAATGAAAGAAGGCCCAGTTCATACACATTAGTTTATCTTTCCCTTTTTTTTTCGGCATAAAATCCAGGATAGCAGATAGGACATAGTTTGTACCACAGCTCCATATCCACGCCCTGCTACCCTACTTTGCGAGGTTATAGTTGCATTTTCCCGTTTGGATTCGGAGGCGGTCCAGAAACTTCCAAGTGGATCACGAAAGGTTGGACCCGGACGGGAAGATGCTCGCTTAGTGGTAGTTTGATGTCATTTGGTTTTAATATTTTACTTATCTTTTTAAAGATTATTTTATATTTTATGAGTGTGAGAACGTAGTAGGCCTTGTAGACTGTAGATTGTAGACCATTTTCTATTGTATTAAGTACCTGGTACTTGTTGACAGGCTTACACTGTCCTCTCATAGCATAACATTGTAAAGGCAAATTAATTTTAAAAGAGTAACCGTGAAGTCTCTTGCCGGACCTTGCATGGGAAACGGACCTAACCACCAGCACCTAATTCCTGACGTTTCATAAGTGCTCATGTAGGTTTATTTGAAATCAAATATTTTGTATTGAGTGGGCATTGAGTGGGTATTGGGTGGGGTGACTTGATCATTCAGCCATAGCAATCTGTGCGCTCCATAGCAATCCAGTGACGATGCCATGGTAGTGACGAAGTTTTATGCCAACAATATTTTATACACTGTCGTGCCAACGATTTCACGAAGAGGAAGACTACTCTTCTAGTTTTTGCCCATAGCTCCTCTAGCTTTAAACCTTCTGACTTTTTTATATTTTGCACTAAAACCGACATAATCGCGTCATTCTAATAAATTTTATAAGGATGTTGTTGTATTCACAAAACAATAATAGTTATTCTAATGGCGTTCATAAATTAGGCAGGTTATTGTTGTTTGTTTGATTGGAGTTACTCAATGTTTAGTTCCAGTTAGGCAACTGCCATAAATTCACAAAAATCAATCCAATAGTGCCTTAAGCAGAGCTTTTCCATTTGTAGTTCATTAAAAATACCTTAAAGTTTTAGGAATCAAATAATTTCATTTGGTTCAGAAATTGGCCCATAAGAACTTAAGGATGTATGCCACTTAAAAGAAGTCTGGATTCAAAATGTCCATGCATTTTTTAATGTACCCGTCTGCTTAACCGGGTTTGCCTGTGGATGCCTCAATAAATTAAAGCGTTCAGGCAGGGCTTAAAAAACATAAGAACTAAGCGATTACACGCTAAAGGCACTCCCTGTGGGGTAAGGACCTCGACTTAGGGCGTCGCTAGGATAGGGCAGCAAGGGACAGGCTGGATCGGAATTATTTAGGGGCGAATTTAAAACTACAGGTTCAGCGGCGCGCGCTGGCTCGAGCTAGGGTAGGGGCGGAATGCTATGGATGCTTGTTATCGTGGTACCACTGGTGGGTCTACTAAAGGTACCATGATTATCAAAAGTTTCTAAGGTACCTCTCACACCACCGATGAGGAAGCGACTACCTATCAACGATCTTCTAGTTTATGAGACGTACAAAAGATTGTAGGTTCTGGGAAAGTAAAAGAGATGCATATATATCAGTAGTTGATCGCTGACTGTTTACACCCGCCGCCGCCGGCGAGTATTTGATTATTAGGTTCACAAGTAAGGAAGTGAAATAAAGCACGGTATACTTATTTCTTCGTTGTATTTCTCTCAACCACTATAATAGTATTCGATATTACCCATAAATAATGTCAAAGTTTACAAGTCTGAAGCCAGAATTCCCGCCATTCTTCCTTACATCCACTGACATGAAACTCCCACAGATAAAATATAACACTTTTTAACTGATCCGTAAAACAAATAAAATATAACACAATTGTCACATTGGAAAGAGCTATCAAAGAGAGCGCTCGCTCAGCGACACTCGCTTTGAAGACAGAACACTCCCTGAGAGTCTCACGCTTGGTACATTTCGTCGTTGTCGCGCACTCGCTTCTCGTTGCTCACCGGCGGCGGTGGGACATATACCTTAGGTTATTTACATTAACTTACTTCTTCAATAAGCAAAGTTGCATAAGCCTTAACAAAAAACAAAAATAAAACACCTACAAATAAAACGCCCGTCTGCACACCAGCCTATGGGCTTGTAAATGAAGTAGCGTCCAAATGTCAAATGTTTGTCGTCGATAGAAAGAACGCGTGTGTACACAACACGGGCCCAGGCGATAGATTCACGATCACACACAAATGTTTGTGTACTAAAGCACACAGTACACATGTGTACTCTCTGATCATTAGAGCTAGGTACCAGCTTTGACAGCTCTTGCGAGCTCTCCGTACCGATACCGGGATGAGTAAATTAAAACAAACAGTTTGTCATGCAACTTTGATACTAATTCTTAGAACGGATTTACGTTTTTATATTTTTTCATCTTGTGTCGCTTGTCATTAGGGCCAATTTTTCCATCGCCAGATTTATTCGAGGAATAAAATTGACGTTTGACAGTTTTTGTATGAAACAACTGTCACAATTTCAAAATTATTCCTAAATTATTCCTCGAATAAAGTTATCAGATGATTGAAAAATTAGCCCTTAATGTTTTTTTTTTGAGCATATATTCGAGGAATAAAATTGACGTTTGACAGATTTTGAATGGCAGAACTGTCAAAAATTCAAAATTATTCCTCCGATGAAGTAATCTGGCGTTGGAAAAACTTAGGACTTTTCAAAATAAGAAGCGATTTCCATAAAGATAAAGATAATTTTATTTGTCAAAACATGCGTATACAGGCAAATTAAGCATGCAGGATGTCACAATATTAATATTTCGTACGTACATAGGTTTCACCGTAAGGCGTTTCACCGACGCGGCGGCATAATATAAAAACACGTAGTAAAAATGAAATTGCTTGTAAACAGCATCCGCTTTTATAACAAATTGCCAATTCTTTTGGTTAGAGTACCAATATTTGAGAAGGGAAGTTTACTACAACGACACACCCGCGTCCCCCAACTTGCCCCACAGCATGTCAGATGCAACCAGATCAAATGCTTTTGACAGGTCGAGGAAACACGCGTGGTTACAGAACTTAGCGATGGAAAGTTCAAAACCCTCATCAAACGTGCCCTTATCAAAAAAGCATATTATAAGATTAAACACTACGTTGAAGACAAGGTAGTTTGGCAATGTTTTCTTCTGCACATGTGGCTTCCCTGGCACCTCATTAACGACATAACTACGTACATGTCTATTAATTGCTCTCAAATTACGATGTTTATTTATTTTTTACATACGAGTACTTCTTATATGTAAAAAATAAATAAACATCGTAATCATTCGACTAAACTAATATTTATCTTCTGTCCTTTTCTTGATGAATGAAAAAAAAAAGATGCACTGAAATTTAATTTAGTTTAGTTTGTGAACAAGGGAATCGGCGCCATTGTGTAAAGAGTAATGTTCCTACTTTCCTATTAAGTGTTTATTGTCAATCATACCCTACAAGTGATTAAAGTGAAATTAAATTCCGGCAGGCCAACCTGTGTTTGTTCCGGTGTGTCGACAAATGCTAAACGAACTCTGATTGGTGTTTCCACATTTGTAAAGACGCCAAGCTACTACAATCTGTCAAATTTCTTTAGTAAATTTTTAACTTTATCGCTAAAGTATTAAGGTTCAAGGTTGATTGGGACAATTTGGCAGTTTCGGGTTGCTTGATGTGTTGGCGTCTGTACCTACTTTAAACAATCAATTGGATAATATTTACTTTGATTCGGATAACGGAAAGCTGTCATCAAGTCTTTGACAAATGTTGGGTGCGGTCTCAAGTCTAATAAAAACGAGACATTTTTATCTGATCCTCTAAAAACTTTTTTTGACCTTCCAATGATGCACTCTTTTTTTATTGATTGAACATCTAAAGCCTTTTTGGGGTTCTCTTGACGCAAACTTTTTAAAATAAATCCTCTTTTCAACACTGGTATTTGCTCATAGTTGGTCGCAGTAACTAAGATAGGGTAGTCCGACCAGCCAAAATTGCGCGCACCGAGCGAGCGCTTCAAGGGTCGAGCAAAGTGTTTTGAGTTTTCCATCTGGAATTTCTCAGTGTAGCAGTCCGGAGTCTGGATCTGTGTCTGGTTGGTGGCAATAGGCTCGCTCCCTATTACATGGAACTTAAACATAACTGGCGAAATGTGGGTGTAAGTACTACAGGTAGGGTAGCGGGATCGTCCGAAAGGGTTACCGCTGCCCTGGAACATAAAGGGCTAAGGAAGGAACACGGGTGGGTTTTAGTCAGTAAGAGTATGACACTCCCTTCTGCTCCACCCAGAGCGGGAGGAGTCATCTGAGGATTTCCCATCCCCAAAACAAAAAAAAAGTACTACAGGTACACACCTCTGAATAACCCTTCGGGGAAATATAGGTGTTTTGATAAATGAAATTAAAAATATATTTTTGTTTTTTTTTATTTTCAGGTAAGTATCCTGATGCAGATCTTCTGATCCTGCTGGTGTAAGTCTTCATAATATTTTGACATTAGAGTATTAGTAATGTCCGTGTATACTTCATTTGACGCCGGGGTACAGGCGCGATGTTATGTTGTGATGTTAGAATAGAATAGAAAGAAAAGAGAAGAAGAAAAGAAGAAGATTTATTTATTCAAACTACGCTGAGAATCAGCACTTTTCGAACGTCAAAATTACAAAAGACAGTCCCCCAAAACGCCCGCCCTTCACCACTTCCTAGTGCTATCGCTGGGAAGGAGAAGTGGCGCAACAAACTCCCCAGCAGCACAGCTGTCTGTTCAGTTAGAAAAACATGCATAATCTGTTAGTGTTTATAATATCTAGAAATACACACCTAACTAACTAACAGGTTTCAGAGAATATAATGGCTGCTAAATAACAAACAGCTTAAAGCATATTTGTTCACGGATTAAAAGAATAACAAATCTTCGCGTTCGTTACCCGGAGAGCCGAAGATAAGAAGTTCATTACCTTAGCGATGTTTTTCTTTCTTTCTTTATAACAAAATAAATAAAGAAACAATGTAAACTTCTTACTTCGTCAGAGCTCTACCGCTTTTCTTTTAACCCTTTTTGTGAAGTATTCAAAGAGAAAATAATAAATGAAGTGTTATCTAATGTTCACTCTAATTGCGTAACACACTTTCAACCACAATTCGCAAGATTTTGAAGGAAATTGGTAATCCATTGCTATATGTCCAAGAAAGTTGTCTGTTGAACAACATAAATAACGCAATGAATGTTGTTAAATTGTCAAAATGAAAGGCATAGCCATTGTGTGTTACGCAATAACCCGCAGGAAGGTACTCGTACCTACTGTCTTTGTCGCATAATTTTTAACAAATGTATAATATAACCATTCAATGCATCACAGGCACACAAAGAAATGTCACAACGGATATTAAATGTTTAAATAAATATGTAAGCGTCCAATAAATAACTTACCTTAGGGATCACAAATATTAATTACGTAATCAATAAAATAATAATAAAAAAATTACAATATTACTAAATAAATAATATACATATAATTAAATATAATTCTATTAATAAAAAAATTCACCGCATTAAAAAAACCCAGCGTTGTTCCTCCTCTCTCCTACTTGATCTGTGCTGTGCCCGACAGGGTCCATATTTGTGACTAATTTAAGTATTTCCTACTAACTATGAATATACATTATAGTACGCAATAAAGAATTGAGAATTGAAAAATGTCTTAATAGTATTCTGTGGTAGTCTGTGGCTTTTAAACACCTCGCAAATTAGGTGAAAATCCAGAAAGAAAATATAACCGTTTAAGAACTACATTCGTTTAATACTCCACGACACTATCATAAAGATATACACTTACCGTATCTGGTTCTACCACTTTCAAAACTGCAGTTTAAAAATTTCAACTTCTATAACATTCAAGAAAAAATTCAGAGCAATTTTCATAGGAATTACGGCAACAATGGATGCACTGCAAGATTCCAACCCAGCCGAATAAAATAGGTCGTTCTACGGCACGTAATAAACTGACACGGGGAGAGACGAGATTACCTCTATATTCGGCCGGGTTATCTACGGCTGCAGTGGAGTCAAAGATTAAAACGATAAACCGTAGATAGGTAAGTTCGATAACAGTGTAGGAGAGTGAATCGGATTCGGGAAGATCTATTGGTACCTGGATTTTTGAGATAAAGGGCAAAGTTGCACTTGTAGTTTGCAAGTTGAACATTTTCCAAGAATTTGTAAGATTTTATTATAGATTGTTTGACGTAAATGGAACTGTTGACTGCAGCAGTTGGTTAATTTTACGCTAGATGGATATTTATTATTATAAGCCTGTGATGTCCCAATGCAGAGCAAAAGCCTTCCTACTCTTTTCACTTCTTTCTGTTTAAAGCTTCTGAGGACCATTTAATGATGGATAAATAAATAAAAACTTTATACAGTTCAGAAAAACCACTGTACAAACAAAAAAAAAAAAAACTACTAACAGATTACGTAGGAGCTTTAGGTGCAAAATTTTTATAAATTCCTTGGACCCCACTCTAGGATTCCCTGTGTTGTGGGGTCCAGCCTAAGGCATCAGGTTCATTAATTAAGGTGAAGTAATTAATAAAAAAACAAAGTAAAAGAAAAAAAAAACTTAAGTACAATTATTATGTAATAAAAAAGTTAACTAACTATACAAAATAATTGTCATGTATGTTTGAATGAGTAGGTATTCGGATGTTGGAGATTCTTAGTGAGACCTAAATTGCTTGGAAGGAGGGGCAATTCTCGTAATTTTAAGACCGTTCACAGTCTGATCTCAGTCTCAATCTGTCAAAAAATACTTCTAATTTCCCTACATTTGACAAGTTTTTGACATTTGTTTGTCGCTGAGATGAGACTGCGACTAGATTTTGAACGTTTTAAATTACGAGAATTGGCCTTCTGATTAAGGAGTAGAGTAAATTCAGAACGAAATTAAATCAAACCATATTTTGACATATTTAGAATCAATTTTGACTACAGAGGTTTATTTTATTTGAATGCAACTTTTCGCAACTGGTCTCATAATCTTTGCTCCCACAAGAGACACAGAGCCGTCAGCGTCAAATTAAACAAATCCCGGCGGAGTTATGACAATATTTGTACTTCGAGGTGCCTCACAGAGGCTGCCGTGAACTTGCTATGAAACGCTCGGAAGTGTTTAAGGAAACACGCCGTATAATACTTAATTAATAATGAAGGATTATATTGCGAAGATTTTAGTGGTTGAGGTGTACCGTACGGTTAAATACTTAGGTGTTTTTCATGTAGATATTCTTCGAAAAGTGAATACAGACTGTGACTAAAATCAATTTTTTTTTTATTCAAATAGGTTGAGAACCAGCACTTTTTGAACGTCGATCGCAAGCGCTACAGCTGAGCATTAGTGCCTAAGTTTGATTCCCGGGTCGAGAAATATATTAATATCATGTTTTATCAAGCCATTTATTTGCCAGAATGTAGGTTATAATGTATGATCAATGATGCAAAACTATAATGGCCCCTTTACATTCTATCATTACGTAAGGTGTGCAAATATTTAATTTTAACCTGCACAATGTTATTTAATATATTTTGTTTTATAAAGTCAAAGTCAAAAATTTATTTCAAATAGGCACATAAAAGGCACTTTTCAAGTGTCTACATTTCTCTGATACATACAGACTGGCGGACGTATGGTATTCATGGTGATACATCTTCGGAAAAAAATCAAATACTTAAAGCTACTAAAAGGTCTAATCTATTTCTTTCACAGATGTTACTGTCAACTCTTAACCGCACCATATTCGGAAGTACTTGTAAAGAAACAGTTTAAAAACCAATCGTCACTAAACCGTAGTTTACTAACACACGTTTGAACTATTTCCAAGCACTCCTGCGCACCTTAGCATCCCACACGTCAACTGTTTGCTCAACTGTATTTGGCATTTCTAAATCATGGGAATTTTTCTGTACAGAGGTGTGGTAGCACTCGTCATTGCTTGTTGATAGATCGACGACACCAAGTTAGGCAATTCTTTATGATATAAGATTGGAAAGTCCACGATAAATGTTTCGTAAATACTACTACTATGAAGTACTAGCAACCCGCCCCCGTCACACACAGATGCAATCTACTGATGTGATAAGGCAAAACTTCGAGATGCTATACATGTTTAAATTAATTAGTAGTTCTCTAAATGGTGTAGTTAAGTAGAACTAAGCAGAAAAACACATGGTCGCGAAAATGTATAGATAGACTTGCACCTTTTCTAGCGACTTCGTAGGCCAGTCTAGAGTCAGCCTCCTCACAATTTTACTCAGTCCGCAGATCGATGACCATTCTCACAGCTTCACGTTCGATAACGTCCGCTACTAGACATAGGCCGCCCCCAAGCACCGCCTCCACCTATGAAACACCTTCCACAACTACAACCTTCGTAAGTATTGAGATAATATGTATCATCATTTCAGCCGAAAGACGTCAACTGCTGGACATAGGCCTTACCCAAGCACCTCCACTTCGACCGGTTCTGTGCTTCTCACATCCAACGGGTTCCTGCGGCCTTCACAAGGTCGTCGGTGGGAGGCCTTCAAACGCTATGTCATCCGGTATGCGGTCAACACTCCAGAACCTTTCCTCCAGAACTAATAAATTTAAATAGACCTTAGTTTCATGCTGGTTCTTCTCCATACCTTATTGTCCCTACGAAAACCAACTGTACCCATAGTCTGGTCTTCTAACAAAGTGCCTATTTGAGACAAAGAACTTTAATTAAAACTAAAATTACCGTTTTGCTCTGCAACAGTACTTGTATTTTTCTAGAATATTTAATTCACTTTGTTTGGTGGAGTTAGAACATTGTTCAGTAAAGGCTATTTGTTCTTAAATTAAGGCTAATGTCGTTTAGAGCGTTGTAATAATAGTGGTGCTCTGTTTCGGAAGGTTGTGGCCGCTTGGATAAATGACATCTGGAGTTTTCACGTTTATGTTAGGCAAAATGGAAGAAACAGAAGGAATTAGGTCAGTTAGGTGGAAATGCTACACCTTTGGAGTATATAGAATTCAAATAAAAAAGTGTTGATTGAGTCATCTGCCTAGCCTTTTGCCAACTATGTGGGGGTCGGCTTCCAGTCTAACCAGATGCAGCTGAATAACAGTATTATATTTACATACTTGTATCGACTGCCTATCTGACCTCCACAACCCAGTTACTGGGTAATACGATACTCCTGGGTAAGACTGCTTGTCAGACTTTCGGGCTTCTGACTACCCTTAACGACTGTCAAAGATCAAAGTATTACAGCCGGGACTAGCCAACGGTTTAACTTGCTTTCTGAAGCACATAGGGGTCTCGGTATGTAAAGACATACCGAGACCCCTATGTGCTTCGGAAGCCCGAAAGTCTGACAACCAGTCTTCTTAAGTCCAGTCATCTTTATGAACACCACATGGCATCCACGGACTGATAGCGGCAAGGGTGGCTTAACCTGATCGATCGACCCATTCCGCTCCACCCAGAGCGGGAGGTCATTTGATGATTTCCCATCCGTAAAAAAAAAAAAAAATGTTATTACTTAGCTACGAGCTCCTCGTAGGAAACATGAAATTGTAGAATTGAATTCGCTGAAATTAACCTTGAGAAAATGATGTTTTTCTAATGGTTTCTAGTAACCACTAAGATGTCAATGGCTGATGGCTTTGTAGGTAATTCAACCAACTCATTCTATCGCAGTCCACTGCTGGACATAGGCCTATCCTAGGCTGTGCCACAACACCCTGTCCTCCGCCTTCCGTATCCAGTCTGTCCCAGCCACCTTCTTAAGGTTATCGGTCCATCCAGCTGGGGGGCGCCCCACACCTACGTTTGCCGCTCCAACGGCCATCGGTCCTTCGACAAACATGGCCTCTTGTAATTGATCACCTTTATTAACATCTAATGTTGGTCCAATAAGAGATTGCAAGCTAAAATCAATAACGTAATAAAACACCATCAACTTGATGTAAAAGAAATCCATTAAACCAAACTCGTTAAACAAATTATATCGTAGAAAAAAAGACAAAACATCCTAAAACGCCTGAAAACAGCTCATCTTTCAGGAAAACGTATTTTTCAAAGTTTTAATTAATTATTCGGCGCACACACGGTACTCAGCCATTTAAACAAAATGCTTCCACACACGTTGGTACCTTGAGAAACAACAAAGAGAAACTCTCGAAAAATACTACAGTACCATTGTAATTAAAACATTTCAAAGCTTTGAATACATTAAGCCTTTTACATTCGTACCCCACTGGATCCTAAGGCTATTTATAATTTTAAAAAGTTTCCCACAACCTGAAACGGACCTTAAACTTTTCAACACAAGGATTGAATTAATTTAATTAGCTTCTAGTATTCCAAACATGCTTTATCGGAAGCTCTTTCGTAATTAATATTCAACTCAAAGTTTTAAAACATAAGGTTTTATTTTGATTGAATTGAGTTCTTATCCAGTATTCCAAGTATGCATCATCAGACAAACTTATACACGTAGTTTTAACATACCTTACATCAAAGACATAGATACAATTTTCGCTTGAAAAGGTGATGGAAATAATTTTGTTCTCATAGTTAAGTGGTTGTTTACTGAAGGTGTGAGCGTGAAAATGCAGTTATGTCTATATACGTCGCCGCGTGTCATCGTGTGGATTCAGTAAGTGTAGTTACGGCGTTATTCACTGTCAGCATGGATAATATTTTATTAGACAGAATAAGTCTTTTCTCTTTTGTTGGAAAATGTTTTAGCAAAGAGCGTTTTGTTTTCTATATCGATGGAGATGGGTAGACGTGCTTCTTTGTTGGAAGATCTTTTCTTGAATATATTTTGGTGACGTTTTTCCCGTTTGTCTTGGCTGTCATTTGTAGATCTTTGATAGTCGTTGCGGGTAGTCAGAAGTCTGAATGTCGGACAAACAGCATCCTCATTGCGTAACACAATATTTTAAAAGAAAGAAAGTAGACAGAAAAAGTAGTTCTGAAAGTAGGTAGATTAAATATTATATCACATTCCGAGATTTTTGAAGGAAATTTCTGATCCATTGCTGCATAGGTTTGAAAAAATCATCTACACAAAAACATAAATAACGCAATGAACGTGGCTGAACTGTCAAAATAAAAGGCATTGCGATCAATTGTCATTTTACGTGTGTTACGCAATTACCCCTTGGTTTCACCAAGGTATCATATTACCCAGTCACTGGACTGTTGAGGTCAGATATGCAGTCGCTCCAAGTAAAATACTAATATTCAGCTGTAGACGGTTAGACTGGAACCTGACCCGAACATAATTAAGATTTTGGGAAAAGGCCCAGGAATATTTTGGGGAACTTTTTCGTTAGTAAAGTCGGAACGGATTACTATCGAGTAATTAGACAGTAAAGCTATCTAGTTTGCCATATTCATTATCGTTATCAACTCGATGTTGGATTAAGATAAAAAAATGCAGAAGTTTAAAACTTTTGATCTGTTTGTTAATGGTAAAGACAACTTTAATGTATAGAAAATTTTAGTTTGTGACGAATCTAACTAAAATTGAATAAATTAGGTTGTCTCGGATCCCGAGACTTTCGGGTCGAGCCACAGCTTATAGTCCCAAAATAAAGATTTTTTTTAAGTAAAACTGCGCTTAATGCTTCTGCGGAAAAAATAGAAATGAATTACAGACTTTTCGAAAATGTCCCTCGTATTCAACTGACAACACTATTTGGTCAAGAGCAGTAAGTCTATGCTTAACGAAGAAAACACAATTCTTATTCTGTATTTGTGCAAATGTATGTATTATATTCTTCCACGCTTGGCTACTGTGCTTTGATAAAACAGGGCGCCATTCTGCGATTAAAAGCCAAAACGAATCTACATCATTAGCCACGATCATCATCATCACCAATTAAGCCATTTTCAGTCCAGTGCTGGACATAGGCCATTCCAAACATCGCGTTTGCGTGAAAGCTGATGATAATTAGCCCTCTGACAGTCCCGCTAATTGCCAAACTGAGTTATTGAGGTCACATGGCAGTCACTCTGGGTAAATTATTGATTTCAACCCGACCCAAAATAGTTGGGAAGTGGATAGACATAACATCACGGCTCGGCAATTCTCGAAGGGTACGGCAGAGTTGTAGTTATAGTTAACCCTTATGTCGCCAGTTATGATTAAGTCCCATTGATTTTGACGGCACGGTTGGCGCAGTGGTTAAGCGATTGACTGCTGCGCTGCGTGTTGCGGGTTCGATTCCCGCACGGAACAAATATTTGTATGACCTACATGTATTTGTTCCGAGTCTGGGTGTTTTTCTATCTATAATTATGTATGTATTTACAAAAAAAAAAATGTATATAAGTCGTTTATCAGCCATCTTGTTACCATAACACAAGCATTAGGTTGCTTAGCTTGGGACTAGATGGCGCTGTGTGAAATGTCCAGGGAGATTATTATTATTATTATTGCCATGAACCGCGCATAAATCGAGACACTCGGGGTGTCTAATGGGAATCCCTAATATCACTTCGCCCGACCTGGATATCGAAGCCAGGACCTCGTGCTCAGCAGTATCGCTAAATATAGAAAATGTGACAAGACATACAGACGCCAGCACATCAAGTTACTACAATCTGTCAAATTTCTTTAATAGATTTTCAACTTTATTGCTGGAATCTTAAGGTTCAAGATTGATCGGGAAAATTTGACAGTTTCGGGTAGCTTGACCCGCTGGCGTCTGTACAAGCCGTTATGTTTGAATGAGTATTTGGAACTTGGAGATTCTTAGTATTATTTATTATTCCTAGATTGTATGGAACCTAATTGAAAAAGTCATCATCTGCCTAGCCTTTTTCCCAACTATATTGGGGTCGATTTCCAGTCTAACCGGATACAGTTGAATACCAGTATTTTACATGGAGCGACTGCCTATCTGACCTCCACAACCCAGTTACTGGGTAAGTAATACGATACCCCTTGGTAAGACTGGTTGTCAGGCTCCGGGCTTCTGACTACCCGTAACAACTGTCAAAGATCCACGAATGACAGCCAGGACCAACGGTTTAACGTGCTTTCTGAGGCACGGAGGGGTCTCGGTTTGTAAAGATGGTCACCCATCCACAGACCACCCGTGGCAAGCATAGCTTAACCTGATCGATTGACCTGTGTGGCTGCTATTATTTAGCCATGAGCCCCTCACCTAACTGAACAAGTAGTGGAGTAAAATATACATAAAGCTCACGCCTTTCCAAAGAGGTAGGTAAAAACTATAGAACGCCACATCTTACGATACTTACATCCTCCTTTTGCTTCGTTCACGTTCATAAATAAGTACTTGAAACAAAATGCAAAATATACGTTACATTCACAGTTATCTCTTAAGACAGTGTGCTTGTCTGTTTGTCTGTCATTTAATGCCGTCACAAAGGATTGGAAGACAAAGAAACAGTTCAGGAAGCCGACGCGCGACGGCAGGATAAATTATACAGTTTGTTGTCTTAAAACTTGCTCAGATAGGTGATTAAAGTTGGGTTGTAATGGCGTGTTGACTTTGATATTATGGTTTAGGTATATTGCATTTGCGAGTTAGTTTCCAAAATTGTAAACAAATATTTATATGTGTTTTTGAAAAATATAATGTTCTAAATTGAACTAAATTTACACAAGCATAAAGTTGATAATTATTATTAGTTTAACGGCTGATTTTTCAATCGACAGATAATTTTTATTCGTGGAATAAAATTGACGTCTGGCAGATTTTGTATGGAAGAACTGTCAAAAATTCAAAACTATTCCTCGGATAAAATTATCTGGCGTTGGGAAAATCAGCTCTAAGTAGAAATAACATCACATGGCAACAATAATTATTTAAATAGCACTTGCAGCGCGGCCGACGAGACAATGCCTTCTTGAAATCAGTCAGTTCCATACAAACGAATACGTGTTTTGCGAATTTGATCTTTATTAGCTACTAGAATTATCGCATTGACAGGTGTCACGAACGCATTCTCCCGCCGGACTGTAGGTAATTTTAGCTAAAGCCGTGGAGGGTCACTGATGAGCTGATTAAGATGATGATGATGTTGATCTTAGCCTTTTGAGGCGTAGTCTATTTGATTGAAGAAACCAACACAATGCAGGGTGGCAGTGACATGGATGCGCAAACTGTAACCATGAATTCAGCACATGTTTCGTGTAAGAATTTTTAGTGGGCTATCAAATCTAAAATCAGCTGTTTCATAGAAAAATTCAATACCAATGCGGTAAAAATGTATTGAACAGCCATACATTTTTTTAAAAATAACTGACGCAAAATTTAAACGCTTGGATGCTCAGAATCATGTACTGAATCCGTGGTAACAGATTTGGCGTCGATGTCCCCGCCGCCCTGTATAGCAACTGTTACTACTGTGTAACCTAATTGACTTAGTTCTAAATATTTCAGCGAATTGCGTCATCTATAAAAACTGTTGTCATGTTTCACACAGGCCTTAGGCGTCCTTTCTAGTCATCTTTCTATTCATAAACTATTTCTGGGCGTACTTTGTCAGGAAAAAAATCTTTTCAAATAAAACATTTTCTTTTTCTAAAATATTATGGGAATTGTCCATTGTCGCTAAGTAAGTACATATATTTAGAAAGATATTTTATTAGTTATTTTGTAAGGACAGTTATTCTTGAGCGCAAAATAGGAAATCCAATGATTTTGATTTCTAAGAGTATGTCCTTGGAGTTTCTTGTCCGTCTTCTCCATAGGAACCTACTTCGCTTTATCATTCCGACTAACCGACTTCTTGACAATTCCAAAGTGCCTATAATAGATGGTTTAATAGAAATAAATGCTTTGAGTTTGAGTTTATAGTGATGTGGCGTCATCTACATCGCCACGTGCGAACTACGCGTCACACCGACGACACGCAAAAATCCTGCATCGCGCAAGCAGAGTTTACCGTGCGTCATGCTACTCCCGCGGTAAATATACAACGTCCCGACATTAATCGTCGGCCAGTATCCCATCAGATACAACAGCCGTTTAGTCGAAGGATCCTCTTTTTTCTTTGGAGGACGAGTTAACTTTACACCCTGTTTCTCAAACCTAAATAATAAACCATATTTCATTAGTTATAGTTAAGTATCATATAATAGGGAGGGAGCCAATTGCCATCAATCGGGCACAAATCAGACTCCGGACTGCTACTAACAAATTCCAGTGATCCGAGAATTCTTTTCAAATGATTCGATAAATATTAAGCTAAGCTTTAATGTCCTCGAGGAACCTTCGAGGTTTGCCAGAGGGCTACGGAATGCAGTATTCTGTGTATAAAACTAACAGACCGGGTTAGGAATACGACGAGCCGTTCCATCTCAAAGACTGATGTCACTTGGAAAGCTGCCACGCTAAAAAGGAATTGGGCTGGACACATCTGCCGCATGTCAGACTACCATGGGACAAACTGATGACCCAATGGGTCCCTCTTAATGGCAAGCGACATCGTGGCAGGCTCAGACGGAGATGGCGGGATGAGCTGGACTCCCTCAGCAAGAACTGGTCCTCAGAAACTTTAAACAGAGAGAAGTGGTCGAGTAGGGAGACCTTTGCCCTGTAGTGGGACATCACAGGCTTTTAATAATAAATAATAAGCTTTAATTCCAGAAACATGTTAGAACCCCTTTCCACCATTTCGGTTCGCCATTGAAATGCTAAAAGCAAGTTGCACTATATTTGAGGTGCAGTGTTAAATGTCTAAATGCTTTTAAAGCGAGTGCACACAGTACAGTCTGCGTTCCGTTTCACGAACAACTTCGTGATTCTCAGAATGTTGCGTTATTTAGTGAAATATTATGATTTTAACACATGAAAGGTAGAAGAGGATAATTTAGGAAATGTGTTGAGGTTTCATTATTTTAATGAGTTAACTTCCTAGCCAGGGGCGCCCTTTTATACAAGAACGAATAAATATTGATAGCAACGGCTGCTCACCAAGTTGGATTTTAGACCAATAAGACCCCAATTGCGGATCACAGTTTTGATAGCAATCCAAAAGGATTTTGAAGGAAATTCGTAATCCATTTCTTAAAATGTTTGAAACAATCATCTGCTCGACAGTGTAAGTAACGCAATCAATGTTGACAAAATGGCAAAATGACAGCATGGCCATTGTTATAATGTTTTCTTTCAGTGATGTCCAAAATAAACTTTGAACGAACATGATTATTATTTTAAAACGGCATTTTGCGGAGTTTCACACTCGCAATAATGTTTTTAAGGAGCGGGCCTAACTCCTGGCATCTCGCCATTGAGTTCAACATAATCATGGCCTCCTAGCAGTTCACTACTGGGCAAAAAGCCCTCTTGTATACCATCTAGTTTGATCGTCGGCTACACTCTTCTAGAATGTCTGATAAGCGCTGCTACACGTTTGCTTTGCCCATCATCATTCTCTCATCCTTATCCCAATTTATTCGTGGTCGGCGCAACATGTCTTTTTCTTCCATACTTCTTTATTAGTCTTTAACTCTGTAGTCCCCTTTCTAGCCATACCACCTTTCACATAGCCCATCTATCTGTTCTTTGGTCTTCCCCCATTATTTTTTTTATTATTATTTACTGCCACATTCGTACTCAAAACTTTCCTCACGATATTTTCATTACTCTTCTACATCACACGTTCACTTTGCTCATTATAGTAATTGTTTATTTCTAAGCAATGTAACAATAGACATTAAAGCGTTCCAGGCTTCAAATAGGAATAACAACGTCTGGAATTTCACAATTCCTGGAAAAATCCGCTTGTGTGCTCGAGTTTCACCAGAACATTATGCTTTGAGCAAAAATAATAAACCTTTAGCTACGAGTTTCTTTGAAGATATTTTTTGTAAAGGTTATTCATGTGTGATCGATCAAACGTGAAAACCTTTGTACCGAAAACATAAGAACTTACTTGTGACATTGTGTCAAAGGAAAATGGATTTTGTGACAATGGAAGAAGGATTGTTGTTGAGTGATTTATTGAGGGGCCTAAAGGCAAAATGTCAATGCTTGTATTTATAGAAATAGGTCGTTGCGTAGAATGTTAGGGTTATAATTATGAGGGGTTGTCATAAACTGTCGACGACAGGAAATGTATTTGTTTTCATTTTTATACAAAGAGCAAAATGAAAACAAATTCATCTGCCTGCGACTTCGTCCGCGTGAAATTTCTTATTCTCCCAACCCAACATTTCGCATCGCATCGTCTGTCCACGTTAGCGTTCTTTCTGGCTTTTTTCTTTTTGCTCGGCACTTAGTGGTCGTAGCGTGATGTTTAATAGCCTATAGCCTTCCTCAAGAATTAGGCTTTCAAATGCATAAAGCATTTTTCAAATCAGACTGGTATTTTCAGTGATTAGCGCGTTCAAACCAACATACAAACTCTTCTGCTTTATTATTAGTAAAGAAGAAGAAGACGAAAGAAGAAGAAGATAAAAAGAAGAAGAGAAGATTGATAATAATCATCATCGATATTTAAAAAATCCTTATGAATTTGCCTTAAACTTAAGTTATTTAGATTCAAAATATTTTTTAGCTCCCTTAGGACCTTCGTACACGACACGGTTTCTTTACAGTACAGCTTATAAACCGCGCTGTAGAATAAACATGTCTGTCAACAAGCTTCCATAGTGATCCATACAACACTGAAAACCTGTCGATCTTCTACAGACTGTACTCCGGAGAGTGTGCGCAGGAGCTCCATGACCTGATCCCACCATCACCAGACAACCAGACGTACTGCAGCGTATCATCCACACTTGGTTGATATCTTGGTTGAAGCGCTGAGTACGACTCGCGCACAGCTAAAGTGTGGAACTCTCTGCCGGCCGGCATCTGTGTTCCCTCCACATTCAACTCGTCTGCCTTCAAAGCAAGACTGAACATCTTCTGCGCACGCTCGTTCTATCACAGACCTCATCCATCGCTATCCATCAGGCGTGGTCGAGGTCAAGAGCAGGCCCTTTTAGCAATAAACAAAACCCTGCCTACACACGGCGAATAAACCGTAGTTTTTTACGGTAAGAAAAACGTGTGTGTAGAGGGCCTTACTCCTGCGAGAATGGTATCAGATGCTGCAACGAATCCCTCAACAAGATCCCATAGTAACAATTCTATAGTTATGCCCAATAAAATTCGACGGGTGAGCCTATAAAGCCGGAGAAGTTACTACTAAACTAGGCATCGAGAAGGACTATAAAACGTAAAATATTATAGTTATGTAACTATTCATATGTAGCTATAACCTTGCTGGTTACATGATGTTTTCAGGTTACATATATATCTATCTATATAAATATATATAAGTATAAAAATGAATCCCTATTTCCCTTGGTCACGTGATAACTTGAGAACGACTTTACCGATTTCATGCATCTTTTTTTTAAGTTTTCTAATACTTTGTATAAGGTTATTACGGAAAAAAAAGTGTTTTCACGCGGACGAAGTCACGGGCAAAAGCTAGTACATTATACATATGTATAATCAGCCTATAATGTTCCCACTGCTGAAATATAGGCCTCCTCTCTGTGAGAGGGGGTGGGCTATAATCCACCAAGCGGGCCCAGTGCGGGTTGGTGAATGTCGTATGCCTTCGAATTTTTGGTTCTAGGACAGCTGGTTTCCTCACGATGTTTTCCTTCACCGTTTTGAGAGCAGTGGTGGTGAAATACTCAAAGTGTCTGCGGGTTCTATTAATATATGTCTGAAATCGCCAGCCAGTCTTGAGCAAGCGTGGTGATTAATGCTCGTGCCAACCCTGTATGAGAAGCGACCTTCGCCCTGCAGTGATCAGTTCCAGGTAGTTATTATTTTATCATAGTTTTTCACTTAGATTGAAAGGGCAAGTTCTTCCAAAACAGACACCGCGTGCTATTTCATGCCTATGTATTTACACAAACCATTTTGAGCCCTTTTCAACCTCCCCAGGGAAGGGTCTGAGCTTAATTACGTAAACTGGACTGGGGGACTGAATTTGCATAAACAAAATTGTATCACCCTGTACATTTTCTTGCTACTTACCTCTTCTGAAGCTTTAGTCATCAAGGCGTATGACTTATTATATTCTGCCTAGCCTTTTCCCAACTATGTTGGGGTCGTCTTCCAGTCTAACCGGATGCAGCTGAATACCAGTATTTTACATGGAGCGACTGCCTATCTGACTTAAACAACCGAGTTACTGGGTAAACGATACCCCTTGGTAAGGGTGGTGGTCAGACTTTTAGGCTTCTGATTACCCGTAACGACTCTCAAAGATCTACGAATGACCCCTACGTGGCAAGGAAAGTAATGTAATGAATGGTCAATAATTCACAAACCGACCGCGGTTAGCGTAGCTAGTTATTTAGACACGAGTCCTTTGAACTTTTAATACCAGACTATTATTGTCCTACAGGAATAATAATAATAATATCCCTGGACATTTCACACAGCGCCATCTAGTCCCAAGCTAAGCCACCTAATGCTTGTGTTATGGTAACAAGATGGCTGATAAACTACTTATATACATTTTTTTTTGTAAATACATACATATTATAGATAGAAAAACACCCAGACTCAGAACAAATACATGTAGGACTTACAAATATTTGTTCTGTGCGGGAATCGAACCCGCGACACGCAGCACAGCAGTCCGATCGCTCAGCCACTGCGCTAACCGTGTTGTCAACATGGAGTAATTAACGTCAATATGGAGGAAGAAGCTCTATTATTAGGCTAAATAAAGGACATGGAGACGATTTCAGCTAGCTTGGGAGTTGTGCTGCTGGGGAGTGCGTTGCCACTTCTTCTTCCCAGCTAAAGCACTAGGAAGTAGTGGAGGGTGGGGAACTGTTTTATGTTATTGTGACGTTTAAAAAGTGCTGATTCATAGACAAATTCGATAAATAACTTTTTTTTTTTATATTACTACATTAAACGAATGAAATAAGTAACCGAGAAATACTTTCAGAACTTGCCTGATTCTTAGTATTGCCCCTGTTTATCCAGCCGTAAAAAGCATTTATGTGTATGTAAAACCTTCGTCAGAAACTTTTCAAACTGTCAAAGGGCTAGGTTAGGCAATTCAAACAAACTACAAATAACAAACTTAAACGAGTCGTTTTTCGACCCTTAGCGGTTCAAAAGGCCTTAAAATAGTTCGTTTGATCTCCGAATAAACCTAATACATAAACATTTACACCCAAATCTAATCAGTAATCGGCGATTATCTTATCTCTCTCGTGGAATTAATTAGCCATCACGATTATCTCGCCTCCATCTTGAGTAGGCGACAAATGTCAAAGATGTTCAGCTGATAACCGAGATGTTTTGCGATAAGGGAGTATTAGAACATTCGTTTTGATGTTTATATACCTCATTTAGTTTGATAGTTTGTGGGAGACGTAATATAAACTTGGTCTTCCCACGTGAGTATGTTAGATGTGTGTATTTGGATTGTTTGGGTCATGTCTATTGTGATTTTGAAGTGCGAAAAATAGGGTGTTGAATGTTTTTATTGGAACGAAGTTCCTTATCGCGCGTTGCGAAAGAGGGCTAGACGGAAAAAATTAAGACCAAAAGTTGGAACGACATTTTTTGCTATAGTTGTAAGCCATGCGGCGTGCGCGTGTTTCTCTGTCTGTCTCTCTCTCTCTCTCTCTCTTATAGAAAGCAAGCCAGTTATACTTCGTTCCATCGGGTGTCCCTTGACACCTCTCAAGTTTTTAATTGATTGTGTCCATCAAATCCAGTTTTTGAGGAATAGGAGACTGTAGATGATGCTGTAGGGCAAAGTCCTCTTTTATTAGTAACTAGCGAATTTCAGCCATGGCGACCAATCTCAGCAGAAACCAGCCTTCGGTGCGGGAAATATTATAGTGCACGTGTGTATGAGTAGACACAGGGGCACTCTCCCTTCCCTCACTCTCATTTTCCGATGGGACGGCAATCCGACAAGACCGGAGAGAGGGCTAACGGCTGAAAGTGCCTTCCGAGGCACGGGGTATCACACCTCCTACATCTAAACTCCGAGCTGTTACTAAGAAATTCCCAATAGAAAAACCCAACAACACTTTTGTGCTCGACCCGGCAATCGAACCTAGGACCCCACGTTAAGCTGTCGCGCTTGCGACCACTACTCCAACGGGGCAGTCAAAATACTTTATACTAGGTTTTAAACCTTGCTTGAAAAGTGGTTACGCAATTGAGAGAAAGAAACACCAAACATAATTTCATAGTATCCAGTTTAATGTGAATTACATGCCAAACATAAGTACGCAAAACAAAATCAAAAATAATACAGAGTTTCATTTACCGTTATGTTCCCTTTACCTTCTGATTCCTTGTTTAGCCTAGTTATAGTAGGAGGGATCTTGACTGCGGCGAGTGGCTGCGACGATGTGACTGCAGGTGCAGGTCATGTGACAGCTGACTTGACCGACGAAGGTTCAGCGAGTTCAGGAGATTGTTCTTTCTCAAATTATTGTTCAAGCTGTTTTCTTGCAAATTATTCAATAGGTTATTCTGTCGCAAATTGTTGTTGTTCAGACTATTTTCTTGCAAATTATTCAACAGGCTACTCTGTCGCAAATTGTTGTTGTTCAGACTATTTTCTTGCAAATTATTCAACAGGCTACTCTGTCGCAAATTGTTGTTGTTCAGACTATTTTCTTGCAAATTATTCAACAGGCTACTCTGTCGCAAATTGTTGTTAATCATTTTAGTTTCTTGCAAATGATTCAACAGATTACTCTGTCCCAAATTGTTATTGTTCAGATTATTTTCTTGCAAGTTCAGGTTCAAATTACTCAGTAGACTGTTTTCTCGTAAATTACTGTGCAAATTGTTTTCTTGCAAATTGTTATTCAAGTTATTCTCCAACAAATTATTGAGAAGGTTACTCTGACGCAAATTATTGTGAAGATTATTTTCTTGCAAATTATTGTTTAAGTTATTTTCTTGCAAATTATTCAGCAGGTTGTTATTATTAGACCTTAAATGCAATAGTTGGTGATTTAGAGGACTGGCGAGCCCCTGGGCCACCATGACGATTGCAATACCGATCACAAGTTTAAACATGGTGACTGATCGAATCGAATAAAACAAAAAAACTGTTGTAAATCGAATATATTATCCGGATGTATGTTGCTTATATACCTACCTTACGTGGTAATCAATTTGCTTGGTAGTTACATACCGTTAAGTATGTATTTCGAATCGATTTAATACATTTCGATTATTCGGTGCTGTTTAGTTTTAATTGAGCGTCTAAATGTAACATTAAATTCTGATAGTGATTTGATACAGTTTTCGGTGTGAGCATAAAGTTTTGATGAAAAGTGAAAACTGTCAGATAAACCAAAATACCTGCAAAAATGAAATTATTTTAAAAGAAGAAACAATATTAAAGTTTGTCAATTTACGACAACATAATTTTTACGTGTTCTGTACTAAAAAAACGAACCCTCATCATGCTACTTCGTCCATTCGGCTGTCAGCACGTCACAGGTGATTTCCAAGTACTTCTAATACTATATCGAATTGTTTGAATTAGTTTTTGATTAATGCTTGCCTACCTAAGTATCAAGTGAAAGAATAGAAAAATAAAAAGATTTTTTGACGGCACGGTTGGCGCAGTGGTTAAGCGATTGACTGCTGCGCTGCGTGTCGCGGGTTCGATTCCCGCACGGAACAAATATTTGTATGACCTACATGTATTTGTTCCGAGTCTGGGTGTTTTTTCTATCTATAATATGTATGTATTTACAAAAAAAAAAAATTTATATAAGTAGTTTATCAGCCATCTTGTTACCATAACACAAGCATTAGGTTGCTTAGCTTGGGACTAGATGGCGCTGTGTGAAATGTCCAGGGATATTTATTTATTTATTTATTTTATTTTCATTTCACCATAGGTCATCGAAATACGAAGTGGAAATAAGGGTTGAAACTTCCTTTTTTTTAATCCATATAAAAACCTTTACAAACTGACTGTATTGGAGAGGTTCCAAAAATTAAAAGTTTAATTTTAAATAAGGAAATCCTTCAAATCTTGGTGTGATAGACCGACGGCGGAGTAATTATATAACATACTATCAGTAGCAATGGCTTTAATTTTGACAGTTCAACAGCATTCATTGCGTTATTTACGTGGTTGAGCAGAATTTTTTTTCGAACATTATGATGTAATGTATTAGCAAAAGCCTTCAAAATGATTCAGATTGTTACGCAATTAGGTTACTGCTCGCACTTGGCCGGTTTTGTTAATTACGTAACTGAAATTGAATTATGTAAAATCATGTCTTGTGTTATTTCTGCAATGTCGCCTCATGTTCTCAAAGTCGTGAAATCGATTACTATACGTGTATATTTTTGTGTTATCAGACTTGTAGTAAAACTCCATTAAAGTTTAACAACAAAATCAACTTGTGTAATTTAAGGGTACATTTTGTAACATCTGCTAAAATCGGGATATTTTTTTTAGGGTCCGATCAAATGACAATTTACATTAGTATTTTGTATTCGATTAGTGTTGTTTGGTTGGTTTTTTCGGCTGAAATGATAACTAGAATAGAATACTCTTTATTATGTACACCGAATAAATTACAGACATAAATATAGATTATTTTACAAAGGGTATTCTACAAAGGGTGACACAATGGGCGGTCCTATCGCTAAGAGCGATCTTTTAAAGACAATCCTTATATGAACTAAAAAGGGGAATGACATATTTATATTGACATAGTCTCATTATTTATATAAAGTATTTGTGACATGTAAAGATGTCATTTTTTCAAATGCGACGACGCATGGCATTAATTGGCATTGTTACCGAAGAGTTTCTCAAAGGCTTGCTTCTTAAGAATCTGTCTGTGGCTACAGTACATCTTCAATTGACAGTGACAGCATGAGACTTGTCCCGTTCACGGCCTCGACCGATGCGACGCGACGTGCTACATGACTTGCGTCAAGCGACACGCGGGCGTCACTGGTTTCCGTCCGTCCTAAAGTCGCTTCTCGGTGACTCGTGCGTGGCATGCCCTAGACAACTTTTTTCATTTGATTTCTTTACAGCCACCGTTGAAAGATGCGTCTCGCTTCAGCGTGTAGCTCGTGGGCGTGGGATAACAGGTAACTGAAATTGGGTTGCGTAAGGGCGATACATATATTTACTATGGCCGCATGTCCACCGCACGTCCGGCACCCGAGCATCAGGATCTTGAATCCAATCGAGTAGTTCGACGTGACTGCTAGATCTTGGCTCGAGATTATGACGGGCCGACGCGATGTTCCGGCAAAACAAAACACGTTTGATGTTGTCCACACACCGCCGTCACACCGATGATGTTCGCCAGGCTTTTGTTTTGTCTATCTTATCATACTGAGTTCGGTTGCGTTGGACCAACAATCTCTGTCATCGGGACTCACGTATAGAATAGAATAACGTTTATTGTTTCCAGTACAACCTAGTATTAGCTGGTAGTAGTAGGTGCATATACAAAACTATAATATCGGAAGCAAAAGGTCTAATAATAATAATAATAAAATCTTTATTCTCAGACCATAGATCCATAACTTAACATAGGTATGACCAAGAAACAAAAATAACTAATCTAATTAAACCTACAAAATAAAACATAAAAAATAAACCTACCTCACATAATATATCTGAATGACGGTCTGTGTGCCGCCATCCAGTGACCTATCATTTGGCTATCCACCCTGCCGGCTACAGTAGCCACGAGACTGTTGGGGCTGCCGCGCACCCGACGCATCAGTGATGCAATTCGCAGACGCAGCAGCGAACCGAAATCCGGAACGCGTGCGTCCGCGAACATCCCCGACGCGCTACAGAAGCGCGGCAACCCCAGCATTACCCGGAACGCGTTGTTATATTGGACTCGTACAGCATTGTACGAGCCCTGTGCATAACTGACCCACAGGGCGCACGTATACAGCGACTGGCAATAGGCCCTGAACAATGTTAAGCTAAGCTAAGCGTCTACATTATGCTTAGGTCATTATAGTGGGTAGCTAAACGCTGGTGTTTAGCTTAAGCCCTTGACTCCTGTTTACAAAACGTACGGTTCGAATAATCTCGTTTTCCGTTGACGTCCCAGTGACGGCCGTGTTGGACAACGTTTTAGAGAAATCGACCGTTATAGTCACCTTTTACCCACTGCCAGGGGGAAACCACCCTTTTCATTTGCCACCACAATCACTTGCGATATTATCTCAACATCATTACTGTATTTTAACCCTCACTTCCAATAATACAAACACCTCGAACCGTCCCGCTTAACCTTACACTACCGAAAAACATTATCGTTGCAAGACAGGCAAAAACGTTAGGTGTGGCCGAATCTCGGATATAACCCTTAATACGGCGAATGTGCCGAATTATGGAGGGTTAGGGAATGCGGTCACGGTACGAAGGTGTTGTAATTATGTTTGTTTTTTGGGGTTTTATAAATGGCGGATTAGGGACTGTCTCTGGGACTTTGAAGTATACCAAACTGCTTGTACAGGGTGTTAGGTAAAATGAAGAATATACCTACATACTTTAAGGGAGTGGAGTGCTCGTGTAAATGAACAGCTTTTACTATGGGACCATCCCTGAATTCGTGAAAAAAAATCATCACCTAATCCTTGCTTAACTCGATAAAATGTAGGGAACAGCAGAATTTTTTAAACGAAGTTCTGTAACACGGCTTGCGGTAAAGTAAACTGGTAGAAATCGTCACGTAAAGAAAAAGTGTTATGCTCCCTCCATAGGACTTTGTCAAAGATGATTTATGGATATATATGTATATTACATTATTAGATTGTTTCTTTATATAGTTACCATGGTATGTCTATAGCATGGTTTTCGAGGGGGCTGAAGCCAATAATGAGGTCAAAATAAAAATAAAAATGACTACAACTTTCTGAGAGCTTGTAAAAACTTATACTGAATGCTTCTGTATTAAAATCAGACTTTCTCTCTCTGTGTTTGACTCTTTCTATTACACACGAGTGTGTGTGCGTGCGAGTATCGCGTAAGGAACTTCGTTCCTGACACACGTTTTTTTTTTTATATTCCAGAGTTGATTCCGTAGTAAAAGTTGTCCATTTTCATGAGTCTCCCTTAAAGTAAGTAAAGAAGCAAAAAAAGTAAGAAAATAATTATGTTTATTTGCGGTAAACATGACGCAGAGAAAGAACACAAACATAAAAAAAATAACAAGTTTGTGGAAAATATACGTCACATGCACGCAAAACGGCCATCGCGCAGCATAATGCTAAGCCCTATGCGAGACAGAGCCCCAGCGTTGGTTTTCAGTACTAGCCGGCGTTGACATGATGAAATCAAGCGGTGTAGCATACGATAAGATTAACAATCAAAATAAGAGATAAAATAAATATACAATCTTCGATCAATAATAGTACTAGATTAAGGATCAGGAACAAAAATCAGTCGCTCAAGTGGCCACGTTTGCCCACACGTAAACATCTACAAAAGTTTAATAATATTAACAACTTCAGTTTATTATAAACCTCAATGCTTAAACATAAAGTTTAATTATCATTGCAAAATATATTTAAAATGTCGCTTGAAAATAAAATCATTCTATTTTTAAATTTTCGGTCATTTATTCTAAAATGAAACTTAAAGTCTAAGTAATAAGGTTAAAAACATACTAATTTGAAATAAGACCACAAAGATATTTGTGGTCTTATTTTTCGGGCCGTTTTTGAAGCGCTTATCGGGAATCTAGTACTATTATTGATCGAAGTATACAATAGCTAGTTCTAAATGTTGGTATAAACATGAAAGTCCCTCATTCAACCTAACTAAATATGTTGAATCACCTAAACAAGCACCAAACAGTATAAAACAGCTTGTTATCATTCCAATACATCTAACATTCCGTCCGCCATGACAAGAATGTGAGCTATGTACAACAGCGGCTCATTACTGTCAAAGTGTTCGCTTCAATTATATGACAATAGTAAATTGGAGGCAGGAGTTACAAACAATTTGTCATTAACAAGTCACTGGTTATTGGAGGTTCTAATATTTTGGACAAGTAAATAATGGGACACATGGCTTATATGGTAGACAGCACGGTTAGCGCAGTGGCTGAGCGATCGGACTGCTGCGCTGCGTGTCGCGGGTTCGATTCCCGCACAGAACAAATATTTGTAAGTCCTACATGTATTTTTTCTGAGTCTAGGTGTTTTTCTATCTATAATATGTATGTATTTACAAAAAAAAAAAAATGTATATAAGTAGTTTTTCAGCCATCTTGTTATCATAACACAAGCATTAGGTTGCTTAGCTTGGGACTAGATGGCGCTGTGTGAAATGTCCAGGGATATTATTTATTTATTTATGGTATAGTTATATTATTGCCAGTATGAACAACTAGACTCTTATTTGGAAAATCTCTCTTATGTAATGTTGTATCTCAAATAGCCTGTCGGAGCTCTACAGACTGTACTTCGGAGAGTGTGCACAAGAGCTCCACGACGATCCCACCATCGCCCTTTTACCACCAGACAACCAGACGTACTGCAGCGTACCATCCACACTTGGTTGATATCTTTACCAGTCGTACTCAGCGCTTCTCCTCCATGTTTATTATGCGCACACCCAAAGTGTGGAACTCTCTGCATCTGTCTTCCTTCCCACATTTAACCCTGACGGCATTTAACATTTGACGGCACGGTTGACGCAGTTGTTAAGCGATTGACTGCTGCGCTGCGTGTCGCGGGTTCGATATTTGTATGGCCTACAAGTAGTTGTTCCGGGTCTGGCTGTTTGTGTATGTGAGTTTAAATGTTTGTAAACGCACCCACGATACAGGAGAAATTCCTAGTGTGGGGCAACGTTATAAAAAAAAGAAAACCCGTCTGCCTTCAAAGCGAGAGTGAACAGACATCTTCAGCATGCTTGTTCCATCATAAACCTCATCCATCGCTTTCCATCAGGCGTGATCAAGGTCAAGAGCGGGACCATATAGCGATAAAAAAAAATCAACGTGTTGCACTCCGGGAGTGCCGGCAGAAGTGAAAACATGAATATTAACGTTGTGCATTTTTGATATTTTGGAATGCGGTCTACTCTCCCTCCGTCTTACGAATTTTCGATCAGGTAACGTGTCCTGACGCGAGCTCCGTCTTATGAATTTTCGATCAGGTCACGTGTCCTGACGCGAGTTTAACATTTTTTACCCATCACAACAAAAGTGCACAACGCCGATAAAGAAGTTTTCACTTTAAAAAAAATGGTTTTAGGTGGACAGTATTGTACAGTCAACAGCAAAAGTAGATGATCAAAATCAGAAATTCAATACTAATGAACGGAGTTCGCGTCAGAACTGTGTGGCATCGAAGTGATTCAAAAGTATGTGATTGTAAATTATACCAAACATTTACTACTAGTACAGCTGCCATATAGCTGCGAACTCCGTTCATTAGTATTGAATTTCTGATTTTGATCATCTACTTTTGCTGTTGACTGTACATCTGACAATGTTTTTATTTTTCATCATTACTGCTAAAAACGGCAAAAACCTCAAGTTCCAGAGTCAAAAAGAAGTTATGATACCTTCAAATTTTTGGTTTACCTTCTGAGTTAGTTAAGTGCAGTGTAAGTGAACGATGTTATAAAGAACACGCGAATCAAGTGTCTTCCCCTTAACTTATAGTGAAGAAGAAAGACTTTAATTGACGATTACTTAATTGTTTAGAGATATTAGGAAGAGGGTGAAAAGTTCACTCATACTCCATAGAAAAGGGAGGATCTGCCGACCAGACGGGTGTTGTGTCTGGCGGGCAACTGCCCCACGATTGATGTTGGGGAATTGTATCTATGCTAATTGCGCGGTAAACTCCGCTTGCGGGATGCAGGATTTGCGTGACGTCAGTATTACTTAGGGTTGGTAGATATCACATGTCTTCGAATTTTTTTTGGTTCTCAGATCCTCACGATGTTTTCCTTCACCGTTTTAGAGAGGAATGGTGATAATATAATATACACTTTAAGTTATATTTAAATTATTTATTAGCTAATAGGCTAGATTGTAATTCGAATAAAGTATCAACAATTCTGATACTTTTTTTTTACTCAACCTATATTGTCCTACTGCTTTGCTGCTGCACTTTTCTTTGTCCTGTGCCTGTTTTTTTTCCGTTCAATCAGTTTGGAACGAGTCGAAATCGTCACGCCAGCGTTTCTTAGGCATGCCTCGGTGACGACGCCCATCTTCAGGCACCCACTGTGTGACGACTTTGGCCCATCTGCCTGGTACTTTATAAACGAAAAAAAAAACGCTTTTATTCACATGCGTTTCCTCCGTACTCATCATATGCTAATACCAAAGAAACTAAAAATTATGTATTTCTTTCTCTCCCAGACTCCCAAACCCCGTGATTTACAATAACTCTAAAACGATGATAAACGCGAGCTGTGATTACAACGACAGCTACAAACAACACTGGTAACTTATGACGCCGGGCCATTCTATACGATTTTAATTTTGACTCTAAACATATCGTAAATTATGGTTTAAGATTAATACAAGTGATAGGAGTCAGCGGATACGCTATGGTTCTGAAAAGTTTTTGGTAAATTCCCAAATAATTTACTTTACAAATAGAAAACACTGAATATTAACGTAAAATATATTGTATAAAAATCTATGCTCTGAGAAATCCTGATATTTCAAAAAACTTTTTAAGAAAATAAATTGGTGCTGTCCTAGAGAGCGTTTTTGACACCATAAAGTCAAATTCCACTGCCCAAATATTTAAACCGTTTTTTTTAATATATTAAAAAAAAACAAAAAAAAAAAATAGAAGCGCAAATACATTTGCGCTTCTATTTTTTCTTGTTTTTTTTCACCTCTTGCATTATGTCCGCCTCTGTACTGGAAGTGTTAAATAAATAAATAAATTTCCCCGTACGAATAGAGATAGGATGAATCTATTAACGATTTAATTTTTTGCCGCTGCCATCGTTTTCATGACAGCCGCCATTGCGGCCATTATCTGGTGACCACCGTTCTTCTAGCCAATCGCTAACCCGCTACAGCTTCCAAATTACACCATTCAAAAGGCAGCTTAAAGAACCAGTAAATAAACATTATATTTCTCAATCTGACTGTTGTTACGACCGACTGTTTATAAGACCAATCATTTACACGTAATAGGCGATATAACTATAGTTAAATATGAAACTATGCTTATAATTACATGGACAAATATTCAAAAAGAAAATTATATTTCCTTCGTAAATAAACTGTGTTTAAAAAACTGTTAGTTTTGAGAAATTATGTGATTGGTGGAATGTTTGATTTTAATATTTCCCGTTAATTTTGTAAGAGAGGCCCGTGGCTAAGTAATAACAGCCGCACAGGTCGATCGATCAGGTTAAGCTACGCTTGCCGTGGTTGGTATGTGGATGGGTGGTCACCCATCTTTACATATCAAGACCCCTCCGAGCCTAGGAAAGCACGTTAAACGGTTAATCCCGACTGTCGTAAGTGGATCTTTGACAGTCGTTACGGGTAGTCAGAAGCCCGAAAGTCTGACCACCAGTCTTACTTTAGTAACTGCGTTGTGGAGGTCAGATAGGCAGTCAATCCATGTAAAATGCTGGTATTCAGCTGCATCCGGTTAGACTGGCAGCCGAACCTAAGATAGTTGGGAAGAGGGAACATAAAATGAGAAACGGTCTCCCAGTTAGATTACACATTGTTATAATAATCCTGCTGACCAAAGGAGATGTTTCAAAACAGGCCCAGTATATGTACAGTACCTCGAAAAATCGAGATAAATCCCTGGAAACCGGGAAAAATACAGATAAATTGCATAAGTGCATATTTTTCTTGTAATCATTTATATTTATCAATTATTTTTATCGACTTTCAATATGGCGTCTCGCCAATTTAGGTACTCTGTGGTTAAAAAACAATGACAGTATACCATAGATCGACCATTGATCATAAATCGTGAACAGTCTACTGTCACATCTTGTCAGACTAAAAATACGGTAACGTAGTGATTCTCAAGACAATGTCTCTCTCCGAACAATGTAATATGACAGAAATAAACATATCAAACGTCAATAATCAATCAACATGACAGCTTACCGCCATGACGGGTTTTTGTTGTGTGTTGCAATTTCAAGTGTACATTCTTGTGCTTTACTACCAAACAAAGCCAATTTCTAGTAATTGGATGATTGAAAACTGTTTTAATTATGTTTCCCCCATTTTTTTGTATGGTGTACAAAGACCCGCACCCTAATTGCTAATTGCGTAACACACGAGCAATCGGAATCGGTTTCATTTTGACAGTTCAACAACAATCATTGCGTTATTTTACGTGTTGAGCAGACAAACTTTTCGAACTTATGAAGCAATGGATTAGCAATTTGCATACATTTTGAAACATCTCTTATCGGTCATGGCGGCCAATCTCAGCAGAGACTAGCCATCGATGCGGAAGATATTATAGTACACAAGTGTGTGTTTAGACACATTTGCAATCTTTCTTCCCCGACTCTTATTTATTTATTTACTAGCTGCGCCCCGTAGTTTCACTCGCAAAAGTAGTAACGTTCTCTTCTTTGCAATATTGGCCTAACCCAACGACAACGACGCCTTCTTCACGAAGATTTTCCCCGACAGTAAACGTAGCAGGTGATGCCCACCAACGCCATCCCATCTTCCTAGCACGGTGGGCTGTGCTGGGGCGGCTGCTGCAGGAGCAGAAAACCTCAAACGGCGCAAATATAACAACCTCATTGGGAGCTATATGTTTGAGCCGTTTGGGGTTGAAACACTAGGGCCTTGGGGTCCGAGTGCTCATCGAATTTTTCGTGACATCGCTAAGCGGTTGGTTGACTCTTCACGTGACCAGAAGGCTGGCCTATTTTTAGCCCAAAGAATCAGCATTGCCATCCAACGTGGTAATGCTGCCAGCCTTTTGGGCACTTATCCCATTGACAGTGATGCGGACGAATTTTTTGATGCCCAATGAGCTCCTGCCTTTTTCTATATTCTTTCGTATTATATATTTGTATATAATTGTATATAGTATATATTATTGTTAGTTTATATTTGTTTAACTTGAAAGTTGTATTTTTACTTTAATAATAAAAAATAAAAGTGATAACATATTAAATGCAATAACGAATCGTCCATTGCTCGAAGAGTTTCTACGCACATTATACATGTTCTTCGAGCAAGCTTTTTACGTGTAGACGCAGGAGTCGAGCATGTTTGTAAATAGCCATGCTCGGATGAAACATGCTCATCGAGCATGTAGCTACGTGGAGACCCACCACTCGACTCCGCACAACGCTAAACAAAGGCGCCTGTATCTCATTATAAGTGCATAGTCATGAAACTTCCGACACATACTTAGAGTGCTAAAATCATAATCCTTACTTTCTGGCTTTGCCGTAGTCGGGTACAAAGTAGCCTCCAGTACAGGTAAAGATCAAAGGTACAACTTTGATGTATGCTTGTACTGGAGGCTACTTTAGAACCAATAATAGCTCAAGGATTTCGATAGGTTTCTTGTACCTACTCGTCAGTATAAAGGACAACCTTCTTGACACAGTTCAGAGCAAAAATGGGTACTAAAGCTTCCTTTTCACTGGGCGACTAAGCCTTCGTTCCCATGGTCGATTTTTTATCGCACACTGAATTTTGAACGCATTGCCTAACGCCTAGAGTTGAAAATTCAACAGTGTGTTTTTTGACGCGTTGGAATGCGGTCTTTTGGATTCTCAATGCTCGCCTCAATAACGAGAGTTGAAAATCCCTATCCCCATCATAGTACACGCGCACATTTCACCAGTTATGTTTAAATCCCATACAATAGGGGGTAAGCCCGAAGAATTGCCATATTTGAGTACCGGTGGGCAGGGCACAATGCTCGCAGAACAGATGGCCGATGGGGCCGAAAGGTTCTGGAGTGGCGACCGTGTACGGAAGACGTAGCGTCGGAAGGCCTCCTACAAGGTGGACACGAAAAACACAGAACCGATCGAAGTGGAGGTGCTTGGGGGAGGCCTATGTCTAGCAGTGGACGTCTTTCAGCTGAAATGATGATGAGAGGGCGAGCCTCTTGCCATCAACTAAGGCACAAAACCTGACTCCGGACTGCTACTGAGAGACTAAACCTCTGCTAATTTGTATCGATATGTTTTGCTTGATAATACCTTGAACAAAAAAGTACATCCGACCACTAAAACAATATTTTACGTTGGTGCTGTTCGGGAACTGAAACCATCATCGGCCTAGCCTTTTCCCAACTATGTTGGGGTCGGCTTCCAGTCTAACCGGATGCAGCTGAATACCAGTATTTTACATGGAGCGACTGCCTATCTGGCCTCCACAACCCAGTTACTGGGTAATACGATACCCCTTGGTAAGACTGGTTGTCAGACTTTCGGGCTTCTGACTACCCGTAACGACTGTCAAAGATCCACGAATGACAGCCGGGACCATCGGCTTAACGTGCTTTCCGAGGCACGGAGGGGTCTCGGTATGTAAAGATGGTCACCCATCCACAGACCAACCGCGGTAAGCGTAGCTTAACCTGACCGATCGACCTGTGCGGCTGTTATTATTTAGCCACGGGCCCCTCATGTTCGGGAACTGAAACCAATAACGATAAACTGTTCCTCCGAACCGCACGTTACGAAATACGCGGTTAGTGGTAGTGCTCATGTGCCATTCGCGGAAGTGCCGTTCAAATCAGTGCTATAAGTGGAATACCTCGATGGAACACCCCAATAACACTTTTGCCCGACCCGCGAATCGAACCCAGGACCTCATTCTCAGCAGTAGCGACCACTAGACCAATGAGGTAGACCTATCAGTCACTGCATAATATAAAATACTGATATTCAACCATATCTGATTTGACAGATACGTTTGGAAGATATACCTGGATTAGAAGGTGACCCATCCGTATCATAAGCTGATCATGATCTGCCTAGCTTTTCGCAACTACTCGTATGTTGGGGTCGGCTTCCAGTCTAACCGGATGCGGCTGAATATCAGTATTTCATATAAAGCGACTGCCTATCTGACCTCCAAAACCCAATTACTGGGTAATACGATACCCCTCGTTAAGACTGGTTGTCAGACTTTCGGGCTTCTGACGAACCGTAACAACTCCCAAATATTCAAAAATGACGGCTGGGACCAACGGCTTAACGTGATTTCCGAGGCAAGGAGGGGTCCCGGTATGTAAAGATGGTCTCCCATCCAGGGACCGACCTCGGCAAGTGTTGCTTAACTTTGAAGATCAAACATACCATACCATACCATATTATCACCATACCATACCAAACCTTGCCATATTAAATACCATATTATACCGTATTATTCAATAACTACAAAAGTTATATGATTAGAACCAACCGTAGCTTAACCTGATCGATATTACCCGTGCGGCTGTTATTACTTAGCCACGAGCCACTTGTGACCCTTGTGCGTGTCATAAGCTGATGTCATCACAAAATGTTGCCTTTATCTCGGCCAACATATCTCCAACAGCAATCCCTCGCCCGGTGAGCAATCAACCTTATTCTAGAACATCACTTTGACTATTGGAGCGCGATCTCTCGTCAATTTCACTCGTCGCTGAATCTCGATCCGCGTCCTCTCAAATGTAACTGTCTTCATCCAACTTAAAATATTGACGATGCGTTGTCGAGTATCGCTTTATGAGGAAAAGTTTAAATGAGCAGGAACTAAGAGCGTTGGTAGCTTTTGCTTAAAGTTCTTTTGTATTGGTTATCTCGCGCTACTTCTTCGTTTTACGCTTAGCATTATTTCTGATTTGGTAGCGTACAGCTATTAAATGAAAAAATATTTTTACAAATCTGATTGGTAGTTCCAGAGATTAGCTTGTATATATTTAAGTTGACATGCATACACACATTTAAAACCTTAAAAAAAACAGATTAACAAATTGACACCTATGTTTGCATTTTTATAACAAGTTATAACATGACGTAATACTTTTCAGCCCCAGTACCTAGGTACCTAACTAGTTAGGGCTATCACATTCTTAACTCGGCACCGAAAAAAATACACATTTTATCCGCAAGTACGTACAAATCCCATACAATCTTGGTACAGGACATTTTACGATGGCTCCGCTATCCTTTTATATCCCAACCCTGATTGCCTCGCCCTCAGGGTACCGCCAGCAAATGAAATGGGGATACAAATTTATGACTGTATTTTTTTTACGTTACAACCCTAAGGATTTTCATAAATGGTAACAAATCGGTTTTTGTGTAATACGAATTGGGTGTTCATGTTTGGTTGTTGATCTTAGATTTAAAAGGGCGTTTGTCACTTAAAATTGGGGTTATTTTGACAGCTTTACTGTTGTGGAATTGGGGTGGGCTTATCTGTGGACATTTAAATTTGAAATAAAAAAAAAAAAAAATCTGTCAAAGTGGGGATTACTGACCCGTCCAATACCCAGTCTCTCTCATCAAAATCAGAAATAAAGCAAATACATTTATTTAGCACAGACTAAAAGATACACAATACACCAGTTACATACATCAGATAAAAACATATAAAAGATCAAATAAAAAGTGTAAAGTCCGATGTAAGAAATTAGCAGGAAAGTATGCCTCACGGCTGCGCTAAGAAGGCCCAGTCAATCAGACCATGCCTCCATGCCTCACTTGCAGCTGGAGTGCCCTAAGTGCCCGTTCACCTGCACTTTGGATAACTTAATGAATGCCACGTACTGATGCCGCAATCAACGTGGCTACCTACTGGGCTCAAACTATTTATAAAATATCGAAGAAGTACCATCGACACGACAAGAAGAAGAAAAAAAAGAAGAAAGACGACAAGAAGAAATTGGATTGGATCCAGTCAGCAAGGTTGTAAGTAGGGCTTATTGTCAAGGGTACGGGATTTATGTATGTATTTGCTACTCATGGTGACCGTTACAGTCCTGACGATGGGCCATCGAAAAACTACTAAAACAAACGGATTGGAACTATTTTTTTGCAACAGTAAAAGAAAGTGTTAAAATATCAAAAAAATTGCGAAGTTGTGTGCGTTTGAAAGTCCATGATAGACAGAGACAGCACTGCTGCATATGACGTCACAGCACAGGAACGCATCAGTTACTTTGTGCCATTCATTACAACGATAGTATAGAGGTATGTGGTTCAGGGTGTAAAGTTAACTCATCCTCTATAGAAAATGAAGGATCCTCCGTCCAGACGGGTGTCGGCGAATGATGTCGGGACGTTGTTTATATGCTAGTTGCGTGGTAAACTCTGCTTGCGCGATGCAGGATTTTGCGTGACGTCAGTGTGATGGTGTGAGTTCGCATGTAGCAATGTAGATGCCGCCCCGTATAGTTTTGAGTGACTAGGATAGAAAAATAATTTAAAAGCGTGTTACTTTTTCCATCGATTTTATATTATTTTTTTACGAATCGGTTCTTCAGTAAGATCTACTTTATTGTGATAATCACAAAATACGGTAATTGGAATAAGGGGCGTCATCGCTTAATCAGGTAGCACCTTAATGGGTTCAGAAGCATAAGTTTACCATTAACCGTGATAACTCACCAATCGAACCAAAAAAATATTGAATCTCTTCTAATAACTATACAATTTCACATCCTCTGCTGACCGTACACCAAGTCATTTTCCTGTTACTTCTATAGATATTCAAGGGAGGAAATTACGTTACCCTGTTTTCCTGTCTGTACATCTCATAGCTTATGATGTCAATTTAAGACGTAGATAATTTCTTTATTAGTTTATTGAGCACTTTTCTGCGGTCGCTACCTCGTAAGCTCCGTGAGAGTTGCTCTATATAGAAGTGCAACAAGAAAAAAAAACAGTTGTTCTAATAATCTCCATCTTACAATGCCTTTTGTGTAATAGTTGTTTCTTTCTCTACTCCTTATTGTCTTTTATTGGCACGAAAACTAAAAGAGTTTTTCATAGTTACTTATGTTAAATATTGTTAAGAAATCAGAGGGGCAATTCTCGTAATTTTAAGAACGTTCACAGTCTGATCTCAGTCTCAATCTATCAAAAATACCTCTAATTTCCCTACATTTTTGTCAAGTTTTTGACATTGATTGTCGCTGAGATGAGATTGCGACTAGATTTTGAATGTTTTTAATTACGGAATTTTACCTTCAGTTGTCCTAATAGTAATTGTAAGAACGCATCAAAAACGGGCGGAAAAATAAAACCACTACTAATAGTGTCTTATTTTGTAAAAGAGCAGTGGTGCCCAGTAGCAACGGCCCCGAATTACAAGTTGTAGGTCGGGGGTTCGAACCCAAGCAGGCACTTTTTTTATTTTTTATTAGCCGTTAATGTTAAGCCACTGCTGGGCAAAGGCGTCCCTACTCTCTTTCCACTCTCTCTGTCCAGAGCTGCCCAGGACCAATCTTTATGAACAAGGGCACAAGAAGGCACTTTACTTTGTGTAAATAATTTCATCACCACTACTCTCAAAACGGTGAAGGAAACATCGTGAGGAAACCGGTATGTTATAGTACCAAAAATTCGAAGACATGTGACGTATACCAACCCGCACTGGGCAAGCGTGGTGGAGTACACACTCCCACTCACCAAGAGGAGCCCAGTACTCCAGCAGTGGGAACATTATAGGCTGTTTATACTATCAGACAGGAGTACTGGGGGTCTACTCCGAAGTAGTATCGGCCAAATGTTCGGCCATTTCCTGCTACGAAATTACTATTTGGTTCGGTCAGTTCCGATCCTACACTCCTCCACTCTTTCGAATATTGACTATGGTCCCGACCCAACTGAGCCGATCCAAACTTTTTTCGCATTTTTCAATAACATTCGGTTCGGCCATGTGTCGATCCGATCCGAACATTCGCACTTTGCACTTCGGAGTAGGCCCCCTGCTTTCCTAGGAAGGACCTTTTCCATATTTGATTGTTTGCCTATGATTGTATACTACACGAAAATATAAGTATCATTTACTCTCAGTAAGCTCTCAGCACTATAAGAAAATGTTATAGTCAAAATGTCGCCAAGTTGTTACGCCTTATAGCTCTGTTTACCCTGCAAACGAATAATAAGCCTAATGCAAAGGCTTCGTACTTTACTGGAATGTTATCATACTAGCGACCCGCCCCTGCTTCGCACGTCTTTTACGACTTGACAAAATATCAAGATTTCTTTTTATGAGTTAAGTTAATATTGCTGTATTATACTCCTGTATAATCAGCCTATACGGTTCCCACAGCTGGGACACAGGCCTCTGGGCTGTAAAAAAAGTGGTGGCCCAGTGGCGGCCCCGCCTTACGAGTCGTAGGTCGTAGGTTCGAACCCAGACAAGCGCTTTACCTTGTGTAAATCATTTCATCACCACTGCTCTCAAAACGGCAAAGGAAAGCATCGTGAGGAAACCGGCATGTCCTACAACCAAAAAAATTCAAAGACATGTGACATCCACCAACCCGCACTGGGCCCGCGTGGAGGATCATGGCCTTAACTCTCTCACGAAGAGGAGCTAGGTCTGTTTCCCAGCAGTGGGAACATTATATACTGATTATATTATGTATACACCTAAACGTTTCTAAATAAATTCTCACAAATGATAGTGAACACTGTATCAAAATCTGTTGCGTAGTTTAAAAGAACAACGCGGTCATACAGACAGACACAAAAAAGTGGGGACTTTACTTTATACGTAGATAGACAGATAAATCAATTATTCTGTGCACACAATAATACATCACACAAAAGCATAATTAAATAACATCTCATAAATGATGATTAATCAATACAGTAGTGTGGGACGCCCCCCAGCTGGACAGACGGACGACCTAAAGATGGTTGCTGGGATAGTCTGTATGTGGAAGGCGGAGGACAGGGTGTTGTGTCTGGCGGGCACGCGTCCTGCTATGCCACGCCAGGAATAATATTGGGACTGCGTACCAGGAGGTTTCTTCAAAATATAAAGACGCTTTTAGATGCACACTATTTATTGTACAGCTTTGGGTACACAACCGTTGACACAATACTTAGTATCTTATTATAATAATTAACGAGAATGAAAAAATACGTGACCGTGCAAGTTAGTTGTTTGTTGGCAAGGGAAAAAGAAGTGTGACAGCGTTGCCACTACAAAAAAATATTACAATATTATTGCCATTTAATGCATTAACATTTAAATTTTACTACAAAAATTACTTTAATGTTGTTGCCAACAGTGGCGCAGTCTGGGAGAGGCCTATGTCCAGCAGTGGACTTTGATAGGCTGAGTTGATTGAATATTATAAAGAGGTATTTGTTTGTTTGTATATAAGTTTGTACGGAGGGGGAAATCTCTAGAAGCCCAATTCTTGAGGAAGACTGTAGGCTACATAAAAATACGCTAGGGCCCGTAAGAGCTGAGCAAAAACAACCGACTTCCAAAAACGACACTACAAAGTGAAAAATAATTTTAATTTCGGAAGTCGGTGTCGTTGGGTTCGCATTTTCGTTGTTTGCCACCGACTTCCGAAATTAAAGTTATTTTTCACTTTGTAGTGTCGTTTTTGGAAGTCGGATGTTTTTTTTTTTTTTGCAAAAAAGTTTTATTTTTCACTTTTTAAGTTGTAATTTTCACCAGTAATTTTGGTTTAAAAACCAAACTACTGAACCGTTTTTGATGAAATTTCTATGGGACTATTTGGGAAGTATACCCTTTCCAACAAAAAAAGATTTTTTCAAATCGGTTGGCAAGCGACGGAGTTATGCGCGAACAAACATACATAAAAAAAAACATAGCGCGGGTAGGTGATGACACAAATGTCACGCAGAACGAGTCGCGAGCAGAAGATAGTTATGTTATTTTTGTACGGACGAAAAACGGAATTTCTAATTGGAAATTCAATATACCATAATAATATCGATCGTGTGGCTCTGGGAACAGGGCGGACAACTTTGTGTGTTTACTTTAACTTGGTGTGTACAATGGAAATAACAGATTTCCAAGAAAAACAATTTCTGTCTCGTCCTATCTACATATTGTATTTCATTGTAATATTTTTGTATATATGCCACTCAAATCAATCTAGCGTTTTTAGAACTATGTTGTGGAGGGCTTCCTGTGTAACCGGATGTAGCTGAATATCAGTATTTTACATGGAGCGCCTGCCTACCTGACCTCCACAACCCAGTTACTAGGTAATACGAAACTCCTTGGTAAGACTGGTTGTCAGACTTTTGGGCTTCTGACTGCCCGTAGCGACTCTCAAAGTTCCACGAATTACAGCCGGGACCAACGGCTTAACGTGCTTTCCGCGGCACGGATGGGTTCTCGGTATGTAAAGATGGTCACCCATCCACAGACCGCGGCGAGCGTAGCATAGCCTGATCGATCGGCCTGTGTGGCTGTTATTATTTAGCTTGCAACGGTTTCACGTGCTTGCCGAGGCACGGAGGGGTATCGTTACGTAATGGATGATCGAGAGTGCTGTTGCTGAACATGATGTCGATTCTCTGGGTTCAATTCCCAGGTTGGGCAAAATGTTATTGGTTTTTTCCACCAGGAATTTCTCAGTAAAAACTCCCGGAGTGCTGGAGCGTGGTTTTGTGCCCAGTTGGTGGCAACAGGCTCGCTCCCCATTTACATGAGGCTTAAACGTAACTGGCGAAATGTGGGTGTTCTGCAGGTATATCTCTGCCTAGCCCTTCGAGGATAAGAACAGGCTGGTCATGCATTAGCCTTACTGAAACTCCTACTATCAGGTTGAATGCCGTAATTACAGAAACAAATAAAAATACATAGTGTCTCGCGTGGATCCAAGTTCCATCGTGCATCGGCCGGCGTACATAATCAGTCTATAATGTTCCCACTGCTGGGACACAGGCCTCCTCTCGGTGAGAAGGAGTGGGCCATAATCCACCACGCGGGTCCAGGGCGGGGTGGTAGATGTCACAGGTCTTCGAAATTTTGGTTCTAGGACATTCCGGTTTTCTCACAATGTTTTCCTTCACCATTTTGAGAGAGGTGATGAGATAATTTACACAAAGGAAAGCGCCTGTCTGGGTTCGAACCTACGACCTACAACTCGTAAGTCGCGGCCTTTACTATTTGGCCACCACTGCTCCGTTCTGGCATACCAAGGGCTAATCGTCATCAATCAGCAGTGCGATTCTGTAACCATCTCACCGTGAAAACTTAGGTGAAGTGAGCGTGGATTGAGCTGTCATTCCAAATAATGCTAGGGATTGACACTACTGACAACTCACATCAAGCTCACTTCACTTGAGTTTTCACGGTGAGATTTTACAGAATCGACCGGCACGTCTTGCTGTTACACTTCACTGTCACCTTCTCAGTGTGTCCCTATTATTCCCTCTTAGAACCCTATTGTCATTAATTAAACAACCTTAATAGGGCCAATAATCTATCCAACACCGCGTATAATGTCAAGGTTCATTCAAAACCATTTACATAGAAAAATTATGCATAGCGCTGTTAACTTTTATCACAATTGTTATGGGGTAGACATGGCTGTTTATTAGGGGGTCCTTAATTGATGGGGTCGCTATCCGCCTGCTCGTAAGAGGAAAAACAGAACGATGGAATTACCTCTTAAGTAATTGTTGTGTTTGTGGATCGATTGAAATGTTGTTGTTTCATTGAGGTGCGGAAGAATGAATGTGATAATTGATCTAGCATAGATTTAAGTCCAGAGACTGACAGAACTGCCTCTGCCCCAACTGTCTCGTGGTTGCAAGCGCGAAGGCTAAGCTCCAGTGACATATTCTCGATGAGTGCAGTTGCCTCTGGCGATGATGCGTGTCGCTTGTGTGTATGCACAGTTGCACACCGACGTCTACGAATCCGTCTCCGGAAAGCTCTCAACCTTATGACCTAAATTGATCAAATACACGATTGATGAATGTTTATAAACCGCAAAGATGAAAAAAACTTGTAATTTTCCGTGTAATCGGATTACAATTACACACAATTTATTAACTGACCCAGTTGATCCCTTTCCGGGAAACATGTAGAAGCCGGAAAGCCAAGCAAAAATAATAAAAATAAATTGGATGCATGACAGCCCATAACAATATGTAGTAGGTATTCGCGAAAAAAGCTATGGCGACAGAACGGGCAACCTGTAACATATTCACAAACAGAGGTCCTTTGTTTGTCCTGTCGGTGAATCCGCTGATAAATTGAAACCGTTCCAAGTAAATCACTTCATTGAAATACCCGGACCGTCCGTCAGTCTATTTTAACAAAAAAAAAAAAACCGGCAAATAAACTCTTTCGTAAACTCTGTTGTATAAAAAATCTGGTCAAGTGCGAGTCGCATTCGCGTACTAGGGGTCTCGGCACTAAAACTATTAATGTTTACCTTGTGTTATAAATTGACACATTGTATTTATTGAGAATGAAATAGACTGGAGATAAATGACTTATTAATCAATAAAATTAAAATCAAATATCCTGGTAGTCATGGGGAGAGCCCTTTGCCCAGCTGTGGGATGATGCAGGCTAACAGTAACAGTAAAATATCCTAACTTAACATAAATTCCTCCGCATCGCTGTGGACTGGTAACGTACCCAAGAAACTGGTGGCATTGCCCAATTGCTACATACTTCTTTAAAAAGTACATAGTTGAGCTACTGTTTCTTTACCGTCATTCAGATACTAGTGTTTCCATCTCTTTTCTGTTTTCTTAATTGGCTTTGTGTCGTTGTGTTATAGCTGTTGGTTCTCCTGAACTTAAATTAATTAATATATTATTTTTGGAAAAAGATCCACTGTAAGTACATCAGTTGTTGCGGTGTTAAAGACAGATAGACAGACTGCAAAGGGTTCAGTACCCAAAAGCTGTCAAAGCAAACTCAACTCAAACTCAAAGCATTTATATCAAATAAACCAATTACAGGGACTTCTGAATTGTCAAGGGGTCGGTCAGTCAGAAAGATGAAGCTAGTTGCTCATTCCAAAGCACTACGCTTTCCTATAGAGAAGAACAGGCAATATACCCCACGGACACTCTGTTAATTAAAAAAAGGGCACCCTCTTTATTTGTTTTAGGTTTCTGTACCAAAAGGCTGCCAAAACCTTTGGCTACGGAACCCTAAAAACAAAAAAAAATACAATAAATAACAACGACAACTCTTTCATCAGAAACTCTTTTGTACAAAAACAAAATTGAGAACAACATGTTTTTGTTTCTGTGACGTCACGGGTTTTGACGGACGAAAAGCGATCACAAAGAAGGAAAATTAATTTGGAAGGCGGTGACCGCTGGTTGTGACGTGCGATTCATTACGTTATAGAAAATAGCGGGTGAGGGTCGGGATACAGTGCGCAGAGGGAGCGATTAAGTGTGTTTGATCAATTGTGGTTGGGGAAGAAAAATGTTTAGTTATTCAAGCATAAGTTCAAAAGGAATCAAGTTTGTTTTGTTCTCCCTGAAAGAATATTTAGTTATTTGTTTGCAGTCAGTTTTTAATTGATAAAATCGCGCCTGCAATTTTATTCCTCGAAGGGTTAAGCAGAGGTATCAAAAAATCAAAATCAAAAGTCATTTATTCAAATTAGGCTGAGAATCAGCACTTTTGGAACGTCATAATTACAAAAGACAGTCCCCCAAAAACGCCCGCCCTTCACCACTTGATAGTGCTATCGCTGGGAAGAAGAAGTGGCGCAACAAACTCCCCAGCAGCACAGCTGTCTGTTCAGTTATAAATTACTTGATACTATACAATACTAGGCGTTAAGTAATTAACATTACAAGGCACATAACATAAAATTAAATTACTTGCAATATGTCAGCTAGCCACGCCAATATATCAACAAACAAGTATAACTTGGCATGTGCACATTTCGCCAGTTAGGTACCTATGTATAAGTCCTATGCAATACGGGGGAGCCATCACCCGGGCACAAATCCAGACTCCAGGCTACTAAGAAAGCATGATGATGGGCAAAAATTTATAGAACGTGGTACACGATCCAACATAAAACCTTTCTAGTCATATAAAAAATATTGAAAGAAAGGAAGAAAAGAAAGAAAATGTATTTATCGCGACTCGTACAGGAAGATTATAAAACAAATAAAAAAACTAAACTAAACACACTCATTTATGCCTAGAAAGGTTTTATGTATGACATAATAGGTAGGTACTTTAGCGCTTGTTTTGTTTTGTTGCCCAAACGTCCATGATCCTTTACTTAATATCAACTTTACTTTTAATTATGATCTTGATCAATGAAATTCTATTCATCGATCATCATAAATTATTATGTATCTTCCATGTGAAATGTTTTATTTTCTTGATCAATAATTTTTTGGTCACTTTGGAGAAAATTAAATTTTGGATCCTGGGTTCGATTTCCAGGCTGAGCAAAGGGTTATTGGGTTGTTCAATCAGGAATTCTGCAGTAGCAGTCCGGAGTCTGGATCTGTGTCTGGTTGATGGCAATAGGCTCGCTCCCTATGACATGGGACTTAAACTTAACTGGTGAAATGTGGGTGTAAGTGCCTCTGAATAACCTCTGAATGATTCACGTAATTAAAAATATTTTATGTTTTTTTTTCAGGTAAGTATCCTGATGCAGACCTGCTGATCCTGCTGGTGTAAGTCTTCATCATATTTTGACGTTAAAGTTACAGCAATTGATATGTCATTAGATAGGATTTTCAAACATAAAAATGGCGAAATGAGGCTAACACCTCTGCATAACCCTTTGTGGGAACAAGGCGTGATGTTATGGGTATATGTGAATGTTCATATTTTTTATTAGTTTGGCCTTCTTAGACATCTGCCTAGCCTTTGCTATGTTGAGGTCGGCTTCCAGTCTGACCTGATGCAGCTGAATACCAGTATTTTACATGAAGCGACTTACTGGGTAACACGATACCCTTTGGTAAGACTCGTTGTCAAATTTTCGGGCTTCTGACGACCCGTAACAACTGTCAAAGATCCTAGAATGACAGCCGGGACAACGGCTTAACGTACTTTCCGAGGCACGGATGAGTATTAGTATGTGAAGATATTCACCCATCCACGGACCAACCGCGGCAAGCGTAGCTTAACCTGATCGATCAACCCGTGCGGCTGTTATTACTTAGCCACGAGCCCCTCCAGGCGTTACAGGTAAAATAAAAGTCGCTATCTCCATTCCGCTGCACTCAGTTCCATCCCAACAACACTTCTTGTTGCTTCCTTTGCACGGATGATGACTTCCCGTTAATTTCTCGCGCGATAAAACAATGTTTAATTTGTTAACGTCGATCAAAAATACCCTTTGGAACCATCAGCAGGAAACTTTGAAAACGTTTGATTCCCAGGTGGGGCAAAGTGTTATTGTGGTTTGCCCTTAGGAATTTCTCAGTAGTAACCCGGAGTCCTAGGAAGTATGGCGGGAAAAGGGGAGGCCAAAGGCCGATTCCGGGCTGAAATGATGATGATGATGAACCAGGAGTCCGGATTCGTGCTCGTCTGATGGCAATCGGATTTTAACATAACTGGCAAAACTTGGGTGTACTGACAGTCCACCTCTGCCTAAGCCTTAGAGAAAACTTAGACGGGAAGCTGACCACAACATAGTTGGGAAAAGGCTAGGCATGTAATGAATTATGTTGATAGATATATGTAGCGGCATCTATAACGCCACATGCGAACTGCGCGTCATACTGACGTCACGCAAAATCCTGCATCTCGCAAGCGGAGTTTACCGCGCAACTAGCATATATATACAACCGCTTGACATGAATCATCGGGCAGTTGCCCGTGTTCAGCCCTTTTAGCACGTTGATCGACTTTGTAGCCGACTGTACCGTGAGTGTCCACCTCTCGTTATCCTGGCATAGCCGTTTATCTATTGCAATCCCAATGCCCACCCTGCGCCTAAATTCATCAAAGAGAATTACGCTTTGACTAACACGTCAATCTGAAATTTGGAAATCGTTAGGAATTCCCTCATCATTGCAACTTGGTTCTAAATCGTTGAATGTGTCAGTCTGTTAGCAGGCTGTCTAGCTTTAATTAAATGGACAAGTAGAAGAGCGATTGTTTAGTCCTGCCTCAAGCAAAACGACCAATCACAGATTTGTTTTTTCATGCAATTGATAGGACTTAGGACGTATTCCAAATTGGGCACCCGCTTAAATGGCACCTGAGTGAATGGCACCTGAGGTATTCCACATACGGCACCTATTATAAATTGTATACGCAACCATATGACATTTCCAAAGTGCCGAGATGACGACTAATAGAGAAGTATGGAAGAAAAGTCATGTTGCGCCGACCACAAATAAATTTGGTATTTGACGACACGGTTGGCGCAGTGGCTGAGCGATCAACTGCTGCGTTACGTGTCGCGGGTTCGATTCCCGCACGGAACAAATATTTGTATTGCCTACAGGTAGTGGTTCCGGGTCTGGCTGTTTGTGTATGTGAGTTTGAATGTTTGTAAACGCACCCACGATACAGGAGTAATATATTCCTAGTGTGGGGCAACGTTTTTATTAAGAAAAAATTGCGATAAGGGCAGCTAAATGATGATGATTTTTAAACTTATTATGTAACAGAAACCTAAAATATATATTGTTTTTTGACGACAATAGGTAAAATAATTTAAAAAATGAGGTACCTATCTATGTACAAATCTTAAAACCAGACTTGGTTTCCGTGCGTCATTTTCGGTTCACCACTGAAAATCAGCGCTCATCATGCTGACTGTGACAAGAAGGCTTCCAAGCCTTGTTTGATTAAGTCTGTATTGTGCTTGTGATATTATTATTAAGTAGGCAAGTAGGATTTTATTGTCAAAAAAATTATGTTAACACTGTAATAAGTGTTTCTGAACGGAATGATTGTGATGAATTTATGAACGAAGCGTTGAGTGAAAGGGTGGCTAGAGAGTGAGTTAAAGGATGAACGAATTACGAAGAAAGATATAATATTTATGATGGTATTTTAATCAAGAAACTGTATTTCATTCGGACCCTTTACACACTTTACATAATAGGAAAGGAACAAAATTAAATAAAAAAGAAATATTTTATTCCGCACAAACAAAACGCACATTTCAAATAAAAAAATATTATAAAAAAGACATAAAATACACATAGTCAAAAGCCTCGTACTCAAGCATAAAAATGTTGACACTTTTGTCTATTGCTTGATGTCAGGGCCAGGGACCAATAACAACACACATTAATAATATAATATTTTGTTATTTTTTCTTGGAGGGCTAAATAATAACAGCTGCACAGGTCGATCGATTAAGTTAAGCTATGCTGGCCGCGGTTGGTCTGTGGATGGGTGAACATTTTTACATACCGAGACCCGTCCGTGCCTCGGAAAGCACGTAAAGTCCCGGCTGTAATTTGTAGATATATTTGTACAGTCGTAACGGGTCGTCAGAAGCCCGAAAGTCTGACCACCACTCTTAGAATAGAATACTCTTAGTCTCTCTTAGTCTTACCAAGGGATATCATATTACCCAGTAACTGGATTGTGGAGGTCAGATAGGCAGTCGCTCTATGTAAAATACTGGTATTCAGCTGCATTCGGTTAGACTGGAATCCGACCCCAACATAGTTGGGAAAAGGCTAGGCAGAAAATGATTTTGATTTTGTTTCTTATTACTCGAGTTAATTATCTTTTTGTATGCACGTGTTTCTGTGATAAATCAACGAATTTTTCTTACTTAACATTTTAATAATCACAGCCTATATCAGCCAACTGCTACACTGAACTAAATAGGCGTCTCAGAATTTACAGCTTTCGCCAACGACTAGAAAAAAAAAACAACGGGTCAAGTGCGAGTCGGACTCGCGCACAGAGGACAATTTTGTAGGTATGTAACTACAAAGAATGATGGGCAAATTTGTATGAAACCTGGGCATAAGACCAACTTACAGAACTGCTACTAGTGCCAGTTGTTAGGACCCAATGCCAGAATCGTTTTTGTATAAATAAACCTACCCATGTCCACCGGGCTTACTTGAAAACATTGTTCTAAACTCGGGGCTTACCACCAGCTCATATAGCAGGGCAGATGTTGAACTGCACTGCTTTTATGTGTACTTAGTCATAGAACAAAAAAGCAGTGCAGGTCAACTTCTGCTCTGCTGCTGGTGGTAAGCCCCCTGAACCGCGCGCGAGGCGGCTTGCACGCGGAGTAGTGGGGGTGAATTCGAGCAAACATTGATACCTGCGTATGCGCCATGTTTATAACACGACCTTTTGTTTTTAAACGTCACAGATGTAGTAAAATCCTCGGTATTATACAGAAAAATGCTATTTTTTCAATTGGCTCTATCTCAGAAGAAATATTTATTGCGCCTCGTACAGGATCATAAACTAAACTGAACACATTTAAAAATAAAACAAATTAACTAATTAATTAACTTTTTTTTTTGGTTCTTTATTGATTTGTAAGGGATTTTTGTACATAAAAATGACGATGACAATCCCATCGTACCTTATGCTAATCTTAGTTCGCTAATTAATACTATGTTCTCAATCTTAATTAAATTCAAATGAGTAAAGTACTTGGTACATATATTTCAATTCTGTTGGACTTACGCCCATTTTGTCCCATCATCTTTAACGGTTTTCGGATTTTTTCATTTACTTGTGTGCTACATGACATTGCTTCTTGCCAAATTTCATGATTCTAGGTCAACGGAAATATGCGGCAAAAACGGAACATAAACGCCCGTATCTTTTGAGTGCGTTGACTTAGAAGTTTGATTTTTTCACTGCTTCAAGGGATTGTAGCCCTGAGTATTTGTTTTTCATTTCAACTTAATAACTCCATTCGTTCCTAAGAAAAAGGGTCTTGACAGACAGACGGACAAAGAAGTGATCTTATAAGGGTTCCATTTTTCCTTTTGAGGTACTCGTAAGAAACCCTAAAAATACAACTTTATTAAAATCATAACCTTAGAAAAGGCCCCGAGATTTTATTATTTAATATAGTGAGTAAAGGCTGTGCCTCCACGAGTACATAGGATTCTCCGGCGTCCCTCGTCAAGCATATCGGGGCCAGCTTAACTTTGTTTTGCCAATAAATTTGTATGCAGCCCGGAGCCGTCCCCCGGCCTTATTAGAGGGAGTATATATAACCGAGTTAGGATCATTTTGATACAAACTGGTTGAGAGATAATCGTTGGGATTGGATTTATACTGTGGGATGTGGCGTTTAGTTTTGTTACATCGATGAAGCGGTAAAGATATCATTGACTTGAATGTGCCCTGGCGGCTGTGAGTATGTCATGCTCACTCAAATGTCTCGCTGGTGGTGGCGTGTGTGTTGGATCATTAAGTTCCCTCCAAAATGGTTGAGCTGAATAGTGCTGATCGATACGTCATGTTCGTGAACGGGCGCCGTCAGTAGGGACTGGCCATCTCTTAGCTGCCTCGGCTTATTTTAATTTTTAATTTCTGAATTGTTTTTGTTTTTTTTTAACGGACGCTTTTAACGTGCACGTATTTCTACATCGTTCTCACAAGGTTAATTTCAACACGAATGATGTAATCAAATATTTTGTAACAATTTTATGATTTAAAAGAGTGTCCATGGAGTTTCTTGTCCGTTCTTCTCCATAGGTACCTACGCTTTGGAATGGGCAACTAGCTTCATCTTTCTGACTGACCGACCCTTTGACAATTCAAAAGTACCTACCTGTAATTGGTTTAGTTGAATTAAATGATTTGAGTTTGAGTTTTGAGTTTGATAATAAATAACCACCCCCCCTAACCCCTTAATAAACCCCTTTGTTTATTTATAAATGGTGGTTAAAGTTAAGAGATGTTTAAATGTAAAAAATGTATGGTTAAACAGTCGTTAAATACTACTAAACTTTAAGCAACGTTTATAAATAAAGGGGTGTGTCTTAGTAAAATACTGGTTAGCAATAAAGAGTTTGAGTTTAGTTTTAAAATTAGTTATAAATATGTAGGTAAACCCCTTCTCCCTTCCCTATCACCGAGAGGAGGCCTGTGTCCCAGCAGTGGGAACATCATAGGCTGATTGGGACACAGGCTTCCTCTCTGTGAGAGGGAGTGGGCCGTAATCCACCACGCGGGCCCAGTGCGGGTTGGTAGATGTCACATGTCTTCGAATTTTTGGTTCTAGGACACGTCACGGTTTCCTCACGATGATTTCCCTCACCGTTTTGAGAGCAGTGGTAATGAAATAATTTACACAGACTAAAGCACATGTCTAGGTTCAAACCAACGACCTACAATTCAGAAGTCGCGGCCGTGACCACTGGGCCACCACTGCTCATTAATTGTCAATCAATCAATTATCTGTCAATAAATTGCATAATAACATTTATTTTAATTTAATCACTATCATCAGAATCTTTATGTTTTACTAGCTGCGCCCCGCGGTTTCACTCGCATGAGTTTCGAGCCGGTAGGAACATTCGAATAAAAAACATCCTTTAAGTTAATCCTAGTTATAAACTATCTGTGTGCCAAATTTCATCCACATCCGTTCAGTAGTTTTTTCGTGAAAGAGTGACAAACATCCATCCATACAAGCTTTCACGTTTATAATATTAGTAGGATTAAATCTTTGTGAGATTTTCAGCAAGTGAAACTGAATTCACCTTTCTCTGTGTGCGCAGGCTGCTCTGCGTATTCCATCTTATACGTGCAACCCTTCCATCGTATATGGGGAGATAGTATCATAATATGTGTGCTCATACGAGGACAATACCCGCGGGATTTGTTAGTGTACCCTATTTCCTGCTGACACGGCAACTACGGAACCCACAACGCAAGATAAAAGTACTTTCTTGTCTAGTCTTTCTGTATTTACTAGCGCCTGAACACGGCTTTGCCCGTGTGGATGTCGAAAATTATCTTTGCGCGGAACCCTAATTCTTTTATTCTAAAATAAAACTTTCCATTCCAAGGGTGCCTCGAAGAGATCGCAGAAAGCAATAAGGTCACCCATTGTATGTTTTTTAGTGATAATCGCATTTTTTGTTATGTATTCTGGTGTACAATAATGTATATACAAGGTGTTGTTTTGCATCCTCTTCAAATTCAAGGAGGTAACTATGCTACTGATTCTCGACGCGAATCAATAATAAAATAAGTAGGTATTTTTTTTTTTCTAGTTTTCGGAAATCGGCATGTGTGGGACACGCATTTTAAAACGCGGCCTGTGTGAGACCGCACTGTTACTGCCCTTTTACACACAAATAAAAACGCAGCCGCTTATACGATACCATAACGCGATTCTGTTCTTTGAAAGTGGTGTATTCTGAAATACTGTCCAACTTAAATAACTAAAAACACAAGTATGTATTCATTATTTACCAGGGGTCGTAATTTTATTTGATTATTTATGTCTTTCTTAACAGCCTCCTAAAAATTTGACGAAAATGCAAAACAACAGCTTGTATAAATAAATAAATAATATAGTAGTAGTACATTACTCCTTAAAACATCAGCTATCTGCCAGTAAGTCCCGTCGAAATCGGTCCAGCCGTTTCGAAGATCAGCCAGAACAGACAGAAATTCTAAAAATTGTTTTTTAATTATTTGTTATAATTACTGTAGGTATATGAAAAAATAAGCAAAAGAATCATAGGGCATCCAAAAATTCGTCCGCATCGCTGTCAACAGGAACAGTGCCCAAAAGGCTGGCAGCATTGCCACGTTGTATGGCGATGCCAATTCTTTGGCCAAGAAACAGGCCAGCCCTCTGGTTACGTGAAGAGAACACTTTAATTTTATTTATTTGTATGTATAAAAAGTCAAAATTAATTTTATCAACCAAGCACCAATCAAATAATACAAGTATCCGAATATGCAAATAGCTCGCACTTTCCTCCCCATTTTGATTAAAACACTCATAAATCAAATATCATAAAACTTAATGGGCCGGACCGAAATCCCTGTCCCTTAGCACTCGAGTCCCACATTTTTACATTTCTCTCTCGTACCTAATTACAAAAATTAATTCATTTATTCCTTCCGATAATTAGTATTCGAGCCCCGCTCCGAACATCTGGGCCTTTATTAATGTCGCCCGGGATACGGGATCCCGGCGATCCCGGGATCGAGACGGGATCCGTGTAACGTCATTTGTTGATACGTCCCGTGTTAATTTGTAATTTCCACGAAATAAGGTCTGATGGGGCGCTAATGGATAACATTTTCGTCAAACTGCGGAGTCTTATTTATTTTCTTGGTGCTTGATGTATGAACCGCTCTTTGTCTTCACACACACGGTCATGTTTACGCGTGTGTGTGTTGTTTTTAATTACGGGGTGCCCTGACGGATGGCGTCATGCTTAAAGTAACAATTTTCATGTTTGCTCAATTTTAACGAATGAATATTAAACGTTTTAATTAGGATTATAATTTCAAATTCAAATTCTGTTTTCGTGGAGGTATGTTAATCCACTTATATTTTTTTTTTTGTAAATAAGCTTATTTTATTAGCAGAGAGCTTAAATTAAATTGTGTATCGCATTTTAGAATTTATCTCTTAATTTTCTTCATCTATGAAAATACTTTTTACGTTTTTGTTTTTACATAAATCCTTATAAAACATACAACTACGCTTGCAACGAGCCTAAAAAAAACATAATCATGCGGGACACGTCCACTGCGGCCATTTTGTCAGCCATTTTTCTTTTCGGCCGTCCGCTCGCCACCTGTCAACTGGTTGACCCTTGCATTTGTCACTCGGCGGTATTCGGGTAACATCGTGACGGTTCGGTTGTTTTCGTAATTTATATACTTTTTTTGCCTTACCCGAATGATCATTCTCGTTCGTTGGGGAGTAATGTGTTGAGATTTTTTGGGTCCTGTTGGTTTGCGGTTGGCAAGAAATATGTTGCCATGATTTTTAAAGCGGTTTTTGGCCGAAAAGTGGTTTGTAAAAACTCTTGTAAACAACCTATCCTTATGAACGGTCATTGGTTGAAAGAGAGAAAAAAAGAAAAAATATTTTATTTGGGGCTCGCACAGGAAAAAAAAAGTCTCATGCATCAAAATCAAAATATTAGTGATCATTTTCATATTTTTTTACGACATTACGCGTCGGGTATTTGATTTTTGAACAGGGAATTTAATTTAAAGTAAATGTTGATATTGTATTATTCTCTTTACATGATGTTCCGATGTAAATTGATATATTTTTAGTATCCATGTTTTTAATCACGTCTCAACTGTCTATGGAGTATCTTAATTTGACATCACTAAACTAATATTTATGTTCTGTCCTTTTCTTAATGAAGTAGAAAGAAAAAGATGCACTGAACTTAAATTTAATTTAGTTTGAAAACAAAGGAATCGGTGCCACAGGTGCCACTGTCCTGCAAATTGTACAAAACGTTAAAAAAAAATTATGTCGCGGGCTATCTAGTGCATACACTGCATACGACGAGCTTAACAATACGCTATAAATATGCAATCTTTAAAAAGACTATTTTCGAAGAAAAGTATAAAAATCCTACGGCTTATCGTGAGCGCTGCATTGAAACTCAATTCTTTCAACACAAGTAAATTAATTAAAAATCCGAACAAATCTGCTTGGATTCCTACAATAACTTTGTTTATACTCGTACACAACACAATTTTTTCTGAATGCGGAACTGTTATCCGTACTGTCAACAACGAAAATAAAGGAAAAAATACCCGAATTACATTGAAAAATGTAATGAAATAACTGGAGTTTAATACACTCAATCTGATGGAATATCGCAGAAGTTTCTACGGAATTGAGTAGAGAATCGAGTGGGGCTAACATTGTTTTCAAAGCCCGTACGATTCAGTAACTCGAAACGGAATTACTTCAATCGATTTGGGGTTATTTTTTTGAACGAGGGTTTGTCGATAATGTGTAGTTTATTGGTTATGTAGTGGAGAGGGAGGGGCTCGTGGCTAAATGATAACAGCGGCACGGGTATACTTGCCGCGGTCAGTTCCTGGAGGGTTGACCATCCATTACATATCGATGGCCCGCCGTGCCTCAGAAAGCACGTTAAGCCGGTGTTCCTGGCTGTCATTCGTAGATCTTTGACCATCGTTACGGGTGGTCAGAAGCCCAAAAGTCTGACAATCAGTCTTACGGAGGGGTATCATGTTACCCAGTAACTTGATTGTGGAGGTCAAATATGCAGTCGCTCCATGTTAAATATTGATATTCAGCGGCATCCTGTTAGTCTGGAAAGTCAAAGTCAAATCATTTATTTCAAATAGGCACATAAAAGGCACTTTTGAACGTCAAAATTAAAATAAAAATAAAATTGATTCTAGTCGCCCCTTCCAAAAGGTAGTTTTCGTATGGAGAAGAATGGGAAAGAAACTCCACCTTTTAAAATGTTTTACAATATTTTGCATACATTAATTATATAATTATATGTGAAGACGATGCACCTAAACATAAAATTACTATACCACAATAAGTAAAAGAATTAAAATGAATTAATGAAACCATGACATATAAATTGACTATGTGATAGATACATGGTGCTCACATATTTACAAACATTCCAAAAGTAGACTATTTTCATAAATAAATAATAAGGAGTAATAAGTCCGGGTGACTTTAAGTACCTAATTACAGAATGTAAATCAATGTCAAAAAGAATTAAAAAAAAAGAATAAATTATACAATTACATTAGCAACCAGTTTGATTTTGTCTAGACTCTAGAGATTAGAACTAGGAAGCTGACCTCAATACAGTTGGGAAATGGCTAGGCAAATTGAACTAACCTTCTCTCTATACTATCTATATTAATAATCAAGCTGGACAGTTTGTCTGTTTGAACGCGCTAATCTCTGGACCTACCAGTCGGATTTGAATTCTTTTTGTATCTGATAACCCAGTCTTTGAGAAAGGCAGGAGCAGGAAGAAACAAAAGTAAAAAAGAACGCTAAGAGAAAACGCAGTAATAGTGCGGGCAGGCGATATGATACGACGGAGGAACAAGACATTTTACGCGGACGAAATCGCGGGCGGAAGCTAGTCGTATTACATTAGTCGGAGAAGGTCTGTGTCTCTCGTTATAATGAGCCATATTTTAATTACTGTAGGCGTACAATGGGTAGTGTTGGTTATTGCGCAATAGAAAAAAACGGTTTGCAGTTCAAATCAGATTATAATTTACGAACAAGTTAGTCACTCTAGCGAATCACACACTGTTGGTGATTGATGAACGAATGAACTCAACGATACAGAACGCGAGACAGACGGAGCACATGTTGTCCATACGATTTTCAATGGCCAAGAGAGCACACCGCTCTTCTAGCGTTAGCTCCTCTTCACCCCCACGAACTAAGGCTAGACTCTGTCCAGCGCCAGCAGTTGGCGTTGGCGTTCCGAATAGTGAAACGAATGACTCCGACATATTTATGAAACTCCTTTAATATATTTCCCGATTTTCTTAAAATATACCGTACAGTAATATCGTTATTTTATCGTAATATTATCCTGTTGACGACATCCCACACATCTCCATAGGGGCTTCTCACATGGAATTGGATTGTCAACTTAGGATTACATAAGTTGTAACAGCCATTGATAACTTGATTAGTACCCTGGGTATTGATATGGATAAATTGAGCAGAAAACTTCAATGTTACTCCTGGGAAATCATTCTACGGTTTTAGTCTTAAGTTGTAAGGGTAATCTGTATCTACCTCTCTACTGGAAAGTTTTCTTTAAATTTTGCGAGGGGAAGTCTAAGGATGCGTACCCACTGACAGTTGGCTTGCTAGTGCCTAAGGTGGGTCTACTGCTGTCAGAGGTAAAATAACTATGAACCACTGCCCTATATTATACAAGTACGCTAGACTAAATACACTATACGAAATGAGAGTTATTTTTTGTGCCGATTCAAAGCGCTCCGATCGAGCGTCTCGGGAACTAAAATTGACACATGGCCGCAAATGGCCGCCGTTTTGTTCTGGTACGTCTCTGATGATTTAGGTCAAAATCGTGGAATGAGACACTTTTGTGTATTTTTTTGTTTATTACGAGATATTTAGAACATTTTTATCCTGAGAGTAGGCACATCTTGTAAAACTCGTTATCAAAAATATTAATTCAACAGACGCTCACGTTGCTGTCTGCGCCAAAATGGCGAAAATCAAATTCAAATTCATTTATTTATTGTTTGCCACAGGTAAATAGACAGATCTTACAATAGTATTAATGAATCACTGTAACATACCCATGGGGTGTACAATATTTATATTAATAAGTAGGTATTAGGTATGTCAATGTTATTGGTTATGTTAAAATAAAGAATAATAATAAATTACACTCATAATTGGTTGGTGGTTGTTATCCATTGCATTGGCTGTTTTAGTCAACCTTATTTTACATTAATTTTTACACAATTATTAGGGACATACAATTTAGTTAAATAAGTCAAAAAATAAAAATAGAAAAATAAGTTTACCATGTCAATTTTTCGTCAACCTCATCAGACACTATTAATAGATATAATTATTTTGGTCATGCGATTTACATTGAATAAGTAAAAAAAAAGTAAATTAAAATAAGTGTAACATGTCAAGTTTCAAATGTCTTCATTTTGTCATCGATAGTATGAAGTCCAGCGTACCTACTTCTTTATTATAGGTCAGTGCTGTGAACGGACTGTAACGCCGTAGCCAAAAAGGAAATAAACGGACGTCAATGTGTGAAAACCCCAAACTGACTGTGGCAAGTGATTATGAAATGTCAGAAAACTCGTGCGATATGAAAAAACTAGTCAGAACGATTACTTTTTTACGGATTTCCGAGTTTTTATTGTTTTTTCCGCTCGCTGCGGTGCGCCTGTGTTTTCTGGTTGGAAAGTTGAATGAAATGGAATTAAAAAAGCTGAGTTGACTTTGTCGTAGCATAGGGGAGTTTGATAAAACGTCATGTGGACGTCAAACGGAACTAGCGCCTGCATATAACCTAGCTGTGTTTGAACGTGTTTTAAGTAAGTTTTTAAACGGTGGCTTGCACTGTTTTAGAGTTGTTGCATGATTGCTGTTTGAGGGGCTCGTGGCTAAATTATAATAATCGCACGGGTCGATCCAAGGTTAAAGTACGCTTGCCGCAGGCGTTTCATGAATTGAGACCCCTTGGCCAGCACGTTAAGGCGTTGATCCCGGCATGTCAAGTCGTAGATCTTTGACAGTCCTTACGGATAGTCAAAGCCCAAAAAGTTTGAGAACCAGTCTTACCAAGGGTATCGTGTTACCCAGTGACTCAGTTGTGGCAGTAAGGTAACGGTAAAGGTCGCTCCATGTAAAATACTGATATTCATCTGCATCTGGTTAGACTGGAAGCCGACCCCAACATAGCAGGAAAAAGGCTTGGCAGATTGATAGTACAGACGCCAGCACATCAAGCTACCCGAAAATGTCAAATTTTCCCAATCAACTTTGAACCTAATACTTTAGCGATAAAGTTGAAAATCTATTAAAGAAATCTGACAGATTGTAGTAGCTTGATGTGCTGGCGTCTGTACCTATGATTTCTGTTGAATCCTGACTAACAATCTGCAGTAGTATTTTTGCCTAATAAATAAATATTGGTCACAAAAATGAACTCATTTTCTGTCTTCCTTCATTCTATTATTATTTAAACTCTTTACAATCTTTAAGCCCTGATTTCTATAGTCCTATACAAGCACGCGGAAATATAAAAAAAATTGTTAATGGTCCAGTTCCGTGGCAGAGTGCGCGCAAAATAAGTCTGTGCGCGGCTGATATCGGAAATAATCATTTGCTGCTATCTGGGCGTTTATGCCAGGTGTCAAGAGAGTGCTGTGTGCTGAGTTCTGTGTTTTCCACAGTAAATAATTGCCATCATTACGCCGAAAGTGACTAAAAGGGCCGGCAGGGATATATTACGGCATGGTTGGCGCAGTGGTTAAGCGATTGACTGCTGCGCTGCGTGTCGCGGGTTCGATTCCCGCACGGAACAAATATTTGTATGACCTACATGTATTTTTTCTGAGTCTGGGTGTTTTTCTATCTATAATATGTATGTATTTACAAAAAAAAAATGTATATAAGTAGTTTATCAGCCATCTTGTTACCATAACACAAGCATTAGGTTGCTTAGCTTGGGACTAGATGGCGCTGTGTGAAATGTCCAGGGATATTATTATTTATTATAATCTTGAAGTCAAACGTCAAGCGCAGACTTATCTTGCGCGGACTCTAAGCATGCTTAAGGAGGAAACACAGAACCTTTATTCCTCAAAATCAGCTACCAAACCACACATATCCCATACATTCTCAATCGATCGAACCATAACAGATATATCACCCAACAATCTTAGTACACAACCCTAATTGTTCCCAGGCTATTGTGCCAAACTACGGGCTATGAATTATAGCCCATTATAGCCTGCTTGCCGGCCACTGCCAATACGAGCAGGTATGGCAAATATAGGGGTAAACAATGGCCTCTTGTTGTACGGTATGCTGTCGTAAATAGTAGCTAGAGAATAATTAGAAAGGATTTGAAGGAGGAATTGTGATGAGAATATGCTTATGTTTTTATCAAGCCAGTGGTTTTATCGCTGTCTGTAGTAGACTTCGTTCACGTAAATTCTCATGATCCCCGACAAACCCCGTCGAATCGCCTGCGCGCGCTATTATTTCGCAAAAAGTTTTATTTTTACATTTTTTCTTTTTGCTCGGCTTCTTAGGATCCTAACGTGATGTTAAGTAGCCTATAGCCTTCTTCTAGAATTGGGCTATCAAATACAAAAAGTTTTTTTTTAACGTTTTTCTATTTTGCTCGGCTTCTTAGGATCCTAACGTGATGTTAAGTAGCCTATAGCCTTCTTCTAGAATTGGGCTATCAAATACAAAAAGTTTTTTTTTAACGTTTTTCTATTTTGTTCGGCTTCTTAGGATCCTAACGTGATGTTAAGTAGCCTATAGCCTTCCTCGAGAATTGGGCTATCAAATGCAAAATGTTTTTTTTTAATCTGACTAGTATCTCCAGAGATTAACGCGTTCAAACAAACAAACACACAAACTCTTCAGCTTTACTTATTGTTAGTTAACAGATTAAGATATTGGCTCCATGAAGAGAGTTGTTCGTGTTGTTGTTATTTAAATATAACTACACTTTCTTAATACATGCTGTATAAGGGGATGCGTGGAGTTTCTTGCCCATTCTTTTCCATACGAAAATCCATATTTAAATTTTTATTTTGACGTTCAAAAATGCCTTTAATGTGCCTTTTTGAAATAAATGATTTGACTTTGACTTTGACTTCGCGTTATAATTTGTATACTAGCCAGTATTCTTCCACTGTTGGGCAAAGGCATATCATTCTCATCACTCCATTCTTCTCATCAATCACGATTCTGCGTTACTTGTTGCCAATGTTTAAGGGTAATTACATGTCAAAGATACCTCACTGCGATACCTCGCGGTCGCGGTTTAGCTCGCTACCTCAATGTCACCTCTCCATGTAAAACAAATGCATGCATAGGCACGCACGAACAGCCGAAGGATACCAAACTGCGATACCTCGCGGTCGCGGCTCGCTACCTCAATATCACCTCTCCATGTAAAACAAATGCATGCATAGGCACGCACGCACATGCCGAAGGATACCTCACTGCGATACCTCGCGCTCGCGGCTCGCTACCTCAATGTCACCTCTCCATGTAAAACAAATGCATGCATAGGCACGCACGAACAGCCGAAGGATACCTCACTGCGATACCTCGCGGTCGCGGCTCGCCACCTCAATATCACCTCTCCATGTAAAACAAATGCATGCATAGGCACGCACGCACATGCCGAAGGATACCTCACTGCGATACATGACGGACCGCTTGACCGTTTTACCTCGAGGCCTGGCATGTGCGTGCGTGTTTATTAGCATGCATTTGTTTTAAATTGAGGTTACGAGTTAAACCGCGATCGCGAGGTATCGCACTGAGGCATCTTCGGTACCCTAGTGAAGACGTCAGATCGTTTCGCCAACTCCTCATGTTTTATAATTACGTAAGGATAAAGAATGATAAATACTCGAACTAGGTCAATGATCGAGAGCTGACGTAAAACAAGTCCTTCCTACTACAGTTCGTTCACTCGACGTCATTTAAAGAGCTCGTTATCAAAGACGTCCTCGAGTCGAGGACTTTTTGGACAATTTGTGAAGATGATACGCAGATGATACCCCCTTGTTACCGAATCATACTGTAACAATTGGATTTGAAACTTGTTAAAACAAGTTTATGCAATTTAATTTTTAAAAATTAAATTGGTTTCGTGCTTACATCACCAATTACTAAAAAAAAATAGTGCGAAGAGTTTTTAAAATAAAAGGCAACTAACAAAACGTATTTAAAAGGCAGATGTGAGTGGAAACGCCGGAAGGGGACGCCCTAGAAGTACATACAGTGAACTTATTCGTGATGTTCAAGTGACCAGAAGAACAATTCCCGTAATTAAAAACGTTCAAAATCTAGTCGGAATTTCATCCCAGCGACAATCAATGTCAAAAACTCATCAAAAATGTAGGGAAATTAGAAATAGTTTTGACAGATTGAGACTAAGATCAGACTGTGAATGTTCTTAAAATTACGAGAATTGCCCCTCTAATGTATGAACGTTACCGAAGCAATAGGAGTATGTAAAGATAGCAGGTGGCGTTCTTTAGTTTCTGACTAAATTTAGGGTCATCCTGTCATCTTCAAATGATTGCTAGAAACAGAAGCCCAAATCTCGAAATTAAAAACGTTCAAAATCTAGTCGAAATCTCATCTCAGCGACAACCAACGTCAAAGACTTTTCAAAAATGTAGGGGAGTTAGAGGTATTTTTGACAAATTGAAAAACTCAGTTTTTTTTTTAAACGTTGCCCACACTAGGAATTTCTCCTGTATCGTGGGTGCGTTTACAAACATTTAAACTCACATACACAAACAGCCAGACCTGGAACAACTACCTGTAGGCAATACAAATATTTGTTCCGTGCGGGGATCGAACCCGCGACACGCAGCGCACCAGTCAATCGCTTAACCACTGCGCCAACCGTGCCGTCAAAGATTCAAAGATTAGAATGCGAACGTGCCTAAAATGCTCGTTTGAAAGATGTATTTAATGATTTGGAGTGCAAGCAGGCCTTAGCAACAGTCCTTTCGAGTAGAAGCGTACACAATTAAACCTGCAAACGAAACAGCTCACAAAGCTACCTATTAAAACCATACAGGTGATGAAAACCTACTCTTCCATGACGTTCATAGACGTTCCTTTGGCCGTCATTGTTCAATGGGAACAATTATTCGCAGTAGTGCGACCAAGCGGCACCCATTAACGAGATCAGTTCCGGACAGCAATCGGTAATACTCCTTTGATTGTCCGAGCGGTTCGTCCGCGGACAATCCAATTTTGTGGACGCCAAGTCCCATTGTGTGTTTGTGAGGGAGCCGCTGAATTTCATTTGTCTTGGAATTTGTGGGGATTTAATGGACACATTAGTGATGTGGTTGGTAGTGCGTGTTTTATGGGGAGCTGATTAATTATGGGAGTGGTGTATGGTCCTTGTGTGGAGTTTTGTCATTGAATATGTGGCAACTTAACTACAAACCAGTTTATGAAAACGTTAAAAAAAATACTGACAGAAAAAGCCTATTATAATGTTAATGAATTTTTAAATGATAAATAGCCGCTCTGAAGATACTGACTGAATCTATTCTAATTATTCTGAATCGCATTTGACTATTGACCTAATTTTTTTATTTAATATTAATTGTTAATTCGTTTGTAACAGGAAATTATAGCCTATAATATATTAGTGTGTCATTGAAAATAATTATTGAATTAATTTATTATTATTTATTAATTTAAGTATATTTTATTCTTTGTATTTTTTTTTTGTATTTTGACCTAATTTGTACACCAGCCATGGTCAAACACGTTGAGTCAAAAAATACCGTGAAATATCTAGGTATAATAAGCATCATACCATGTTTATTATCCACACATGTATTTGCAAATAAATGAATCTGAATCTGAATAAAGAGTAGCTATGCCAGATAGGATTGCATTTGACCGCTAACAACTTTTATAAAAAAAATTGAGATGCATGAGGCGTTATGCTACTGCTGGATATAGGCTTTCCCTAGGTTACGTCACAACACTGTCCTCCGCAGGTAATCACCAATCCGCGCACACTACATCGTCAAACAAATTAGTTAATTATGTGTATCTGTGTGTTAATCTTGTGTGTCTATTAACTACCGCGCGTGACTACGTTAGGGTTTGTCGAGAAAATATCACGTAAGACGGAGCGAGTCGAGTATTTTGTTAGAAGCGGGAAACGAGAAATAGACAAGTTTTTTCGACGCGAAAGCGAGGAATTGTCGCGTATGTCATGGTGTGCATACAGGAGTGGAACGCGTCATCGGTAGAGGCTACTGCAGCCGTCGACGTGTTGGGGTCTGCCGACAACGTGCCACTCGTGTATTTGAACACCGTACTCGAATACGCGAGTGGCACCAACCCTTTGACAATTAAAAAGGGCCTGTAATTGGTTTAGTCGAAATAAATGGTTTGAGTTTGCACGTTGTTGACGGGGCTGCTGCCAACGCGTTGACGGCTACCGTCAGCGTGTCGACGGCTGCACTTAGCTATGATGGAGAACAATGAAACTTAAAGCTTAATGTCATCATGCTCACTTAAATGTCTCACTGGTGGTGGCGCGTGTGTTGGATCATTCGGTTCCCTACAAAATGGTTGAGCTGGGTGGTGCTGATCCACGCGTCATGTTCGTGAACGGGCGCCGTCGGTTGAGATTGGTCATCTCTTAACTGCCAGGGCTTATTTTTAATTTTATATTTTAAATTGTTTCTTTTTTACATTGTTCTCACTTAAAGAAGCAATAACAATAATGTACCCAGGATTTTGTAATAATATCTTGATTTAAAAGAGTGTCCGTGGAGTTTCTTGCCCGTTCTTCTCCATAGAGATCTACGTTTTGGAATGGGCAACTAGCTTCAACTTTCTGACTAACTGACCGACTACTTAATTTTGACGATTCAAAAGTGCCTGTAAATGGTTTAATTGAAATAAATGATTTGAGTTTGAGTTTAATATCGTGTGTCCTTTTTGAAATGTATAAAATAATGATTAAAGCTACCTAATCCAGTCTGTCTATTAGATCTGTGTAACACAGTACGTGTCTACGTGACGTCCATCGCGAGCCATTATCAGAAGATCTGACTCAAGGGGAGGAAGGAATGAGTTGAATTGATTTAGGGGAGCAAGGGGGAAAATGGACCACGAAGTAATTTCACCGTGATTGCGGTTATTAGTAATGAAGGGGATTTTTTTAGAAGGTTGGACGCTTGATTATTGATTGTGTTAATTGTACATAAACACTTTTATTTTTTGCCTATACAAGTTGTAGCTAGTAATAATGTTTTTGAACGCAATATTGGAACAAAATCAAAAATCTTGGATGACCCCAATTACCGGGCTGCCTGCTGTATCATCATCATCTGCCTAATCTTTTCCCAACTATGTTGTGGTCGGCTTCCAGTCTAACCGGATGCAGCTGAATGCCAGTATTTTACATGGAGCGACTATCTGACCTCCACGACGAGCTACTGGGTAATACGATACCCCTTGGTAAGACTGGTGGTCAGACTTTCAGGCTTCTGAGGACCCTAACGACTATCAAAGATCCACGAATGACAGCCGGGACCAACGGCTTAACGTGCTTTCCGAGGCACGGAGGGGTCTTGGTATGTAAAGGTGGTCACCCATCCACGGACCAACTACGGCAAGCGTAGCTTAACCTGATCGGTCAACTCGTGTGTCTGTTATTACTTAGCCACAAGCCCCTGAGGGCTGCCTGCTGTATAAATTCATAATAATTTTTGCCTGGTTTTCTTGCAGAAAACTTCCAAACTTCTGGTTTCCAGTTACCCATAACCTCTGCCCGCATTTAACCGCAATGCCGAAATGGTACATTAAATATCACTTGAAATCATAAGTACCTATCACAAAAACCCACATTATTATTCCCGAAACGTAAAAACAGTCCCTTGTCAAAGAACTTGACATGGCTATTAAGGTCACTGTCCGAACCATAATAGAACAATCATTCTATTATGCCCAAATTATTTAAACAAAAGCCCCCTAATTGACCCTAAACCACTAATTGGACCCTAAATGTTTGTAAAATTAAATTAAACATGTAGTTTAATTGACTTTCTTCTGAGGGTGAAAAAATTGAATTTACGCTAAATTAATTTTAATCGCGGTTCGATTTATTTCCGAGGGTCTTTTGGGTCGTGTTGGACCAAAGCGTAATTGTCGTTTTTGAGGTTCACTCTTTCGAGGAGTTTGGTTGGAAATGTATAAAGTTTAGGAAGCGCTTCGGGCGATCTCTTGTTTGAGATTAACTGCGGTACGGAACAGTGGCAAACGCTTTTGTTAAATCCACGCTGAAATAAGTTGTCATTTTGTGTTTTGATCAGCAATCTGGTTGGATGAACAACTCTGTTTTTTTTTGACAAAACAGACAAAAATTCTGTTGAGGAATCTATCATCTCCGAAGATGTAAGCTTATACATATATTATCATAACATAACTATTTCATTATGATTCCCAATACATGAATTTAAAGTTTCCGACCAAATTCTACACCACAATTTAGACCCAACTGCTGCAGATTTTGATCAAATCTTTACGGGATTTCTACTTTCAAAAATCTAGCCAATCCTCCATTTACCTAGTAACTGGGTTGTGGAGGTCAGATAGGCAGTCGCTCCATGTAAAATACTGGTATTCAGCTGCATCCGTTTAGACTGGAAGCCGACCCCAATATAGTTGGGAAAAGGCTAGGCAGATGATGACTTTCAAAGATCCACTGCTAAATAATTATAAGCCCCTGAACGAAAGCGAGGCTATATACGCTGATTATGAATGAAGGCTGCAACGAAGTAGCGGGATCGTCCGAAAGGGTTACCGCTGCCCTGGAACATAAAGGGCTAAGGAAGGAACACGGGTGGGTTTTAGTCACGAAGAGTCTGACACTCCCTTCTGCTCCACCCAGAGCGGGAGAGGTCATTTGATGATTTCCCATCCTGAAAAAAAAAAAAAATAACGCTACAACGAAGGGTCCCGTGGTAAACTGCAGTAATCCATTACCTACTTGGATTATATGGAAAATGTTGCTTCCAATTCTTGGAAGCCAGCCCTAAGCTCGCAACATGCTAATTAACTTCGTTAGCGGATGTCAGTGGATATTTTGAATCCAACTCGATTTCCGAGGATTTATAAATGTTTTCCTCGTAAAGTGACCTAATTGGGACCTGCAGGCCAGTCGCGTTCATATTTGATTTCATTCGTCGTTAGCATTTCGATTGAAAACTAAATCGTATGCAGACACGGTCGTGTTTCAGTCAAGGGTCCCTTTTCAGTGGTTTTTTTTATGCATTGGTTTAATTTCTTTCTATTGCTAAGTCATTAATACTATTTATATTATTACATTTTATTTTACCTTGACAGCTCTGGACGATTGATTCGTCCGTAGATGTGATACTTAGTGCTCTTGGATTCTTACTCGACTTGGCTTGTGTTTCTGGACTGTTTTTCCTTCGATTTGTGACTGTGCTTGTTAACTGGACTTTGACTACATTCTTGTAATTTCTTGTATTTTTTTTTTGTTTTTCTAATTTGATAGCCCAATTCTCGAGGAAGGCTGTAGGCTACTTAACATCGTGCATGACCCTTAGGAGCCGAGCAGAAAGAAAAAAAGTCTGAAACAGAGCTTAGCGAAAACAAAAGTGGTAGTGGGGGCAGGGATGCCATGCGACGGGGTGGGTCGTACGCGCGGACAAAGTCGCGAGCACAAACTAGTGTAAAGCTATGTAGCGGTATCTACAACGCCACATGCGAACAACGCGTCATACTGACGTCACGCAAATCCTGCATCTCGCAAGCAGAGTTTGCCGCGCAATTAGCATATATACAAACTTCCCAACATCAACCGTTGGGCAATTGCCCGCCACACACAACACTCGTCTAGCCAGAGGATCCTTCCTTTTCTATGGAGGTTGAGTGAACTTGACACCCTGTTACTCAAGGCTCTATAGCTATTTTCTTAGGCATTACAGAAGTTGACACATTTCCCGGAGACAAAACTCATTTACACTTCAAGTCCATGCATAGTTTATTCGCCTCAAATATTCAAGTACATTCTTATTCCCGGTACGCTACAAAAGTTAATTACAGCGAGAACGAGGGTCAGAACTGGCCAAGATACATTAAATAAAACAAGCAGATATAAACGAAGCGTGACTAAAACTTGCAGAAAACTTCGCGTCGGTGTGACAGAGGTCACTTTAATTTGTAATTCGAACTTCGTTTGAGGTCAGCGAGGTCTCAATTTTGCCGTCTGACCGGCATTAGGCGTCCCATCAAATGCCCCTTTTCTGGTCCAAAACGACCCACATTTGCGATGGGAAATAATTAGACCTTGTTTGTGGGTCTCCCTCGATAATATTTTAGGATATATATCGTCGTTAAAATTTTTATTGCTGAGTCTACGACTATTATGAATTTATTTGGGTCATTTTAAATTAAAGTGCTGTTTTATGGTGGTGTTTGAACTGAATTTAATGTTTTCTGGACGTTGAATTGTGGCTACAAAACAGTCTTGCACGCCATTTTATATTTGTATTACTTAGCTTATGTGTTACACAAACAAGCAATGACTCTAGAGGAGGATTGGCAACTTTAATCATTATTTTTTTTAATTTTGGTGTCTTACCAATTCTGAGGGGCAATTCTCGTAATATTAAGATTGTTCACAGTCTGGTCTCAGTCTCAATTTGTCAAAAATACTAATTTCCCTACATTTTGAAAAGTTTTTGACATTTGTTTGTCGCCGAAATGAGACTGCGACTAGATTTTGAACGTTTTAAATTACGAGAAGCTTTCTGCTGTCGACAATATATCAGTGGTTTTGTGGATTTTATATTTAAATATTATTGTAACATATTTTTTTAAATCCTAATAAAGAAAGAAAGAAAATGCATTTATTTGCGGCAAACACGTCATGTTTGCCGCAAATAAATGCATTTTCTTTATAAAAAAAAGACATAAACACACAAAAAAAAACAAGTTGGGGGTAAACATGCGTCACATTCACGCAAAACGGCCATCGCTCAGCATAATGCTAAGACCCTATACGAGACAGAGCCCCAGCGCTAGTTTTCGGCGACAGCCGGCGTTGATGTGATAATAATAATAATAATATCCCTGGACATTTCACACAGCGCCATCTAGTCCCAAGCTAAGCAACCTAATGCTTGTGTTATGGTAACAAGATGGCTGATAAACTACTTATAATACATTTTTTTTTGTAAATACATACATATTATAGATAGAAAAACACCCAGACTCGGAACAAATACATGTAGGACTTACAAATATTTGTCCCGTGCGGGAATCGAACCCGTTGTGACGTTAACAATCGTTCGTGATCGTTAATAATGCTAATAAGTAATCTCCGAGGGGTTAGGCAGAGCTATACCTATAGTACACCCACATTTCGCCAGTTATGCTTAAATCCCATATAACAGGGGGTGAGCCTATTGTCATTAACCAGACACAAATCTAGACTTCAAGCTGCTACTGAGGAATTCCGTATATAAAAATCTAGTAACACTTTGCCCAACCCGGGAATCGAACCCGGGACCTCATGCTCAGCAGTAGCGCTTGCGACCACTACACCAACGAAGCAGTCGATCAATCTGCCGCTTTTCCTAAATATGCTGGGGTTGGCTTCCAGTGTAACCGGATATAGTTGAATAACCAGAATTTAACATGGAGTGACTGCCTATCTGACCTCCACGACCGATTTACTGGGAAACACGATATACCCCTTGGTAACACTGGTTGTCAGATTTTAGAGCTTTTGACGACCCGTAACGACTGTCAAAGATCTACCAATGAAAGCGGGAACGGCTTAACGTGCGTTTTGAGTGGTGGTATGGTCACCCATCGGCGTACCGACCGCGGCAAGAGTAGCTGAACCTTCGATCAGCCACCAGCTGATGAATGGGCAGTACAATCCTACTAATATTAAAAACGAATAAGTTTGTATGGATGTTTGTTACTATTTCACGCAAAAACTACTGAACGGATTTGAATGAAATTTGGCACACAGGTGGTTTAATAACCAGGATTAACATATAGAATACTCTTTATCCCGATATTCCCACGCGATCGAAACTTATGCGGGTGAAACCGCGGGGCGCAGCTAGTATACAATATACCTGTCATAGGGTAGACCTCGACCTTTATGCTGCATAGTCATGCTCACACACAACCGCTGTACAATGTTTAAGTGTGGTGGCCGCGGTTTGTGGGCTACGGTGACCGCTGCGGTTTATATGTTAGGGGATTCTAATCTGAACACTACAATTATATAGAGCGTTAATTAATTTAAATGGAAATGCAACCGAAAGGTTAATTATTTGTTTAAATTATGAAAGTTTGTATACAGCAAGTGATTTATGGCTAAAGTTTAAATCAAAATACGTGGCGTTTTGTAGTTTCTGCATACCCCCATGGGACAAAGCGTGAGTTTAGTATAAGTAGCCTATAATTTTCCCACTGCTGGAGCAAAGGCCACGGTGAGAGGGAGTGGGCCTTAATCAACCACGCGGGCCCAGTATGGGTTAGTAGATGCAACATGTCTTCGAATTTTTCGTTCTACGACATGCCGGTTTCCTGATGATGTTTTCCTTCGCCGTTTTGAGAGCAGCAGTGATGAATTCATTTGCACAAGAGCCTGTCTGGGTTCGAACCTACGACCTACCAGTGAGAGGAATTGGGCCGTAATCCGGTGAGAGGTTTATAGAACAGCCGGCAGTGCTAACAGAACATTTCATGCCTTTTACTCGTATTCCTTTCAGTATCCAAAAATATTCGCCATTCGTATTTATTTATACCAAACAAAAGAGAGTACTCAAAGTAATTGTAGTAATTAAGTAAAAGCCTGATGCTCATCGAACTTCCATTTTTTTGGAATCGAATGTTTTATCTCGATGAATGTTTTATTTCTTAATTATACAGCCTTAAAACGAAACAAACAACTTTTTACTTTTATTCTGAATGTTTATTGTAAAGCAGTTCAGGCGGATTTTTTTGAGTACTTAAATAAAATATTGGTGTAGTTACTTTTTTCAAGGAAGAATGAATGTGTAAATGATAGCCATTAAAATGGTTGACTGCATCTTTGGTCTAGTGGTCGCAATCGGCACTGCTGAGCATGAGGTCCTGGGTTCGATCCCAGGTCGGGCAAAGTGTTATTGGTTTTTTCTGTAGGGAATTTCTCAGTTTCATTTCACGCTGTTTTACGTAACCTCTAATTGTTGACCCGCTGCATTATTAAATGCAAAACGTTTATGCAATTTTGCGTGTTCAAGTTCAGTAATTTCAAAAATGTAAAACTGTTGAACGTTGTTCAGTTCTTTTACATAACGGAGCTGTTTTATAAGACAACTAGCGGTTTTGTAAATCAGTGGATTCAACAATCGATCTGCGACATATACAACAGCCCGACATGAATCATCGGGCAGTTTCCTACCAGACACAACACCCGTCTGGTCGGAAGATCCTCCCTTTTCTATGGACGATGAGTGACCTTTACACTCAGTTCCCCATATCTCTATATAAACATAAATCACATGTTATTTGACAGGAGACTCGTAGTCAGCAAACATGTATTTTTCGTATCAGCGGAGTGCTAAAACTATTCAAACAAATTGAATGGGATCTGCGGTGGAAATATATTTTATTTTAAAATAGATTCTATTGCAAAAAGAGGATTTAAAACTCACCGTGTGTGTGTTGCCAGGTCAAAAAAAGGCTTTGGTCAAAAGAGTGAAAAGTAACTTTTGAATGGGTTTAACGGGGATATGACTAACGTGGAAATTCAAATTTTTATTTGCACAATTGAATTTTTATGTTGACTTGTAATGTTTTAAATATGTTTTTGTCTGACATATTCAATACTTGGTTTACGTTCATACATTATTCTGCACCCTAATTGCGTAACACAGTTTCAACCACAATCTGAATCATTTTGAAGGATGTTGCTAATACATTGCTTCTTATGTTCGTAAAATTTGTCTGCTCAACAACGTGAATAACGCAATGAATGTTGTTGAACTGTCAAAATGAAACCCATTGCTACTGTTAGTGTGTTATGCATTTTAACCACTGGGCAATATTCAGGTATTTTCGGACATGGATTTATGTGTATACACATGTATATTTAAAACTCGGTTGCATATTGAATAGAATAAATATTTAATCATGTATGTATGCAGTATGATAATAACAGTAGCTAAAAGTCCCACAAACCAAAAAAGTTATACTTAATTTTAATTTATATTCCCAAGATCAAGTGTTCTAACTGTCCCCAACCTCCCCCTCGCTTAATAGACCAAGTTTAATCTCGACTTTACTTCTTTTCCAGGTAATCGGGCGTTTAAGAGAGGATTAAATGTAAGTATTACTGCTAAGAGCAGATGTGCTCCAAAAACAAAAGAGGACCGGATTTCCGAAGTGGCTAAGTGGTCCTTAGATTTTTGCGACTGGCTATTAAACCACCTCGCACACTATGCGACATGCGACTGCGACAGATTGACGACAAGACCACAGATTACTGTGACAAGACGCTGACCTGTCGCACGACTGTCATCGGGTGTGCACGTGCTCCGTAAATCTAGGTTCTAAACCCATTTTACCCACCGCCACTAGGGGATTTTTCTTTCCATTTTCCAGCAAATAACTCTATGTTTTCTCAAAGATTTGAATGGACTTTAGACGGTACCTACGTATAGCTAATCTTAACCCGAGCGTAATTTGCGGCGACCAAAATGAGCCTTGAACGGAGACCGCGGGGTTTGACTATCAATAGAGATGTCGTCATCAAAATGTGACATATATTAAGCATAAAAATAAAGATCATTTTACTTTATTTTCAAACGCTAACAAGTTTAAAGCTAACAGTAATAAAATGTACATTTATAAAAAAGGGGGGAAGCATGCACAGGGTTTATTTTTTTTTAATATAGCAAATTGGTGAAAAATTGCAATTTCCTTTGACTAAATCATTTTTTGACATAATTATCTCATACCACCTTGTCCATTTTCCTTAAAAACCTTGCGTCCTTTTTTACATCCAGATTGATAAAAATACATTCCACCACGAGAAGAGATAACATTGCCTATATTTCTGGACAACAATATGATTTTTTCAGCACCATTTTAAAATTCAACCTTTTGAACCCTTCTTTCATCCAAGAACTAATCAAAACTGCTTAAAATATACAGCAGTAATTTGAAATAGATACAGATGTATAAATGACAAGGGAGGGAGGTTACATTCATATTAGATGGGCATTCTCAGGTTTCATTAGCTCCTCGCTGAAAGTTTAATGAGAGCGATGTCACAAGTGTCTCTTAGCTATCGTTCGATGGTAGGTGAGTGTCGATTAGTTGGGTAGAGTGTGTGACGATGTTGGTTAAGTTAGATAAGTAAGGAATTGAGGATTTTATAGGTATCGAATAAAGGTTGGACTATGGTTCTTTTTGAGTTAACTTAAAGTTTCCCGCAGACAGGCACAAGTCGACAGCGGGACACTACTCTAGTAGAATAATTTCTATACAAACTTCATGGGCGCGTCGCACCGTCGCGGCACGGCTGTCTGCGGGAGCCTAAACAGTCCACGAAGTAGACACAATAATGTATTAAATATTTAGCTAGGAATGACGTGAATCATGTTTTTACTTTTAGGATAGGTACAGTCACGAGCACCAATATGTCAACACTTGGCAAATTTCAATTGCGATTTTTTCGTGAAATAACGAATGCAACGTTGAATTACGACACATTACATAAACCTATGGGTTCGAAAAAGCTATGTTCGTAACAACATAAAATTTCAGAAAAAAAATAATGTGTAAATCGCTTTTTAATAAAGCCGAGTGTATACATACTTTTGCTCGTGACTGTACTTATTGCCAAGCCCCTGTCGAAGTTGTGTTAACTGCTATGACCTGCCGATAAACTTAGGTGAAGTGAGCTGTCATTCCACATGATGAAGGGTTCACGCCTTGATCACTACCTATCCCGCCGGGCCTAGGCCGGCCGCCTGTTTAGATGGTTTAGTAATTTTGAGAGGATGAATGAAACGCTAACCAGTGGTACAAGGCAGATGTAAGTGGAAACGTCAGGAGGGGAGACCCAGTACAGGACATTATAGGACATTATAGTAACCTTATTGGTAATGTGCGGCGTGCGTGCGTGAATGACCAGCAGGTGTCAAAATCAAAAAATCAAAATCAAAAGTCATTTATTCAAATTAGGCTGAGAATCAGCACTTTTCGAACGTCAAAATTACAAAAGACAGTCCCCCAAAAACGCCCGCCCTTCACCCTTTCGCGGCATGCTGTAATATCTGCCTACCCTCATGGAAAGAAGGCCTGAGTTTACGTATGAAACAAAACCTAACATCTTTAATATTCGCGACCTCTTTCCTCGTTCCACCTTCTCAAGCTCTCATCATGTAGCTAGTTATATGAGAACTGGCGCGGAGAGCGGCACTCGCTCCACAAAGCTCGTGAGGTGCGGTCATTAGATGGTTAGTGTGGGGCCTGGAGAACAGCGAGCAGAGAGAGAAGGGTCGATAATGACTGGGACTTTGTTGAAATTGAACTTTAGGATATAATTTTTGGTGAAAAGCATGAATAACTAGCATTCTGAGAAGAGGAAAGCTCGGGCGTAATATACTTAACCACATTTGGATGCTCATGATGTAAGTGGGACAAGCATTTTGCCATTAACAGGACATAAAGGGGTTTATTTATAAACGATGATTAAAGTTAAGTAACGTTCAAACTTCAATCATTTATGGTTAAACAGTCGTTATACACTGCTTAAATTTAAGCGGCGTTTATGAATAAAGAGGAATTTCGCTTGCTGTTTGGTATTTTTTTGTCAGAAAAGTCCACCTTTGCACGTATTTTTTGGCCCTTTCTTCTTGTTTGTTTACCCTTACCCCACTTTTGTGTCCATAAATTATTAAATAAATGAATAACATCCCACATCACCTCAGTCATTTCTAGGTCCCAGCACGCGTTCTAACTTAACAACTATGAACTAAGAAGGCAGTCAGGCAGCTGCATCTGGTAAGCTGTCACGCCCTTTATGCCTGGAGGCTTTTATTTAGGTAGTAAGTTTTTATTTAAATTTTAATCAACATTTTTTAAGCTTGAGTACGTATAGTTTTTATTATATTTGTTGGTATATTGGCGTGGCTAGCTGACATATGGCAAATAATTTAATTTAATATTCTGTCTTGTAATGATAATTACTTATCATACCTAATATTGTACACTTGTACACAATCAAGTATTTTCTAACTGAACAGACAGCTGTGCTACTGGGGAGTTTGCTGCGACACTTCTTCTTCCCAGCGATAGCACTAGGAAGTGGTGAAGGGCGAGCGTTTATGGGGGTCTGTCTTTTGTAATTTTGACGTTCGAAAAGTGCTGATTCTCAGCCTAATTTGAATAAAAGACTTTTGGTTTTGATTTGATTTCAAACGAGGCATTCTAGGTTTAAACAAGGTTTTTTAATAGAACGTTTGTTATTATTAATTAATTTCCCACGTATTTACTTTTCCCTTATTGCATAAAAAATACTAGGTAGTTAGCCCAAACGCTGTTCTTACGGCCCCAAACTTTATCGCTCAGTGAACTACTGTAGAAAAACTAAAACCGTGTTAAGATTCCCCTTAAATCTTAAAGTATTCGAGCGAGATGACTCTAAATATTACTCTATGAACTCCAACTTTTTCTTTAAAACATTTGGTATAAAAGATTAGGGGAATGGGAAGAACATTTCCATGTACAGATAACTGGGCGTTAATATGACACTTATTGGTCTAGTGATCGCTAACGCTACTGAGTATGAGGGCCTGGCTTCGATGCCCGGGGCGGGCAAAGTGTCATGTGGTTTTTCGACCTGGAATTTTTCAGTAGCAGCCTGGAGTCTGGTTTTGTGTCGGGTTGACGGCAATAGGTTCGCCCGCTAATAAATGGGATCTAAACATAAGTGGCAAAATGTGGGTGCACTATAGGTAAACCTCTGCTTAACCGGATTATCTCCGAAACAGCTGGACCGATTTTGATGGGACTTTCACTGGCAGATAGCTGATGTTTTAAGGAGTAACTTAGGCTACTCTTATTTTAGAAAAAGAATTATGGCTTGTGACTAAGTAATAACAGCCGCACGGGTCGATCGATCAGGCTAAGCTACGCTTGCCGCGGTTAGTCCGTCGATGGGTGACCATCTTTATATACCGAGACCCCTCCGTGCCACGGAATGGTCCCGACTGTCATTCGTAGATCTTTGACAGTCGTAAGCCGTCTGAAGCCCGAAAGTCTGACGACCAATCTTACCAAGAGGTATCGTATTAACCAGTAACGGTTATGGTGGTCAGATAGGCAGTCAGACTAACGAGCCAAACCAGATGCAGCTGTATACCAATTCAACTGCATCTGGTTAGGCTGGAAGCCAACCCCAACACAGCTGGGAAAAGGCTAGGCGCGCAAAAAAAATCACGAAATTCCGACATGCACACAAACGAAGTCGCAGGCACAGGCAGGCTCGTCGTACATATAGCCACAAAGGTATTTCAGGGACACGACCTTCAGTAATGAAGTACGCGACAAAGAAGAAAATTTTGGTTTTGAACGATCGCCGCCGGTACCATGTTTAAGGCCGGCCGGATACTGTATCTTTTAATATGACAGTTTCCTTAATGTATTGTAATGGCCCATATGTATGTAATGTATTTGTTTATGATAGGCATAAAGGAATGGTACACGTTTATAATAATGTGTTTTTACTCATGGAATTGTTGATGGCATTAGTCATAAAAGTTTTCCTTCCTTTGGTTTAGTGATTATTTTATTGAAGCGTGTATGTAGGTTCTACTCTTGAACAATTAATATAATAATAATATCCCTGGACATTTCACACAGCGCCATCTAGTCCCACGCTAAGCAACCTAATGCTTGTGTTATGGTAACAAGATGGCTGATAAACTATACCCAGTTGTCAGATTTTATATTGTGATCTATAAGAGCGAAAGATAATAATATAATAATAATAATCATGTATTTGTACACTTTGAGAACATAAATACCTACATAAGTAGGTACACGGGATTAAAAATATATTGTACAATAGAGTCACATTATAGGGCGAACTGAGGCTCCTAAACTAGGCCAAAAGCCTGTGTTTTAGGAGCCAAGGTTCCTCCAGGTATGACATACAACTGGTATTTAGTGTCGTGCAGGTACTTATAGAAACACAAAATAAATTAAACTAACAGCGCCTTAATTTAAATACAGCATTAGTTCATTTAAGAGACAATTTTATTGTAATAAGATTCTCAGTTTCGTCATACGTTAACTTCTGCAACCAATCTGGATGTAACATTATCGACATTTTACGAAGTGAGGCAAAAAAGGAAGTGCTTCTTTGGTACGGAACCTAAACGCCTAAATAAGTTCGAAAACTGATGTATTTACTTATAGTATGCGTGATATGTGTGTGTGTGCAGATTTTTTACGATGTGTTCATACATATACGTTGGTTTTAATTCCGAGATTCGATAATTGTTTTATTGCTACATATAACACGATTACCAATAGTAGTTGTAGTTTTCATTTTAATTAAATTTTAGAATTTTTGAGTAAAAAAAGTGGATTTCAAAAAGTAGACGAAATGTCGATCTTGAAATCACGAACACGAGATTAAACCGGGCAAGATCTCGAATGGCTAATCTCCACACCAGACTTAACATTCCCTTACCACAGGCGCATCGAATACCTCCGGCTGCATTTGTGATGACCCGACCAATCACACCATTAGCTACCTCTCCAACGATATCCTATCAAAACTGTCGAACATCATTACATTATTCTCACTCATGACTCACGTAATAATACCCCAGATAAAGTATAAAATGCACTACATAGATAACAGAGAGTGTTTATATGTATAGTAATGTGTTATTTTTATCTGTATGCTTACCTCAGCGTGGACGTTGAGGTTTATTTATCTGGAGAGAGCATTCTTTGAGTTGCTGCTCGATAGATGTGTGACTCATAGAAATATCAATCATTTCATAATCGATGCTTTTCCAAGTTTGGTGTTGGCTTCGGTAAGTAAATGCGACTTGAGACTTCAGAGCAGTGGTGGCCCAGTGGTAACGGCCGCGACTTACGAGTTGTAGGTCGTAGGTTCGAACCCAGAGAGGCGCTTTACTTTGTGTGTAAATTATTTCATCACCACTGCTCTCAAAACGGTGAAGGAAAACATCGTGAGGAAACCGGCATGTCCTAGATCCGAAAATTCAAAGACATGTGACATCTACCAACCTGCACTGCATGGGCCCGTGTGGTAGGTTACGGCCCACTCCCTCTCTCTGAAAGAAGGCCTGTGTCCCAGCAGTGGGAAAATTTTAGGCCAATTATGAAGTAGATGCGACTGAGGCCAATTTGGATACAAATCGACATTTTATCCTTATTAAACTGTTTACTCGACTCAGTTGTCACACTATGGAGATCACAGAAAATGCTCATAGGTAAGCCTTGCTTGTTACTTCATCCTATATTGTCTAGCGTGAGCATTATCATACCAAAGCACTCATGCTGTGCTGCACAAGTGCACAATAGCTGTCTTAGCCAATTCCACATCAATTAACTCGATCTTTGGCCATTTTTGTCCATTTACTGCAAACTACCAGCCGCACAGGTCGATCGGTCAGGTTAAGCTACGCTTGCCGTGGTTGGTCTGTGGATGGGTGACCATCTTTACATACCGAGACCCCTCCGTGCCTCGGAAAGCACGTTAATTAAGCCGTTGATCCCGGCTGTCATTCGTGGATCTTTGACAGTCGTTACCAGTAGTCAGATTCCGAAAGTCTGACAACCAGTCTTACCAAGGGGTATCAGATTACCCAGTAACTGGGTTGTGGAGGTCAGATAGGCAGTCGATCCATGTAAAATACTGGTATTCAGCTGCATCCGGTTAGACTGGAAGCCGACCCCAACATAGTTGGGAAAAGGCTAAGCAGATGATGATAAAGCTTTGGTGTGAAAAACAGTGCCCATTTAGGTGTTATAACGGCTGTCATTAAAATCTGTTATTTTCACCAGTAGTAAAATGGCTAAGGGAACTTCTTTCTTAGGGAACCAAAGTTATAGCTAAGAGACTCATCATCATCAGCCTATAGCAGTCCACTGCTGGACATAGGCCTCTCCTATTGCACGCCATTCAACTCGATTTTCGGCAACTCTCATCCAGCCGCTAGCAGCCATCCTACGAAGATCGTCTCTCCACCTAGCCTGAGGGCGCTAAAAGAGTCTCTACGTATAATATTCTGTAAACACATTGGTACTGTAGAGGCTTGTCTGCCGAAGGCAACCTCATATGTTGCAGGCCGGATGTAATTTAGCGCGGATGTCATTCGAACGTTCAAGCGAGTGTCAAAGAGATGGTTCTAGAATAAGAAGTGACAATGAGACAGAAAGATGTAGAAAGATTCTAAAATATAATATTCTAAAGGAATCACAGTGTTTCATTCCTCCCGGTACCTCGGAGGGCTCGTCTAGCCCTCTATAGTACCTACGTATTCTAAAAATAGCAAGCCCACTTTCAAACTTCCACAAAATCCTCCCATTCCTTTCCAACAAATTCTTTCGTCCCTTAAATCGTCTTAACCGTATCATCCTCAGTACAGAGCCGTGTCACAATCCTCGTTCAAACACACCCAGTGTTTGTTCTAGTCGTTTGTTCAACGCATTGTCTCACCTGCCTGCGAGAAAGAAGGGATACGTTTCCTGTCTACAACTTTGAATTAAATGTTTTTGAGTGGGCTTGTGAGATTTGTACTTTTACTTTGTCAAGAGTGACTTGTGATCTGTAAAATCCGTGGTGGGTTCTGAAGTGGAAGGCTCGAACTGACAAGTGGTATATTACACCTTTCTTAATAATAATATCCCCTGGACATTTCACACAGCGCCATCTAGTCCCAAGCTAAGCAACCTAATGCTTGTGTTATGGTAACAAGATGGCTGATAAACTACTTATATACATTTTTTTTTCTTTTTTATAATATAATTGTAACAATAGCCTTCGCGAGTGAGTACATACGTGCGATGAAACTACGGTAGGTATACTCTGTTCCAAAAGTATTAATGAAGACGTGTTAACAAATGGCTTAGAAAACGTACCTGTGAATGCCAATCTGCAATGCTTCTTACGAATTGAGTCCTTTGGTTTGATTATTTGAAAACTTAAACCTGACATTCTTATTTAAAATCACATTTTCATCAATTGAGGTTGTTCTTATAACATATTTTTAGTTTAGTCAAGCCATGATTATGAGAAAAAGTGGTGAGATATGAAAATTTAAATCTTCTAAATACAGATGAATTTGTTACTAATTCCCTTTAGTGAGTGATGCGTAAGATCCAGAACAGGTTTGTTGACACATTCAACAAAAAGTTTTGGAACACATTATTTTGTGTCACTCTGATCGAAATCAAAAGTTTATAGCAAGATCAATTCCCAATACAACCGAAAACGTACCTAATTCAATCAATAATACCTTTTTTATCACATTACGCATAATAAAATGTTCCATAAATACAGTATTTTTCTCTAAATATAAATAAATTGTATATTAACAAAATATAATAGGGTAAATTACCATCGATTTCCGATAACCCTTCTTTATGACAGACCCTATGTGACCTTCCATAAATATCTAGACTTCGACCCGTCCTTTCTTCGGGTAAATACCCACTTTATTTATTTTTATTATGCTTATATATTTTGATTAAAAAATATCCTGGGAAGGGACCGCCACTAGTCTTTGATGTCCGGTCCTGTTATGCGTGTAAGCACGAATTTTCGTTACTGTCTGTCAAAGATTTTTGGACTCTTTCTTGATAAGCAAGAAGCGTTCATGCGTAGTTCAGCTGGGCAATTGGGTAACACACTATCAGCAGCAATGGGTTTAATTTTGACAGTTCAACAACATTCATTACGTTATTTACGTTGTAGAGCAGACACATTTTTCAAACATATGGAGCAATGGATTAGAAATATCCTTCAAAATGATTCAGATTGAGATTGATAGTGTGCTGGTTTTAAGTCTTATAAACAGCAGGTACGGTATGTGAGTTTGTATGTGAGGGGTAATCTATGAAACTACTGACCCGATTCTGAAAATTCTTCGGGAAGATACAGTATTGCCGATTCATCATCATTCTGCCTAGCCAACTATGTTGGGATCGTCTTCCAGACTAACTGGATGCATCTGTAGTTTACATGGAGCGACTGCCTATCTGACCTGCACAACCCAGTTTCTGGGTAATACGATACCCCTTGGTAAGACTGGTTGTCAGACTTTCGGGCTTCTGATTACCGTAACGACTGTCAAAGATCCACGAATGACAGCCGGGACCAACAACTTAATGTGCTTTCCGAGGCACAGAGCGGTCTCCCATCCACAGACCGACCACGGAAAGCTTAGCTTAACCTGACCGATCGACCTGTGTGGCTGTTATTATTTAGCCACGGACCCCTACACAGTTGCAGACAGACGCTGGTTAGGTACTAAAGGCTTTGTTTGTACCTACCTGTCTATTTTATCAGAAAGTCTACGTACCTACTAGTAAACATCATGGAGTACATGTATCTATAAATCAAGTCGTTAAATAGTAAGCAAATAAGTTGAAATCTTCGAGAGAATAAGGTATAAGAGGTTTCAATCCTCTCTTGACACCATTAAAACATATCAAGAGCATATACAATCATCTGTTCAAAAAACTACGCAATACCATTACAAAAGTTAAGACACATCTAACAAAAGAATAGTTAACTCCATAACTAATTAGACATCATTGCCAAAACAGTGATATACATATTCTTCGCCCACACAAAAGGACCCCATAAATTAGACGCCACACTTATTGTCCATACACTATAGATGGTAACAATCTATAATGGTGTCGATTATGGCCGACTCGGAATTTCATTAAGTTCCCTTAATTCTTGTTTTATAGATCGGGAGTTAGGAACGCGTAATTAAAAATATATTGAAGACGACAATCTTTGAATAATTTATTGCGATCCAGATTGGTTTTTGGCTTCGAAAATGTTTTCAATGTTAACGTAAACGTTGTAGAATTGTCAAAAATACATGACTGGTTTCAAACTGGGACCTATTTAATAAAATATAACAACACAACAACAACAACAAACAAAAAACAACAACACAAAATATTCAACAACACAACATGACAATTAAAATGACAATCGAACAACGACAATCGATGTCAACAACAACAATGACAATCGAACAATCGATGTGTGTGTTGTTGTCGATGTGACAATCTCAGTAACTATGTATCCGAAAATTTTGTAAGTTTTTTTCATAGTTTTCTGTTTTGTAGTTTTGAAGATAAATGTCAATTTTGTCAAATATGTCGCATTGTCAATAATTTTAAATAGGGGTTGAAAAGTTCTAGGTAGACAATTTAGCAGGTAGAATATACTTAGAGATAAAAATTTTATGTTATTTATTGAAACTTTTCGCACACAAAAAAGGTAGAAAAGCGGACTAAATGCCCTAAGCATTCTCTACCAGTCAACCAAGGGTGGTGAAGAGATTACATGGCAGGTCCATTGGTTGGTCGAGCAGGCAACCGCCTCGATGCCTAACACGCCGAAACCCCCCTGCATCATCTAACAAAGGCGGGAATTTGGGGTCGCGGGCGATTAGAGTGTGGACTCTGTCGGCCCACTGAGTGACCTCGGGGAAGGCGGCGCACAGTGGTCATGTGCTGCCTTGCACACTTGCACAGTCGGGCTTCAGGGAGACCCCTTTACAGTCTCTCCTGAGATGTGCCCTAAAAGGCATTGCACAGAGGGGGCTCCGGATTGGTCTTTTGAGAGGTAACGGTGCCCCTTCCATGTGCAGATGGTGACCACCGGGGTGGTTTTAGTGAGGTAAAAATCCCACACTCCCTGGTTTTATCCCCAAAGACCAGGGGCCTTTTGAAGGTTACCCCCGAAAAAAAAAAAAGGTCCATTGGTTGAGAGGAACAATGATAAAAATAAACTATAGTAGTGCCTCAGTAATGTTAGTACCCTTTTTACAGCCAAAGATCCCACTTCATCTGATCCAAAAGTTAAATATCTTGGGGAGAGTCTTCTAGAGTAATAAATGTCTAGGCTCAGACAAGTACCTCCTATTAGGTAACCCTTAATTGACTTCTGCGGTACTTAATAGTCTGTAATTTAGAATAGTGGTGACTTTAACAAGAAGCATAGCTATGTTGTTATAAATTATGCTGAATTACTGAACTGAGCTATGTTTTATTGCACCATTTAATTTAAGTTCTAATAGCAGTGGTGACCGAGTGGTATTGGCCGATATATGGTCGTGAGTTCGGACCCAAACAAGTACTCTATTTTGTGTATTTGAGGCCACGAGAGCCACAGTGGCCTAACTGAAAAAAATTGACCTCCACAATCCAGATACTGGGTAATACGATACCCCTCAGTAAGACTGGTTACCAGACTTTCGGGCTACTGACTGTCTGACTGTCAAAGATCTACGAATGACAGCCGGGACCAACGGCTTAACGTGCTTTCCGAGACACGGAGGTGTTCACCCATCCACGGACCAACTGCGGTAAGCGTAGCTGAACCGGATTGATCGACCCGTGCGGCTGTGCCTGGGTGTACTTAGCCACAAGCCGCTCTAAACAAACCCTTTTAGATATCTCCTTTAATGTGACAATGCTTAATTATTACAAACCAGCTTTGTTAAATACATTTAATAAGTACACTAACAACTAGAAATCCATCTCCCGGCGTACAATCAAGGCTAAACCAAGATGATTTATGCGCGGAAATTAAACTATTGTTGTAACCACCGCGCCGTTAACATATCGACGGCGGCCCTATGATTAGTAAGTCAAGGTACAACACTAGTGGTTCGGTAATATTTCGGCGTAAGGGAACGGAAATTAAAACAATTTTTCATTGTGTTTTAGAAAGTATTTTATTTATATATTACTCGTATTACATTATGTTGTATGCAAGAGATTGGAGAGGGCCCCGCGGGTAAATAATAACAGCCGCACAGGTTGATCGATCAGGTTAACCTACGCTTGCCACGGTTGGTCTGTGGATGGGCGACCATCTTTACGTACCGAGACCCCTCGGAAAGCACGTTACGCCGTTAGTCCCGGCTGTCATTCGCGGATCTTTGACAGTCGTTACGAGTCGTCAGAAGCCCGAAAGTCTAACAACCAGTCTTGCCAAGGGGTATCGTATTACCCAGTAATTGGGTTGTGGAGGTCAGATAGGCAGTCGCTCCATGTAAAATACTAGTATTCAGCTGCATCCGGTTAGACTGGAAGCCGACCCCAACATAGTTGGCTAGGCAGATGAATCTTGATGTTTTGTCAAGTTATAAAAGCCGTGCGAAGTTCGAATGTTTGGTTCTAGGACATGCCGGTTTCCTCACGATGTTATCCATCACCGTTTTGAGAACAGTGGTGATGAAATAATCACACAATGTGTAGTGTCTGCCTGGGTTCGAACCCATGACCATGAAAACACGTAAGTCAAAAATATCCAGAAGAGGAGGATCCAGAAGAATCCTGATCTACACAGATCTCAGTTGGAGTCAAATCAGTCAAGAGAATCTTTCTTTTTTTTCGTAATTTCTGGTTATTGGGAGTCAAAACCTTCAAGCAACTAGGTATAAACTACGTGGATATAAAATCCACTTGAACTATGTGAAATCAAGTGACCAAGTCTATGCAGAAAAGTTTAAAATTATAGCAAAAAGCCAAATATATGTAAATTACGAGATTTAAGAAAGAAGTGTAAAAATCCGTAAAAAAACGCAAAGAGCCAACGTCACGTGTAGCTGTTATGACGGGGTCACCATTGCTCTTCTCTTTGCTCTGTCTGTCAAATCTACAAAATGTATGTATTTGACTACCTTGTTGGTCAAGTGGTCGCAAGCGCTGCTGCTGAACATGAAGGTTCTGGGGTCGATTCCCAAGCCGTGCAAAGTGTTCTTGGCTTTTTCCATCAGGAGAGCAGCCCTGAGATTTGTGCCTGATTACATTGGACTTAAAAATAACTGACGAAATGACATCAAGCAATGGACAAAATTGACAACTTTTTATATGCTTGAGTACGAGGCTGTTGACTGCGTTGTATGTGTATATTTTAGTTATTACGATGTGCGGTCGTAGGATCGGCCGCACTTGGTGATGGGGCGCGCTAGGCATCGTGGGCTGATACCAGTCGGGGGTGCGGCGAATGGTACAAGCATCTCCCGGACCCCCGACTCATGGTGCTAGAAGGAACAATATGGTTTTAGTCGGTAGGAGTCAACATTACCGTCCTTTCTTCCCAGACGGAGGGTATCCGTGAGGATTTCCCCACAAAAAAAGGGGTTCTAGAATCATACTGTGCTAAATTCATGGTTTTAGTTTGCGCGTCGATGTTCTTCCCACCCTGTATAACTTGATTAAGATTGTGTGACTGTGATTGACTTGCATGTCATTGCGAAATTCACCAATCTGAAGTTGTCATGATGTCATGACAACTTCTTATGATCTTCTGAAGCTGCCATGCCAATGTTGGCATGGCAGCTATTGCTATGGCTATATGGGTACTTTTGTGCAAGTTACTGACATTTTTCCGGCCTTAGCGCTTTTTCCAACGCCAGATAGCAATTATCCGTAAACTAAAATTGATTTCTGACATTATTTTAATAGTTAAAAAAAATAAAAACATTATAGTAATTATTTGGCGTTCGAAAAATCATCATATATTCTTCATAAGTAATGTGTTGTTCAGTCTTGACAGAAGTACGAGTACGTATTCTGTTCAGAATTATCCTTCTGACCTTGCTTGGTATGTGGTTACAAAGTGTACACATGAATTTAGTTGTTGATATTGGACCAATCAAAGTTATTGCATATAATTAGTTGAAAGGGTGTTTCTTGGGCGCTATTGATTGTGTACACAAACTGACATCAACTCTGGCCTTACTGGGCATGTTTGTGGGTTTCCCTGCATTAGTTTGAACACGACCACAGCCCTTTAACAAGGCCTCTTCATGTTGCCAGACCGCATGATGTCAAAGTTTGTCCCCTAGGGTGCTAGTCTTATCATCATAGAGTTGATTGATGTGAAAGTTTGGTCCTACTGTTGCATGTTGCATGAGTACCAGGCTTGTTCTTGAATTAAATTTAGGAACCAGGGCGCGTCTTCAAGACGTATTTGACTTATTCAAAATTTATAACATTTCTTTAATGTTTTATTTTTTTAAGTTAGCCTAAGACTTTACTTGTAGCAAGATTCACCGACTTTGATTTACTAAGTTAATTACTCGAATCATACTTAAAGTAATGTCCATATTTGTACAAGCAAATGTGAGCAAGAATATGAACATGTTCTTTATAAAAATAAAGTTCATATTCGTATGAAATGCTTACTTAGCAAAGTCAAGTAAGAAAGCAGTCTATGAATAGTGCCCAAGTTACGGCGAAGGAAAAAATGCACATTGATCTTTCGAAATCGCCTTCACACGCCGTGCAAGGAGTAAGCTTATAATAGTGATTAATGTCCCTTCCTTGAAAAGCTAATTTTTGCTGCAAAACTAATTCCAAACATCTACAATGAAATGTCATATCATATTATTGTGCCACCATAACCCAATACTCAATAGTCGTTAATACATTTATTTGCATTCCCCAATGTGAACTTCGGTGGTAGGTACATTATAAAATAAAACCCAAATACATTATAAAACCCAGTTTATAATAAAACAGTTAAATGTTTTAGTACTTATTATTTCACTGGTTATTTATTTATATGAAAGGGTACCAACTAAATACATAGACAACATTAACCCCACAGTCTTTGTCAAAATAATAGATATATATCTAAATTATATGAAAGCACGACACTATTAATTAACGTACAAAAGGAATTATATTTATAGCACTCTATGACCTAAACCCGCACTTACGAGTAAGTCAGACTTTTCTGTGACTTAAAACTAGTCCATTTTTACACAGAATAGCGTGACTTCAGTGCGCATTTAGGTCACTCGTGGTATAAAATAGTATACGATACGTGTGACATAGGTAGTATTAATGCACGGCGTTTTATTAAAGATCATCATCATCTGTCTAGCCTTTTCCCAACTATGTTGGGGTCGGCTTCCAGTCTAACCGGATGCAGCTGAATACCAGTATTTTACATGGAGCGACTGCCTATCTGACCTCCACAACCCAGTTACTGGGTAATACGATACCCCTTGGTAAGACTGGTTGTCAGACTTTCGGGCTTCTGACTACCCGTAACGACTGTCAAAGATCCACGAATGACAGCCGGGACCAACGGCTTAACGTGCTTTCCGAGGCACGGAGGGGTCTCGGTATGTAAAGATGGTCACCCATCCACAGACCAACCGCAGCAAGCGTAGCTTAACCTGACCGATCGACCTGTGCGGCTGTTATTATTTAGCCACGGGCCCCTCCGTTTTATTAAAGATATTTTTCGTACATACCTAGTTTACCATCGAAAACATCCAACAACCTATTTTCTACCTAGTTTCGCTCTTCAGCGTCCATATTTTTGCGTCCTGTGAAAAATATGGACTGTTCAAAGTCCGTTCATTTATTTTTTCGTGTTGATGTGCAAAATGAAACGCGGAATGCACCGAATGCGTTTTTGATTACTGCTCGCCAGTGTAATGCTGAAAATGTGAACCTGCACTAACTGAAGGTACTGTCATTTATTCAAAATTAAAAATGTACATACATAACAACTTCGACATAGCAAATATAAAAATATAGTATCCTAATAGTTGTCTGCAAGACAATAGACACAATAGAAAATCTATTGTTTGCGGATACCGTGTGACCACGGTGGCAGTCAATGACTTAACAACCAAAAATATCATCATCATCATCAGCTTACAGCAGTATTCTACTGGACATAGGCCTCTTATTCTGCTGCTACCAGTCACCTTGCGAAGATCGTCGCTCCACCTAGTCTGAGGGCGTCGTACCTTACATTTGTCGATTCGCGGTCTCCACTCAAGAACACGTCTACCTCAACGTTCATCGGTTCCACTTCTAATATAGCCGGCACCTTGCCACTTCAGCTTGCTTATTCTTTGAGCTATGTCGATAACTTAGGTACTAAAATATGGCGTCGAGACCCATATTTTAAGACCCAAGAGACTGGCGGCATTGCCACGTTCTATGGCAAGGCTTAGCCAACCTTTTGCTAAACCAACCAGTATTTTAATAATACAAACAACCGACTTCGGTGTCGTTGGTTCTGCATTTACCTTTTTTGACAGCAACTTCCGAAATTAAAGTTATTTTTCACTTTTTAGTTGTACGTATCGCACACAAATTTATATAACACTTCTTGCTATGAAAATATCAGTGACACGAAGTTATTAAAACATCATATAATATAAGTGGAAAAAAAATGTATTATTGAAGTTAACTCAAAAACTACTTAAACAAAGTTAATCAAAATATGGGACCCCCGAGGACTCTTATCCATTAAAAAAAGAATTTTGCAAATCCGTCTATATGACGGAGTTATGCCCGAATATACATAAAAACAAGTGCGAGTCGGACTCGCGCACCGAGGGTTCCGTACAAATATGTAGGTATGTAACAAAAAATTTACGGTTTTCGCAATTTTTCCTTTATCTGTGCTATAAGACGTTGCTTCGTACCAAATTTCAAGATTCTGAGTTCACGGGAAGTATATACCCTGTAGGTTTTGATTCCCTGGCGAGTGTCTAAAATTTGCGGAAATTTGCGGCATAAACGGCTGTATCTTTTGATTGCATTGGCTTAGAAGTTTGATTTTTTCACAGCTCCAAAGGTAAGTAGACTTGAGTATTTGATATAAATTCCAGCTTAATACCTCCACGCGCTCCTGAGAAAAAGGGTCTTGACAGACAGACAGATGGACGGACGGACAACAAAGTGATCCTATAAGGGTTCCGTTTTTTCCTATCGAGGTACGGAACCCTAAAAAGAAATATAAACATCTGAATTGAGAACCTCCGCCTCCTTTTTTGAAAGTCTGTTATAAATACTGGTTGGTTGTACGTCTGACGGGCAAATAGGTCGATTAAGTTCATACAAAGTCAGAAGGTAAAGTCAAATTACTTATTCAATTTACGTTTGAAACTCAGATACAAAGAAATGAGTAATAACACGAGTTGCCATGGTTACTTTTGCCAGTATTCTGTAACAAAATTAACTAGACAAAATATACACAAAACTCTTGGATTCATGGAATTTTTCAGAGTAACGATACAAAATCTAGATACTAATGAAAAACCTAAATAATTTGTTTGAACGCGCTAATTTCAGCAATTTTTAACCGACTTCTAAAAAAGGAGGAGATTCTCAATTCGGATGTTTGTATTTTTTTTTTTTTTTATATGTTTTTTCGCGCATTACTCCGTCGCTTGCCAACCGATTTGAAAAATTCTTTTTTTGTTAGAAAGGGTATACTTCCCAAATGGTTCCATAGAAATTTCATCAAAAATGCTTCTGTAGTTTGGTTTTTAAACCAAAATTACTGGTAAAAATTACAACAAGAGTGAAAAATAAAAACTTTTTTCACTTTGTATAGTGTCGTTTTTGGAAGTCGGTTGATTTTTTTTGCAATTTTTTTAAGTGAAAACTTCTTTAGCGGCGTTGTGCACTTTTTTGTGATGGGTAAAAAATGTTATACTCGCGTGATCGAAAATTCGTCATTTATTTATATATATCATTCAAGTTTTCACTTCTGCCGGCATTTTGTCCATGGTATGTGACCAGGGACTTAGGCTTATATCTCACTAGGACACCATGGCGGCGCAACCATGGTCGCGCTACCAGCAAAATATACTCAGCTTTATAATTGGTATCTCACCAGGCGTCCAGTCGGTTGCGCATCCAACCATACATTTTTGGCAGTGCGACCATGGTTGCGTGCGCCGCCACTGGTGTTCTAGTGAGATAGGGCCCTTAATTGACATTAACAATACAAATTAATCCGTGAAGCGCCCGCGACACTGGCAGATGACAACAAAATTACAACAATCAAACAAAACAAAAACAAAATGCCAAAAAGTATTCCATTCTTAGATCCCTTTGTGTACATGACTCCTTGAGTCCACTACTTCCTATTGACTGCACCTGTTGCCATGTCGACACACCAAACAACGGCACAGCAAAGTGTTTGCCTCCAGCTTGTAAACGTAGTGTCGTTTATGAGCCCAACAACTCGAACTGAGCTCAACTGTTGCTTCAAATTCAAGCTGCAGCTGACTTTCGAACACCGGCGGTGGCTTGGGAACTAGGTACAGCTTGACTAGGAAAGTGGCCAGAATATTGGATGATTTTGGAAGCATTTAATTATTTCGGTCTTTTTGTGGCGGGTAAAATGAGAAAGATGTGGAAAATACTGTTGATAGGAATACTATTGGGCGTTAGGGTCTCCGCTTTGACTAAGAAGTGCCGATTTTCAGAACTTTTTAATTAAAGTAAGCAAGAAAATTGGCGGTAAAACATTACGCAAAGAAATAATACAAATTCAAATAAAAAATAAAGTTTAAAAAAACTATAACCTCTAACACTGAAAAGTAAAAGTGATTTATTTCCTTAGACAATATGATATTTATACTTTGTTATTACGAATCTATTGATACCTCATTCATCAAAATCGGTTCAGTTCGGTTTAGGCGCTACGGTGGAACACACGTAAATACAAACATACATACAGTCACGAGCACTAATATGTCAACACTTAGAAACTTTCAATAGCAATTTTTGCGTGAAATAACGAAAACAACAATGAAATACGACACATTGCAAAAACCTATAGGTTCGAAAATACTATGTTCGTAGCAACATATTTCATTCAAAAATAAAGGAGTGAATTGCTTTTGAATAAAGCCAAGTGTATACATACTTATGCTCGTGACTATACATACATACATAGACTGCTAAAATCATAACCCTTAAAAGAACAAGTCACACACGACAAAACTGACACAGACAGGTAGCGCCCAAAAATACTGTCTAGAATTTAGACGATATCTGGCTATCTAGAGTTTAGCCATTGTTAAGTTACATTTTTAACAAATAACATGACACTGCAGGTATCACAAAAGCCCGACCCTACCAACATCGCAAAAAACATCTCCCGACACGGCACTTAGTAACTAACCCAAAAATGCAGACGGCATCCTGACTTATCACTTCTTAACCCTCACGGTGGGTGTTCTCTTCTGCTACTCCATACAAATTATTTTTACCACAATTAATATTTCATTTACGTCAAAGTATTCACGAATTTAATTAAATATACAACAATACTTTAATTAAATTGACTGTATATAAATAGATACATACATGAATTAAAAAAGAACATTTATTTTGGACTTTTTTGGTTTGGTCCAAAATAAATGTTCTTTTTTAATTGTCTTGTCATAAACCTGCCAAACTGCAGTACAGAATACGGGCCCAGGATCAATTACATACTCCTTAATCACCATTCTTGTGCCCTTATCTCAATTGTTTGGCGCAACATACCTACCTATTGTCTTTTTTCCATACTTCTCTATTAGTCGTCATCTCGATAGTCCTCCCCCTTACATACTCCTTATAAGTAATAACAATATTTTTAAAATACCAAAAACATTTGTATGAAACAAACCCGACATCAACCTACCTCGACAAACAAAACCCCATCTCTAATCCAAGCAGGTAGAATGTCTTATCGTGTACTTAAACAAATACGCCGCATAAGCTCCATGTTATGCCTCCTAATCCCATGGATTCCTCTAAGGGTCTGTGAGGGAACGTTGTTTTTTGTCGGCGATAGCGCTACGCTGTGGCTCGGGTTTTGTAGGTGAGTGAAAAAGGGTTTTTTAAAAATTAAATTGAATTGAAATTACAAAACTACTTAAAGTACCTTAACGTTACAAAATTAAGTAGGAGTCTATTATTCTATTTCAATAATGCCAGCCAGCTAAAATTCCAGTATAAAGAGCTAGGGTCGTGGGGAGTTGGAGATAAACCCAGTACTGTACCGTTTTAAAAGTTTAACTTAAACCATATGTATTTCAAAATTTAAGGTATAACCTTCCAGTTATTTAAACGTTATTCTATTATATTAAATGGGCGCCAGGGACCTTAAGAGTCCCGGATCCCAGAGCCGACGAAGGGGTCCATAATATTTCTTGAGGAACTATTCAGGTCAAACTCGAGATCCTTAATTTCAAATTAGTTGACCGGTTTCAAAACCGGACTTAGGTAGCCAACGGGTACACTTTTTATTGTGTAAATTCAACTTATATAAATATACAGTGTTTGAGATTGCTCATTTGTTGCTTTATTAATCTACCTGCCCGTTGGGCTTATGTCGGCTTACCGTAGGAGGCCGCGAATAATAATTGTAACAGTGGCGCCCAACGTGGGGCGCCACTGTTACAATAATTAATCACGCTTGAGTGACAATACAAATCTTGTTTAGTGTTTTAAAAGGATTCCAAACTGCGTTCACGCAGACGACTATACAGCCAGCCGCGGGAGTCTGCATTTACGGATTAATCCCTGGATCAATTGTAAGTGTTTCGCCGCGAATAATTATTGTAACAGTTATCAAAGACCATCATTTGACAACTGTTACAATAATTATTCGCGGCGAAACACTTACAATTGATCCAGGGATTAATCCGTAAATGCAGACTCCCGCGGCTGGCTGTATAGTCGTCTGCGTGAACGCAGTTTGGAATCCTTTAAAAGGATATTGTCGTGATTATTGGATATTTATTACAGGATTCCAAACTGCGTTCACGCAGACGACTATACAGCCAGCCGCGGGAGTCTGCATTTACGGATTAATCCCTGGATCAATTGTAAGTGTTTCGCCGCTAACTATTTGCCCTATATTCCTCCGTGTTTGCTTCGGTATTAAAGTATTGTTCTAGGCAACAAGCCTTGGTTGTGGAGTTGAGGAACGCCACGTGGGTAATCCTTATTCCCATTTGAAGCCATGTTAACCGGCTAATGTTTTAGCCTTCTAGATTTGAAAGCTCGGTCACCCCTTGGAAAGTAAATTAGTTTCCCTTTATATTATTCGGTCTCCGTATTGTCATTCCCAGGAAAGGCACCTCAGGAGACTCGTCTCGCCGCCAGGATCTAGAGGAGCTCTGGGACCTGGACGCGAATAATAATTGTAATTTTAGTTATTTATTTTTACCAGTGACTCTCATGGGAGTGACTAGGGTTATTAAATTTTATATAATTCCGGACATTACTACACCGTTGATTTTTGGCGTTGATTTTTGGAAGGCCTTCAATTTGGCACCAAAAATTTTTAATAAATTACCATTTAATATAATAGAATAACGTTTAAATAACTGGAAGGTTATACCTTAAATTTTGAAATACATATGGTTTAAGTTAAACTTTTAAAACGGTACCGTACTGGGTTTATCTCCAACTCCCCACGACCCTAGCTCTTTATACTGGAATTTTAGCTGGCTGGCATTATTGAAATAGAATAATAGACTCCTACTTAATTTTGTAACGTTAAGGTACTTTAAGTAGTTTTGTAAGGTACACTTTTTATTGTGTAAATTCAACTTATATAAATATACAGTGTTTGAGATTGCTCATTTGTTGCTTTATTAATCTACCTGCCCGTTGGGCTTATGTCGGCTTACCGTAGGAGGCGGCGAATAAAAATTGAACTGTTAAGGGTGCAGGTATTAAGTTAAAGTATGTGTAGGTACAAGGTCAAAATAGTGATTGTGTTAGGCTCAATTATGCATAATGAACTTTATGTCAAAAGTGTAACGCACATAGATACACAAATAGAGATACATAATTCTGGAGAATTATCGCGCATTCTCGGGAATTTCGGCAGCAATAAGCTTGTATCTAGTTTGTACGTTAGACATTTGACATAAAGTTCATTTTGCTATGTACGAAAACTCGCTTCCACTCCGTTTCACAGCAGTGTAAATTGAGCCTTAGTCATTTGCAAAGTAAGTACATACAGTACTTTACAAAGTAAGCAAATATCATTGTTTATTTAAAATTCATTAATGTCAATGTGTATATATAAAAAAAACAACAATAGAAAAATAAACATTCAGTACGTAAAATATGTAAAAATTGGAAGCAGCTAAATCCCAAGCTTTTTTGTCCGCGATATAATCTGTAACGGTTTAAAAGCACAACTTTCAGGCACAACTTACGATTAATGAATGATTTGAATTTATTAACCCTTCGTTTGTCGGAACGGGGATCCACGCGAGACAATGGTTTTTTAATTGTTTCTGTAATTACAGCATTCAACCGGTTAAGGCTTAGATCTTGAACGTGGCTTGGAAATAAAGTTTATGATAAAAGCGTATACATTGGCATCTGAACGAGCCACCTATTCTCTTGAGCCTTGTTGTAGGTACAACAAATTTGTGTTTGTTCCTAGTATTTATATCTTGGATATCATTGTATTTTTTTAATCATTTTATATTTTTAAGCTTCGATCAATAATAGTACCTACTATTATTGATCGAAGTTGTTATGGGCGAATAAAAGATTTTCATAAATATACTGAGAAGGCACAGTCATTACATCGACGTATGTACTTGATTTCTTTTGCTCTTATTTTTTTTTATCGGATTTTTTTTATTATGTTTTATATTCACTTAGAGCAGTGGTGCATGCCCCAGTGTTAGCGGCTCCGACTTAGGAGTTGCAGGTCGTGGGTTCCAACCCAGGCAGGGGCTATACTTTGTGTAAATAAATTCATCGCCACTGCTCTCAAAACGGTAGAGGAAAGCATCGTGAGGAAACCGGCATGTCCTAGAATCAATAATTCGAAGACATATGACATCTACTAACTGTATCCTATCAGTGGGAACATTATAAGCTGATTATGTATATTAATTTGTGTGGCAATGGGTGTTATTTACCTGAAAATAAATCATCATCATCTGCCTAGCCTTTTCCCAACTATGTTGGGGTCTGCTTCCAGTCTTACCGGATGCAGCTGAATACCAGTATTTTACATGGAGCGACTGCCTATCTGACCTCCACAATCCAGTTCCTGGGTAATACAATAACCCTTGGTAAGACTGGTTGGCAGACTTTCGGGCTTCTGACTACCCGTAACGACTGTCAAAGATCCACGAATGACAGCCGGGACCAACGGCTTAACGTGCTTTCCGAGGCACGGAGGGGTCTCGGTATGTAAAGATGGTCACCCATCCACGGCAAGCGTAACTTAACTTTAGCCACGGGCCCCTCTTACCTGAAAATAAATGACGTTATTTATTCATTTACTAACGTAATTATGATTTTCATTTTGAAGAATACGTGTACATTTGTTTGAATTGAAACAAAGGTGCTTCCTTGATTGATGAGGAGATTCCTTGAAATATGAGCACAGCAATCCTACAGAAATATAGCGTTATACTGGTAGTCAAAACCCATTACTCAATCTCAAGGAATCTCTGCGTCTCTCCGCAGACAATGGCCTACCTTCCATCTTGCGCTGCCTTATCATCTGGGCGCCTGAGGATCTTATGGCGGTGTCAGCGAAAGGAGTTCGCGTGGCTGAATTTTGGGCTAGGTCCAGACTCCAGCAGGTCAACCTACCCGAAACTGTCAAATTTTCCCAATCATCTTTGAACCTTAATGCTTTAGCGATAAAGTTGAAAAACTATTAAAGAAATTTGACAGATTGTAGTAGCTTGATGTGCTGGCGTCTGTACTTTACGGGGTTTGGTCTTATTAAGTTTTCTGTTTGCATTGATTTAAAAAAACTCAGCCTATCGCAGTCCACTGCTGGACGTATACTCCCAGGCTGCATCACAACACCCTGTCCTCCACCTTCCGCATCCAGTCTGTTCCAGCCACCTTCTTTCAGTCGTCCGTCCATCTAGCGGGGGGGCCCATCTAGCTATCGATTTATATAGGTTTAATGCGTGGCCGCCATTTTGAAAAACAAAACAAAATGGCGTGACAGTAGGTATGTTAGGCTATATATAAAAATCTTCAATCTCCTTTCTTATTTGCCGTCAATACGCTAAGAAAAATAATGCCAAGGAAGACTTGCGTCTCACAGGATCTCCCACAAGGAAGGAATTACATTCCTTTTTAATCAATCATAATAAAATGATCCTTTGCCATCAAATCCCTTTCCTATCAACAAGCGGTACTCACAAAGGCGACGTATATCGTTTGCATAATGCATTAATACTTTAAACGACATTAAGATAAATGGTAAACCAGAGGGCAGAGTATAACTCAATTCAGTTTTATAACTTACCCCTGAAGATAACGAATGATTTCTTCATTAGGGCTCCGTAACGTAATATGGGTCAACAAAAATGAACCAGCATTTTGATAGTAGACATTGTAAAATGTTTTTTTCTAAAACAATATAATTCCTGTTTCTTTGGACTAATCGCAAGCGGCACTGCTGAGCATTAGGTACTGGCTTCGAATCCCAGGTCGGGAATTAAGCATCATTGAGTTTTCCATCAGGAATTTCTCAGTTATAACCCGGAGTCTGGATCTGTGTCTGGTTGATGACAAAAGGCTCGCTCCCTATGACATGGGACTTCAACATAACTGGTGAAATGTTGATGTAATATAGGTACAGCTCTGCCTAACCCCTCGGAGATTACAGGCGAGATATTAAGTGTATAATATAAAAAAAAATCTGATAAGATTAATTATAAAATATACTTTTTGTAAATTATTTCATCACCACTGCTCTCAAAACGGTGAAGGAAAACATCGTAAGGAAACCAGCATATCCGAGAACCAAAAATTCAAAGACCTTTGACATCTACCAAGCCGCACCAGACCCGCGTTGTGGATTATGGCCTACTCCTTTGATGAGAGGAGACCTGTGTCCCAGCAGTGGGAACATTATAGGCTGCTAATGCTTCTTGTTCAAAAGTTCTGCTCAGTTGTCCTTATCTGTGTCATGATAGACAAACCAAAAATAAAATTTATGCATTGGATTAAAAATAAAATGAAAAATATTATATGTAGACAAATATTACTACGGATTCCAAGACTTGAAGGACCAATTTAAATTGCATGTTCATACATCTATGATTTCTAAAGTACCAGTCTCTTTATGATCGTCTTTCCTTTTAAAGTTTTCTATACGGAATGCAAAATCGTAAACGTCAACTTGTGATTCAGCGGTTTTTTATCCAGATTCATCAGCAATTACCGCCAAAAATGTCAAAATTTTGCATTCTTTTCCATTTTCCTTGATGGTTCTTCCCTAAAATATCTTGTCTCTAAAATGCCCCAATTTAAGGAAAAAACAATTTACGAATGTACACAAGTTACTACAAAACAACTATAATTTAGGAGGCCATCAGGAAAATGGGGCAACCGGCATTTCACCCATTTTCTCTCACAAGAAAACATTTTCTAAAGGGAAAAAGAAATCTAGTTGACTACATATCTTTATTTGGACACGCCGATAAAAAAATAATGTCCGACATTAAGGGGAGGACTTAATTTAAATATTTCTGACGCATACACCCCTCTCGCTTACTCTCGGGTATATTAGTATACATCTATCTCTTTCTCTCCGTCGGCGATAAGTCACGAAACCGTCGTTGGGTAAATGCCTTTTTAAGTGAACCCCTACAAAGTTACAGAGAGATTTTTTGTAACAAAATGTAACGTTAGGTTATTATGGCGTTGCTCCGTTACCCCGATGATTACTTTATGTTAATAGAAACGTTTTATGCTAGTTTTAACTGCTTTACGTTTGTTTGTGGTGTTATTGTTTCTTTTTTCAAAATTGGTCTCTCATGATTTTTGAAGGTTATATTTAGGCGCTATTTAGTACTTCATTAATTAGAACGCTTATTTTATTTTTCAGAAAGGTAAAACATGGAAGTGTAACACCAAGTGTGTGCATGTAAACGAAGCAAAAGGATTATGTGAGGATCAAAGCAGGTAGTTCTGTAGTGATGGCGGGAGTTTATGTATGTACCAGCAGCGCCCCGCGGTTTCATCCACATATGTCTCGATCCCGTGAGAATATCAGGATAAAAAGTATCCTATGTGTTAATCTGATGTATAAGCTATATTACTGTAAAGTTTCATCAAAATCCGTTCAGTAGTTTTTGTGTGAAAGAGTAACAAACATCCATCCATCCAGCCATCATCGTCACAAACTTTCGCATTTATAATAGGTATTAGTAGGATCAGTAAAGTAATTAGTATATTAGTAAGATACGAAGTAGGATGTATGAAAGCATCGTTATTAGATACAATAATGATACTGGCCGATTTGAACACTGCAGTACAAGACAGTTATAGTCATTTTATACACAGTAGGAACCGCCTAGGACTGAAAAGTTCCGGTTGATTAAGCTATCAGATGCTGAAACTCTTCCTTACTTAAATTGCAAATACGCAGTGGATATTTCATATTTGTGGTGCTCTGCTCAATGCACGGTCCATCTCCACATTTATGATTATAATATGAAGCTTTCTCTTCAGTGGGACACACTAATTGCTCTTATATAATTATTTTCTTGTACTTACATGTTTTAATCCTAGCCTTTTCCCACACTATGTTCGGGTTGGTTTCCAATCTAACCGGATGCATACTCCTTGGTTTTGGTAAGATCTGTTTGTCAGACTTTTGGGCTTCTGACTATCCGTAACAAGTTTATTTATTTATTTATATGGCACTTCAACAACTTACTCACTACGACATACATAAACAAAAATCACATACGGTTTTAGGAATTGTGATCTCGTCACTTACAGAAGTGCACAGCACTAGCACAGAAATAAATTATAGTAAGTACAACATATCGTTAGGTAAATTACACAATATATGATATAAACGAAAGTAAAAGTAGCATTAAAAATTAAAATGAGCGATGTTCACAAATACAATCGAGAATACAAAAACAATTAAAAAAAGCAACAAAAAGAAGGAGGCGGCTGGCAGGGAAGGGAAAGGAAGTACTTAAATACAATTATTATTGGGTGGCTCGTGTCGCACAGACGACTCGAGACTACTCGTAGAACCTTCATTCAACCTGTGCGGCTGTTATCATTTAGCCACGAGCCCTCGAGTACTTATACATTTCTACTCTATTTTTCTCTTCTACACAGCCCGTGACATATTGTCTACGTCACTTACTTGCATAATTTGTCTCCAAGTCACACGATGTCTTCCGGAAAATATTCCTCAACCATTTCTATGGAATGTTTACTTATGTGAGATATTGTGCTGTTTTTCGCTGAAAGGGTAACAGGTCTGTAATTGGCACGTTATGGAGGATGTTATATATCATTCTATTTGATTTTCTTTTTACAGTTCGGTGCTCTGAATTTTTCTTGGAAACGTTTTCCATTCAAGGAATGATAATAAAATTATTTTATATAATTCTTAAGAATAATATGGTCGGCACATAGATATTTAGGAATCCTTATCTGACTTATCCTTGGCCTTAAAATTATATAACATACGTTCTCAAACAAGAGAAGACCGTGGCTACATAATAACAGCTGCACAGGTCGATCGATCAGGTTAAGCTACGCTTGCCGCGGTTAGTCTGTGAATGGGTGACCATCTTTACATACCGAGACCGGAGGGGTCTCGATATGTAAAGATGGGTGCTACAACCGTGTCCGTGGATGGGTGAACAACTCCGTGTCTCGGAAAGCATGTTAAACCGTTGCTCCCGGCTGTCATTCGTGGATCTTTGACAGTCGTTAACGGTAGTCAGAAGCCCAAAAGTCTGACAACCAGTCTTACCAAGGGATATCGTATTACCCAGTAACTGGTTTGTGGAGGTCAGATAGACAGTCGCTAAAAATCCATCCATCCATCCATACAAACTTTCACGTTTATAATATTAGTATAATTCATGCTGAGATAGGAGCTTTTTGGCCTCGAAGGACCATCTGTTATTGTTTTAATTTTTTTTAAATATACTTTTGTTTTTTTAATGTTTCTATGATTGTATTTAATTTAGTTTGTGACCTTCCTGTGCGAGCCCCAACGAATACATTATTTTTCTTTCTTTCTCTCTATTTACACAAGTCAAAGAAAACTCATTAATAAAAATCAAACTGTGACCACCATCCCCCATTGTGTACAGAAGCGAACCATTTGCCATAATAAACTAAGTTACTTAACAGCCACTTTTATTCACAACATATAATGATTAAATACACGACATGATTGTACAACTTTTTGAACATAAATTATAAACTTTTTCGTTCAAAACGGTGTACAAAAAAAAGTTTTTTATTATCAGCCTACATGTGGGGGCGGCCTGATTTATTCCTCTTATTTTTTGTCGATTAATTCAAAATAAGGACTTATCTCGTTTTCGTTAGCAGTTAATTGGGACACAGATTGACTAATGTATTTTTAACAAACGTGTCTTTCCTTGTTTGTCGTTTGTCTGTGGAATGTCGTGGGTTGACTGTAGTCTTTTTCTGTTTTTATTGATTGTATCTTTGACAGGAAAGAGTTTATAATGCAAACAGAAGGACTTATAGATATAAATCTTCTCGCTTTACATGTTGATATGAACTTAAAAGAACTGCAAAATAAGTTATATTTATTTTGCACACAAGACACTAAGGGCAAATTTCACCAAATTTCACCCAACTTTTATACTTAAAATCATAATCAGCCTACTTCCCATTGAAGGGACACAGGGTCTAGGTCTAGGTGAGAGGGATTGGGCCGTAACCCACCACGCGGGCCCTGTGCGGGTTGGTAGATGTCACATGTCTTCGAATTTTTGGTTCTAGGACATGCCGGTTTCCTCACGACATTTTCAGAGAGGGCAGTAGTGATGAATAAATAAATTTGAATTTACAAACATTATAATTTATGTTAAAAAAAATCCTTAATATTATAGAAATTATTTTCATTCAGCCATTTATATAATTTAATTTTGAGTTAAGCTTGAGCGTCAATCAATCAATCAACTCAGCCTATCACAGTCCACTGCTGAACATAGCCACTTCCAGGCTGCGCCACAACCTGTCCTCCGCCTTCCGCATCCAGTCTGTCCCAGCCACCTTTATAAGGTCATTCAGCTAAGGGGCGTCCCACACTACGCTTGCTGATACGCTGTTTCCAGTCCAGCATAGCTGTTCAATTCACAACAACTCGATAAGCTTCTGTACCAAATCGAACATCAATCAATGTTATCATAGGAGTCGTCTAAATGCTGTTCACAAGTCCCAAACCCGTTAATTTAGTCAGTTTAAATCAAAGTGACAACACGGTTAGCGCAGTGGCTGAGCGATCGGACTGCTGCGCTGCGTGTCGCGGGTTCGATTCCCGCACAGAACAAATATTTATAAGTCCTACATGTATTTGTTCTGAGTCTGGGTGTTTTTCTATCTATAATATGTATGTACCTATTTACAAAAAAAAAATGTATTTAAGTAGTTTATCAGCCATCTTGTTACCATAGCACAAGCATTAGGTTGCTTAGCTTGGGACTAGATGGCGCTGTGTGTATTATTATTAAATACCGCTATTCTCCCTACAGCTGTTTCCTGTCGGGGGCAAAGCTAAGCAAGTTATCGAAATGTGTCATTTTCGACACGATAGCCTGTCGGATGTTTATGAATATTAGCTATGCTGGACGCGTCTGCTCCACCAGCTATCGGTCCTTCGACAAACATGGCCAGCCCATTGCCACTTTAGCTTGCTTACTCTGCAAGCTATATCGGTAACACCGATTCTTTTCCGGAGCTGGAGCGTAGGCCTAATATTGTATACAAATAGAGATAAAATATTGCATAACCGGATTGTTTTAAATATGAAATATTGTCAGCCATGCTTTTTAAGTTGTGTCAATATTAGCTAGCTTATCACTTTTAAATAAGTGCAGAGAGCTTCGAAATAGGTCATTGACCATTTTATTTATTTTACAGTCGCGTGTAGGCCTTTTTCTAAGGCAAAGGTATCTTTAACCGATATTCTCTGTTTGTTTTCATAAAAATAATTATCTCATGCGTTCTCAAAATAAGTAAAAAAATATTTCTTGCTATCAGAGGGCTCGTGCAACACGTTTCGGTCGACGGTTAAGCTACGCTTGCCACGGTGGGTTCGCGGATGGGTGATTATCTTCACATACCAAGACCCCTCCGTGCCTCGGAAAGCACGTTAATCCGTTGGTCCCGGCTGTCATTTGCGGATCTTTGATAGTCGTTACGGGTAATCAGAAGCCCAAAAGTCTGACAAAGGAGTTTCGTGTTACCCAGTTATGGAGTATGAGTGAACTTTGAACTGTGAACCAAGACTAGATTTTAGGGATCCTGTTTTTCTCAGAGATGAGACATCAGGCTCCCTCAAATCACGTCGGGGTCACCAGCTTAGAGGCATGAGAAACAGGGTGTAAAGTTCTCTTATACTCCATAGAAAAGGGAGGATCCTCCGACCTGACGGGGCAGTTGCTCGCCAGACACAACACCCGTCTGGTCGGAGGATCCTCCCTTTTCTATGGAGTATGAGTCACCTTTACACCCTGTTCCTCATACTTCTTAACAGTTATTGGGTTATGGAGATCAGATAGGCAGTCACTTCATGTATAATACTGATGTTCAGCTGCATCCGGTTAAACTGGAAGCTGATCTCAACATGGTGAGAAAAAGCTAGTCAGGCCAGTAAAAAAAAGTTAATCCAAACGGAACATGATTTTCTTTTAAAACATTATGTGAAAATGTACACAAATAAAATGCAGTTTGAACTACACATACATTATTTATTTAAAATTATGCAATAGGTACAAAATGTATTTACAAAATAGTTTGCTCTCAATGTTACACCTACACTAGACATTATTATTTCGTCATTATTATTAAAGGTCACAGTTATTAACTAATTCATATATTTCTCAACGTTCTTCTTATAATATTTTTTGGCGGAAAAAAAAAACATTTTTTTTTACACTTCAAAGGATAGGTAGATAGTTACCGAAGAGTCATTAAAAACTTTAGACTTCTTTCCTCTAAATAATTACACAATTCTTAAAACAAGATGTACAGTGGAAAATTTTCACTAACTAAATAATTTTGAACTACTAGATTAATTAGAATAATTCATCGCACAGGTATTCTTTGAGGGCAGCACTCTGGGAATGGTTGACTGAGGTTCCCGTATCGAAAGTATCCGGGGATCGAGTAGTCAGCATTACACCTGAAAGAAAGTAAAAGGTGAAATTATTGACATTAAATAAACGGCTTTGAAGGTCCGTAGCATACTTGCCTGGTCGCCATTTTGAAAAAAAAATGGCGCCCACGCTTGAAACCTATATAAATCGGTAGCTGACATCAATGCAAACATAAAAGGTTCATGCGTCGCCGCCATTTTGAAAGAAAATCAAAATGCTGGACAGGTATGCTAGGCTCCATATAAAAATCTTAAATCCCCTTTCTTAAAGCCAAGCGTACATTACAGCCGCAACGGGCTGCAGCAGAACGCATTATCACACAAAAAATTGCACAGCAATCCGCCTGTAGTGTGCGTTGATTCATAAAAAATGTGCGAAAGTGATGAAGGAGGATTTTTGCAATGCGTTGCGGTGCGACCCGGAGGCCTACTCCGAAGTGCAAAGTGCGAATGTTCGGATCAGACCGACACATGGCCGAACCGAATATTATTGAAAAATGCAAAAAATGTTCGGATCGGCTCAGTTGAGTCGGGACCATAGTCAATATTCGAAAGAGCGTAGAAGTGTAGGATTGGAACCGACCGAACCAAATAGTAACTTCGTAGCAGGAAATGGCCGATCGTTCGGCCGATACTACTTCGGAGTAGACCCCCTGTTCCAATCTGTGCTAGCCTTTTACTGTAGCCTGCGCGGTGCGAAGGAGCATTCAGTGGATGTCATTACAGTACATGAAGAAGCCTCCGGGAATGAGGATAGTTATTTTAATGGCGGCACACCCTGACCAGTCGGCCCAGCTTTATTTATTTATTTTAACATTTATGTACATAAATATATAAACAGACAAGCAAAAACAGAACAGAAAAATAGGTACGGTGTGATGCTTATTTCACAAGAAATCTCTTCCAGCATTGAGCAATACTTTAGGCGTTCTTTAGATTTGAGGTTTCTTTAGTTTTGAGGTGTCGCCACGAGTTAGTGTAGATTAGTGTGCAATAAATAATTAATTACCTATTCTAAAATTGAGTATCCTACTAATACATACGAGTATTATGAACGCGAAAGTTTGTATGGATGGATGTTTGTTACTCTTTCACGCCAAAACTACTGAACGGATTTGGATGAAATTTGGCACACAGCTAGTTTATAACCAGGATTAAAACATAGAATGCATTTTATGCCAATATTCCCACGGGATCGAAACTTATATGGATGAATCCGCGGGGCCTAGCTAGTAATTTATCTGTACTAATCTAAACTAATTATTATAAAGAGAAAAGATTCGATTTTTTGTAAGTTACGTTTTCACGCTAAAACGGCTGAACGGATTTGGATAAAATTTTGCGCATGGCAAGAACATGACATGGATTAGGACATAGGATACTTTTAATCCCGATATTCCTACAGAATCGAGACTTATATGGGTGAAAATACGCGGTGCAGCCAGTAGTTCATTAAAATGTGTTATTGTGTGTATGTGTTGTGTGTTCAAAGTCAAAGCATTTATTTCAAGGGCACACAAAAGGCACTTTTGAACGTCAAAACCTCGTTTGGAACTACTGATCCGATTCCAGAAATTCTTTCAATAATGGGAAGCTACAGTATTGCTGAGTGTCATAAAATATATCTAAGACAAAGTCGCACGCAGAAGCTAGTAGATGGTAACTCATACAAATATCAAAACAAAGAAATAAAACCAACTACTGTGACACTATAGGGTAAACCGTCCAATATTTGGCATTCTACCAATTCAGCCCCGAGTGACAATAAAAACTTACAACATTGCAGCGAATTCAATTTAACTTAAATTAATGAGTTTCATGTAATTTAAAACACTGACTTATAACAGTTTTTTGGCGTGCTCTGCCAAAAATATGCAGAATTCGAGAAATGAAATCCGTAATTTTGAAGCATGTCTATGAACTGTTGTGTTCGTAAGCAATTTTGTGTGGTGTGGTGAGCAGTGGTGGCCTAGTGTTATCAGTCATGAGTTCGAACCCAGGCAGGCACGTTACTTCGTGTACTTAATTTCATCACCACTGCTCTCTAAACGGTGAGGAAAAACATCGTGAGGAAACCCGCATGTCCTAGAACCTATAGTTCGAAGGCATATGACATCTACAAACCCCACACTGGCTCCGCGTGGTGGATTATGGCCCACTCCCTCTCACAGAGAGCAGGCCTGTGTCCCAGCAGTGGGAACATTATAGGCTGATTTTGACTATGCTAAACAATAAATTGAGGAGTATTTAGTTATAATCAAGTATTAGTTAATGGTATTTATTTAATTTGTCTACATACAAATATTATACAACTAACTATTTATACTACATACTAAATTAAATGACTTACTATACAAATAAATACAAAAATAAAAGGTCACTTAAGGTAACCTTACAAAAAACAGTTTACCTAATGAACAGGGTATAGTATACCCTGTTCATTAGGTAAACTGTTTTTTGACAGATGGAACTAGTGACTGCAGCAACACACAATACACTGATTGATGAACGTGCGGTATTAAAATGTCTGCAAGAAGCCATAAATAAGAAGATAATTCATTTTTTTTTTAATTGCCCCGCACTAGGAATTTCTCCTGTGTCGTGGGTGCGTTTACAAACATTTAAACTCACATACACAAACAGCCAGACCCGGAACAACTACTTGTAGGGCATACAAATATTTGTTCCGTGCGGGAATCGAACCCGCAACACGCAGCGCAGCAGTCAATCGCTTAACCACTGCGCCAACCGTGCCGTCAATCTCTGGAACTCCATTTGATAGCCCAATTCTTGAGGAAGGCTATATTATATTTAAAATCACGCTAAAATAGTAATAGTTATAAAATACAAAAAAAAATATCCATTTCAAAGGTTCGTAAAACGTGGACAAGTATTAAAAAAATAATAATTAAACAAGCTAATCTATTTTAGACTTACTAACAACTGGTCCTTTCACCCTGTTGCCACAAATCAAATTTTTTATAAATAACTGCTACTATGAGACATTTTTATAAACGGTCACTTATTTTTAAATCTATGAGAAATATGCGACAAACAAAAATAACAACACCTTTTTACCCATCATTGATAAAATATACCACCATGGAAGGGTTGTTCTAGCAAGGGACGAATTCCTTTAACTGTTTTTTGCCTAATTTGTCAAGTTTTTTGAAGCAAGGTGTTAGTTTGGCCCTCTCTTATTTGAAGAAGGTTAAAAGTAAATAATGAGGGAACGGTTTTTTTTTGTTGTTTTTAGAGAATTTATTAATGAGATTAGTCTGTGTGGGCTAACTTGTGTTTAGGTGAAATTGAGATGGTACGCACGCCTACAGATCAAGCTATAAATAACCAGTATAAGCTGACTTCTGATTTTACGAAAAACCTAAACAATACGAGGTCAGCTAAAACTGGAAATGTATAGCTTAATCTGTAGAGCCGTCAAACTCAAACTGTACAAACATAAAACTATTTGTAATCTAGAGAGAGCACGATGGTTTCAAAGTTATTTACATAAATATAATTGTTTAAACATTCTGTCTACATCGTTTTTTTTTTTTAAATTCTTTTATGCTTATACTTTTATTATAAAATGCTAAATACAAATTATTACACAACTAACTACTTATACTAAATCAGATGACTAACTATACAAATAAATACAAAAACTAAAGGACACAGGCGTCGTGTTTCTAGTATAGGTATTCAATGTATACAAAATAATATACATATAACACTTTTTTAAATTGACCAAGCACTTGTATAAAAGTTAAGTTACTTTGAAACAACAAGATTGTCATATTTTTTTATTCACAAATGAGTTTTTAATAACTGACAAGAAATGACATGCTTTGTGTTGAATGCATATGCATATAATAGGCTAGTTGACAGTTTTTGTGGCCTGAATATTTTACTTCATCATCAAACTCAAACTCAAATCACTTATTTCAAATAAACCATTTACAGGCACTTTTGAATTGCCAAAATTAAATAGTCGGTCAGTTAGTCAGAAAGTTGAAGCTAGTTGCCCATTCCAAAACGTAGATCTCTATGGAAGAAGAAGATAATAAGAACGGGCAAGAAACTCCACGGACACTCTTTTAAATCAAGTTATTATTACAAATTCCTGGGTACATTATTCTTATTGCTTCTATATGTGAGAACAATGTAAAAAAAAAACAATTTAAAATATAGAATTAAAAATAAGCCCTGGCAGTTAAGAAATGACCAGTCTCAACCGACGGCGCCCGTTCACGAACATGACGCGTGGATCAGCACCACTCAGCTCAACCATTTCGTAAGGACACATCAACATAAGCAGCCTATAATGTGCCCACTGCTGGGAAACAGGCCTCCTCTCTTCGAGAGGGAGTGGGCTGTAACCTATTACCCGGGTTCAATTTAATCTACAATCATTTACAAAATTCAGCTGAGTTTTAATCATTTTAGCTCAGAACCATTTTACAAAACAAAATTCTTAAGGTAATTAACTCACTGGCAACTAGCCTATTGCTGGAGTACGGCTAGTAAATTAAAAGCATAGATTATTGCAGGTTTATTAGGAAGTATGTACACATGTTATCATTTACTTAGAGCTGTCCAGTCTACTTACGTAGTTTTTTCAATATAAACTTCATATAATTCAGATTTTAGCGGCTTCAGTTCAGCTGCACTCTTTCTCGTCGCCGATCTCTTGGTCCTGATGAGTTGATCCATGTTTAACAGCTTCGCCACTCTTTCTAATTTTACTTTCTTCCTTAAAGAAACGGGATTGATAAACAGTCTCTGCTTCTCTTGTATATGAGCTCTTACTTCTTCTAATATTTGTTGCGGCAAGGAATCTGTCTGCCAGTCAGGCTTACGTCTCTCTGCCACTCTTCGTACCTCCTCTTGCTTTACGTTCTTATTCACTACATTCTCTTCCTTCATAGACGCCCTGATTTGTAGGTCTTGGAAGTTCTCCAAATCTGGGTTCATGAGAATAACATTGTCTTGTTTGTTTACGCGTCTCTTTATTGTCTTTTCATTATTTGTGTCGTCTTTTTTGCGAGCATCTACTTTGTCGAAGAGCTTTTCGTGGTATAGATTTTGCGGAAAGGACCAGTTATAATGCTGGATGTTAGTGAATGGATACGGCAGGAAAATTGAAGGACTGAGTTCTTTTTGATATTTGGCATTGATATTGGTATGCAACAGCTTTGTCGTGATAGGATTGTAAGCTGAGTTTCTAACCGTTATAGGTATCGTAAACGGTGCCGGTGCCGGTGCCGGAGTCGTCGTCAGTGTCGGTGTTCCTGCCTTCTTACTTAACATTTTCTTTTGCCCATGTTTGTACGAAAACTGTCTCTGAAAATTCGACATCGGATAGTAATAGGGTAACTTTCTAAAGTCTTGGTAAGTAAGAGCACCATTGAAAAAAGTTTCGCTCAATTTCCTCATTGCTGGTAATGGAGGGTATATTGGTGGCACTATGGTGCTCTTCATTGGATTTAGAGCCAAATTTATCACGCTAGCAGCAGGTACCATACCAATAGCTATCGCTGGTATCTCTGGATTAATATCTGTTCTTACGACATCGGGCCTTACCAAATCAGCTGCCCTCATTTTACCATTCGAAAGAGGTTCATACCAGTATGAAGCACGATCATGTTTCGTCACCTTTTTGAACATGTCAGTCTGAATTATTTCTTTCTCTAAGGTTTTTTCGGTACTCATTGTTTCTTGCAGTACGTGGTCAGTGCTTGTTTTATCAAGGTCTTTATAAATATCTTGCGCTAAATTATATATTTCTACTATAGCATCTATATCACCCTTCTTTACCGTTTGAAGTATTTCTGTCAAACTGTTTATCTCTTTAGCTGTTAAGTACCTATCGTTGTCAGATGCGTTTTTGTCATCAATGTCATCAATTAGCTTAATTCCTTGAATTTCCTTCAACGTATCGTTATTTGTGTTATCAGGTTTAGTTTCCTCGCCAGTATTAATGACATTTGTCACATCTTTTTTTACGAAGATGTCCTCCTTTTGTATATCCACCATTGTGAGGTTCTCTCCTAGTAGTTGGATGGTCGTGATATTAATTTGTCGCTGAGGTGCATACTCAGAGCTTGTTATATTTTTTCTCTTGAGTTTGCAGTGGTACTTGCCACAGAATGAGCTGGCTGTCCATGTGCTGTTTGCAGGGTGCAGCTTGCCGGTCTCTGGATCCCGGCAGAAGAACCCTGGAATTGAATAATAGAACATGAATCAGAGAATGTTACTCAACAATAGTTCTTCTATAAACATTATTAAGCCTTGTTCTGACTCAGATAGTCCAATAGGTTTTATATATTGGATATAATGATTGATTGTGGCTGCATTCTATGGGTCCTAGACCAATGCCTTCATACAAAAGGGAACCCTGACAATAAACTGAAAAACCCGATGAATACATTAGCTTTTGTTAGATATAGAGAGACGTAAGATACGTGTATGGTTTGATGTTCCAGTGACTTCATTTTTAATCTTGTTGTTTTTTTGTTAATCAACATAACAGGCGCTGGTGATCTAATACATGATCAGCAATTGTTTAATCATAACTAACATCACGTATGTATACACCGGAGGGTTAGGCAGAAGCATTTGTTTAAATTAGAAACGTAGTTATTATCCTACTAATGTACTCGTATATTATAAATATAAAGTTTATTTATCTTTGGACGTTTGGATGTTTGGTACAATCACGCAAAAACGGTCAAACGGATTTGGATGAAATTTCGCACACAGATAGTTTATAACCTGGATTAACAAATGTGATACTTTTTAGTCTTGTAAACCGACGTCCACGCAGGCGAAGCTGCGGGCAAAAGCTAGTTATATCTTAGTATAAATATAATTCTTCTGCACGTGTGTTTGTCACCTTACTCCTAAACGGCTGGACCGATTTGGATGAAATTTTGGGTGTATATTTCAATGGGTTTCTGGATGGTGCGAAAACACAATTGGACCCGGTAGGTGGCGCTGCTTTTCCAGGCAAGACTGCGACGGACTGAAAATTTGGTTAGATGGCCAATTTTACCTATAGAGGTTTTTAATACTGCGTTTCATGTCACTTTGCAATAAGCTTAAATGCATTCATGAACGAATAATAAAATCCATATTTTCTACCGACACATTCAATAAAGATTTTATATATCATTCGACTAATCCAATAGGCTTCTAAAAACCATGGGATTAGTGTCCAAATGCTTTATCCGCTTTATGCGAAGATTCGGACATACAGCATAGTGAAGAGCAATGTGCTACCTATCTCTTTCCCTCACAATTTAAAGAGCTTTCTCACTAATACGATTATACCACCCAGCTACCTGACTCGTAAGAATAGGTAGAACTTTGAATGATACGTTGTTAAGGTACTTATCCTATACAATCAAGGGAGACAAGTGATAACTCATGAGACGTGCACTGAACTAAGTCCGTAACTATGTGACGAGAATATCTTGGACAGGCTTTAGAGTAAGAAGGACCAGCGGGGTAACTGCGTGACACACTATCAGTTGCAATGGGTTTCATTTTGACAGTTCAACACCATTCATTGCGTTATTTAATTTGTTGAGCAGACACATTTTTCGAACATATGAAGCAATGGATCAGCAATATCCTTCAAAATGATTCAGATTCAGATCGATAGTGTGTTACGTAATTAGGGTGCAGGTTCTTGGTCCTACGGTACGTACCTAAGGATATAAAATGAAGTTTGCTATAACAAACTTATTTTTAAAAATAGAATCGAATTTTTATTTAAACGAACTTTTTGGAACAGTAATGGCCGTTTGTGTATGACATGTTAAACAAAATAAAGTACCTAGTTTTCGGGTTATTTCGATTTTTTTTAAAATATCCGAAACCCGGGCTTTGTTTACAGAAAGAACTTTTGTAGGTGTTAATATGATAAGGGTAGCGTATAAAAAACAAAATTTGACTTTGATGCAGCTTTTTTGCTTTGTTTGAGTTTGACTTTGTTTGGGATTCCATACATCCATGAGCATTGTCCTTTAGTAGGTATTGATACTTAGGTACACTACTAGAAATATAATATATATATATTGTTTTGAGGAAAACTTATCTCTAATAAAATAAAAAAGGCTACGATGATGATCATCAACATCTTTTCCCAACTATGTTGGGGTCGTCTTCCAGCCTAACCGGGTGCTGCTGAGTACCAGTATTTTACATGGAGCGACTGCCTATCTGACCTCCACAACCCAGTTACAGGATAATACTATACCCCTTGGTTTGACTGGTGGTCAGACTTTCGGGCTTCTTACGACCCAAAACGACTGTCAAAGATCCACGAATGACAGTCGGGACCAACGGCTTAACGTGCTTTCCGACACACTAAAGGCGTCTTTGTATGTAAAGATCTTTTTTTTTTTATTGACAATGGGCTCAATCTTGACCTCAATCCAGCCCAGAGGCAGGGATGAGATCTACGGTGGAACGAGCTTGCCCAGAAGAAGCCTATTCACTCTCGCCTTGAAGAGATTCGGGTTGTATGAACTCGGGAATGCAGACGCAGGCAGACGATTCCACTCCTTAGCTGTGCGCATCAGAAAAGATGACGAGAAGCGCTTAGTGCGTATATATGGTATATTAACCAAATAGGGGTGGTATCCCGCAGTGCGTCTATCGTCACTCATCCACGGATCAACTGCAACAAGCAAAGCTGATCGATCGACCTGTGTGGCTGCTATATGGATGTAGAGAAACTGATTACTTGCACAATGTTTTAATTAGCAACATCTTTGTAAACAGAACAACACATACACAATAGTGTTCTTATAGCATCAATGCGTTTAAATGTAAATATTTTTGATAATACAGTCTATTGTCCGACCGGTAGCAGTCAGATTGAGTCATACTTATGATTCCAGCTTGTCTACTGCAAGCAGCCCGGAGTCTGAATTTGTGGCTGATTGATTGCCATCATCATTCTATTACCTGGGACTGAAACATAACTGGCGAAATGTGGGTGTACTATAGGTACAGCTCTGTCTAACGGGGATTACAAGCGTGATGTTATAATGTTAAATCAGAAATTTCGCTCTCTAAAGTCATCATCTGCCTAGCTTTTTCCCAACTATGTTGGGGTCGGCTTCCAGTCAAACCGGATGCAGCTGAATACCAGTATTTCGCTTTCGCTTTTCGCGTTTTTTTTTTGTTTTTCGCTTTTGTTTTTTTTCGCTCTCTAAAGTTTCAGAAAAAAAAAATGTAGGTGTATCATGTGAATTTTCATAATTATATGTTTGCAATTTGTTTTTTCTGTGGTTATTTTTAAATTTGTTCGCTTGCCGAGGTCGTTCCGTGGATGGGGGACAATCTATTACATGCCGTGACCCCTCCGGGCTTCTGAAAGCACGTCAAATACAATCCTTTCCCCCTCTATCATAATACTACCAATTACAAAGAAAGTAATCTCTTATAGCACGAGTGCGCGGCGCGAGTTGGACTCGTCCACGAAGGGTTCCGTATTACAAGTCAAATAACCCGAAAAAACACGTTTTATGTATAATAATAATAATAATACCGGCCGGGAGAATCAATCAGGCATATTATCTCCGGGTGTTCTCGTCTAGCTAACGGAGAGTACTTGCATAGACACAACCTTGTAGCCAGGATAATCCATCAGCAACTTGCTCTGAAATACAGCCTTGTCGAATCTGAGGTTCCGTACTACAGGTATGTGCCCGACCCAGTTCTCGAAAATGGAAATATCACATTGTACTGGGATCGATCCATCATCACTGACAGGACTATTGTTGCCAATAAGCCTGATATAGTGGTGGTGGATCGATCAGAGCGGCGCGCAATGATTGTTGACATAACCGTCCCGCATGACGAAAACCTCGTGAAAGCCGAGAAAGATAAACAAATCAAGTATCTTGACTTGGCTCGCGAGGTTGTCGACATGTGGGATGTGGACTCAGCGATCATTGTGCCCATAGTCGTGACAGCCAATGGCTTAATAGCCAAGAGCCTCGACCAACACCTGAGGAGGCTCTCGTTGGGCAGCTGGATCAAGGGCTTGATTCAGAAAGCGGTACTTCTGGACACGGCTCGCATTGTCAGGAGGTTCCTCTCTCTGGAGCCCTGACCGCCGGTAGCTTGGACCCTGTTCCCGATACCGGTGGGCTACTATTTTTTATATTTTTAAATGTTTTTTTATCTTTTTGTTTACAAAAATATTTAAAAATGTAATTTATATGTATTTAAATGAAATAAAGGAAATAATAATATCCCTGGACATTTCACACAGCGCCATCTAGTCCCAAGCTAAGCAACCTAATGCTTGTGTTATGGTAACAAGATGGCTGATAAACTACTTATATATATATATATATTTTTTTGTAAATACATACATATTATAGATAGAAAAACACCCAGACTCGGAACAAATACATGTAGGTCATACAAATATTTGTTCCGTGCGGGAATCGAACCCGCGACACGCAGCGAATCCCCCCTTTAATTCTTAAACTTATTTTATTTTTATTATTTGTTGTTGTAGCGGGAACAGAAATACATATTCTATGAAAAATTAAAATGTCTACCTATCACGGTTCATTAGATACAGCACGCTGCCAGATGAACGGACAGCGGAGACTTAGTAATAGGTTCCCGTTGGCACTTTTTGGGTACGGAAACTAAAACACCAAATGTTCGCAAATTCGATTTTAAAAGACTAACTATATAAATAAATACAAAAACAAAAGGATCGCTGTCATTTGGAAACGTGCCCAGAAGACTGGCAGCATTGCCACGTTGAATGGCAATGCTCTTTAGCCAAAGAACAACCCAGCCCTCTGATCACGTAAAGTGTCGTTCAGCCGGCGAGATTTTTTTTAAAGAGGAATCGCGCCCTCCTGCCCCAAGACCCGAGCGTTTTGACCGCAAACGGCTCAAAACTGTAGTAACCCTAAGGATAGTTAGTTACATTCTAAAATGCATAATATGTCGGTATTATAAGAATGAATGAAATTCCAAAAATGAGTCGATATTTCATAGACACTGTTTACTGATATAATGTTGTGAGTTAAGTTAGTGATGGCTAAGTGTTTGGAAAGTATGCGGGAGCAGTAGGAAGTTAGTTCAACAACGAATGGAGTAGACATGTTTAGACATGTTACTATAATATCTCCCGGGGCCAGGTCGAGCAAAGTGCTGTTGGGTTTTCCATAAGGAATTCCTCAAAGCCCTATATTATCGGTGTCGTCATGACTTTTTTCCCCCTAATTCACGCCAAAAGAACTGTGGAACTTAAAGTCTAGACGCCTTTTCCTAGAAAACTATGTTTCTCTATGACTTGTGCAATAGCAGATATGATTCCATAGATCTTACTATTAAGTTAAGCTACGTTGTTCCGAGAACTGTCATTGGACGACAGGTGCGCGCACGTGTGCTTTTTGCCGTTTCCTAAACTGTCGCACTAACGCTGGAGTTCGCGCACCTCTTCATCGTATAGGTAATCATTTTAACACTGTTTGTTTTCATTGTCTGCTAATAAGACTTAGATTTTTTGTTGTTTTGATTTGTTCTTTCTCTATTATTGTAAAATAGTGTTTACCTTTTCTTTTCATTTAAAAACAATCTTAAGATTTTGCCTTTTAAGTTTCACTCGTGTCCAAATAGTTCCATAATAATTTTGTAGTATTTAAGATGTGGATAACGTCGTGAGCTACACATAATATGTCTTTTTTACTTACTACATGTTTGTTACGATGTTTGTGTAACTGTTGTTTTCCCGAATTAAAATAAATAAATTAGGAATTAAAATTCCTATTAGAGGTACTAATAGGGATTTGATGATGAGAGTGAAGGAAGAGAGAGTGAACCTCTGTCTGCGCACACACTTCTGCACTATCATATCTCCCGCTGATGACCAGTTTCCTCTGAGATTGACTGCTGTGGCCGAAAGACGATCTGCCGATCGATTGTGTAAAAATCTCACCGTGAAAAGTTAGGTGAAGTGAGTTTAGAGTGAGCTATCAATATTGTCAATCCCTAGTTTTAGTTGGAATGATAGCTCACTCCACGCTCACTTCACCTAAGTTTTCACGGTGAGATGGTTACAGAATCGCACTGCTGGACGACTATTCAAGGTAGGACAATGTCAAATTCTAAATTTTAACACCTTGGATAGACTGTATGAACGATGATATGGAAAGGAAGGGGGACGACTAATAGAGAACTATGGAAGAAGAGGACATGTTGCGCCGACCACCAATAAAGTAGAAGAGCAGTAGAATGTTTATGATGATGTTAACACTAACGTAGGTGATGAAGAGAGAGACGAAGTCAGATTCTGAGATGAAGAACGAAAAGTTATGAGATTTTGAAAACTTTCAATTACAAGTTTACTTAAACTAGTTGAAGATGTTGACAACGGATATAAAAACTAATTTGGTGTTAAGGTCTGAACAGGGCTGAATAGTTTTCTAACTATAATGTTATTAGATTGCCATGTTTTTGTGACTATCGCAAGCCTTACTACTGAGCATGAGGTCCTGAGTTCGATTCCCGGGTCGAACAAAGTATTGGGTTTTGCCATTCAGTAGCAGCCCGGAGTCTGGATTTACACGCAGTTGGTGGCAATAGGCTTATCTATTACATGAGACTTAAACATAACTGGTGAAATGTGGTGTACTATAGGTACAGCTCTGCCTAACCCCTCGGGAGTACAGGTGTGAAGTTATGTTATGTTTTAATGTATTCTTACTTTCCTACTAATATTATAAATGTGAAAGTTTGTATGGATGGATGGATGGATGATACTCTTTCACGCAGAAACTACTGAACGGATTTGGATTAAATTTAGCACACAGATGATTTATAACCAGGGGGTCTACTCCGAATTAGTATCGGCCGAATATTCGGCCGTTTCCTGCTACGAAGTTACTATTTCGTTCGGTTGGTTCCGATTCTACACTCCTACACTCTTTCGAATATTGACTATGGTCCCGACCCAACTGAGCCGATCCGAACTTTTTTCGCATTTTTCAATAATATTCGGTTCGGCCATGTGTCGGTCCGATCCGAACATTCGCACTTTGCACTTCGGAGTAGGCCCCCAGGATTAACACATAGGATACTTTTTATCCCGATATTCCCACAGGATCGAAACTTATATGGGTGAAACCGCGGGGCGCAGCTAGTTATTCTATACATCTCAGCGTCTAACTCTTTTTCTTTCTCAAGAATATGGATCCGATCCTGAATAGTTAGGAACGCAATATTAAAAAGAAAAATTTTAATAAAAAGGATGCCTTCTTCATTCTCTCCCCTTCCCATGAGCGTGGGATCAAAGCTATGAGAAACATTTTGCGTAAATATTATAACCGAACTCGTCCTGATTTCCCTATTGCCTATACCGGAGTAAATCTCTTGGTAAATATTACAGAATAGGATTTTTTTATTGCTTAACAAAATTTCCAAGGCTTTTATACCAAAGGGTTTGGAGTAAAATGTCTTAATATGAGAAAGAACCCTTCAGCTTTGGGTTTGATATAGTACAAAGTGGAAGAATGTGTAAAGGACCAAAATGTATTTAAATAATAACATAACAAAACATCACGCATATTATCCTCGAAGGGTTATGCCGAGGTCAAAATAGAAATTATTTGAGGTTCATCAAAAGATGAGCAATCTTTATATTAGACTGTTCAATAGTATTTTTAGGATAACAAAATTCGAATGATTGAGGCTTGATTAAATTGACGGCACGGTTGGCGCAGTGGTTAAGCGATTGACTACTGCGCTGCGTGTCGCGGGTTCGATTCCCGCACGGAACAAATATTTGTATGACCTACATGTATTTGTTCCGAGTCTGGGTGTTTTTCTATCTATAATATGTATGTATTTACAAAAAAAAATGTATATAAGTAGTTTATCAGCCATCTTGTTACCATAACACAAGCATTAGGTTGCTTAGCTTGGGACTAGATGGCGCTGTGTGAAAATGTCCAGGGATATTATTATTATTAAATATGTTCAACAGACAAGAAGACCAAGATTCCAACAGATTGGCCACCACAATTTGTTATATCGCACAAGATGATAAAAACTTTTTTTGATTATGAGACCAAAATATTCAATACTAGCTATGCCCCGCGGTTTTACCCACATAAGACTCAATCCTGTAATATTATGTGCATGCTGAAAACTACCCGAATTTATTACTAATCTGCGGGATCATTGTGTAACACACTAATAGTAAGTAACAATAGCTTTCATTTTGACAGCTCAACAACATTCATTGCGTTATTTACATTGTTGAGCAGACAAATTTTTTGAGCATGTGAAATGTGAATCGATTAATTAGCAATATCCTTCAATGTGTGACTATACAGGGTGTTATTGACAACCCTCCGCAAACTGATAGGGTAGCTTCAGTACATCATATTAAGATGACCGGTACATGTAATTCTTTCAGGAACATTAAGGGAATCCAAAAAACCAGATTTGTTTTATTACCTCACACGCAACGTATCGTTACCGTGGAAAAACGCACGTAGCGGACGGCAGCGCAGCGAGCTTGAGCGAGGCTGTTTTCAGCTGTTTTATTTACATATATGGAGTGTTGCATACAGAGAACGTAATTTTACATTGAAATAAAGAAATATCAGCAGAAAAAACGGCATAATTTTTTTTTTCCTGAGAAAATTTCCAGTGGGATATGATTCAGAATAAGGAGCTGAATCAATCCTGTGTTTTTGTGGAGGGCTGTCAATAACACCCTGTATAGTGATCAGTGGTGAACCAGTGGTAACGGTCACGACTTACAAGTCGTAGGTTTAAACGCAGACAGGCGCTTTACTCTGTTTAAAATTACTTCATAACCACTGCTCTCAAAACTGTGAAGGAAAACATCGTCAGGAAACCGACATATCCTAGAGCCAAAATTTTTTAAGACATCTGACATGTGACATCTACCAACTTGCACTGGGCTCGCGTGGCCCACTCCCTCTCACCTAGAGGAGGCCTGTGTCCCAGCAGTGGGAACATTATAGGCTGATTATGTATCCTATTTACAGAATAAAGAAATTATTTTCATAAAGCATTCAATGATTGTGGTGAAACATTCATAGTTCTACATATAAGTGGCTGAGTAACACAAGAAGATGGAATGTGCGCATAACAAGAATTATAACACAATGTGTGCGCACGTACAATTTTGTTATTAAAAACACGCAATTTAGCATTTGCTTCAATAGCAAATAACTTACACTCCGTTCACAGTTTTTCTACCTCTGATTTTGCATCACAGTCTAAACCACAGTGATCTTTATTGTCGTGGTAATAGGGTTGCTATTGTTTTGCTGCCATTGCCAAGTCTGTCGAAATCACAATGATCTTTATTTTCGTTGCTGTAAGGTAGCTATTCGGTTGCTGCTATCAGAGGTGAAATAACTGTGGACGGACTGTAGCTACTCGAGTTTCAGATCGATTTCGATGAAAAATGTACTTGACCCACTAACATTCACAAAACCGATGAAACCTATTACTTTAACTAAATATACTCATGAGTAGTTTTAAAAGTACCTTGTTGTTTTAGTGGTCGCAAACGCTACTGCTGAGCCTAAGGTCCTGGGTCTGATTCCCGGGTCGGCCAAAGTATATTTGATCCGCCAAACGGAAATTCAGAAATTGGTTTTATTTACTCCGTTAAAAATCCGCTCAATTTGCTAAGATATTTCTTCTTCAGAAAGAAATCTAAATCCCTTCAGCCGTTTTACCGAGAAGTCGTAACAAATAAATATACAAACAATCTAATCTTTTCTCTCTCTCTCTCTCGGGTGGAATCTAGTGGTACTTTTTTATCCCTTGCGGTTCTTTCTAGACCTCTCAATACGACAATTCTGGTCCTAACTAATATTATAAATGCGAAAGTAAGATTCTTTGTTTGTTACCTTCCACGCTAACACGGCTAAACGAATTTGGATCAAATTTGGCACCGACCTGCACCCTAATTGCGTAACACACGATCAATCGGAATCGGTTTCATTTTGACAGTTCAACAACATTCATTGCGTTATTTACGTGTTGGGCAGACAAATTTTTCGAACTTATGAAGCAATGGATTAGCAATTTGCTTCAAAATGATTCTGATTCCGATTGATTGTGTGTTACGCAATTAGGGTGCTGTATTAGGACATAAATAATACTTTTTATCCCAATATTGCCACGGGATCGAGACATATGCGGGTGAAACCGCAGGGTACAGCTATAGGTTGAGTTTGAGTTTTAATCTATTTCATAGTAAAAATAAAACGGATACAAGCACCTATCTGGGGATTTGCTGGACTCCTTCAATAAGACCCAGTTCTTAGATGCTTTTGATGGAAGAGAGAGAGAAAGAGTAGGGAGAAGAGATGTAGAAAAAGAGAAGGGAGACCCTTGCTATACACTGGGACACCACAGGCTCTTAATAACCCATATCCACACTTAATATTATACGAAAGAAGCTCGTTCTGTCTGTCACCTGTTACGTTTTCACGCCTAAACGGCTTAACGGATATCTATGAAATTTTGCACACAGGTAGACCAAAACCTGGGCTAGGACATAGGAAACTTTTTATTCTGGTACTACGATCCCTTTCCGACCTCCACGATGGCGAAACAACGGGCAAAAGTTATTCAAAAAATATTTTCAATAAGGACCAACCTCGTCCAGAGATGCTCCCAACACCGAAAACGCACACCGACACAAGTACCACACACTCGCGCAACATCCTCGCACACGATGCGCCTGCGACTGTCGATCGCGGTCTGTCCCGAGCCTTGCGCGAATATTGTTATGATTCGATGACATCCGCTAGTCTTAAATGGTTCTCAAAGTTTTACATATAGACCACTGTTAGAAGGATTATTTTTGATGGATATGGAGTTGTCCTAGGAGTCTTTTATTAACAATCTGAGGAAGAAAGAAATTGAGAATTTGTTTAATTTCAGGCTGTTTTCATAAGGGATATTCAATGACATTGTTTATGGTTGTAGTGAAAGCTTGGATCAGCGTTATTCAAGTTTAATTTTTCTTTTTACACGCTAATGATATCATCCTTTTTATTGTCATCATCCTTTTATAAGGTTCCGTAGTCAACAAGGAACCCTTATAGTTTCGCCATGTCGTCTGTCAGTCTGTCTGTTTGACCACGGTTTAGCTCAAAAACTATTGGTACTAGAAAGTTGTTATTTGGCATGAGTATACACGTTAATGGCGCTAAAAAAGTGATAAAATAAAATTTTGAAAAAATCAATTATTTAGGGTACCTCCTCTACATCTAAAGTGGGGATGATACATTTTTTTTTCGTCCTTCCCATAGTGTGGGATGTCGTTGGATAGGTCTTTCAAATATTAGGGGTTTGAGAAGACCGTTTTTTGATTAAATACCTATACCGTTCGTTACTTATCAAGCTTTAAAGTACCAATTTTCGTTAGAGTCAAGTGTCCCCCTCTACCAACTAAACGGTTGTAGTTAGAAATTCAAATGTCACGGCAGTAGTACCTATATGTATATAACGAAAATTTCGAACAACTCAGAAAGAAATGTCGATAGATGGCGCTAAGCGTCAGTTGTATCGCGCTATTGTTTCATTCCTAAATAAATTTTACAAAAAAAAAAACAGTTGCTACACCGGCTAATACAAGTCCTATCCAAATCTAAAAAAAAAAAAAAAAACTTGTAAGTGCAAAATTGTCGGATCAGGTGAGGATTTGTATAGGAAGTCAAATTAGGTAGGTAGTCATGTTTGGCTTTTAGTTAGAGCATGGTACGAAACTATCAGTCAGCGAATATGACCCGCACTTGGCTGTAATAAAAACTACGGCACCCTACACTGCGCGTGGCCCGACACGCACTTGACCGGTTTTTTTTTATCCTTTTTATTGTCATTTCTACTGCATGTCAAAGCAAGCAATAGGTACTGGTTGGAATCCCAATCTAACTAAATGTTACTAAAATAAAACGAAAATCACTAACGTGCGCTCTCGGTAGCAATTTTTATTTGAATGTCTCGTTCAGTTTCCTCCGGGGTCAGGCCACGACAGGTCGACAACGTGCTCCGCCTCGCCGAATATAATCTCCTTATTTTTAAGAACTAGCTGTTTCCTTATATACAAGACATCCACTATTACACAACCCCACAGTACTTTAATTTAAGATATGCGCTATGTACTTCAATAGGCATGCCGAATCCACTGCTATTTCAACTTACGGGCTGTTTTCAGAAACATACAATCAATGATGAAGTTTAAACTTAGCCTATTAACACTGTTTCACACAAATTTTCACTCAAAGAACCTTCTACAAAGACGCCAAACGGCCCAAAAATATCACTAAATCATTCAATTTCCTGAATTCCATACTTCGCTTGTCCGCCCGTAATTCAGCGACAAATAATAGTATCAATAACCCGCCGGGGTGCCACAAGGCGCTCTTCTAGGACCGGTAAAGTTCTAACAATGCGGGCTTGGACAAAGGCATTGATATCCAAGTTGCGACGGCTTTGTACAACTTGTCCAGCCGGATATTTTTATTGGATTACAGATTTAATAGTATAGTGTAGTAGTATATGAGTTTGGTACTTATTATATAATTTTTTCGCGATTTTCAATGCCTTTGTTGTATTGTTGGGGTTTGGTTTCTTTGATGTGAATATGAATTTTCTTTCACAAGCACGATGTCTTTCTTGAAATTAGTTTTCTTTGTGCGTTGTGTTTCTATGAATTATAACAATGCTACAACCTAGAACAATAATTTACAATGTGTGTTTGGCTTGTCAAATGTTTAACAAATCACCTTCTGGAAAAAAGATTCCAGGTCACACTTAGTTAAATGGTATATTATTCGTTAGTAAGAAACAATCGTGATTCTAGGAAGAAAATTGTCTCACAATAATAAAAAATTACGTCTCCCCAGCTAGATAAACCAACGACCTTAAAAAGTTGGCTGGGACAGACTGGATGCGGAAGGCAGAGGACAAGATATTGTGGCGCAGCCTGGGAGAGGTTTATGCCCAGCAGTGGACACACTGATACACTGATTCATTTGATTGAATAAAATCATCATTAAAATTTACAGCAAGTTTGAGAACCGTACAGGCTTAGAATTGAGCGAACGTGCCACCTTTCTTAACATAAGCACTTCTCGCAATAGATCGAGGTGTAGGTATACTTGATATCATTGATCATAACGTCATACTTTCATGCCTTGTAACTGCTGAACATAGCTTAAACAATAAATTATCCTTCGACTCGGGGAATCCTGTTACCGTCATCATGGGGGATTATATACTGTATGGGGTCTGTGTCCTTATAAATTACCGGGTCGGGTAAATAAAACATATATTCATGATTTAGGAATTATTATTCATATAGTCGGCTTTGCGTTTTTAACATTTTGACGCTCTCCGTCAGCTCACGCTGAGTTTCTGCTATTTTCTAATCTTCTAAATGCGAAATAGCGTTTATTACTTAACCTTATGCCATTATTAGTAATTATATTTACCTCCATTCCTTTCCATTAATTTTTTTGTTTTTTTTTTTTCATAGTTCATATTAATTCACTATTTACCCTAGATATTAAATTAAAAAACTAACCAACTATATGTATAAATAAATACAAAAACAAAAGGTTTACTCTTCACGTGACCAGAAGGGCATTGCCACCCAACGTGGTAATGCTGCCAGCCTTTTGGGCACTTATCCCATTGACAGTGATGCGGACGAATTTTTTGATGCCCAATGAGAGCCTGCCTTTTTCTATTTTTTTTTGTCGTATTATATACTTGTATATAGTATATATTAGTGTTAGCTTGTAAAAATCGTAATTACTACTCGTCCGCATCGCTGTCATCCTGAAACGTGCCCAGAAGACTGGCATTATTTTTATTCTATTTTATTTTATAACTTATAAATAATTTAAATAACGATATCTTGTACGGACTATTATATTACTTTCTCTGCTGGTGTTGTGCAGTTCTGTAAATGACGCATTCACAATTCATAAAACTTTATGTGGTTTTTGTTTGTAAGCCGTTGAATTATATTATCTAAAAATACTCGCGGAGGTTATATGGAAACGCCATGGAGGCTAAAACCTGTACATTATCATCACCTTACTTGACATAACATGCGTCATTCAAGACTTGTGGTCCTCTAGTTCGTACTACAAATGTTGGTAATCATATAAATAAAGCATGCCAAGTGCTAGAAAGTATGAAATTATTAACAGTCGCAGGTCAAAATGTTCAAGTAATTTTTATTTTGTTTTAGCATATACCTGGTCGGCAATCCTGGTACGGAGATAGGCTTATTATCTGCATGAAGTCAGGTGCAAAACCTAGATAATAAAAAATGTGTACAGTATTAGGTACCCATGTTGTCATTGTTTTGTTCATTCCATATAACAGTTACGTCAGTTAAAAACAAACTACGCGATGGATGACATGAGTCTATGAATAGGAAGAGCAATTTGATGTCTACTGTGACTGTTGACGACACGGTTGGCGCAGGGGAACGATCGACTGCTGCGCTGCGTGTCGCGGGTACGATTCCAGCACGGAAAAAATGTTTGTATTGCCTACAGGTAGTTGTTTCGGGTCCAGACTCGGAACGACACAAACAAACGCACCCACGATACAGGAGTAATTCCTAGTGTGGGTTAACGTTTTAAAAATAACTAAACTAAAAACTTAAGTAAACTAAAAACTAAACTGTTAAAATTTTAATGACCAGCTCCTGTCCGCAACTTCGTCTGCGTTAAACTTCTTGTTTTAACTTAGTAATATTCTTTCTTTTATTTCTTTTTCTTTTCTTTATATTATTTATCCTATGACTCCCGGCAATACTGTAGCTTCCCATTAGGAAAAACATTTTCTGAATCGGATCTGTAGTACATACCGAACATTACCCCTTAAGTACATACTAAATCAAAAATTTTACCTCTTTATAATAGGTAATACGGGCTGGTGTCCGCAACTCCACGTCAATGCGCGTATTTTTAACCGACTTCTAAAAAAGGAGGAGGTTCTCAATTCGAATGTTTGTATTTTTATAATTTTTTTATATGTTTGGTCGCGCATAACTCCGTCTTTTGCCAACCGATTTGAAAAAATCTTTTTTTGTTGGAAAGGGTATACTTTTCAAATGGTTCCATAGAAATTTTATCAAAAACGGATCAGTAGTTTGGTTTTTAAACCAAAATTACTGGTAAAAATTACAATTTAAAAAGTGACAAATACAAACTTTTGAAAAAGTATTTATTGCGACTCGTATAGGAAGATCACAAACCTCGAAGAAGAATCCCGAAGAAGTACCTCAAAGATAGTCGCCTCAAGGAGAGTCAGGACACCTAGGAAATAATTAATGATTAAACGAATTTATCTGTACGGGAAGTTCTATTATAATGAATACAAGTGCCGAGTCCGAAGAGATTGGTAATTTTGACATGTAAATACGCTAATTGTCAAAACTCATGCACTTAGTTGAGAAAAAAAAATTAAACTGATCTAAAATTAAAAAAATATAAAAATTTTCTTCATTGTATATGGCAATTCAAATTGATATACCCACAGAACTATTTTTACTTACTACGCTTCACTAGGAAATAATGATAATTTCGAAGGGTCACCGTTATCGGAATCGATAAGGAGGACTATATACGAGTATATTTAATGGTTGACTTATTTTCAGATCTATAGTTATTACGACAGGGGCCCATGGATAAATAATAACAGCCGCACAGGCCGATCGATCAGGCTAAGCTACGCTTGCCGCGGTTGGTCTGTGGATGGGTAACCATCTTTACATACCGAGACCCCCTCCGTGCCTCGGAAAGCACGTTAAGCCGTTGGTCCCAGCTGTCATTCGTGGATCTTTGACAGTTGTTACGGGTCGTCAGAAGCCCGAAAGTCTAACAACCAGTCTTCGCAAGGGGTATCTTATTACCCAGTGACTAGGTTGTGGAGGTCAGCGACCCCAACATAGTTGGGGAAAGGCTAGGCAGATGATGATGATGAGTTATTTCGACAGCAAAATCTGCAATGAATATCTGTAAGAGATTGCCTATAGAAAAATACCTTGTTCTACATTTGTAAGTAAAAGTGAGCTGTAAACCCAAATCTCTTTGTTTGATAAGTAGGACTTACATAAACCATTTCCATCATTCATCATTTCTCGTGCTCTTATCCCAATTTATTTGGGTTTGCAACATATCTTTTTCTTCCATACTTATGGAGAAGTATGGAAGATAAAGACATGTTGCGGCCAACCCAAATAAATTGGGATACCTTATTTCAAGTCAAACTTAGTCGTCATCTGAGTAGTCACTCGCTTTCTAGCCATATACAGGATGACAGGGAAACTCGACGTATTCCTTGAAAGAGGCTTTCATCCTGTACCTATATACAGGAAAAAACATATCATTTACTTTAGTGTTATGAAACATTTTTACGCTGGGTCTAGTATTATATACTGAATTCGTGTTTACAGTTTGCGCAGTGGCTAAATTTGTTTCCTGTAAACTTTATTAAAATGAATGCATTTTAAGATTGTTTAAAATATGTACGAGTATCAAAGGGGCCAAAACTACTTCAAAAAACAACACCCTCTCGTCAACACCCACACATAAATCCAAATTCCTGCAAGATTATTACCTTAATGAATCAAGACTAAACGAATACCCTTTACACATATTTAAATTCTGAATGATGACTTTAAAAAAACAAAAGCCGACCAATCAGCGTACATTATTCACAATTACACAGTCCTCATTTCTTCGCGCCTACCTCTAAGGAGGTTTAATTTATTTTTTCCACACCGCCAGGGCGAGGCGCCCCGGTGGGACCACATGCTGTGAACGCAAAGGATTTATTTAATTCTTTAGGGTTCCTTTAACATTTATATAGAATAGAATGGAATATTCTTTATTATGTAGGTACACCATAGATATTATAGAAACACACTTCTTCTTCTTCTGCGTGTCTTAGGCAAGACTGAATTTTGTATCTTGTTGACCCAAAACTTTGCACTTCTACGGCGTCGTCAGTGGCAGCACAGAGGTCAACACACTACTAAACTTCTAATCTGCATTCGCGACACATTCGCCAAAAATGTAAACAAATATGAGTTTATGGAAAAATAACTTTAATTCCTACACAATACAGTTGCGTTTACGCTACAACTTCTAACATTTTTATAACTTTTTCAATAGTGGTAGTCAATCTGAAATCAATTTAATTACCATTAAAATAAAATTAATATTTGTTTAACATGAAATAACGTCAATTTGAAACAGAAATAAAATTTGAATTTAGGTGATTTTCAGACGTATCTATTCTACAGAGTCAATTTAAATTGGCTAGCGATATCGATATCTAAACACGTTAAAACAAAATAGAAATTAATTTGATGATGTTACTTTGTGGGGTCAACGACCCCTTGTAGTGTTGTTGTAGTATGAGTTGAGAAAATCTGTTTTCTTTTGTTTTATTATGTTCAGATGTTGATACCCATCATGTTTGTGAAGTTTACACAAAAACAACTGTATTTAAACTGATATTTCAAGTTACTACGGTCCTGCGGTCAATGTCATCCTAAGGCTCAATTTACACTGCCGAGGCAAGGAGTGGAAGCGAGTTTTCGTAGCGATATTATACATAGCATATTAATAATAATAAATTGTTTATTGATCAAGAAGGTACAGATGGTGAGGAAAACAAAATTTACAATAGCTACTAGAAAGATATACAAGATTATGTAACTACATTATATGGTAGAACATGTTGATCTAAGTACATGGTACATCTGTTGACAATTTACGTTACCCTGTCTCTTAAACTAGGATATACCTGTATCTTAAGAGGCAGTGGATGGCGACATAGCAAAATGAACTTAAAGTCAATTGTCTAACGTACAAACTAGATATGAGCTTATTACTGCCGAAATTCCCGAGAACGCGCGATAATTCTCCAGAAGATGCGCAACCTGTGCGTATCTGTGTATTTAATTTATGCGTTACACTTTTGAAATAAAGTTCATTATGCTTTGTACAATAAGAAATCGCATCCACTTCGTTCTGCGGCAGTGTAAATTGAGCCTATTGGATGCGTTCCGTATGCTACATTATTATAGTATCGTTCACAAACATAACACTAAGGGCCTTATTTATAGTTCGTTAGTTATTAGCCTGTGATGTCCCACTGCTGGGAAAAGGCTTTCCTACTCTCTTTCCACTTCTCTCTGTTCAAAGCTAAGGACCAGTTTATTTATAAATGACAAGCTGCGCCCCGCGGTTTCACCCGCATAAGATTCGATCCCGTGGGAATATCGGGATAAAAAGTATCCTATATATTAATCCTGGTTATAAACCATCTGTGTGCCGAATTTCATCCAAATCCGTTCAGTAGTTTTTGCGTGAAAGAGTAACAAACATCCATTGATCCATCCATACAAACTTTCACGTTTTTAATATTAGTAGGATGATTAAAGTTAAGTGACATTCAAACGTCAAAAATGTATAGTTAAACAATCGCTAACCACTACTTAACTTTAAGCGACGTTTACGAATAAAGGGGCAAAGCACTAACCACAAAGACCCCATAACAACCTAATAAAAGCTTAGTCTAATTCTGTCAAAATAACGCAAACTACTGACCCTCATCACGACACACGACTCACGCTTGACCGATTCGCATTGTTTTGATGTCCCACCGAGGATATAATGTTCTTTACACTTAATAAGTGTCTCGGGTTCAAACAGGTCAGCCTTTCCGCACCTTAAAGCAAACTCTCCCTTACGTCTTGAAAAACAGAGTGTGTTTTTGGGTACACCTTTGTTAATTACGATTTCAATTTTAGTATAATGTGAAGTGGCTCAAAAGACCAGCTCGGTGTGTTGCTAAGCCAGGTATGGACTGTAAGCTTGTTATTGTTCCAAAAGGGTACGTTTTCCTTTCGAGTTTAATTCAGAATGCTGGTATTGAATTAATTATTTAGATTTTGGTTATGTTTTCCTGTGACTTGGGAGGTCTGTAAATAAAAAATCTCGGTTGTATTTTTTTAATCAGTGAAACATTTTTCTTCCTAATTAAAAATGCCTCATAAATTCGTGCTAAATATTATTATGATTCTGTCATTCGTGGATCTTTGACAGTCGTTACGGGTAGTCAGAAGCCCGAAAGTCTGACAACCAGTCTTACCAAGGCGTATCGTATTACCCAGTAACTGGGTTGTGGAGGTAAGATAGGCAGTCGCTCCATGTAAAATACTGGTATTCAGCTGCATCCGGTTAGACTGGAAGCCGACCCCAACATAGTTGGGAAAAGGCTAGGCAGATGATGATTATTATGATTCTCTTATGGGAGTAACAGATAGTCATCTAGAAATATTATTGTTTTAGTTTTAAATCGGATGTGTAGTATAATCAGCCTATCAGGTTCCCACTGCTGGGACACAGGCCTCCTCTCTGTGAGAGAAAATGGGCTGTAATCCACCACATGGGCCCAGTGCGAGTTGGTGGTGATCACGTATCTTCAAAGACAGTTTCCTAACGATGTTATCCTCCGCCGTTTTGAGAGCAGTAGTGATGAAATAATTTATACAATGTTTGATTGCCTGGGTTTGAATTCACGACCACTCGAAAGTCGCGGCTTTTACCACTGGGCAACCACTGCCCTCGCCTGTGTCCAATAGGATGTGTGGTTTTGGAGATTTTTTCCCACATTCAAACTTTTCCTCTTTATAATATCAGTGTAGACTGTCATCGCGGCAGCTAAGAGTTTTCAACCATGAAAGCTGGATTTAGTGTTAGGCTCACGTCCGTCGCGTATCATCAGTCACACGTACCAAGACGCTGTTGATTAATAAGTAGCACTGACGGTGTCGTCGCCGTCGAAGCCCCATGCCATGTCCACCCCGACCCTCGCTCGAGCCAGCCCGCGCCTCTGAGCCTGTAGTTTTAAATTCGTCCCGAAACAAATCCGATTCAGTCTGTCCCTAGCTGCCCTCCTCCAGCGACGTCCTAAGTCTTGGTCCGTACCCCACAGGGCCCTTAGCGTGTAGTAGTCGCTTGGTTTTTAAGCTTTTTTAAGCCCTGGCTGGAAGCCTTAATTTATTGAGGCATCCACAGGCAATCCCGGTAAAGCAAACGACAACCTCACAGGTTGAACTGCGAGATGCCATACACAAACAAAAAATAGCACTGATGACGCGAACGCCAGCTCTGATCGTCGGTCGACCACTAAATCGACCACTAACGGGATTGCCAAACTATTGCAGTTTTTAAAAGAAGAGTGAAAGAACACTATCTGTCCAAGTGGACAGATAGTGTTCTTTCACTCTTCTTTTAAAAACTGACACAACTAAATATGAAATACATACACAACTATGATGAAGTCATCATAGTTGTGTATGTATTTATTTTATTTTAGAAGTATTTATGTATGTTTATTTGTATGTATGTTAGTATATTCTCTCTACTCTACTTTTTTTTTTAATTTTTAAGTGAATTATTTATTTTTGATGCTATGTATTATTTTTTGTCTCCTTTGCTCTATCACACGCTGTCTACATCTCTGTATCTATTGTCCTATCTCAGGTATGCTGGAAGAGATTTCTTATGAAATAAGCATCACCTCTGTACCTATTTTTTCTGTTCTGTTTTTCAATGTCTGTTTATATATGTGTGTACATAAATGGTAAATAAAATAAATAAAAATAAATCCAGCCTAAGCACTTTTTAAATGTCACATTTCATAGCAAAATGTTAAGCAACTAAATTCACATAACCAGCATACCATAATGATGCATTTAAACGCTCTCGTCTGACTGTAAAGGGCTCTACACACTGTCACAAGCCGCGTCACTTCGCACTGGCAGTCTAATCCGTCGGTTACACGATTACCCGAGTTAATGCCGTCGGCTTTAGTGTGTAGGACCCATTACTTACTAGTACCTCATGTGCCTTTATGCTAGGTTTGAGCCATAAGGATTTAATTAGGGTCAAAAGGTTTAGGAAAGACATGAAAATCTTTAACAGCGCAACGCTTTTACCTGTACCCTAATTGCGTAACACACTATTAATCACATTCTGAATCATTTTGAAGGATATTGCTAATCCATTACTTCATATGATCGAAAGATGTGTCTGCTCAACAACGTAAATAACGCAATGAATGTTGTTGAACTGTCAAAATGAAACACATTGCCATTGATAGTGTGTTACGCAGTTACCCCGCTGAAGTGTTCTTAGTATTAGTGGCTCAGTACCAGCCCGGAATGTGGAACTGTGCCATTTGTTAGCAATAGGCTCGCCACCCATTAAGTATGTAGCGGTATCTACAACGCCACATGCGAACAACGCGTCGTACTGACGTCACGCAAATCCTGCATCTCGCAAGCAGAGTTTACCGCGCAACTAGCATAATTATATACAAACTTCCCGACGTCAGTCGTTGGGCAATTGCCCGCCAGACACAACACCCTCTGTCTGGTCGGAGGATCCTCTCTTTTTTATGGAGGATGAGTGAACTTTACACCCTGTTCCCTCTATAAGTGCGAAATATCGATATACTACAGATACATCTCTGCCTAACCCTTCGGGAAATATAGTCGTGATGTTATGTTATGCTAATTGATTAATAGGAGTACCTAAATTAATCAATTACTATTAGTCAATGGTGGCCCAGTGGGATCGGACCCGACTTACGAGTTGTAGGTAGTGGGTTCGAGCCCAGGCAGGCGCTTTACTTTTGTGAAAATAATTTCATCACCACTTCTCTCAAAACGGTGAAGGAAAACACCGTGAAGAAACCAGCATGTCATAGAAACAAAAATAATAAACAAAGACACTCGTAAGTCTCGCCTTTACCACTTGGGCGCCACTGCTCATAATAATATGTACCTACAGCTATCAAGCTACCCAAAACTGTCAAATTTCCCCAATCAACCTTGAACCTTAATGCTTTAGTGATAAAATTGAAAATCTATTAAAGAAATTTGACAGATTGTAGTAGCTTAATGTGCTGGCATCTGTACATTGACCAGCCTAACAGTAGGAATGGCTTTCATTTCGACAGGTCCACAACATTCATTGCGGTATTTACGCTGTTGAGCAGACCATTTTTTCTAACATGTGAAGCAATGGATTAGAAATATCCTTCAAAATGATTCAGATTGTGATGTGTGTTAGTATGTTACACAATTAGGGTGCTAGTTTAATCACGATGAAAGTAATTATTTAAGTTCTATTGTTCTCAAAGTTCTAAACAAGTGCTATTTATATTACACATCCTATCATAGTCGAAGTTAAACAATGATAACCGCTCGTGCGTACATTCAAACATGTCTACTATTATTTTAATTACAAATTATTAACGTTCACTAGGCTTATCCCCTATATTACCTATCTAATATTATTAACTAGCGAAATGTGGGTTTAAGGATACAGCCCTCTGACTAACTCTTCCTGGTATAGAGGCGCGATGGTATGTATGTTGTCCGACGCGACGAGAGAATGCGTTTTTGACACCTGTCAGTTTCATATAAACGTGTTTTGCGAATTTGGTATTTAGATATTAGCTACTAGAATTGTTAAACCTACAGGTATCAGGAACGCATTCTTTCGATGGCCGGACTGTAATATTATTAACCAGCTAATTGTTTTTATGTACATACAGTCAGGTACACCTCTGGCCTCTGAACAAGAATGTTCACGCGTACAAAGTCGCGGGTAGAAAGTCTTCTATTCCTAACGTCAATTCGTTCAAGTAACAATTATCTCTCGATTGACAGCTGTACATCCCAAGTGACAGCTCTGAAAAAAGGAATTTCTATCCTTAAAAGAGTGCACATTACTAATTTGTACATATTTATTATAATATCCAGAATGGACGAATGGATGACGCCTGTAACACGTTTTGCCTAGCATAGGGGTCATTGATCATTTATTATGTACCAGGCTATTCGCACGCTTAAATTAAGTTTCACCCTGTATCTCTGCACCTTTTTAGGGTTCCGTAGCCAAATGGCACGGAACCCTTATGGATTCTTTATGTCTGTCTGTCCGTCCGTATGTTACAGACACTTTTTTCCAAAACTAAAAGAACTATATTGTTAAAACTTGGTAAGTAGATGTATTCTGTGAACCGCATTAAGATTTTCCTAACACAAAATACTTAGAACTGAAACTCAAATTTTTTTTTCATCAAACCCAAAGTGTGGGGTATCTATGGATAGTTCTTCAAAAATGATATTGAGGTTTCTAAAATCATTTTTTTTCTAAACTGAATAGTTTGCGCGGGAGACACTTCCAAAGTGGTAAAATGTCTGCCCCCCCCCCCCCCCCCCTGTAGCTTCTAAAACAAGAGAATGACAAAACTAAAAAAGAATATATGATGTACATTACCATGTAAACTTCCACCGAAAATTGGTTTGAACGAGATCTTGTAAGTAATTTTTTTTTAATACGTCTTAAGTCGTAAAACGGAACCCTTCATGGGTGAGTCCGACTCGCACTTGGCCGCTTTTTTATTTCTAATAAATTTATGTTTATTTATTTGAAAATAACTGCCCGGGACGAATAAGGTTAAGAGAACTTTTTTTTTCCTACTGGCCTACGCTGTCCCACTCCTGCGCAAGGACCTCCCTCCCCTCCTTCTATCTTCCGCGAGCCCGCGCGTCCTCCTTACAGTTTTGGAACCTATCCAACTTGTCCCGTCATCTCCTCCATAAACCCCGTCCCACTATCTCAGGGCACCAATTCTGTGCTTCCCACAGATAATAAGATATCTAATTTACAAAATAATGTGTAGTAATAATTATAATTCCTTTACTAACATAACGTTTCGCTAATAAATTCTAACCGAACTATCTGATTTAATAATAATTTATTTGGATCGCATTAATCGTTTTTGCTGACGCCACAAAAGGCTCACGTACGCGATTAGCATCAGTTTATCTAATGGTGAATGTTTTATGCTGTCTCTACGTAGCGTTGGCTTAAGTCTGTGTATTTGTCAGATTAGCAGGAGTTATTTAGATCTTCCTTTGTTCTGAAATGATACTAGTCATCATTCCCTTTATTCATGCACGTTGCTTAATGTTTAGTAGTGATTATCGACTGTTTAACCATACATTTAGACGTTTGAACGTCACTTAATTTTGATGCAATTGTGCCAACACAGTTGGGAAAAGGCTAGACATAATTATGGTATGGTGATAGCCGCACCCAGTATTTTACATGGAGCGACTGCCTATCTGATCTCCATAACCCAGTTACTGGGTAGTACGATTCCCTTTGGTAAATCATTGTTAGAATCTTATTCATTTATATTAGACAAACTGTCTGTCACCTCAGTGGCATATTGGTACACTACAATCAGCTTGAATTGAGGCCGTAGATTCCATTTTAAGGCCAAAGGAAAGGAAATTGTATAAACTACAATTTCGGGATTATAATTATAACCAGGCAGAAATGCCATAAGCTCTGATATCTCTCTTCTTTAGTAATATAAATAATATGCACACCTATAATAACATAATGCCACGCCTGTGTTACCCGAAGGGTTAGGCAGAGCTGTACCTATAGTACACCCACATTTCGCCAGTTAAGTTTAAGTCTCATGTCATAGGAGATGAGCCTATTGCCATCAACCAGATACAGATCCAGACTCCAGGCTGCTACTGAGAAATTCCAGGTGGAAAAATCCAGTAACATTTTGCCTGGTTAGGGAATCAAACCCATCAGCCTATCGATCCTGTAAAAATCGCACCGTGAAAAATTAAGTGAAGTGAGCTTAGAGTGAGCTGTCAATAGTGTCAATCCCTTAACATTAGTTGGAATGACAGCTCACTCCACGCTCACTTCACCTAAGTTTTCACGGTGAGATGGTTACAGAACCGCAGTCCAGGACCTCATGCTCAGCAGTACCGCTTGTGATCCCTTTGCCAACGAGGCAGTGTCGTATAATTTGCTTTGAATAACGATTTACTCGTACAACCAACATTAAATCATCTCTCTTCTTTGTAAGAAGCAATGTACATCAAAACAGTAACATACCAACATCGTGCAAAGCACCCATCAACACTAAAGTTTCCAAGTGCCTTTAATTTCGCACCTCGCCTACAAAGACCAAAGCACTGAAAATAACAAGCAATTAGCTGTAAAGCGACCAACTTAACTTGACACACGGCAAAACCTGGAACTGCGTATAAATTGTACGGACTTTGACTTACGATTGACGTTTGCCAAATAAAGTGGCGCCATCCTCAAATGTCAAGATATATTGGTGAAGAATGATGACGTCATAAAAACACGGCATCCTGCAGTAAAGGCTAGATCAATAATTCGCGTTTAGGAAGAAATGCTTGAATGAATTGGCGTGATTTTGACTTCTTTTTATCGAATTGTTTCGTAAGAAAGCTACGATTTTGGCATTTATATTTTGTAGAACATTTACTAAGTTATTCTGATTGTACTATACAGATTAAAACAAGTGGCAATTATGACCAGTGCGCCTTGCGTAACAAACTAACAGTAGGAATGTAACTTTTATCTCGACAGTTCAACAAAATTCATTGCGCTATTTACGTTGTTAAGAAGACAAATTTTTCGAACATATGAAGCAATGGATTAGCGATATCCTTCAAAATGATTCAGGTTGTGTAAGTTTGATACTGTGCTACGCAATTAGGGTGCAGTTCTTATTTGTTATGGACAATAGAAAAGTCAGTTTGAGTTCTCACCGACGATTCACCGTCAAATGTTATAGAATAGCATTCGATTCTGCCTGATAGTCCCTTGACTTGTCACGTTCAGAGGAAAGCGCCGGGGCAATTAATTCAAATTATACGATTGATATCATTTCATGAATTAGTCATTCAATAGGGTTATATGAACTTAGTGGGTCATAATGATGATTTTAATGATTATAATCCTGTAAATACATACTTGTTACGATCGCGAATCATATTTTGTTCAACTTAATAAAAATTTAAATTTGAATTTCGCTGGCTACGCTGGCGTTTCCGTCTTAGGAGAGAACTCCTACTTACTTTAGTCTAGATATTAATAATTTCTTAGTCGGACGGTGGACGGTGTGAAGAATGTTGTTTTTCTTTTTTGCTAACTTTACCCCACACTAGGAATTTCTCCTGTATCGTGGGTGCGTTTACAAACATTTAAACTCACATACGCAAACAGCTAGACTCGGAGCAACTACTTGTAGGCCATACAAATATTTGTTCCGTATGGGAATCGAACCCGCGACACGCAGCGCAGCAGTCAATCGCTTTACCACTGCGCCAACCGTGCCGTCAAATATGAAAGAGAAGGGAGTGAATGATAGCGTGACAGTCCCAGTTCTTACACAGATGTTCTTAGTAGACCAGGAGATGTAATCAATTTGTGGTGAGTGGCAGCCATTACGGCTGTCATGGCCGACTCACAATGGTCCACCTGAATGACCAAGTGCGGAAACCAAACCAACCAAAGATAGAACATAGATAGCGTGATAATTGTAACAAATAACATGACATAGGGCCAGGAAGATGATGATGAGGAGCATCTTGGCATTTTCCTGTAGCATACTCACCACAGTTGTGAATGGAGAGGCGGTGAAAGGCAGGGTTTGGTCTTTCATCTGTTTCTTCTTCTTCGTGTCACTGGCAAGGCTTTTCTCAGACCTTCTTGGCTCAAAACCTCGTCACTTCCATGACGTCGTCGGTGGCAGCGCAAAGGTCACTTTGACCGCAAGTTTTGGGACACAGAAGACGGGATAGAAGGTTTTGTGGCTAAGTAATAACAGACGGGTCAATCGGTCAGGTTAAACTACGCTTGCCACGCCTGGTCCGTGGATGGGTGACCATCTTCACATACCGAGACCCCTCCCTGCCTCGGAAAGTTCCCGGCTGTTATTCGTGAATCTTTGATAGTCGTTACGGGTATTTAGAAGTCCGAAAATCTGACAAGCAGTCTTACCCAGTATCTGGGCTGTAGAGGTCTGATAGGCAATCGCTGCATATAAAATACTGGTATTCAGCTGCATCCGGTTAGACTGGAAACCGACCCCAACATAGTTGGGAAAAGGCTAGGCAGATGATGGGGGCAGGATAGAAGGTGGAACACAGTTTGCGACATAGCACCTTAGCTACACCCAGCTGCTATTCCATTATGAAACTGCTAATTAGATTCATCCTGTTCCGAATAATTTATTTGCAAGCTTTTTTTCGAATCATATACGAGTACATAACTGCGCAGCGAGTGATCGCGTGTTTTCAACTGTTACCCTCAATAATATGCGAACTGTATAGTCAAGAACATTCAGATATTGCACACTGTCTTCGAACTCATAAATCTTGGCCGTTTTGTCGTTTCGTGACTTCGTTTTGGAAGTTTTTTTCCGATATTATATGAAGTCGATTCCAACTTGTACGGATTGGATAAGAAGTTATTATTGTAGCTGCAAATAATGTGGTATGTATAGGGGTTAGGTAGGATTTATTGGAAGGTAAATGTGCTTTTGAGGGCGGTGCGGTTGCGTTTAGTTTAATTAAAGAGTGCATAGTGCATGTAACACTTATTGTGGATTTCAGCAGGGTTCTCCGGTCTGCCAATATCAATCATAATACGAACGAAAGACGAACAACGACGAATTGGATTTTATGATCTGAAAATAAATAAATGATGATGATGATGAATAATATTATATCATAGGTACTTATTTTTTAGACGTTATGGAAAATATAGCCAAAATATAGGGTGGCAGGGACATTGACGCGCAAACTGTAACCATGGATTCAGCACATGAGTTTAGACCCCATAGCATCGAAATTTTTCGACGGTTATTATTGTGTTGAATCCATGGTTACAGTTTGCGCGTCGATGTCCCTGCCACCCTGTATACAGCCTGGTGGGCAAAAAGCAACTGCACTCTGAACTTTTTATCAAAGTCGGAGTCAATGGGGGACAGTCATGGGGGCCCAGTGGCATCGGCCCCGACTTACGAATTGTAGGTCGTTGGTTCGAACCCAGACAGGCGCTTTACTTTGTGTTAATAATTTCATCACCAATGCCCTCAAAACGGTGAAGGAAAACATCGAGAGAAAACCGACATGTCCTAGAACCAAAAATTCGAAGAAATGTGACATCAGCTACCAACCCGCATTGAGCCCGCGTGGTAGATTACAGCCCACTCCCTCTCAAAGAGAGGAGGCCTGTTTCCTAGCAGTGGGAAAATTATAGGCTGATTATTGGAGTCAATGGAATCCCTATGTTTAACTGAGGGGCAATATATCTATAAAGCTATACACATCATGACACTGAAAACTATCTTGTCGATGACATTGGCAAAGAAAACTCAATGCTACAGACAATGAACCCGCCGTCTTTACTACTTTTCGGCCCAACCTCCTCATCCTTCAACATTACAACCCATTTACCCCAAAATACCACACACACACATGCTATCTCAGAACTTACAGATAGCAAAGTATCAGAGAAAACAAAAGAACAAATACCGGCAAATGTCCGTATAAATGTATTCCAGCAAACGTTCAGTTCGCGTGTTGTGGCACCATTTGATAGGCATATCACGAACACAGACGCTTTAAGACGTGCACAGCAAATCACTGTGTTTTACACATTCGGTGTATCGTGTTTGTATTTTTGGAAGAGGTTTTTCAAAGCGGTGTTTGAACGGTTGAGATTTTTTCGTACGTGTATGATTTTTTATGCGGTTAGGCCCACTAGGGCGGTATTTGCTTTAGTCAATGTTGTATTGATCCTATTTCCGATGTAGGCATAGTTGGCGCCACCATCGAAAATAATTCAAGCGACTATTACGTGATTCGAAGGGGCAACACTGGTCTTGATATCTGTCATTTTATGTGAGGTGTCAAAATAAATGTCAACCACTAATAGTTCGTTTTTTAAACCCAGATAGTAATTTGACAGCCGCAATGTCAAACTCCTATTCCAGAAAAAGGAAACACAAAAGACTCAACGGTACTTCGGTTCATTTTTATCTAAGTTTTATTCAGATTTTATGGTCATGCTTATTGTTAAAATTAAAATTCACTTTGATGTAACTATAACGGAGCTTTTGATGCAACTCACCCTTAAATGTCAGATTGTTATCTGAGATTAAAAAACGAACTTTACTTGCAATTTTTTCGTCCATGTTGAAAAGGGCTATTCAATTAAAAGTCGATATTATTGTACACATCGTTCAATATTTATTATTCATCTCTAACAGGCAATAATATATTTTTTCTTTTTTTATCCTTATAATATCAGCTATAGCCAACCCCAATAAAGTTGGGAAAAGGCTAGGCAGATGATGATGATAATATCAGCTATAAGAAGTACTCTGCTGGACAAAGACCTCTCTAAAGCATTACCATATCGTGGGATCTTACACTTTACGTAATCTTTGTTTTTTTTTTTAACCTGTGATCCTAATTTATACTACATATATAAATACTAACAGCACCCCGCGGTTTCATCCGCATAAGTTTCGATCCCGTAAGAATATCGGGATAAAAAGTATCTTATGTGTTAATCCAGGGGGTCTACTCCGAAGTAGTATTGACCGAATGTTCGGCCGTTTCCTGCTACGAAGTTACTATTTGGTTCGGTCGGTTCCGATCCTACACTCCTACACTCTTTCGAATATTGACTATGGTCCCGACCCAACTGAGCCGATGCGAACTTTTTTCGCATTTTTCAATAATATTCGGTTTGGCCATGTGTCGGTCCGATCCGAACATTCGCACTTTGCACTTCGGAGTGGTTATAAATTATCTGTGTGCCAAATTTCATCCAAATCCGTTCAGTAGTTTTGGCGTGAAATAGTAACAAACATCCATTCATACAAACTTTCGCGTTTATAATATTAAGTAGGATATTTTCTCTTCTTAAGTATATAGGTACTATTACAAATATATTATATTGATACTGTTTCATGTGTTCACTCATAAAAATCACAAGCACACCCGCCATTCGATACACCCTCTCATACTCACTCATTCACCATATCACATAACACAAAGAGAGGTGCAAACCAATACAACCTTAGACCATAAATTTATTTTAATTTTATTTTTTCCTTTATTTTGTAAAATGCTAGCATTTAAGAACTCTAATCTAATGTAACTCGAGGGGATTGGCGCTGTTAGCCGAGATACAGGTTCCCCTTAGTTCGGCTCCAGATGCTAAAACTTTTGTGTACTTGTGTTTTATCATAGCACTTAAACTGTAATATAATCTAAGTACTGTTTTTATGAAATAAAGCTTATTATTATTATAGGTAAAAATAATATTATTCTTACAGTTTTCATCTATGACTTTACCGACATCAGCAGAATATACCGCTGTCAGTCCCTAAGAAAAACAAGCGTAATGGTATCAAAATAAAGGAGAAGGGTGCAGATCAGTGCTAATGGGGTGCGAACTCATTTATCAACATTGTCACCTTTTGCAGTATCACGCGGAGTAATCGGGGGTTCGTATTTCTTGATAATGTTTACTCAGGTTAGAAGAGTTATTAACTTGGTATCATTTACCTTAATTCAATTCTACTTTTATGTTTTACTGAAATTAAATGAAATTATTTATTCTGTGAATAGGATATTGGGATGAGACACTTCAAATTATAAAGAAATAAGCTAGATGGATTCGAAATTTCCTATCTGACTGCACCTGAGAAGAAATGGCGAAACATACTCAAAGGTAAAAGTCCAGACATAATTTTGGTAAGATCATATGATGTAGATTAGTGCCTGAAATAGTATTTTGAGGAAAGAAACACACATGAGCGGACCATTTCAGTCAGTTCAAGCATGAGCTAATCACCACTTTGTCTGAGTGTATTTCATCATTTTAAAATAAATAATTTATAATAAAAAGAAGCCTATGACCTTGTCCAAGTTCCAGGCCACCTATTTGTCAAATTTTGTAACCATCGGTTCAGTAGTTTATGCGTGAAAAGGTGACAGATGACTACTTTCACATTTATCCTACGAATATTATAAATGTGAAAGTTTGTATGGATGGATGGATGGACGTTTGTTACTCTTTCACGCAAAAACTACCAAGCGGATGTTGATGAAATTTGGCACACAGATGGTTTATAACCAGGATTAATACATAGGATAGTTTTTATCCCGATATTCCCACGGGATCGAAACTTATGCGGGTGAAACCGCGGGGGGCAGCTAGTCTATACTAATAACAAAGCTCTGGAAATATCAGTCGAATTTGAAAAAATCTAATAATCATTAATAATAAATTAACATCACGCTAAGACATTTAGGAACCGAGCAAAAACGAAAGAAGTCACAAAGAACGGTAAGCGAATACCAAGTAAGTAATAACTAAGTCACACGATGCGATACGACGGGGTGCGTCTGCGGAGCGGGAAATTTCGCGCGAATGAAGTTGCGAGCAGAAACTAGTAATATGTTATTATGTGCTAGATATAGATGGTAATGTCATCACTACTGCTCTCAAAACGGCAAAGGAAAAAAATCGTGAGTAATCAAAAATTCGAACACACGTGACATCGAATCTACTAACCCGCACTGGGCCCGCGTGGTAGCGTACAGCCAACTCCCTCTCGATATTTTCCTTCACCATTTTGAGAAACCGGCATGTCCTAGAACCAGAAATTCGAAAACATGTGACATCTACCAACCCGCACTGGACCAGCGTTTTGGTTTACAGAGGAGACCTGTGTCCTAGCAGTGGGGACAAGCTGATTACGTTAATAATAATAATAATAGTCGTGACAGCCAATGGCTTAATAGCCAAGAGCCTCGACCAACACCTGAGGAGGCTCTCGTTGGGCAGCTGGATCAAGGGCTTGATTCAGGAAGCGGTACTTCTGGACACGGCTCGCATTGTCGGGAGGTTCCTCTCTCTGAAGCCCTGACCACCGGTAGCTTGGACCCTGTTCCCGATACCGGTGGGCTACTGTTTTTTATATTTTTAAATGTTTTTATACTTTTTATATTCTAATATTTAAAAATATAATTGATATGTTTAATTTTAAATAAAGGAAGAGAATGATGTTGATGATGATGATTTTAAATATAATAATATAATATAATATAATATCCCTGGACATTTCACACAGCGCCATCTAGTCCCAAGCTAAGCAACTTAATGCTTGTGTTATGGTAACAAGATGGCTGATAAACTACTTATATACATTTTTTTTCTTTGTAAATACATACATATTATAGATAGAAAAACACCCAGACTCAGAACAAATACATATAGGACTTACAAGTATTTGTTCTGTGCGGGAATCGAACCCACGACTGCGCTAACCGTGTTGTCCAAATTCAGCAAATAATGCCAATAATGTTAATCAGCCTATAATGTTCCCACTGCTGGGACACAGGCCTCTTCTCGGTGAGAGGGACTCAGGGATTAAAGGTTGATCCGTAGCCGCATTTTCCAACACCACATTAAACTAGAAATAACAGTTTCAGAATCCAGTATCTACTTATTCATAACTAATTACAATATTTATTTTGCCATCAGTACCCGAGGGAGATTCTAAATGCTAGTTAGGATTTATCATGATTTATACATGAGGGTTATTCCGACGATTTATCGTTGTTCATAGTGCAGGCAAATACGCTGTTAGCTTTTATTTAGGGCTGTAGCCTGTATAAGGAGTTCTTGCTCCTTTTTTGCTATCAGCTGATTTTGAGGTGGATACTGGATAGTGTGAAGCATTCGTGTTTACGGAGTTGAAACCTACCAAGTAGCAGTTAGGTACTTTTCAATGTTAATATTCTGTTTTCTATATGAGGTAGTGGATGTCCTGAGGTAGTGGTGGCCCAATGGTAAAGGCCGCGACTTACGAGTTGTAGGTCGTAGGTTCGAACCCAGACAGGCACTTTATTTTGTGTAAATTATTTCATCACCACTGCTCTCAAAACGGTGAAGGAAAGCATCGTGAAGAAACCGGCATGTCCTAAAACCAAAAATTCTAAGACATGTGACATCTACCAACCCGCACTGGGCCCGCGTGGTGGATTACAGCCTACTCCCAGGCCTGTGTCCCAGCAGTGAGAACATTATAGGCTGATTATGTATGTAGTAATAATAAGCGTGGTGATCAAAGCATATTCCGTTCTAAGAACTGCCGCGTAATTGCGTAACAAACTATCAGTAGCAATGGCCTTAATTTTGACAATTCAATAATATTCATTGCGTTATTTACGTTGTTGAGCAGACCAATTATTCAAACACATGATGCAATGGATTAGCAATATCCTTCAAAATGATTCAAGTTCAGATTGGTAGTGTTACGCAATTAGGGCGCAGGTTTTAGCCGCACAGAATAACATTCCACCATAATAATGTCACTCAATTACACTTAACAATGCGAGCTCCCAATTAAAAGACAACATATTATGTTCTGCGACAGCTTTTAACTTAATTTTTAACAGGTGCTAAATAACGCGAGTCAAATTAAAACAACTCATTACTGTAGGTATGAGGGTGGCTTGAAGGAACAAATGACTTTCGAGTTTATCTTAATGGGGAAAAGGTGCTATTTAGTTTGTGTGGGACATAAGAATGTGCTAGAGTTCGAGTAATACTGTCAGCGATGAGCGATTTCAATATTGCTGTTGTGCCTACTTGAAGATAATATGACTTGAATGGTTTAGTTAGAAGTATTAAGAATTTCTTACGAAAGTGTGAGATCAGACGGTTAATTTTCCTAATTTTATGAACATCCACAGTCTGATCTCTATCTCAATCTATCAAAAATACCTCTAAAATTCCTACTTTTTTGACAAGTTTTTGACATTGATTGTCCCTGAGATGAGATTGCGACTATATTTTGAGCGTCTTTAATTAAGAGAAGGCCTTCTCTGTTCGCTTAGGACATGGTTCAGAAATCGTACTTTGATTTTACTAGTTTAAATATCAACGAATATCAACCTTATTTAAAGCATTTAGTGTTCATCCTACTAATATTATAAACGTGAAAGTGTGTATGGATGGATGGATGGATGGATGTTTGTTACTCTTTCACGCAAAAACTACTGAACGGATTTGGATGAAATTTGGCACACAGATGGTTTATAATCAGGATTAACATATAGGATACTTTTTATTCCAATATTCCAACGGAATCGAAACTTATGCGGGTTAAACCGCGGAGCGCAGCTAATATTCGTATAAGCGTATGCGAGCAAGCGTTTCATTAAAACATGAAAAAGAAAACTATGAGGATAGTTTACACATTCGTATGCGGCACTTGCTTTACTTAGCCATGCTAAGTCAAAGTGAATTCGGTGAATCTCGACCTTAGTCGCTAATCGCTCTCACTATAGCCAAGCCTCGCATATTCACAGCACCTTTCTTCCATTAACAATCCACAGTATATCAGAGGAGGCAATGAGCCCAAAAGATGAATAATTTCAATGGACATAAATTTTATTTTACTTCGACTTGTTTCTGACGGTTTAATAATGAGTTCTGCGTTTATGACTTTTTAAGCTGGTTTGGTATTGTCTCTGGTGATGCGTTCTGAACTGTATATTACTGTTGACTGGTAATTATAACTACTGGTTTAACTCCTAATACTAGCATGTTCCCACAGCTTGGATACAGGCCCCCTCTCTTTGAGAGAAAGTGGGCTGTTATCTACCACACAGACCTAGTGGGGGTGGTAGATGTACCATATCTTTGAATGTTTGGTTCTAGAACATGCCCGGTTTCGGAAATAATTTACACAACTCCTTACACTACGAGAGATTAATTAATCGTAGAGCGATTGTCATAGTCTTTATGAACTTGTGTTTTAAGGAACGTATTCACTGTTATGCTGACTAAGTCCCTTTAATTCTGAGTTGAGCTGCACGATTACTGACAAATATGTACGTTGACTGACCAGGTCCACTCAATCTGTGTTGTTCTTTCCTCAAAAGACCATTTGAAACACCAATCTACATGGTCTTCAGATGATCTGATCAAGATCTGGACTTTAAAAGGGACCTCTGAGGTTGTTTCGGCCTTTCTTCTCAGAGTAATTAGACAGGAAACACCGACGCCATCTTGTTTTTTTTTTTTGGTAAGTAATAACAATTCATTTATTTATTTTTTTCAGATTTTGGTTTATTATTTATTTATTTCAAATAAAATTGGCTTTATCATCATCTGCCGAGCTTTTTTCCCAATTATGTTGGAGTCAGCCTCCAGTCTAACCAGAAACACCCAAATACCAGTATTTTACACTGAGCAACTGCATATCCGACCTCCACAACCCAGTTACTAGGTTTTATAATATGATAAAGTAATTTTATAGTATAATAATTACCTTCAATACAATTTCCAATTACCCAGTACAGTGGATCAAGTTAAATGAAGCTCAAAGATAACCCGCCTCAATCCTTCACTGTGGGTATTTATCTTACAATTCAATCAATATCCTTAAACAAGAGCCCAATTATTCCCATCACTGGCTGCGGCGACGCTTGTTATAACAATATGTTTAATTTTATTAATTAAATGTCATCGTTAATGAATTAAATGATGTATGGTCAGAGAGAAGACTGATTTCTTTGTATAAAACTATGTAGCTACTGCCTGCGAGTTCATCTGCTTAAAATTTCTTGTTTTAACTTAAATATACAGGGTGGCAGGGATATCGACGCGCAAACTGTAACCATGAATTGAGGCCATGAGAGCCACAGTGGCCTAACTGTCCTTTTTTCAATATTGACTTTATTTGAAAAAACTGCTCTAAACGGTAAAAGTCATAGCGCCACAGTGGCCTAAAAATGAGTTCAATTTTTACAGTTAGGCCACTGTGGCTCTCATGGCTTGAATTCAGCACGTGAGTTTAGACCCCATAGCGTTGAAATTTTTGGTCGGTTATCAAAAAAATCTTCTGTTTCATAGAAAAGTGCAATACCTACGCGGTCAAAATGTATGGAACGACAATATTTTTTTTTATAACCGAAGAAAAATTTCGACGCTATGGGGTCTAAACTCATGTGCTGAATCCATGGTTACAGTTTGCGCGTCGATGTCCCTGCCACCCTGTATATCCTATGACAGTGGGCAATACAGTTACTTCCCAAGTGAAAGTATTCGAACGAATCGGAATCGAATCAGCGGGGTAATTGCGTACCACACGTATCAGTGGCAATGGCTTTTATTTTGACAGTTCAACAAAATACATTGCGTTATTTACGTTGTTCAGCAGACAAATTTTCGAACATATGAAGGAATGGATTAGCAATATCCTTCAAAATGATTCAGATTGTGATTGATAGTGTTTTACGCAATTAGGATGCTGAATAAAGTTGCAATCATTAGCAGCGTTGTTCCACCTACTGCTTCGTATAGGCCCGTAGGACCGTATTATAAATACTTACTTTAGCCATATCTTGTATACAGGGTGACAGGGAAACTTGACATATTCCTTGAAAGGCGTTATACTAGAGGTCATTAGCAACAAATTAAGTCCAGTGAACTAGGGTTCAAAACTGGATGGTCATAGTTGTGTCGGTTTTGCGATTTTTTAGAAATCTGACTTGTTACCAAAAACAATTAATTATGAGAAAAAACTACTCCACACCAAACATTTAATTGTTTTTTTTTTCTGAAAGTTGAAAAATGAGTGATCATTTAAAAGAAAATGCTTGCGAAAGTTACATAATCTCAGAAATAAAAGGTCTTTAATAGCAAAAAAAATATTTTCTAACCATCCAGTCAGTTTTAACCATTCAGTTTTGACCCCTTGTTCACTGGACTTGACTTGTTGCTAATGACTTCTAGTATAACCCCTTTCAAGGAATACGTCGTGTTTCCCTGTCACCCTGTATATATACTAATAAAATAGCTGAAGAGTTTTTTTTGTTTGTTTGAACGCGTTAATCTATAGAACTACCAGTCGGATTTAAAAAAATCTTTTTGCTTTTAATCACATAATTTTTGAGAAAGCCTATAGGCTATGAATATCACGCTAGAACTGTTAGGAGCCGAGCAAAAACAAGAAAAGTCAAAAAGAACGCTAAGCGAACACTTCAAAACTGGGCAGGCAATGCGATGCGACGGGGGAAGGAACAAGAAACACACGAACTCGCGGGTTACGAAGTTTGTTATAAAAACTGGGACTCCCACGAACAAACCAAACATGGTTTCGAAAACAATTTCAAAAGCGAGATTACGACATAAGTTATCTACTGCCTTAATTGATATTGACAAAGACAAACAACACAAACTAATGAAAACAGAACCTGTCAGGAATGATTTAAGTTAATTTTATACAAGTGTATGGTCACTCGCTGACGCCTACGCCCGTCAATGTGTCCACGGGTTTACGAGCTTATTTTAACTGATAAATTCTTTGGGCTATGTTCACATTGCATACTATGTACATTGATTTAATAAAGTATCGGGATGATCTTCAAGGTTAAGCAACGCTTGCCGAGGTCGGTTCTTGGATGGGTGCAAGGATCATAGCTGACAGCGTTCTGTAGTTTCTGCTAATCCCCATGCATGGGAAGGGCGTGAATTCATGTATACTACATAGTTATATTTAATATGAAATTAAAATTCGCAAGCCCGGTGAAGCGAAAACCTTTATTTTTTTACCGGTATGGAATATCCTCATGGATATCCCTGGGGAGGGTGGGGGGGGAAGGGTCTGTCAGAGTTTTACTGACTAAAAACCACCCCGGTGTTTCATCTCACACCTACGCCGGGGGTCACGGGAACGTACGATCCTTTCGCATCGCCGAAAGCCTCCACCGAAAGTAAAAAAAAAAAAAAACTTGCAATCAATATTGCGTCTCGAAGGACCTAAAACGAATAATCACTCACAGTAACATTAGGCTTTAAATCTATAATTTTCTTGTTCAAATAATAAATGTTTTTACTTTAGTTCGAAATATATCAAAAAAATCTTTAAAAAATAGCTTTTTCTTCCAAATCCCGTAAGTTCAACCACCCAATTTGTCTGAGGATTATTCCCGACAGTACAATTTCATACTTATTCTTCACAGCATCGATGGCTGTACAACAAAAGCACTAAATCTCAATGAGTATGTAAAGGGGTCATCTATTTTAATTAGCCCTTGAATTGTTACTGCGGTTGATGAATGTGGCTGTAGACCAATGAAAGATTAGAAGGGACCGACAGAAGAAATCACAAAATATTTATTTATATACTTATATCTACCGTTACAGGATAACCCCAATGCAATAAATGCGGTTATACTAACACAATATAATAAAAATAATACAGGGTGACAGGGACATCGACACGCAAACTGTAACCATGGATTCAGCACAGAGTTTAGACCCCGAGTTGAGTTTAAGACTCAACTCATACCATTTATTTAAATTTAACTCGAACTTTATTTCGAAACAGCTGGTTGACACTTCCCGTGACCCAAGGGCTGACTTTTACCTTGGCCGTAGGCTAAGCATTGCCATACAACGTGGTAATGCCGCCAGTTTCTTAGGTACATTACCAGTCGACAACGATGCGGATGAATGTTTCGACGCTATATTTTAGTTTGTGTATAGTTTTAGTTAAGTTAGGATATAATTTTGTAAGTCAAATCATTTATTTCAAATTGGCACATAAAAGACACTTTTGAACGTCAAAAACAAAATTAAAATAAAATTGTTTCTAGTCGCTCCTTTAAAATGTTTTAGAATATTTTGCATACATTAATTAGTAAGTAACAATTTAATCCAGGGTTAAATTAAATTAAGGGTGTCTGTACTCTTACCCACCTACGTTCCACCGGTCTGAAAACACATTCACAAAACTTAAGTATATTTCAAGTTTTTTTTTTCAAAATAAATAATAAACCTATTCTTAAGAACATAATCTTTCTTCCAACAATTCCGTTCCAATTACCCGGCCACCTCTATCGGATCCATCGCTCTGTGCATCTAGTTACCCTCTCAATTTAATTGGTAGATTCTTCGACAGATATCGATTGCCGCCCCTCCGACTATAATTGTATATATATTATATATATAGCTCGTTTATATTGTATTGTTCAGCTATAAATCCTTTAGATTTATAATGTACGGTGGAAGTTAAAGTGAATTTCGGTACTTAATTAATTTTGATGTTTATTGGAGTTTATTGACGTAAATGAAAAGGAAAAAGCAGACGGTTGGTGATCAAGCTTGAAGGGTGCTAGTGAAATTTCAGATAAAAGACACTTCCCTCCTTGTTTATAAGCGTTGCTTATAATTAAGAGACGTTTAACCCTTCGTACCGAACTTGCGGGGTAACTGCGTAGTACACTGCGTAGTATGATTTTGACAGTACAACAACATTCATTGCGCTATTTACGTTGTTGAGCAGAGAAATTTTTCGAACATATGAAGCAATGGATTAGCATTATCCTTCAAAATTATACAGGTCGTGATTGATAGTGTGTTACGCATGGATCCATGCGAGACACAATGGCTTTTTAATTGTATCCGTTTTACTAGACATGCATCATCATCTGCCTGCCTCTTCCCAACCATGTTGGGTTCGACTTCCAGTCTAACCAGATGCAGCTGAGCTACTGCCTATGTGACCTCCACAATCCAGTAACTGGGTAACATGATACCTCTTGGTAAGACTGGTTATCGGACTTTCGGGCTTCTGACGACCATAACGACTGTCAAAGATCCACGAATTTACGGCTTTACGTGCTTTCCTGGGCACGGAGGGGTTTTTTTAGGTACAGATGGCCACCCATCCACGGACCAACCGTGGCAAGCGTAGCTTAACTTGATCGATCGACCCGTGCGGCTGTTATTAAGTACTTAGTCAGACTTTTGGGCTACTAGACATTTGAGTGACGGTTGCAGAATATTAATAATACTCGTCTTCCACAAAACGGTCTCTCAAATCCGACAGACCAAACCAGCACAATTGATTTACCTACCCCAACATATTACCTACTCGAACACAATACCCCTCTTTACGCCACAGTCGGCTGAGACCCAAACGGTTTTACCCTCAAAGAAGCACAATGGTAGCCTGTGACGTAGGCACCGGAAGCCGCCGTCGCTCGCTACTACCGGCTTCCGGTGAAAGCTGAAACAATTACCAGAAGCTCAACTTTACTTGGGTTAGTATAAGTTAGGAGTTAGGCAAATTGTTGAGTTAGTGGATAAAATAGTGTTTATTGTCTTAGTTTTGTCGCGCTGTTTGAGGATTTATAGCAATGCAATATGCTTTGATTTTCGGAATGAGCATGCATAGTCAGCCTATAATCTTCCCACTGCTGGGACACAGGCCTCCTCTCGATGAGAGGGACTCGACTGTAATCCAACACGCGGGCCCAGTGCGGGTTGGTAGATGTCACATGTCTTTAAATTTTTGGTTCTAGAACATTTTTCCTCACGATGTTTTGCTTCACTGTTTTAGAGCTGTGGTGATGAATTTATGCAAACTAAAGTGCCTGCCTGGGTTTGAACCTAGTTCAAGTTTAGCTGGAAGTTTAGTCAGCCAGCACCCTAATGGCGTAACACATTTTCAATCAAAATCTAAATAATTTTAAATGATATTGCTAAACCATTGCTTCATATGGTCGAAAAATTTGTCTGCTCGACAACGTGAATAACGCAATGAATGTTGATGAACTGTCAAAATTAATGCCATTCTTACTATCAGTGTGTTACGCAGTTCTTGTGGTGGTTCTCTCAATAGTAAAGGCTGAATAGCTAGCTATGCAAATATTATTATTTCTCTTTTTTTTCTAGAAATTCTGGTTTGGGCTATTATTGACTGAGAACCAAACGATTTAGAATAAAAAAAACAAAATAGGCAATAGCTAAATACAGGGTGACAGGAATATCGAAGCGAAAACGGTTACCATAGATTTAGTACATCATACTGAACGTCGATTATAAAAAAAAACTCGAGAGGTGTCAAGGGACACCCGGATGGAACGAAGTTCAAAGAGAGAGAGAGAGACAGACAGAGAAACACGCGCACGCCGCACGGCTTACAACTAGGTATAGCAAAAACTGTCGTTCCAACTTTTGGTCTTAATTTTTTCCGTGTAGCCTCCTTTCGCAACGCGCGATAAGGAACTTCGTTCCAAAAAATCTGTTCCTTACCTTTTGAATTTCTCTGTGGTTTCAGTCAGGTCTCAGTGCTTTCTTCAGTGGTTTCAGTTTCATGTACTGAATCCATTGTAACAGGTTGAGCGTCGATGTCCCTGCCACCCTGTAGATACTAGACAAATAGTGCTTTTCATCATTTAGCATTTTATCGAAATACATTTTTTTCGCTGCGCTAGTAAATGTATTAAGTCCAAACCTTCTGCCCCCACCTGTCCAGTGACGACAACGAATAAAGGTTTCATGTTGCACCCTGTCCCAACGTGTTCACAACATGTTGTGGTGTAATCTATCTTTATTATACAACTTGTTTGGACAAGCCTGATCTAATGGATCGCCCGTATTGATCTAGCACAAAGTTAGCTAATGATTTAGCGTGATTTTAATATTTGTGATCGAATATTAGCAGTTTCATGAGTTGTATTTAGTGGGAAATACTAGCCTTACCAAGGAGTATCGTGTTACCCAGTAACTGCGTTGTGGAGATCAGATAGGCAGTCGCTTCATGTAAAATACAGGTATTCAGCTGCATCCGGTTAGACTGGAAGCCGACCCTAACATAGTTGGTAAAAGGATAGGCAGATTAATTTGACAGTTAGATGGATCACATAAACCACGCTGTTGGTAGATGGGGTAAGGAGGTGCTAGAATGCAGTCCTAGGACTCTAGGAAGAAGTGAGGAAGACTAACAACCAGGTTAGGCAGAGATAAACCTATAGTTCACCCAAATTTCACCCAAGTCTTTTTTTAAATCGTTGCCCCTCACTAGGAATTTCTCCTGTATCGTGGGTGCGCTTACAAACATTTAAACTCACATACACAAACAGCCAGACCCGGAACAACTACCTGTAGGCAATACAAATAAGTATTTGTTCCGTGCGGGAATCGAACCCGCGACACGCAGCGCAGCAGTCGATCGCTCAGCCAACAGTGTCGTCAAAATGTGTTATGTTCAAGTCTCATTCATGCTGGGCGAGCCTATTCCCGTTTTATAAAAGCAGGTACTTAGTTTGCTTAACAATTAATTTCCCTGACTACGTCTAAGGATATGTACTATATTAATGTGTAAAAAAAATGAACTATCTTTGAGAACCCACCTTGCCTCACTAATTCATCACACATCCACACCACATACAACACACTACACAAGTTTAAATTTAATACACCTATAAGTTAATTACATACATAATACATATTTAATTAATTAATTTGTTTGAAAGAACACTCGATTATTGTCGCCTCAGAAATCATACCGACCGATGATGTGTATGAGCCTACCTACTATGTACCTTATAATCTTGTAAGACGAAGGAGACTAGTCTCCACGACACAGGGAATTCTAGTGTGGAAGCTAGTGCTATTCAAATATTGTAATGTTTTTTTTTATGAACATTAAAAAATATATCATATAAATTATTATTAACTATCACTCTAAATACTATCCTTACAAAACATATAATTAATCATCAATATTACTTGTACCTACATCTAAATATAAGCAACTACATACCTGTGTCTACATACACGTCCGGTCTAAATCTAAACACAAAACAATCAATGTTAAGGTAACCCCTTTGTGTGCCGTTCTCTCTGAGATGCATTAAAGCTGATAACCCATCAGACAGCTGGCTTACAGTGATGTGTGTAAGCCGGCCCGAAGCCGAAGCTAGGCTACTTCACACCTCCAGATTTGTACGTGTTACGATGAATTCACGCTGGTGTATTCACTGCCTTAGTACAAAGGATGGAGCTTACCATTATACCAGCTGGGGTATTAACATTTGCAAACCTTTATTAAGTAGTGAAAGTGGCTAATGGCTTCACGTTCGTTGTGATTTTTTACAGAATATAGTACTGTAATTATAAATACAGGCCGGCAGCATCAACGCGAAAAATGTTATGTGATGTATTGAATCCATGCCGAATATGACTGACAATCACAATGACAATTCAAAAGTGCCTGTAACTGGTTTAATTGAAATAAATACTTTGAGTTTGAGTTTATGGCGATTCAGTACATGATTCTGAATGCCCTTCGGTTGAACTTTTTCGCTGGTTAAAAAAAATCTACTGTTCCATACAAAGTCAAAGCATTTACATTGCATTTTTTTTTTGCAGCAGTATGTGGACATCATCTGAAAAAAAAATCTTATTATTACTATGTCGTTTTTTTATTTAATTATCTTATTTTATCAGATTTTTAAACATTTTTTTAAATATAAAAATTAAGTAAAAAAAAAACATTTAAAAATATAAAAAATAGTGATCCATCGATGTCGGGAGCAGGGTCCAAGCTACCGGTGGTTAGGGCTCCAGAGACAGGAACCTCCTCACAATGCGAGCCGTATCGAGGAGTATTGCCTTTTGAATCAGGCCCTTATTCCAACCGCCTAACGAGAGCCTCGATAGGCACTTATTATTATTATTATTTTAAATATCGTGGATCTATCACCTTATTATTATTATTACTATTTTAAATAATAATAATATACCTGGACATTTCACACAGCGCCATCTAGTCCCAAGCTAAGCAACCTAATGCTTGTGTTATGGTAACAAGATGGCTGATAAACTACATAGATACATTTTTTAAATATCGTGGATCTATCACCTTAAGTAATTCTAGAGTTTGAAAAGTTCAAATTCTCAATTTAGAAACCAGCGCCCTAATTGTGTATCACAATTTCAATCACAACCCAATAGTTTTGAAGGATATTTCTAATCCAATGCTTCATAGGTTTAATAAATTCGTCTGCTCAACAACGTAAATAACGCAATGAACGTGATTGAACTGTCAAAATTAAATAAAGTGAGATCACTTGTCATTTTATGTGTGTTATGTGTTTGTCCGGATGTTAATCGTTCATGAATTAATGTAAAATTAATTTCGATTTATTTATGGCACGAGGTCACTGATCATTATTAAAACTCGCCCTAATTATTTATTTTTGATCTGTCTCATACGCATGACAACAATCAAATGCTAATTTCACTCGTGTAGGTCAGTAACTACACTCTTTTTACAGTTATTTTACCTCTGAAAGCAGTCAATGGCAACACTGACATTGATGTATCTGAACTTTGAATCTGACATTTTATTGGAATTGGTGTATTTTTGACTTCTTTAAATTAATAATAATAATAATAATCAGGAGGTTCCTCTCTCTGGAGCCCTGACCGCCGGTAGCTTGGACCCTGTTCCCGATACCGGTGGGCTACTATTTTTTATATTTTTTAATGTTTTTTTATCATGTTGTTTATAAAAATATTGAAAAATGTAAATTATATGTAATTAGATGAAATAAAGAAAATAATAATAATATCCCTGGACATTTCACGCCATACAGCGCCATCTAGTCCCAAGCTAAGCAACCTAATGCTTGTGTTATGGTAACAAGATGGCTGATAAACTACTTATATACATTTTTTTTTGTAAATACATATCTATTATAGATAGAAAAACACCCAGACTCAGAACAAATACATGTAGGTCATACAAATATTTGTTCCGTGCGGGAATCGAACCCGCGACACGCAGCGCAGCAGTCAATCGCTTAACCACTGCGCCAACCGTGCCGTCAAATTATTTAATCTTAATTACTATATGATTGTTATTGTATGCCTATTAAGAACATTGTATGTATTGTTAACCTACCTATGATCCGCAATAATGAATATGAATATTATGAACCCTATTGAAGCACAAACAAAGACCACAGTGATTTTGAGAGATTTGTCAGTAGCAACAAGCCAACAGCAACCTTACTTTAACGATATTAAAGATCACTGTGCTTTTAAGAGTGATGCAAAATCCAAAATAACTTTGAAAGGGATCGTACAGTACGTTGAATATTTTAAAGCTTCAATTGAGACATTCCTGTTACAATGCGTGGCAACTACAAAAAATAAAAAAATGAATAAACAAATCCTAGACTAAATTATAGGTGACGTACGCAAAATATACGTATTGACTTGGAGTTGCGGACACCAGCCCGTATTACACACAACAATGCTTACACCATCTTTGCACTTTACAAGTAAGCAAATATTTAAGTTTTCCCATACATGGTCACAGGTAATGTCCTGCCTCGTGCCCTGAGGTCAAGTCGTGAAGATGCGGCTATTGTAATACGACACCACATTATTGGCTATTGTCAGGTACAAATTGGTGTTGTCTTTAAAATTATGGGAAATATGTCAACAATGTTCAGACTGCAAAAGAAACAGATTTGTTCCTAGCTTCTTTTATTTATACATAATGTGTATAAACAGACAAGAAAAAAAAAAAGAAGAACAGAAAAGTTGGTACGGTCACCAAAGGAGATAAGTAACCAGGGTCGTCGGATATAGTTAAAGTTTAGTAAGAAACTGATGGATGTTTTCGAATAAAATTTTATTTAATTAATATAAAACAAAAGTTAATTTATCAAATGAAATTTCACCCACCCACGTTTTAGTAGTTGTACTTAGCTAACTACTAAAAATACGTCAATTTACGTCAGACGCTGACTAATTTGACAGGACTTTACTAATATTTATCTTCTGTCCTTTTCTTAATGAAATAGAAAGAAAAAGATGCACTGAATTTAAATTTAGTTTAGTTTGTGAACAAGGGAATCGGCACAAATCACCCACATCACATAGTTTTAAAGTCATTTTAGCCAATCAATCGTGCTAACTTTACCAACATCTCCCGGTGAATGGGCTGCAAAAGTCAGATCGCATCACTGCTATCTAAAATACCGCATTCACTCTCATCTGGACGTTCATTTGCTTTGACGGTTTGTTAGTAACGCGACCGCGTCTGAAGTTTTGCGTTTCGTGAGACTACTGTTTGCACAGGACTTTGACATTTAAAATACCAGCATTGTTTGTTGGGACTGCGTAACTTGCGTGGAGTATCAGAGGGGCAATTCTCGTAATTTTAAGAACATTCACAGTCTGATCTCAGTCTCAATCTGTCAAAAAATAATTTCCCCACATTTTGACAAGTTTTTGACATTTGTTTGTCGCCGAGATGAGACTGCGACTAGATTTTGATCGTTTTAAATTACGAGAATTGGCCTGCTGCTCTCTAATTGACTAAGCAATTGTTTTATTTGGCAAGACAACAAATTCTATAGCTTGTTTTCTTTGTTCTGTTCGACAACTACAGTGCGGCTGACGCGAGAATGCGTTCTTGACACCTGTCAATTTCATAGAAACGAATACGTGTTTTGCGAATTTGATCTTTATTCCTACTAGAATTGTCGCACTGACAGATGTCTGGAACGCATTCTCGCGACGGCTGGAGGCTAGATCAACGTCATGTAAATAGGTATGACGGCGCAGTAAGTGGCACCATCTAGTATTGTTACGAAGTTACTGGAGTCACTAAAAAGGTCAGATAAGAGTGACACTAGCTGTTAACATTCACTCTAGTAAAGCGTCACCTGAATGGTTGCGTGGCGGCTGTCTTCTGATGATGATGATGTCAGGGGAGACCACGTCCACGACCAACTGCTATTTTCCGGCACCATCCTGATGATATTGAAGCTGCTGTACCTCTAGTATGATCACCACTTTTGGTAAAAGCTATCCTGCGCCATTAGGGATATCGATAACTAGCTGTACCCGCGATTTCGTTCGCATGGATGTCGGAAAACAATGTAATTTTAATTTTTCTTTAAAAAAAAAAAACGTTTCCCCACACTAGGAATTACTCCTGTATCGTGGGTGCGTTTACAAACATTTAAACTCACATACACAAACAGCCACACCCGAAACAACTACCTGTAGGCAATACAAATATTTGTTCCGTGCGGGAATCGAACCCGCGACACGCAGCGCAGCAGTCGATCGTTCGCCACTATGCCAACCGTGTCGTTAATTTTAAACAACAAGACAATATTCAATTTAATTTATTTCTACACTTTGAGCCATTTTTTATTTATTTATTATTATTTACGTGTGATTTTACACAGAGGCGGGCTAATTTCAAATAACTTGTTAAGTCAATTCGACCAGTCTCACCAAGGGGTATCGTATTACCCAGTAACTGGGTTGAGGAGGTCAGATAGGCAGTCGCTCCATGTAAAATACTGGTATTCAGCTGCATCTGGTTAGACTGGAAGCCGACCCCAACATAGTTGGGAAAAGGGTAGGCAGATGATGATATAACCTACACATCACACTTACGTTACCACCATAAATCCAACCATCATAATGCACCATAATAACCACTATACCATAATAAAGCCACAATACAGCGTCCGCAGTGGCCAAACGGTGTCAATCATGGCCATCATTCCATTAAACATTGGTTGGTTGGCCGCCAGCCAAATATCCACTATTGGGCCATCGTCCCAGGCTGAGAAAGGTCCTCCTCTATTTATGAGGCCTATATTTCCCGAACAGATATTATGGGACGACCTAGTTTCGGTTTTGAGTTTTAGATGATGTTTTTCGTCTCGTTTATGGACGGTTTTCAGCCATAATTTGGATGTATGATATCCTGTGGGCTAATTAAAATCTTGAAGTACCTTTTTGATGGAGACATTCAGTTACTATCGGGGTAATTTTGACGACACTGTTGGCGCAGTGGCGGAGCGATCGACTGCTGCGCTGCGTGTCGCGGGTTCGATTCCCGCACCGAACAAATATTTGTATTGCCTACAGGCAGTTGTTCCGGGTCTGGCTGTTTGTGTAAGTGAGTTTAAATGTTTGTAAACGCACCCACGATGCAGGAGTGGTGGTGTGGAGTGGTGGAGTGGAGTGGCGATGCAGGAGTGTGGAGTGGTGTGGTGGAGTGGTGGAGTGGTGCCTAGTGTGGGTCAAGGCAATAAAAAAATAAAATGCGAAACACACTAATTGCAATGCCATTCATTTTGACAATTCAGCGACTTTGTTTGCGTTATAATACGTTGTCGAGTAGACGATTTTTAGAGTAGTGGTGGCCCATTGGAAACGGCCACGACTTACGAGTTGTAGGTCGTGAGTTCGAACCCAGGCAGGCACTTTACTTTGTGTAAATTATTTCATCACCACTTCTCTCAAAACGGTGAAGGAAAACATCGCGAGGAAACCGGCAGGTCCTAGAACCACAAATTCGAAGACATGTGACATCCGCCAACTGACTGGGCCCTCAAAATTTAGTCGCAGTCTCATCTCAGCGACAATCAATGTCAAAAACTTGTCAACAACGTAAGGAAATTACAGGTATTTTTGACAGATTAAGACTGAGATCAGACTGCGAAAGTTCTTAAAATTACCAGAATAGCCCCTCTGTTCTTTTGAAGAACATCACAAATAATGTGTACGATATGCCAAATAATATGTCACAAAATGTTAAATTAAAAAATTCCAAAAATTGTATCCCTCTATGAATAAATAATCTCATAAAAGACGACTGCTGATAAATCACGACAAAATAACCTAGAGAAGCCTTTCACAACACAACACCCGTTTCCAAGCACCATTCACTCTCTTTAAAAATCATGTCAGCTTCAGTATTTCCCAGTTGCAAATATTTTTTGTTCCAATTCAAGGGAAACAGTAATCGGATTCTCGTTAATACTGACTGGCGACTAACAATATTATTTCTTTCTTTCTTTCCTTCCTTTCTTCCTCCTTTGTTGTTTACTTTCTTTCTTTTTAAAGCATCGCCTTTGGAAAAGTTTGAATCTAATTGGTAGTCTGTTAATTTTTATGCGACTAACGATTCTTTTTGTTCTTGATGCTTTTATTTTTAATAAAGATTGACATGTTTTGACAGGTTAAAAGTTTAGTCATTAAAGTTTCTGAATTGCTTTTTTAACCGACTTCAAAAAAGAGGAGGTTCTCAATCAGACTGTATTTTTTTTGGATGTTTGTTACGCGTTATCTCCGGCAATTGTGATTCGATTTCAATTTTGTTCGTTTTTAATGGATAGGGAATGCCTCAGGGTCCCTTAGAAATTTAATTAACTTTGCTTGGGTAGTTTTTGAGTTAGTTTCAATTAATACGTATTTTTTTCTCTTAGTTTATATTGATGATGTTATAATAAATTCCTTTTACGATGGATGGATGTTTGTTACTCTTTCACGTAAAAACGACTAAACGGATTAGGATGAAATTGAAATAGCACACAGATAATTTATAGCCAAGATTAACATATAGGATACCTTTTATCCCGATATACCCACGAGATCGAAACTTATGCGGGTGAAACCGCGGGGCGCTGCTAATAATTCCATAATTAAAAGATTGTAACTGATATTAATCTCAAATACCCAACAAAAACAATAATAGGTACCTGTAAGTAAGACTAGAATTTAGATAATAATGCTAACTTTGATATTAGAAAATCATTCAATTTAGGTCTAACATATTAGTTCATTCACTATTCTAAAAGTACAGACGCCAGCACATCAAGCTACCTGAAACTGTCAAATTTTCCCAATTAATCTTAAACCTTAATGCTATAGCGATAAAGTTGAAAATCTATTAAAGAAATTTGACAGATTGTAGTAGCTTGATTTGCTGGCGTCTCGTCTGTACATCAGGCCAATTCCCGTAATTTATCAACATCTAGTCGCAATCTCATCTCAGCGACAATAAATGTTAAAAACTTGTTAAAAATATAGGGAAATTAGATTATGTTTTTGACAGATCCCAGAGACTGAGATCAGACTGTGAACGTTATTAAAATTACGAGAATTGCCCCTCAGTATATTTAATTGTAACTTTATTTTTAAGAACAACTTTGATATTCATATTCGTTTATTTGCATTCTACAAGGTATACAGATGTTCACAAAAGGCTTATAGCTAAGAGCCGTTGTAGACCCTGTCAGGGCACAGCAAAATTATAGTTATAAATATTTATTAAAAATCGAAATCGTAGAAACAAAAATCAAAATAAAATTTTACATGAAAACTAAAAAATTACGCTCACATAAAAAGTTAATAACAGTAACATAAATAAATCTACGAGTGTTATAAGGGTAAGTAGGTACTTAGCTATTTTCTTAAAATACTATTTTTACATTTAGATATATTTACTTAGGTAATATAATATAATAGGTAACACAAATACTTATTTATGATATAAATTGTATTCAGCCAGAGTTTCAGTAGCAAACAATAATGACAAAGAAACTCCAAGCTCGCTCAATTAAATCAGACGATTCTCTTCTCAAATATAAAAGAAACAATTAATTGTAAGAACAAAGTTTCTATGAGGGTGTGGTGGAGATGGAAGATGAGCGAGGAATGAGAAATATTAAAGATAAATACCTAAATTGGAGGCTAAATTCCAATCTCTTTGGAACCCCAAACGGCTTGATCATGTATGTTCGAGTCGTTTGGGCTTGAAACACTAGGGCCATAGGGTCCGAGTGCACACTTAGTACTTCGAGACATCGCCAAGCGATTGGTCGACTCTTCAAGTGACCAGAGGGCTGGCCTATTTTTTGGCCAAAGAATCAGCATACAACAGAATACAACGTGGCAATGCTTTTGGGCACTTTTCCTGTTGACAGCGATGCGGACGAATTTTCTGATGCCCTTTGATTATTTCCCCTCCTTTTTATATACTTGTACATATTATTTTAAGACTGTTAGCTTTTTTAATGGAGGATTAACATAGTTTTTAATGTGTTTGGGGTTGAACCCCTCGGGCCGTGGGGTCTGACTGCTCATGGTATTTTTAAGGAAATTTCGAAACGGCTGGTTGGCACTTCCCGTGACCCAAGGGCTGGCTTTTGCCTTGGCCAGAGGCTAAGCATTGCCATACAACGGGGTAATGCCGCCAGTCTCTTGGGTATATTACCAGTCGACAGCGATGCGGATGAATGTTTCGACGCTATATTTTAGTTTGTGAATAGTTTTAATTAAGTTAGGATATAATTTTGTTATTTTTGTTAATTAATTAGGTTTTACATACCTATAAGTGTTTTTAATAAACTTTAAAATCTTTAGAATAAAGAGAATTTTTTTATGGTATCATCTAACGTCAAAGTTCTGAAAAAATATTCAAACATCACGCCTGTAATCCCCGATGGGATAGACAGAGCTGTACAAAATACCACTCAAAATAATGATTATATTATTTTATAGGGGGAATCCGAGACCGCGGTCCCGGTCCCAAAAGCCCCCCGACCCCATTTTTCGAAGGCTGCGCAAACACCTAAAACAAAATGAGACCATTTTACTGCCTTGCAGTATTACTTACCTTGGTTAAAAACAATTCTAATTTACCACAACTGCGCAACCAGATAACCAAAAGCAACTTTATCACGACACAAAACAAGTTTTAAACAGCATTTGGCTAACATCCCAAAACCGTTTATCCCCGTAGAAATCAGGGCCAAACACACTGCATTAATAACTTATCTGATAAAGCTGAGGCGGAGCCAGGTCGCTGGCAGTGTGACCTCGCCCTGCAGGTGGAAGTGGAACAATCTGGAAGGTGCTTCTCGGATAGACTTCATTAACTCCGTCAATAGTAGTGCGTTATTTTGCGCTTTAGAGTCTTTGCTATTCATTAAAATCTGTGTTTGCGTTGTTTTAAGTCGGGATTTTAATTTAGACTGTGTATTTTACCTGGCCGTGTGTTGATAAGTTTTTAGAAGAGAATATTAGTATAAACCCAATTCTAGAATTGAAAAAAATTATAGCATAGTGCTCTCAAAACCGTGAAGGAAAACATCGTGAGGAAATCGGCATGTTGTCCTAAAACTAAAAAATTCGAAGACATGTGTAGCGGTAGCACAACGCCACATGCGAACAACACGTCATACTGACGTCACGCAAATCCTGCATCTCGCAAACAGAGTTTACCGCGCAATTAGCATAGATACAATTTCCCAACATCAATCGTTGGGCAGTTGCCCCCCAGACACAACACACAACACCCGTCTGCTCGGAGGATCCTCCCTTTTCTATGGAGGATGAGTGAACTTTATTACACCCTGTTCCTCATACCTCCAATCCACCAACCCGTACTGGGGCCGCGTGGTAGACAATGGCCCACTCCCCCTCACAGAGAGAAGGCCTGTATCCCAGCAGTGAGCACATTATTCTGGTAGGCTGATTATGCACGGGTCGAGGAACGGTTACGCTATGCTTTCCGCATTCGGTTCCTGAATTGGTGACTATCCATTACATATCGAGACCCTTCCGTACTTCGGAAAGCCATCAGTCATCAGTCGATCATCATCGTCATCAGCCTACAGCAGTTGTTGAATAAGTTGGGTTATTGCGGCTGTCGAAGGACCAATAAGCGTTGTGTAATTAGCTGAGAACGAATGTCATGTCGCCTGCACACAAGGGGGTAGGAAACAATTAAGGACTTACTTGGTGGTTTTGCATGTGCCGTGCTGATATGCAGACCGGCGTCCGGTAGCTTTTGTTTCTCTGCTTCTTCCTGGTTCTGTGTCGGCCGACACTCGTGAATTGTTTTTATTTTGTTTAAAGCGGTTTGGTATGTTCCGCGGCGAGCGCGCGTCGCGAAGCTTTGGCGGTATGCTTGCGGTGCGATTAACGGTTCGATTACAAGTGAGTTTGAATCTCTGTCCCTCTCCTGGTGTTTTGTTCCACGTAGTCCGGAAACGGTAGTCGGTTGGCGCTTTCTCTTTCTGTCGCGTATGGACGTAATGATAGGGAGAGGGATAGATGGATAGGCACTTGATGACATGACAGACGTTGACGTTTTCGTTCGGATATTTAATAGAGAGAAACTTGTAATATAGAAACTTGCGTAAGCATCCTGCCCGGGTTTGAGGATATGTAGTATTCTCAAAAAGGGAAAGGAATTGCGTTAAAGCGGATTAAAAGAAAGAGAGAAAAGAAAACAATTGAAATATATTAATTACGACTAAAATTACGTGATATTAATTACGCGGTGAAATCATTGGGAAGGCAACGGGCAGAGTTTAACAATGGGTCGCTTGAAAGAGCCACTGCATGTCTTCACCATAGCAACGCGGGTTGTCCCATCTTTGCCGGGGAAAACCTCGGTGATTATGCCCATTGGCCAACGTAAAGGAGGGACATCATCTTGATGCATGAGAACCACTGCACCAATCCTAACATTGTCCACGGCATCCAACCATTTTTGCCTAACTTGTAAGTTATGTAAATATTTTATCCGCCATCTTCTCCAAAAGCTGCAAACCATTTGGTCAAGCAATTTTTTGCGGCAAGTTAGAGACTTCGTTGTTTCGGGAACGTTCACGACAGGCAACGAAGTCAACGGAGAAGCCATTATAAAATGAGCGGGAGTAAGCGGTTCTGGGTAAGGATCCTCAGTCAGGACACAGAGCGGTCTCGAATTCAGAACTGCCTCAATTTCAGTGAGAACAGTCGAGAGTTCCTCATAGGTAAGAAGCTGAGAACCGATAACACGGTATAAATGAGTTTTAATAGATTTAATATTAGATTCCCACAACCCTCCAAAGTGGGGGGCGCGGGGTGGAATCATTTTCCACTCTATGCGGTAGCGGTTAGCAAGTAGTTCTTGCAATTGAGCCTTGGCTCCAACGAAATTTGTTCCATTATCGGAGTATAAATTGGAAACAGGTCCCCTTCGGGAAATGAATCTTTTAAAAGCGGAAATGAAAGTGTCCGATGACACGTCAGTAACCAACTCAATATGAACTGCTTTGGTAACGAAACAAATAAATAAGCAAATGTAAGCCTTCTGACTTCTTTGACCTCTGCGTCTACATAACGTGACTTTAATGGGACCAGCGTAATCCACACCCGTGTGCACAAAAGCTTTAGTCTCTTGTACGCGACAAGCGGGTAAATCAGCCATCTTTGGGCTGGGGTGAGAAGGTGACACTTTAAAGCAAAAGTTACAAGCGTGTACTCTTTGTCTGATGACACCTCTAGAAGAGAGGATCCAATATTTTTGTCGTAGCAGACTGCTAAGAAGGCTTACACCAGCATGACAATAAATGCGATGGTAATAGTCTATTAAGACATGTGTAAAATTATCATGTTTAGGTAAAAGAGCGGGATGCTGAGCTTCATAAGGGAGGTTCGCATTTGACAACCTGCCACCGATTCTTATTATGTCATGCTCGTCTATAAAGAGATCTAGTTTTTTAAACTGCGAGCGAAGTTTTTTACTTTTAATTTCGACGTAAATATCTAAAAAGTGAAATTGTTGAATGCAACGAATTAAATAAATTTCAGCGGTACCTAGTTCCCGGACAGTAATTGTCTTATTTAACTTGTCATAAGGAATAAAATGCAAAAATCTTAAGATGTAAACAATTATGCGCAGTATCTTATTTAATGATGTAAATTTTTGACTAACACTATATATTAAGTTAGGTTCTGATACAGTAGATACTAAGGTTAGCGATTTATTATTAAACTCAGGCAACTGCTCGCTACATGAGGAAACAAACGGACTGATAGGCCACTCAGCAGTTGGGCGTAGAAGCCACTCAGGTCCATGCCACCACAAATTGCGATTTAGTAGCTGCTCAGGTAGAAGACCTCGAGACAAACAGTCACTAGGGTTTTCTTTTCCGTTAATATGGAAAAAATGCTTAGGATCAAGGTTTTCTTGACACTTAGCGACGCGGTTGCTAACAAAAATATTCCATTTGTGCGGTGAGGAATGAATCCATGAAAGAGTAATTGTAGAATCGGAAAATGCGAATATTTTATTAATAGCGGTACGAGAGCGGTAAGTGTCATAAACTAACTTAATTAAGCTTGACAAGAGTACAGCGGCGCAAAGCTCTAGACGAGCCAGAGATACGACCTTGACAGGTGCAACCTTGGATTTAGCACACACCAAAGTTACGTGTGCGCTGCCATTTGTGTCAGTAACATGTAAGTATATGACGCAGCCATACGCATTCAAGCTGGCATCAGCAAAACCTACTATATTTGTCACGCAACCCATAGTAACGGCTACATGACGCGGCAGTTTTAAAGAGGAAAGTAAAGGCAGTTGCTCTTTAAACTTTTGAAAGAGAAGTACAATAGAATCGGGTGGAGTTTCATTTAAATAATTTTGATTAAGGTATTCTTGGATTATTTCGTTATAACTAGCGCGCAAAGCAGGGTCGCGAAGCTTAGTTTTTTCCAAGTGAATAAAACGTCGATAAGCGACAGCATAAGAATTTCCGAGTGAATCTGGATTCTTACAAAATGGTAACGCAGTACAGTACCTACCGCTGGAGTCACGTGACACCGTAGAAACGTACAGCTGTTCACATTCCCGTTCAGCGGGACTCATAAAAGATTTTGAGGGTATTTCTTCAATGTTCCAGAATTTATGTAAAGATTCGTCTAACGACAGAAAACAATGAGAATCATCTATATTCAACGCGGTAGAAAAATATGAAGCGGTATTTAAATCAGCGATATTATTTTTATTATTAAACGAACTAGTGGGTACTTCGTTTTTATTATTAAATAAACTAGCGGGTACTTCACCCATAAGAATATAACCGAACACGGTTTCAATAGCGGATGGCGCGGTAGGTGAAATAATTTTATTGTTGAGTAATAAATATGGGAACAGCTTTGCCCCTAGAAGTAGTTCAACATCACCAGGCATATGCCACAGGGGGTCGGCTAGCGATAATTTGAACAAATGTTGCACTGCAGAGGTATCAACAAAGTGAGATGGTAATTTGTCAGTTATGCAGTCAACCACAAGAGCGGTTATTTTAAAGGAATTATTTTTATTTTTAGCAGTAACTGTTATCTCAACGTAACCTATAATAGGCCGCGAAGAGGTTCCTACGCCTTTTATAAATGAATTTGAAAGCGGTATAATATTTAATTGAAGTCTCTTACAACAAGCTGACGTAATTATGTTGTTTTGCGAAGCGTTATCGATCAAACATCTTACAGAAACATATCTATTATATCTGTTGTCAACGTATACTTGTGCGGTCGACAGTAATACGGTTGTGCGCGGTAAATCTGTACCTACGCGTGAACATGCACACAGCGCCACCTGTTGTGAATGCGCGGAACTAGGCACAGCGTCGCTCGATCCCGACCGTTGAGTAATTTGCTCCAGATGTAAAAGCGAATGATGTTTTTTGTTACATGTCCTGCAAGTATGTATTGACTTACACTGTGAAGCCGTGTGTGTTAAGCTAAGACAGTTTACACATCCACGTTTGTTTTTAATAAAGTCCAAACGTGAATTGGCTGATAGTGCTTGAAATGTTGGACACATATAAAGCTTCCAATGATCACTTCCATTACAGTGTGAACAAGTTTGGTTATTGTCACAAGCAACAAAGGTATGCACCGTACTATCACGTGACTGATTACGATAATTATTTTTGTTCACTGATACAGTTCGAGACGAAACAATTCTATCCAATATTTTAACTTGCGATTTTATGAATTCAACGAAATCCGTATAAGTTGGAATCTCCTCCTCTCTCATATGCATCTCAAATAAATGTAAGGTAGCGGGGTCCAATTTTTTCAAGGCTAAATTTAATAGTATGAAATCCTTTAAGTCGTTAATTTTTAATTGTTCTAGTGCCGAAACAGACGCGTGAAAACTTTCAATAAAACTATTTAAAGAGGTGGAATTATTACTTGCAGGTTTAATGTTCAATATGTTAGACATGTAATGTGACCCTAGTGTTCGTTTATCTTGATACTTTTGAACCAAACTGTTCCAAATGGATTTATAATTTTCGCCCGATGGAATAATTCCGGCAGTAATTTGTAATGCGTTTCCTTTCAGATTACCCATTAAGTATTGCACTCGTTGAGAATCTGTAAGATTTATATTACTATGGATGTTTGACTTAAATGATTCGTAGAAAACAGGCCAGTTTTCAATCCTACCATCAAAAAATGGGATCTGAATTGGGGGTAGTTTGATCGAGTATTTAGATTGTTTCACGATATCACAAGTTGAGTCATCCGATGACCTTGCAGACCTCGCGGCGACAAGTGAACGAACTCTTTCGACACGGGTGTAAACGCCGTCAAATGATATTTGACTGTTATAATCGATTGTATAATCAGGATTTATTTGTAAAGAATATGTATTTATTTTGTCTAAATTAGCACTAAATTCCTGACGAGTGATCGAGAGTATTTGAGTGTCCGCCATGAACGTTTCCGACGAACGAAGCTCAATATTAATCGTATTTATTTTCTTTGAAGTTTCATACAATGACGATAAACGCTCAAAGATTGCTTGATTTTTAGCTTGAAGTAATTTTATCTTCATTTTTAGTTCTTCCATAATGGGTTATTGATGAAAATACAACGGATAAAAATTATTAAGTATAGCGGGTAGACTTACAACAAATATTTTTATTGTAAGTGAGTAAGAAGTAATTGGTTATAAATAAGTTAGTAGGCAAGTTTGCCGAACTAACTCACGATAATAAGCGGTTTTTTAATATTGACCTATGCTATTGTAATGCAGTAGGAGCAATATTAAGTTGGCACAATGGTTCTCAATGAAATATGTACCTAGCGGAATGAACGAACGTTAGTACGCGTTCGTTTAATATGGCGGTTTTACGAACTTAGGTATTTGCCTAAATTCTTAGGTATGGGACCTATGAATGCTGATTTTTTTAATCCGACTCGAATGGACCAAAAACTTATGTTGAATAAGTTGGGTTATTGCGGCTGTCGAAGGACCAATAAGCGTTGTGTAATTAGCTGAGAACGAATGTCATGTCGCCTGCACACAAGGGGGTAGGAAACAATTAAGGACTTACTTGGTGGTTTTGCATGTGCCGTGCTGATATGCAGACCGGCGTCCGGTAGCTTTTGTTTCTCTGCTTCTTCCTGGTTCTGTGTCGGCCGACACTCGTGAATTGTTTTTATTTTGTTTAAAGCGGTTTGGTATGTTCCGCGGCGCGCGCGCGTCGCGAAGCTTTGGCGGTATGCTTGCGGTGCGATTAACGGTTCGATTACAAGTGAGTTTGAATCTCTGTCCCTCTCCTGGTGTTTTGTTCCACGTAGTCCGGAAACGGTAGTCGGTTGGCGCTTTCTCTTTCTGTCGCGTATGGACGTAATGATAGGGAGAGGGATAGATGGATAGGCACTTGATGACATGACAGACGTTGACGTTTTCGTTCGGATATTTAATAGAGAGAAACTTGTAATATAGAAACTTGCGTAAGCAGCAGTCCACTGCTGGCCATAGGCCTCTCCTATTGCAAGCCATTCAGCTCGATTTTCGGCAACTCTCATCCAGCAGCTACCAGCCATCCTGTCATCAGCCGATCGAGCAGCTGTTATTATGTAGCCACGAGCCCCTATGAATAGCATCTATGATAATATGATAAGTATAAAATAGCTCAAAACTTTTCACGCGAAAAATACTAGATGGACTCGCAAACCGTCTTTGAACATGAATTTAGACCAATAATTAGTGCGTTCTTACATTAATAGACTTCTTAATATAAGTTAGGACGTCCACAAATCAAAAATAATTTGCCTAGCCTTTTTCTAACTGTGTTGGAGTCAGGTTCCAGTCTAAGCCACTGTCTATCTGATCTCACAACTCAGGTAGGTACTAGGTAACACAATACCTCTTGGTAAGACTGGATGTCAGTATTTTTGGATTTTGACTACCCATAACGAATGTCAAAGATTTACAAATGACTGGGAGGGGTCTTGACTCTTGATATGTAATGAAACGCGTCCATCTAGCTTCTGACGTTTCATTTATTTCATAAAAAAAATGGATTGTCACCCATCCAAGAACTGACCGCGGGAAGCGTAACTTAACATTCGATTAACCTGTAGCGGTATCTACAACGCCACATGCGAACAACGCGTCATACTGACGTCACGCAAATCCTGCATCTCGCAAGCAGAGTTTACCGCGCAGTTAGCATAGATACAATTTCCCAACATCAATCGTTGGGCAATAGCCAGACACAACACCCGTCTGGTCGGAGGATCCTCCCTTTTCTATGGAGGTTGAGTGAGCTTTACACCCTGTTCGTCATACCTCCAAAAACCCAAAAGCTGTTATTATTTAGCCACGAGCCCATAGGAACACCATGTATGAAATGACAAGTCTATAGTATCTCGAAACTCTTCACGCGAAAAATACTAGATTTAGACCGTAAAACCGACTTCCAATCCGAATTTAGACCAATAAAATTGTACGTTCTTACTTTAATCGACTTCCTAACTCAGTGCACAAATATCTCAAGATATTTTCACTGAACTTTAAACTTAATTACTGTAGAAGTAAATTGGATTCCCTTCACCGGATTGGTTGGCTTCCACTGGTCAGGGTGTTACTTTAATTATTATAAATATCTTGCTTTGTATTTGTTCAGAACTTTATCAATTTAATAATTGTTCAATTTGTTCGTTAACAAATATTTATTTGACAGGGCGTTTGAAAGTGATTAAATTTACTGTTGACCTTTGCAATGGCACTGAGGGATATTGAGTGAAAAATGTGGGTTTGATATTTATAAATATTTATTGGGGTTACAAGACAGATGTGAGTGGAGACGCCCTAGAAGGATATAAAGTGACCTTATTGGTTATAACATAACATCACGCCTGAGACCTGAAGTGTTCGGTAGAGTTGTAGGTACCTATATTATTTTTTCTTTATTATCTGACAACAATGATCCAGCGTGTTAGTAAACCATAAAATAAATTATTACTAGTGTTAGTACTTAAACATGAGATTATTCAAAAATAAATTGCATGAATGGTTGTGTAGTCATAGTTTTTATAGTGTCAAAGACTTCTTTGACCACAAATGTTAAAATAATATGCTTGTGAAAATTTGTACGCTTCTAACTGTTAAGCAAAAACATGTATGCTCTTGTTATTTTGTTTTTTACCATCTTTTTATACCATGTTTTTAAGCAAATAAATATTCTATTCTATTCTATTCTTAACCTACAACATAGAAGAACACAGACAGACTAAAACATTATAGTGAAATGGACATCCCCAAATTAATGATTAGTGATTGTCCTTCTCACAAAACTTTTAATAATCGGAGAGTCGATACTCTCCGCTATAGTTTCTAGAATGCTGTTACCACTCGCCAGCAACCTTGACAACAGCGACGCGGTTTTCTTGCGAATGACGGCGTGGAAGCCGTCAGTTCGGTTTTGCGCAAACAGCATTCTAAAATGTATAGTACACCCACATTTCGTTTAAGTCTCATGTAACAGGGTGCGAACCTATTGCCATTAACCAGGCACAGATCCAGACTCTGGCACCCTAATTGCGTAACACACGATCAATCGGAATCGGTTTCATTTTGACAGTTCAACAACATTCATTGCGTTTTTAGAGGTATGAGGAACAGGGTGTAAAGTTCACTCATCCTCCATAGAAAAGGGAGGATCCTCCGACCAGACGGGTGTTGTTTCTGGCGGGCTATTGCCTAACGATTGATGCTGGCTGGGAAATTGTATCTATGCTAATTGCGCGGTAAACTCTGCTTGCGAGATGCAGGATTTGCGTGACGTCAGTATGGCGCGTTGTTCGCATGTGGCGTTGTAGATACCGCTACACGTTATTTAAGTGTTGGGCAGACGAAATTTACGAACTTATGAAGCAATGTATTAGCAATTTGCTTCAAAATGATTCTGATTCCGATTGATTGTGTGTTACGCAATTAGAGTGCAGGCTTCTACTGAGAAGTTCCAGATGGAACAACCAAATAACACTTTGCTTGACCTGGCAATCGAACCCAGGACTTCATGCATTAAAGAGTTCAATAATATGGCATAGGTGCAATGGTTCATTGGAAACGGCCATGACATACGAATTTTAGGTCAAAGGTTCGAACCCTGACCCTGCTTTTCTTTGTGTAAATTATTTTATCACCACTGTTCTCAAAACGGTGAAGGAAAACATCGTGGGGAAACCGGCAATTGTCCTAGAATAAAAAATTCGAAGTCGTGACATTCACCAACCCGCACCGGGCCCGCGTGGTGATTACGGCCCACTTCCCTCTCACAGAGGTGGCCTGTGTCCCAGCAGTGGGAACATTATAGGTTGATTACGCTTATGTATGCTACGCTTTAAAAAAAATACACCTACTAAAAAATCACCCACAGCACACACATATACACGTACATAATCACATCTCATACATATTCACACACTCACTCTCGTACACAATCGCACAACTTTCCACAACGCTGTACTCGCCGCATAATACATGGTGTGGCGCTTTAGTACGCCCAGACATTTATTTATTTATTAAAATCTCCCTACCACTATCATTACAGGTGTATACCTAATGCGATAGCGTGGTCTTTACAATTTAAAACTATGAATAACTTAAAAAACTAGTAGTACAAGTATGCACCAAATTCCCTAAATAAAAGAAAACAAAATAAAAACACATTGTTCCTCGGGGTGGAGAACTGGTGTCCTGAAACAGGTTTCGGCCTAGCTTAGGCACCAGTCTCCCACAATATTGTAACGTGTATTAATAGCTTATTACTAAGCAGTACTTGTTGACTTATAATATTGTGGTCAGAAAATAAATTTTATGTATTTATTATTATTATAAAAGCACATCCAAAAACTACCCAATAAGATCGCATAACATCGCATCGCATTTTCTAGTCAGAATCTAGAAATAGAAATCCTCTCTTTCTTTAAGTAGTTAAGATAGCACGTTCTGCAATTATGCTACGGGCGTATCGCCGTCGCTACGAGCGTAGCGCTAACGATACGCTGAACGTGTATGGGGAATAAGCGCAATTAAAAACGTTTAAACTCTAGTCGCAATCTAATCTCACCGACAATCAATGTTAAAAACTTGTCAAATGTAGGGAAATTAGAGTTTTTTTGACAGATTGAGACTGAGGAACGAAATCTTAAAATTACGAGAGAATTGTCTCTCAGGTCGGGTCTCATTATTTTTCAAATAGAAGAACAGGGTCTTTTGAAATGTCAATGCCACGTAATATGTATGTTATTTTGTTATAATGTTACTCTAGAAGTTCCTATTAACTATTAATATCTTTCTGAACATCTTTGAAGGATTACTCCTCGCAAACAGTGTGCGTGTATGACCTGAGGGGCAATTCTCGTAATTTCAAGAACATTCACAGCCTGTTTGAATCTGTCAAAAATACCTGTAATTTCCCTACATTTTTGACATTGATTGTCGCTGAGATGAGATTGCGACTAGATTTTGAACGTTTTTAATTACGGGAAATGGCCTTCAGATGTATGGACGTAAATGAAGCAAAAGGAGTGTGTAAGGATCGAAGCAGGTGACGTTCTCTAGTTTCTGCCTACTCCCATGGAAAGACGGTATGAGTTTATGTAATGTATGTATGGATTACCTACTCCTCGCTCTTCAACTCATGTCATTAAAATAACAAATAGGTATACAAAAATCCTTCCACCGCAATTCATCGCAACACTAAAACCATACGAGTATAATTCGTCACAAAACAAAGGCAATAAACCGAAAACACCGATTTATTATCCCTCAGATTATCGTACCCGACTGCTGCCATAAAAAGGAGGTATATGTATTAGCATGTGACCCTGCCGGCAGTCTGAATGTTTTATGGTGGAAAAATCAATGTATGACTCACGGAAACTCTTTGTCGATTTGATTTGGTTGGGTATGAATAAGACAATGTGTTGATTGCTTAAGTAGTGGTTCGGTGGGGAGAATGTTGAAACTAGACGAAATCAAACTGGTTGCTAATTTAATTATATAATTTATAATTTGTATGACATCGATTTTACATTCTGTGATTACTTTAACACACACACTAAATAATTACTTGTTAAAATTTTAGAAAAATCATCTACTTTCACAATATTTTTAAATATAGCATTTGAGCACCATGTTTCTACTTTTCACACGATTAATTTACCTGTCATTGCTTTAATTTTAATTCTTTTTACCTATTGTAGTATAGTCATTTTATTTTAGACGCATACATTTTGACGTTCAATAGTGTCTTTTATGTGAAATAAATTATTTGACTTTATTGTGGCTGTTAGCGCCAAGAGAATGAGTGGCAGACACTTTGAATACCTTTATAAAATGCTCAAACCAAACTTAATGTTATGTTATTACTAGCTGCGCCCCGTGGTTTCACCCGCAAAAGTTTCGATCTCGTGGAAATATCGGGATAAAAAGTATCATAATTTTAATCCTGGTTAAAAACCATCTGTGTGCCAAATGTCATCCAAATCCGTTAAGTAGTTTCTGCGTGAAAGAGTAACAAACATCCATGCATCCATCCATACAAACTTTCACGTTTATAATATTATAAGTAAGGATTACGATTCATTCAGAAGGTATATAGGTGTGAGAACAGAAAAACATTTAAGAGTGTCGTAAATTGAAGTGGTATTAGGCATTTTTTAACATAACCGACGACATTTTTTTACTCTAAGGAGTCTAGAACCATATGCTGAATTCATAGTTTCAGTTTGCGCGTCCAATACCTACAGGGTACTACCCTGTATAGCTTGTCTTATTCATACCCAACATTTTCACAAATCGTTTAAACTCGATAGTTTATTGACCTAGGAATACATAATAGCGTTTTATTGTAGACTGGCTAAGGCTTAGTCAATTTGTAAGCATGAGTGAAGTCAAAAGAATAAAATATGAGTCGATCAAGCAAAATTAACGATACCAATATGAGAGTCATAATTACAGAATAATGACAATGGAGATTCCTTATACCCAATTCACTGAAAACGCGTTTTCAATAGGAATATCACCTGGCATCGCCATTTATGAACTTAATACATATATCTATACTAATAATAAATCTGAAGAGTTTGTTTGTTTGAACGCGGTAAACTCTGAAACTACAAGTCGGATTTGAAAAATAATTTTTGCAATTGATAGCCTAATTCTTGAGGAAGGTTATAGGCTTATTTAATATCACGCAACGACCCTTAGGAGCCAAGGAAAAATAAAAATAGTGCGAAAGAACGCTAACCGAAAACGAAGTAGGTAAAGGCGCATGCGATGCGACGGTGGGTCGGGGTTTTACTGCCACATCGGAATAGATTTTTTCCTTGGTAGAGATTGTCTAAATTCTGGAAAATGTGGTAATCTGTTGAAGCAAAGGTCGGGTACTATGGTGGGTTTCGGAGACATTCCAATCATAGCTCCTCTAATTTAGCGACCGTGTGTGGTGCAGTGTGGGTTAACATTTAGTTTTCATCTTCATCTCTCATCAACTCAGCCTAACGCAGTCCACTGCTGGACATAGGCCTCTCCCAGGCTGCGCCACGATACCCTGTCCTCCACCTCCCGCATCCAGTCTGCCCCAGCCACCTTCCTTAGGTCGTCCGTCCATCTAGCTGGGGGGCGTCCCACACTACGCTTGTCGATACGCGTCTCCACTCCAGTACTCGTCTGCTCCAGCGACCATCGTTCCTTCGACAGACATGGCCAGCCCACTGCCACTTCAGTTTGCTTACTCTTAGACTTAGCTTTAATCAAATCAAAAGTCATTTATTCAAATTAGGCTGAGAATCAGCACTTTTCGAGCGTCAAAATTACAAAAGACATTCCCCCAAAACGGCCGCCCTTCACCACTTCGCTGGGAAGAAGAAGTGGCGCAACAAACTCCCCAGCAGCACAGCTGTCTGTCTGTATGTATTTTATAGATGTTTGTACGAGTGCTGGCTGTATATTCGTATAAGGCAATTTCACATGCCAGCGTTTCCTAAAACCGATGCATGATTTAGTAGATTTCGGCGAAGTAAGCCAGCCTGATTATAGGTAATATGAGGATTTCCTGCAGGTACGGTATGCGAAGATAATAAATGTTCGACTGAATTTAAAAGTATCTATTAAATTGAATAAAGAAAATTAATGGTAATATTTTTGAGAAATACTTACCTACATAACATCACGCAGTTAAGCAGGGGTGCCACATTTCACCAGTTATGTTTAAGTTCCATGTAATAAGGGGCGAACCTATTGTGAACAACCGATCACAGATCCAGACTCCAGGCCTTATTGAGAAATTCCTGATCGAAAAAGGATAACCCAATAAAACTTTGCCCGACCTGGGAATCGAATCCAGAACCTCATGCTCAACAGTAGCGCTTGCGACGACTAGGCTACACGCAAACGTGCCACCAGCCACAGCCACCGATAGCCCAGCGACAAGCAGTTCACATGCTTTTTCATACTTTTTGTATTGAGTCAACGCACACGTGTGGCCGGTGGAGGCCATCTGCTACAGCAGTACTCAACACCGCAGCAAGAGGCAACGGCCACTGGTGGTAGTGGCCCGTGGCTCTTGTGCGCTTAGGCTACAACCAACGAGTCAGTTAAAAACACCACAGCAGAAATAATAACTACGATGGTAATAATAATTACTAAGTAATTACAATTCTGCATGCTCATTCCTTTTAAGGGTAGGCAGTGCTATAACCAGTATCAACGAACATAATCGTTTCGTACAGCCAGGTCACGCCAGGTGCAACCATAACCAAATGGGCTTATGAACATAATCGGCTATAAAAAGTAACGGTTTGATAGCCCATCGTCGCGTTTTAGGTAATCTTGATAATTATATTAACGCCACACCTTTAAGGCAATTGGTAGAGCAGTCAACTGACCTGTTATTACATAATTAGGTATGGTTGCCTAACCTACCTACCTACATTCATATCTGTAATGAATTTTATTGTTTTGTCATGTTAATTTTAGAATAATCTATTATTCTCTAGCCTATATCGTTCCCACTGCTGGGACACAGGCCTCCTCTCTGTGAGAGGGAGTGGGCTATAATCCAACACGCGGGCCCAGTGCTGGTTGGTGGATGTCACATGTCTTCGAATTTTTGGTTTTAGGACATTTACTCAAGATGTCTTCACTACTATCAGAGACAAGTGGTGTCCCAGCGGTAACGGCTGCGACTTACGAGTTGTAGGTCGTAGGTTTGAACCTAGACAGGCGCTTTACTTTGTGTAAATTATTTCATCACCACTGCTCTCAAAACGGTGAAGGAAAACATCGTGAGGAAACCGACATGTCCTAAAACCAAAAAATTCGAAGACATTTGTGAGATCTACCAATCCGCACAGGACTCGCGTGGTAGATTATGGCCCACTCCCTCTCACCGAAAGGAGGCCTGTGTCCCAGCAGTGGGAACGTTATAGGCAGATTAGGTAAGTTTTATGCACTGAGGTATAACGTGTTAAGTTGATAACCGATAAGGATAACATACTTATAACAACATTTACATATCTATAAAATATTATCTACAAAATTAACCACAGTTTTTTTACAAATATCCAATACTAGCAGCGCCCTACGGTTACACCGGGATAAGTGTCGATCCCGTGGAAATATCGGGATAAAAAGTATCCTATTTTAAAATTTAGATTTTTATGTAGGTACTAAGCGTAAGTTGATTTTTCATTTTATTTGGTGTGTATTTGCAAACCACTATTGTATTGGGGTCATTCTGTAAAGATAGTGTGTCTAAGTTTAATAATAAATAAATAAATCCTTTTTATATAAATTATCTGTGTGCCAAATTTAATCCTAATCCGTTCCGCAGTTTTTGCGTGAAATACTAACAAATATCCATCCATCCATCCATCCTCACAAACTTTCGCGTTTATAATATTAGTAGAACGTTTTTTTTTTTGCAAAAAGCACTTTGATAACTCAGAATCGCAATAATACCTACTTAGATAAAAGCGAACATAGAATTGCAATTCCCCTACACGTGATCACGAGTATAGAACAAACAAATCGATGGAAATGGCTTTCATAATAAACTAAAGAGCTCGTATCTATAATGATACCGTTTGATAGACAACCCCCTTATCATTATGCAAAGTGCACCACTACGTAGAACACGTGAAGGCAATTTGTACATTATCTATACTTAGATTTATAGATTATTTTCGTATCAAACGATGTATGGGTTATTTTTGTACTTGACTTAATGATATAAATAGAATTCGGTTAATTTTATCCGACAATGGAGCCGATTCCCTTGTTCACAAACTAAACTAAATTTAAGTTCAGTGCATTTCTTTCTTTCTTTCTCAGAAAAGGACAGAAGATAAATAATTATTAGTTTCGTCCTGTCAAATTAAGATACTCCATAGACAGTTTAGTCGTGATTAAAAACATGGCTACTAAAAATGCGTCAATTTGCGTCAGGCGCTAAATAATTTGACAGGACTCAACTAATATTTATCTTTTGTCCTTTTCTTAATGAAATAGACAGAAAAAGATGGACTGAACTTAAATTGAGTTTAGTTTGTGAACAAGGGAATCGGCGCCAATCTATGCCATTCTTATAAAGAGGTAAAAATAGGGGGTAATCTTCGGAACTACTTGGAGATTCTTGCCCGTTCTTCTCCTTTGAGATCTACGTTTTGGAATGGGCAACTAGCTTCAACTTTCTGACTAACTGACCGAGTCTTTGACAATTCAAAAGTGCCTGTAAATGGTTTGATTGAAATACATGCTTTAAGTTTGAGTTTACTGATCCGATTCCGAAAATTTTTTACTTCTTTAAGAATTTAATACCTACTTAATTAATTATTCTTGACGGAACCATAACACATGCTTACTTTTAATAAAGATGCCTACAATATTAATCAGTTAAGCAAAAAGGAGAAAAAATATTAATAAATAAATTAGAGCAGTTCCTGAACGATTCGCGGGATAAGGCACAACTTAAGGAAAACTGGAAGAGTATGGGTGAGATCTTTGTCCAGCAGTGGGACAACCTAGGTTAACAAAACAAAATAGAACCAGTTTAAACCAAGTTAAGACAGTTGTATCAAAATTTAATTCCAACGCCTGGTAAAAAACTCGCAGCAAAATGCGTCAGGTAAACAATATTCTCTAACTAATCTACTAGGAGCTAAAATTATTTTTAATGTAAACGGGAAATGCTAAAAGCCTTGTTTTTAAGTTACTTAGCTACAGTGTAGTAATACTTACCTGGCTTATATGCATTCATAACACGCCATCTGTCACAGAATGAAAATATACGAGCGAATTATGTAAGTGGAAATTAGCTTTGGCCCATTTAGGTGGATTACTTAAGCGTTGTTTTTCTGACATTGTTCTGATTTCTTGTGTGGTATGTGGGGTAGGTGTGTTTTTACAACATGCATACAAGTTGTTAATAAAGCCACACTTTTATTACTCACTTCCTCATTAACATTTTTGAGATAAAGAAAATTAGTAGCAAAGAAAAGAATAACCCACTTCTGTATATTTACTTCGTAGGCCACTCCCATCCTCCGAAGTTATGTAATATATAGCCCTTTCCCCAACTATACTGGCGTCGGCTTCCAGTCTAACCAGATGTAGCTGCTTTCTGCCTATTCTTCTGACTGCCTATCTGACCTTCACAGCCCAGTTATTGCGTAACACGATGCCCCTTATTAAGACTGTTGTCAGCTTTTCAGGATTCTGACTACCCGTATTGACTGTCAAAGATCCACAAATGACCGTCGGGACCGGCTTAACGTGCTTTTCGAGGCACATACCTATAATATTTATTATATATTATTAAAGGAATAAAAACGACATAGTGGAAATGGGCTGGCCATGTTTGTCGAAGGACCGATGACCGGTGGCGCAGACGAGTCCTAGAGTGGAGACCGCGTATTGGCCAGCGTAGTGTGGGATGCCCACAGCTAGATGGACCGACGACCTAAATAAGGTGCCTAAAATGGTGTACATAGTAAAGAGTATTCTATAGGCTGAGTTGATTGATTGAAAATGAAAATCAATACCAGCAACATAATAACAAAAAGAAAACAAAAACATAAAAAAGTGTTCGCAAAACAACAAAAAACATCTAGCGACATCTAACGAATAAATAATCTTTACACTTCCATGTTTTCTTCACCGATTGTCGGGTATCCGTGCCGACTCGTCGAATCCTTTATTCGAAAACTTTATGCGAAACTTTGCCGAAACTTCGTGAACAGCTCACGGATTGTTTGACGGAACCCCTAGTGATGGGAAATGTCGATAAACTTTAAAGGTAAATGTTTATTCTGTCTATATGGAGGTTTGGCTTGATTGAGGGGTAGGTCAGGACAAAGGTTTGTTTAACCCGGCGCCAATGACGCTGGGTCATACTGACCCGAGGCGACTTAAATCTGTCATTATTCTTTTTTACGCTGATCGTGCTGGCTGGAGATAGGACCTCCTTCTAACCGAACCGCAGGTATGCTAAGTGCAACGCCGCATACACAGCGAGATATACGTGCATCAACTCAAAATGGGTAAATATGACCCAGCGTCATCGCTGGCGTAGTATTTTTTTGACATACTTTTATTAGGTAATTTAGTATTTGTTGTCAATTCACCTTGTTCTTTTTTAAGTTTTTGTTTACTATGGCACTGATAGACCACCCTGAGAGAATATTTGCGATGTTAGAAGAGTCGGGGTCTGACGAAGAAGGGTCAAATGCTGCTTCGACAGTTGCGCGAAAGAATCACGGGTTTTGCGAGTGACCCCACCTAGGAAACTTCGGGGGAGATCCCCCGAAGGTTCCAGGAACTCACAGAAGATGTCAAATATGGCCGTCTCAAAGGGATAAGAAGACATCTAATACTTGTAATGCATGCCAGATTATATGTGCCCAGATCATTTGATTCCGTACTGCAATAAAAGCAGTAGTTCTACACCGTTAAACTTTGATCGTTTTAATCCATAAAAGGGGTCATTGTACTCATCATTATGAACAACTTTTACTACGGGATCAACCCTGAAATCGTGAAAAAAAATCAGCAATGTCGAGTTATGCGAACATAAATCTATGGATCAACTAATTTTTTTTTCACGATTTCCGGGTTGGTGACACCAAATTTTAAATAGGGGAGACCCAATTCCGGCTATGGCGGCCAATCGCAGCGGAATCTAGCCATCTACGTGTGAGATAATATAGTGCACCAGTGTGTGCGCAGACACAGATGCACTCACTTTTCTCTATTGCTATATCCATACACTAAACGTACTTCATTATCTGGCTAGCCTTTTCCCAACTATGTTGGGGTCAGCTTCCAGTCTAACTGGATGCAGCTGAATACCCGTATTTTACGTGGAGCGACTGCCCATCTGACCTCCACAACCCAGTTACTGGGTAATATACCCCAAAGGGGATAGGGGGGGCCCTACCCCCTTACCCCTTTGGTAAGACTGGTTGTCCGACTTGATTTGGTTGACTTGGTTGACCGATGGTCACTCATCCACAGACCAACCGCGGCAAGCGTAGTTTATCCTGATCGATCGACCTGTGCAGCTGTTATTATTTAGCTATGGGCCCCTTACAATACGTACTTCTGCATAGTAATTACTTAGGTACTGAGCAAAAATACACATTTCTTCTTTCAGTTATTCGATAATATACTTGACGTCTCCCATCACTGGTTGGGATTCCGCGGGGCTCACCCTTTCAGCGCACACTTTTCAGTCCAATGTTCGGGGATTAATAGATTTTTCTTCAAAACTTAGGCTTAACCGTCGCGTCGTTCAGGTTCTTCGAAGTGCTTTGGTAATTGTTACAGGTGTACGACGATTGCTGTTTGATATTATAATGATTGAATTGTTTATTAAACTTTTGCGTATTTTGAATGATTGAGGTTTCCCAGCGAGCCATGGAGCGCAGTATCCTGGGGGTCCGAATTTCTGACCGTATAAGAAACACAATACTGCGCGCCAAACCAAGATAACGGACGTTACCCAGAAAGCCGCTCAACTTAAGTGGGACTGGACCGGACAATTGTTTGCCGCATATGGGCAATTCTCGTAATTTAAAACGTTCAAAATCTAGTCGCAGTCTCATCTCAACGACGTCAGCGAAACAAATGTCAAAAACTTGTCAAAATGTACTTAGAAGTATTTTTAACTTCAGATTGAGACTGAGATCAGAAGGCCAATTCTCGTAATTTAAAACGTTCAAAATCTAGTCGCAGTCTCATCTCAGCGACAAACAAATGTCAAAAACTTGTCAAAATGTAGGAAAATTAGAAGTTATTTTTTTTACAGATTGAGACTGAGATCAGACTGTGAACGGTCTTAAAATTACGAGAATTGCCCCTCAGACTGTGTACGGTCTTAAAATTACGAGAATTGCCGCTCAGATGACAATTGGGGTATTTTTTTTGGTTTCACCTTGGAAATCCTTATGGACTTCCTCCAACGTGGGGTTGGGTTCCACTAAACGCATGACGCCATCAAGGCAGGCCAAGACGAAGATGACGGGACGCCGGCACTCGCAAAGGGCAGAATTGTGTGGGAAGGGGAGAGGGAGGTCTTTGCCCTACGGTGGGATAATACAGGCTGGTTAGGTTAGATTTTGAATGTTAGATGCCACGTTTTAGTCTGATCTGTAGTTGATACCGTGGGAATATAGAAAAAGGGGTTCCTTCCGTAATTGTTCACGTTATTTTATATTGTGCGTTCCTTCATCATCAAATAAATTGGAAGAAGGTATCTCAATCTGTCTTTTTCTTCCATACTTCATCATCGCAGTCACCGCCTTTCTAGCTATATCGTCTTTTACACAGTCCATCCATCCGTTTCTTTGGTCTTCCCCTACTCTTATACCCACCACATTCATAATCAAATCTTTCCTCACGACATTTTCCTCATTCATCCGCAACACATGCCCACGTCATATTTATTTTATTTAAGTATTCATACACACGTCACGTTACAGATAAAACTGATTTACATCCGTCACCTCACAAATCAGTTCCAGTTAAAAACCAGCGTCAGGCACTAGTTGTCTAGCATTTTTGCTTTTGGCGCAGCCGTAAGGCACACTTTCCTGCTAATTTCTTACATAGGACTTTTCACTTTTTATTGGTTTTTCTCTGATGTATCTGAAAGCCAATTTCCGTAAATAAAAAAACTTTTTTACAAAAAAAAAACCACTACAAACTGAAAAATAACTTTAATTTCGGAAGCCGGTGTCAAAAAACGAAAATGCGGAACCAACGACACCGACTTCCGAAATTAATGTTTTTTTTTTTGGAAGCCGTTTGTTGTATTTTTTGGTAAAAAGTTTTTATTTTCACTTTTTAGTTGTACCTACCCCACACAAATTCATATATACTTGCAAGATAGAAGAGGTACCCCAATATCAACTTTGACAGAAATGAGGGTGTACCGTGGTATACTGAACACCTCCACCACCAATCTGCGTACCCCTTTGGAGGGTACAGGCGTGATGTAATGTTGTGTGATTGCGTAAACAATGCATAGGTACATATGCTATAGCAGCATTCGCGGTTGATTAGCAAATCAACCGCGATTGCTTCTATAGCATACATAATAATGTGCATTTATTGAAGAGTTCCTGTTGTCTGTCAAATTTAAATACTTTAGAATAAATATATTTCGAACAAAAACAAAATTTTGCAATTCTGTCTATATATGACGGAGTTATGTCCGAACATACATAAAAAGATTATAATATGTAAACATCCGAATTGAGAACCTCCTCCTTTTTTGAAGTCAGTTAAAAACGTTCAAAATCTAGTCGCAAGCTCATCTCAGTGACAATCAATGACAAAAAATGTAGGGAAACTAGTGGTATTTTTGACGGATTGAAATCCATACCACGACAACTATTGTTCGTTCCTTCTCTGTTTGTCAAAAGAGGCCTTTGTTCCGGAGTATAACAAATCGATATTACCCATCGTTTCGATTTTTCTTCCACCCTAGCGTTACATAAGCACATATCGAAAGTTCTACAATACGTTCACCGCATACGCTGAAGGGCGAAGTAATGGCTGTCATCAATAAGAACGGATCGGAACGGCGCCGGAGCGCCGGTTACCGACAGTTGTACGGCACGCAAGGTGGGCCCGGATCTAGGGAGTATGGATTTGGTAGATCTTTGGAAGGTACGGTCATCAACGATACATGTATGGCTGGCTTAATTTATCTAGTTATAGACCCGCCACCATCCTTGCTGATTTGCGGTTTGCTAATCTAGTTAAAAAAAAACATTAATTCCCTGACGATCTTTGCCCATCTCTCCGGGTGCATCCGTGAGACGTAACCGGCAAAGATCGTCACTCATTGGACGCCTGAGGCAGGACATCGCCGTCGAGGAAGACCATGGTAAAGGTGGTGTGAAGATTTAATATCATTTGCAAGGCCAACATGGCCAGAGATCGCACAAAGGAGCAGATAAAAAAAGTGTGCTCACGCAGCTTCAGCACCCTCGAAAACCATGAAAAAATCATAAATATCACTGGACATTTCACACAGCGCCATCTAGTCCCAAGCTAAGCAACCTAATGCTTGTGTTATGGTAACAAGATGGCTGATAAACTACTTATATACATTTTTTTTTTGTAAATACATACATATTATAGATAGAAAAACACCCAGACTCGGAACAAATACATGTAGGTCATACAAATATTTGTTCCGAAGAAAGATCTGTTAAAGAACTTCATTTCAAAAATTCACTGGCAGATAAGGCACAGGCTAAAATGCTGAGTCGAGAAGCATTAATAAAACGGAGCCAGACGTTTGTTTCGTGACGTCTGGTGTGCCATGTTCGAGTAACAAAACAAGATACCGACGCCCACAGTTAAGAGGACCAACGATGAGTCTAATGATGATGGAGAGGGTCCTCTTCCCTCTCAGGGACAAGCTCGTACAAATTTGAACCGCTTCTGGTACACATGTATACCAGCTCGTCCTAATGAAGTAAAATGTAGCATAAGAAAAGGAAGAAAATACATGTATTTAGCACAGACTAAGAGACACACAATACACCAGATACATACATCAGATAAAACAAATAAAAACATCAAATAAAAAATGTAAAGTCCCTAACAAATTAGCAGGAAAGTGTGCCTCACGGCTGCGCCATAACAGTTCCTGATTCAACAAGAACCTTCAGTGAAAAGTATGTGTCTGGTAAAAATAAATTAATGAAATACCAGTAACTGTTTCGTGCGTGACGTATAATAATAGGAAAATTTTCTAATAACTTCTTATGTAGTCCATATTCAATCAATCTGCCTAGCCTTGTTCCAACTATGTTGGCGTCGGTTTCGATACCAGTATTTTCCATGGAGCGACTGCCTATCTGAACCTCTACGCAAGACTGGTTGTCAGAATTTCGGGCTTTTGAGTTGTAACGACTGTCACAGATCTATTATAAATGACAGCCGGGACTAATTGCTTAACGTGCTTTCCGAGGCACGGAGGGGTCTTGGTATGTTATAAATGGTCACCCATCCACGGACCAACCTCGGCAAGCGTTGCTTAACCTTGAAGATCGACTCGTGTGACTGTTATTATTTAGCCACAAGCCCCTTCAACATGTTCAACAGTCTAAGATATAGGCTGACAGAAAAAAAAAAAACGATAAATCTCTTCCAAATTCTCTAACTCTTGTACAGTTTTCCTTAGCTACAGTTTATGTGCCGAAGAAAGGTAGAAGGATATACTTAGTTACGTCAGCAGGATCTTGATTACCCGGCCAAGCTAACTTAGACTCAGACTTCGGATATTTGGAAAATGAAGTCAAGATTTCCAAAGTAGGTATTTCTTTTTTATTGAGAAGAAAGAAAAATACAAAAGCATTTTGTTTTATCCGATTGTCAACTCATCCAGCCTTTTTCTTTGCAAGATTACCTTTTGATCCCTAGACCTGAAGATTCTAGCTATTATTCATTCGTACCGTTTGATGAATTATACTTTTTTTGAATTATTGAACAATGCTAACGGTATTTTAAAATGTTATCAATTGTGATTGAGTATCGCGTATCGCCAAGTACGCTTTTGAAGGTTCCTATTCAGAAACAGGCTAGAGGATACAAAATCGAAAGAGGTCAGGTACTCACGGGATACTGGGAGCCAGGAGATCACCTCACTGTATCACTAGCAGTCGTATTTCACGATATTTTGGTGGTTTTTCACCGCGCGCGCGGATTGCTGCCGGCCGGTCTTACGTTTCGTTCGAACTCGTTTTTGCGTCTTCATGCCGCCAGATGGCGGGAGCGATGGGTTGTCTTTGGCCCGCGCACAGCGCTGGATGAGTACGCGTGGCGGCAAATTTAAAATAGGAAGGAAAGGGAAAGGACTGGGGAAAGCATCCCTAAGCCTGTTCATATCCCCCCATTTGAAATCACCCAGGGATTTCATAAGATAAGATAGATGAAGTTCGAGACTTACGGCCTATGCAGATTCATTTGTCATCATGCTGATAAGATGTTAAGTTTAAAGTTAAGCTGATAAGAACAAAATAAGTTTAAATGCAATACATAATTTGATATAATACTAAATACTTGAAAATGTTGATATGTTATAAGTGCGTTAAATTGTAAGTATAGAAATATGTGTAGATAAGTTAATTATTTTGTTCGATTGGAAGAGGACAAATTTTGACAGCAGGTCTTACAAGTAAGCCTTTCAATGTTTTGACTGTCACAACACGAGTAATGTCATCTTTACCCGGATGGAGCTGTACAACGCGTCCCAACCTCCATTCGTTAGCAGGTAAGGTAGGTTCATAAATGGTTACAAGATCGTTCAGTTTTGGGTGACGGTTGCCGTGTTTAAACCATTTCATTCGCTGTTGTAAGGTATGCAAATAGTCCCTTTGCCAAGTGCGCCAAAAGCTCTGTGATAGGCGCTGTAATAGCTGCCAACGAGTACGTAATGTCTCGTTTTCAGCATACCTCGGTTCAGGCAGAGATACTAAAGGTCGACCGATGAGGAAGTGACCAGCTGTAAGAGCGTCAACCTCGCCGGGATCGGAAGATAGTTCCACTAAGGGTCTAGAGTTTAACATGGCTTCCACCTTCGTTAGGATGGTATAAAATTCTTCAAAGGTAAGAATCTGGGAACCGATAATACGTTTGAGATGATATTTTGTCGATTTTATACCGCTCTCGAAAATGCCTCCGAAGTGAGGACCGGAAGGAGGATTGAGCTTCCACTTGATTCCTCGAGAAGCGAGGTGACTGGAAATACTACCGCTTTCGCGGTTGAGCATTTCGCTAACTTCCGACAAGTAACGTCTGGCACCCACGAAGTTAGTACCACCATCTGTGACTATGGAGTGACAAAGTCCTCTCCGCGATACAAAACGATCTAAGGCCGCTATGAATGCTTCAGATGTGAGCTCAGTAACCAGCTCAAGATGAACGGCCTTGGTCGCGTGACAGACTATGAGGCAAAGATACGCTTTGTAAGTTTTAGCGTTACGACGTCTACTTTCCTTTATCATAAAAGGACCTCCAAAGTCGATGCCGATTGTTTGAAAACAATGACCCGGTTGTAGTCGGGAAGATGGAAGATCACCTTGTGAAGGTTGAAGTGGAATAGGTTTGACTTTAAAACAGGTCACGCATTTAGATAAACGCGATCTGATAAGATTTCTAACGCCGAGTATCCAAAATCGACGCATAATTAAAGATTGGAGTAGGCGAGGCCCACAATGAAGATAAGTTGTATGATAGTGGTCAATAAGAAGAGTACTCAATCGAGAAATCTTAGGTAAGAGGTATGGATGTCTGACGCGATCTGGTAATGACGCGTGCTTGAGACGTCCCCCCACTCGCAAGATTCCGCGAGTGTCAAGAAAAGGAGAGAGTTTAGATAAATGTTTGGGTAAAGGTTTCTTGGATGATATTAAAGATATGACATCATTAAAACTTTGATGTTGAACATATCTTGTTAAATGATCTAGAGATTGGACTAGTTCAGTGGCTGTCAGATAAGGGAATAAGTTACGCTCAGAACGTTTAGCTTTCGCGTTGAGATTGAAGAAGTCTAAGTTTACCCTCTTCCATTTTGTATTTTTATAAAAAGTAATGTAGGTATGAAAATACGACACTAAGTTGAGATTTATTAGGTGTAAATCAATACTTTTAGGTGAAATAGTTATTTAATAACGTTTGTTAATGTATAAATAACGTGAATAGATAAAGATAATAAGATTACAAACAATAATTTCCGTAAATTACGTGAATTATTGTGCTATAACCCGACTTAATTAAGATGACCTCTGAATCCGCATCGGTTACACTGCGAGTATGACCAACACAATTTTGTAGGATAATACTTTAAAAATGCGTAAATCTAGCAATTCTCAGAGTTTTCTATTGAAATTGAACCTGTGAATGCCTGAAAAAACTGTAATCTACAGGTATCCGGCTCGAAGGACCAAAAATATGATTGAGTATCGCGTATCGCCAAGTACGCTTTTGAAGGTTCCTATTCAGAAACAGGCTAGAGGATACAAAATCGAAAGAGGTCAGGTACTCACGGGATACTGGGAGCCAGGAGATCACCTCACTGTATCACTAGCAGTCGTATTTCACGATATTTTGGTGGTTTTTCACCGCGCGCGCGGATTGCTGCCGGCCGGTCTTACGTTTCGTTCGAACTCGTTTTTGCGTCTTCATGCCGCCAGATGGCGGGAGCGATGGGTTGTCTTTGGCCCGCGCACAGCGCTGGATGAGTACGCGTGGCGGCAAATTTAAAATAGGAAGGAAAGGGAAAGGACTGGGGAAAGCATCCCTAAGCCTGTTCAAATTGTATAAACAGTTGTTGAAGTGAAACTTCTCTCAGAAACTTCTTCGCTTTAAAGGATTTTTGGTAGAGGAAAATCTTATAAGTTCGCTTACCTGTAGCTATGAGTATGAAGCGTGTTGCGCTTGTCCAACAGTGAAAGTATTTTATTTTTATTTATAACTAGCTGTTACCTGCGACTTCGTCTGCGATCCAATATGAAAAGCAGTATGATATGTAGCCTATGGCCTTACCCAGGTCATCGTCCATCTGTGTGCCTTTCATCCAAATCCGTAATTTAAAAAAAAGCGAAACATCCGTAATTTTAGCGTGATAAAAAACAAGCAAAAAATCTTACTGTCGTATTTTTATAATATTAGCTAGGATTAATCATTTTCATTTACAAATGATGAAATTTGAATTTTTGATATTCAATTAATTTGAAAACAAAAAAAGAAACACGAGAGTGTGAGCTAAGCCACGGACAGACATACATGGGCGGATATGGCGAAACTATTAAGGGTTCCTTGTTAACTGCGGAATCATAAAACATTCAAAATCGAATCGCAATCAGATTAAAAAGCAAACATTCTTAAAAATACGGGAAGTGCCTTCTTTCTTATGTCTATGGAAATTATTTATTTACCTATATAAAAAAATTATTGTACACCAGAAAATACAAAACAAAAAATACAATTAACACTATAAAACATACTCGTAGAATGGGCGGCCTTAACGCTTTCTACGATCTCTGCAGTTACCTACCTTCTGGCCAGACAATTTTGTCTTTATTTATAACTTTCAGAGTTTTGTCTACATCCAATTTCCCTTCCACCCTTCTATTCAAAAACTGCTAAACAATAAAATCAGTAAATCGAAGTTTGTTTGTTTTCAAATTGGGAACGTTCTCGTGTGCCAGCCAGTCCGTGATAGTGACGTCACGGCCTCGGCACGTACTCGCACGGTTCCGTGCCAAAATTATGGAATAGTTATAGAAAACTTTCTACGGATTGCTAAGGGGGATGGGTGAAAGTATATGTACCTCCTACTAGCTGCGCCCTGCGGTTTCACCCGCATAAGTTTCGATCCCGTGGGAATATCGGGATAAAAACCATCCTATATGTCCTGGTTATCCTGGTTACAAACCATCTGTGTGCCAAATTTCATCCAAATCCGTTCAGTAGTTTTTGCGTGAAAGAGTAACAAACATCCATCTATCCATCCATACAAACTTTCTCCTTTACCTATATATTACCTACCTATGGTGTGTTTTAAAAGTAGCTGATAAAAATGTAAACAAATGGATCTGAAAACGTATCTGTAGATGCTGCATTGGGTTACACTGGAAGCAGACCCCAACATAGTTGGCAAAAGGCCAGGCAGATGATGATGATTTAACGCCATTTTCTCGTTGTTCCAGGTGCAAATGACTTAGTTTCGTGTAACGTGATGTGAGGAGGGTCAGCCATCATGCTGATACGGTGCTTACTACTCGTGCTGTTGTGTGCGGTGAGTACTTTTCTTCTTTATACCTTTCATTTTCACATTTCAACCTCGTACATTGCGTTATTTACGTTGTTATGTAGACGATTTTTTCAAAGCAATGACGCAATGGATTAGGAATTTCCTTCAAAAACCTCGGATTGTGATTGAAAGTTTGTTACGCAAGTCGTAGGGTGCCCTCAGCGCTGTTGATCGACTTGAAGTATCAAGTTTGTACATTTTTCCGGTTCGGTTTTTCCGGTTTGTTCCGGTTTCCAAAAATGTGTTTATGGAAAAAAACTTAATAATATGTTCTTACCCATACTTTTAAGTTCAGTTTCGATTCGCAAAACATCTGATTGTTGATCGCGCGCTGAGTTGCTGATGATTACAAGCATGGTTCAATCAAACTAAACAATTTGGCTTGACCAAAAACAAATGATCAAAAACTTAGTGTTTGACATTAGAATCAGAGATTTGACAGCATGGTAACGCCTTGCATATGTGTCCAAGTGCATGCACTCATATGCAAACGACGTATGTCAGCGTTTAAGATTTCAGAATTCTGCGCAACAGAGGCGCTCACACGACAGGGGCGCCCAAGCGGAGGGTCTTTAGTTTTTCTACTTAAGATTTTACAAGAAGAATGCCGTATTATTATTTTACACGAATTACGTTATGTTTTTATCAAATTAATATACGTTTATCTAATTGGGGAACCGTTATTATTATTGACTTCATTTCTTTTGACTTTCATTCATCGCCCCACAATGAGCATCATTTCCTTAAGCTGAGATAGGCCTTTTTGACCACGTACATGTCTTTTTTATGTAACTACTATTTGTATTTCCTGTGTGTCATCATCATCATCATCATTTCAGCCGAAAGACGTCTACTGCTGGACATAGGCCTCCCCCAAGCACTTCCACATCGACCGGTTCTGTGCCTCTTGCATCCAACGGGTTCCTGCGGCCTTCACAAGGTCGTCGGTCCACCTTGTGGGAGACCTTCGAACGCTACAACTTGCAGTATGCGGTCGCCACTCCAGAACATTTCCTGTGTGTCCCAAATTAAATATTTTTCTTTCATTCACACATCATTTTTGGAAACCGGAAACTAAATAGCGTACGGTCTTCCCTATTGATGCTTAAGACTATGTTCCTATGTTATAATTTCCTAGTTAGGCAACTGTTCCCTTAAAACCACAGAAACATTAAAGCCAATTATAATAGAGTACCTAAAAGCTACGCATACCCAAACTGCGGTCACCCATCGTTATAAGTTTATATCGGGTCGATGTTGCCCTTTGATTTCAATGTTTACTTGGGAGCCATGTTTTCCTGTTCGATAAATATTGACTCTCGAGAATCTTGTTATGTGGTTTTTGGTTTGTGAGAATTTATAATGAAGATATCGACGGGTAATTACGTACAAGCACCTCTGTTGCGCAGAATTCTGAAATCTTAAATGCTGACATACGTCGTTTGCATATGAGTGCATGCACTTGGACACATATGCAAGGCGTTAACATGCTGTCAAATCTCTGATTCTAATGTCAAACACTGAGTTCTTGATCACTTCAATCATTTGTTTTTGGTCAACCCAATTGTTTAGTTTGATTGAACCATGCTTGTAATCATCAGCAACTCAGCGCGTGATCAACAATCAGATTTTTTGAGAATCGAAACTGAACTTGAAAGTGTGGGTAAGACCATAATTATTAAGTTTTTTTCCATAAACATATTTTTGTTTACCGGTTAGCATGGATTCAGTACATGATTCTGACACCCCTGTGTTAAAACATAATTATGTCGGTTATTAAAAAAAAAATACTGTCTCATACATTTTTACTGCATAAGTACAAACGCTTAGCACATCAAGCTACTACAATCTGTCAAATTTCTTTAATAGATTTACAACTTTATCGCTAAAGCATTAAGGTTGAAGGTTGAATGGGAAAATTAGACAGTTTCGGATAGCTTGACCTGCTGGCGTCTGTACTTTGAACTGTTCTATAAAACTATACGTGCACGTCTTTCTACATCATTCTCACATAATTAATTTTAACACGAGTGGATGTAATCAAATATATTGTAACAATCTTATGATTTAAAAGAGTGTCCGTGGAGTTTCTTGCCCGTTCTTCTCCATAGGTACCTACGCTTTGGAATGGGCAACTAGCTTCATCTTTCTGACTGACCGACCCTTTGACAATTCAAAAGTGCCTGTAATTGGTTTAGTTGAATTATATAATTTGAGTTTGAGTTGAGTTTGAGTTTATAGTTTTTTCTTGTTTTAAGTTTTTCTCAACTTTTGAAAAAGAAAAAGGCCGAATATAAAAAGTATAAACACCTCCTGCCGAAACTGTCCCAGTTTCAAAAACTACCACAGACTATAAACAAATACAGTTCGCCAACATTAAACCCTCATCCACAAAACAACGCCACAGTATAACAAATAACAGCAGTTCTTCTTTATGATTAGCTGTTTACGACTGTGACGTCACTACGGAGCTCCGTTCATTTGTTTTTATTGCCTCTCCGCAGAATTATGCACGTCCGACAGATGAGTAATGATCATGACACGAATAAAATGAAGGTGTTGGTTAACTCTCATGTCTGGGGGTTTCTGAAGGTTTTTTTAAGGGGGAAGCTTAGGGAAGCTCGTGAAATTAAAATGTCCTTTTTTGCAATTTACAGGCCAGTGTCAGGTTTTATGTTGAACAAAATATTATCTGCGACCGTAAAAACTATGTATTATAGTTCATAATAATCCTATTGATAGATATTTCATGAAATAGTCATTATTTATGAACTTAGAGGGTTGTATTGATAATTTTATGGATTATAATTCTATAAAGTCATACTTGTTATGGTCGAATTGTATTTGGTTCAACATAGACCCTGAAACTGACCACAGGGGCAATTCTCGTAATTTTAAGAGAGTCTCAATTTGTCAAAAATACCTCTAATTTCCCAACATTTTGACAAGTTTTTCACATTTGTTTGTCGCCGAGATGAGACTGCGACTAGATTTTGAACGTTCTTATAATCACGAGACTTGGCCTTCTGCACATTGCAAAAAAACGTAAGAAAATTTGAATTTCGCGGACTGCCTTAGCGCATCTCCTTAAGATTTTTTTGCTAAGGGTGGTTAAATGGAATAATAGCCTTGTTTATGGCAATGAAAATAATGTTCTCTTTTCACACGTTGGTGTCGTGAAAAGTAAATTTATGAGGTTAGGAAGAAGTAGTAAATAGTAGAGTAGAAATAGCCAACCGGTAACGGCCGCGAATTGTAGGCGACGACGCGAGTTGTAGATCGTAGGTTGGCAAGACATGTGATATCCACCAACCCGCAATGGGCCCACGTGGTGGATTACGGTCCACTCTCTCTCTCTCAACGAAAGGAGGCCTGTTTCCCAGCAGTGGGAAAAGTCACATGTCTTTGAATTTGCCACTGCTGTCATCGAGGGCGCGAGGAGCAGTAAACCGTGGTAATATGTTTATTATGCTAATATTATGGACCGGCCATGTTTCAATTCACAGTTCATAGCCTTAACAAAAACATAGTTACATGATATTGCTCTAGAGTCTTGAGAACTCTAGTGATGGGACATAGAAATATTTTGGGAAATTGACTAAAATAAATGAGTATGATAGTATATGCAGAACAGGGTGTAAAGTTCACTTATCCTGCATAGATAATATGGTAGGATGCACCGGCCAGACGGGTGTTGTGTCTAGTGGGCAACTGCCCGACGATTGATGTCGGGACGTTGTATTTATGCCAGTTGCGTGGTAAACTTCTGCAGGATTTTGCGTGACGTCAGTGTGATGCGTAGTTCACATGTGGTGATGTAGATGCCGCCACAATAGTATAAAACGGGAAGAGGATGCATTTGGCTGTGTTACCTAAGACGACTTCTATTAGCATATCCCATTATATAAATATACTGAATGGTTTAATTTTTTTATAAATTTTTGCCAATAATTTTTTATCTACATTCACCCCCTTTCGGGGTTGCACTTTTTACATGAACACACTGTGTAAATGTGGTCCAGCGTTGATCATGAAAAAGCGGATTAGATAAATCATATTGTTTGAAATCTAATGAATTCGTCAAAGTCGCGGAAACATCCAGCAGTGCGATTCTGTAACCATCTCACCGTGAAAACTTAGGTGAAGTGAGCGTGGAGTGAGCTGTCATTCCAACTAATACTAGGGATTGACACTTTTGACAGCTAACTCTAAGTTCACTTCACTTCACCTAACTTTTCACGGTGAGATTTTTACAGAATTGATCGGCTGATGAGAGACGCACAGAATCGGGAAGTAAGGTATTCCTCTGAAAGGGGAGGGTTATACGCAGCAGTGGGTGATTCCAGGCCCAAATGATGATGATGATGATGAATTGACCTACCATTCAACTACCACCTTTTTTCAGGAATCCATTCTTTCTTTCTTTCATATAAATCGTTTTCCAATCGTAAAACTGACTATCAACAAATCGACTAATTGCAACCAAACATAATATGTCCCATCCCTAACAATGTAAATGAGCCTATTCTCCAAAGAGCTGTATTTTCGTAACGGCAGCAGAAACTCTCGAAGGCTCCATTTAAATTGATTCTCTAATGCTTATAACACGTAACAATTTGTAAGTAGACTACTGCTATAATTTTCTCGTTAGATAGAATTGTTAACCTAATTTCTTCAACGATGTTTAGTTGTAAAATAAGGAGAATTGGAAAGGGCCTATAATTTAGATGTTTTACAAAGTTGGGAATATCTTTTTATGTTGTCAGATTTACAACTTACCTTATAATAATAATAATTAATAAGGACAATCGACAAGACGGGAACCTTGTGAAAGCTAAGAAAGAGAAACAAATTAAATATATTATCTCGACTTAGCACACGAGGTTGTTGACATGTGGAATGTGAGCTCGACTGTCATTGTGCCGATTGTCTGTTGACGGGTTGGCGATTGCAGACTTATAATAGCTGTTAGTTCGGGTTTCCTCACGATTTTTTTCCTTCACCGTAATCTCAGTAATGTTCAAGATATACTTAGAAAGTGATACATATGCATTAAAAAACCCACAGCTTCGTGTGAGTCCTTAACTCGGCCAACGTGACATTACAATGTAATCTATATATATAAAATTCAAAGTCCTGACTAACTAACTGACTGACTGATAGATCAACGCACAGCCTAAACCGCTGGTCCTAGAGACATGCAATTTGGAGGGTGTGTTCTTCGTGAAGAGCTTGAAATTTGGCACGAATACTTATCTAAATAAATTATGAAGATTGTCAGTTTTTTTTCGTCTAAACTACCCTCTAATAAGGGATTGGGGGGTTTCAAAGTTTGTATGGAAGAATTTTAGCGCGCAGTCCGATTTACTCGAAACTCGGTAGTTATACCTAGTAATAATATATTTCAGCAAAAACATGGTAGTAACAACATATTTTCAAAATGAATTCCACAAACCTCATTCTTTAGTTATGAAAACCACGTTACCTATTCTCACTTCACAAATACAGCGAATTTTCCGTACATTCTCTTTCACCTGCAGTGAATTTTCCGTACACAGTGGATTTTCTAACGTATAATATAACTGTGGGGTGCATTATACTTGCATTAGTTGCGGTAATTTGCTGAATCTCTGTTACAGTGCAGATTGAGTTTGTTAGCGAACCGCGTGGGCCGAGATGTGAGCGACGGCGAAAAGTAGGATTTGATATGGTCTGCAGTTGGCCGATGACACCAACTGCTCAGATCGCATCTGTGAGGAGTATGATGGTCGTTTACATTCGTCGATTTCGAATGGTCATTGCCGATCGACCGTAGTGTTTCGATAAATTCTTGCATGACAGAGCAGTGGTGGTCCAGTGGTAACTTACCAGGCAGGCCGTGGGTTGGAACCCAAGAATCAGGCGCATTACTTTGTGTAAATAATTTCATCACCACTGCTCTCAAAACGGTGAAGGAAATCATCGTGATCCCGAATATGTCCTAGAACCAAAAATTCGAAGACATGTGACATCCGCGAACCCGCACTGGCTCCGCGTGGTAGATTACAGCCCACTTCCTCTCGAAGAGATAAGGCCTGTGTCCCAGCAGTGGGCGCATTCTAGACTAATTATGATAACGGTGTGTTTGTTATCTCCCAGTTATGTTGGCAGCCTTTGGAATGTTGTGAAATTTCATCATGTGAAGGAATAGAACAGAGGGGAATTCTCGTAATTTTAAGAACGTTCACAGTCTGATCTCAGTCTCAATCTGTCAAAAATATCTACGTCTAATATACCTACATTTTGACAAGTTTTTGACATTTGTTTGTCGCCGTGATGAGACTGCGACTAGATTTTGAACGTTTTAAATTACGGAGTCAGACTTCTGTTATCTTGTATCTCTAGCACGAAAATTGAGCAAAATTGAAAAGTCACAGTTTTCGTGTCGCCAATTTTGAACAGACATTGTTTCAGCTTCAGTGTGAGCGTATTTGGACGCAACAGTATCTATCTACACAGCAGAATATGAGAACGGCAAGCGAGAAAGACGTAACTATGGCGTTATTTAGCTTCATAAATGTTGGTGCTAGGTGAACTGGATTTTATAGTCAGCAATCGCCAATACCTACGCTGGAAACAAGCGTAGCAGAGCATCAATGATCGTTTCTTCTCTACACGAAGATATGCTTTTCCCCTGCATTGGGGCAATTGGCAGACACAATCTATGATTATCACTATACTAGCCTGCAACTTCGTCCGCGTGATATTTCGTAGTCCCCCGACCCACTTCATCGCATCGCATCGCCTGCCTGCGATTTGACTTTTGTTCTTTTTGCTCGGCTCCTGGCGTGATTTTAAATAGTCTAAAACCTTTCTCAAAAATTAGGCTATTAAATGCAAACAGATTTTTTTAAACCCCCTGATAGTTTCAGAGATAAACGCATTCAAAGAAACAAACAAACGCTTTAGCTCTATTATTAGTACATAGTACTGTATAATTATATAGTAATTACCTTCATAATATATAATACCTACCTAATTACCCTGGCAATATTAACTTTAAGTTTTAAACCTCGATTAAAACCCAACTACAACCAAATCCTCACTGGAATTCTCACTTATGTATTATTTCATGCGGTATGTACTGCTATGTATGTACATACTACACGCAAAGCAACCGCGTGCTATGCCAACCATCTACAACGCGTTATGATGCTGAAATTACTATACATACTAGCAGTATATTGTGGTGTTATGTGGTTGTCTGCAGAGGAATAGTTATTTGTAGCCGTCGGTAATTGTAAACGTGGAGTTAGGGATGTATTAAGAAGATGAGCAGTAGTCTTCTCTAGTTTAAAGACTCGCTTAGACAAACCAGAAGACCAGTTCTCGTAATTAAAAACGTTCAAAATCTAGTCGCAATCTATCTCCGCGAAAATCAATGTCAAAAACTTGACCAAAATGTAGGGAAATTAGAGGTATTTTTGATAGATTGAGACTGAGATCTGAGGGGCAATTCTCGTAATTTTAAGACCGTTTTCCGTCTAACCGGTGGCAGCTGAATATCAGTATTTTACATGGAGTGACTGCCTATCTGACCTCCACAACTCAGACACTGGATAACACGATACCTCTTGATAAGACTGGTTGTCAGACTTTTGGGCTTCTGACTATCCGTCAAAGATCTACGAATAAAAGCCGAGACCAACGGCTTAGCGTGCTTTCCTAGGCAAAGAGGGGTTTGTTATGTAACGGATAGTCACCCATCCACGAACAGACCGCCGTAAGAGTAGCTTAACCTTCGAACAACCCGTGCGGCTGTTATCATTTAGCCACGAGCCCCTCAAAAGTTGAAGGTCATTTATGCGAATCATGTAGTGCCTCCACATATTGAGATGACCTATGAGATGGGCTGCACGCAACATGACGTGACCTTTATGACCTATTTAAATAATATTTTTGGTACGACCCTCAACGGTATGGTTCCTTGATCCCCTTTGAGTTATCAAAGTGACTTTTTAACATATGTATATTTTTGGAACGAAGTTCCTTATCGCGCGTTGCGAAAGGGGGCTAGACGGAAAAAATTAAGACCAAAAGTTGGAACGACACTTTTTGCTATAGTTGTAAGCCGTGCGGCGTGCGCGTGTTTCTCTGTCTGTCTCTCTCTCTCTTATAGAAAGCAAGCCAGTTATACTTCGTTCCATCCGGGTGTCCCTTGACACCTCTCAAGTTTTTTTTTATGTGTTGTGTAACATGAGTTACTAGCTTTTGCCCGGGGCTTCGCATGAATGGATGTCGGGGGATACCTCACAGGATAAAAAGGTATCATATGTTTTAATCCAGGTTATAAAATATCTGTGTGCCAAATTTAATCCTGATTCATTAAGTCTTACATACCTATATTGTATATATACAGACAAATAAATAAAATTGAAGTGTCTATTTGTATTATCAAAATAATAACTGTTAACTAAATGCATATTAAAGTTTATACGGTTCTTATAACAATTTCTTTTTTTAATGTTCTGCTCTGTCTGTCCGTCTGTCCGTGTAGCTAACTGTTTGTTCCGGCTAATCTCGAAAACGGCTGAACCATTTTTGACTAGACTTTCACTGCCAGATAGGTGATGTTACAAAGAGTAACTAAAGCTTCTTTTATATTATAAAAAGAATTACCCACTGCCACTTAAGTTTGATAATTCTTCGGGCTATGTCGGTTACCTTGGTTCTCCTGCGGATCTCTTAATTTCTGATTCGATCAGACAGGGAAACTCCAAGCATAGCTCTCTCCATTGCCCTTGGCTCATTCGAGTAGCAATATTTAGCCCTATTAAATTGCCCTATTTATCATCAGCACCTGCAAAATTAAATGGCACACGAAATTGCCAGTTAAACTCTAATAAATTAATTAGATCTCGTGATTGATTAGTTCGCCAATCAGTTAATAATAACTAATAGTTAAAATTATAACACCTCGCTTCCCACGCTATAAATGTTCATAATAATAATTTTCTGGTGTTAATTTATTCAACGCTATAAATTTTGCGGCATTATGCGTTAGGTTGGTGCTTTATTTAACGTTGAGTTTCAGTAATGTTTCAAGTTATTATGTTGTTGCGTTATGTTGCAGCTTAGTTGCAGTTTTAATGTTAACTCATAATCATAGTCAATTATTCAGTAATTAGCTTCCGCACGCGGCTTCGTCCGCGTGGTATGTCAATAAAATGGTAAGTATGACCTTTCCCTGGGTTCAAAGTACCCACATACCATATTTCAACAAAATCGGCCCAGCCGTTTCGGAGATTAGCCGGGACAAACAGACATAAAATAAAAAGAATGTATTTTTGTGAAAAGAAAATTTAAAATTTTACGTAATAAGCTGGTATTTTGACATTACAAACATACACTTAAATTTTATTTATTTGTAAGTATAGACAATAATTTGTACCTGAATTTACACAAAATGAATTTTATTACACACAAAACCAAAACAAACCATATTGATTTTAAAAAAACCCACAAAAAAATCCCACGAATATTACTAAAACGCAGTGACTTGGACCTGCACCCTAATTGCGTAAAACACTATAAATCAGAATCTGAATCATTTTGAAAGATATTGCTAATCCATTGCTTTACATGTTCGAAAAATTTGTCTGCTCAACAACGTAAATAACGCAATGAATATTGTTGAATTGTCTAAATGTAAGCCATTCCTACTGTTGGTGTGTTACGCAATTACCCCGCAGACCATACAAAGCAGGTGCGGCACCATTTGGACCTGGAATTTTTATTCTACCTCTTCAATCATTGTTTCTGTCTAAAACGGTTCCCATTTGTTAGCCAAGCACACAATGTACCGCAAATAAATTCTGGTCCAAGTCTAATACGTAGCGTGTGATCCAAATACGCAACAATCCTGTATCGATTCTAACCGTCTGACATTGTCTGACCTTCGCTGTACAGTCACCAGCAGAAGAGAATTCAGGGGGTCTACTCCGAAGTGCAAAGTGCGAATGTTCGGATCGGACCGACACATGGCCGAACCGAATATTATTGATAAATGCGAAAAAAGTTCGGATCGGCTCAGTTGGGTCGGGACCATAGTCAATATTCGAAAGAGTGTAGGAGTGTAGGATCGGAACCGATCGAACCAAATAGTAAGTTCGTAGCAGGAAACGGCCGAACATTCGGCCGATAATACTTCGGAGTAGACCCCCAGAACTCAAAGCATTGATTATAAGTTGAAGACGCAAACGCTACTGCCAAGTAGGTCCGGAGTTCGACTCCCGGATCGGGCAAAGTGTTATTGGGGTTTTCCACCTGGAATTTCTCCGTAGCAGCCTAGAGCCTGGATCTGTGTCTGGTTGATGGCTATAGGCTCGCCTATTAAATAGGACTTAAACATAACTGGCGAAATGTGGGTGTAATATAGGTATAGCTCTGCCTAACACTTCGGAGATTACAGGCGTGATGTTATGTTATATAAGGACATAGGAACACAGTATTTTCGAACCCAGTCTTAACAAGGGCTATCGTGTTACGGCGCGTTCACATATAACGTCCGTTTTACAGGATCCTTTTTAACGGATCCGTCGCTACTGGAGATAGTATTCACACAGCATTTATAGGATCCTTTTTAACGGATCCGTCGCTACTGGAGATAGTATTCACACAGGACTGATTTTAAGAGATCGGATCAGTATACTGGATCTGAAATACTGTATTATGTGTGAACTGGCTCATACAACTACATACATACGCTAATAACACATACGTTTAAACGGACCTGTAAAACGGATTGCTGCTTTTTTGTCGGATCGGTATTTTCTACTGGATCCGGAATACTGTATTATGTGTGAACTCGCTTATACAACTACATACGCTAATAACATACACGTTTTAACGGACCTGTAAAACGGACGTTATATGTGAACGCGCCCTTACCCAGTAACTGAGTCGTGGAGGTTATAGGCAGTTATTTCATGGAAAATACATAGGTACTGAAATTCTATTGAATCCGGTTAGACTGGAAAAGATTCGACAGATGAAGACTATGACATTATGAAATCTAAATGGGATTATCTAAATGGGACATTTTTCTTTAGATCTCAAAATTGTAATCGTTATTTCACGAGAAAATCGTTCTTAAATTCTGATAACTGAATACATATTGATGCTCGTGACTGTACCTTAGGTAAAGTTCTGCAACAATTTGACACTAAGCCTGATGCAGATATTATAGTTATGAAAGTGATTACACTAAGTATTTTTAATGTAAATGCTTTAGACTTTAAAAGTCTGACTTTGATTATCTTGTGCAAGAGATGCGTCTAACTGTGGTTATCATAAGTATATTAATAGCATGCGGTATAATCAGTTCATAATGTTCCCACTGCTGGGACACAGGCCTCCTCTCGGTGGAAGGGAATGGGCTGTAATCTACAATGCAGGCCCAGTGCGGGTTGGTAGATGTTACATGTCTTCGAATACTTGGTTCTAGGACATGCCGGTTTTCTCACGATGTTTTTTCACCTTTTTGAGAGCAGTAGTAATGAAATAATTTACACAAAGTAAAGCGCCTGCCTGGGTGATGATTTTCTAGAACTAATACTTATTAAATGATCCCTCCAATTAATAAGCATTAGTTCTAGAAAATCATGGATCAAAGAGTAGCTTATCAAAATGTATTGCATCAAAACGTCCATACATAGAAATATGGGAAAACTTTTTCATCAAATATGAAATTACTTTAGACCAAATTCAAATATCATCATCATCATCTGCCAACCCTTTTCCCAGCTATGTTGAGGTCGGCTTTCAGTCTAATCGGATGCAACTGAATATCAGTATTTTTTATGGAGCGACTGCCTATCTGACCACCATAACCCAGTCACTGGGTAATACGATATCCCTTGGTAAGACTCAAAAATCAAACCAAATTCAAAAAATCCCTACTTCCCAACATATGTAGTTGAAAACAATTAAGCATTGTAACCTCCTTCGCATCGTAACTCCTCATACTCTCTTGCATACGAGTACGTACTCGTAAAATAGTGGCACTCAATAATTTACCCGTCGTAGTCTATGCCGGCTGCATCCTCTGAATAAATATTGATTTGTCACAAACTACGCCGGGTTGAGGTGCGCTAGGAACTGACTGATTCAAGTTTGTAATGTTAGAGTATGAATGTGAGGTGTAGAGCGAAATTTTAAATACTATAATGGCTGTTAGAAAGAAGGAAATAGTATTTATTGAGAACAAATAGTATTTATAACACAAACTGAACAGGAAGACACAATCATAGAAAAAAAATATGTATACTCAGCATAAGCAAACAGAATGTCCTGTACGAATCTTAGCATTATGCTGCGACACTTAAAAGTAATTGTTTAAGTTAATAATCGTGTATTTATTATTTACTAGAAGCTATACTATAGCATGATTTCATTTTATTCAAAAAATATGTAGAAATAGTAGTATTTTTAAGCCCTTGAAAGCATAATTTTAAATATTTGAAAAAGAACTTGGCTTTGATACGTCTCCCATATTCCGACAAGTTTCAATCAGCAATCGTTTTGATAAAATTGAAAAGAAATTACTTAGATTTTCACTAACTACGACACTCACTTCTTTGGAAAATCATGCCAATTTTTTACCGTTATACCCTGCAGAGTGGGGTACCTAATTTTAGACTGATTATGTTTGGTTTATTAGTAGGGCACGAGGCTCAATAATATCAGTCGACTGATGGTTAGGCTACGCTTGCCGCCGACGGTTACACCTTACTTAAGAACATTTAGACACTCTATACCCGTTTCATACTCCACCGTCACTCCTAAGAGGATAGCACTTAAGGAAGGTCGGGGTTGTTATTGCGAGCAAGTTATACATCCTTGCCTCCATGCTCTAGATTGGTTCAATTCGCATGCTCATTTTTTGAAGACGAATATTGAACGACTTGGTTGAATACCTAGACGATCTAGCATTTTTACCTTTTTGTTTTCGTCTTCTTTTAATTGCACTTGCACTTAGAAAATAAATAGTTTTATTGGACTGACAAAGTCTTTATTACCGTTCGAATGATACTAACGGGAAGAAAATATAATAAAGAAAAAATAAAGAACTGTTTTAGACAGCAATGTTGTGAATCCACAGAACAGTTGATTGTTTTTTTTTTTTGACAGTTGATTGACAATGTTGGGTTTAGAATTTGTAACTGTGTAGGCTTTAATCTACAATATTGTGACCATGTAAAAATTACCAATAATAATGTATAGAAGAATTGCCAAACTTAAGTGGTAATGGGCAGGCATTGCTCGCACAACAGATGGCCGATGGGGCCGAAAGGTTCTGGAGTAGCGACCGCGTACCCGAACACGTAGCATTGGAAGGCCTTCTATTTACAAGACGGACCGATTACCTAGGAATCTGGATGTGTGAAGCACAGAACTAAATTGGGTTAAGGGCAAGAGAATGAAGGTGAAGAAGTGTTGGTGGAGCAATAGCCAGGGTCGAGATTCGCACAGACCAGGGAAGCATGGCACAAGGAGAGGAGTGCCTTTACTCAGCAGTAGGTGGAACAAGGCTGTCAATGATGATGATGAGAACAGACCCCAATAAGGAAGAACAGTCATGTGTTTATAACCGACTTCGTTAGAATAATGATATAACTGCACGACCGCTGAACTAAATAAATCGAAAATGAAAGAGTAACAGGAAAACCCTGTGAGGAAACGGAATTGCCTTCCTCTCGTAAACATCATTTCCGATTACTGACACGGTTCCAATTTATTATTTCTTATAGAAAATCGTGGATAACAAATTGGAATCATGAACCTAAATATGCCATATTTCCGTTTTTGTATATATAATTTCATACGAATGCTGTTCTTTTTTTTATCACAAGAAAAAAGAAAACACAGGGCGAGTATAAACACGCATAACTTTGTACAGGGTAGATTTGATGATTCCTCGAAGTTGGTCCCACATAAAATTGAAGAAAATTAGGAGTTATTGATTTTTCACCTGTGAACCGATTGTATTGAAACTTGACACACAATTGTGACTTGAGGAGTTTGTGCTACGCCTGACGCGGTTGGTCCGTGGACCCATCCACCGTCCTTACATACCAAGATCCCTCCGTGCCTCGGAAAACCGTTGATCCCGGCTGTCATTCCTGGATCTTTGGCAGTCGTTACGGGTAGTCAGAAGCCCGAAATTCTGGAAACCAGTCTTACCAAGGGTTTGTAATGTGGCTCCAAAGTCACACTATGGCTCGTCGGAGTATCCCCATGTCCTATCTAAGTACCTGTCCTATTAAAAATCGGTGTTCTATTTCTGATACCGTATTTTAATTTCCAAAAACCTTCAGGACACAGTCTCGTTACGTAAGGTCAGTAATCTAACTACCAGATTGTCGTAGCCCAGGCTGCCATAACATGGAGTCCGGGCGCGCATAGTTATTGAATAAATATCGATTCGATAGAACTGGCGTGCAAACGAGTTGGGGCAAACGTATCCTACTGCTGACTAGCTTTTGTTTTGAAGGAATTCGGAGCAAAGGTGAGCAGAAATGAATATTTTTGGCCGATAATATAGATATATATTATCTGCCAGAACTGTTTAGAAATTGTGGGGACATGTGTTTTTATCGAGGAGATATTGCTTCAAATTTTGTTTCGGTGCGGTTAGTGGAAGTGCTTAGGTGCGGTTCGGGCAAGTGCTGTTGAAATCAGTTATCTAACCTAAAATATTTGTTTATTTTATTTTATTCTATTTGGGAAACTTACAGCTAATATAAGCAGTGGTCTAAAACAAAATGCATTTGAAGGCCATTTACAAGTTCCCACTGATATAAACACTTGAAACGAAAAAGGCAATAAAAAAGGTCGGTACAAATACCATAAAGTTTGGTTTGGCCTTTCTTATAAAGGCTGATTTTTCCAACGCCAGATAATTTTATCCAAGGAATAATTTTGAATTTGTGACAGTTCTTCCATACAAAATCTGTATTTTTTTTCCACGAATAAAAATTATCTGTCGATTGCGAAATCAGCCCCAAATCAGCCCCCTATCAGCTCCGAGTAGTCAGATAGAGAACGCTGACCTTATCTAGCATTTTTTAATAATATGACGTGTTATTATTATTATTAAAAGACATTCCGATATCCTATTTACAGAATAAAGATTTCATTTAATTTTATTTCATAATCCAGGTTTCCTTTCGATGTTTTCCTTTACCGATGTCAGTAGTGTTAGTAGTTCAATAGTGAATGTATACAATCAGCCTATAATGTTCCCACTGCTGGGACACAGGCCTCCTCTATTCGAGAGGGAGTGGGCTGTAATCTACCACGCGGGCCTAGTGCGGGTTGGTAGATGTCACATATCTTCGAATTCTTGGTTCTAGTAGTTCTAGGACATGCCGGTTTCCTTCGCCGTTTTCAGAGCAGTGGTACACAATACACAAAGTAAAGCGCCTGCTTAGATTCGAACCCACGACCTACAACTCGAAAGTGGGGGTTATTGCCACTGGGCCACCACTGCCCTCAGTATATATGCAATAGTGAATATGCAGATTTTTTAAATTGTCAATTTCTTTGAATATACCTTTTAATTCCGTAGAGCCGATTGTTGACAGTCATCGTCACACAACCCAGACCGGAACCGTCACGAATTCAATCGAATCTGATCGAAAGTAAACACCGGAATTAAAACCTGGTTTGTTTTGACACAGCTGTCATGGTGCATTGTATTTTGAAACTTATGTGTAGTAAAATAGAGTCGTAAATTACTTAATTAATTAACCTGGTTTGTTTTGACACAGCTGTCGTGGTGCATTGTATTTTGAAACTTAAGGGTGGTAACATAAAGTAGTATTTATTATTTAATTAATTAGCTGAAATTTTCATGTACTGTCAAGTATGTTTTGGTGGTTGATTGGTAAAATGTGGTGAAACCATATTAATAGTTTGAGGTTTAAATCAGGTTAATATAATTATGACTATTATTTTTTTAATCATGTAGTAATTAGCTCTTATATAAATAATAAACTAGCGAACTGCCCCATCTTCGCCCGGTTTTTACGACTAAACATCGAGATTTCTATTATACATTAATCTATATAGAAAATAGAAATAGAAAATAGAAAAATATTTATTGTCCAGGTAATACAGTAAGCGGGTTCACGGGTTTACAGTAAGTTAAAACGACATGAGTGGCTTAAAATATTACCTATAGCTAGGTTACAATATGGTATTTGCTGGTGAGTCCCAAACTAGACAGTTAGTCTGTATCTTGGGGCTCATAGTATGAATTCCAGAGTGGAGACTAGAGGCCAGAGTGGAGACTAGATCTACGAGTATCTATCTATACTAATAATAAAGCTGAAAAGTTTGTTTGTTTGAAAGCGCTTATCTCTGGAACTAGTGAACTACTACTTAGTCAGATATGAAAAAATATTTTTTTGTTTGATAGCCCAATTCTTGAGGAAGGCTATAGGCTATTTAACATAACGCTTGGACCCTTAGGAGCCGAGCAAAAAAATAAGAAAGAACGCTAAGCCAAAACAAAGTAATAGTGCAGGCAGGGGTGATGCGATCGAACTGACGGGGTCCGCTAGGGCCGATGCCGCCAGGGCCGCGGGTTGTTCGAAAGAGATAACGTGGCCCCTGGCATAGGCAACTGAAGGAACACGGGTGGGTTTAATCAGTAAAAGTCTGACACGCCCTTCCGCTCAGCCCAGAGCGGGAGAGGTCATTTGATGATTTCCCACCCAAAATAAAAAAAGGGGTGATGCGATGCGACAGGGTGGGTCGTGGGACAAGAAATTTTACGCGGACAAAGTCGCATGCAGAAGCTAGTTAATTAGAAGTTTATTAAACACGTATTGGACACTTAAATCTTTCGGAATAAGTCCTCTAAATGGTGCTGCAAACCGCATCAAAATCCATTGCGCAGTTTATAAGAACAACGTAGTCATACAGAGTGACACAAAAAACGACTTCAATTTATTATGTATGTACGTATAGAAGCATAAAAATATCATTCCCTATTAGCAGCCTAATTGCGTAACATACTATTAATCACAATTCCGTCCGTATTCACAATTCCAGTATTATTTCAATATCCTTCTAAATCATTCAGATTTAGAAGGATATTGAAATAATACTGGATTTTTTATTATTATATGTATGTCTATACGTGAGGATTTGTAATTGGCTTTCGGGTGACTATGATTTCCTTTTGTGTTTGTTTTTATTAGCCTGCTGTAAGTCCTCCATGTACTAAAATAAATGTATAAAAAAAAAATGTCTGCTCAACTACTGTCAAAATTAAAGCCATTCGTGCTGTTAGTGTTTTACGCAATTACAATAGAACAAGGAAAGTAAGTATTCAATTATTTCTACCCTCAAAAGCAAAAAATCGTATTTGTGCCAATAGACAAAAATGTATAACAAGCAAACTTTTCGTACCATTACACTCACTACGCCAAATAAAATCGAAATGGGAGCAAAGCAAAACGACAAAAAGTTTCACTCGTACCATTTTAGTCACCCCCTCGACACACCAAAGATTGCAGTGAAATTTCCGAGTCGGCGTTCGAACGCGGGACTTCCCGAGGGCATTCTGTGGAAACAGATTAGGCACATAATTGACGTATGCATTGTCTGACACTAGCTGAAACTTGTGCAGGGGTTAAACTATATATGTGTGTATCAGGAGGGGCGGGGGTTTGGTTTTGGAGTAGATTAAAATAGATTGTTGGTTGGGCTTGGGGTTAATGACAGGAGTTACGTGTATAACTGACCTGACGACACGGTTGGCGCAGTGGTTAAGCGATTGACTGCTGCGCTGCGTGTCGCGGGTTCGATTCCCGCACGGAACAAATATTTGTATGACCTACATGTATTTGTTCCGAGTCTGGGTGTTTTTCTATCTATAATATGTATGTATTTACAAAAAAAAAAAAATGTATATATGTAGTTTATTAGCCATCTTGTTACCATAACACAAGCATTAGGTTGCTTAGCTTGGGACTAGATGGCGCTGTGTGAAATGTCCAGGGATATTATTATTATTATTATTACCTTCCAATTGGGGCTGATCAAAAGCCTGACCAACTCTATGATTACCTAGTAGTTCTGCTATGTCTCGTGTTGATTTGAATGATTGGTTGACCAATTATAAAAGAGACCTTGACCCCTGAAGTTTAGTTTAGTCTGCTTAGTGTCTGAATATTGTCAATTTTTAACCATTACAACATTAGATTTCCTTACTCAGTTTTTCTTAATCGTAGGTAAGTCAGTTTCTCCTCCGACCTCTACACTTTCATCACATCAATTGAATCAGTCAGCTAGGAAATGCCGGCGGCGTCATCTAGTTTTAAAATTGACCAAAAAATATACGTGTATAAGTGTCTACTTACAGAAACCACACGTCAGCCTAGTCAAATAACCCGCCCCTAACCGTTCCCGGCGCAAAGGTGCCCAAAACGCTTGCTGCATTGCCACGTTGGATGACAGAAATAAACATCATTATTTTCATTTTATCATATTTTCATTTTATTTCATAATGACACTGAAGTGCTAATTGTTTATCTAAGGGCACGTTCCCACTATATCCAACGATAATTTAACGTTGGACGACTGCTGTGTCTAGCTGTTCCCATTATATCGACTGTTTATCGTCACTATGTTATCGAAATATTTTATCGTTGAATAATTGTCGCATCTAGCTGTTAACATTGGATCGTGAAGACATTTTTACTGTTCACGGCAGTCACCTTGTCGTTTGCACATCAGTCGCATCTACGTTCCTTTGGCCACCAAAAGCACGTAGAGGCGACTGATGTACGATAGATAGTCGCAATAACGTCACATAATTTGTCGTCACGATAAGTCGTGACGTTTTTTTATCGTTTGGCGACTGCCGTGCTAGCCATTCCCATTGACTTGACAATCTGTTGTCAGTGCAAAAAAAAAGTCGTGGACGACAGTTAATATGTGAACACCTCTATTTAAATACTCAAGCCACGACGCTTAAAGCGAAACTATAATCTGTCGTCACGACATAGTGAGAACGGGGCCTTAGTTAGCCGAATCTAAACTAAGTACGATTGAGGAAAACTAAGAGATTACATCATTAGGAAAATAGGTATGTAACCTTTAGAAAAGTCATATTATTAAAAAGTACGTGCTTAGATTTCAATCCACACCTCCACAATTGATACTTATCAAGCTCGTAAACCTGACCAACCATGCTTTAAAAGTAGGTCCTCCTTAAAAACTGGAACAGAGACCTCATCTTTAAAAGAACTCCAAAATGTTATTAAAACCCTGCACCCTGGCTCAGCGCCAGCTCCAGAGCAATGCAGAGCCACATAGTTCAAATATTGGTTATTTTCCAACGCATGGCTACAGTTAGCGAAAAAACTTTTAATTAATATTCAGTTTGGAGAAAAGTTTCAGGTTCCAGGTGTTTCGAAAAAATGTTGTTGATAGTTAATTAGCAAAGTTTTGATCGGGAAAATATTCTTTCTGCTGAGGACTGATTTTTTTTTTGCTGTCTTTGTTGGAAGCAGGTGGTTGGTATTGGTTTGAGGTAGAGTAGCATAATTAGCCTATAATGTACCCACTGCTGGGACGCAGACTTCCTCTCTTAAAGAGGGAGTGCCATTGCGGGTTGGTAAATGTCACATGTCTTCGAAAACCGTAAATTTGTAGTTAGTTCAAATTTTTTTTTTCTCGTGTTAAACTATTTACATACCTACAATATTGTACGGAACCCTCGGTGCGCGAGTCTGACTCGCACTTGACCAGTTTTTTTATCTATATATTTATTATTATCTATAGCTGCCTAATCAGCCTATAACGTTCCCACTGCTGGGACACAGGCCTTCTCTCTAATCCAAAATAATCCATCACGCGGGCCCAGTGCGGGTTGGAAGATGTCACATGTCTTCGAATTTTTGGTTCTAAGACATGCCGGTTTCCTCACGATGTTTTCCTGCACCGTTTTGAGAGTGTGATGTATGACACAGTGGTGATGAAATTATGCAAAGCGCCTGCCTAGGTTCAAACCACAACTCGTAAGTCCGGACTGTTACCACTGGGCCATTGCTCCTAGAAGTAGAGTACCAGAAGGCCAATTCTCGTAATTTAAAATGTTCAAAATCTGGTCGCAGTGTCATCTCGGCGACAAACAAATGTCAAAAACTTGTCAAAATGTAGGGAAATTAGAAGTATTTTTTGACAGATTGAGACTGAGATCAGACTGTGAACGTTCTTAAAATTACGAGAATTGCCCCTCTGACTGTGAACGTTCTTAAAATTACGAGAATTGCCCCTCAGGTCAATGACACAGATCATTAAGTTTGATGACAATATTAACTTCTCATTTGGACTTTAAAAGAGACCATGACCTATGAGTTTGTTTCTGCATTTCTTCTCCGGGATCTGTCAGCTAGGAAATGCATGTCACCTTGATTTAAAATCATCATCATCAACATCATTCTCTTCCATACTTCTCTATTAGTCGTCATCTCGGTAGTCACCCTTTTTCTAGCCATATCAACATTCACACAGTTCTTCATTAATATAATATATAATAATATAATATATCCCTGGACATTTCACACAGCGCCATCTAGTCCCAAGCTAAGCAACCTAATGCTTGTGTTATGGTAACAAGATGGCTGATAAACTACTTATATACATTTTGTTTTTTGTAAATACATACATATTATAGATAGAAAAACACCCAGACTCGGAACAAATACATGTAGGTCATACAAATATTTGTTCCGTGCGGGAATCGAACCCGCGACACGCAGCGCAGCAGTTAATCGCTTAACCACTGCGCCAACCGTGTCGTCAAGTCATTTCTTTGGTCTTCCTCTAATCTTATGTACAGACGCCAGCACATCAAGCTACTACAATCTGTCAAATTTCTTTGATAGATTTTCAACTTTATCGCCACAGCATTAGGTTCAAGGTTGATTGGGAAAATTTGACAGTTTCGGGTAGCTTGATGTGCTGGCGTCTGTACATACATCATCATTGTGGTTTAATTTCTTAATGTGGTTCCAATAAGAAATTAAATTATTAGCACGGATTTGACGATCAATGTCAGACCTCTTCGGTTGAAAAGGTGGACAAATCGTGGTGACTACCGATGCCACAATGAGATAAAAACAATATAGTCGGTACAAACATTTTGTTCGTAAATTCGGCTGAAGTTTTAGTTTCGGAAGTGGGTCGTACAAGCATTCCCACTTTCGACATCTATTTTTCAAGTTTGCCAAATAAAAGAGATTGCCCAACACTTTGCAGATCGTTTGAGCCTCTCGCAATCCGCTGCTGAAAATAGGTTCTTTCCAATAACTTGTATAATTATTCCGACATAAGAAAGGTTTATTATACAAAATTGTATCCATTTTAAGATAATATTTAGGTACATCATCCCTACATCATCATCTGCCTAGCCTTTTCCCAACTATGTTGGGGACGGCTTCCAGTCTAACCGAATGCAGCTGAATACCAGTATTTTACATGGAGCGACTGCCTATGTGACCTCCACAACCCAGTTACTAGATACCCTTTGGTAAGACTAGTTGTCAGACTTTCGGGCTTCTGACTTACCGTAACGACCTGCGAATGATAGCCGGAACCAACGGCTTACCGTGCTTTCCGAGGCACGGACGGGTCTCGGTATGTAAAGATGGACATCCATCCATCCATCCACAGACCAACCGTGGCAAGCGTAGCTTAACCTGTGCGGCTGTTGTTATTTAGCCACGGGCCCCTGGGTAAAGTGGTTATAAGCTAACATAGAATATTATGTTTATAAAACAAAACAAGGATAAAAAATCATAGGGCATCAAAAAATTTGTCCGCATCGCCGTCAGAGGGAAAAGTGTCTGGCAGCATTGCCGCGTTGTATGGCGATGCCGATTCTTTGGCCAAAAAATAGATCAGCTCTCTGGTCACGTGAAAATTCGACCAATCGCTTGCGATGTCTCGAAAAGTGGGCACTCGGACCCCATGACCCTAGTTAGGCTCTGTTTCAACCCCAAACGGCTCGGCCAAAAACTTCCAATAAGGTTGGAATGTTTTCGCCTTTATTATTAAAATCAGAAAGGTCGATGGTGTTCCGTGTACTCTTTCTTTCCCAGAACACACCCAACTCTTTCGTCGATGGATAAAAATAAAAATAATTGTGAAACTTGAAACTCAAGAGGGGTTTCAAGTTTCACTCTTCGGTTTCAAAACTTCGGAAAATACGAACAAAATCCTCCATCCACGCCGAATTCGATCTTGCGTGCCTCTAACGCTATATAATTCCGGCAAATCAAAATTTTTTTTCCGATCAATATAACGCTGTATACGGAATTTCGCTCGAATACCCTACGCCGGCAGCCATAACACTTAAAACGTATCGCAGGATAATGTTCGCAGTAGATTGCTTGGTGTCAATCTAATATTTATGTCGGGAGCGTTATTTACGCAGCAACGGATATTGCCGTGTCCAGGGAATCGTCTTGGCAGATCTCATCATATTACTGGGGCCGTAAACGGGTTAGGGACGGGATTATGAAGAAGTGATACAATTTATTTTTATTGTAGTGGCAAATAAATTGGTACGTTTTTTGGTTCGTGATATTTAAATTGAATTGGCTGTTTACTGGTATTTTGTTAGGTTTACCTAAAGCTCTTCAATGAGTGTTTTGAATAATATTTTGAGCATACTAGGTTCTGTGTTGGTTAAGACCGGGTAAATTTTTATGTAGGTACTTGAACATTTTTATTCTTGGATGGTTTTTCTTGATCCACTAGTATGTTAGGAATAGTTTATCAAGATCTTACCATAAATATGACGCCGTGAATATGACGGCCGCTTTTCGTGGATGTGACGCATATCATCCATCTTGTTCTTTTTTGTGTTTGTTGTTTACCGCAAATAAACGTATTTTCGTACTTTCTTTCCTTTGTCTTTTTAAAAGAGGATATCTGACGAAGATTTGACTTACTTTAAGTAATTAAAATAAAACTAAGCACACTTTCACTTCATACCTATCGAACAGCAGTGCGATTCTGTAACCATCTCTGTCAATAGTGTCGATCCCTAGCATTAGTTGGAATGACAGCTCACTCCACGCTCACTTCACCTAAGTTTTCACGGTGAGATGGTGACAGAATCGCACTGCTGGTAATTTTATTTTTCCACATAAATAAAAAATAAAACCGTGCAGATTAAACGAACTATCAGATAAACTCCATTACTCCGTCGATCTCCATCCCTTACATTAATTATATTCGCAAACAATCTGACATCGACCAACAAGCGCAATTTATCTCATCACAATACTCTTTCCAATTTTATATAAAATCTGTGATTGCTACCAATCTCGGCGCGATCATTAAGCGCACAAGGATAAATATTAAATGGTTCGGTCTCGCATGATGCGGTCGCTGTCGGCTTCCGGCACATTTGGTTTGATTTCGACTTTACTGATTTACGTGGGGCTTATTTCTTTGCGGGTTATATGTATTGTCCCCGATTTGGCTACTTAGGAGTTTTTTGAGAGAGGTATTAATTTTTAAATATCGCAGCAATATGCTGAGATAGGAGCCTTTTTGCCCTAGCACAGGCTTTTTTTTAATATATATTTCTGTGGTTGTTTTTAATGTTCCTTTTTAGGGTTCCGTAGCCAAATGGCAAAAAACGGAACCCTTATGGATTTGTCATGTCTGTCTGTCTGTCTGTCCGACCGTACGTCACAGCCACTTTTTTCCGAAACTATAAGAACTATACTGTTGAAACTTGGTAAGTAGATGTATTCTGTGAACCGTATTAAGATTTTCACATAAAATAGAAAAAAAAACAATAAATTTTGGGGGTTCCCCATACTTAGAACTGAAACTCAAAAATTTTTTTTCATGCGAGTCCTGACGTTGAGACCGCGTATGAAGCGTAGTGTGGGACGCCCCCCTCCCCTCACTAGATCGACCGACGACCTTAAAAAGGTGGCTGGGACAGACTGGATGCGGAAGGCGGAGGACAGTGTGTTGTGGCGCAGCCTAGGAGAGGCGTATGTCCAGCAATGGACTGCAATAGGCTGAGTTGATTGATCCCCCACGAGTGACGAAGCTTGAATGCACGTCCTGCACATTTTTGGCATAATAAAAATCTCTATTCATCAAATAATCGCCTTCATCAATGTCCCATTCACCACAGAGACTTTATTCCCTTCTTCGTTAAGTCTATTGCCCTGTGGAATGCGCTCCCTCTGGAAATCAGGATGGCAACCAAATGATTATCCTTTAAAGTAAAAGTTCGTGAGCACATTCTTAAGAAGCTGGCCGTATCTTCACAATGTTAATGTTGTCTCATTGTTTGTCATAATTTGTTGGACAGGACCTAATACTCAGCAGTAGCATTTGCGACCACTAGATCAACGAAGTAGTTAGGTGTTAAATTTCGTAGAAGAAAATACGAAATCTACGCGGACGAAGTCGCGGGGGAAGTGCTAGTAAAAAAAAAAGTATAATTACATTACATTAGGGCTTGTGGGTAAGTAATAACGGGGCGATCGATCAGGTCAAGCTACGCCTGCCGCGGTTGGTCCGTGGATAGGTGACCATCTTTACATACCAAGAACCCTCCGTGCTCAGAAAGCACGTTAAGCCGTTGGTCCCGGCTGTCATTCGTGGATCTTTGAAAGTCGTTACGGATCATCAGAAGCCCGAAAGTCTGACAACCAGTCTTACCAAGGGGTTTCGTATTACCCAGTAACTGGATTGTAGAGGTCAGATAGGCAGTCTCTCCATGTAAATCCGGTTAGACTGGAACCCACCATATTTGGGAAAAGGCTAGGCAGATGATAAGCTTCTTTACATTGAGGGAGGGCCCCATCCTATGAATTTGCCACTGTATTTGTAACTTTGTAAAGCTCCTTTGTACGCATTTATTGTCCTACTTAAATCTCTCTGGTATTTTGTTACTGGAAATACGTAGGTCATTAATGAGTGAAAATGATACGCTATTGATATGTTCGTCAAACAAATGGAAGACTTCACGTTTAATTTCGCAGAAATATAGCCTTTGTAGAAATTCAGCCACGCATTCAGTCGCGCGAATACAATCTGATATGGGCAAATATTGTCACTCACTGGACGCTTGAGGGAGGACATCGCCGTCGAGCTAGACCACGACGAAGGTGGTGGATCTGGTAACGTTTGCAGGGTCAACATGCCCAGAGATCGCACAAGACAGGGAGGTTTGGAAGGAAAAATGGGATAAAGCAGAGACCTAAGTATAAAAAAAAATTACGTTGGAATCTTGGAAACCATTGTCTTTTAAAATACACCGAACATGTAAAACACTATTATGAAAGGCATACTAGGAACAAAATTATTATAATTATCCTGCACCCTAATTGCGTAACAGACGATCAATCGGAATTGGTTTCTTTTTGACAGTTCAACAACATTCATTGCGTTATTTACGTGTTGAGCAGGCAAATTTTTCGAACTTATGAAGTAATGGATTAGCAATTTGCTTCAAAATGATTCTGATTCCGATTGATCGTGTGTTACGCAATTAGGGTGCAGGCTAATGAATAGCTTTTCCAAGAAAACTGCATTGTTTGACGTAAATAAGTTACATACGTGAAGTCTTTCTCATGCTACCATAATTATTTTATTAAACTTTAAAAAAAAAATATGATTGAATAACGTTTTATGTCGTTGTCATTCTTTGAAAACACAATCCAATTTTACAAAAAAAAAAACCTGCAAAAATAACAAAAATGGTTTTGCTGCCTCGATCTCACATAACATCGACCCACAATCCCAATTCCGGCCTGATTCGCGTTTACAGCATCTCTTAGCCCAAGCTCGCACAGACGTAAAAATATCGCGGTGGGAGCCTATCCCGTACTGGATTTTCAACTCTCGGTGTTAAGCCGAGCATTGATATTCCAACAGAGCGTATCCCAGCGCGTCAAAAAACACACTTTTGGATTTTCAACTCTCAGCGCTAAGCAGAGCGTTGAAAATTCAGTGCGCGATAAAATTGCACAGCGGCCGCGGCCACGAGCTACACGCTCAAGCGACACGCGTGTTGCGATATTGATTGTGGAGAAAACAAATGAAAGAAGTAGTTTAGAGCATGTCACGAGTGACCGCGACGCGACTAGCGAAGCGATGGACGGAAACCTATTGTCACTTTAATTTGGAAATATTGTAAAAGCCAATTATTTTTAAAAGAGTATCCGTGAGTTTACAGACAGGCTTTATTTTGTGTAATTATTTTCATCGCCACTGCTCTCAAAACGTTGAAGGAAAACTACGTGAGGAAACCGGCATGTCCTACAACCAAAAATTCTAAGACATGTTTCATCTACCAAACCGCACAGGGCCCGCGTGGTGGATTATTGTTGATTATAGAGGAAAACTGTGTCCCGGTAGTGAGAACGTTTTAGGTTGATTATAGTTGAGTTTCTTGCCGACTCTTCTCCATAGGAAACGACTAATTGGTACCGTGCACTTAGCTTCTGACGTTTCATAAGGTACCCATGTAGGTTTATGTGAAATAAACATTATCCTTATTATACCTATTTGTAATTTTGTGTGTAAAATAATGTTGATTTGATTTATATGTTTTTTTTTTGTTTTAGCTACTTCTATTAGTGTGCATTTTTTTTTGTAATGTGTTTCTTGTTTGAGCACAATAAAACATGTGTCTTTCTTGTTTTAATTTTTTTTTCTCGTTTGACGCAAGTCGCGTCGCTGGTCGCTCCGCTCGAGGCCGTGAACGAGGCCTTAGCGGACCACATTTTATTGTTCAGTTGATGGAGCGATGGACCGATGATCCGTTTCTAGGTTTACCGCTAATATGCCCCGTTACGGGAATCCGTCATTTCCTTTTATAGTTTTGGCGAAATAATTCATATTCATGTGAAATAATTCACTTTTATCTTTTAGGGGAAAAAGAAAATAGGACGAAGTTACGTCAAAGTCAAATCATTTATTTCAAATAGGCACATTAAAGGCACTTTTGAACGTCATAAATAAAATTAAAATAAAATTGATTCTAGTCGCCCCTTCCAAAAGGTACGTCTCGGTGGGGTCCTCCTGTGACCTTAGAGCTAAAGATGGCAATTTGAAGTTTGTTTTATAACATAACATCATGACTGTATTTCTCCAAAGGGTAAGGCAGAGGTGTACTACCTACAGCATAAGCATGATCAGCCTGTAATGTTCCCACTGCTGGGACACAGGCCTCCTCTCGGTGAGAAGGTGTGGGCCGTAATCCATCACATGGGTCACAGTGCGGAATGATAAAGATAGATAGATAAACCATTTATTTGGCGCACACAAAAAAGACAGCGCAAGACACTAAAGTATATTATTAGATGATAGGTAACCAAACTACCCACATGATTAATAATATAAAACAAGGTGCCGACAAAAAAGACCAAATGAAAAACACACAAATATCGAAATCAAAGTGACACTATGACGAATTAAATTAATAACGAAACATACACAGTGCGGTGTGCGTCTCAAGGTTGCACCAAATGGGAGTCCAGCTCAGCATGTGTCAGGCAAATGTACCTAACGCTGATATTCTGCTGGATCCCTGCTGTGACACACGGACGTTGAGAAGACGAGATAAATTAGTGTTGTGATAGGTGTTAAGTGCAGAGTGAGGCTTTGTAAGTATACCCGACACTATAACTATACAGTAAGTTTTGCATTGGGTAGATGTCACATGACAAATATAAAATAAAAATAATCGTTTTATACTTGTTGATGAATAATTGTTTGCTGCACCGGACGACGTCATTACGTCGGCGACAGCTGTCGCTGAAAACCAGCGCTGGGGCTCTGTCTTGCATAGAGTCGCAGCATAATGCTGAGCGATAGCCGTTTTGCGTGGATGTGACGCATTTTAACCATTTCTTATTGTTTTTTTTTCTTTATTTTGTTTTTATGTTCTTTTTTGCGTCATGTTTTCCGCAAATAAACATTTTTTCTTTCTTCTTTCACATGTCTTCGAATTTTTGGTTCAAGGATAATTATGTCGGTTTCCTCACGAGGTTTTCCTTCACAGTTTTGAGAGCAGTGGTGATGAAATTAAATACACAAAGTAAAGTGCCGGTCTGGGTTCGAACTCACGACCTGCAACTTGTAAGTTGGAGCCACTACCACACTCACGTTTTACCAGATGCGTTTATGTCCAACGTAATGGGGGGTGAGCCTATTGATTGGTTTTTCTTAGGACTTTTGTGAAAATACAATTTTTGCCCTGTATACTCCTGTTTTTATTTTTAACTTTTATCTTTTAAAACCAAGTCAGCCAACCGGTACAGTAACTAGCGGCGCTGACAGCCCAAATTCGTGCATCGCACTCCGTATGCAGAAGTTCTTTTAATTCACCCAGATCGTACATATTTTCACGATGTACCGCAACCTCCCAAAAACTAAAGCCACAAGCGAACACTACGAAAAAAAATGTCACACATTCCCGTAAAAATAAAATGGAGACCGGGGCAACTTTTTGTTCAAGCGTTCTGCTCCCACAAAACAATATCCAGGGGCATTTCTATTTATATTTGTAAACGTTGAAAACTTTTGCCCAGGAATAACTGCGAATTTAAACTATTGTGGGTATTTCCGGGAACTTTTGGACGTTTTTGGCTGACTTCGGCGGACATGCCTTAGGGACTGGATAGATATTTTGTGGATGTTGGTCTGGCTGTATTTCTAATTTTGGGAGTGAAAGTTTCTAGGTAGTGAGTGGTACGGTCAGAAAAGGATATAAATAACTAAGGTCGTTGGATATAGTTGAAGTTTTGCAAGAAACCGATGGATGCTTTGGAATAAAATTTAATTTGATAAATTAACTGTTTGTTTTCTATGAATTTTATTTTATTTTATTCGAACAGCCATCGATTTCTTACTGAACTTCAATTATAGCGGATGACCCTGGTTACTTATCTCCTTTAGTGACTGTGCATGTAAGGTAAGTAAGTAGTATACATATATCAGCGGTTCCTTGTGCAACAAGGTTGACGTACTTAGCTCTAATTTGTAAATAGTGATAAAGAATCTACTAAGTTGCCATTATTTTAACGTCAACAAACTATTCATGATAATTATTGATGATCAACACTATGTAATAGACAAAAAATATACCCACATGTCTTATAAACATAATGAGTCAGAAAGACAATACTTTTATTTAGCACAGGCACCGATCAAATATTCGTGTTGAAATTAACCATGTGAGAACGATGTAGAAATACGTGCACGTTAAAAGCGTCCGTAATAGAAAACAAAAACAATTCAGAAATTAAAAATTAAAATAAGACGTGACAGCCGAACAAACATACATACATACATCGCAAGTTAAATAAAACCTTGTAAAAAGCAGGAATGCCTGCCAACTGGTGCTTGGCGCTGGTTTTCAACTGGACCTAAAGTAATGAGGTGCGAATATAAGTCCTACAAACACTGGATTATTTGAATTTTCACAACAAACTTTTTATCCATTCATACTGATGACAGGCCTGCACTTTCCTCCCATACCTATTAACAATGTAATTTGGAAACATTGTAAATCCAATTATTTTTAAAAGAGTAACCGTGGAGTTTCTTGCCGGATCTTCTCCATAGGAAACGACCAATTGGAACCGTGCATCGACCTTCGACGTTTCATAACTGCCCATGTAGGCTTATGTATAACTGAAATATGTTGTATTTGAATTATCTACTGCTATAAAACTTATTAAACCTATACAAGTTATGTATCCCTCTTACATAACTCATTCAAATCCAACATAGCTGGTGTCAGCTCCAAACGCATACGTTCATTCGCTAACATTCACAGTTTTCAACCAGAATTTCAGTTCATATTTCAGAAATTTTCCAGAGCTTGAAAATATACAAAGAATATTCTCCTATTTCAGTTTAAAAATCTTGTTTGGAACCGAATTGTATTGTATTTGAGAAGTACGTGCCAATATAGTTATGGAGATTTTGCAGTACTATTGTTCCAAAGTTAGATTGGTCTCTTTTAAAGTAGAAATAGTTTGGAATGTGGGCTCAAGTTATAATAGTTATCGTTCATATTGTTCAATTTATGTAGATCCCTCCGGTGGTTGAGATGTTTCTACTTGAGAGTTCAGTTTTTATTGGATTTAAATTATTGTATAGGTTGCAATATGTTAAGTAAGTGCTGAATAAATGTTTCTTTCTTGTTTTAACAATTTAATGATGGAATCGAAAGTCGAGTATTTTGAATAGCTGGTGCCCGTGTTTTCACTCGCATTGTAGGGGAATTCATCTCGGATATTATTAGTATCCGTCTAAAAATCCAAGTATTACTCCATCCATAGTTCACTGAGCGGATTTAAATTTTTGAACTTATCCGATTGTCTTTGGCATTATAAAGATACTTTGTCATAACAGAAGCAATTCCCTCAAACCTTCCTACCAAAGAAAGGTCTGAGGAAATCTAAGCTTCTCTGGCATATGGCATGGTTATTTCGCGTTTGGTGATTACCAGGGAGGCAATCTCCATATCTTTTAGGAATGTCACATTTCAATATCAGTTTCGCTTTGTCTAAAATACCTCAAATATACCGAAAAGACAAGTTTTTGACATTGATTGTTTTTCAGACGAGACTGCATTATAAGTTTAAGTATATTTTTTATCTGTGTTGTGCAAATCAAAGAAAATATTAACTTAGGATTATTTCACTAGATTAGTTTAGTAAGATAGTTATATTCCTAGATCGTGCTCGCAACATAGTCACATTCCTAGTAAGATAGTAGATTTCATATAACTCTATATCACGGCTTTAGCCATCTTACTGCAACAGATATATTTAATAGAATGTTCGTAAAAAAATTGAGAACGTAATTATAAACATGAAGTTGTAAATTAATGTCGTATCCTCACCCCACATTGTATAAAGTCAACATTGTCCAAAACACGCTACACCATATAGACACATATAAAACCACCCTAATCAGCCTGAAAAATAACAACATATCAATCTTCATCACAGATATCGAGGTAATCCGTATAGAAACATGAAATATGTCTGCCTACCCTTCGCGAGACCACCTTAATGATATGTTCTGCCTAATAAATCTGCCGGCTGACACCGATGAATATTGATGAGCTCGTACCATCAGCAAAAAGATTACAACACGAATATTTTGCTATTCATAGGATTATGTTTTTGTTTTAAGCGCAAGCTTCAGCGCACCTCGCAAAATTCAAGTTTTCTCACGTTTTTGGAAATTTGCAGGTCAATGTGATAGATATTTTTCATGAAATGGTCATTTAATTCTTTCAAAAAAGATGGGTCCATGGCTAAATAATAACAGTCGCATAGGTCGATCGATCGAGTTAAGCTACCCTTGTCGCGATTGGTCTGTGGATGCATACCGAGACCCCTCCGTGCCTCGGCAAACACGTTAAGCGGTTGGTCCTGGCCGTCATTCGTGGATCTTTGACAGTCGTTACGGGTCGTCAGAAGCCCAAAAGTATGACAACTAGGGTATCGTATTACCCAGTAACTGGGTTGTGGAGGTCAGATAGGCAGTCGCTCCATGTAAAATACTGGTATTCAGCTGCATCCGGTTAGACTGGGTGCCGAACCTAACGTAGTTGGGAAAAGGCTAGGCATATGATGATGATGAATCATTCAATAGGCTTAAAAGAACGTAGAAGGTTGTATTAATAATTATAATTCTGTAAATACGTACTTGTTACGGTCGCGAATCATATTGCTCAACATCAACATGACACTGAGCTGCAACATAAAATTAAATAATATATTTAAAAAAAATATAGTATATTTTTAATTTTATACGAGAAAGAACCGACCTTGGAAGAAATTCAATTTCATATTTTTAATGAAAAATGAACGTGCTTGCTTTCTCTGGGAATGGCATTTAAAAGAGAAATTAGAAATGGAGTTAGAAACTTTCTTCTTTGAGAAAAATATGGAAAGAAAATAACAGATTTTGGACAAATATTTTTTGTACAGAGTCAACGAAATGAAATAAAAAAGATAATACATTTATTTCCGGTTAACATGACGCAAAGAATAAAGAAAAAGTTGAGGGCTCAGCATAATGCTGCGACCCTATGCGAGACAGAGCCTCAGAGCTGGTTTTCAGCATTGCCACCAACATGGGCACCCAAAACAACTTTGTTATTAAGGAAAATAATGGACATGTAACGCGTAATAAGGTGTTTGATAAATGGTAATATTATTTTTGGCTCCGGTGGGCGTTCGAGCGGTAAATAAGTTGCGAGTATTCGACCAAATATATTGCAAATATCCGGCAAATTATATGTGGAGCATTTGGTATCGTTGAGACAAGTGTGTGTGGAATTATTATAGGAAATAACAATTAACTTATTTATAATGTGGTTTCATTAATCTATTTTAACCACTAAATAAATACCAGTTATTTTTTGCGGTTACGTCTGAAAATCACCAATTATACTTTTTTTTTAAACAATGAAAAATTCCCTAAAATTACAGTAATTGTTCTCTCGTGCGAAATCTGTACCAAGTTAAAGTCTTGCGACAAAATTCAGCTCACTTACTTTTCAATTCTGAAACTTTCAAATCCATATTTTAGCATAATATTCTGTAAAGTCAGAAAATGGATCTGAGTAGAAGAAAAATTTAAGTATTTTTAAAGATCTAGACTCAGCATTACATTGAGACGATTTCATTTAAAATAACTGAAACTGCAAAGTATCCGTTACTAGGGATTTGCCGCGGCTTTGCTTCAATAATTCCAGATAAACATATCTATATCTTTTATCTCTTCTTATCTCTATCTCTTATTATTGAAACAAAGAAAATTATTGAAATAGGAGTACTTTGCTTGTGATGCAGGAGAGCAAGCTTGCTTGACGTTTATTGGCTGGATTTAGTGTTACGCTGACGTTGGCCGCGAACCGTTGGCTACACGTACCAAAACGCCGAGGTTAAATGGACGTGTATCTATGTTCTATATCTCTCTATCTAAATCCAGCAACGTACTAACTGTTCGCCAGCTTTTCATTATGCACTTAGTATTAAAACAGCACACCATGCTTGCCTACAATGCCGACAACACTAACAAGAGACGGAATGATCTAGTGCATCCTCAAAATAGATAAAAGGATGCATGTCGAATGCATCCTCAAAACATGTCTTTATAAAAGATTTTTAACATTCTTACATCCACTCCTGTACAATAGATTAATTAAGAAACTAATTATCTATAAACTAAATTACTATAGCTGTAAAAAAATTATACTTAATTATTTACTAACCATCGACTATGCACAAACAGAAGACATACTTATTGTCTGCAAATAAAACTACTAACCTGCTATTTTACTTTTGTTTACCTAAGTTTTATTTAGTTTTTACGTTAAACTCATTGTTAGTTTATTACATTAAGTATCTATGCGCTTTCTAGCCTGAAGCACAGGTTCAACCTAGTTCAGGTAAATTAGCAACTGTGCGCTATTTTTTTTTTTTTTTTAAACATCTGTGTAAGATCTGGTTGTCCCGAGGGTTTCTGACCTAATCTGGGTGACGCCTGTGAACTCAAAGAGCACATGCGCAACGGTTTCATCAGCCTCCATGCCCTGCACAAGAGACTGTCCGCTATGCCTATTGTGTGGAAGTGTTTGTTTAGCGAGCAGTGTCCTCGTCACCAGGCGCAGGCTTTGCCCGTCCAGGCGTAGTAACCGTCTGGTTAGCTTGCCATCTAATGATGACATGGCTTCCTTGGACGTGTATAGTGTAGCACCACAACGGTCAACGAGCGCGAGTCTATACAAAACGGTACACGACCGATGTCAGCGCTGACAGTCGTTTGACCACTAAATCCAGCATTAACAGTCGAATAGTACTTACACAAGTATTCATAACAGTCTTTACAGTTAGTCAGAATTCAGACTTCATATTGGTCATAACCGGTAATTGCGTAGAAGTCACGTAGCATACGCGTGGAGAAAATACCATGGCAAATACTAATATTCATCCACGTCAGATTATTTAAGAGAATGGTGTTAGGAAGTTAGCACACAGAGCGTGGAAAGACCAATGGAAAGATGGGTGACCATGTACAGCCCGATTTAAACATTATGGCGGGTCGGAACATGAGGCGAGTCGCTGCGCAGTAACAAATTCACCTGTCAGCGGGGGTGAGGGGTGAAGTACTGCGCAGCGAGTAGCGCGCTTCAGAGCTACCATAAAGTTTGAAACGAGCTGTAAGTTTGTCGAAAAAACACTGAAGAGGACATTTGACGGCACGGTTGGCGCAGTGGTTAAGCGATTGACTGCTGCGCTGCGTGTCGCGGGTTCGATTCCCGCACGGAACAAATATTTGTATGACCTACATGTATTTGTTCCGAGTCTGGGTGTTTTTCTATCTATAATATGTATGTATTTACAAAAAAAAAAATGTATATAATTAGTTTATCAGCCATCTTGTTACCATAACACAAGCATTAGGTTGCTTAGCTTAGGACTAGATGGCGCTGTGTGAAATGTCCAGGGATATTTATTTATTTATTTATATGCTTTGTAGGAAGAAGACTGTGGAGATTATGGCGATAGTGACAAAAGTTAATGATGGTATGATGATCTGATAAACTGAAAGCCTCAACGCATTCGAGTAGGCCCCTTTGTACACAAATGTTTTTCTTGACGTTTAAAGCTATGTTTTATTCGCCGTGTGTAGGCACGGTCGTCAATGTTGTACGGATTATGGAAGCTTGTTGACGGACACGTTTTTTCTTACGGCAGGGTTTTTTTTAATTTATTTATTTGGGAAAAACAAACAATTGTACAATATGTTTTACAAAAAGGAAAAAATTTATACATATAGACATATGGGTAAATGTACAATCAACGACGTTTCCACAGATTACTTGTGTACATTATCAATTAGACAGATAAGTACAAATTACATTTATCTTAAACTTTTAGCTTAGTTACTAATCACACTTGATTTTGTTTTTGACCATCGCACAAACTATCAATAATTTTTTCAATTTATACGCCGCACCGTGAAAAAACCGTGCCGTACAAAGGGCCTCATGCAAACAGCTGGAAATACTACTATGTATTATTTATTTATGCGCAGACAGTGTACCAAAAATACAGAATCGATTTTGCTGACGCTGCTCCTAAAACCGTTCCCATTTTAGATATTTCAGGCATCGTTGGTAACTCCGTAATGATAGTGTTACGGTGTGACGGCGCGTCGCATTCTGCTAAAATATGGTGCACCCGGGTGAAACATACGGCGCCGAGTTATTATACGCGAACTACTTTTGTTGCAGAATGGACCAAATGGGAGTTTATAACGTTAATGTTAAATCTGGGTTAATTTTTAAATGTATATTATAACATTGCGTTGCGCTTCCATTATGCGCAGGGTACGCGCCAGTCCCAACCTTCAAGCATCCTGAAAACCATAGCTGATGGGTGGGACAGCTCCATACTGGGACATTGGATACGCCTACTTGCCACTGTGGCGTAATAATGAATAGTTTGCGTTGCTTTTTTAGTAATGTAAGTACTAACACTATAGTTTCTAAGTCGTGTTTATACTCACCAAATAGACTACAGTAATGGGTCCGAAAATACATATGGATTGAAAAAGTCATATTAATACTATTTTGGTACATGCTTTTAAAATTTAACAACACAGGCTTGTAGCAAAGCATAAAAATACATCGTTAAGAAATCTGTAAATGGCCGGAAATTACTAACAATAAAACAAGCGTGGAAACCGTTGACCGTTCCTTCCAAGCACGATAAAAGATCTTTACTTTGCAGTGAGCCAATTATTGGCAACTAGTAGGTATTCATTCAATTTTAATTACAAAACATCAACTGCCGAGCCTTTTCCTTACTATGTTAAGGCTTGCAGTCTAACTGGATGTAGTTGAGTACTAGTATTTTTACATGGAGCCTATCTGACCTCCACAACCCAGTAACTGGGTAATACGATACCCCTTGGTAAAACTGGTTGTCAGACTTTCGGGCTTCGGACGACCCGTAACGACTGTCAAAGATCCATGAATGACAGCCGGGACCAACGGCTTAACGTATTTTCCGAGGCACGGAGGGGTCTTGGTATGTAAGGATGGTCACCCATCCACTGACCAACCGCGGCAACCGTAGCTTAAGCTGATCGATCGACCCGTGCGGCTGTTATTACTTAGCCACAAGCCCGGTGAGAGCAAAATCTATCGATCTAAATTTTTCGGCACCGGACTGAATGTGTCAAATACTAATGTAAATGCAATGATATATAAACTATAGATACGTTGCCCGCGCTCTGTAGTGGCAACATGAATGCAAGGCAATTGCCGTACTTACATTTAGTCGCGTACCAACCAGTGCCGCGGCAGTACGTGACATTAAAATAACTTTCTTCCTCAAACAACGAAAAAAAAAATGCCGTCCTGTGTTTTTAGGACACGTAAAAATTATACTTTAACTGTGAAAGATAAAAAAATATCATTTCATGCGTAAGTATCCAGAAAAATGTATTTTATTTTATTTTTTTCGATGCCTTTTAATGGCGGCTGGCGCCTGAGGTAAGTCACGTGCCATTAAGGGAAGATGGGGTATACTTTGCATCAGTGTTTATGTTTTATAACATTGTTTTTATTTTGATGAATTATTATATTGTTTGAATATAATATGTGTTATGAAACCTAATGATCAATATAATAATTAGGTTACCTAAAGATGGGCTTATGAGGGATTTTTAATTATTCAAATTTTTTTAATAAAGATTTTTTGTTCATCTCAAATCAAAATAATATTATTTTACCCGTAAATCTACTGCCTATATCAACACGAGAAAATCGAGTGTCCATTTTTCCCCACATGCCTCCTTTTGTTCGTGCTCGGCCAATGAGCATGCACCACAGAATGACAACGGAATTAAAGAAATATATTTATCTCTCTCTAGCAATAGAAATTCCGTAGATGACATTTAATTTTCTTTCCCTTTCTTCGTGCGTCTAAGTAGCTATCTAGCTACCGACAGTATTTACGCTGTTTTCGACAGCCGTGATGTTCATGCATGACGCGTCTATTTATAATACGTCATTGTGTAAATGACAGATTTTCATGACGTTTACAAAGCTTAAGGAAACAGCTTCCCCTCTCCGATTTCTTAAACAAAACACAATCGAACCTTACCTACACAGACGGGCGGCTCCTATAAACATTTGTTCATAAATCGTTTCAATTACGTAGCCCGTCGACCCACCGAACTCAATTGTCTGGGAAGGTCACTCGGAATTATCAATATCTTTGGATCGGAACGCGAAGGGAAAAATCTGCAGTCAGCAAGTCGCACGTGATGTACATATTTGAAGTTTGGGAGCGTTTGGATGGGCCAGTGACTTGAGCTAGTGGGTGGGATAGTCGAGTGGTAAAAGAGAGTTGACAGCTTGACGTTAAGCGTCTTAAATGTGTACTTGGCAACTTAGCAGATATGAGAAGTTCGGCATAGTATGTTGGTAAATGGTGGTGTTAATTTATTGGTAATGCATCTTCAATCAATCTATATTTTATACTAGTATCCGTAAGTTTGTTTATTTTTTTGTTTAGACGCATTAATCTCTGAAACTACTAGAAAAAATATTTTTGAGGAAGGCTACAGGCTTATCGTATTAAAATCAAGCTACAAACCTTCTTTTTTGTTTTTGCTCGGATGCTTCGAGCCCGAGCCAAAATAAAAAAAAGTCAGAAAACATCCGAAGCGAAAATGAATTGAAAGCATGGCCGGGCGATAATTTCCAGAAGCTAGTCGATATTATTTATTACTTAGGTCGTATTGGATAGATAAACTGGAACGAGTAGGAAGAAGAGCTGTTGTCAGTATTCCCCACATTATCTTGTTAGTAAATAGTGTGAGTAAGTAACGGAGTTACGTTACTAGTTAGGAAGGAAGTTTGTTAAACTAATAATAACGTATCCTGAAACAATTTTGCAAAATATCGCCAAAACGCTGACGAGGAGCGTTTGAATTGGCAAGTTACTAGCGCAAGTAGATAGCATTGTCAAATAACTGAAGTGAAAAATACTTGGCCTAGTTGCTGGATCAGAAAATGCGGAGAAGGCTCTATGCGCTAGCAAAGAAATTGCATACATACAAATGACCGTTTCTATGAATCTTATTATTTAAGGCAATGGCGAAGCATATGCACAGAGTTGGTAGTACACACAGCCTTCTTATACCAAGAGAGTATCTAAGCTAATCAGACTATAATGTTCCCACTGCTGGGACACAGGCCTCCTCTCTGTGAGAGGGAGTGGGCCGTAATCTACGGTGGGCTAGGCGAGCCCAGGGCGGTTTGATAGATGTGACATGACAATCCGGTTTCCTCACAATGTTTTTCTTCACCGTTTTAAGAGCAGTGTTGATGAAATAATTTACACAATGTAAAGTGCCTGTCTGGGTTCGAACCTACTACAACTCGTAATTAGCGGCCCTTCCCACTGGGCCACTAGTGCTCTCACAAGAGCTTGCCTATTCTTAACTTTCCAAACATATGACTATCTTTATATATCATAACTAGAATTATCTATCAGGAAAACGCAGTTGCCTTTTATTTATTGGTTCGTCATAAATTTTTTGCACACTTTTATGCGAAAGGAGAACAGTTGTGGCCGAGTGGTAACAGCCGCCACTTACGAATTGTAGGTCGTAGGTTCGAACCTAGGCAGCACTTTACTTTGTGTAAATTATTTCATCACCACGACCCTGGGCCCGCGTGGTAGATTACCCACCAGTCTCGAAGAAAGGTGAACTGTATCCCTGCAGTGGGAACATGATAGGCTGATTGTACATGCTAAAGGTAACATGCAAATAATGTATATGCAACAGTGTAACAATCACTTACAGGCAAACTTCTTTAGGCATTATAAAGAACTTGTGGCGATCCTTAACATTTATCTGATCACCGTGAACTATGCGACAACCGGCTCCGACTCACTGGAACCTCAGCTGGCCTGGCAAGCGTCGCAAGATACAAGACTCAGCTCACCTCCGGTCTCCGGAGGGGAGTGATGTAGCGGTATCTGCTACAACGCCACATGCGAACAACCCGCCATACTGACGTCACGCAAATCCTGCATCTCGCAAGCAGAGTTTACCGCGCAATTAGCATAGATACAATTTCCCAACATCAATCGTTGGGCAATTGCCCGCCAGACACAACACCCGTCTGGTCGGAGGATCCTCCCTTCTATGGAGGATGAGTGAACTTTACACCCTGTTCCTCATACCTCCAAAAACTTGTACAAAAAAAAAACTAGTTAATTATTAATCTTTTCGCTCGACGTGTTACCCAAATGTTAGTTTACGCCCTATTTGAGCAGTTCATTGGCTATGTGGTTGGAAGTCAACCGAAAGTGAGCGCATTGACTTTAAAGTTTTCGTTAGCACGTGGTACGCACCATGTAGACAAGACTAGATTAACATAGTTAGCTAGATTGACAATAAGTTACCGCACAGCAATGTTTAAAGAAATAAATAAAATAAATAATAATAATAATAATAAATAACGAACGTCAAAATTACAAAAGGCAATCCCCCAAAAACTCCCGCCCTTCACCACTTCCTAGTGCTATCGCTGGGAAGAAGATGTGGCGCAACAAACTCCCCAGCAGCACAGCTGTCTGTCCTGTTAGAAAATAGTTGCATGTATACAATACTAGGAACCTATGTTCAGTAATTAACATTAAAAGAAACTTAAATTATTTGCCATGTCAGCTAGCCACGCCAATATACCAAGCATTATTCAAATTTCAGCATTAATCAAATTCAAAATATTTTATTTCATATAAACCTGCATGGGCACTTATGAAACGTCAGAAGCTAGGTGCACGGTTCTAATTGGTCGTTTCCTATGGAGAAGAGCCGCCAACAAAACGATTACATTTTTTAAAATAATTGGTTTTACAATGTTTTCAAATTACAGTATTACAATGCCAAGAACAAAGTGACGGTTGTGTTTTGTACTGGGTAATAAAAGCAACAATTTTAGTTAAACGGGTAATAATATTGTAGGTAGCTATTCGAAACGGTGAAGAAAAACATCGTGAGGAAACCGGCATGTCCTTGAACCAAAAATTGGCAGAAATGTGATATCTACACGCACAGGCCCGCGTGGTGGATTATAGCCCACTCCTTCTCCAAGAGAGGAGGCCTGTTTCCCAGCAGTGGGGACAATATAGGCAGATTATGCTAAACCGAAACTGTGCAATATAGTTTACTGGGGCAATTACGATAGTAGGTATATTCCATTGGATGATAATTTCTACTAAACGCAGCGGCATTTTTTATATTAGCAATAATTATATTGATTAGACGCCATTTTATCGCCCGCCGCCGTCCCTTTCCCAGCAGTGGGGACATTATAGGCTGATTATGCTAAACTGAAACTCTGCAATATAGTTTACTGGTAAAATTACGTTAGTAGGTATATTCCGTTTGATGATAATTTCTACCAAACGCAGCGGCATTTTTATATTGACAATATATTGATTAGACGCCATTTTATCGCCCGTCCCTTTGGTTTTTCTTTATAAAAATGCCGCTGCGTTTGGTAGAAATTATCGTCTAACGGTATAGTTATACTCACTATCGTAATTGCCCCAGTAAACCAAATACTAATTCCAAATGGTGTACTCACTTTGCGAGCGAACTCTTTTCAAAGCCATACCTACAATTTGCTAAATTGCGCTGTTTGTTTTAGTAGCTACGTTACTAGAACGCAGTAGCTAGTGAGCTAGAACGCGGCTCGCCATCTTGGCACGTCCGCAGCATCACGTAGCAGTACTTACCCCGGATATAATTATTCGTTGAGCCCGGATCTGTGGCCGCACAGCGCTGATATTCAATTTTACAACAATAAATATATAAGTAAATTGTTATATGATTTGTGACGTAAGCGAGTTTTAATTTCTAAATCGAACAGAGGGGCAATTCTCGTAATTTTAAGAACGTTCATAGACTAATTTCCCTACCTTTTTGACAAGTTTTTGACATTGATTGTCGCTGAAATGAGACGGTGACTAGATTTTGAACTTTTTTAATTACGAGAATTGGCGTTCTGCTCCTTATTCATAGGAAGCGTGAAAGATGATTAGAAACTCAAGAACTACCGAACGGATTTTCATACGGTCTTCACCAATGGACGGAGTGATTCATGGGGTGTATAAATTTATTAAGGTTTTGTGTAAATTGGTTTAAATATGACGATGACATTGTAGAAGATATTGGAAACCTGGATTAACACATAGGGTACTTTTAATAGAGCCGTGGTGGCCCAGTGGTAATAGCCGTGGCGTACCAGTCAGGTCGCAGGTTCTAATCCAGACAGGCGCTTTACTTTGTTTAAATTATTTCATCTCCCCTGCTCTCAAAACGGTGAAGGGAAACATCGTGAGGAAACCGGCACGTTCTAGAACCAAAACTTCGAAATCATGTGACATACCAACCCTCACTGAGCCCGCGTGGTGGATTACGATCCACTCCCTCTCACAGAGAGGAGGCCTGTGTCCCAGCAGTGGGAACATTATAGGCTTATTATGTGTACTTTGAATCCCTGTAGTACGTTCCCGTGGGATATGTTTCCCAGGCGAAGCCGCGCCCAGCATTATAACAAAGTGTCCAAGCCAAGGTTAGCAAACTACGCTTAACTTTAAATAATCACCAAACTTGTAAACAAGTGAACTCACTTATAGATAGACGTCAGCCAATTATAAATGCTATATTAAGTTACATGATACTATTAACATGTATGTAAAACTAATTAACACAGTGTTTTGATGTGATTCTGTTGATTAATAGTGTAATGTTAATCATGTACTTACGTGGAAAGCTAATTGCACACGTGTAACTAGTCAGATACAGTGTTTGCTCGCTTTGTGACTGGTAATGCGTACTATCCTTGCATCTGTAAACGCCCTTATGGCATTAGGATTTGTATTAGTGTGGATTATATACGAGCGGTATGCGTTAATGGCAGAGGGAACTGCAGCCGTCAACGCGTGTCACACCGTACACAATATACACGACTGGCGTATTGCCGACGGCTGCAGTTGGCTCTGTTGTACTTGAGCAATTATTAAACTTTTTTTCTTTTTTATAAAAAACTTTCCCAACACTAGGAATTACTCCTGTATTCTGGGTGCGTTTACAAACATTTAAACTCACACACACAAACAGCCAGACCCGGAACAACTACCTGTGGGCAATACAAATATTTGTTCCGTGCGGGAATCGAACCCGCGGCACGCAGCGCAGCAGTCGATCGCTCAGCCACTGCGCCAACCCTGTCATCAAACTCTAAAGGATATGTAGGAAAAATTAAGATAGGGACCTTCAGCCGGTCCGTTATTTTGGGGCCTTGGGGTCTCTTCTTTATCAACTTAGTATACATACACAACAAGAGCGACACGCGTCTACGACAGAGGCAATTGCAACCGTCGACGCGTATCGGCGACAGCCGTCAGCGTGTGTCAGCGACAGCCGACGACGCGTTCACAGACAACATGCACATTAAATTTTGTCAGTTGTTCAAAAAAATCCATTGAATAGAGTTGGTTATCGTGAACATAGATTTTTAAACATAAGGCTAGATGGATAATATCCATCTCGCCTTATGTTCAAAAATCTATGTTCAAAAACCTCTTTTTAAATCTAATAGTCAAAATCAAAGTATTAAGAAAGAAAGAAAATATTTTTTTGTTTGTTGTGTTAAGCAAAAACACTGCTGCAAGTATGCATATAGGAAATTTTCTTTAGTTAGGCTGTTAGTACGTATGCTTGCTAAAGCCAGCACATCTTTATAAACCACCAGAAGGCCAATTCTCGTAATTTAAAACGTTCAAAATCTAGTCGCAGTCTCATCTCGGCAACAACCAAATGTCAAAATGTAGGAAAATTAGAGGTATTTTTGACAGATTGAGACTGAGATCAGACTGTGAACGTTCTTAAAATTACGAGAATTGCCCCTCTGATTGCCTAAGTACGTAGGTATGTTCCATGAATTCAGCAAATGATTAGATTCCCTAGGATAGACATATTTCGTCGGTTATCAAAAAAAACAAAATCTTAACCGGTTCATCCGTTCGGGAGCTACGATGCCACAGACAGACAGACACACACACACTCATACACACACGCACAGAGACACGTCAAACTAATAACACCCCGTCGTTTTTGCGTCGGGGGTTAAAAACTAAATCAGCTGTTTCATAGAAAAGTGCAAGACCTACGCCGCGGTCAAACTGTATGAAACTACAACTCTTAAAAAAAAATCGACGATAAATTTGAACGCATGGGTGTTCAGAATAATTTACTGAATCCATGGTAACTAGCCCTGCCGATTGATTCTGTAAAAATCTCACCGTGAAAAGCTGGGTGAAGTGAGCTTAGAGTGAGTTGTCAATAGTGTCAATCCCTAGCATTAGTTGGAATGACAGCTCACTCCACGCTCACTTCACCTAAGTTTTCACGGTGAGATGGTTACAGAATCGCACTGCTGTATTTAATACCACACGAAAGTAAACAAGTCCCATACCAGCTAGAAGGATCTTTGATAACGACATTTACAACAGACGATCATTAATGTAAGCGAAAGAAATTAATTTAAAACGAGCCGGATTGAAAAGTTCCCGAGCACTGCTTTAACAATTTGCACGGCGCTCTCTGAATATTAATCAGGTTTTAATACACGAAGCAACGTTTTATGGTAGGTACTTTGAATGTTTCTGTAGTGTTTTGAAGATTCGGGGGACTTTGTTGATTCTTTTGAGTAATAGGGCGTTAAACAATGTTGTTTGAATGCTGACGGAATAAAAACATTTTTCCAAAAAAAAAAACGAATTCCAAAAAAGATAGGTACTACTTGCAAAGTAAAAAATAACTTTAATTTCGGAAGTCGATGTCGTTGGGTTCGCATTTTCGTTGTTTGCCACCGACTTCCAAAATTAGTTATTTTTCACTTTGTAGTGTCTTTTTTGGAAGTCGGTTGTTTTTTTTTTACAAAAAAGTTTTTATTTTTCACATTTAAGTTGTAATTTTTACCAGTAATTTAAGTTTAAAAACCAAACTACTAAACCGTTTTTGATGACATTTCTTTGGATAATCTGAAAGTATAATCCTTACAAATAAATCGGCTTATAAATAAAGGAGTTCTGAGGTAACAAACATTAAAAAAAAATACAGTCGAATTGAGAACCTCTTCCTTTTTTGAAATCGGTTAAAAACGTTCATACATGGTACTATACGCATGCAAGTTGCGAGTACTATGCACGACATTATATTATGTCATCCCGACGTTTCCAGTTACATCTGATAGGATATCTCGGCTTGGTATTACTTTCCAAGAGTAGGAACTTCAACGAATTAAGAAGCCAAGGTGGACGCCCAGACCAGCAGTGCGATTTTGTAACCATCTCACCGTGAAAACTTAGGTGAAGTGAGCGTGGAGTGAGCTGTCATTCCAACCAATGCTAAGGATTGACACTATTGACAGCTCACTCTAAGCTCACTTCACCTAACTTTTCACGGTGAGATTTTTACAGAATCGATCGGCTGATGCTATTTTCGGCAATCGTATTGTTTTCTTATTACAAAGAAGAATACATCCAAAAAGTTAACAATACTTCTGCCAGTTTGAACTCCATCCCTATTTGACAAAACTTTGATGAGCTAGTGACTGTAAGTTAGAATATCAAAACGAAAAACGTTACTTAACCCTTTACCCAAGCACCACCATGTTTAGCACGGAATACACTTTCGGGCTAAACATGGTGCTGCCTGGACCTTTGGGAAAATTGGAGCCGATTACAACCCGTAGAAAGTATGTACATGTAGTAGGAACCTCTTATATAGTGTACGCACCTTTCTACAAGGTGGGGGTATCATGATGTGAATTGGCTGCCATTTGTTTGGAATTGAAAAATATTGGGCTCTGTTTTCACGGAAAATTTATTTAAAGGTGTTAAATTTATGACATAAAGTCGGAAAAAAAATATCGGTCAAACGACCACCTCTTGAGTTTATGATTATGATGAATGCACAGTTGCTCCAAATTGGTGATTTTTTCTTCAATGCTGGCTTTCAAAACTTGTAAGGTTTGTGGTTTGTTGTGGTAAACGCGAGATTTCAAAAAGCCCCAAAAAAAGAAGTCTGGCGCCGACAGATCCGAAATTGGTTTTTCAAAATCTCCATCGTTGCATGAGCTGTGTGACTGTGTGTATCGCTCCATTCCATTGTCAAATACTTTTATATCTGTCTACAACATACTATGTATTAAAACACAATGATGTTATAACGCCGTTATCAAAACTTATTGCACATTCAACTCAACTCAACTCAAATCATCTATTTCAATTAAAACGTTTCAGGAACTTTTGAATTATTGTCAAAATTAAATAGTCGGTCAGTTAGTCAGAAAGTTGAAGCTAGTTGCGCATTCCAAAACGTAGAACTCTATGGAGAAGAACGGGCAAGAAACTCCAGGGACACTCTTTTACATCAAGTCATTTTTACAAAATCCTGGGTACATTATTCTTATTGCTTTTATATGTGACAAAAATGTAAAAAAAAAAACAATTTAAAATATAACATTAAAAATAAGCCCTGGCAGTTAAGAGATGACCAGTCTCAACCGACGGCGCCCGTTCACGAACATGACGCGTGCATCAGCACCACCCAGCTCAACCATTTTGTACGGAATCGAATGATCCAACACACGCGCCACCACCAGTGAGTCATTTAAGTGAGCATAACATATTCTCAACTGCCATGCTCTTTCAAGTCAAAGTCATGATGTTAATTTTTTTAAACAGTTCTCTTAGAGATTCGCGTCTACTGAGATTGTAGATGGCTCTGACAGCCCTCTTTTGCCGAATAAAGATAGAATCAATATCTGCAGCCCGTCCCCACAGCAAAATACCGTAAGACATGATGCTATGGAAGTAACTAAAATAGACCAGTCTCGCGGTATCCACGTCTGTTAATTGACGGACTTTCCAAACAGCGTAAGCGGCTGAACTTAGCCGCCCTGCGAGTGATGTTAGGTGAGGACCCCACTGCAGCTTTGAGTCAAGCGTGATCCCCAAGAAAACCGTATTTTCGACGAATTCAAGTATCTCTGTATTCATTACAACGTGACATTCACTACTTCTGACATTCGGTAAAGCGAATCTAATGCATTGAGTTTTCACATTCACATTATGACATTACTTTCTTTCTTTCGCTTCTAGAAAAGGACAAAGTGAACTCAACAGCTGTTCACCTGTACATTTTTCATTCCATGACGTTTCTGTCCCACTTCTGACGACAAACAAACATAATGCGCCATTGTGTGTTATCTGTGGAGTGTCAATTCATTGTCCGTGTCACTGGTGTGTGCGTGACGTATGTGCGACTCTGACGTCACTCTGCGGCCATTTTGAATTTACATTGAGTGGCGTTTGTCAGTTTGGTTGGAAGGATTGTGATTGGATGGCTTACTATAGCTAGGTGGCCTGTGATAACGTAGTTTGGTAATCCGCTTCTGAAGGACCAGGTTGCGAATTCAAAGCCTGCAGGGGTTTTATTTAGGTACCTACTAAATTCTGTTTAGGTTTTTAATTTTTTGGTTTCTGCTTGAGTATAGTTTTCAATGTTTTTGTTGGTATTTGTTGGCGTGTGCTACCTGACAAATTGCAAGTTTTGTAATTGTAATGTTAATTAATTTGGATACTATTGTATATAATCAAGTTCTTCTAAGGGATCAGACAGCCCGTGCCGGACGGCGTGTACGTGTTCCACGCGCGCCTCAAAGAGATGTCTGCAAAAGAGACGGGGCCCCATAGGGCCGAAGCCTGCCAGGGTAGCGGGACCATCCGAAAGGGTTTACCGCTGCCCTGGAACATAAAGGGCTAAGGAAGGAACACGGGTGGGTTTTAGTCAGTAAAAGTCTGACACTCCCTTCTGCTCCACCCAGAGCGGGAGGAGTCATTTGAAGATTTCCCATCCTCAAAAAAAAAAAAAAATAGGGATCAGACAGCTGTGCTGCTGGGGAGTTTGTTGCGCCACTTCTTCTTCCAAGTTAAATCACTAGAAAGTGGTGAAGGGCGGGCGTTTTGGAGAACTGTCTTTGTAATTTTGACGTTCAATAATTTACATGGAGCGACTACCTATCTGACCTCCACAACCCAGTAACTAGGTAATACGATACGCCTTGGTAAGACTGGTTATCAGACTTTCGGGCTTCTGACGGCCCGTAACGGCTGTCACAGATCCACGAATAACAACCGAGACCAACGGCACAGGGGGGCCTTACTATGTAAAGATTGTTACCCAACTACGGATCATTAGCGTCCATCAGTGTCGGTTTCCTGACTGATATTTATTTTATAACTACATCAGTATGACCAGCTGCCTATGAAAATAAAATTGTAGTAAATAATTTTATTATACTCTCGATAAAACGATCTACTTTGCTAGCTGATGAAATGATTTCCAACATTTTGCGGATTTTAATGGATTTTAACATGCGTGCCAAACCGCAGTGGCAAACATGTTGAAGGTTTCAACACCAATATTGACTGGCACTTTATATCGAAAATATTTGTAGAAATTATTATACGGTGAAATATTTTGTTAAACTACCTACTATTGTATTAAGGGGAGCAGTGGTGACGGCTGCGACTTGCGAGTAATAGGCCATGGGTTCGAACCCAGGCAGACGCTTTACTTTGTGTAAATTATTTCATCACCACTGCTTTCAAAGCGGTGAAGGAAAACACCCTGAAGAAACTGGCATGTCATAGAACCAAAAATTCGAAGACATGTGACAGTTGGTAGTCAGAAGCCCGAAAATCTGACAAAATGTCTTGCCAATTATGTTAGCTGGATTGTGGAGGTCAGATAGGCAGTCACTCTATGTAAAACACTGTAAATTCGTTTTAACAATATTTCAATACACAGATAAATTGCAAAAGTAATAAAGAAAGGAAATGTTTACAGTTTCGTTTAGTTTTTAGCTGAAAACGGGGAATTGGAGCAAATTAACATAAACTCTGTGTTTAAACTATGAACCGACATATTGTGGCTTTTATACGACCGTAGAGCTGGGGTTACAGCCGAAACAACATTTCGTACATTTCGTAGTTTTGTATGAACTGAGTAACTTTCGCAGTAAGTGTGGATTTTTATGCGGTTAGGAATTTTACAATGAATTTCAACATTATTGAAAGTTTATTAATTTATGTTACCATTCTTTTTCCATGTGCACATAAACAAACAAAAAAAAAACAGAACAGAAAAAAAGGTACAAAGGTGATGCTTATTTCATAAGAAATCTCTTTCAGCATGCCAAAGCAAAGTTGTAATTTTGGACGTAATTTTTTTACGTCCAGATATTAATTTTAACTAGGTAGGTAGGTAAAATATTCCAATAAAGTTCCCCCGTCGAAGCGTGTCAATTATGGAACATGTGTTTTATAGGTTGATAAAAATTACGAGTAAAATAGAATCTACAGTGCGGTCGACGAGAGAATGAGTATTTGACACCTGTTCATACAAACGAATACGTGTTTTGCAAATTTGATCTTTATTAGCTACTATAATTATCACACTGACAGGTTGTCAAGAGCGCATTCTCTCGACGGCCAAACTGTAATCTAAACGTAGTAATTTATACGTTGGTAGGTAACGGAAAAGATTAAATTAACATCCTTGTTTCTTCCTCCACCCCTCGTCACTGACGCAGGATAAAATAACCTCCGTAATTTACTTCATATTTAAGATGCCGACATCCTTTTTCAATCCACGTATCGCTTTCATCTCCCTAATTACGTTGCTAATCAAGGTCCCGTCGATCTGAAACCCCGTACACACGTAAAGTCGGGTAAGATTAACGGGCAAACATTATCCTTCTTACACAGAGCTCATAACCGGATTACAGCATTTCCGTCTGGTATAAACCGGAATGTACCGGTTTGAACCGCCTTTTGATGAAAACGGGGAGATGCAGAAGGTTTATTTAATAGGACGTTGCAGATAGGACACTTGTGCGTACTTTGGGAGTCAAGTTTATGATCAAGTGCTTCGTGACTATATTTTTTCACTCCATCTAAGCGCAATCTGACATGGCGGCCTCGACAGATGCAGAAAAAGAACAGAAACACAAAAAAAAAAACAAGTTGAGGGAAAACATGCGTCACATTCACTCAAAACGGCCATCGCTCAGCATACTGCTAAGACCCTATGCGAGACAGAGCCCCAGCGCTGGTAGATCATCTCTTATATCTCATCTGGCTCCTTTCATGTATGATTCTCAGTCAAACCCGTCTTGTGAATAGGCACAGCAAGAATAGCTTAGCGACACACCATCCATATGCAGAGGTCCATTTGGGACAGTAGTCAAATAGTTTCAGTCTGTGATAGTTTGACTCTTAATTGTTATCTTTTTGAAAGAAAAGAAAAGAAGACTGAAAGCAAAGTACATTTATTTAGCATAGACTAAAAGGCACCACAGTAAATACTTAATTATTTACTTTTGGGTAATTTTGATTTGAAGAAGATTTTTTGGGGTAATATTTCTCCCTTCTCGTGGCTAAGTTATAACAGCTGCACGGGTCAATCGATCAGGTTAAGCTACGCTTGCCGCTGTCTTTCCGCGTATGGGTGACCATCTTTCCCGGTCATTCTTGAATCTTTAACAGTCGTTACGGGTCGTCAGAAGCCCGAAAGTTTGTCAACTAGTCTTAACAAGAGGTATTGTGTTATCCAGTAACTGGGTTGTGGAGATCAGATAGGCAATCGCTCCATGTAAAATATTGAACGTCAAAATTACATCTAGTTGTGGATCAGATACTGGTATTTGGCTGCATCCGGTTAGACTGGAAGCCGACCCCAATATTGTTGGGAAAAGGCTAGTCAGATGATGATAAATGTTTACCTTCTTATCCAACTGCGCTTAAGCCAAAAAGAAAGTTGTAGATCTATCTTCAACCTTCTGTCTCCACCTACCTCACGTCTCAAGCCAGCTGCAAGCGGTTATATCGGGATTGTCTCCGCTAATGAGAGCCGTAATTACGACAACGTAGTACCGGGATGTGCGTGAGAATAATTGGCTCTGGATGGGATGTTGCCATTGTAGGGAAGCTGAATATTTGAGCTGCAATATTATTGTGTGATGTTGTTTGTGGCTGAAAAAGGCCAGCGCGCTTCTAGTTTAACGAATAAGAAACTCAGTTGTTCTTTCTGTAATTGTGAGCGTTTTTTTTTTGTTTGTTTTGTACGGAGATATTTAAAGTCAAAGTTCTATTTTTTTTACGAATGCAAGTTTTATATGAACTTATGCATATTAACTTATTATATTTACTATTTGTTATGCGCGCAACCAAAATTGTGGAACTCTCTGCCGGCGTTTGTATTCCCTTCTACATTTAACCCGTCTGCCTTCAAAGCAAGAATGAAAAGCCATCTACTGGGCACGCTCGTTCCATCATTCACCTCATCCATCTCTTTCCAGCAGGCGTGATCGAGGTCAAGAGCAGGCCGATTTAGCAATAAAAAAATAACTTAGATTGCACAATGTTCTGCGTGCCTTACATTGCATACACAGGGAATTATCATCAGACCAAAAATAAAAGACATTTTCCAGCAATTACTTTTGCACAAGGTTACTTAGTTTAATGTACATAATCCGTAGACGACGGCTTCGTGATGGGTCATTTTACACCCTATCATCATTTGCCTAGCCTTTTCCTAACTTTGTGGGGGTCGGCTTCCAGTCTATCTAATCGAATGCAACTGAATACCAGTATTTTCCATGGAGCGACTGCCTATCTCACCTCCATAACCCACTAACTGGGTAATACGAGAGATACCCTTTGGTAAAACTGGTTGGCAGACTTTCGGGCTTCTGAGTACCCGTAACGACTGTCAAAGATCCACGAATGACAGCCGGGACCAACAGTTTAATGTGCTTTCCGAGGCACAGAGGGGTCTCGGTATGTAAAGATGGTCACCCATCTACAGACGAACCATCGACTCTTGCGGCTGTTATTACTTAGTCACGAGCCCCTCATTTTACACCCTGTAATCTGTATGTATGTATAAAACATACTGAGATTGCCAAATTATATGCCAGTGACAGTGATTAGGTATCTTCATGACAAAAAGATTCATCTCCTATTCCATAAACTTACTCACTTACTGAAATATCAAAGTAAAGTCCTACCTGAGTACCTGACTTACAAACAATGGTCTAGAGTAGAGAATCAATCATTTTTTCTTTCTTGAATAACATCTTTCTACTAGAATATTATCTTTAAGTAACATAGAACCCACATTTGGCATGATGGATGGCAAGGGTGAAGAAATGATTACACGTAAAGGAATCGTAAGAAAGATGTATCACTTTGATAATGGAGAGGGACACACGGACTGTTCGGGTGGGAAGTTAAATTATGTGACATTAGAGTGCTCAATGTTCTCGTAGTACGTACTCGCATCCGGCGTGCGTGTGACCAGATGTATGAATGTAAACGAAACAAAAGGAGTATTTAAGAGTCGCAGCAGGTGGGGTATTTTCAACGCATGAGTTTATGTATGTATAATCAGCTTATAATGTTTCCACCGCTGGGACACACGCCTCTTCTCTTCGAGAGGCAGTGGGGCTGAAATCTACCACGTGCCAGTGCGGGTTGATAGAAGTCACATGTCTTCAATTTTTTTGGTTCTAGGACCTGCTGGTTTCCGCACGATGTTTTCCTTCACTGTTTTGGGAGTTGGTGACAAAATTATTTACATAAAATAAAGCCTGGGTGAAAACCCACGAGCTACAACCCGTACGTTGGGGTCGTTATCACTAGGCCACTACAGACTGCTCTAAGCATTGTTCAGTTCACAGTCAAAATATTGTTCAGTTCTTCAATGAAAACGTAACCGAGTAACTTCAAGAGTAACAGTGTCTCTTGCCCATTCTTCTCCATACGAAACTACCTTTTGGAAAATATCAAATATCAGATGTCGCGATTTTTAGCCACGAGCCCAGTTGGTAGATGCTGATGTTACAATGTTTGCGAAGCTGTCTTCTCAGGTGCAAATGACTATTATAGTGAACCCAAAGGTCGTATAACTTTCACGACCGTGTGTTGTAGCACAGATTCTATTCGTGATAACGCCATACATCATCCCTCACTAATAATACTGTTGGCGTTAATATTAGCTGATCTACTGTTAACGTGTCACGATTTAATACTGGGGGTAAACAGACAGGTAGCTCGAAAGCTGAAAAGATATGTTAATTATTTAATTAATACAGGCTGCCGGGGACATCGATGCACAACCACTGGATTCCGTACATGAAACCGGTTATTAAAAAAAATCTGTTGTTTTCTACAAAAGTGTAATACCTACGCGGTCAAAATGTCAAATTCCAACGCAAAGGCGCGCGTGGAACACAACGTACCTCGCGTTGTGTTCCACGCGCGCCTCAAAGAGATGTCAGCACAAAGTGACAAGGTCCGCTAGGGCCGATGCCTGCCAGGGTCGCGGGTTGTTCGAAGAGATAAAGTGGCCCCTGGCACAGGCAACTGAAGGCTGAAAACTGGGTTTTAGTCAGTAAAAGTCTGACACGCCCTAGCTCCGCCCAGAGCGGGAGAAGTCATTTGATGATTTCTCACCCAAAAAAAAGGGGGGGAGGGTGGGTGCAGAATCATGTACTGAATTCATAATAACAGGATGCGCGTCAACCTTTTTCGACATCGTACTTTATAATAAACAGGGTGACAGGGTGGGACACCACCTTGCTTATTATAAAGTTTGATGTCGAGAAAGGTTCTAGGTTCTTAATAAGTTAGGTCAAGTTCAGTAGAATAGGTAATCTTAGTATCAAAGTTTTTTATTTGAAAAAAAAAGACCTTCAAAAAGACTGCAGTGCCTCAAAATATTAAAGTGATCTGTGGAAAAGAGATGGCCTAACTATTGCTATTGAAAATTCTTAAGCAGTCTCCAACATTTTGGTACAGAAAACAATTCTATGATATCTAGGGACTACAATGGGCACATACATAATAATAGCCCTTCAGACCGTACTTCGGCCATGGCAGCCCATCTTAGATATTATAGTACACAGATGCGCTCTCTCTACCCTCACTCTCATAGTCCGATGGGATGGCAATCTGACATGACTGGAGAGATCAGGCGCAGGACCTACGGCTTAACGTGCTTTCCGAGGTTTCACACTGGCAACTTCCAAACTGGGGCTGTTACTAAGAAATTCCTAATGGTATAACCTAATAACACTATGCCTGACCCGGGAATCGAATTCAGGATCCCACGCTCAGCAGTCGCGCGCAACCACTACACTGACGGATGAAAGGGAACATCAAGAAAACCAAGAATGAAAATTGAAGCTCCAAAAAAAAATCTAGAATATTGTACAGACGCCCGCAGGTCAAGCTACCCGCAACTGTCAATTTTTCCCAATCAACCTTGAACCTTAATGCTTTAGTGATAAATTAGAAAATCTATTAAAGAAATTTGATAGATGTAGTAGCTTGATGTGCTGGCGTCTGTACTTCGTAGGTTGTTCAAGCATTCAAAATATCTAATAGCAAGCTATTATTAGATTATCTAATATCACAAGATATTAAATCTAGGACAGAATATTAATATTGAAAAGATGAGAGGCTAGATAAATCATAGCCGAGAATTCGCGAGCTAGATAACAATATCACAACCCCTATCACAAAAAAAGTCTCAATTTTAATATCGAGGGTAGTTTTTTTTTGCAAAGCAGTTATGCAATCGTTGATGGTAAAGCTAACTGTTATTTTAAAGTACAAATCCATTTTAAAGTTTCGTCCCGATTCACCCCTGCATCCCTATTCACCACGTTTTACGGTACAAGCCGTGTACCCGATGGGATTACCTGTTGGCAAAAATAGCAAACTTGCATACAAACTTTTATGTCCTATTTATCCCCATTTGGGAGGAGTAAAAATCTCACACACCTTCAAGAAAATCTTGTGCAAAATTTCATGCTTCTAGAACCTGTACTATAAGCACTGTGTTGACTGTCAGTGAACATCTCTAATGTTCCTACATTTTTTACAAGTTTTTGACATGTCCATTACAAAAACCGCTTTTCGACAGATGCAACTACAGAATGATTGCAGCAACACACAATACATTGATTGATTCACGTACGGTATTATAATGTCTGTAAGAAGCCATGCATAGCGTAGCGTAGAGTCATCTCAACACATCTCTCCCTTGATTTTGTATATATTATAAGTTATATATTATAGTAATAATATGTATGTGTATGTAACCTATTTATGTATTCGTGTACCTAGTTTTAAGTTTTTTTTTATATTATTATTGTCCCTCTCAACCAAAGCACCTGTCATCTAATCTCTTCACCACCCTTGGTTGACTGGTAGAGAATGCCTTAGGCATTAAGTCCGCCTTTGTACCTTTTTGTGCGAAAAGTTTAAATAAATAAATAAGATAATTCAATAAGCTAAAGCAGTTTATATATTTATTTTATTACGCATTTTAAAATTAACTTTTAGGTAATCTGGAATAAGTACGTTCTAAGACAGCTGTCAAAAAACGGTTAACCTATTAGACAGGGTATAAGTTCGAGAATTAGCCTTGGTTCAAATCACATCATCATAAAATGCCTGACAGTCATAAATAAAAAAACAAATTATATCCAAACATAACCTATATTGAAAAACAAATATGCAAATATACGACATGATACCAATAAAGAAAAATAATAAAATAATGTAACGATACCACTAAAAGAAAATAAAAGAAGACTGCTTCTTCAAAACAGAAAGTGTAGTAGACATCCTACTTCCTAATAGTTGGTCCCCAGGAGATGTTGTCCAGCCCATGGAACTGCCTCTTCATAGTCTGCTTATCAGACCACTTGGAGTCCAGATAGCTGTCATCTTCATCCTGTTCCAGCTTCTTCCATTCCTCTTGCTTCCTGTACGCGTGAAGAGTGAGCTGCTTGCGGTCTTCCTCAGACATGATGGGTTCTCGACCTGGAGCGCCTTCGGAGTTGGAACAGAGTTTCACTGTCACTTTCGTCTTGTTGTTTTTGCCTGTAATTTTATAAAGACAGATATTTAAATATGAATGTCCTAATATTTACATAATCAGCCTATAATGTTCCCACTGCTGGGACACAGGCCTCCATTCGATGAGGTTATTCAACACGCGGGCCCAGTGCGGGTTGGTAGATGTCACATGTCTTCGGATTTTTGGTTCTAGGACATGCCGGTTTCCTCACGATGTTTACCTTCACCATTTTGAGAGCAGTGGTGATGAAATAATTTATATAAAGGAAAGCGCGTGTTTGGGGTTCGAACCTACACCCACAACTTGTAAGTCGCCGCCATTACCACTACTGGGCCACCACTGCTCAATATTTATTCAGTACCACAAATCTTCGAATTTTTGATTAACAACTCCAATTTAACGTTCCAATTCACCTAAATCTACAATGTCAATGTGGTGGGGTCGTTAGAATATTTATATTAGGTCAATTTAGATGCTGACTACCTACTCTATAAATCAAAAGGTTGGAACAGGTTGCTATAATATTTATCAAATCATACGAGTACTGGTTAGTAGGCCAGCATTATAGAGGTATGAGGTCAGGGTGTAATTCACTCATCCATAGAAAAAGGAGGATCCTTCGACCAGACGGTTGTCGTGTCTGGTGGGCAACTGCCCGACGATTGATGTTGGGACGTTGTATATATGCCTATATATCCTACATAGTCTACATATCTAGCTTGGGGCTAGATGGCGCTGTGTGAAATGTCCAGGGATATTATTATTATTATTATCTCCTTTATTTCAATGTACAATCATATAAATTATATTTTTAAATATTAGAATATAAAAAGTATAAAAACATTTAAAAATATAAAAAATAGTAGCCCACCGGTATCGGGAACAGGGTCCAAGCTACCGGTGGTCAGGGCTCCAGAGAGAGGAACCTCCTGACAATGCGAGCCGTGTCCAGAAGTACCGCTTTCTGAATCAAGCCCTTGATCCAGCTGCCCAACGAGAGCCTCTTCAGGTGTTGGTCGAGGCTCTTGGCTATTAAGCCATTGGCTGTCACGACTATCGGCACAATGATCGCTGAGTCCACATCCCACATGTCGACAACCTCGCGAGCCAAGTCAAGATACTTGATTTGTTTATCTTTCTCAGCTTTCACGAGGTTCTCATCATGCGGGACGGTTATGTCAACAATCATTGCGCGTCGCTCTGATCGATCCACCACCACTATATCAGGCTTATTGGCAACAATAGTCCTGTCAGTGATGATGGATCGATCCCAGTACAATGTGATATTACCATTTTCGAGAACTGGGTCGGGCACATACCTGTAGTACGGCACCTCCGATTCCACAAGGTTGTATTTCAGAGCAAGTTGCTGATGGATTATCCTAGCTACAAGGTTGTGTCTATGCAAGTACTCCCCGTTAGCTAGACGAGAACACCCGGAGATAATATGCCTGATTGATTCTCCCGGCCGGTGGCATGCCCGACAGATGTCAACCGTGCCGTCTTTCACAATAAATCTCCGGTCATTGTTCGTCATCATAACTTCGTCCATAATTGCACAGACAAAACCTTCGGTTTCTCCAAAGAGATCACCGAAACGCAGCCAGGCTACGGACGCTGGTAGATCTACATCGGGCCCATGTAGGGCCCGGTAAAAGCGTCCGTGAAGCTCCTTACTCTGCCATACTTCCATGCGATCATTGGTGTCAAGCACTACTGGCTTGCGCCAGTTCTCTTTAGCCAAGGAGAGCGGGGTGAGGCCCTTGTCCACCGCGACTACATCTCGATGCATCCCCACGTCGGTCTCTAAGAAATATTCCCTGAGACTGCATATCTCGCGATTGTGGAGGGTCTTAGCGTTTAAAAAGCCTCGACTTCCACACTTTCGCGGGATATACAGCCTCATTACCGATGACCGTGGGTGATGCATTCGACTTGCAGTTAGCAGCGTACGGACCCTCCTATCCAGGGCGTCAAGTTCGGTCTGAGTCCATTTGAGTATGCCGAAAGAGTACATCAAAACCGGCATGACCCAACCGTTGAAGGCGCGCACCTTGTTTCCGCCTGATAAAAGACTATTGAATACTTTTTTCAGGCGGCCATAGAAGCGCTCTTTCAATTATTATTATTATTATTATCCTCCAGGATAAAAAGTACCCCAGGTCATGGTCTACCTGTGCCAAAAATCAAAGTCCGTTGAACAGTGAAACAGCAACACACAGACAAACAAGAGTTACTTTCACATTTATAATATTAAACGTAAACCCACCTATCAGTGCTTCCGTAGCCTAAAAGATATACCTACCCAAATGGTCACTGAGTTTATTCCCATTGAGGAACCTCTTCCCACAAGCCCACAGACAGGCTAGAGTCGGGTCTATAACTTCAGTAGAAGCTTGGGTCCCCGAGAGATCCTCCACATTGTCCAGCTCCATTCGCACAGGGTCGTGAGGTGGAAGACCTCCGGGGAATACGATCTTGGAGGCTCCTCGGAGCTCATCTAGAGCTCTTGCTACGTCTTTCTGGGTTAGGCATTTGCGGATATCCACCTGGAAAATAAGGAATATTTGATTAGTTGGGAATGGCATAACCCTAGTGTTTCGACTTGTATGAAAAAGAAGCACTAGCACAAGCACTTTCTACTTTTGGGTAAACATCAAGTAATCACACACACCCAAGGATGCTGCTGAATCTAGGCTTCATAGGGCACACCCTATGAAGCCTAGATTCAGCAGCATCCTTGGGTATGAGCTTTTAACAACTTACTAAAGAACGGTTCTACACAGCACAGCATCGGACGTTCTGTACAGCATCGGAGGGGATATTGGACATTTAAAATGATTAAACTGGAATACTCACATGATACGGAGGAATGAGGAAAATGCCATGAGGCAAGTTTTTGAGTATCAATGTGGATGGCTATAAGAGTAGGGGAAGACCAAAGAAACGATGAATGGACTGTGTGAATGATGATATGGTTAGAAAGGAAGTATTACTGAGATATCGACTAATAGACAAGTATGGGAGAAAAAGACATGTTGCGCCGAGCCCAAATATATTGGGATATGGGCGGGAGAATGATGATGACTCACATTTTTCTTACTAATAAACTCCTTAGCATCTTCGGTTGCCTTCTTAATAATCTCCTGCATGTTGGGAGGGGGAGCGAGGCCACATCGACGTCCCATGTCGTCCTTCACAAACACGTGACCTGGCGGGGCGCAGCGCTTGGCCCAGGGGTCTTCCAGTTTTAGCTCCATTATCTGTAATGTTTTATGTTAATACTAGTAGAGCTACAGAAAACTTGGATGTAGATTTAAGACATCCTGAACTTAGTTCAGCATCTGCCAAGAGTTTGAACTTTGAATCCCACATCAAACCATTTAATTCTCTCCAGACTTCAGACACATATTGACCTAATTGGTGATGTTCTTCAGAAAGTTTAGGTGCGTAGTACTCGCAACCGCCGTGCGTGTGTGAAGCAGATGAATGAACGTAAACGAGGCAAAATTACTATGTAAATATTGTAGCAGGTGGCGTTCTGAGGTTTCTGCCTACCCCCATGGGAAGATCGCATGAGTGGATGTTAGATTTTTCTTTGTATATATTATTATGTCCAGTGTAAGTTACTCCAAGGCTATTCAAAATACTCCTTGGCAGATTGACGTCATGTTGCTGTGCCAAAATTTTAACTACAAATTTGTTTCCTAACGCTTTCATCCTTATTAATAATATCAAACAAAGCTCAACTAACCTGTTCTTCAGTCAACCCCTGCATCTCAAGAGGTAGGAAGGTCCCGTGTTTCTGCAGCTCGTCCATCTCATGGCATAACCTGATCACCTTCAGTCTCCCATTGAAGATCGCCGTGATATCCTTCACGACATCATCTACCTCCTTCTCCACATCTGTTTCATAAAGGAACTGGTTCTCATCGCCTCTTTTCACGAGGAAAATTACCATTTTGAGAGCAAAAGGAAATTGTTACAATGCGTCGAAATTGTATGATATTTATTGAACTAACAGACGTTGCTATGGTGTTTCTATGGGAGCGGTTGCTATGGAAATAACACGGTAAGGGTGTTTTTGGTATACAAACTCACTCGATTGGAATTAATGTTAATTTAATCGAATTTAAATGATATGATTTTTTAATAAAGAATAAATATTTTTTATTAAATATTTACATAATTTAAAAATCTAACAGTCTTAAAATAATAAATATGTACAAGTATAATAATGTAAAGGAAGGGAAATAATCAAAGGGCATGAAAAAATTCATCTGCATCGCTGTCAATAGGAAACGTGCCCAAAAGGCTGGCAGCATTGCCACGTTGTATTGCAATGCTGGCCAAAATATTTTAATAAATGATTATTTTGAAAAAAGTTATTGCCGTATACATAGTAGGTATATATATTGGTTCTGAGAGGTGAAACATTTAATTTTGGTTATACTATCCCCGTAAGATCCCTGACTATGGAAACTCGTAGAAAACAGCATAAGCAATCTCCCATTACAACAGACAGTTTGTATTGTTATTGGGTAAAAAATAATTGTTTTGAGTAAGAGGTGACGAAAATATTTTGATAAAATAAAATAACATTGACACTGATTACGAAGTTTGGACGTGACATCATAGTGGTGGTGGTTGGTATAGGACAAGTCATATTGGGCTGATTTTTCAATTAACAGATATCTTTTTATTCGTGGAATAAAATTGTCGTCTGGCTGATTTTGCACGGAACAACTGTAAAAAAATTCAAAATTATTCCTCGCATAAAATTATCTGGCGTTGAAAAATCAGCCCATAATGAAAACAACCGTTTAAAAAATATTTTATTTAGGACGGTACTTTATGCCATTGTTACATAATTCCAAAGTACTCAAACCCACATAAAACAAACAATAACAACACCATCTAATCAACAAACTTCGAAAGTTATTAAATTCAATACTCGTCAAAATAATTACGACATTTCGACGAATAATACAATTATTATTGATTGAATAATGGGTAGGTACCTACAATTAATTGAATCGACGCTTCCCGAGTTTGTGCGAAGCGTTGCTCTTGTGAATACAATAAGCGCTTTTGTTCTACCGCTGTTTCTGAGTTTCCTCTCGTACGTGGAGTCATTATACTATGGTGTGTTTTGTATTTTTGTTTGTAGGTAATTAGAGTTTTATGGCTTCGACTTGAAAATTATTATTGTTATGTTTAACCGACTTCTAAAAAAGGAGGAGGTTCTCAATTCGGATGTTTGGATTTTTTTTTTGTTCGCGCATAACTCCGTCGCTTGCCATCCGATTTGAAAAATTATTTTTTTGTTGGAAAGCGTATACTTTACAAATAGTTCCATAGAAATTTCATCAAAAATGGTTCAGTAGTTTGGTTTTTAAACCAAAATTACTGGTAAAAATTAAAAAAAACTTTTTTTTTAAAAAAACAACCGACTTCCAAACGCGACAGTACAAAGTGAAAACTAACTTTAATTTCGGAAGTCGGTGGCAAACAACGAAAATGCAAACCCAACGTCACCGACTTCCGAAATTAAAGTTACTTTTCACTTTCTAGTGTCGTTTTTGGAATTCGATTGTTTTTTTTTGCAAAACAGTTTTTTTAAATTCGCATCTTGATATTGTTATTATCTTATTGAGTGATCATCGCCATCATTTCGGCGTGGAATCACCCACTGCTGGGTATGGCCTACCCTTTCTTCTGCAATACTTCCCGGTTCCATGCGTGCCTCATCCAGGTGTTTATTATTGATAGAAATTAAAGAAATTTAAGATTTTTTTTATGTTTTAAAGATCATTTGAATTGACTCACAAATCACAATGCATGACTTTGTTTGGCTAATAATATCTTTAATCTCCATTTTTATGACCTCTACAGGACCCAGGCTTCAAACCTATTCACCGTCTACCACGCATAAAACAAAAGCCGGCCGAAAAAAAATCATAAAATATAAAAATAAACAAAAAAAAAAAAGTGGCCAGCGCGGCGTGGGCCGAGCGGGTCAGTTAAACTAATGTAGCGAAGATAGTCACTGAGCTGGAAAATGCCGACCCGGCCTGATAAAACATCTAACTATAATTAAATTTTTCGTATTTTTGCTCTGATATATAATAGAGGGTAGTAATGAAATATGTAACTTACTGTTTGTCAAGCGTGGGTAATTTGGGGTCTCTTTGACGTTTTTATTACAATGGTCAATGAATCTACATATAAGTATGTTCTAGAGAATCTAGAGGATTTCAAAGAACAAAATATTTATGGCATCTGAGGAGAATGTTTCTATCGGTGGTCGTGAGTGTCGTGACATACTCGTACTACTAAAGATTATAATATACCTATTTATTTTAATTCGATCCAAGGTTAAGCTACGCTTGACGCGGTCATGGACACTGACCATCCTTCGAGACCCCTCCGTGCCTCGGAAAGCACGTGATGCCGGTGATCTGTCATTTTGACAGTCTTTACGGGTAGTCAGAAGCTCTAAAGTCTGACTACCAGTCTTATTATCGTGTCAGAGTCCCAAGAATCCATCAAGAATTTTGTTTGTCGTGTTACTCAGTAGGTAATAGAGTTGTGGACGTCAGATAGATGGTTGCTCCATGTACAATGCTGGTAATCAGGTATGACTGGAAGCCGACCCCAACATAGTTGGGACAGGGTGGGCAGGCAGGCAAGTTGTCATATGGAATAACAAACACCGAACCTATTTTAGATTCCATAAGATTGGTGACTATAATTGGGTCTGGTTGATGTCAGTAGCAGACAGGTGCGACGAGACGATGCGCCGCGACTCCGGTGAAACAATTTCTATGAAAACATAATGGATATTATTATACCGGAGTCGAAAATGGCGAAATGTGTGTGTACCTACTATACATGTTGACTTTCCTTTGGGATGCCAGAGTGTGATGATATTTAATGCCAACTACCACTAAAAGATGTACCCAAAACTATATCCCACAATACTCTAACTAACTATATCCAATAACTTGCATACGTGCACACAATCCCTAAACACAACTCCACCATAGATTACAGCACACAAATCACTCTGTTTATCGAGATATCCCAATTCGAATAGATAATCGATTTTATCGAATATCCTGCACGGACGATTGAACCGAGTTGCATCGCTACATCGATATAGTTTACGTTTCATCGGGTGCCTGAACAACGAGCGGAGGACTGCCATGTTTTTCTTGCATTAGGTACGGAAATAGTTTTGAAAAGTGGGGAAAACAGAACGCTTATTGAAGAATACGACAGTATTTTTATAGATAGGTAGATATATGTATGATTGCCGTATTCTTACCTTGTAAAAGGCTATTTTTTTTTATTGACACTGGGCTCACTCTTGACCTCAATCCAGCCCAGAGGCAGGGATGAGATCTACGGTGGAACGAACTTGCCCAGAAGAAACCTATTCACTCTCGCCTTGAAGAGATTCAGGTTGTATGAACTCGGGAATGCAGACGCAGGCAGACGATTCCACTCCTTAGCTGTGCGCATCAGAAAAGATGACGAGAAGCGCTTAGTGCGTATATATGGTATATTAACCAAATAGGGGTGGTATCCCGCAGTGCGTCTGGACTCTCGATGGTAGAAAGGTGAAGGCGGGATGAGCTCATGTAGCTCTTGAGCACACTCCCCGAAGTACAGTCTGTAGAAGACGGACAGACAGGCGACACTTCGCCGGTGAGCCAAACTGTGAAGCTTTGCCTCCACCAGCTTTTTATCTCCAATGAGTCTCTTAGCTCTGCGCTCCACTGAGTCTAAAGTGGCGAGTTGGTATTTAGCTGAGCCATCCCACAGGTGACTGCAGTACTCCATACACGATCGGACTTGTGCTCTGTAAAGGGTTAAAAGCTGTCCCGGTGTGAAGTACCGCTTAACCTTGTTCAGGATGCCCAGCTTTTTGGCCGCCGTTTGTGCTTTAGACTCAATGTTTTCAACTGTAAATGAAAACATCGGGAGGAAAACGGCATGTCCTAGAACCAAAAAATCGCAGACATGTGACGCGTGGTAGATCACAGATTCACAGCCCACTCCCGCTCCAACAGAGGAGGCCTGTGTCCCAGTATTTGGAAAATTTTAGGCTGATTATTTATGCATGTATGCATAGATTTTATAATTTTCTATCCAAAAGTAGTCGTAATAACTCGCTAATAATTCTGAATAGAATAAAATAGTATTGCTACTACAGGTTTACAAATAAAGGGCATTGTCCGGGATCGCCCTGTGCACAAGAAATATCGGACATACACGATAGTTAATTGTCTATTTTATTATATTAGTTGCAAATACTTTTTTAACACGGACTAGCTGCATGCCAAAATGAACATTTTAAAGTATTTTACGCGACTAATAACATTAATCGCCGCCATCTTCGCGAAACGTCTTGTCGTATCGAAAAAGAAAAAAAACTATTTAGGTAGGTACAAAAAATAGCTAAATGTGTTATGTTATTGTTTTTTAGTTTCTTAAAAATCACTCGAAGCTATGAAAAACTATAGGTAGGTACCTAATATTCGTTGTTATGGTTCGATTATAACCTCAAAAGCTGATACTTTTTTTGAAATATATATATTCTGCGGCTAGTCCGCTATAAAAATAAGATAGGAGTTTACTAATGATCGACAATACAACACATAATTTTCCGATGCTCTTGGTTCCAGGGCGAACAATGTATGGGCGAAGAGCAATGTCCTTTGTGAGAAATGTCATTCATATCATTTATGCTATACACTACTGCCCACGTAGATATCATGACAGGATAAACGTATAACGTAGTTTTCAGTTACCTGTGCCACTTTCAGACTTCCTCTTATGTACTCATTTCTTATTCTATCCATTCGTGTAACACCACAAATCCCGAACTTGTTACAACCAACCCTAAACACAAACTGTCAGATTCATCTGCATAAAGTTTTTTATGATCACGAAAGTGGACCATGAAACAGGGTCAGCAGAGTGTTGCATGGCCTGGCCATTTAGTGCAGGTTTCCAACGAGCGGGTGATTTATTGGGTGCAAAAGTGCGCTCGTTACATTGTTTTTGAGCAAAAAGAGCCTCTGAGGTCGCGAATGTTGTAACAGTTGCGGCTGGTTTTTGTAGTGGAACAAATGTTTGAAGTGCATATTTTTTCTTTAGCGGATTTTTCGGGACATCAGATTTTTGAGAATCATTGGGGTATCATTTGTTGGTGTGGTGTCAATTATCAAGATGAAAATTATTTATTTACCTATTTTTTTTTACCTAATTAATTAATAAAAATAACAAAATTAAATCCTAAATGATAATTTTCAATATTAATTATAAAGATATAACTTTTTACATTATAAATAACATAGCTGGCCAAGTGTGAATCATACTCGCACACGAAGGGTTCCATACCACAAGGCAAAAATCACCGAAAAACGTCACATTTCTTGTATACTAAACAAAAATTAAATGAAGTTAATAATTAAAGGGATTCTTTTAATTATTAACTTTATTTTATTTTTAATTATGCGTTGTTAAAGCGGCAATTGCGATACACATTCTGTGATGTTCAGCTGTCTAACTATAACGGTTCATGAGATACATCCCGCTGACAGGCAGACGAACGGACAGTAGAGGCTTAGTAACAGGGTCCCGTTGGCACCCTTTGGGTACGGAACCCTAAAAAGGTCCTGCTTTTTAGGGTTTTCAATTCGTCTGTATTTTTGACAACATTCTTCTATTTATGATAACGGTTAATAAAATAACTCACATAATCATTTTTCATTCCGTAGATATTGTAAGAAATATTTCGCTTGTATAAAAATCTATCTCATTTTGAAAAAATAAAATGCAAATTTCCAAAATGGTATAAGTAGTCGAATGGTTGATCCAGTTCGTTATTCATATACTTAGTTTGTATTTTTAACTTATGTTTGTCTGTTTGTTCCAGATACCGCACATAATATGCGGACACAGACACGGGCACGACATTTCCACTGAGGACCCGGAGATCATCGAGCAACACCACGACAACACCACACACCATGGGAAGGTCAGTTGAAGAACATCATTAAAAAGTTGAACTTTTAGTTTACTAGGAATTCAGAAATTCCCAGCTGCTACAGGCCATACCTACCTCCAGATCCACTGCACGTCACCGAAACTCGCCGTTGATCTCGTGGTCGCAAGCGAGACTACCGAGCGTGGGGTTCAGGTTCACAATTTCCAAGTCAGGAAAAGTAGATTTTCCATTGGGAATTTCTTAGTAACAGCCCGGAGTTTGGAAGTTGGTGGTGTGTTACCCCCGTGCCTCGGAAAGCACGTTAAGCCGTTGATCCTGCGCCTGATCTCTCTCCAGTTGGATTGCCGTCCCATCGGACAATGATAGTGAGGGAAGAGAGAGTGCACCTGTGTCTGCGCATACACTTGTGCACTATAATATCTCCCGCGCTGGTCTCCTTGAGATTGATCGCGATGGCCGAAATTCTTTCTGGAGATCTTTATTTATTTTACCTTGCCCCAATTCTGTATTATTCCCCGCGAAATGTTACCAAGTGCAAACCACGTCAATATCGTGACTTGTTAACGACATAAGGAATCGAAATGTCAACCGTACGGAAAAAATTTAAATTGACAGTTCAAACCACGCCATTGTGTCATAGAGAATACGGTAATAGCAGAGGGACAATTCTCGTAATTAGAAGACCGTTCACAGTCTGATCTCGGTCTCAATCTGTCAAAACATACTTCTAATTTCCCTACATTTTGACAAGTTTTTGACATTTGTTTATCGCTGAGATGAGACTGCTACTAAATTTTGAACGTTTTAAATTACGAGAATTGGCCTTCAGATGTCGTGATTAAGTTGACGTGGTTTCGAGGTAAGGAATCAATAAGTGGTCATATTGAATTTGATCTCCACTTGTTTAACTTTAACTAGAATACATTCTGTATTGTGCAACCTACATATGAAATCTTTAAAAACGTCAGTACCTACTCTTCTAATGGATAAGTGCTACCATTGAAATTTTTGCCGCCAAATAGCATTGTTGTGATCCCGTTTCAAGTGCATTATGTGCTAGTAAAATGTACATACAGGTACCAGAAGATGCAACTTTCCTTCCGAAGCTTTTTCTTCCTAGCGTATCGATAGAAATCTAAATGGACTCGACCCAGAATTTGGCTACTTGTTTGTCGCTATCACCAGCGTCCATCAGTTCCTATAACGTGCAGCTGACAGGACACGCAGGACACGATATTAAGTGTCCCATCGTTTATTAACAGAACCACATTTACACTTCAAGGCGGAGTCGTCTATGAATCTCCACTCCAAAGCCAGCAATGTAACATATCTTTTGGTGTTCTGTGATCAAAAGACCACTTTCCATTAGAAGGAAAATTCTCGTAATTAAAGACGTTCAAAATCTAGTCGCAATCTCATCTCAGCGACAATCAACGTCAAAAACTTGTCGAAAATACAGGGATTTTTGAGGTATTTTTGACAGATTGAGACAGATCAGAAGGCCAATTCCCGTAATGAAAAACATTCAAAATATAGTCGCAATGTCATCTCAGCGACAATCAATATCAAGAACTTGTCAAAAAAATATTAAAGGTGTTTTTGACAGATTAAGACTGAGATTGGTCGAAACGATACGAAACGATTTGAGATTTGATTTTGTACTAAAAATTGTATTTGTACTGTAAATGTTCCTAAAATTACGAGAATTGCACCTGTGGTGAACATTCGCCCAATTTGCAAACCAAGATCCATTTAACGAACTCAACAAAAACAGATTGTTCTCAAATATGCAAAACTTACTTTTTTCATAGATTTAACCGTTCATTTTGGGCCCGTCAGCGAGGCGTTACTAAAACAAATCGACGCCCCGATGCCCAATCAAAACACTTTGAAAGCCGGTTCAAATTAAAACTAGACAAAACATGCTAGCTTTTACCAGTTTTTGCGATGCTTAGGCCAATGGATACAGTGATTTTGTTGTGGGTGTTTTATTAGGGTACTCCTTGAAGAAATTTTGTTAACATACATACACCGCATTTTTACCAAGTCAAGTCTTACCAAGTTTTACCCAGTAACTGGGTTGTGGAGGTTAGATAGGCAGTCGCTCCATGTAAAATACTGGTGTTCAGCTGCATCCGGTTAGACTGGAAGCCGACCCCAACGTAGTTGGGAAAAAGCTAGGCAGATGATGATGACATACACCACATTTCCCATGGAGGTAGGCAGACACTACAGTGCGCCATATGCTACGATCCTTGCGTGCTCATTTTGCTTTGTTTACGTTCATATATCTGAGGGGCAATTCTCGTATTTTTTTAAGAACTTTACAGTCTGATTTAATTTGATTTGATCTCAGTCTCAATCTGTCAAACCCCTTTCCCTATATTTTTGACAAGCTTTTGTCATTGATTTTCGCTGAGATGAGATTGCGAGTAGATTTTGAAAAATATAGACTACATTATCATCTCACAAGTCAGCGAGATTATAGAAGATTTTAAGCAGACAGAAAATACATGCTTTGATAATGAAAATATTCATAAAAAAACATGATACATTCAACGAAAAAGATTCAAATACGAAATCCTATAAATATTAGATCCGAAACAAATGTACACCGAATTTAATTATCGAGATCCAACGAGTGTTTGTAAAAGAGCAGGGTTAAAAATGGAAGTATGGGGTGGCAGCTGACAAATTGAAGTTGTACACCCGAGGGTTGAAATTTGCATACACGACAGTATTGTATTGATGCTTGAACTGTAGGCGAATAGCGTTTTGATTTTTGGTAGTGTTGCAAGGGAATTTGAGCTTAACATGGCAAAGGACGCCACTGATGTTAGGTTTTCTTGAATGATACTTATTTGTAATATCTTTATTATCTACTACTTTGTATTACATTTGCATGCTATATTAAGGCAGAATGTACATGGATCCTATTATATAATTTAACAACTTATTTTTATGTACCTACATTCTAAGCAAATAAAGACCTATTCTATTCTAATATTATGTACATAAGCCCCGAAAAGGAATCTCTATGGACTAAAATAAAGGTTTTTTTTAAGCATCAGGTTCCTAAACACATAGATATTATGTTGCATTAAACCTTAGAATCATCATAATCAGCCGATAATGTACTGCTGGGTCCTCTCTGTGATAGGGAGATAGGCCATAATCCACCACGCGGGCCCAATGCAGGTTGGTAGATGTCAGGCTAGGTGGAGCGACGATCTTCGCAGGATGGCTGGTAGCAGCTGAACGAGAGTTGCCGAAATGTCGTGCAATAGGAGAGGCCTATGTCCAGCAGTGGACTGCTACGGGCTGATGATGATGATGAGATGTCACTTGTTTCGATTTTTTGGTTCTAGGACATACCGGTTTCCTCATGATGTTTTCCTTTACGGTTTTGAGAGCAGTGATGAAATTAATTACAAAAAGTAAAGCGCCAGCCTGGATTCGAACCCATTACCCACAACTCGTAAGTCGGGGCTGTTCCACTGGGCAACCACTGCTCTCATTGACATGGATGACTTGCATTAAACTGTAGAATACTTCTTTAACAAAGAGTAGTTTTGTTTTTATGCAAGTGAACCCACAACCAACAGCTAGTTCAAAAACTTATCCGCTTAAACTCATCCTCTACACTCCACCATCCCCCTTTGACGGGTACGTTTCGATTGTAAATTTCAGCACAAACCGGTTGTTGTTATTGCCGTCTTGTTGGCTAGCGCCTGTAGTGCCGTGCCACTAAATGTGCCGTCGGTGCTGTCAGTTCCGTCACTTAGTGCTAGTATATTGGCAGGGAGATTGCTCGCCATCGGTGGGACTACACTCGTTTGGTAGGCGACCCTTGCCTGAACTATGTTAGGTTGGCTAGGCTCACCGAAGAGGTCGAATGGTTGTATTTTATGTGGTTGGCAATCGTTTTTTTTTTGTTGTTATGTTGTAAAGTCTATCCAAACTGATGTTTCAAATTCAATGATATTATAAGTAGTAAAGTTTTTACTTATAATATCATTGTTCAAATTGATGTTATTTCCGACCGATTTTATAACCGACGAAATCTTTCTACGCTAGGAGGTTTAGAATTATGTGCTGAATTCATGGCTACAATTTGCGCACTGGTTAAAAATGTATCATGTATAAATAAATCATCATCATCAGCGTAGCCTTTTCCCAACTATGTTGGGGTCGGCTTCCAGTCTAACTGGATGCAGCGGGACCCCAGTATTTTACATGAAGTGACTGCCTATCTGACCTCCACAACACAGTTACTGGGCAATCCCCTTGGTAAGACTGGTTATCAGACTTTCAGGCTTCTGACGACCCGTAACGACTGTCAAAGATCCGCGTAACAGCCGGGACCTACCGCTTAACGTGCTTTCCGAGGCACGGAGGGGTCTTGGTATGTGAAGATAGTCACCCATCCACGGATCAACCGCTACAAGCGTAGCTTAACGTGATCGTTCGACCCGTGCGGCTGTTTTTACTTAGCCACAAGGCCGCGGCGTCTTTTTCGGCGTCGAAGTATGCTACATTATATTTTAACCTGTATCAGAGCAATATCACCTCCGTCTCAAATTAAACAAGAGCGTCTATACAATAAAACGTATATAAAGAGTAATATGAAGCTATAAAATCCTCTGAAGGCGCACAATAGAAATAATGGGCTGAGTATGATATACACCGCGCTCGCAGCACGAGTATAATAATCGTAACGCGTGGATTAAACATTTATGTACAGTAGTGTGTAGACGAGCGACTAAATTGTCGTAGGTGACATGCGACTGACATGATACTCATCTAAATTGTTGTAGGTGACATGCGACTGACATGATACTCATCTAAATGGTCGTAGGTGACATGCGACTGACATGATACTCATCTAAATTGTCGTAGGTGACATGCGACTGACATGATACTCATCTAAATTGTCGTAGGTGACATGCGACTGACATGATACTCATCTAAATTGTCGTAGGTGACATGCGACTGACTTGATACTCATCTAAATTGTCGTAGGTAACATGCGACTGACATAATACTCATCTAAATTGTCGTAGGTGACATGCGACTGACATGATACTCATCTAATGTGACTAGCCTGTATTGTCCCACTGCAGGGCAAAGGCCTCCCTCTTCCTTTTCCACATAATTCTGTCTTTTGCTAGTCCTTACGGTAAGAGTCAAGCTCGTTCCGCCATCTTCGTCTCGGCCTGCCGCGATGGCGTCGTGCGTTTAGTGAGATCCAAGCGGTGGTTCTCTTAGCCCAATGATAGTCGTACGTTAGAAAATTTGCAAATAATCAAGTCTCTACAGTATGTGTCTCCTTAGAGGACTAGTTTCGATAGACTATAAAAGAATGAAGAAAACGTAGACTGAAAAACAGCTGTGGTAACAAATAACTTTAGTCAATCGTATTTACTAAGAGATTCTTTTACTTTCAAGGCCCACATTTATATAACAGACTCAATAAATATCTGCAATTCTACTCTTATCCAAGTAATACCATAAAAAAAAACTGTAACAAATTGGCTACTTGAACAAAATTATATTGACACAGAACGGCTTCTTCTTTCTGGAGAAAAGTTCTACTAAATTGCAACTATCCCTTTCATACACAACACACACACTTCACACACATCACTTACACCTCTCACCACCACACTACACACCCTCTCGTTTGTATTTTGGCTTTTGTTTTCTCTCCGTTGATTTTATTTTACTCAATTTCCATGTAAAAGTGACCATTATTTGCTTTTTATTGTATCTTTGCAATGCCTTAAAATATGTATATGAACCAAGGGTTGGGACTTGTGTCCTTAATACAAGTTATCCTGATAACTTAGCAAGGGTGCAAGTTACGAAAACTTCTAGTGGTATAGTCACAATTAAGACATAAGTATGTAACGTTAAATAGCTGTATTGTTGATATGAATAAATACTATTATTATTATTATTAATCACACACTTAAAAAAAGTTATAAATAATATTCAAATGGTATTTTCCCACACAATGTAATTTTTTGGTAAAAAAAGTCGCGAGTCTACATCTCCCCATCATACGCTTCCCTTGTCTGCGTGGAATTACATCGTCATTCTGTGTGCATGGCAGCACCACCACAAAAGACATGCGAGCAACAAAAAAAGTAGCAAATGAGGAGTTATTGTCTATTGCTCGTTATTTTCCAATATACTCGTAGAATGACGCACATCGTAGCGCCGTAGCAAGCGTAGCGCTACGACGCTACGAGCTACGGAGCTACGGAGCTACGTGTAATAGAATTACTGTTTGTTAGAAAATATTTAAGTTTTAGTTTAAACATCTTTTGGTTTGACCACTTTGTTACTTATTAATGTTGTCTTAGCTTCGGGTTCGTGACAATAAACTGCCGATATAAATGACCAAAAATTACACTTTAACTAAAACAACACTAATAACAGCTCAAACAGACCCTTTGGGCGCATTATGTCCAATTCGTAATTATAAAACACAATTACTCTTAAGTCGCACTTGAAGATCGCTTTCGATGTATTCGCTTCTATCGCATATCAAGTCTGTTTGCTCGCGGCTAACCCCAGCCTTATAAAGTGCCGCAGATATTTCCAGAACCTTCTATTGTAGAAATATCCAGAATGTTCGAGTACAACGGCCCCGACTGACCAGATGTCGATAGTTCTAGTATCGAAATTTCTAGAAGGATCTATTAGTTCTGTTACTCGATACTAGATGGCGCTAGTAGTAAATTAGTTTTGCTACTTAATACTAGATGGCGCTAGTGGTAACTAATGTCACCATGTACCAGGCATTAATTGTGGCGCGCAACAGGAATAAAGTGGGCAAATAAATCAAGTACTGTATTTTTGTTATAGTATAATTTTTTTCCGGCCTGTTAGATAACAGAATAACGCATAATAGGATGAGAGGATTCTCATGCATGAAAGAAAATGCTTTCTTCTCAAATGAGGAATATTTTATGAATGATAGACTGAGGAATGATGTGTTGCAGTTTGAAAGATGTAGTGACCAAAATTTTAAGGTGTTCGTCATGGGTATGGTTTTTATGGTTTTCGAGGGTGCTGAAGCCGATAGCGAGGTCAAAATGAAAATCCAAGTTAGCGGCTGTGAATATTTTCAAATTTTGCAGCCACCACCGTTGAATTTTATTTTGAAAAAAAATTAATAATATTAAAAAAACGTGTGGGGTCGGGGCGTCCGCCGACCCCACACGTTTTTTTATATTATTAATTTTAAGATATTATGAATGTAATATCAACCGATAATAATCATGCGCCAAGTATTAATCACCACGCTTGCTAGGAAGCTAGCGTTTCCATCAAATTAAAACGGTCATCTTGAAAATCAGTCATTTTCATCAGTATTTGACATTAAGGTGCCAAAAAACGGTCATTGTTTGGACAATCGTTATTGTCTGACCGTTGACGGTTTTCTTAGGAAACCTAAGCTTTAGTGCGGATGACAGCCCGTTAACAGTCTACTGACTAGCTTTTTGACCTTTTTTATTGGTTCTATCTCTAGTCACTAAATGTAAAGTCACCTGAACTGACCTTTTCAGACTGTAAATTTCGGATGCTTGAAACAATTCTCTCCCACTCACGAGTAGGTGTTAACCCAGAATGGCAATTTAAGGTGATTGTCATCATTCTCCTGTCTATATCCCAATTTATTTGCCGTCGGCGCAACATGTCTTTTTTTTCCGTACTTCTCTATTAGACGTCATCTCGGTAGTCACCCCCTTTCTAACCACTTTATTTTCTTTCGTTTTTTACTGGTAAATGTGATTGTACTATACTCTGAACCTTGTCCTATCTCTCCGGGGAACGCATGCGTGATGTTATGTTATCACGCTCTTTACAAGGACAGAAGGTCTTCATTACTTAGACTGAAATCTTGTTTTACTACTTTTTCTGAGCTCCTTAACTATAATGAGGAATAAAGTTTTTTTTTTTCATCATGATATGAGATTTTCACGACGGCCGTTTCAGTAGTCTCAAGTAGCTAGTAAAATAAATTCTCAACCCTTCTTCTTAACTTCCTGAAAAAAGTATCCTTGTTGGATAATTTTATCTCTTTACAAAAATCCAACAAATCTTTATAAAAAACCTATCGAAAAAGTTCACAGATCCGAATATCCAGGCGAAACAATTACTTATTCTTCACAGGGACATGCAAAAACATCACGCGCTGGCAAATCTCTTCCTCATGCGCTCATAGAATCACAAATATGGCGGGGAGAAATATTCCGAGAGGGGCCTGTATTGTTTCTGAATATTAGAACGATATGCACGATTACGTTTGGAGATGACGGGTGTCTGATTGGGTGAAGAGGTTGGAGTTCAAGAACAGACATTTTTTGTGTAAACACTGGTCTTTATTCTCGTTTGTTATAAGGTTGCTGTTACTAGGACTGTTTGTAGTGACGGATTGCGTCAAGTTGAGCTGTGGTTGTTGCTTTTTTTGTGTCAGATTCAGAACACAATTTTTTATACAAGATTGTTTCCGTTCCCCAATGAGGTAGATATAGATGTATAGTACCGTCTCTACGTTTGACTGCCCCGTTGGTCTCGTGGTTGGAAGCGTGACTGTCAAGCGAGGGGTCCTGGGTTCAATTCCCGGGTCAGACAGTGTTATTGAGTTTTCCGTTAGGAATTTCTTAGTAACTGTCCGGAGTTTGGAAGCTGGCGGTTTAGTACCCTCGTGTCTCGGAAAGCACGTAAAGCCATTGGTCCTGTCCCTGATCTGTCCCCGGTGGTGGATTGCCGTCCCGTCGAACTATGAGAGTAAAGGAACAGAGAGTGCACCTGTGTTTGTGCACGTACCTGGCTAATCGTACGTGTTGTGACGACACGGTTGGCGCAGTGGTTAAGCGATTGACTGCTGCGCTGCGTGTCGCGGGGTCGATTCCCGCACGGAACAAATATTTGTATGACCTACATGTATTTGTACCGAGTCTGGGTGTTTTTCTATCTATAATATGATTTACAAAAAAAAAATATGTAAATAAGTAGTTTATCAGCCATCTTGTTACCATAACACAAGCATTAGGTTGCTTAGCTTGGGACTAGATGGCGCTGTGTGAAATGTCCAGGGATATTATTATTATTATTAATGGTAGTCAACACAATTGAGGTTTGGTTCAAATATTTTAAATCAGTCAGGTTTATTGACGACATTTTACGCTCAGAAACACATAGTAGAGAAGTAAAAGAGCCAATTTGAGCGTCCGTATCGGGAATTTCCAACCCAAAGTATGAAGTATTTTGTATGTCTAAAGGTATGTTTTTTTTACTTATAATTATGTAACCAGGCATGTAAAAAATTCTTCCCCAATTACCCGCTCTGTTGGTCTTGTTCGCGATTCAATCAAAACATTACATTTTCGTACATGGTAAGTAGCTTACCGCATAATGTTCGCGAGTGCGTCTGTCATAGGGAGCCTGTATAATTTTATAGCCATATCATGCAGGACACGTCTCACAGACGCCTGGTTTTATAATGATGTTATTTCGAGATTCTAGTAGATGGAGGGTTGAGAGTTGGAAGGTAATGGTGGTGGAAAGGAGGTGATAAGGTTAAACAATGGTGACAGATTTTGAAATAGTATCTACGTATTCAGTTTTTGATGCCGTAAGGTAAAATGTATCTTATAAAAATTATGTATTTTATGGAAATAAATGATTTCTATTTTCTATTTCTAATTCGATTATGAAGGAGAAAATTGTTAATAGTTACCAAAGTTGAAGAGCAGAGATGGCTCAGTGAGAACAGCCGCAACTTACAAGTTTTACGTTATACTAAATGTTATTAGAGCAAAAGAAGGTTTTATGAAATATAACATTCCATCACATGAAATTTGTTTTTTTTTTTATAGCATATGAAAGTTATATCATGTGAACGTTATTTCAAGTGATATTATAAATTTGTTATTATACCATATATTACACACCCCAGTTATTGACCTGTATTTTCAAAAACACAAAAGTTGACGTATGGATTCTGTTTACACTGGACTTTTATGTCCACAAAAAACGACCCTAAAGCTACAAAAATACTTCAATTGATAGATTGGTTTTCTATGTCCAGACTGCACAAGAGCTTAACACAATCCTGGCGAGTGTGTCAATACTGCCACTGGTAACTGAGAACCGTCACTTTTATCGAATTTTCCGATTCAAGTAATCCGGCCAAATTATGGAAACGTACAGCTGTGGGTAGTGTTATAAAACGTCGCGGCTGTTGGAGATACAATTTTTGGATGCGATAAAATGAGGCTGTGTATCCTTTTTTTTTCAAAAGAAAATAAATTTATTTGGCCCAGCATTGAATAGATTAGAACTTGCAAAGGCCGGTTAGACGTTTTCAATGAAGTGAGGTACCAATTGATGATTACCTATCCCTGTTACTGAACAGACAGCTGTGCTGATGGGGAGTTTGTTGCGCCACTTCTTCTTCCCAGCGATAGCACTAGGAAGTGGTGAAGGGCAGGCGTTTTTGGGGGACTGTCTTTTGTAATTTTGACGTTCAAAAAGTGCTGATTCTCAGCCTAATTTGAATAGATGACTTTTGATTTTGATTTGATTTGTTCGCACTATCCAAATACACACCCAATGACAACCCCCGGGTGGTGTAGGATTATTGCAGGATATGGAAACAAAGATATTGGATTATGGGTTTAGGTAGCTTAAGTGAATCTGTTATTTAGATGGAAAGTGAATAGAATACTCATTATTATGTACACAATATAAATTACAGATAACAGTGTAGAAATTTTACAAATAGTGACACAATACGGTTTACAGCTAATGGCGATCTTGCGAATTGATAAATATTGAGCCATAATCACCAATACCGATTCCTATAGTTAAGTAGCCTATAACAGTTTATCTACAGACTAGCACCTTCATTAGAAAATTCGTTTTGAAGAAAATTCTTTACTTCATAGGTTTGCTTAACAACATAGGCATATAGAATCAAAGGTAGCTAAGTGCCTCCATGTCAAATTTTCACAAACCGAAAAAACCGTTTTTCTAATTTAAGTGTCAGGGGTTTTCATACTCTATTTATTTATTTTAGAGTATGTGATTTTATATTGGTTTTGGCCACCTTTAACTATAGTACTAAAAAATAAGCCAAAAAAAAAACACAAACGACTTAACTATCTTTGATACCAACAGCTACAAATAACGTACTGAACATGGCTGAACTGCCAAAAGAAAGGTATTAAGACTTTTGCCAATTTATTTTACGCATTTACTCCGCGGCATCATTTTCAAAAAGGTACCTTTAAGGTTTAAGGGTTTTATAAAGCACATAATAAAATGTTAGATGAAAATAAAAGCTTTTATGAATGCTTTTAAAACGGCCTTTATTACTGCTTTTAAAAAGGCTTTTATTAATGATTTTTTTTTATGTATCCTCGTTATATGTTTATTGTTTAGGCTTATTTTCGATTTATTGATAATCTCTAAAGGCATCGACATCATGACCCGAAAACATTCACTGTTAAACACAATATAAAATCGTGCCAATAAATTAAACGAATACATGCGTCTGCCGTTACAATTACCGTCCCATGTGTTTCCAATCATGAGCATCGCGCTGTCACATCGCATGCAATTATCGTCGACTGTACCGTGACAGCCGATCACTCCGCTTCTGTTGTTGGCTGTACACCGAATCTCCTCACTGTAAATAATGGGTAATGTGAATAATGAACGATTTATTTTATTTGTTTTGTATGTGTTTGTTTGTTTTTTTAAAGCATAAGCATTAAACTCATTTTGTTTGCAAAATGATAACAGACGCGGGGGTTGACCGGAGGTTAAGCTACACATGCCGCGGTCGGTTTTTGGATGGGTGACCGAAAGTCTATCCTGCGAAAGTCGTAGGATGTGTGATTTGATGTGGATTTGCGTAGTGTAGGAATACTGTTGCAAACAACAGAAAGAAAGAAAATCAAATAAATATCTATCTATACTTATAATAAATCTGTAGAAATGAAAATTCTGTACATTGAAAATATCAAAAAAATAATTTACAGGGGGTGTTACTAGACCGACACCGAACCCAAAAATGTGATTAAAAAAATTTTTGTCTGTCTGTCTGTTTGTTCAGGCATCACGCAAAAACTACCGGTTCGATTACGATGAAACTTGGTATAATTATTCTTTAATATCCTGGGCACCACACTGGGTACTTTTTATCCCGGAAAAGTATATACAATAAAAAACAAACTTAATTTTGCGGTTCGATCCCTATACCCGATTACCACTGTCTGTACTGTACCAACCGCAAATACTAAGTTTGTCGTAGGTTGGGTCACCCGCAGTGGTGTTCATTTTTATTCCTTTTAGTTTTTAGAGTTATTTAGGTTTATTTTTATATGAGTCGTAGGTATAGATTTTAATTTTAAAGTATAGGTAGTATATTTGATAGTGTACGTAGTGACCGTAGGTTATTTTATAATACTGTTAGGTAGGATTAGTCATTCGTATAGATATTAGTTTTTAGGGATTTTGCTTATTTATTGAGTTTAGATTAGTTATCATCAGAAATAGGTTTATTTAGGTAGGTATTTAATTTTCTGTTATTGAGTTTTTTTTTAATTAGGTAGGTACTTAGGTAAAGATATCATATAGGTACCCTCTTAATCACCACTAATGAGACACAATTGGTTTTCTACTGTAATTAGCCACAAAGTGCCCGCGAGATAGATGGCATTCTGGGGAAGCACATACATTTTATCCTGTTAGCACGTTCCCGTGGGATAATTTCCGACATCCACGCGGGTGAAGCCGCGGGCAGAAGCTAGTTCAGTAATAAGGAAAATCTTAAAAGCGCTCTTCCTCTCTCCTACTTATTTAAAATGTTCCTGTGCCCGACAGGGTCCATAAATGTTTATATTTATTAATACTTACACCTGTATGTGTACATTGTGGATTGTAATAAAGATTAATTAAATTAACTGATGAATTATATCACTAAGCAAGACAAGGCATTTAATCGCTCAATAGCAGAAATACACCATTTTAAACATAATAATATTATATTCCATTTAATTGGTATTATGGGAGACCCAATAAAATATTCCAAGGAGTGAAATTATATAAGAACTAAAATGCATGATTGCTGTCTGTAATTTGCAAAAAACATGTAAGATGCCATTAAGTTTTTTTCTTAATTTATCTTTTTAAAAATTGATAATGGTTTTCACTGAGTTGTTCACTCGCTCTGGCCAGTAATAGTGGGAGCATTTTGTAAGACCTAACATGTGACAGCAATCATTTATTAGGACCTAAATCATAAAAATTGTAATGAAGTTTTTATTTTATTATTAGTTTATATTTTAAGTCTAAATTAAAAGAAAATCCTTGAAAAGGTAAACGTAAAAGTTACAAAAAAATACTGTTCCACTCTAATTGCTATTTTTGTTTGTCTGCAAAATAATAATTCAACAGTAGGTACACAGGGACGCTGTTTCTACTAATTTAATTTAAATTGAATTTATACGTCGATTTTGTTTTTGTCACATTTTTTACAACAAATCAGATTTTGTCAAAAACGTAACCGGTAGACCACTGAAAAGTTTGTAAATTAAAGCCTTACACCCTTAAACCTTGTACGTACGACTACACATCAAACTATACATAACCTCAAGGACAATGATGACATCGAGAGGGAACGGAGGGCGCAGCGGTGGGGGCGAACATGGTAGCGCGCAGGTTTGCACGTTGTTCGACAGAAATCATCATCACACTTTTTAGGTCTTATTGTACATCATTCTACACGTGCAGCCTGTGGGCCGACTATACTCAAAAGTCTTACAGTGCCCTTTTTTTTGTGGATGGGAAATCATCAAATGACCCCTCCCGCTCTGGGTGGAGCGGAAGGGAGTGTCACAATGCCCTCCGAGTCCAATTTAATAATGCGTTCAGGGTGCTGATGGGGCTGCGGCGATTCTGTAGTGCATCAGGGATGTTTGCTGAACATCGCGTAGACTGCTTTTACGCTACGAAGCGTAAAAGTTGCGCGTCCCTGGTGCGTAGAGTACGCGGCAGCGCAATCACATCAATCATTGCTGCGCCATTGGTCATGGAATGGCGCAGTAGTGATTGTTGGTGAGTTGTACTTTCTTTTATATGTTTGGTGTTGTGGGTAGTTTTAAGTGTAACTAACACTAGTCTATAAGAACATTCTTACTAACAAAATGGACTCCATGGTCTGAAATAAAGTATTTATTATTTTCATAACCAGTATAAGCTGACTTCTGATTATACGAAAAATCTATACAATGCGAGGTCAGCTAAAACTGGAAATGTATAGCTTGATGTCTCCCACCCATACAATGTAATGTCTCTTTGAACCACCCAACGAATCCAATAACTGTTAAAGTTTTGACCGTTCATTCGATAACTAGGTATTCAATCTTCCACAGGACCGCGGCGGCTGGTCGCAGTGGAGCGAATGGTCGCTGTGTTCACGAACGTGTGACGGCGGCGTGTCGAGACAGCTACGGACTTGTTCGTCACCCGCCGGGTGTCGGGGCGAGCCAGTGCGGTACAAGATCTGTAACATGCAGGTGAGATTACCTTGTAGCGGTATCTACAACGCCACATGCGAACAACGCGTCATACTGACGTCACGCAAATCCTACATCTCGCAAGCAGAGTTTACCGTGCAATTAGCATAGATACAATATCCCAACATCACGTCGGGGTCACCAGTTTGGGGCAATAGCCCACCAGACACAACACCCGTCTGGTCGGAGGATCCTCCCTTTTCTATGGAGGATGAGTGAACTTTACACCCTGTTCCTCATGCCCCAAAACCTTAACAATTAAGCATACTTATTTTCTTAGTGCTCATACATGCGAGTGATATGCGCAGAGGCGACTGCAGCCATCGATGATTGTGGACGGCTGCCGTCGGCAACGTGACGCCTGTGTATTTGAGTACGGTGCTTAAATACACGAGCGGCATGTAGTTGGCATCTACCGAACAATCGCGGATTGCATTAGCAGATACGTGTAACTAGATGTATGAAGAAATTGCAGAGGGACGTCTTTAACCAATAGTAGGACAAATGATGATGACAAATATAATACAAGCTAAAAATATATAGACAGTATTAAATAGGTTTTCGTATACAGCATAATCAGGCTATAATATCCCCCCACTGCTGGGACACAGGCCTCCTCTCAGTCAGAGGAAGTGGTGGTAGTCGTTGCAGCCTTTTTTTTTTTTTTGAGGATGGGAAATCATCAAATGACCCCTCCCGCTCTGGGTGGAGCAGAAGGAAGTGTCAGACTTTTACTGACTAAAACCCACCCGTGTTCCTTCCTAAGCCCTTTATGTTCCAGGGCAGCGGTAACCCTTTCGGACGATCCCGGGCTGTGTTTTTATTTTGGGTTCTAGAACATGCCTGTTTCTTCACGATGTATTCCTTCACCGATTTTGGTCTTGGTATAAATTACGAATATGTCCGCATTTCTAACACAGTTAATCTTCAAAATCGGCAGAAGTAGAATGCATGCAGAAGGTGGAAAACCAGGTCTGTAATCGTCTTTTGTGTGGCGATTTGAAAGAGGTTATAGCCAAGCAGTGAACTGCGAGAGGCTGATTTGATAGATTGATGAACAGATAGAGCAGTATTTTATTTTGTAATAGCTGCGCCCCGCGGTTTCACCCGCATACGTTTTGATCCTGTGGGAATATCAGGATAAAAAGTATCCTATATTTAATCCTGGTTATAAACTATTTGCGTGGCAAATTACATCCACATCCGTACAGTATTTGCGTGAAAGAGTAACAAACATCGATCCATCCATACAAACTTTCACGTTTATTATTAGGAGGATATTAATGAACAGAGAGAAACAGTGCCAATATAACACTTATTCGATATCGTAGCGCGCAATCAAAGTGTCCCATTCGACTCCTGATAATGACGTCCGTACACTGGTGGCCGAAATAAATGGCGCGTTAGCTTAATTAAACTGTTTAGCTCGCCGTTCCGTTCGTTTGCGGCGTGCTTAAATGATTAGTGAGTGTGTGTGGGATTAAGATTATTGTTAGTAGTTTTGGTTACTTTTCGGTTGATAAAATTGATTTGGGATTGGGCGAGTCACGTTAGCTGCATGCCCAACCGTCTCCACACGGTGAGTGCCTGAGGATGACGGTGCCGCGCGCCGCAGGGTCCGGCCTAGGAAGAAGTGGAGAGACGAGCTACACGCATACCGTAAGGGTTAGATTGTGGTGGCTTTAGACGAGGATGGCTGGAAGAATTGGGGGAGGCCTTTGCTCAGAAGTGGGACAGTGTAGTCTAACTAAAAAAAAATGATTATAAGTATATAGAGGTATGAGGAACAGGGTGTAAAGTTCACTCATCCTCCTCCAGAAAAGGGAGAATCCTCCGACTAGACGGGTGTCGGACTGCCCCGGCAGTTGATGTCGGGACGTTGTATATATGCTAGTTGTGCGGTAAACTTTGCTTGCGCGATGCAGGATTTTGCGTGACGTCAGTATGACGCGTAGTTCGCATGTGGCGTTGTACTAACAATTGAAATGTAGATAGAATGAAATGTCTTGTCTAACATTACCGTTTTAGGTTTTATAAACAATAATAATTATATATATTAGACATTTCTTAATGATACCGCTCGCGTGATGTTGCAGTTATTATTTAATAACTATTAATAGCTTTCATTAGAAATTCAATTCTCATCAATCAGTCATTAATTATCTATTGATGAATACATTAAGTATTACATTAATTCTATCTCCTGTAATATAATTATAGTAACAATTATTTGATTGTAAGTAAATCTTGTACTAGTCGCGTTATCCATTTCATTAATCCTTAACGTGGAAATTAACCCAGATAATATTGATCTCTTTTATCATTAGCATGATCAGCCTATAATGTTCCCACTACTGGGACACAGGCCTCCTCTCACTGAGAGGAGGCCTGGCAGAGAGGTCGTAAACCACCAAACGGGCCCAGTGCAGGTTATAGATGTCACATGTCTTCGATTTTTTGGTTCTAGGACATGCCGGTTTTCTCACAATGTTTTCCTTCACTGTTTTGAGAGCAGTGGTGATGAAATGATTTACACAAAGTAAAGCGCTTATCTGGGTTTGAACCTACGACCTACAACTCGTAAGTCGAGGCCGTTACCACTGGGCCACCACTGCTCAATGTTCTCAAATATGACAGTCCCCTTTACACAGTCCCCTTTCTCAGTCCTTTTTCTCATTTTTTGTGCCTTTTTGGTCAAATAGGCAGTCACATCATGTAAAATATTGGTCCACAGTCACACAGTCCCCTTTCTAAACTCAACAACAAGTGAAAACATGTCGACTTGAACAATAAAATTGAGAAAAAGATTACGAACACGTCGCTCCTATAAATCAAACTACCTCATACACATACAAAATTCACTAAAACAATTGTGTGCCGGGCACATCGTCCCCAAGTGTACAATCCGGGCGATACATAGACGGTACAGGGTTCTTCTTTATTAAATAAATGCAGGACGCATGCTTGTGAATAAAATGGAGTCACACTGTTGTTTTGCTAAAGGAGAATAATGCTGGGCTCCTATTACGGTAAATGGATCATTTCTACACATAAGAGAGGGGAGTGAGGGGCTTGTGGCTAAGTAATAACAGCCGCACGTGTTGATCGATCAGGTTAAGTTTGCCGCGGTTGGTTCGTGGATGGGTGACCACCTTCACATACCAAGACCCCTCCGTGCTTCGGAAAGCCGTTGGTCCCGGCTGTCATTCGTAGATCTTTGACAGTCGTTACAGGTCGTCAGAAGCCCGAAAGTCTGACAGCCAGTCTTACCAAGGGATTTCGTATTACCCACTAACTGGGTTTCGGAGGTCAGATTGACAGTCGCTCCATGTAAAATACTGGTATTCAGCTGTATCCAGTTAGACTGGAAGCCGATCCTAACATAGTTGGGAAGACGCAGGCACATGATGAACATCACGCCTGTAATCCCCAAGGGTTAGGCAGAAATGCACCTACGTATAGTACACCCACATTTCGCCAGCTATGAGTATTCTATTCTATTCAAAACGTGACCATTGCGATAAAATTGATTGACTTCAGCCTATAAACTCTAACGCCACGACCTAATAGAAAGCAATCGCCGCGCGAATACGCACGCGTTCATATGACACTGTTTGATCGAAAACTGGAAAGCGCGACCACGCGGTCCGGTTCACCCAACTGAAAGTGACATAGGAACGCGACGATTGCGAAATCACGCGAGGATTATTTTCTATAAGTGTGCATACCCACGAGCGATACGACACGATTTTTTAATTTTTTTTTTTATTAAAACGTTGCCCCACACTAGGAATTTCACCTGTGTCGTGGGTGCGTTTACAAACATTTAAACTCGCACACACAAACAGCCAGGCCCGGAACAACTACTTGTTTGTAATAACAAATATTTGTTCCGTGCGGGAATCGAACCCGCGACACGAAGCGCAGCAGTCAATCGCTTAATCACTGCGCCAACCGTGCCGTCAAATACGTGCCGTGGCGTCGATACGCCTTGATGGCTGCCATTAAGGCGTGTTAGCGGCAGCCGTCGATGCGTCAACGGCAACGGTAGAGGTGGCAACGGCGGGCTCTGTCGTTGACGCGTATCGCTCGTGTTTATGAGCCCTTAGGACTCGGAGTAAAGAAGAAAGATTTATTTGGCACAGACTAAAAGACACACAGCACACCAGGGCCCGTATTCCCGTAATTTAAAACGTTCAAAATCTAGTCGCAGTCTCATGTCAGCGACAAACAAATGTCAAAAACTTGTCAACATGTAGGGAAATTAGACGTATTTTGACAGATTGAGACTGAGTTCAGACTGTGAACGTTCTTAAAATTACGAGAATTACCCCTCAGATCAAAACAAAAAAATAAAGATCAAATAAAAAGTGTAAAGTCCGATGTAAGAAATTAGCGGGACAGTGTGCCTCACGGCTGCGCCAAAAAGGCCCAGTTCAGCAAAAATGCCAGACAGCTAGTGGCTGACACTGGTTTTCAACTCGATCCCAAGGTGTGAGGTGACGGGGCAAGCACACACGGAGGTTAAGTTTCAACGTTTTTAAATAATACCGATGAAGACACAATCATATTCCTAGACCACAGTACTAACAGAACAGCTTAAAAGAAGTGCACCCATTAATACCGCTTGCATATCTAAACGTAAAAGGATATTAGAAAACACTTAAAACTATCGTCAAACTATAACCACGAACGATAACTTCCACCGCGGCTGAGTCGAGGTAATATTTAATTAAAAACTCTCAACTATCAATTTATTTTAGCTACACAACGCTAACGCAATCAGGAACTACATATTTGAAACGTTAACTTTTCAATATGATGCCGTATTGAAAGCATTATTCTCGGTGAGCGAGCATGCGAAGAAACTTTGGTTTCAACGTGATTAATAGAATGACTTAGCGAGGAGCTTGTTACATAGAAGTGTACTTAAACTGATGTTTGCTGCGGTGTGACAGCAGCCGTACATGTAGTAGTGCCACACTGCCTCCTTCATTCATCATTCATTTCAGCCGAAAGACATCCACTGCTGGACATAGACCTTCCCAAGCACCGTAACTTCGACCGGTTCTGTGCTTCCTGCATCCAGCGGATTTCTCCCTTTCACCAGGTCATCGGTCCACCTTGTTTGTGGGAGGCCTTCTAACGCTACGTCTTCCGGTACGCGGTCGCCACTCCAGAAACTTTCCGTCCCATCGGCCATTTGTTTAGCGAGCAATGTGCCCTGTCCACCTCCGTACCTTAACCAATTCAGCACTTACCTAAATCTTGTTCTAAACCTAGAATAAAAACATAGTAAGCCGTTCATCGCCAAAGATTTCACCAAACTTACTCTTTTCTAGCCACTGAATAATAAATCCTCAAAAAAGAAACAACGTAAACACAATCACCTAGATTCAATCCTAGATTGTCGGCGTCGGTCGCGGATCACCCGGCTGTAACCGTCCAACTTCGCTAGAGGATCAGCTAACTTGTTGGCAGTTGTCTTATTGTATGGCACACATTGTTCACGAGTTGCTAAGAGTCTTCTTCTAATGTTTGTATTGTTTGTGTACGAGTGCTGTTCCAAAGATGGATTGGCAATTGTTTTTCAAAGTCAGGCATCATTTTTAACACGTTTGTATTTTCCGAGTATTCACGCAGTTAGGATTGTCAAACACCTATAAGTTACCTTCAAAAGTTAGTTGACAGTTTTCCACATCAGCTGTGACACACTAGAATTTTAAATCAATATAATGGTGTGTTCAAGCATTTGGATCACTATCCAAATGCTTGAACTACTATAACTTTATTATTAAAGAATTCAACTACCATTGACTTATTTTAAAAAAATAATCAAGTAGTCCTATATGAGTACCTGATTATTGTTTTATTTTAAATCATAATGTGGCAACTCAGCTGAAGTGGAAAAATGTCAAATGACTTTTGGTGGCTACTGTATACATCGCCCGTTATGTCTAAGTCCCATGTAATAGGAGGCAAGCCTATTGCTATCAACCGGAACAAATCTGTGGCGGCATCTACATCGCCACATCCGAACTACGCATCACACTGACGTCACGCAAAATCCTGCATCGTGCAAGCAGAGTTTACCGCGCGACTAGCATAATAATATATACAACGATCTGTCAAACTATAAAGTTGTTTTAGTTAATGGTTAGTGATCTAAGTGCACAAATAGTCCACATGTGACTGTTCCTAAATTACCCTAGGCTGATAAAATTTTCGTTTTTCCTAATTATATGGAAATATTACAGTTAAGATCGGCTCTCCCTGACATCAATCGGCGAGCCAGTTGCCCACCAGACACAACAGCCTCCCTTTTTTTATGGAGGATGACTGAACTTTACACCCTGTTCCTCATACCTCTATAAATCCAGACTCCGGGTTATTAATGAGAAATGATGAACGGATGGAAAAACCTAACAACATTTTGCCTGACCGGCGAATCGAACTCAGAACCTTATGCTCACCAGTAGCGCTTGCGAGCTAGACCAATAAGGAAAATGAGAGATTTATTTGTTGTAAATATATATTTTTTTTAGAGACGAAACCTAATACAACAAGGCTACAGATTCTTATTTAATCAAGGAATATTATTAAAAGTGCCAAACCACGTTTCTCTGTAGCTGAAAATAAAATAAGATTAGAGGGTAGATCCCTTTCAACGAAATTAGCGCCATCAGAAGCTCGTTAGTACTATTGTTTACCACGGGGCAGACAATGGAACGTTGTTTTATCATTTTATGAATGCTAATATTGTTGTTCAGGAAAATAGGTGGGAGATGGTATGTTAACACTTTGAAGGGTAAATTGGTTAAAATGTAGATCATTTTAGAAACGTGAGAAGGACAGACAGACAGACAGATCATAGACATGATAATAATAATTTTAGTTAATCAAAGGAATGTGAACATCGCCAACGAGGTAGACCACGACGAAGATGGTTTGCAGGGCCAACGTAATTTTAAGAACGTTCACAGTCTGATCTCAGTCTCAATCTGTCAGAAAATACTTCTAATTTCCTTACATTTTGACTAGTTTTTGACTTTTGTTTGTCGCCGAGATGAGACTGCGACTAGATTTTGAAAGTTTTAATTTACGAGAATTGGCCTTCAGGTATGAAATTAAAAAGGCTCCTGATTCGTCTACGATTCCTAAACTCATTAGGAACCACACAATTACCTGCCTTGCATTTCCCAGACTACCATTTCACTATTAGCCATACGCTCGGGTCCACCAGAGAGGTCTACCTTTGCAGGTTTACTTGCGCAGGTCGACCACATGCCATATGTTCCAATAACACTCAAATATATTCCAATACACGCTCCGCTTACATAGGTAGACCTCTTCGGAAGACCGTAGCGTGTACGGCCACCATGATAAGCACATGATGACGCACGTCTCTCTTGAAATAGGCGATTTTGTTTAACAGTAAAAAAATTGGCGACAGTGTTTCGTCAGTAAAACAAAACACTGTCGCTAATTTTAAGATAACACTGCGCTATGTATTTGTCTGTCAGATTATCATACTGTTATTTATTACTATTGTATTTAGCTGTAAGTCTTCCAAAGTCCTTAAATAAATAAATATACATTTTGTCACAAGTCCCCATGTCGTCACCATTCAAACTTACTATCAATACAACTACACGGCACATGTATTCTGGATAACGATCGCGCCATTGTCCAGGCTACCAACAAAAACTGTAATCAACTTTTATGTTACAAATAAATTTTAATACCAACGACACTCCATTTGCAAATTTAAATTTACAAAGTTGCTGCAGTCACTGAGGATATAAGATAAATGTGGGGAATAAATTGGTCCGAATTCGCCAACATGCAGAGAGCAAGCGAGCTGAAATAATGCTGGTTCCTTCTCTATACGAGAAGGGATATTTGTGCTGCAGTTTCCGACTTATTACAAACACATAATCAGCCTATGATGTTCTCACTGCTGGGATACAGGCCTCCTGTCGGTGAGAGGGAGTGGGCCGTAATCTACCAAGCGGGCCCAGTGCAGGTTGGTAGACTGATGTCTTTGAATTTTTGGATCTAGGACAAGACGGTTTCCTCACGATGTTTTCCTTCACCGTTTTGAGAGCAACAATGATGAAATAAATTACACAAAGTGAAGCCTTTTTTGTTTTTTGAGGATTTGAAATCATCAAAGGACTCCTCCCGCTCTGGGTGGAGCAGAAGGGAGTGTCAGACTCTTACTGACTAAAACCCAACCGTGTTCCTTCCTTAGCCCTTTATGTTCCAGGGCAGCGGTAACCCTTTCGGACGATCCCGCTACCCTGGCAGGACAAAGTGAAGCCTGGGTTCGAATCCACGACCTAACTCTCGTAAGTCGGGACCATCTCCACTAGGCAACCACCGGTCTAAAGTCATTGCCACGGTGCCAGATCGACTATCGGTACATCGAGGTGCTGAAGTATCTGTACAAAACGCCATCATGTCAGTCCGACTCCAGGCTCAGACCTCGAAACCTATCCTTCTGCAGCGAGGTGTAAAGTCATTGACTACAATCTAATTGAATGTGACCTCTACGAAAGCCCAACAACATTCACAAAGTCTTTACAAAGTTTAAACGAGTACCGATATACATTATTCATTTTATTACAGTCAATTCTATTCGCCTAACAAGATAAAAAGGATCAACAAAGCTAAAACTCAGACATACAAAATTATCTCGAAAAAGGAACGTCGAAAAGCGACCAATCAGATTTAAAAACGCCGGGAGTCAATAAAACCGTAGCGAGCAACTCATTATCATTCTATACGCGCGCCTCCCCCCCCCCCCTCCCATCCTTCCAAAGAAGAGCCGATTAAGTTCGTGAGTGGTTCGGACTACAATATCCTTTTCAGTGAATGCAAATTACGCTGCGGTGTGAGTGGCAGCCTCTTCAGTGAGATTTAGGCTTTTAAAGCTTTTTGAGTTTTTTTGTATTGTGATGGGAAATATTGGTGGTGTATCGAGAATGGAAGGTGAAACGTGATTCATGTTTTAGCTGTGAACAATGGTGGATATTGCTGTCAAATAAAATATAAAATTTTATGTCAAGTAATCTAGGGTCAGAAATTTAACAGCAGCACGACTCGATCGAGGGTTAAGCTACGCTTGCCGCGGTCGGTTCGTGGATGGGTGATTATCCATTACATATCGAGACCCCTCCGTGATTCGGAAAGCACGTTAAACCGTAGGTTCCGGCTGTCATTCGTAGATCTTCGACAGTCGTTACGGGTAGTCAGAAGCCTGAAAGTCTGACAACCAGTTTTACCAAGGGATATCGTGTTACCCAGTAACTGGGTTGTAGAGGTCAGATAAGCAGTCGCTCTATGTTAACTGGTATTACTGGTATTCATACTGGTATTCAACTGCATCCTGCTAGACTGGAAGCCGACCCCAACATAGATGAGATTTGGCATTTTATAGATTTCGAACTTAATCATTATTTTTTTTTTCTTAATTTTTATACTGTTAGTAGGATCACTGCATTTGAGAATGTTGGTTCACCTGTTATGGGCAACTGTATAAGCCCAGGACTGTTATCTACTGTTAATTGATATTTTGTATACATAAGCTGTTGGTGTACAGTCAACAGCAAAAGTAGATGATCAAAATCAGAAATTCAACACTATTATTGAACGGAGTTCGCGTCAGAACTGTGTGGCGTCAAAGTGATTCAAAAGTATGTGATTTTAAATTATACCAAACATTTACTACTAGTACAGCTGCCATATAGCTGCGAACTCCGTTCATTAGTATTGAATTTCAGATTTTGATCATCTACTTTTGCTGTTGACTGTACCTCTATAAATAAATAAATAAAAAAAGCTAGGCAAATTAATTTATCAGGTAATGTATTGCAAGAAGTATGATTTTGTTACTGAATTAATAGGAATATTACCGTATTTTTTCAAAAGGAAACTAGGTAAAGACTAGGTAAAACTACCTTTGGGTTTTATTGATGAAACTCAAATTGTTTCAATTACTTATCCATAAAAATTCAATCGATAAGATACCTAGATAAACCCACGCCTTCCTTCCGTGGGGGTAGGCGGGAACTACCGAACGTCATCTGCAGTGCGATTCTGTAACCATCTCACCGTGAAAACTTAGGTGAAGTGAGCGAGGAGGGAGCTGTCATTCCAAATAATGCTAGGGATTGACACTACTGTAGTGCGATTCTGTAACCATCTCACTGTGAAAACTTAGGTGAAGTGAGCGTGGAGTGAGCTGTCATTCCAACTAATGCTAGGGATTGACACTATTGACAGCTCACTCTAAGCTCACTTCACCTAACTTTTCACGGTGAAATTTTTACTGAATCGATCGGCTGATAACTCACATCAAGCTCACTTCACTTGAGTTTTCATGGTGAGATTTTTACAGAATCGACCGGCTGTACCCTAATTGTGTAACACACTATCGATCTCAATCTGGATAATTTTGAACAATATTGCTAATCCATTGCTTCATATGTTCGAAAAATGTGTTTACTCAACAATCTAAATGACGCAATGAATGTTGTTGGATTGTCAAAATTAAACCCATTGCTACAGCTGATAGTGTGTTACGTAATTACCCCTCTGCTATGATCTTAAGGTATACTCTGTCCACTTTTAACGGTAACGGGTTACCCGTTTTTTGACAGCTACCTTAGAACACAAGTATTCCAGATTACGTAAAAGTTAACTATAAAATGCGTAATAAAATAAATATATATAAGCTGCCTAATCTTATTGAATTATCGTATCGAAGTGAAAACTTCTTTAGCGGCGCTGTGCACTTCTGTTGTGATGGGTAAAAATTGTTAAACTCGCGTCAGGACACGTGACCTGATCGAAAATTCGTAAGACGGAGGGAGAGTAGACGGCATTCCAAAATATCAAAAATGCACAACGTTAATATTCAAGTTTTCACTTCTGCCGGCAGTCCCGGAGTGCAAGCCGTTTTTTTTATGACTTCTTACGGACATTATAATACCGTGCTTGTATCAGTTTTGGCAAAAGAAAAATTGCTCACTAGTTCGATTTGTCAAAAAATGTTTAACCTTGTGGACAGAGTGTAGTTGGTTTTAATGAAAATTCACTAAACAAATGCTCCTAAGATGTAGGTATATTTTCTGATAGCAAAGGATTAGGTACCATTGAAGTTTAATAATGAGCTGGCTACGTCGCTTTGTCATAGGGATGTGACTCACATAGCGGATATATCCCAATATCCGAAAAAAATGCACGTTACTTTGTTTATTTTTGCATGTTTATTTAGTGAAGGTTTAACAGGTCAGTCGTTGTTTATTTTTCACTGTACTACAGTAATTATTTTTAACAATTCCGGGCTCATGTTTATATAGCAACAATCAACACGTTCACAATAATACTACTATGTTATGGTAGTATCAGATTGACCGGAAGTTAATATTTATTTTATCCCAATTTCAATCATTATTAAATTCGTAAACTGTGTTTACGAGAAAATAACCAAAATTGGCTTGCAAATTAATTACAATTTAAAATTTTATTTCATTAACTAGTATTGAAAAAATAAATAAAAATAAAATGGCCAGTATCGATAGTACACACGACAACACATCAAGCTATACATTTTCAGCTTTAGCTGACCTCGCATTGTATAAGCTTTTCGTACAATGAGAAGTCAGCTTATAAATATTAGACATGTTTGATATATCGTTGTGCGTATTTCAACTCATTATTTTCGCTATAGAGTATGCTAATGAAGCAAAAAAAATCACAGGTTAATAGTTAATGTCAATCTGTCTTATCCCGCTGCTGGTAAAGGCTTAATTGCATACTTAGCGTATTTTGTAACACAAAATAGAAAAAAAGAAGAAATTTGTAAGAAAATAGTACCTACAAAGTTACGTGTGACAAGTAGTTAATTATTGCACGGTGTGACTTATGTGCGAGTTTAGGTCACACAGTACTCAGGCTCACCCAGGTACTCACCGGACATGGTTGCTTCGGCGAGTACCTGAACAGAATTGGGCGAGAGGCCACGGCAAATTGCCACCACTGTGGAGGCAGCTTGGATTCCGCACAACACACGCTCGAGGAGTGCCCTGCTTGGGCCTCCGAGCGGCGGGCCCTGGTTGCCAGGATCGGGCGAGACCTGTCTCTGCCAGCAGTAGTGAGGGCTATGCTAGCAGAGACAGAGAATTGGACAGAAGTAGCCTCCTTCTGTGAGACCGTTATGGTCAAGAAGGAGGCCGCCGAGCGGGATCGGGAGAGGGCTGATCCTGATCGGAGAAGGAGGCGCCGGGGAGGCCTTGGCGCCTAATACGCCAAAACCCGCTTACCAATTAAGGTAGATGGACCTATGGGGTCGCGGGTGCATAGAGTGGGGACTCTGTCCGCCTTCCAAGTGACCCCAGGGAAGACGGTGGCACAGTGGTCACGTGCTGCCGTGCATAGCGAGGTTTGGGGGAGGCCCCTTTACAGTCTCCCCAGGGATGTGTCTTATAGGCGTTGCGCAGGGGTGGTTCCGGAGTTGGTCTTTTAAGAGGAACCGTGACCACCCCTATGTGCGGATGGTGATCACCGGGGTGGTTTTAGTGAGGTAAAAATCCCACACTCCCCGACCCCTCTCCCCGGAGGTCGGGTGCCTTTCGAAGGTTTCCACCCGAAAACAAAAAAAAAAAAAAAAAAAGGTCACAGTACTATAAAATATTTTATTATCATCGCTAGTATATCCGTATCTATAATAATTTATTAAAACGCATCTGTTTCCACTTTAACGTATGCTAATGGTTCGATGATTGCGTTAGTCAGAAAAAAGGCAATTTTCACATATCAGCTTTTAAAATCGTATCCTACTTCCTACTAATATTATAAACGAGAAAGTTTGTATGGATGGGTGGATGTTTGTTACTCTTTCACGCAAAAACTACTGAATAGATTAGAATGAAATTTGGCACACAGATGGTTTATAACCAGGATTAACATATAGGATACTTTTTATCCCGATATTCTCACGGGATCAAAGCTTATGCAGGTGAAACCGCGGAGCGCAGCTTGTATTAAAATATATCGAAGACCGAGGTCCACCAATGAACACTCAATAATTTAATCTAGGTTCATATAAATGAACAGGGTTAATTCTAGTAATTTTGAGAACGTTTGCAGTCTGATCTCAGTCTCAATCTGTCAAAAATTACATCTAATTTCCCTACATTTGTCATGTTTTTGACATTTGTTTGTCGCCGAGATGAGACTGCAACTAGATTTTGAACGTTTTAAATTACGAGAATTGGCCTTCTGATATCATGCTTTAAATGAAAAATCGCGTCTGAGGTTATTAAAGAGCTTATTCTACGAAACATCTTTATGATATGGTTAGGAAGAGGGTGACTACCTAGATGACGACTAATAGAGAAGTAGGAAAGAGCGGAAGAAAAAGACATGTTACACCGACCCCAAATAAATTGTTATATGGGCAGGAGATTGATAAGATGATTCTACGAAATATCTTGAAAGCATTACATAGCCACAAAAGATTTATCTAAGTACTGCGTGCAACTTCTAACAGCTCTATCACCTGCCTAACCTGAATCTGTTATTCAGCTGCATCTGGTCAGACTGGAAGTCGCTCGAGCCGAGTTGGGAAAAGTTCAGGCAGATGATGATGACGTTTTTGTAATTGTATTTTACATCGAGCGACTGCCTATCTAACTGCCTCCACAACCCGGTTACTGGGTAACACGATACCTCTTGGTAAGACTGGTTGTCAGACTTTTGGGCTCCTGACAACCCGTTACGACTATCGGATGATAGCCGGGAACAACGGTTTAACGTGCTTTCGGAGGCACGGAGTGATCTCGGTATTTAAAGATGGTCACCCCCATTCACGGATCAACTGCGGCAAGCGTAGATTAATCTGATCGATCGGCACATGCGGCTGTTATTACTTAGCCACAAGCTGACAAAATTAAACCTCATTTAAAACTTGTTCGAATCTAGAAAATGAATTAAGGTGTCGCGTTTGGCAGCCGCACCCGGCGGCCACATAATTCCAAGCGTATTTTATCGAAATTATTCTGAAATACGTTGCGTACCCCGAAATGAGAAAAACTTACTTTGTGCATAAATCGTTTATTAAAATTCTTTCAGTGCATTGAGAGGGATTTCAATTGGCATTTTGTTACATGAATTTCTTATATTGAAACAAAATGATAGTCATAAATATCAGTTCACATTTTTTGTCAAAAAATGTTTTTTTCACTAAATTCATATTTTTGTGCTGCCTTTGCCAATATTTTTGATGTTGTTATTTCATGGAACGAAAAAACTGCTGCTCTTATGCCGTCGTAAAAGACATTGAGTATAAAACGCTGAATACGATATAAATCTTCACCACAAAAGCTATTATTTGCATCTGATCTAATCTAACTAGCCTGTATTTACTCACTGCAGGGCCTTTGCCCTGCAGTGAGTAAATACAGGCTAGTGAATAGAATTGTGTGGAAAAGGGATAGGAAGGCCTTTGCCTTCCTATCCCTTTTCCACACAATTCTGTATTTTGCTAGCGGCACTAGCAGCCAACTAGTGCCGCATTCGCATGCTTTTTTAAAATTGTATGATCAAAGTATTTTTTTTTAAATCCAATTCCAAAAAAAAATATCCGAAGATATCCGAACGTGATCCCAGCTCTAAGTCGTGGCGCACCGCCTTGAAGTCCGATAGTGTACGTGTTCAAGATTTTCTCCTACGATAGCAAACGAAACGGATTTCTTTCAGTAACATAATTCCGCTGTAATGACTACTGTTCAATAATCTGATACGTTTAACCTTTGTTACTCATTTAATCATGACGTGTAAGGGATGCTTCACAATTGTTCGGGTTGGCATGATTCGGCACAGCCGAACGGTTAAAGGTTGGTTTGTGAGCAGTAATGGTCCAGTGGGAAAGAACGCGACTTGCGAGTTGTTGATCGTAGGTTCGAAATCTGACAGGCGCTGTAAATTATTTCATCACCACTGCTCTCAAAACGATGACGGAAAACATTGTGAGAAAACCGGCATGTCCTAGAACCAAAAATCGAAGATATGTGACATTACCAACCCGCCCTTTGTCCACGTGGTAGATTACAGCAAACTTCCTTTGCCAGAGAGGAGGCCTCTGTGTCCCAGTAGTAGGAACATTATAGGCTGATTATTGTTGTTAGGGCGGTAAAATCGAATATAATACTTATGTAGATGTCGCATCACTGGGTGGACGATGTGCGAAACATCGGGTCGTCTTCATGATCCAACATAGTTTATGTATGTATGGGCACTGTAGTGGATACCTACTCGAACGAAAAGATAATTTGAATTTAAAGTAACTTTAATAAACTAGCGATTATCAACCGAAACGCACACTTGCGTCGGACACAAACACGTGCGTACGGTAAGTACTGAGCGTTTGCTATATAAAAGTACTCTGTGGCGTTTGCCAAGACTATCCGAACTCGACTGTCCACTGTAGACTGTCGCAACATTCGGTCCCTGCGCCAGTCCTCACTGGATCCCCTCCACCGACGACCGTGTCAAAGCGGTAAGGCTCGCTTGCGTTTCCGATCACATGATTATTCGTTTACCTATCAAATTGTTAGATGGCGCTATCCACTGTACTACGGCGCAATCTCTCCACGACAAAAATATTATTATGTTCGAGAGAAACCCCCTTTTTTTTCTTTTTTTTTTCAGGATGGGAAATCATCAAATGACCCCTCCGTCTCTGGGTGGAGCGGAAGGGAGTGTCAGACTCTTATTGACTAAAACCCACCCGTGTTCCTTTCTTAGCCCTTTATGTTCCAGGGCAGCGGAAACCCTTTCGGACGATCCCGCTACCCTGGCAGGCTTCTGCCCTATCGGGCCCCGTCACTCGTGCTGACATCTCTTTCTTGACTCAACTCGTATTATGCCGAGCTAACTCGAACACAACTCAGCGACAGTAGTTGCCGAACGGAGTTTACCGATTGTCACGAGCCGAATGAAAGTAGAATATGTGTACTACTTACGTGTTACTACTGATTTTGTTCAACATATACTGCCGATCGAATGTGCCGACCCGAACAATGTATAACACTCTTTATATTCGACGAAGTAAGGTACAATAGGTATTGTTAGAACCTCAATATAATTATATTTGTTATCGGAACTGTAATTGCTACAAGAACTAGAATAATGAGTACTTGTAGTAACTTACTTTGTGGCGTGTGACCTTTATTATGAGGGCAATGAGGGCAAAACGGAGTAAGGTTATGTCCTACTTACATTTTTTTTAAAAAACACCATGGGATCAGTCCCCATGGGCCGTCTAGCCCGACCTCACGTTAAGGGTGCAAGATGTTGAAGGACAGTAAACGAGACAGAATAGAAGTTTTATTGTTATTACGTCTGGGGGCGTTTAGTGTCAAGCTAGGGTTTCCTAAGACTGGGTGACCGCCACATAGCTTGCGGAGTTTACCGTCGAATGACGTCACTGATTCGTTAATAAAATTACGAAACTAAGTTGATTTGTTTCCCTAGAAAGCGTTTTTTGACTCTTGACACCCTAAAGTCAAACCGCGGTGTCGTCATTTTCATGGCGGACTATGTTGACGGCAGCCGTCAACGCGTGTCGACAACTACAGTTGTCTCCGTCGTTGACGCACGCCGCTCGTGTGTATGAACCTATGAACACTTTATCATCCCATTGCTTCATTGTATTATGTATTTTTTGTGAAAAAAAACTAAAATGTATACTTTCTTTCACAGCCATGCCGCGGAAACATATCCTTGCTAGAAGAGGACATCTGGCGCGAGCAACAGTGTAGTGCGCACGACGACACCCCCTATGGGGGGGAGCTGTTCCACTGGCGTGCGCACAGGGATGACGCCGAGCCGTGCGCGTTGACGTGCCGGGGCGTGCCGCAGCATTCGGGGCAGAGTCCCGAACCGGTATGTATGATTTTTTTAATTATTAAAAGGACTATAATGCGGCGGGTGAAAAGCTTTGCCTAGCTGCAAGGTTCGTAACGTGACCAAGAAAGAGAGTACCACAGTAGGTAAGAGAACTCTCTCTGTTTTGTATTATTTATTAAGTACAAATTTTAATTAACAACAGTGTGGTTGGAACAGTACAAATTTTCTTTTCTAACTTAAATATTTTATAAAATAAATCGAAGATTTTCTTTTAATTTTGCCTGTGCGCTATAGCCCATTTTATAGGAGTGAAGACTAAAAAGAAATTTCAATATTTATGAATATTTAGGTCCTAGAAAATGATTATCAAAATCAAAAGTTATTCATTCAAATTAGGCTGAGAATCAGCACTTTTCGAACGTCAAAATTACAAAAGGCACTCCCCCAAAAACGCCCGCCCTTCACCACTTCCTAGTTCTATCGCTGAGAAGAAGTGGCGCAACCAACTCCCTAGCAGCACAGCTGTCTGTTCAGTTAGAAAATACTAGTGTCATTATACATTAAAAAAAAATGAAAAAAAAATTATGGCTGTCACATATTAGGTCTTACAAAATACTCCAGCCGTTACTGGCCACAGCGAGTGAAAAACTCAATAAAACCATTCAATATTTTTAAAAATACAAATAAAAAAGAAAAACTGAATGGCATCTTCAAGGTTTTTTTGTCCTAATTCCGGACAGCAATTTTGCATTCTGGGTCTTAAATGATTCCGCCTCTTAGGTGGTTGGGTCTTCCATAATACTACTTTATTTCAAAATGGATAATGGAAAATAATTCTCCATGCGCTTACAAAACAGATGGGCAATTGGCAATTCTCTTAATTTTAAGAACGTTCACAGTCTGGTCTCAGTCTCAATCTGTTTCCCTACATTTTTGACAAGTTTTTGACATTGATTGTCGCTGAAATTAGATTATGTATAGATTTTGAACGTTTTCAGGACGGGTATTGGCCTTCAGAAGTCATGCATTGCATTGAATTTTAAGAAAGCAATTCTAAAATACAAACTTAAAACTGCCAAAATCTTCTTCACTCCAGTTGAGAATCTTAAATACATAATGCATAGCTGAGAGCAACTTTAAAATGCCAGACGAGTATTAAAGGAAAGTTTAAAAATAAAGTTAGAGACTGTCAGAGGAAATTGTAACTAGATTTAAGGGCAGTCTTAGTATTCAAAGACGAGATGATATTTAGATGTTTACGAGATTTTTTCCAAATTGTTTCAGCCATGGGTATATAGGTAGGTACCATAGATATCCGTGGTAGGTACCTAATTACTATCTAGTGCTAGCATACACAGTAATCAATTATTTAACTAATATTATTTGTGGGTTGCAACATTGTCATTTTTAAACATTTTATGCTTTTGAGTTGTGGCAACCCGTAGATGACTTTTAAAGAAAACGGCCGGAAAAAGCGGCCTTGCATTCTCAGCTGGACACGTTGAACGTGTTCTTGAGTTACAATTACTATTTGACTGTGTTGAGTACCAATAAACTGATTTGTACAAGTATTCGAGTGTACAGATTCTTTGACTAGGAATAAATGAATTAATTTCTAAAGAACGAAAGAAAATACGTTTATTTGTGGTAAACATGACGCAGAGAAAGAACACAAAAAATAAAAAAAAGTCTGAGGAAAATATGCGTCACTCCACGCAAAATGGCCATCGGTCAACATGATGCTACCTTCTGCGAGACGCAGTTCCATCATCTATCCATGTATACAATGTGGATATCACACTACTAGGTACATGAAAACACTGCATAGTTTGAATGGGCTTGGGCTTATTTTTAACTTACCACAGTTACCACCAGATATAGTAACATATAACAGACAAAAATAGTAAATGATCACCAAAATTAAACCCACATTTTAATATAAACTTATAACCAAAGTTTTAATATCTCGCTATCCTATTTAAGCAAAATGACTTCAAATAAATCATGTTTGGTTCTCGACAGCCTGCAAAAAATAATCTCTTTTTTTTCCATCTAGTCGTTTCTGGCACTCGCTGCCACGGCACAGCTCGCTTCACTCGCTCGGCTCGAGCGTAGGAGGTCACAGTTCTAACCAAACCATTTTTTTTCACAATTTTTGGGTTGGTCCCGTAGTAAAAGTTGCTCATAATGATGAGAAAAATTACCCTTTTTAACGGTTTTAGCCCAAAAATTAACGGTGTATAACTGTGGAGGCTTGTTATTAGCAACTTGATAATGTGTTGTTGTTACCAATTACTTGTAATTAGTCTGTAAGCCTTCTTAAAAGTAGTAAATAAATAAATAAACAATCCATCCGATAAGTTTGGTTATTAAAATTATTCTCGAATGTAAAAGACATTCGAGAATAATTTTAATAACCTACTACGTTGGCTACTACGGTGGCTAATGGTCAACAGTTATTACATCGAAGCTATAATAATTTCTGGTGTGACTCAGTACTAATGATTCAGCAGTGTGCGAGTGTGAATTAATTTGATATATTGCCTGAGTCACCAACCCTCAGAAAAACGCTGCATCTTATCTAACTGCACATCACATGCTAACTTAAAACTTCATTTGCAGACCGTCTCCCTGGATGACGAGGACCGGGTGGTGGTAGCAGTGCTCGCAGCCAGGGTGTCTGATGGCACCAGGTGTCGGCCGGGCAGTCTGGATATGTGCATCGATGGGAGGTGTCAGGTTGGTACCCTGTTATAAACGAACTTCTCCTTTCTACGTTGTTAGATTAGTAATGTGTGATGAAGAATTATTTATAATAAAAAATTATATCTTCTTTTTAATTTAGCTTCTAATAGGTATATTTATTGTTGTCTTCTTTTTAAATGTTTGATGTAAATTGATGGCCTGAAACACAGGTTTTTCATAAACCTATATCAGGCAGGTCTACATTACAGTTAGAATTTAACTTTCCTCGATTGTAATTAATGTAAATAATATTTTTACTTTACACTTGAATAAAAATTGTATTATTATTTTTATTCAGGTATATCCGGTTAGACTAAAAGCCGACCCCATAACTAAATAAATGCTGAATTATTATTCTCTCATCCAACCCAGTTTCCAAAAGCACAATAATATATGTACAACACGTTGAATATACCACACTACCTTTCAACGCCTCAGAAACGGACATTATCTTGAAACTCCGAGTTCGTTACCCTAAATTTATAAATGAAGGCAGGAGACGATGGCCGCTGAAAAGCTGTCAGTGGCCATTCTGAGCGGCGAGAGTTGGGACACATAACATATTGGTTAAAACAGGCTTTATTCATACGTGTAGGGTTGGTCGTTTGTAAGTACGTTTAGGAAGATTTTTCGTCAGAATTTATTTATTTATTGTACCATTTATGTACACACATAATTAGTAGGACAGAAAATTAGGTACAAAGGTGATGCTTATTTCATAATAAATCTCTTCCAGCATACCTGCGATAGGACAATAGATAGAGAGTTGTAGACAGCGTGTGAAAAAGTTAGGAAACAAAAAAAAACAAAATCATAAACAATATACGTAATAAAAGTAGAAAAAAAATTAATAATACGACACGATGACGACAATTAATTTAATATTTAGTCATATTTTTTGTGATAAATTTTTGAATTTAGTGTTTAAGTTGTAAATTGTCTCAAAGGTTTTAAAATAGAAACTAAGGGAAATGGTACACGTATATTTTATAACTTACTGGGGTTATAATTTGGGTTAGGGGGAAACTGGTAGTTAAATTTAAGACGCTTGTATCTTTACCTATAATGAATCAAGGATCTCATAGCTTTGCATAGTAGACCCTCCTATATGGAAGTAGCTATCACAGGTAACATTAGCTTACGAATCTATTTTATGCCCAGTGTGGCAATAAAAAATGCTACCATTGGTAAGAAAAACGATTTGTAGTTGCTTATAGGAACCGAGTATAACTCTGTTAAGCAGTTTAACGTATGAGAAACAAATTTTTTTTTATACTGTCTTTGATAGTGGAACTTAGATATTATTCTCCAACATGTTGGTTAAACCCTCTTTGCAACTCAGACTATAAATAAAATGGCCGCTACTCAGACGCGGCTTTGCAACTCAGACTATAAATAAAATGGCCGCTAGTTATCAATATACGTATCGCCTATTTTGACTCCATAATAACAATCTAATAATCTTATAAATGCATCGATCACTAATAATGATCGATGTATAAATGTGATGCGAAAGTAATGTCTGTCTGATTTCTGACCTTTTCACACCTTGATTGCTGAAGGGATTTCGATGAAATTTCTCCATGACCTGGGATTAGGACATAGGATACTTTTAATCTCGGTAGTACCTTCCCGTGAGATAATATCCGACCTCCATGCGGACGAGCGCTAGCAAAAGCTAGTTTTTAAATCTATATCTATACAATAAAGCTGAAGAGTTTCTTTGTTTGATCGCGATAATCTCGGGAACTACCAGTTGGATTTGAAAATTCGTTTCCAATTCTTGAGGAAGACCATTTAACATTACGGTTTAACCTATAGGAGCCGAGCAAGAATTGAAATAGTCATGAAGCGCTAAGTGAAAAGGAAGTAAAACCGCAGGCCGATGATGTGATACAACAGGGTGGGTCAGGAGAACAAAAAATTAACGCGGGCAGAAGCTAGTCAATTATAAAGTACGAAGTGCTAAAAATTATCGTGATATTCCAAAAAGAGCCTCCTTTTTAAATGAATTTATTATTATTCAGCTTTCAAAAATAAATAATTCCTCTGTGATGTATATAGACATCTAATAAACGAACTTCAAAGGGCCTAAAAAATTAAAATATTCAATTACATATATAAAGTGCTTGCCAACCCTATAAATGATAGAGTGAATATGTAATGAACATACAAATTGGATACAGTCGCGACCAGGGTAATAGTTTTAGTAATTTACAAGTCTGACTGAACTTTTGAATGGTTTTAATTGAAATAGAATCAATAATATGGGTCACTGAACGGCAAAGGAAGGACGGATGGATTGGGTAGTGAATGATATGAAAGAGAAGGGAGTGAATGATAGTGTGACGGTTGACAGGGGACGATGGAAGAAGAAAAAGTAACATGGGACAAGGGCAGAAAGAAGGTGACAGTAAGTGTCCGTTCACATAGAACGGCTCGGAGAGGAGAGTACATTTTTAATCGCGTTTAAAAAAGAGGTTTGGCTCATTGAAATAAGGTTGATTTTGTCATGTCACTTCTTTTTAAAATGAGAATGCTTAAGAGCCGACCTAACGCGTAGTGACATGAAAAAATCAACGTTATTTCAACGACCCAAAACTCTTTTTGAAATGTACTCTCCTCTCTGAGCCGGTCTGTGCGAATGGACACTTAGGCAAAGGCCTATTCTCATACAGAAAAGAAACCAACACTGATCACCACGATTGCTCGCTGCGTGTTGTTGATTACCTACGGACTAATAATTCCAGGTTTCCTCACAATGTTTTTCTTCTAAATTTTTGAAGTGAAAACTTCTTAGGTGTGTTGGCCAATTTTTTGGTAGGGGAAAACCTTATGGGTTCGCGCCACCAACATCAGTTAGGGCGGGTTAACGTACACTTGAAGCACGTGTGTACACTGACAGTCACGAACAAAAGTATGTATACACTCGACTTTATTCAATAGTGATTTACTCCTTTATTTTTCAAAGGAAATTTTATGTTGTTACAAACATAGCATTTTCGAACCCATAGTTTTATGTAATGTGTCGTATTTTAACGTTGCAATCGTTATTTCACGAAAAAATCGCAACTAAAAGTTGCCAAGTGTTGACATATTGGTGCTCGTGACTGTACTCGGTCCCCTAATAGCATAGCATCATGCTGCGAAAAAGCCTTTTCGTCACAGTCATGACGTGCAGCCGTCGATTATTTTTGTTTTTTGCTCGTGATTATAGATCTATTTTGTTTTTATTTTTCTTTATTTTTCGTGTTAATTATAATTATTGGAACGAAGTTCCTTATCGCGCGTTGCGAAAGGAGGCTAGACGGAAAAAATTAAGACCAAAAGTTGGAACGACACTTTTTGCTATAGTTGTAAGCCGTGCGGCGTGCGCGTGTTTCTCTGTCTGTCTCTCTCTCTCTCTCTCTTTTTGTATGCACGTGTTTCTGTGACAAATAAACCATTTTTTCTTTCTTTAAATAAACCACCTTCTTCACACAAGGGCAGGAAAACTACAGAATTCCACCTGCTACGATCCTTATATACTCTTTTTGCTATACAGGGTGGCAGGGACTTCGACGCGCAAACTGTAACCATGGATTCAGCACATGAGTATAGACCCCATAATGTCGAAATTTTTCGTCGGTTATTAAAAAAAAATATTGCTGTTACATACACTTTGACCGCGTAGGTACCTATTGCACTTTTCTATGAAACAAAAGATTTTTTATTTTGATAACCGATGAAAAATTTCGACGCTATGGGGTCTAAACTCATGTGCTGAATCCATGGTTACAGTTTGCGCGTCGATGTTCCTGCCACCCTGTAAGCTAGATGGTCATACACGCATGCCATTACTTAAATAGAAAATCAACATACTAATGAGATCAACAACAAAATATTAATTACCACTATTATATCCGTAATTACATATTGAAATAAATCAATTAATTCGATAGATAGCATAATAAAATCCTCCTGTTTCGCTCGGCATTCATTATTCACTGTTGGCTCATAGATTTTAACGCAATCATCATGCATTTGTTTTGATATTCCATTGTTTGTTTTAATTATTAATATTAAATGCGTTAGTGCCAGTGGGTGTACAGCGGGATTAATTTATCTGTACATTATGAAACGAATCTGCGGCTGACTGATATCTGAAAAAAACAAATGTAAAAGCATCATGACATAATAAATTGAAAACATTAAAAATTACTCTAGGTATGTGCACAGTCAGTGCCCTTGATTTTGCATAATATTTTTTTGACAACCCCTAATATACAGAGGAGTAGAGATTTAGGAGGATAAAAATATAAACATTGAATAAACTTTTAATAATAAGTAACTATAAACGTAAAAATATAATAACCTAACTAAAACTATTAGCAAACTAAAATATGGTGTCGAAAATGTCTTCCTCATCGCTTTCGACGGGTAATGTACCCAAGACAATGACGGCATTGCCATTGTATGGCGATGACTTAAATAGTAACATACATAAATCTATTACCTGAAGATTTACAATTCAGAACCAGCTCCACTGCTCAAAAGCTGTCTCAAATAGTCCAAATGTAGATTTTAACTATTCTATTCCTCCATCAGGTTTGGACGAACTAACATCAATCTAGCTACAGTATCCAGTGTAAGTATTTTAGCAAGCAAATGAAAATAGAACTTAAATTTCAGGTTAGCCCAAAGCTGAAGAATGCCTCGTAAGAACCCAGGACCTCATGGTCCTGGGTTCTTGGTAGCAGGCGTCTGGATTTGTGCCTGGTTGATGGCAATAGGTTCATCCCCTGTTACATGAGACTTAACCATAACTGGTGAAATCTGGGTGTACTATAGGTACAGCTCTGCTTAAGCTTTCGAGGAAACAAGGCGTGATATTATGTATGTTGCCCAAAGAATCAAGAATCAAATCATTGTTGCTTAGCAAGGCAAGTTTACGCTTAAGTAAATTGGCATCTCACTGTGCGGTTATAAACTCTATAGTCATTCACCTATGACATTCGCCAGTAGCTAGAAACTCTCAATCTATCAAACGGTGTAAACCTTAGGACATTGGGTAGCCGTCAGTAATTGGGTTGTCGAGGTCAGCCGCAGTCAGGCCGCCACTCGCATCGTGTGAAATGGTTTTCAACCGCACCTGGTTAGTCTGTGACCAGTTATATTGGGCATCTGTGGTTTTAGTGCATTTTTATGCAATTACTTTATGTTTAGAAGCATTTATTTAATATTAAAACCATTTACGGGCACTTTTGAATATGGTCAAAGGAGTCGGTGATTCAGAAATATGTTCCACAGCGTAGTAGGTTCCTATGGAGAAGAACGGGCAAGAAAGTCCATGGAAAAATATTTTTTAAATGATATTGTTATAAAACGTAAACACAATCATGTGTAAAATTATGTGACACATTCGAAAATCAAGAGCGATATTTTCCTACCAAAGAATCGATAAAAATCTTATGAGATATTTTCCGAATAGTATATATTTACCTACTTGTTGTTCCAATCAAAACTTTAGGAGGTCACCGTTTTTTTTTTTTAATTTAGCTTAGTGTATACATATTTTAACCTACTTCAAAAAAAGGAGGAGGTTATCCATTTGGTGCGTTTTTTTTTCATGGATGTGTATTCCCTACACTGATTTTTCTGTGATTACTGGGTCGATTTATGTGTTATTTATCATTTGGTAGAGAACGTTCGCGCTGTGGTTATATGTCAATTTTAATAACTTTGCTTGGGTAGTTTTTTTACACATTACTGTACCTTTTAAGGTTGTTTAAAGACATCATGGTCTCATGGTGTAGCAAAACATGACAGTAATAATAATATTTATTGATTTGTATAAACATATGTGTACAGTCACGAGCACCAATATGTCAACACTTGGCAACTTTCAACTGCGATTTTTTCGTGAAATAACGTATCCAAAGTTGAAATACGAAACATTACATGAACCTGTGGGTTCGAAAATGGTATGTTCGTAACAACATAAAATTTAATTAAAAAATAAAGGAGTAAATCTCTTTTGAATAAAGCCGAGTGTCTACATACTTTTGCTCGTGACTGTACATACACACATTATTAAACCAACCGTCCATCCATCATTGTTTCCATCGTAGTAAACAATGGAGGAAATGGCCTATAGTCGCAAATACACAGTAAAGGAGCTTGGTTGTCAAAGCAAGCTTACTGAGGCTTGTTGTGTCTTCTTTCTCTCCCCAAAGTAGTAGAAAGTAGTCAAGGGTGGAAATGTTGGGCTTCACATTGTTATTTTAGCCATTGTTGTTTTGAGCACTGGTTGGACTAGTGGTATCAGCCCCGACTTTCGAGTCGTAGGGCGTGGGTTCGAACCCAGGCGCTTCACTTTGTGTGTAATTTCATCACCAACTGCCACAGCTCGCAAAACGGTGATTGAAAAAATCATGAGGAAACTGGCACGTAATGGAACTTTAAAAAATGTGTGAGTGACATCTACCAGCCCGCACTGCGCCCGCGTGGTAGAATACAGCCCACTTCCTCTCGAAGAAAGGAGGCCTGTGACCCAGCAGTGGAAACATTATGGGCTGATTGTGTTATTGATATTTTTGACGATCTCAAAATTCTGATTCTTCTCCAAATTTTTGCTAAAGCCACTTTATAATTCCAATTCTAGGAAGTAAAATCAAGTAACCCAATTTAATTCTGAAGGCACTTTGATGTAGAAATCAATGTTCCTACACAAAAGCTCCTTCACATTCCTCAATTGTCTACTAGACGTTATACTCGTAATAATCAAGAAATTGCTTCAGCAATAATATTCCAAGATTGATATTACTCAAGTATTACGCGGTTGGCTCGACTAGACCGCGCATATATTAATATTTCAACAGAATTACACGTTTCATGTGTCTGGGTTGACACAGTATATCATGTGTCCAGTAGACCAATTTTAAGGAACCTTTAAAATAATAGTCGGGTTATTTAGTATTTTTTTCTAAAATTCATGTTTCGTTCGAGGAACATATTAGGTAACTCTAAGTTTTAGATTTATATATGGAAATGTGAGCGTGTCTAGGTTTAGGCCACTGGTGTTCTAGAAAGTGTTGTCTAAACAAATAAAGAGAACAGATTTGATTTTTTCTGTTTATTTGTTACGCTTTTAAACTATAACGTCCAAATGGATTTGGATGAAATTTGGCACATCAGTAGAACATGATCTGGATTAGAACATAGGATACTTTTTATCCCGATATTCTTATGGCCTCGAGACTTACGCGGGTGAAACCGCAGGGCGCAGCTAGTTTAATAACAACTTACATTGAGTTGAAGAACAGTGCATTGCAATTCTTTGAGTGGTGCAGAAAGGTAGTATGAATCGTATTTTTTTCCTTAAATTGACACGAAAATCAAAATGCTGGTAGCAGGTTGTCCGTCCAGGGTGCGCCAGACGTAAAAAAAACAGGCTTACTTCATAATTTTTTATCCTGTGGCACAGACGTGTCATCTCAAAAACGTACCGTGAATACGGCTCGGTTTTAAGTGCGGCTTAATGCGCGGTTCCACGCGAGAACAGGATCGGAACTGAAATGTGGCTTTATACCAACGCGGAGAGGAAAATCTTTGATTGTTTAACATTAAATAGGTATTCTTACTTATTCTTAGAAACATTTACTTCTACGAGTAATTAGCTGGCTTTGTTTTAGATAATGTTATTTAGTGTCTCGTAATGCAAGGAACCGAGGCTTTATTAGGTCGCAAGTTATCAAAACATAACATAAAGCCTGTAATCCCCGGAAAGTTAAGCAGAGGTGAACCTAATTAGTACACTCACATTAGCCACTCACAAAACACTCACTTATCAATCTGCCAAAAAAACCTTAAGGTAAGTCAAAAAACATAAACGATCATCTTACCGCCATCTTGAATGTCAAAAACAAACTTGTATATCTTTATGCTTTTTTTAAACGTTACCTCGTTTTAATTTTCATTCCATTGTTTCGAGTTTCTGATTTTCTTTTAAAGGCTACTTCGTTTTAGTTTTCATTCGTTTGTTTCTAGTTTCTTAGCAAAGACACGCCTTTGTCGATGCTCTTAAAATAATGAACAGACGCCAGTACATCTACCCGAAACTGTCAAATTTTCTCAATCAACTTTGAACTTAATGCTTGACCGATAAAATTGAAAATCTCTTAAATAAATTTAGCAGATTGTATTAGCTTGATATGCTGGTGTCTGTATCATCATTGAATTTCTGAAAAACCAAAAAAACATAATCAGCCTAGCTAAAGCAGCGCAAGGGACAAAGGGCCAAGAAAAGCGTGTTATTTTTATCAAGAGCTCGTGTGCTAAAACTGTACCTTAACAGGTGTTTACCGCAAAGCGCCAATAAACAATAAACACGCTTCTTTTAACACGTTGCCTCGCATTCGGAGCGTGACAACGTTGTGTACAGTCGATGAAAGTGATTGGTATATAGGCAAGGTATACACATCTTCATATTACGCAATGATCTTCATTACGTCCGTAATAAGTTAAATAGATTCAGGAACTTTAAGGCTCAGATACATCATAACGAGGCAGCTGTAAAAGTGACAATCCCTAGCATCAGGCGGAATGACAGCTCACTTCAAGCTCACTTTCCCTAAATTTTCACGGTGGTATTTTTACAGCAAACGAGTTGCATACTTACAGCAACTTACATCAGCACTAATTTTGGCCTGTCAAGTCACATAGAGTTTCCTGCATGACAAATCCATCAAAAGTGTGATCGCACTGCTTTTGCGGGTAATGTGGCCTGGTCTTACTTTAAGACACACTCAGGCCAAGATCTATGAAAGTTACTTAGGTCGTACTTTGACTTCAAAGCTAAGAACGTTCATAGATCGTGGACTCATGTTCCCGTCTCTATCTTGCACTTGTAGTTTGGTAGTTGTGCGACAGTGATAGGAATTACGCTTACCTTATGTACGTGCTAAGTAACGTATAAGATGTCGGTTTCAGATGGACGATGTCATATTCTTGACTACTTCACGTGGGTTTAAAAATAATCGCTATAAATATGTCACGCCTGCTCAACTATCTCTTTTGTCGACTGTACATTTGTGAGTGTTCAGATTACCCACACATACACACTCATCCATCTGAATAACCACAGAGTAGGAACAAATGCAGTGATAATACGTACACATATATTTCTTTGGAACGTGTGGAGAGCTCCGGGGCAAATGTGTCTCATGTATGGCGTAGTTCCAATTTGTTTTCTGTCAGAGAGGTTTTCTTGAAACTCACTGAGTGCTTGTGCTATTTTAGTTCATTCAACCTGATTATTATTATAATGGCCGTGACTTACGAGTTTTAGGTCGTATGTTCGAACCCAGACAGGCGATTTAGCATAATCAGCCTGTACTGCTCTCTGTGCTGGGACACAGGCCTCCTCTCTATGAAAGGAAGTGGGCCATAATCCGCCACGCGGGCCCAGTGCGTGTTGGTGTATTAACCCTGAACTCTGTTAGGTGTTTTACTTTGTGTAAATTATTTCATCACCACTACTCTCAATAACGGATTACGGAAAAAATTCGAAGACATGTGACATCTACCAACCCGCACTGGACCCGCGTGGTGGATTACGGCCCACTCCTTTCTCACCGAGAGGTGGCCTGTGTCTCAGCAGTGCGACATTATAGGCTGATTATACTAACCTAATTATAATATATAATGGTGACATGCGCTATGCGTAAAATCCCCTATAAATAAATAAAGAAAAAAAAAATATTATAATGGTACGGTATCATGAATTCTTTAGTGCTTTTTTATTCAACGGACATGGTAGATACTACCTGATTTTGACCTGTAACATCTATATTATAGGTATGTAGGTAAAGTCGTTATCACCGCGACACGTGCCTGCACTATAATGCTAGTTTTACTGCATCATAAATATAAACTGCATCATATAAGAGTAAAGCTTTGGTTTCCTAAGAAAACGCTAAATGGTCACACAATAACAGCTGTCCAAATGCAGAGCATTTTTGTCACATTAAACTGGTGAAAATTACTGATTTTTATGACATCCGTTATAATATTAAGGAGCGGTCTTCTGCGAAACCGTAGCTTTACTAATGCCAGCAGGACGTCGTGCATCTCTCAGTTAAAAGTATGATTAGTTATTATTGCGACACGTGCTTTCTCTGTAGGTATCATAAATTTAAGTTGCACCATATGTGTGTGAGTAGTTTTAGCAGGACTTCATGCATCTCTTAGTTAAAAATGTAAGTCGTTATTATTGTGACACGTGCCTTCTCTGTATGCATCATAAATATAAGTGTGAGTAGTGATAGCAGGACGTCGTGCATTCCTCAGTTAAAAGTGTAAATACTTAATATTTCGACACGTGCCTTCTCTGTATGTATCATAAATATAGATTGCTTCATAATATTATAAGTGTACGAAGTGATAGCAGGACGTCGCGCATATCTTAGAGTCAAGTATGAATGAGTCTTTATTATCGTGACACGTGCCTTCTCTGTATGTATCATGAATATAAGTTGTATGGTATAAGTGTGAGTAGTGATAGCAGGACGTCGTGCATCTCTTAGTTAAAAGTATAAGTCGTTATCAGCGGCGGGCATGTCTAGCTTTCAGTGTGGTGCGCTGTGTGGTGAATATTTAATGACTGCTCAGGAGTTTGGCGTAAAGCATAGGAGCTAGCGGGGTTAGTTACTTTTGAGTGGATACTCCATGAATCAAATTTCTCCAAAGTAGATAGTTATTGAACGCATGCAGCTGTCAAAGATAAATTTTTACAGACGCCAGCACATCAAGCTACTACAGTCTGTCAAATTTCTATAATAGATTTTCAACTTTATCGCTAAATCATTTAGGTTCAAGGTTAATTGGGAAAATTTGACAGTTTCGGGTAATTTGACCTGCTGGCGTCTGTATATGCTACAATCGATATCACATGGAGGGTTGTTTATTACTGCCTCTTAGATCTTAGTTGCGTGAAATTCCTTCTCAAAATGGATAAATGAAGTTACACTATATTCCCACTCCTAAGCATTTTCTGATGAGATGTTTAAAGCATGTAATTGACTGTGGAAAAGCTATAGAAAGAAAGGACGAAGTATTTCATTTGTTATACATACAATAAATGGTATATATCACTGTTTCCTCTACTTTGCACCACTACCGGTTATAACACCACAGTGCAGTAATTCAGTTAGTTATGCTTTGCCAACGGACACGAGAATAAATAGGCTGTTTTTGTGTGAAAACATTGCTAAAATACCGCGTTGAAACAACAAATTGGGTTCGCCACACGATATAATGTTATTGTGACAGTTTTAAACGTATTTGTATGAGGTACAGGCCTCATTATTGAGTTAAGAGTTTGCTTTTCAGTGGTCTCGTCGGTTTATAAAATTACGAATTGTCATTTATTCTGTGTTGTTGGTTTTTTTTACCCACAAACAGGTCCTACCTTTTTCTATAAATAAAAGGATTGGGGTGCATTTTATAGAGGCGATACACGAGCAATGATATGCGTTCCTTCAACGCGCTTTGGGCGTTCAACCGCGCTACCAACTTGCATAGCATGTGGCGGCTCCTACATCGCCACATGCGAACTACGCATCACACTGACCTCGCACAAAATCCTGTATCGGGCAAGCAGAGTTTACCGTGCAACTAGCATTTATACAACGTTCTGACATCAATGGTCGGACAGTTTCCCACCAGACAAAACACCCGTCTGGTCGGAGGATCGATCCTCCCTTTTCTATGGAGGATATTTAAGTGAACTTTACATTCTATTCCTCATATCTCTCTACCGTGTGTGTATGTGTGGCATTCAGCGTTTTGAGAGCAGTGTAAGCCACGGTCAAAATATAAGCCACTCTGCAAGGTGGCAGTGAGGCTCAGTGTGCACAAGACATACAATGTACTTAATTGGACGATAAGGTACAATTCCAACATAGTTTTTGTCTTTATTCATGACAATGTAGCACCACACGTGAAGGCTATTTAAAAATTATGAAAGCCCCCAAAGGATTCAAAATAAGAGAAGCTTAATCTAAATATAAAACTAAATTATAACTCGTGGAAATGTAGGTTTAACTGGATTCTAAATAAGCGCTTGCCCGGAGGACCTGTGTCAGGATAACTTTTCAACACAATTTCCAATTTGTATTCATATCATGGCTTAGAATTTTCTGAATGCGTGTTTAGATTAAGCATATAAAATTTTGTATTAGTTACGTTTGTCGATTACATTTAATTTATCATTTTATTAATTATAATCATTTTAGCCGAAAGATCGATAGGCTCTTTGTCCACGACATCTACTGCCGCGGCAGAAAGCACAGGATCTTTGTTGTGCCTCCATGTCGCGCCGTTGCGCGTGCTAAGTCGCCGCGTAGTGACAGTCGGCGCGTGTACTCTGACCGCACTTAAAGATCTATTAAACTATAATGCAACAAACGATGTGTTTGCAGACGAATGGACAAAAATTTTATCGGCATGTCAAAAGTACCTACTGTGATTAATGAAAGTGTTGTGAACTTGTCACCTGAACTTTATGATTTTATATTTCCTCTTTTATGTCCATGGGTATATACAACTTTTTTTGGAACGAAGTTCCTTATCGCGCGTTGCGAAAGGGGGCTAGACGGATAAAATTAAGACCAAAAGTTGGAATGACACTTTTTGCTATAGTTGTAAGCCGTGCGGCGTGCGCGTGTTTCTCTGTCTCTCTCTCTCTCTCTCTCTTTGAACTTCGTTCCATCCGGGTGTCCCTTGACACCTCTCAAGTTTGTTTTTTTATTAGCCTTTACTGTCCCACTGCTGGACAAAGGCCTCCCTACTCTCCTTCCACCTCTCTCTGTCCAAAGCTGCCAAGGAAAAATCTTTATTAAGGGAGTCCGAATACAAAAAAAAATAGTATACAAAAATATACAAACTGTGTCTTTAGCCCAAAGCATTGCCACTTTGACCAGTCCTGTACTTCTCGCATCCAGAAGATTCCTGTTGGATTTCGAAAACATTTAAATATCAGCTCTAACACGCCACAAAATTAAAACAAAAACATCCCAAATGAATATTCAAGGCCAAAAGTGCCAATAAAACCTAGCAGATGAATGTTTGAACCCATCATTTTCATCACAGCAAAAAAAAGAATACCCTTTTTCATAATCCTTTTTGAAACACCCTTTTTCGTATTAGCCGGAAACCCGAATCAAAATAAAAGGGTCACCCTCTAATAATGCAATAAAACACAACCTAAGTTTGTTTGCGAAGGTCGGAACCCGACAGATTTGAATATTGAGGGTGATCCGAAAGAGTGTTGATTTAAGTATTGACACGGGGCCCAAGGACCAAAAAGTTTACCTTACGGTGAGAATTTACACCGCTGTGTAACAATATTTTGTGTATTGAGATTTTTTCTAAATAATAACAGCCGCATGGTTTGAATGAAGGTTTAGCTACGCTTGCCGAGGTCGGTCCGTGGATGGGTGACCTTCGATTACATATCGAGAATTCGAGACCCCTTCGCAAAATATTTTCAAAGAGATTCTTGCCCATTCTTCTTCATACGAAAGTACCTGCTAGAAGGGGCGACTAGAATTAATTTTATTTTCTTTTGACGTACAAAAATGCCTTTTTGTTGTCTACTTGGAAAAAATAAATAATAAATAAATGCTTTAATTTTTTACTTTAATTTACAGTTGAGTGTTTTTCCGCTGGTCTAATAGAGACCAGCGAAAAAACACTCAACTGTAAATTCGACTATAAAATTCTAAAAATGACCGTGCCAAGTAATTTAAAATACATCACTCTTCTCGTCTTCACCCTACAAACCCAAATCATTTGTATTCCTAAAGTACAAAATATTTGCGATCATGACGGAAATTAATAAACTTTGAGTTTCAGAAATATTTTACAAAGATACAACTAGGTACAGACCTACATAATTTCAGTCTCACCCATCTTTACATTTGTCACTTCAACAAAACAAGAAGGTTCTTCTCAGGAACATCTCGGGTCCTCCCAGGTTTTCTCGGGTTCTCGCGGATTCTCTCGGATCCTCTCCATGATAATTGTAATTAATTTTATTGTTTGTACTGGTTTATTCTCATTGAGTTAATCTATTTGACTTGCTAAATAACCTCAGTGTTGATAGATTAGTATCAAAATTGTAAATATTTCACCAGAGTTAAGTGGATTCTGCAGTAATTTTATAAATATTGTAATAGTAATTTTGGAAAGCGTTATTTTAAGTAGCGGTAACGGGTTTTAGTTGTTTGCTCGTGTTACATAATACCTTCATAGCTTGGTTTTTCTATGCTTGCTTTCCCGGCTGTCATTTGTAGAACTTTGATAGTCGTTACGAGTAGTCAGATGCACTAAAGTATGACAACCATGTTTTACCAAGAAGAATCTACCTAACTGGATGTGGAGGTCAGACAGGCAGTCGCTCCATGTAAAAAACTGGTAGTCAGCTGCATCCGGTTAAACTGGAACGGTTTCCAGTTTAACCGGATGCAGCTTTAGTGCGTGCAGCTTTAATGCTTTAGTGGTACTTGCCTTACCCATTCATGAATGGGTAAGGCAAGTCGATTGAAGTTAAAAACAAAATAATGGCTTTAGAGGTCGTGGCCCTCTTTTATTTCGAGATATTATCAACCAGAGGGGCAATTCTCGTCTTTTAAGAACGTTCGCAGTCTAATCTCTGTCTCAATATGTCAAAAATTCCACTTATTTCCCTACATTTTTGACAAGTTTTTGACATTGTTTGTCGCTGAGATGAGATTGAGACCAGATTTTGAACGATTTTAATTAAGAGAATTGGCCTTCTGGTGAGCATTTCATTTTTAGTTCTTTACATTCCACGTAATGGGTTCCCAGCATAAATAAAGACCAAATTGCTGTGACAAAATCATCAGTCAAAGAAAAATAAAAAAAGCAAACGAAAGAAAAGCATCACTGCTTACCTACATACTACTCACACCTTCCCATGGGGGTAGGCAGAAACTACAACGGCACCTGCTATGATCCTTACATACTCCGTTTTGCTTCATTTATTTCATATCGATATAGTGTGCAGAGTTAGAAAACTGAAGTGGCAGTGGGCTGGCCATGTCTGTCGAAGGACCGATGGCCGCTGGAGCAGACGAATCCTGGAGCGGAGACCGCATATCGGCAAGCTTAGTGTCACCCCCCAGCTAGATGGACGGACGACCTAAAGAAGGTTGCTGGGACATACTGGATGCGGAAGGCGGAGGAGAGAGTGTTGTGGCGCAGCTTGGGAGAGGACTATGTCCAGCAGTGGACTGCGATAGGTTGAGTTATAGTAGTCATAAATACACGCCGATTGCGCGAACTACGCACCTAACCTTTCCGAAGAACATCGTCTGCCTGTCGCCAATAAGTATTGCTTACTTCTTCAGTTTTAATCCCACCAACATTTTCACAACAAACCTATCGGTGTGATAGCCATCCTTACACCCCACCATCTTATTTTTACACCTTCAAAACTAACTTCCCGTTTCATTTTATACCTTATCCATAATGCAATACGGGCGTCAAATTGCCAAATTCAATTTGTAGATCTCACCTGAAAATCTAAGCAGATTGTAATGTATTAGTTATCGAGTTTCCTGACTTTTGCCCTTCGTATATTTTGGCGACTTTTCTTCGTTTCCTCTTGGACTAGCAATAAGGTATCGTTATGTCCTTATTCCGTAACTTTCGGATTTTACTTGCGGATGAACCGACTTCTGAAATATGAATAAATAACCCCTTTCTACGGCGTTGTGTTGGACTTTTATAGGTTCCTGTTTTACATACAGGTGTATTGGATTCTAGAGTTAATATTTTTCTAGAAATATAAAACGTATGAGATAGAATGAGGGGATTGCATTGTGCATTCAAATGTTTTTTGTCAAACGAGTTTTGGTACTGAAATATACTTCTGGCGCATCCTAAACAGTCAGCCCCGCTACCTTTCCTAGAAATGTGGTGGCTGACACATAACGGCTGCAGTGGCAGCTGTCATGAAAATGATGGCAGCAGGGTTTGACTTTCCGGCGTAAACAAGTACGCTGGACTTTATCCTATCGATGACAAAATGAAAAAATGGCGAGAATCAAATGTCTTCCATTTGATTTTCGCCATATTGGCGCTGACAGCAACGTGAGCGTCAGTGGAACTAATTTTTGATAGCGCGTTTTACAAGATGCGCATACTCTCATGATAAAAATGTTCTAAATATCTCGTAGTAAGCACAAAATACACAGAAGTCTTATTTTGACCAAAATCATCACAGACGTACCAAAACAAAATGACGGCCATTTGCGGCAATGTGTCAATTTTAGTTCCTGGGTCGCTCGTTCGGGGCGCTTTAAATCGGCACAAAAAACAACTGCCATTTCGTATAGTATATTTAGTCCAGCTTACTTGTATAATATAGGTCAATAAGGAAAACACATCAACTTAATTTCTTATAGTACGGTCAGCATCAAAAGTCGGTTAACACTTTAGTTGTTTAAATCTTAATTATTGAGAAAAATATTCTTAAAAAGCTTATATTAATAAGATATTTAAGAATAATTAACTCTTTGCTATTACATGAAATAGAGAAAACCAATGTATCACATCATTTTGTATCAATTTAGATGATTTGTAAAAGTAACAGTGTTAATTGACTTTTGATGCTGACTGTACCTATAACGTTTCAATGATGTCATTTATCTATAAATTGCAAAAGCTATGTAGCGTCTCCCTACCGCTTTTCTTGTAAACTGTAATTTTACAGATCAATACCATTACGGCTGTAAATGATAAATTATTTTATTATGATAAGCAGGTTTGTAGAAACACATTTACATGTCAATGGTATTTTAAAATCTAGATGATGTCGACGTTTCATAACTGACTACCCTGAGAAGAAAGCCGAAACAAACTCAGAGGTCACAGTTTCTTTTAAATTCTAGACATACTTTTGGTCTGATCATGTGAAGACCATGTAGATTAGTGTCTGAAATGGTCTTTTGAGGAAAGAACCACACAGATTGAGAGGACCTGTCCAGTCAGTGCACGCATTTGTCAGATATTGTGCAGCTCAACTCAAAACTTAAGGAGCTCAACGATTCGACGAACAATACCAAAGAAAGAACTGACTGAGTGGACCGGTCCAGTCAGTGTTGGAAGTGGTAACATTTTAGTTAATATTTACATATTGTAACATTGTACTACTGTCATTTTGACGGATCGTCGGTCAGTGTTATGCCGGGTATTAGTGTTCTGTGGTGTTATGACACTGCATGAGTCAGTGGAAATAAAGCGGTCTTGGGACTCGTATTAACAAGTGCGGCGATAAGTCCCCTCTTTGAGGAGTGGCTGGAGAGGCGCGCTCACCTTCCGCCTGACCCAGGTCCTCACCTCACCGGACATGGTTGTTTCGGGAGGTTCCTGTTCAGGATAAGGCGGGAGGAAACGCCAGCCCCTGGTATATGCAACTGAAGGAACACGAGTGGGTTTTAGTCAGTAAAAGTCTGACAGAAGTCATATGATGATTTCCCACCCAAAAAAAAGTGCGTATTATTTATCGTCCTTTCTATCCCTCATCTCCTGGTAATGAAACTAACCTACAGTCCATAAGAAAGCGAGTCGAGCGGGTTTGCTAAGTAGTGCCACAAACCAGCATTTCACACTGCCGACTCCTCGAACACGCACCACGCACGCTGTATCCATTCTCATTACCTACATTTGGTACAGACGCCAGCAGGCCAAGTTACCCGAAACTGACAAATTTTCCCAATCAACCTTGAACATGCTTTAGCGATAAAGTTGAAAATCTATTAAAGAAAGTATCTTGAATAAATTTTGTACCTTTGTACCAATATGAGAGAAAATATAATAGATCTCAAAATAGACACAATCAAAGTATGAAAATTGATATTTCGAACACAGTTTATTTCAAACGGTTTGTCAATTTATCTTTAGAATAACTTTGATGTTTCAGAGATTGACTTTCAGTTCTGAAAGTTTAATTTGTTCAACGATGTCCCACTGTGAATATTTTAAAGCTGATTTGTCTTCTAAATTTCAGGGATTTTGAAGGGATCTTGTTTAGGTGTGATGCTGAGCTTACTGATTGCTTTCAAGAGTTGGTAGCATTCAATCAATCTGCCAAATCTTTTCCCAATGATCAAATAATTTAGATAGTGCAGTTGGTATTACTATCATTCATTGGCCAAAGGTTTAGTTATTCTTAGTATTTCGTTCCTAGTACAATAAGTCACGCTCATAAGTCATTGATTCATTTGTTGAACAAAGGTACAATAATAACATATTATGTATAATAATGATATATAAAAGTGTAAAGTATATTTTGCAACTCACAATTTACTAAAATAAAACCTTTCGCATTGAAATTAAACTGAACGGTTTTCGACTTCCAGTACACTGTGTCAAGTAGTGAATATTAACGCTACGGAGCGCGCGAACAGTTGACGCCTTTCAGAGCTATTCCAAGATTTTCACCGAAAGATTCCAGTTTCGGACACACAGATCTTTAAGTATAAAAACTAGTCATCGAATCCTTTATCATCACCAACTCAACAAAATGTATTTTATTAAGTAGTAATTCACATTGCCTTCAAATATAATCCAACATGAAACTTATGCATTGGATGTACAAATATACCGCAAGTTCTGAGTTGATCTACACGATTGCTGATAAATGCTTGCACTGACTCGACTGGTCTACTTAAATCTGTGTGGTACTTTCCCCAAAAGCCCCCAACTCTACAAGGCCTAACTCATCTTGGTCAAAATGTAGGGTTTTGTGCAGAATCCTCTCCACGCGAATATAACTCGCGCTGTCCGGTTTTTTGGAACGAAGTTCCTTATCGCGCGTTGCGAAAGGAACTTCAAATTTTTTTTCCGTCTAGCCCGGAAAAAAGTAAGACCAATAGTTGGAACGACACTTTTTGCTATAGTTGTAAGCCGTGTGGCGTGCGCGTGTTTCTCTCTCTCTCTCTCTCTCTCTCTCTCTCATAGAAAGCAAGCCAGTTATTTTAGTTTCGTCTTTCTATTTCGCATTGAACAGTGTGGTGTCGCGACGATTATTTTTGTTGAGTGTATACAGATTTTTTGTACATAATAAATAATAAAAAATAATAATTAATCGAAAGGAACTTCGTTCCATCCGGGTATCCCTTGACACCTCTCTAGTTTTTTTAATAATATGAAGTGTAAAATTGAATTGTACTTACAGAATAAACAGTTTCATTTCATTTTCTTGCTTTGGTATAAAAATACCAGCCTAAAACTGTTCCGCTGCAGGGCAAAGACCTCCTCAGATATGCAAGCTGCTCCTAGTCGAGCAATGATCACCACGCTTGCGCAAGACGAGTTGGCATTTCAGACTTATATTAACAATAATATTAACCAAATATTTTGTCGTCCTTTAATGAACCATGTCCATGTTTAGTGTATATCTTTTGTTGGAGATCCCAAAATAAAATAAATAAATAATTCAGGATTCCTCACAATGCGTTTGGTATGAACTAAACAAATACCTTAGAACAGCTTTAGGGATTGAATTTCCGTGGCACGTATCCTTCGTTTATGTAGCCCCATTTGTGGAATCTATTGAATATTTCATTGTCCATGAAAGTATCTAAAACGGCTAGAATGACATAACATCAATCTAATGAATATTCGATCGTATATTAATTCGATCTAACGAATATTCGATGACTCGTTTTGAAGTTTGATAAAAATCAATTTGATGTTAAGTCATTAGGTGTATCGATAGCTTGAATGCTCTAAATATATATACATATATATAGTTCTTCGGCCAGTTCCTACGGTAGGAGTCAAGCGCGTCTTGCCATGATGGCGTCGTGCGTTTAGTGGGATCCAAACGGTATTTTTCTTAGCCCAATTGTCATCTGACATGCAGCAAACATGCTCGGTCCAGTCTCACTTAAGTTTAGCGGCTTTCTGGGTAACGTCCATTATCTTGGTTTTAATCACAACACAATACTTAGGGTGAATTCCACCAAACTTTTATACCTAGAATAAGTCTTATCCTGAGAATAAATTTTGAATTTTTGACAGTTTTTCCATACTAGAACTGTCAGACGTCCATTTTATTCCACGGAAAAGATTTTGGTAAAATCAGACCTTTGTTTTATAAGAATGACATTTGAATATTAGTACACCATAATAAGTAAAATAGTAACACCATGCTATGTAAAAGTACATTCTTACAAATAAATAAAATTCTAATTCTAATTTCACTAGAATGAAATTCAACTCTAATTTCAGACCACGTATTCAATACCCACATAAACAAATACAAAGTAAAACCAAAAGCAATCACTGCGAGTATCTAAAAGTATCCAGCCCCAAAATCCGCCGAACTTCCCAGCAATATCTACCAACATACCGCCACTTATTTCATTCGTGGAACCTCTCAAACTGATTTTATAAATGGTCTCTACCGCAGTTTTGATTTTCTTTATGGAAGAAGAGTGAAGTGCCCTTTTGTTTATAAACAAATGCCTGAGAGGCCTACAGCATTGCTTTTGGCAATAATTAATTATCTGTGATTGGATTATGGAGTAAGAATGAAATGGTCTATCAATTAATTGGTATAAACCTGCAGGAGGCTACAGGCAATTGTTTTGAGTTCGTTGTTTGAAATGATTTATGTATTAATTTCGAGGTATTCCACTTAGAGCACATCGGAGATCATGAATCTGAAAGAGTAATAGAAATTTCTTTGAATTAGAGTGTATTGATAACAAATTAACGTTGCTAAAATTCTGCATAGTAGAAGAATTAATACAGATGAGGTAAATAATTTGAATGTACAATAGAATACATCAAAGTACTTAGCTCAGCATCTTCATCTACTTAGCCTCTTCCCAACTATGTGGGTTCAGCTTCCAGTGAAACTGGATGCAGCTGAGTACTAGTATTTTACAGGTAGCGACTGCCTATCTGACCTCCACAACCCAATTACTGGGTAATACGATGCCCCTTGGTAAGACTGGTTGTCAGACTTTCGGGCTCCTGACGACCCGTAACGACTGTTAAAGATCCACGATCAGACCGCCAGGACGGCCGGGACAGCTGATGGGACCAGCGGCTTACCATGCTTTCCGCATGTAGGGGTCTTGGTATGTAAAGATAATCACCCATCCACAGATCAATTGCGGCTAGTGTAGCTTAACTTAATCAATCGACCGGTGCGGCTATTATTGCTTAGAAGTACTTAACTAACGCTAAAAAAGCCAACAAACCAACGTCGACATACATAACCGTAATATTCCACTTAATTTCAATTATCCCATCGGTTATCTTCAGCAATTGATAACAATATTATACAAGCTCTTATACCACAACTATCAGCAATGCTAAATACAGCATAACTCACCCCAAAACACCAACTCCATGTTCCCAACACCTAAAGTGCCAGACACAAACTCGCCAATGTTATGTCAAACCGGAATGGTAATTATAATCAAATTCACCAGTAACTGTTACGTCTGTTAGACGGATGTATGCAAATTCGTCTCCTCCGTCTGATTGTACCAAACTTGCTACATATTTTTGCTTAATCAACTCGTCTTTGAAACACTTGGAATCGGTTTTAACTTTGTATAGTATTGTATATTTCTTTGGAAGATCTTTGAATGCATCTTTTGCTTTCGTTTTCAGATTGCCATCTTTCTCATTTTCTTTTTCTAGTTTAGAAAATGAATTTTCTTGCATAGATTTTCTGAGTACTACATAGATAAACACTCGAGTTGAAGTATGATGAAACAATCTTATTCGATGAATTACATAAAATGTCGTTGTTTTGGATTTCACATCACATTTTATTTCAAATAATCAATGCATAAATTCACATTACCGCTCCGATGTCGTGAAATCTCCAAAAGATTTCGGTCAAAAACGCCGGAACTGTCGTGAAATCTCCTGGAGATGTCGCGGCCCATGACATAATGTCGTGACCGTTTTTGTATTCATAAACTGTATCTACTTATACTGATCTTAATTGCACAAAAGGTAGGGGAAAGAACAAGGATGGCATATGGCATACGGTCACTGGTCAAGTCTCTCAAACATACCAACGACGGTTAATAATATTATAGATACAGTCCTAACTAAAAACCTATAAGTACTTTGGATACTAGAAGTCCTAACTAAAAATCTATTAGTTGTTCCTAAACACTTCGCATGCAACTCATCTCACGCCAGATCGAGCATAAATTCACATTTACCATCCCACCACCCGACATTTTAAAGAAACAAACATTCACCGAGATACAACAAACTTTCACGGAGCATAAACCATCACCATTATTGCACGCTAAACAAGAATTTATAATTCCAATAACAACATTGCTTCCACGTTTCATACCCAGGCGATAAAGGGACAGAGCAGAGAGATACAGAAGGTCCAAATATCCGATGCAGGATATTTGGTGGGTCCAAATATCCTGCATCGGGCAAGCCGAGTTTAGGTACCACACAACTAGCATAATATACCTACATACAATTCATCGGGCAGTTGCCCACCAGTTACGACACCCGTCTGGTCGGAGGAACCTCCCTTTTCTTTGGAGGTTGAGAGAAGTTTACCTCATACATGCACTTCATCGCGTGTGCTCATATCGACCGCGGCACGTCCACACCGACCGCGCATTTGGATCGCGCGACCAAACGGAGCGAACTGAGCGTCCGTTGTGGACTCACTGTACGTGTAGCATGTCTATGTGTGCGTGCGTTTTCGCGCGTTTTATGAAGCATGAAACCGGCCTTCTGTATTATATCTATTCTGTGCCCAGGTCTCCGGTAAAGAACAATGCTTTACTCGAACAAGCATTTTTGTTGGAACACAGAAAATAAATATCCATTGAAATGTTTTTTTTTTCTTTTTCCATCAAGCTGAAATGAAAATAAAGGAATACTTTAATCTATTCTCGTCTTACTTGCAGTTGTATTGAAAGTTGGACTAAAATAATGGAAGGTACTCTTAGGTATTTCTTTTTCTTCAACAATCAGTGTTCTTCGTTGAGTTTTTGCTGTAAAGTTGAGTGTATTGAAGAGATTTTGTATCGTTAGCGAATTTGCTTTTTTATAAGACGAGAGTTCTAGTTTTAATACTTTTTGTTGTTATAGTCTTCTGAACGTGTCATTGCTTAAAATTACTCTTAAAGTCGAGAACTAATGCTTTCTTAACGAAAATAATCATTGTCTTTATAAATAGCATCTATGTAATAGAACCTCTAATAATTCCCATATGCGCTCCTAAAAATATTATTGTACACTTTAATATAATTATTGTGCCTCTTTTTGTGAACCTAAAATAATTTATATTATGGGGACTTAAAATAATAAAAATCCTTCTGTGACCAACTTGGATGACCAACTGGCCGCTCGCCGGCGGCTGCCGCGGCACCGCTCGCTTCGCTTGCTCGGCTCGCGCACAGATGGTAACAGTACTTACCTAACCACCACCATTAGATCGGGGTGCCCTAGCTTAGTTAAATTGCCAGTGAGAAAAGACCCAATCATTAAAAAAGGGGGCATTATTAGAAGCACAAATAGTTTTTAGCGGATCAGTTAAATATTTCCCTTTCTAAATTATAGGTAGCATTTCTCCATTCTCAATCATACTATTTAATATACTATTTGTTTTATGGTCATGATACAGTGAATCTTTGCAAGAAACTCTGAAAGTAGATTTTCCTTGCACAACGTTATCAGGATACTAGTGGACGCAGTGGTCTGACTGCGTGATTGCAATCTCGTAACCGTCTCGCGTCTCTTGAAATAAAGGAGCTTGCTAAGAAACATCTACACGAAGCTTCACTAAGAAAATAGGTTAAATATAATAATATAATATAATCAGCGTATAATGTTTATACTGCTGGGACAAAGGCCTCCTCTCTTCGAGGGGGAGTGGGTCCCCACAATGTTTTCCTTCACCGTTTCGAGAGCAGTGGTGATAAAATTATTTACACAAACTAAAACGCCCGCCTGGATTCGAACCTACGACCTGTAAGTCGGGGCTTTTACCAATGGGTCACCACTGCTCTTGAAGTACTGCTCACTTATACTCAAGAAGCTTTAATACCTTTAAAATAGTTAATACTAATTCTTATACTATTATAGTATGTACACACGGCTACACATCAAGCTATGCAAAACCAGTATCGGCTGACCGTTCATTGTGAGAAAATATCATACAAAGTGAGGCCAAGACAAACTGGTTTTGTATAGCTTGACGTGTAGCCGTGTGTACATACTAATTCCATGGTCTCTTCTCAAACAAAGAAATTATAATTTTACTCAACAAACAAACAGCGTACTTTTATTCTAGGTGTGTCTTCACATAATAATTAATGTATACAAAATATTGTAAAACATTTTAAAAGAGTAACGGTGGAGTTTCTTGTCCATTCTTCTCCATACGAAACTACCTTTTGGGTGGGGCGACTAGAATCAATTTATTCTAATTTATTGTAAATTTTGAAGTTCAAAAAAGCCTTTTACGAGCCTATTTGAAATAAATGCTTTGACTTGACAAAAAAAAGAAGGAATGAGCATTGGTCACCATACTGAGCACTGATTTCAACAGCACTTGCCAGAAGCACACCTGAGCACTTCCACTAATTTCACTGGAACAAAATTTTGTAACGTGCGGTTCAGAGGAACAGTAAAGTTGGCGTTGTGTGTTGACAAAATCAGGCCACCGTGAAGCCAGGATATTTTGTTTTCTTCCACCGTCAGTCAGTGATATCCCAAACTTGCGCACGCCGCACGGCTTACAACCTATAGCAAAAAGTGTCGTTCCAACTTTTGGTCTTAATTTTTTCCGTCTAGCCCCCTTTCACAACGCGCGATAAGGAACTTCGTTCCAAAAGTGCAAAATGAAATAGAAAACGACCGACCTCGTTGTGAGTGGTCATATGTACATATGACCACTCACAACAGATTGAGAGATTGCTCACATTGTACAGTAACAGCACAGGCTACTTTTACGTTTGTTTTTAATACTCCGTTATACGAAGCTAGTAGTACTTGATTGGCAAAACGAAATATTAGCAGTGTACACGAGCTTAACATTCCGGGCCGCAAAGTTTTAATTTTAAAAACGGGAGCAAACGTCGTGCCTAGGACAAAGGCGCACCGAGGCCCCGCGCTACTCAATGTGGAGCAAGTGACGAGAGGGAGCGGTGAAGATAACAATATTATACTTAAAATAAAATACTCCATATTATGTACACCATATGAACTCGCTACGTACTTAGATTCTTACGTAATAATAGAGGAGTTGGTCGCTAGTGAAGAAGTGGTAAATCTTGATAAAAAAATAATAGTAAAGTCGGCCTCAAAAAGATTTATACATCGCCAAGAATTCATTTAACTCCGGATCGTTAGTATAAATATGTTTTTCTCTTACATTCTTCCTCGTCAGCCGTCACATTATCGTTCACTACCTTTTCTTTCATTCATAGCTCCAGCAGCCTAGTTGTGTAACACACTTACTATTGCAATGCCCTTCATTTTGACAATTCAACAATATACATTGCGTCATTTACGTTTTTGGCAGGCGAACTCTAGTAACACGCGGTACAATAACTACATCCTACCTTCGTATATTGATAATTGTATCGATGATTCGTGTGTCCGTACGTCTACTTTTTCAGTAAAAGTTTCGTCAGCTTCATTACACTCTGCAGCAAAGTCTGTTGATTTTGCTTAAAGTAGTAAAGTATTTATTTTTGAATTCTAGTGATATTGGTTCAATATTTTGTAACTTTTCTTCTCATTCGATGCATTTTTAAGCTAGGGTTTCCTAAGACTGCGGTGGCCGCCACATAGCATCGACAAATTGACGGCACTGAAACTTTATTCAAGAAAGTAAATTGGTGTGTTTTCTAGAGCGTTTTTTGACACCGTAAAGTCAAACCCCGCCATCATTTTCATGACAACCGTCACTGCGGCCACTAAGTAGTGGCCACTGCTGTCGTAGAGCACCGTAACTTTACTCTGTCGCACGGTCTGTACGGTCTGTTTTTAGTAATCAACAAGTATACATCGCTTTACTAAATACAAACCCTCGCTACAGTATCCAGCTTGTACCAAAACAGGAGCCTTATTATTTCGCGTCCCCATTCCCTGATGATGTCAGGTCTCATCCGCCATTGTGTCACGAGGTTTCAATACACTGTAGTTTTTTCTGTTTTGTTGCGCTCTGAAAGGACGCCGAGCTTAGAATCTTTTGCCCAAATAGTTAATATGTTGTTCGGAATCAAATCAATGAATAGGCTTCTGCAATCGACAGTGGATTGAGTTTAGATTGGAGATTATGAAATTATTTACACATAGTAAAGCGCCTGCCTGGATGCGAATCCTACCCTTACAACCTACGTCAATCGTTATTTAATTAAAATCTAAACAACATAAACCAATACATCCTACAAATATTATAAACGTGAAAGTTTGTATGGATGGATGGATTTTTGTTACTCTTTTACGCAAAAACTACGAACGGATTTTGATGAAATTTGGCACACAGATGGTTTATAACCAGGTTTACATATAGGATACTTTTTAACCCGATATTCCCACTGGATCGAAACTTATGCTGGTGAAACCGCGGGGCGCAGCTAGTAATATTATAAACGTGAAAGTTTTTATGGATGGATGGATGTTTGTTACTCTTTCACGCAATAACTATTGAACGGATTTGGATGAAATTTGGCACACAGAGGGTTTATAACCAGGATTAACATATAGGATAGGTACTTTTATCCCGATATTCCCACGGGATCGAAACTAATGCGGGTGAAACCACGCAGCGCAGCTAGTCTTCCATATCCTCGTTTAGCACGGCACAAACAAAAAAGCTATCTATGCACGCCTATAGCACATCTGATCTTAAGTCAACTGTAAGAAAGTCTCGTTGGCGCGGCTCCAGCGCACAATCACGACTTAGTTTATGGCTGCAGTCTTATCCTTGAACATCTTTTTGTTATTCTGGCAGAGGAAAATATACTGAGGCTGCAAAAGGATACATCTTGTGTTGATAGCTGGAAATTAATGAAGTAGCCAATGCCAAGACGCCAGCACATCAAGCTACAACAATCTGTCAAATTTATTTAATAGATTTTCAACTTTATTGCTAAATCATTAAGGTTCAAGGTTGATTGGGAAAATTTGACAGTTTCGGGTAGCTTGACCTGCTGGCGTCTGTACCTAGTAGAATGTAGTAGTAGAACGCCAGAAATGCAATGTATTACGTAACTGCTCTCAAAACGATGAAGGAAAACATCGTCAGGAAACCGACATGTCCTAGAACCAAAAAATCTAAGACATGTGACATTTACCAACCCGTATTGAATTACAGCCCACGTGTCCCAGCAGTTGGAACATTATAAGCTGATTATGGTATTAATTACCTAATAAAAAATGTTGATGTAGAAAGCAAGAAAAAGAAATTGTACAGACGCCAGCACATCAAGCTACTACAATCTGTCAAATTTCTTTAGTAGATTTTCAACTTTATTACTGAAGCATTAAGGTTCAAGGTTGATTGGGAAAATTTGACAGTTTCGGGTAGCTTGACCTGCTGGCGTATGTACACAACTGGCCAGTGGGTATAGTCACGTGCAATGATACAACGTCTGCTCAGTGTGTATATTTCTGTATTTTATAATCGTGTACACGTACAAACTTGGTAAATATATTAGTAGCAATTTTTAACAAACTAATAACTTCTTCTAGACCACCTTTTGGTTTAGAGGCTCGATAAGAACTGCCTTAGGAACTAGACGACGCTTCAAACATCATGTTTATATTCTGTTCAGTTAGAAAAAAAAACAGTACTGTTGGCGGGAACTGTCAAATGAGATACTTTTAAACTTCATGACTACTGATACAAAAATCACTTGAGTCAAATCAAATACTTTAAATTTAATATTTAGTTTTCAAAATCGATAAATCTTATTATTATTTGGAAATCATGACATAAGAGCCTAAATGTCTTACAGTCATCCTATATCTATGATTAGAAAGCATTTACTCGTAAGTACGTCGACTTACGAGTAAATGCTTTTTAATCATTCGTTACCACTGGGCCTACACTATTATTCTTCTTCGGAGAATTTACGCTTGAGGTTATATTATTATTGATTGATTGATTTATTTATTTGTAGAATCATGAGTATACATACAAGGCATGCAGGTTGTTCATAAACAAAAAAGATCCGTCATGTTCGGCCTTTGTGGCATACAAATATAAAGGTAAAAAGTCATTCCTAAGTATTCAAACAAAGCTAATAAACATTATTAAGTTTTTACATAAACTAAAAAATAAATTTAAGCAATAAATTATACATTTGAATTAAATTGTCCTATAATCTAATTATAAATAATGTCAAAATTATAAAATGTCATTAAATATTTGTTCAATTCATAACATTACACCTTGTCATTTAAAAATTCTAAAATACTGTAGTATGCTTTCCCTTTGTAGTATGTTTATATTTAATTAAAAAGACTTACATAAAAACAAAATGATCAGTTTATTTAATAAAACTCACTTTCAACAATGTTTTCGGTTCGTGGAACCACTCGAAGGCATTCCAGGGATCTTAAACATAACAAAAAACCGGTCAAGTGCGAGTCGGACTCGCGCACCGAGGGTTCCGTACAAAGTAGGTATGTAACTACAAATTTACGATTTTCGCAAGTTTTCCTTTATCTGTGCTATAAGACGTTGCTTCGTACCAAATTTCAAGATTCTGAGTTCACGGGAAGTACCCTATAGGTTTTTATTCCCATGCAAGTATCGAAGATTTGCGAAAATTTGCGGCCACGGCTGTATCTTTTGATTGCGTTGGCTTAGAAGTTTGATTTTTTCACAGCTCCAAGGATCAGTAGACCTGAGTAGGTATTTGATATAAATTCCAGCTTGATACCTCCACACGTTCCTGAGAAAAAGGGTCTTGACAGACAGACGGACGGACGGACAACAAAGTGATCCTATAAGGGTTCCGTTTTTTTCCTTTCGAGGTACGGAACCCTAATATCATGAAAGTAAATCAAACAGTGTAAGAGGCCCTCAAGGAGCTCGAATAGAAACGTGTTCCAAAAATAGAACATTGTCTGTCTTGGTCTGTCTTTCATAGTTCCGAAAGACAGACTTTCAGGAAAGGAAACATTTTTGAACTCATCGTAATCAACTGCCTAGTCTTTTCCCAACTATGTTGAGGTCGGCTTCCAGTATAACTGGATGCCGTTGAATATCAGTACATTGTAACATAATGTATATACTCACAGTTACCTTCAATCATTCCTCAAGGTCAGAACAAGTATTCTGTGACCGTTAGGCGCTGATCTGATTATTCCTCACGACACGTTCTATCCACAATCAGTACACAGACACAGCTTCCAACTTTAACATGAGTCTACGACGATTTAGTGTCATCCAAGGGTTGGTAGTTTCGCCCACATTGATGGATATCATTTTTCCTATAAACACTATACTTCTAATACAAAATAACTATAGATTTTATTGTATTTTATTATAATATATTTTATTATGACACCTTTGACAACGACGTTTAATACGTCGCCATAGCAACGTACCTTTCAAATTCTTACCGGCCTGTATCTTTTAGTGGATTAGATATGCAAACTCACGTAAAAGAATTACTGGCTACGTTCTTATCTCAAATTCATATTTTCTACATGATGTTATTCTACGAGTTTTCTTTATTGATCCACGCAATACAAGGATCAGTTCTGGCTTCGCCTCTAAAGCGAACACTACAAGGAGCCTGATACTCCAGGGCTACCTATCCCGGGAATACCCAGCGTACCTCTCTGCTGCGGTACCTGACGGACCCTGCCTACGCCTCCGCCCTCTGTCCTCCGTGAAGAGGGCTACCTCATCTATTGGGCCGCGCCTCACCTGAGGGCTGCCTCACCCGAGGGCCGCCTCACCTGGCGGGCTGACAGCGTCTTCGCCGTGCCTCTCTCTCCAGCTGCCGTGCTGCGTCCTGGCCTGCTGCGTGGGCCCTCCTGTCCTCACCTGATGGGCTGACAGCGTCTCCGCCGTGCCTCTCTCTCCTGCTGCTGTGCTGCGTCCTGGCCTGCTGCGTGGGCCCTCCTACGGGTGTCCACCGTGTTGCCACGCCCTAGCACCTGTCTTCACCTGTTCCTGCTCCTGATCCTGGATCGGCAGCTGTACCTGCCCCTGTCGCCAGCACCTGCCTCGCGACTACCTCCTCAACCCACCTGTATCTTCACCTCAACCTCCTCAACCCACCTATCACGCATCATCACTTATACACCCCACCTCCACATACTACACACCACTCTTCAGTCCATCTCCATCCTTTTCTTATAAATATATACCTTTAATTGTTTTCTACTTCCCTTTCTTTAATTTCATTCTAACCTTAACCTATAGCTTAGCTTTTCCTTGTCGCTACACGACAACATTACATGAAGCGACTGCCTACCTGACCTCCACAACCCACTTACTGGATAATAATTGTATTATCCAGTAAGTGGGTCCGAAAGTCTGACAACCAGTCTTAACAAGGGTATTGACCCTTGTTAAGACTGGTTGTCAGACTTTCGGGCTTGTGACGACCTGTAACGACTGCCAAAGACCTACGAATGATAGCCGGGACCAACTGCTTAACGTGGTTTCCGAGGCACGGAGGGGTCTTGATAATTATGTGAAGATGGTTACCCATCCAACCGCGGCAAGCGTAGGTTAACCTGATCGATCGACTCGTGCCACGAGCCCCTCAAAATATAAAACCAAAAAATAACAACTAGAGGTAGAAAAATCACGAACTTTCTAACTTAGTCCCTACCTCCCAAGTTTTTATGAAAGGGTCTTAGATGTTAGACCATATCGATGAAAAAAATACTTTTGACCTATCAATGATTTTTTCAAAACTTTGTAAACTACCTCGAATGTACAAAGTTTCCATGGAAGCCATTTAGCAAAATCCCCAAATTCTTTCGATGTTGAAGGACGAAGTATTTTCGAGGCAAAACCACTCAAAAAGCGATACAACTGTGATTTGGAACTCGTCGTCTCTTCAACGTATTTTGCATAATTTCATATATTATTTAAGTGGAAACTTCTGGAGTGGAATTTACATAATCCCGTGCGGTACCTTACGAATACTTATTTGCGAAGTTTTGCGTCGGGTTGATTGGTCAATGGTTTTATGCTAAGTTCGTGTTCTTCGGCGCTGAAGGCGAAGTTTGCAGTTTTTGATGTGTGTGTTCTTGAAGTTTGGTAGGGCAACTTTTAGCTTATACTTCTCCATACACCTCGTGATCTTGGCTGGGTCTTAGCATTAGGCTGAGCGATGGCCGTTATGCACGGATGTGACGCATATTTTCCTCCAACTTGTTCTTATTTTTTGTGTTCTAACTCTGCGTCATGTTTGCCGAAAATAAACATATTAGCTTTCGTTCTTTATCTTGATTGCTCTGAACATTGTGAATAAGCTTTTTAATTACTTGTACTAGAAGTTTTAATTTTTCTTTACTAAGAAATTTTTACCAGTTTTGTATTTATTTAAACAGATTCCCATTTGATTCACGCAACAAGCCACTACTTTATATTCAGGCCATAAAGCTGCTGTTGGGATACAGGCCTCGTTTTTCTGTAAGCGGGAGTGGGCCATAATCTACCACGCGGGCCCATTGCAGGTTGGTGGATGTCACATGTCTTCGAATTTTTCTAAGACATACCGGTTTCCTCACGAGGTTTATATACGACGACGTTTTGAGACCGTGGTGATGAAATAATTTACACAAAATAAAGCGCCTACTTGGGTTTGAACCCACGATCTGCAACTCGTAAGTCGCAGTCATTACCATTGGACTGCCACTGCTCGCCACTACTTGGTAGATACTTAATATTTTACCTTTCCTACGTTAGTAAGAACTCTGTATACATACTGACATACTCAGATCAATCTACTCAATAAATTCATGGCTCCATTCTACTTTGCCTACGACAAGAAACACGAGAACCCTCCACCGATTAATAAAACATGAGCACCTAACTGGCCATCCTTGGACACTCTATTCCACACTCCAATATATCTCAACCAGGACTAACAAATAAAAGGATCAAATCCCCTATATTTTTAAAGCTCAATAACAACCATATGCCGTCCCTTTCCAACCCGAAGTAACTGAACATGCCAGACAAAGATAGCATCAGTCTACTTTATTATGATAATCGGAAAATTCGCCGAGACTGTACGAATGCGATCCCCGAATTCAGAGGTCTGAATAAACGATGAGACACCCAGGAGGTACATATCTATGTAATTTATTGCCCAGAATGTGGTTCAAACTGATTTTCTGGATTTATTCTGAATGTGTAAGGGTGGTAGAGATTTGTACCTACCTGCTTTAGGAATGAGTAGATGTCGAAAGCTTACAAGCCGTATGTGTTTCTGATTGTATTATATTGTATAAAAGGAGGATTAATTGATTAAGCATTTAAAATGATAATATTGAAATATGGTAATGAATTCCTTTTAGTTTCAACGTGTTAGCAACTTAGGAACGTGCTTTGATTAGATTCAGATTCATCATTTAAGGAATTCACGTAGTTTACAAGTTGTTACAAGTATAATTACATAGGTTTCTTATATGAACCCTGCTAGGGCACAGCAATAAAAATAGTTTTAAGTGCTACAGTGTCACAATAATAAACAAAACCATTGTGCTTAAACATAAATATTAATGTTAACATGTTTATCACACCCATCATTTGTTATTTAAATAAGCAACTGTCATTAATATAATAAAAGATAGGGCAAGAACAGTAAAATTGCTCATCATTTTCATTAATACATTAAAATAAGATAAAAGATTAAATTAAAAACAAATAGCGGTAACAATTAACATAGGTAGGTAGTAAGTAAGTAAGATTAATAATCAGCTAGCTATAATAAATTATTAGCGTCTGCCTGCAATTTCGTTCGCGTGAAATTTTTTGTTCTCCCGACCCACTCCGTCGCATCGCATCGTCTGCCGCGTTATAACTTCCTTTTTTGTTCTCCCGACCCACTCCGTCGCATCGCATCGTCTGCCGCGTTATAACTTCCTTTTTTGTTTTCCCGACCCACTCCGTCGCATCGCATCGTCTGCCGCGTTATAACTTCCTTTTTTGTTCTCCCGACCCACTCCGTCGCATCGCATCGTCTGCCGCGTTATAACTTCCTTTTTTGTTCTCTCGACCCACTCCGTCGCATCGCATCGTCTGCCGCGTTATAACTTCCTTTTTTGTTTTCCCGACCCACTCCGTCGCATCGCATCGTCTGCCGCGTTATAACTTCCTTTTCGCTAGTCCTATCGGCTTTTTCATTTTACTTAATTTGCCCTAAGTGTCTTAGCGTAATGTTAAATAGCCTATAAGGCTTACTCAAGGCTTTCAAATCCAAAAATAATTTTTCAAATCCGGCTGGAAGTTCCACAAATTAAAGCGTTCAAACAAACAAACCTTTCAGCTTTATTATTAGTATATAGGTGGTTAGATAATATTGGAAAGTGGTAATGAGTTCTTTGAAGCTTTCTTTCAACGTTTTTGGAACGTAAGAACGCGCTTTGGTTAATAATCAGCTAGCTTAATTAAATTATACAACGTTAACGTATGAACGTGTGTGGAAATCCCTTGTCATGGTATAGGCATGTGATGCGGAGGATGTCGAAAATGTCGTCAGGAAAGTTTTGAGTATGAATGTGGATGGCTATACATGTAGGAGAAGATCAAAGAAACGATAGATGAACTGTATGAAAGATGATATGGCTGGACAGGGAGTGACTGCCGAGATGACGACTAATAGAGAATTAGGTATGGAAGAAAAGACATGTTATGCCGACCACAAATTCATAAATTGGGATACGGGTAGGAAAGTGATGATAATATAATAAAATAAAAGATAACAACTTAATATCATTACTGATGGATTTAACTACAACAGTTATTAGGATTAACTATGGGGTTTGTGGTTAAATTATAACAGCCACACGGGTCGATCGATCAGGTTAAGCAACGCTTGCCGCGATTGGCCCATGGATGGGTGACCATCTTTACATACCAAGACCCCCCGTGCCTCGGAAAGCACGTTAAGCCCGGCTTTCATTCTTGCATCTTTGGCAGTCGTTACAGGTCGTCAGAGCCCGAAAATCTGACACCCAACCTTACCAAGGGGTATCGTATTACCCAGTAGCTGGGTTGTGGAGGTCAGATAGGCAGTCGCTCCATGTAGAACACTGGTATTCCGCTGCATCTGGTTGGACTGAAAGCCGACCCCAACGTAGTTGGGAAAAGGCTACGCAGATGATGAGTTATTAGAATGAACAAACTGCTTTCCCCAAATTGAATGATGAAAATTCAAGTGTAACCTACTTTGCGGTAACGCAAACGGTCGCAAAAATTATTCGTTTAATTTAATTGTTCCAAATACGTACGTAATGTATGCCCGCAAAGTATTACACTATAGCTTTTACAAACCGCCTGACTGTGCAAGCAATTACCTACCTTATTACAAACGCAATATAACTCATTGCACCTGCAAAATAATGTGTGTTTATTGCACAGTTAGTGTAAAATGAAAATAAACTGTAACAGCAAGCAATAAGGATGTATTTCATAATTATGTAAAGTCGTATATGACTATGGAAATTGCTCTCTGCGTGACAGATCGTTGGGTTGCGTATATCCTTTTGGAATATTCATTGAGGGTGAGGGTACTTTTGATGCGACAGTATGTAAAAAATCTTGGTCCTTATCGACCATTCATTTGGTTCTTGAATACAAAGGACCCTCTTCTAGTGTTTACTATGAAGATTTTGAGAGGTACCTAAATAACGATTTTGAACTCATTTGTCTGCGTAAAAGCTAAGTATGGGAAGGGTGGATCTTTGTTTAAAAGTATGAAGAATATACTGAAAAAATCTACCTATTATTACAAACTGGGGCCCACTTTGCAAATTTTTGTAGGTTTTGACAAAACATTGGTATTTTAATTTTAAAAAAATCATCATAATGGTTAGAAAGCGGGTGTCTACTATAAAGGACTAGACGAACCCTCTGAGGTAACGGGAGGAATCAAACAACGTTACGACTCCTTAATATAATATTATGAGCACGTCTTTACATATTTACGTCTAAATTATCACTGACTGTTCTAAACAAAAATCCTAATATAAAATAATTGACACTAGCTTGAACGTTCGAATGTAACCCGCCCTAAAATATAGCCGGCCTACATCATATGAGGTCGTCTTCGGCAGACAAGGTTCTACACTACCGAGATGACGACTAATAGAGAAGTATGGAAGAAAAAGACATATTCCGCCGACCTCAAATAAATTAAAATAAATTCTCTACATAATGGTGAAAACTGGATCAAAATCTATTGCGAAGTTTAGAAGAACAACCAGGTCATACAGACCGGCACGGAAAGCGACTGTAATTTATAACATACTCGGATAAGGTGTGAATGAAAATAATTCTTCTTTAAACATTTTTATTTCAGATATTAATAAGCGTTGCCGCAAACTAAGATTTTCTTCTGAAAAATATATTACCTCTTTAAAGCTAACTCTAAACTCTTGTCCCCAGCGCGTCGGCTGCGATCTACGAGTGGGATCAACTCGTCGTGTGGACGAGTGTGGTGTCTGTGGGGGCGATGGCTCCTCCTGCTCCAGACCCCGGTACCACTGGCTGGCGACACCAGGGTCACTGTGTTCTGCTACTTGTGGCGGAGGTAAGTTAGCATGTTCTTATATATTTTGTGTTCCAATAAGCTTCACGTGATGTCACGGCCGCCTTTGGACTTCTGCATCACCAGAAACATGGCATGTTCATCGTTTACATGTTTTTGGATGACCGATATAACGACTAATAGAGAAGTATGGAAGTAAAAGATATGGTGCGCTCACCCCAAATAAATTGGGATAAGGACAGGATTGACGATGACGATTTTTGTCACATGCTTAAGTCAGGTATCCCCAACAAATTTTGGAACTTTTCGACGTGAATTTTAAGTCATGTTTAGTCATTATTGAAGGTAGGTCAGTGACAAAGCTGTGCAGAGATTTGACACGAAAGAGCCAGAAGAATGTAGCGGAAATGCCTTCATTTCCCCCCCCGGGGACGTATCAAAGGCATTGCACAGTAGAAGCACCAATTGCATTAGATCCCCCGGATCTTGGATCTTGGATCTTTTGACAATTCAAAAGTGCCTGAAGTAGTTTGATTGAAATAAATGATTTGAGTTTGGAACCATATTCCGAAAAAGAACACCGAGTGTTTTAAGGCGGTGAGATTTTCCCACGACGATAAGAGTAAAGCCGAAGTTGGAAGGACCATTTTCTCGCTCAAGAAATATTATAGATAGATGTAGAAACCGTATCTGTAAAAGAGATACTTATATTATTAGTTAATCGCTGACTGTTCACACTGCCGGCGAAAAATCACTCTACACTAGTTTGTCGCAGTGATAAGAGCTATCAAAAGAAAATACTCGCCCAGCAACACTTGGCGAGCAGAATACTCGCTGAGAAACTCTCGCTTGGTACATAATATGCATATGCAAAGCAGCAAGTGACTGGGCAGTCATTATAATGGTTGCACTCGCTCATAGGCCAGCGACAAAACTATACGAAATAATAATAATTTTAAAAAAATTAAAATATTTTGTTCAGTATTAAATTGGTAACTTACAAAGGGATAATAATATTAGATGCCTGAGGGCCTACTCCGAAATGCAAAGTGCGAATGTTCGGATCGGACCGACACATGGCCGAACCGAATATTTTTGAAAAATGCGAAAAAAGTTCGGATCGGCTCAGTTGGGTTGGGACCATAGTCAATATTCGAAAGAGTGTAGGAGTGTAGGATCGGAACCGACCGAACCAAATAGCAACTTCGTAGCAGGAAAGGGCCGAACATTCGGCCGATACTACTTCGGAGTGGACCCCCAGGACGGGATGTGTGTATGTGTGTAAATACACACTCGCTGCTCATTGTTCGCCAGCTCGTAGTTAGGTAGTTCTGGGAGTTAGCTCTACCCGCTTCTCGCTAATCGTCCGTGGTGGGACTGGTGCCTAAGCAAGGACGAGGCTATTTTAATAAAACACGGGGCAATTCCCAATTTTAATCAAGAATATCAATTAAACTCCAACACAATCTAAAGAGGCGTCTCAACAACGAATTACATCCCGAACCAGAATTCTCACAGAACGTTGTATCCAAATCTCTTCGATACATTAGTGAGGGCAGCGTTGTTAATTGTCGGCCTCCGGGTTTGCCTGTAATTTATATCTGGAAATCCGCCATTACTCGAAGCTTACGATAAATCAGACAGCGAATTCCTTTTGTCTCCGCGCAACAGTTCCTTAAGTGGTGTGGTGTAGACGAGCGATTTTGTGAACTACTTTTTGGCGAGTCATTGCGTTTTGATCGAGTGATGTTGTTCATTCCTTTGGCAAAATTGTTTTCTTTACTGCGAGGAATAGAATTTGAGATAGGAAAGTTATTGTGAACATTTGTATTTTTTCCCTCATAAATAAAACGGAGACGGCGGAATGAGCTGGAGTCCTTTAATAAAGACTGGTCCTTGGAAGCTTTGGGCAGGGAGAGGTGGAAAGAGAATAAGGAGGCCTTTGCCCAGCATTTGAACATTAATAGCTGATAAAAAAATTATACTTCTGCATTTTTTGCCTTGAAGACCAAAAACCCAAAGAAAAAAGACCAAAAATAGGAAGCTTGTCAGTAGCTTATGACAATCATATAATATATTTTTGACTTTTCCATCATCACTATCGCTTATAATAGAAGTACACGTGGCTTAGTCCCTCTGGTCCACTTGTGTTGTCTTTAAAAATACCACCCATGCCATTTTTTTTTGTTTAGCCTATACTGTCCCACTACTGGGCAAAGACCTCCCCCAAGTCCTTCCAGGATCTTTTTTCATTCGCCACCTCGGACCAGCCTTCGCGGTACACGTCCAGGTCATCTCACCACCGCTTTATGGGCTGACCTTGGCGACGCTGTCCAGCTTCAAGCACCCATTGTGTGGAAACTTTACCATATCATTATAATGATGATAAAGAATTTAGATGAAAGTGAATTTGTTTCAAACAACAACTTTTCTATCTACACTGTTTCCTTTGACAGCCAAGTATAAACATTATTTCAGGTTTTCCTCGACTAATCGCATCAACGACAAAAATGTCGCCCGTCTCCCCTCTCCATTACGCTAGCGAAATTCTCATCGGGCGATTCTAATTAAGAACCCTTGAAAGATGAATCTGAGATAAGTATTAACACAGCGGAATTGTGCGCCGGAGTCATTTGTTTCTGTTACCGACTGGGCTTATGTAATACCGAGCCTGGTAAACCGCGTGGGAGTAGGCAGAGAAGGAGGTGGTTGCCGTCTTCAATTAATGGATGAATAGGTTAGTTTTAAGCAACCGTGCGCGATTCGTATTTAATTTGGAAATCTATCTTTACTTTATTTTGATGTGCCGTGCTTCACCAAGGCTATGGATGCCTGGAGACTCGCTTGCCCGAACTCAGATCTACCCGATAATCCATTTTCCCAGAGACTGTGGGATGAGCCGCAGCTCTGCAGAGTAGTTCAGGATAATTTACTTAACACGTCTGTTACTACTGCGGAGCGTGCGCGCGATCTCGTAAGGGAACATCTCTTTCAGCTCTACACATAATAAGATTCATCTTCTAATTCACTGTTAAGGTGTTAACCCTAGTACGTCGACAATTGTGTCAGTCCAAGCGAAAAGGGTCCAGTGCGCGGCATTTAGTTTCCGAGATATAAGAGGTTTTGTAAAGTTGGGTATAAAAATTGCATTTCGCGATTTTAATTGGTTATAAATAAATGCTCAATTATCTACAATTTCATATAGTAAATGACTATATACGATGTTTCTAAGTACCAGAAACTTTATGAAAAAAGTTTACTAAAAAGGTACCAGTGGGTGGCATGTCGATATTCTGGGAATAAAATACGTTTCAATACCCCGTACTGATCACTTCTAATAATTTAATTATATTTTAAGATTAAAATGTTGAAACTACGTGTAAAAGGTCCCTTAAAGCGGGGAACTCCCTGCTACTATGCAACTACTAAGGGGATTTACTTTGCTTCACTTCGACATAGCGGGGATTTCCCTGATCGTTTTTTGCTACCTACGTGTCCTATAAATAGATCTGCCTGTGATGCAATAATTTATTTGTCATTTGACACCGGAAAGGAAACAATATCCGACAGTCTTTGTGTAAATATAGCAGTTTTTATTATCTTAGCTGTTTTAAATTGAGTGAGTGAAAAGTGCGCATAAAAATGAATAAAGGTAAGTCTTTACGTTGTCTATTATATCTACTAATACTATGTTTGTTGTTACGTGTTGTGTTATGTATCGAATAAGCTCCAAAAGTACTGAACCGATTTTGAAAATTCTTTCTCCAATACAAAGCTGCATTATTCAGTCATAGGCTATAATATTATTAACGTTATTACGCTTAGCGGGGCCGAGGTCGAAAAGCTAGTTCTATAAACCGGGGTATCGGAATGTTACGGAGTTCTTGTGTGTATCTACAGCTGTTACCTACTTTTCATATTTAGACCTCGACAGGGGCGAAGCCTCCTACAGACAGCAGTCGTCTTTAAATTCGATTTTTTATGGATTTTAGAGATTTAGAGATTTATGGATTAAGCGTAGATTACGTTACGTTCCTACTTATTTATTACATTTTAAAAGAGAGCAGCTTTAATCATAATAATTCGGCTGCATCCACATAGACTGAAAACTGACCGCGACAAAGTTGATAGGCTAATGAATCTCAATTAGTCATAATTTCATCCCATTTATACTAAATTCAAATTTGTTTTTAGGTAACATAATTATTGAAGATTCAACCGAAGGTTCCAGCTCTAGTGATGAATCTAAGCATTCAGATGGACCTGTACCACTTTCTATGGAGGTGGAAGTAAACACACTACCTGTTTTGGCCTCGACCGCAACAACGCCGGATTTACCAACAGAAGAAGAAACCGTTGCACCTTATTCAGGTACTTACAACTTAGAAAATAATTTCACAGAGTCGACATCTGAGATGGATGAAACGGATCAGTATTATGAAAAAAGCACTAATACAGAAGCAATCAGTGAAGATGAAATACATGAGTGTTATGATTTTGCTAAAATAGTTAGCCGAGCCTTGTGTAAAATCAAAAAAGATCGACGTGATCATTGTATGCATGCAATAGTACATATTCTTTATGACTACAGCAAGGACTCTAATACCAATTAAGAAGTTGTGTTAGGTACCTATGTCATAGACATAGTATGAAAAAATGACCTGTGTAGTATGTATATTTCAACTATTTGTTTTCAGAGTTTAGCTATTCAGCGTCTGTAGAACATGAAGACTATGAAAATTTTAATTTAGAGTTCAAAAGTCAACGGGGTACAGAATTATCGTGTGACATCGAATTTAGTGCTTGTGAGCCGCTCGAAGAGCGGCAAATTGGTAATATTTTACTAGATGATGATCCTTTAATTCTAGACGATGTAACTCAGGCCTCATTCTTAGATACTGGCTGTGGATGTAATAATAATTGTGTGTCCAAATTTCAAAAAGATGTAATATTAAGTAGTAGGTTAGATTGTATCGAATTAAATTCACGTTGTAATGAAGGAGTCAATCATCATCACTTGGTCTTGAAAGGAGCTTTAAATGCTCTCTTACGTACAAGTGAAAATACATTACATTCAAAAAACAGAAACTTGCAACGAAAAGAATACACGGTAAAGTATTTCTTTCGAGGTGTTTCAGTATGCAAGATTTTTTTCCAATATGTATATGCCACTGGTTTGAAAAGGTTAAAAAATGTAAAAAAGAACTTTCTGGACAGCGGTGTTGCTCCAAAGGTCCACGGGTCACGTAAACGACCTTACAATTGTATTAATTTGCAAACTAGATCAGACGCAATCACTTTTATAAGACAGTTTGCTAATGAAAACGGTTTAGTATTGCCGGGCCGATTACCAGGCCACCAATTTAAATCTGATTTAATAATTTTACCTTGTAGTATGTCTAAAGCGTATGTGTACAACAAATATTTGGAAACTATAGCTTTACTCGATAAAACTCCTATTAGTAGAAGTAGTTGGTATGATCTTTGGGAAGATTTTTGTCCATATGTCGTTATACAGAAACCGAAAACAGATCTATGTGCAACTTGTCAGAAAAACGTGACCACGTTGGGACGAATGGGTGGTTTAGATGAAAAGGAAAAAATACAGCTTGTAGAAAAGTCGAGGCAGCACCTTGATTTAGTGCAAAATGAACGAAAATATTATAACAATGTAATCAAAGTTGCGACTGATTCAATAACGGACTCTACTCTTATTCTTGGACCTCATGAACCATGTTCTTATGATGGCGTCATGCATTACTCTTTTGATTTTGCCCAACAGGTGCATTTGCCGCACAGTTCACAACAAATTGGGCCACTGTATTTCTTGACAGGATTTAAAGTCAGTTTATTTGGTGTTGCTGCAGAGCCTTTGAGAAAGTTCGTTTTGTACGTAATTCCTGAACCCTGTGCTACTGGGAAAGGAGCTAATGTAATAATTTCAATGCTACATCATTTTTTCGAAAATTTTGGTATAGGCGAAAAAGATGTTGTTTGTCATGCAGATAATTGTGCTGGACAAAATAAAAATAACTATGTCATGCAATATGCAACATGGCGAGTTTTAACAGGCAGACACCGAAGTTTCCGTATATCTTTCCTTCCCGTGGGTCATACGAAGTTTGCACCCGACATGTATTTCGGTCTATTCAAAAAAAGTTTTAGAAAATGGGAATGCAATAACTTAAAGGATATTCTTGCAGCTGCTGTTCAAGCTTGTCCGAAAACAAAATCTATAGTAGCTGTTCTAACTGGTGATGAGAAAGGAGAAACTTTTGTGAAAACTTACGACTGGGCCAATTTTTTTCAACCTGATTGTGTAACTATTAACCAACTTCTGCATTTTAGTCATTTTGAAACAAATGAAGATAATAGAGGGCACATGTTATGTTACAAAAAATATACTGACAGTCAACCAACTGTATCAAAGGTTTTGAACCCGAATAAAGTATACGGTTTTCCTTTAGAAAAATCCCCTGCAGGCATGACGTACGAAAGAAAATCGTATCTTTATAATAAGATTCGTGAATTTGTACGTGAAGAATCTAAAGACATTTTATGCCCGAAACCCATTCCAAATGTTGATGTTGACCACAACTCTGTCCCAACAACATCTGTCGAGTACTCTTTTCAGAAACCATCAATTGAAAAGAGTATTCGACAAAAACCAACATGTTCGTACTGCAAACAGGTTGGTCATAGGAATCAGGTGCGAGGAGGAATTTATTTTTGTCCAAAACGTAAGTTGGAGTCCCAAATAGAATAAGTTTTATTTTTATGTTTGTATTGGCTTTTTTCAAATATTATTGCAACAGAATAATGATTATTTTAGCCACTGGTACCTTTTATGACATTACATAAAAGGTACCAGTGGCTAAAATAATCATTATTCTGTTGCAGTAATGTTTGAAAAAAGCCTGTCTTGTTATTTTGTTAGTTCCTAAATAGAGTAAGAATACTTAATTTTAGTTTTTTATTGTTAATTACTATCGCAATAACTAACTTTTTATTAAATATCGGCAAGTGGACCTTTTTTACTAGACTGTGTATCCTTCTTTTATTTTGATAATAATTGTTTTAGTTTTGATGTCAAAAGTATAATTATAAGTTGATTCTATGGAAAACATATCAATCTACAATAATGAATAAAAATCTACGTAACAAGCAAGTAAAAGTGTGTTTTTTTTTCACTCAAACTTTCAAAATGCTTTTTCTCAAATCAAGCTTTTTCAGAATTTCAACTTCAAATGTCTGATAAAAAAAAACGTGTGCTACTTTTTGATTATTTTTTCAATCCATACTATCAATTGACTATTCTAGATACCGAATCCAGTCTTAACTCAATACCCCACTACTGGACCCTTTATGCCTGGACTGACACAATTTATTACAGAAGAAGCGTTATAACGCAGGCCTAACCCTCCACTAGATTACCTCTAGCCCACTGACCCGAGACGGTCTTGCAGACCTTCAGACGTTTCAATTGTTAATTAGGTGTCAGTGTCGTAATGATTAATAGGGTCTGTCAGACCCCTTTGTCGGTTAAAGGGTTGAGAAACGACGGTCAAGACTAAATGAATGGTTGTGACTTTTTGGGGGGTTGGACTGGAGATAATTTTCGCGGTGTTTTGATGCCGATAAGGCTTTCATTGTTAGGGTACTGAAATCCAGGACTTGGTATTAATGTAAATGTGAGCCATTTATTACTGACCAAAAAAATAACCTTAATTATTTAAGGCGAAGAACATAACATAACACCACGCCTTATTTCCCCGAAGGGTTAGGCAGAGCTGTACCTATAGTACACCCACATTTCGCCAGTTATGTTCAAGTCCCATATAACAGGGGGAGAGCCTATTGCCATCAACCAGATACAGATCCACACTCCAGGCTGCTACTGAGAAATTTTAGATCGAAAAGCCCACTAACACGCATTGCCCGAACAAACTTACCCTAAATACGTATACATTATTTCAATTACTAAAGGCTTTTTAGTAATTCAAATCAATTCAAATCTTCAAACCATTGACATAAATACACCATTAAATTTTGATCGTTTTAATCCTTAAAAGGAGTCATTATACTCATCATTATGAACAACTTTTACTACGGGACCAACCCTGAAATAGTGAAAAAAAAATCAGTTGATGCATACATTATGTCGAGTTATGCGAACATAAATCTATGGATCAACTGATTTTTTTTCCACGAAAAAAAATCGTGAAATCGTGGAAAAAAATCAGTTAAATTTAGATCGTTTTAATCCTTTAAAACGATCAAAATTTAACGGTGTATGTTTAACTCTAAACTTGTTTAAAGAGACTAGAGATCAATTTTTAATTAATTGTGTATTATAAAAATAAAACTGATTAACTTCAATAAAACTTTAGTATAATTAATAAGCTGATAGTCTTTATGAAACCTAATAGGTACATCAATCAATGCACCAAGTCTTTTTCCAACTATGTTGGGGTCGGGTTCAGTGTAACCAGATTCAGCTGAATACTAGTATTTTAATTAGAGCGACTGCCTATCTGACCTCCACTACACGATACCCCTTGGTAAGACTGGTTGTCAGAATTTTAGGCTTCTGAATACACGTAGCGACTGTCAAAGATCTACGAATGACAGCCGGGATCGGAGCACGGAAATCGATATGTAATGGGATCGTCAACCATCCACGCACCGACCGCGGCAAGCGTAACCTTCGATCCACATAATTTAGGGACAAGCTCCTCTTTAAAACTTAAAGTCTTTAAAGACAACAATAAAAACGATAGTATATTCATTTCTGCAAACGATAATAGTCACTCTTAAGCTAAGAAACTGAATACATTGTTCAGAAAACAAAAAACAATCTGCTTTTTCTGCAGCTAACTTTAGAATACAAATCCTAGCTCTATTTGCTCCCACCAATATACGAAGTATTGCAGAGAGAATGCATACACTTTCTATTTGATATTCAGCAGAATCTCAAGACCAAATGGATGTATTTACATATTTATGTATTCAGAAGAAGTTGTCTGGAGCTTTAGATCTTAATCGTTGATTAGCATAGACGTTATTTTATTACGTAGGCTTTATATTTTATCTGGATGAGGCTGACTCATAAAGATGTATAGGTTAATGTACCCATGTATTTCTTTGAAGGATAAAATCAGAAATGAAGTTAGCTTGTTGTTTTTTGTATTCTTTCTCTGCGTCATGTTTACCGCTAATAAACGTATTTTCTTTTTTTCTATCCGAAAAAGAACTGGAATTACCGACATACCTTGCAGAGTAAGCAAGCTGAAGTGGCAATGGGTTCGCCATGGGTGTCGAAGGGCCGATGACTAGTCCAGGAGTGGAGAGCGCGTATCGGCAAGCTAAGTGTGGGACGCCCACCAGCTAGATGAACAACCTTAAAAAGGTGGCTGGGACAGACTGGGTGCGAAAGGCGGAAGACAGAGTGTTGTAGCATAGCCTGGGAGAGGCTGTGTCTAGCAGTGGACTGCGATAGGCTGAATTGATTGATTGTTTATTTTTATTGCAGTTCATCATTGTGATTGCCTGGTAATTAAGAGGTAGTAGGTACCTTTAACTTCGGAACGCAAGATTTAATGCCACCAATGTTAGAAAAGTGTCAGTAAAATTTTCTGTTTAGCTTCTACCTGCGTATAATACGTACGTGCTAAGAAGACAAAAAGTAACTCATATCCTTCCCCAGGATGACTTTTATCTCCTTGCCAAATTATATCGAAATCCGTTCAGTGGTTTAGGCGTGTAATGGTAACATACAGACAGAGAGACTTTCGAATTTATAATTATATTAATATGGATTCAGTCGAGGACTAAATCCAGCCTAAAGAACTTTTCTCCTCAAAAAGGATCTAACGACCCATCAGATGTCTTTGTAAACAGGTAGCGACGACAATATGACAAATTACTTTGTGTGGGTGGTCTGTCTGCCAAACATTAAAAACGAAAAACCCTAGTGTACAGACGCCAACACATCAAGCTACTACAATCTGTCAAATTTCTTTAATATATTTTCAACTTTATCGCTATTGTATTAAGGTTCAAGGTTGATTGGGAAAATTTGACAGTTTCGGGTAGCTTGACCTGCTGGCATCTGTACAAACTTCACTACGTACATAAAAACCAAAATAACCTACTTCTAGGTTACATTTAAAGGTCACAAAGTTCACTTACGACGTTCAAATAAAACGAGCATTTACGTTTTATTTTATTGGCAACAATTTATTTTTATTTGATTGGCTTCAACGTCCGAATGAAAGTGGAGTAATAATGTATCCGTTTTTTATTATACAACGTAATTTATGAATCTAGAGGAAAGCGATTTTAAATAATACATCACCATACTCGTAAATAGCAGAGATCAAAGCGACTGTTACAGTAATCGTGGTGATTATTGAAATGCCTCTCGGAAACTACATGATCAACAGTCTGGCTATACTCGAATATAGTCCACATGTGACATTTCCTAAAATACCCTAGGTGATAAAATTTTAGTTTTACCTAATTATGTGAAATATCAGTATTTGGATCGGTTCCCCAGTAGATTATCGATCACAAAAGTAGACAGCTAGACACTTCTTGTCCGCACTTGAGAAAACCATAGTTTCCACCAGGCTGCTAAAGTCATCATCATCATTTCAGCGGAAAAACGTCCACTGCTGGACATAGGCCTTCGCCAAGCACCGCCACTTCAACCGGTTCTGTGCTTCTCGCATCCAACGGGTTCCTGCGGCCTACACCATGTCATCGGTCCATCTTGTAGGAGGCCTTCCAATGCTAGGTCTTCCTCTTCCGGGGACTCTTAGCACCGGAATTTGATTTTATTCCGGGACAATCTTCCAATTTTTCTTTCTCTAGAAACGTAATTCGGACTATTACGAACATTTGAAAGCAAAAATTTGCCAGATCGGTCCCAACGTTCTCAAGTGATACGCTTACTAACGAACAGCATTTCATTTTTATTCACTCATATATACTTAGGGAGGCTATATAATAACAGCCGCACAGGTCGATCGGTCAGGTTAAGCTACGCTTGCCGCGGTTGGTCTGTGGATGGGTGACCATCTTTACATACCGAGAGGTACGGAGGGGCCGTACCTCGGGAAGCACGTTAAGCCGTTGGTCCCGGCTGTCATTCGTGGGTCTTTGACAGTCGTTACGGGTAGTCAGAAGCCCGAAAGTCTGACAACCAGTCTTACCAAGGGTTATCGTATTACCCAGTAACTGGGTTGTGGAGGACAGATAGGCAGTAGCTCCATGTAAAATACTGGTATTCAGCTGCATCCGGTTAGACTGGAAGCCGACCCCAACATAGTTGGGAAAAGGCTAGGTATCTACCTAGCCTGCCTAGCCTTAGATGATGTACTTACTTACTACTTACATCATTCAATCGTGGTGGCCCAGTAGTAACAGCTTCGACTTACGAGTTGTATGTCGTGGGTTCAGACCCAGACAGGTGCATTACTTTGTGTAATTTATTTCATCACCACTGATCTTAAAACGGTGAAGGAAAACATCGTGTGCCAAAATTCGAAGACATGTGACATCTACCAACCCGCACTGTGCTCGCAGGTTCGATTACGTCGTACTCCATCTTAAAAGAGGGGAAGCCTGTATCCCAGCAGTGGGGACATTATAGGCTGATTATGTATTTAATTAATCAACCATTGCTGCTAAACAAATCCTCGCCCCATTTCTACCTTTTCATTTAATTCTTGAATACCTTATAATTCGTTTTTTGGTCAGCTTGGTCAAATAATTGCAACGTTCCTAATGTTAATTGACCACAGCAGTTCCCTTTTATCCGTTTCCTGATAATGTTCAGTAATTTTGTTTTCCAAACTCGCTTTTAATGTGAATTTAAATACTACAGGACCTGTACTCAATTCTTATTTGTTTTTCTTTAGGGGCCTCGAGCTTCCACCATAATGGAATTATACCCTGTCCATTAGGTAAACCGTTTTTTGACAGATTGAAAAACACACAATAGATTTATTGATGCACGTACAGTATTATAATGTCTGTAAGAAGCCATAAATAAGATAATTCAATAAGATAAGGCAGTTTATATATTATATAATATATTATGTATTTTATTACGCATTTTAAAGTTAACTTTTACGTAATCTGGAACATGTACGACGTACATTCTAAGACAGCTGTCAAAAAACGGTTAATATCATGGACAGAGGGTACAGGACCAATTTATTTATCTTTTTATATGGAATTTTGTTTTATTTGTGAATTGTCAGCATTTTTATTAATTTGCTTCTATATTTACGTCGCTATCTTCTGTGTACTCAGCGCGTCTCCTCCTCATATAATATGCTCACGGCCAAAGTGTGGAACCTTCATCCGGTGTCTGTATTCCTTGCACGTATAACCCGTCAGCTTTCAAAGCAAGAGTGAATAGGCATCTTGTGGGCTTGCTCGGCCCATCGTAGACATCATCTATCGCTTTTCACCAGGCGATGTTGAGGTCAAGAGATGGCCCAAAAAATTGATACATGAAAAGATCCTCCTGCCTTTACCTCAGGATATTTGTACAGACAGCACATCAAGCTATCCGAAACTGTCAAATTTTCCCAATGAACTTTGAACCTTATGCTTTAAAGGACAGATTGTAGCAGCTTGATGTGCTGGCGTCTGTACTTGGCTAAATCTTCATTTTTGGTTCTAGTCTTCTCATCTTTTACACATCCTCCCATCATATCTTTCACTTACCTCTCTCCCTCATCATGCTTCTGCCATTATCCCAATATATGAATGGTCGACGCAGCACTTTGTCTTCTTCATCATTCAATCATCATTCATTCGTTCTCTATAAGCCGTGATCTCAGAATTCACTTCCTGAGTTGACGATCATGTCAGTATGTCTGGAGTTCTGTGAGATACATCTATGAATGTTTTGTCTCATTTTATCTCTACCTAATGTAATCGGCAGAGTGCCATTTCATGTCAAAGTACACATGGCTACACATCAAGCTATGCAAAACCAGTATTGGCTGACCGTTCATTGTGAGAAAATAGCATACAAAGTGAGGCCAAGACAAACTGGTTTTGTATAGCTTGACGTGTAGCCGTGTGTACAAATAATTAAATTCTTTCCAGCTATCTTTCATTCAATCTGTCTTCTTTGGTTTCGTTCGTTACTTTTCAGCCATTTTCCTCGAATAATTGCGTGTTTACTTTCTATAATTACTCAAAATGCTGTTAAAAAGCTTCTGATATTTTCCTTATTTTCTAGTACCCGTGTACCTTTTATACTCCGTTTTCTATTTTCGATTTCCCCAATCAGCCCAAAAATAACGTTGCCACGGAACCTTTACCAAAACGAAGTTGCTCGAATGTTTTTTTCTAATTTCATCTTCCAAATGAGCGTTTCGTGTTTCGTAAATGGAAAAATAATTACGTTTTTGTACTTTTCCCCGCGGTGGCGGCTGCCTATCCACGGACTTTATTGGTGCTATAGAATTACATTTTAGGCAAACTTAGTGGTTTTTAAAGTGGTTCTTGTTTACTTATAGAATTTTGTATTGTTTTTGAAGTGAAAACTTCTTTAGCGGCGTTGTGCACTTTTTTGTGATGGGTAAAAAATGTTAAGCTCGCGTCAGGACACGTGACCTGATCGAAAATTCGTAAGACGGAGGATTTTTTGTGATGGGCAAAAAAATGTTAAACTCGCGTCAGGACACGTGACCTGATCGAAAATTCGTAAGACGAAGCTCGCGTCAGGACACGTGACCTGATCGAAAATTCGTAAGACGGAGGGAGAGTAGACCGCATTCCAAAATATCAAAAATGCACAACGTTAATATTCAAGTTTTCACTTCTGCCGGTACTCCCGGAGTGCAACCCGTTTTTTATTATTTTATAGTGGATAGATATGCAAAGCTTCACTCCTAAAAAATCGCCTGAATAATGTTATAAAAATAACATTGGCGATTTTTTAGGAGTGAAGCTTTGTGTATCTACATAAATCTGATTTATATTTTCACATACAATATTCTGGTCCTTTAGGTGACAAATATACCAACCTGGACAAAGTACGCAGCATGATCAGCCTATAACGATCCCACTGCTGGGACACAGGCCTTCTCTCGGTGAGAGGGAGTGGGTCATAATCCACCACGCGGGCCCAGTGTGCGTTGGCAGATGTCAAATGTCTTAGAATTTTTGGTTCTATGACATACCGGTTTCCTCATTATTTACTCAAAGCAAAGCGCCTGACTGGGTTAGTTACTCGTAACTCGAGGTCGTTACCACTGGTTACAACAAAAAAATATAATTTGGTTTTTATTTTTGACTCTTTTTAGTTTAGTTTGTAATCTTCCTGTACGAGTCGCAATTAATACTTTTTCTTTCTTTTCTTTCTGTAATTTTCCATCATCATTTCACATTCCTACGACTCACGAAACAGCCGATCGATTCTGTAAAAATCTCACCGTGAAAAGTTAGGTGAAGTGAGCTTAGAGTGAGCTGTCAATAGTGTCAATCACTAGCATTAGTTGGAATGACAGCTCACTTCACCGAATTTTTCACGGTGAGATATTTACAGAATCGCACTGCTGATTTTATTTCTTAGCACAAACTTCACTGTACATACCTTTTGTAAAATAAAATAAAGTCAACGTCGCTTAACTGGGCTCCGAAATTTAATACACGACACGGCAAATTTCAACTTCGAGTTCCATTCAAGAAATAAAAGCTGTCGATCCCAGGTTTCAGAAATTTAATTTGAAGGGATTCTTCGCCTTGACTCTTGAATATATTTTCATTTACTTGGACAAATATAACTTTCGACGTAATTTTGTATAAAGGGGAACATAAAATACCCTTTGAGCTTGAATTTAGGCAAAAGAGCTGAAATTTACACGGGGCCTTCCGCCAGTAACGAGCCGAAATAATACAGGAGCATAAATATGTACCGACGTACCTTTGATAGAGGGTATGTAATTTTTAGTCCATATTTTTCTGACCTCGAGGGAAATTGGGGGCAACGAAGCAGCCTGTATTTTAATTTCGACACGAAAATATTAAATTTTTACAAATAGAGAAAACAAACAATTGTTTTAATAACTAAAATGAGAATCGTGTTTATGCGAAAAGGTAATTTATAACAAAGATCATTGTATTTTTTGTCAAAAGATTTTGTTTTAGATCACTGCCTCGTTGCTTTATCAACACGAGACAAAATATAATCCTTATAAATATTTAGTGTGATCATGACCATCACAGCTTGCTCTGTCCCAACTACATTGAAGTCGGCTTGGTTTTTTTCCTTTTTTTCTTTTTCTAACCGAATGCAGCTGAGTACCAGTATTTTACAGAAGCGACTGCCTATCTGACCTCCACAACATAATTTCTGAGCAACGCGATACCTCTTTGTTAGACTTTTGGGCTTCTGATTATCCGTAACGACTGTCAAAAGTCAACGAATGACAGCCGGGACCAACTTCTTAACGTGCTTTCTGAGGTAAGGAGGGTCTCGGTAAGAAAAGGTAGGTCCCACCCACCCACAGACCGACCGCGGCAAGTGAAGCTTAACATTGATCGATCGAACTGTGCGGCTATGTTACTTTGGCACGAGCCCGTCCATATATATATATGTATGGTCGTAACCTTATAAAATACACAGTCAAGCTGCTAATTAGATCGTCTAGTTTCAATAAAGGACTTAATATAGCTAAAGTCCGAATCGGCATTAGATTAAGCATCAAACGTTTAAGGCTCCAGGGCGTTTGACAAGCGGTCTAGAGAGTTTGCAAGTCCAAATACCAGCCAAGTACCAATTAGAGGGATTATTGGGTATAAATCTAGTGGAAATAATAAGTCTAAGTCGAAATTTCAATGAATTTGTGTGGAAGGTTAGCTATTTTAGGCAACGTAAAACCAAAAACCAAGTGAAAATCTAAATATAAAGCAGTACATCATTATACCACACCATTTCTACGTCATCATCTCCGAGCCTTTTCCCAACTATGTGAATCGGCTTCCAGTCTAACTGAATGCAGTGCAATATTTTATGTGCATTTTACATGGAGCAACTGCCTATCTGACCTCCACAACTCAGTTACTGCGTAACACGATTTCCCTTGGCAAGACCATTTGTACGTATTCGTTTTAAAGTACAATATTAATAGTAATTCCACTTTTGTTAACAGTTTCTTCCCCTAGTTCCCGAATCTTTTGTCAAATCTTATGACAAGTAATTTTTATTGGCTGAAGTCTTTCGACAATAGCCAGATTTATATTTTGACGGCAGATAGAAAAAATAGAAAAGTAGTTTATTGTCCAGGTAATACAGTAAGCGGGTTAACAGATTATCGCCAAGTTAAGACGACATGAGGAGCTTAAAGTATTACCTACAACTAGGTTACAAAGTATTATTTGCCAGTGACCCCCAAACGTACCGGAAGGCGTAGCGTTGGAAGGTCCCCCACAAGGTGGACCAACGACCTTGTTAAAGCCGCAGGAACCCGTTGGATGCGAGAAGTACGGAACCAGTCGAAGTGGAGGTGCTTGGGGGAGGCCTATGTCCAGCTGCGGACGTCTTTTGGCTGAAATGCTATTGACGATGATGACCCCCAAACACGACACTTAGTCTGTATCTTGGGGCTCGCGGTACAAATTCCAGAGCGGACACTGGAGAGGTGATTACAGGTGTATTTTTGGTATGTGTGTGTGGTGTATATGTGACGTGTTTGTTTTCATTGTGCATCCTTTGATTCACTGTCAGGTCAGGGTACCTATATTAATTAATGATATACTGATGACTAGATCAGGATTTTAAAAACTGAATTTCGGCAGTACCTTGAATTAGGGTTGCTACATTGTGACTCGTCGATTCCTCCATCAAAGCCTTTTTTGTCTTTTGGCCTTGTATTTATGTTGATGCTAAATGTGTCTGTAGCGGTATCTACAACGCCACATGCGAACAACGCGTCATACTGACGTCACGCAAATCCTGCATCTCGCAAGCAGAGTTTACCGCGCAGTTAGCATAGATACAATTTCCCAACATCAATCGTTGGGCAAATGCCCGCCAGACACAACACCCGTCTGGTCGGAGGATCCTCCCTTTTCTATGGAGGATGAGTGAACTTTACACCCTGTTCCTCATTCCCCTAAATGTCTATTGTTACAGGCTACAAGATGTCTCTAGCAGTATGTCGTGATCGCCTGACGGGTTCCGATGCTCCTGAGCAGCTGTGCGACGCTTCCAGTAAGCCGCAGGCGTCTGTCGTCAGATGCAACACGCATCCGTGTCCTTTCAAGTAAGTCTTACACTATATCCAAATTCTTTTGTGGATTCACCTTCATCATTTTCAAAAACTAAGTTGTAAAGTAACTAACTTTGCTCAACTTTTCTTCATCTCTCACGTTAGCTTAAACTATACAAAAATGGATCATGTTAACTGCTGAACATAGGCCTACCTAAACATATTTCATTTTCTATAATATGTCGTCACTTTCCCCCTGCAGATGGTACGTCGGAGAATGGTCGGCGTGCAGCGTGACGTGCGGCGGTGGCGTGCGATCCCGACGCGTGCTTTGTGCGAGATCTGCCAACGTTACCAAGACCGACACTTATGAACCTGGTGAGCTTTCTACTTCCTACTAATAATATTATAAACTAGCTTCTGCCCGCGGCTTCGCCCGCGTGGATGTCGGAAATTATCCCACGGGAACGTGCTAACAGGATAAAATGTATGTATTTCCCCAGAATGCCATCTATCTCGCGGGCCCTTTGTGGCTAATTACAATAGAAAACCAATTGTGTCTCATTATTATTAGTGGTGATTAAGAGGGTACCTATATATGATATCTTTACCTAAGTACCTACCTAATCCTGCCAGGGTAGCGGGATCATCCGAAAGATTTACCGCTGCCCTGGAACATAAAGGGCTAAGGAAAGAACACGGGTGGGTTTTAGTCAGTAGGAGTCTGACACTCCCTCTGCTCCACCCAGAGCGGGAGGAGTCATTTGATGATTTCCCATCCTCAAAAAAAAAAAAAAGTACCTACCTAATTTAAAAAAAAATAACTCAATAACAGAAAATTAAATACCTACCTACCTAAATAAACCTATTTCTGATGATAACTAATCTAAACTCAATAAATAAGCAAAATCCCTAAAAACTAATATCTATACGAATGACTAATCCTACCTAACAGTATTATAAAATAACCTACGGTCACTACGTACACTATCAAATATACTACCTATACTTTACAATTAAAATATATACCTACGACTTATATAAAAATAAACCTAAATAACTCTAAAAACCAAAAGGAATAAAAATGAACTCCATTGCGGGTGACTTAACCTACGACAAACTTATTATTTGCGGTTTTTGTAGTATCGGGTCTAGGGATCGAACCGCAAAATTAAGTTTGTTTTTTATTGTATATACTTTTCCGGGATAAAAAGTACCCAGTGTGGTGCCCAGGATATTAAAGAATAATTATACCAAGTTTCATCGTAATCGAACCGGTAGTTTTTGCGTGATGCCTGAACAAACAGACAGACAGACAGACAGACAGACAGACAGACAGACCGACAGACAGACAGACAGACAAAAATTTTTTTAATCACATTTTTGGGTTCGGTGTCGGTCTAGTAACACCCCCTGCCATTTATTTTTTTGATATTTTCAATGTACAGAATTTTCACTTCTACAGATTTATTATAAGTATAGATGTAAAGTTTGTATGGATGGATGAATAGGTGGATGGAAGGATGGATGTTTGTTTTATCTCTCTAACGCAAAAACTACTTAACGGATTTGGATGCAATTTGGTACACAAATAGTTTATAACCAGGATTAACACATAGGATAATTTTTATCCTGATATTCCCATGAGATCGAAACTTATGCGGGTTAAACCGCGGGGCGCAGCTAGTACTACATAATACATACATGTTGGAGTTACTCGTTTATTCGGAACGCCAACGCCATCTCGTGGCGCTCGACAGAGTCTTGCCTGAGTTGAGTGAGAGGTGGACGAGAGCTACAGCTACAAGAGCGGTGGAACAGAGCTCTCGGGATCATCGAAACATTGGACATCGTACGCAACATGTGCTTAGAAACTGTCTCGCGTTCCTTATCGTTGAGTTGTGTACCTACAGTGTGATTCGCTAGTGTGACTAACTTGTTCGTAAATTATAATTTGATTTTAACTGCAAACCATTTCTCTATTGCGCTATAACCAACACTACCCTTAGTACACCCACAGTAATTAAAATATGTCTGATTATAACGAGAAACAGACATACCATCTCCGACATACATAATATATAGCATCTCGGCAACTCTCATTCTGCTACCAGCTGCCTTACGTTTGCCGATTCGCGGTCTCCATTCAAGAACACGTCTATCACAACATTTTAAATTTACACTAAAGAAAGTTATTTTCTTAGGTGCGAATGCAGAACCCGGCTGCGTGTCTCCAGCACCGCGGTCGACTCAGCCATGCAGTCAACATGACTGTCCAGTGTGGGTGGCAGGACCTTGGTCTGGGGTAAGTATCATTAACCACTTAATACATCACCTGATCTTACCTGCGGGGTAATTGCGTAACACACTATCAGTAGCAATGGCTTTCATTTTGACAGTTCACCAGCATTCATTGCGTTTTTTTCGTTGTTGAGCAGACAAATTTTTCTAACATATGAAGGAGTGAATTAGCAATCTCTCTCAAATTAAGATTGATACGAGTAGTGTGTTACTCAATTAGGGTGCTGATTATTACGTGACTATTCATTCACAAGCAAGATCCCATGCATGACGGGACTTGACACATCAAAGCGATACGACGTTGCACCACAAAACCTTCAGGCATTCCATAAAACATAAGCTTTCAGTGACGTTACTGATTTTTTCATTACTACTCGCATCGCTTTGATGTGTGTCGGTGTCGATAGAGGTAGCTTTAGGAAGGTAGGTAATTAACGAACTAACGATGCGGTACCTATATCACCACATGCGAACTATGCTTCACATCGGAGTCACCAGGTGATATGAGGAACAGAGTGTAAAGTTCACTCACCCTTCTTAAAAATGAGAGGTCCTCCAACCGGGTGTCGTATCTGGTAGGCAACTACGACGATAGTTATATAATGCTAGTTGTGCGGTAAACTCTGCTTGCGCGATGCAGGATTTTGCGTGTGTAGTTTGCATTTGGCGATGTAAGTACATGGCGCCACGACCTACTTTTCATTTTTCCTGATAATATATCAGGAAAAGGTACACAAGACATGCTATAAATAATAGCTTACCCACAGAAGTAGTTTCAAGTAATATTGTATATCCAAAGTACACACAAGTCTAACAAATCCGATACAAAGTGTACAGTAAGCGGCTCATGCTGTCGATAAACTATTCTATTCTCACAATGTGTAGTGCGAAACTTTATTGCGCTGGTGTACTTACGTAAAGTGCAGGGAGATGCAATTTCTTAGGAACGTGTTACATACATTGTTGGAAATTTTGTATTCATGTTTAAGTTTGGTGGGGTCACCTTGCATGTCCTTGTATTCATTTGACCTTTTGCAGCAGGAAGTAAAGATTTTAATTCTTATATTGTTTTTTCGTACGCTGCACCGGTTGACTTCATTACGTCAACTTCGGCTGTTGCTGATGTGACGCATATTTTCCCCGAACTTGTTCTTTTCTGTGTTCTTTCTTTGCGAAATGTTTACCAGTTTACCACAAATAAACGTATTTGCTTTCGCTCTTTCTTTCTATAAGGGTCATAGTTTGTACTTCTAAAATGGATAGGTACACACATATTATAATCATAGAATGAACTAAATGGTCTCAACACGTCAGTTTCTAAAAAAACGTAGTTTTTTAGTTACATCGACACAATTTTAACTTCGTTATAAGTAGACTAAAACTCTAAAAATCTAAGCCCGCTACGTAGGACCAAAACAAAACGATTACATAAAAGTAAAACTAAAATCCCTCAAAATCTAAAAGAAGTCCTTACCTCCAATTAAAGAAAGTTCACCCTGTCTTTTTAATTTGTCCGCACTGACGCAAAGTTTCAAAACTTAGGCAAACTTGAAGCTTGTTAGCCTAAAGTTTTAGACGTGGGTATTTGAGCTAGGTGAGTTCGTGATTACAATTTTGTGTGGCTCATTAATTTGTGTGGCTACACGATATTGACTGCATAGTTTGAGTTTGACGATGTTTGCCTTTCGAAGTTGACTTTGAGTGTCAAATTCATAATGGTTGGGTGACCACAGGAGCGTAGTGTGTAGAGCTAACAAAGGTTTAGAGTGATCAAATATTGTAAAATGATTTTACGCCCGAACAATTCTATATTAACAAATATTGATGGCCACACTTGCTCCCTGTGTGATGGCAAAACCTGACCACAAGTCCAAGCTGGGACACGTCAGTAATTTAATTGTTGTAAATATAATCAACTTTTGGAAAACCAACGAACTATTTCAGAAGGCCAATTCTCGTAATTTAAAACGTTCAAAATCTAGTCGCAGTCTCATCTCAACGACAAACAAATGTCAAAAACTTGTCAAAATGTAGGGAAATTAGAAGTATTTTTTGACAGATTGAGACTGAGATCAGACTGTGAACGTTCTTAAAATTACAAGAATTGCCCCTCTGGTTACGTCACCATCGAACCCTCGCATCACATCAATTTTACCCCTGAGTTTGTTTCGCCATATCTTTTTAGGGCTAGTCAGATAGGAAATTTCGACTCCATTTAGCTTTTTTTATCATCATCATAATCTATAATGTTCCCACTGCTAACAGGCCTCCTATCGGTGGCCGTAATCTGCCACGCAGCCCCAGTGAGAGTTAGTAGATGCCAAATGTCTTCGAAATTTTGGTTTCTGGACAAAAGTGATCCCCATATCCTTTTTAACTGACGAAAAAAAACCGAGGAGGTTCTCAATTCAAATTATATAATATATTTTTATGTATGACCACACATAACTTTTTACAGAGTAGTCTGATTTTGATAATTCTTTTTTTATTGGGAAGGGTATACCCCAAAATTTTTCCCATATAAATTTGCAAAAAAGCATCCAACCCTAAGGGTTGTATACTTTTTTCCAAATAAAAAATAGGGGTAATTTATTTTTTCACTCACAGATTTGAATGCTGCGTTGTGTATAAACTAATTTAAGTATACCTAAATAATTTACTTAGGTATACTCAAATTAGTTTAAGAACTTAGTTATTAAGGTTAAATGAAAAATGTTCTATTATTTTTTGCTTTTCACTTTTCAGCTTTTTCGGCGGTTTAATTTTTTTATAAAAAAGTTTTTACATAATAAACAATTTCATATTAATCCAGACCATTCCTTTAGAAAATTTATCCACAAGATACCCATTTGATGCGCCACTCATATCCATATCAACATTAAAATTGAGATCATTCTCTGTCCAGTGCTCAGTATCCTGTGGCGAAGGAGTCCAGGTTCGTGGCGTGGAGTGCACCCCATCGGGAGGTGGATGTGACCCAGCCTCCAGACCAGAGATATCACGACCCTGTTCTACTGGTATCAGCTGTCCAGCGTATAGGGAATCTGATGAACCAGAGGTAAGATTATTTCGTAATTTACGAGCTTATCGTCTCTGGTGATCTAAGGTCCTGTAGAATCGCCAACGTTAAATGGAGTTGAATTGTTAAAATTCCCCTTATAAGTGTGTTATGCAATTACAACGCTGATTTCATGTAAAATAATTCAAGTTAAACCAATTTATAGATTCAATTTTTCGTTTAAAGTTGTCCTCGCATCTACAGAAATTATGGTCATCTCCTAACTAGACCAGAAACATTGTAAAAATTAACATGTATTTAAAATATAACTCACAGTTATACCAACAGGACGAAATAGAAGAGCTTCTACCTGGAGTAGTCTACCACACTCAGCCGTTGATACAGCCGTACCCAATGCCCCAGGCGAAAGCAGAGCGTCTGATTGGAGAACCTGATGTCCCGGTAGAGGCCACGTAAGTACTGTTGAGTTAAGTAGATTTGTATAGTGTGGAGGCAATTATTTTGGTCTAAATCAGCAATCAATTGAAAATCAATCTTGTTGAAGACGAAACAGATAGTTTTGAATATCAGCTTACATAATGTTATTTATTATACTAGTAGATGATAATTATGTTTTAAAGTAAAGAATTCAGTTTAGTTTATTTAAATTATGTCAAAATCATCAATCCATTGAAAATCAATCTTGTTGAAGACGAAACAGATATCATTTTTAATATAAGTATATAGTTAATAGTTATACTAGTTGATGATAAGTTTTAAGATGTTGAATTCAAAATTAAGTATAAATGTGTAGAAAATATTGGAATAACTTGTACATTTCAATCAGTGTATAAAATTTTTAATGAAATAAATGTTGAAAGCGGCTATTAAAAGTTTTCTGTACAGTGCAGAGAAAGTCTTATGTTCATTTATAACTTTTGATCAAAAGTCTGACATATACATTTGAATACCTTATTTTTTCGAGAAATATATTTGAGGACTTGAAGTTTTCAAAGATAATTAAAAGACTTTGATTTTACAATCAGTTCAGTTGAAGTAACTACTTCTAAATTATTAATAAGATATTTCTAGATTTTCGTTAAATACAAAAATTCCTTTCAATTATATATATTTTCCTGAATGAATCATACTACAAATACAACATTTACGAAATCGTACGAGTACCTAGCTTGCTTGAATAAACAAAAGATTAGCAAAATCTATTCAGTTCTATTATCTAATGAAAGTTTTACCCGTGGAAAATGCGTTGGCAAAGTAACACAAAGCTCTAAATATATATGATCTTCGTTCAATTGTGTCAGTTCCGACAATTCTAGCTTCGGGTTTGTGGTGAAAGATCCTTACTTTTTGTCTTCATAACAATTTAAGTTTTCAACAATGCCAACATTAGCATAAGGATTGTCGTTCAATCTTTCTTTCCTTCGAAAAGAAGCTAAGGAATTCTCTAAAGAATACAGAATGTATCAGAATGGTGTAGTCGTATTTAAGGGTGTGATACAGACCATCAAACTGAACAACTGTCTCTATGGAATCAACACCGTAACCGCGAAGAAAATATCAACTGTCCTATAATAGAGGTATGAGGAACAGGGTGTAAAGTTCACTCAACCGCCCGGAGGATACTCTGACCAGACGGGAGTCGTGTCTGGTGGGCAACTGCCCAATGATTGATGTCGGGACGATGTATATATATATGCTGTTTGCGCGGTAAACTCTGCTTCCGCGATGCAGGATTTTGCGTGACGTCGGTGTGTTGGGTAGTTCGCATGTAGCGATATAGAGCCGCCACAGTTCCATACAAAATTTAAATACCTTCTTGACTTAAATGTAGTGGTGGATTATTTTTTCGCACTTACGATGTTGGTCCCATGGAGAAAATTGTTCTGTTTGGTGGTCAGTACCACAGCCCACCTTTCTGATATATTATGTTGTATATTTTGTTGTCATATTCTTTTGTTATATCATCAGTTGTAATTACGTCTACCTCCACACTATTAGAATTATCTAGTTTTTATCAGACCTTTTCAAAAACGTCAATTTTCTTAACAACGTCTAACGCAGCATGTATCATTATAATATAAATTTTATTCCCAACGATATTATAATAAGATCAATATTCTCTGATTTCATTGCTCAATATCCAAGCTCAGAGTATTTTGTTGTTGTCTTTTCAGCAATTACAAAATATTCTTTGCGTGTGGCTGGTTGTATGTAAGGTATTGTACCTAAAACAAAAGTTTTTAAGGTTTCACTTCAAACATCTACACATTTTTAACAAGGAATGACATTACCCGTCCCTTCAACGAATCCTGTTGCATTAGTCTTGATTTTTGGCTTGTGTGGTTCGAAAACGTCTTTAATTTCAATTTTATAGGGTGTGATTATGAATTGGCATTCAATATTATCAATTGTACATGAATTATTAACTAACTCTACAACTTTGATGAGCTGAATACAAAATGCAGAAGCTGCGAGATTTAGAAAGTAGCATTAGAGAAAAAAGAATTAAAGAATTTAAACTGTTATATTATTATCTATTCACATTTTGAACAGAAAATTATTCGCACGGTCATAAAATGATTGCGCGAATGCTGCCAATTTTAAAAATATGGGTAAATACGTATATTAGTTTCCAGAAACAAACACATATTTCAGCTCACCTCGCCCTGTGTTTAAATTAAAGACGATTTTTGATAAATGTTATATTTTTTTATTCCTAGTGTTCGTGTTAGAACCCACCTTGAGTGTTTATGGAAACCTGACCCTTCCTGGGATGTCTAGATTTTATAGCAATGTTAAGAATCGGGATGTTACGGTTCATGAAGATAAAAAATAAAGGTAAAGAGAACAGAGAGAGAAAAAGAAGAGATAGATATATTTAAAATGAAGATTAAGGACTTCAGTTCACTCAAGCAGACTTGAACGATTATTCCAGTATGGATATCTAATGAACCGGAAATATTAAAATAAAATATTCCGAACAATCTTTCCGGAAAGATTTCTGAATCGTATCAATTAAGTTTTACGGTTCTGCCTACGATTACAAGGGCTTACATAATGAAAAGGTAAGTGGAACCTTTAAATGGGGATTGTTGATCATAGTGGATGAGTCTGGCAACCAGTGTTTCTAAAGGGTATCATATTACCCAGTACCTGGGTTGTGGAGGTCAGATAGGCAGTCGCTCCATATAAACTGCCGGTATATACTGCAAAAACCTCGCCGTGAAGACTTAAGTGAGGGGAACTGTCAATCCCAAGCATCAGATAGGAGGACAGTTTACTTCACCTAAGTTTTCCCGGCGAGATTTTTATACATAGAATAGCACAACAGGTATCCGGTTAGACTGGAAGTTGTTGATTGCGCCGCCAGTTTTGCGTTCCGGTTTTCCGAACAAAAAGTGACATATGAACGCGACGATCGCTTTTGGTTAGGACACCGCGCCGGTTTAATATTCCATAAGTTTGCTTGAGTTTCTATATGCAACAAAATAATGTTCAAATTAAAGATTACTTTCACGATCGTTCACCTCTTGGAGGTGAGCCGATTTTTGTTTGTTGTGAACAACTTCTTGAAATTCAACTCTGTCTGGGGGCGTACTACCATCTCTTATTTTGTATTTCACATTCTGTGTCCAAATAAACATTATTCATTCTTCTATTATTTTATTTTTACTTCAATGTGGGAAAGAAAAGAAAAAAAGAATAATGTTTATTTGGACACAGAACGTGAAACACAAAACAGTAAACATAATGTTTAACAACAATAGTGGGTTCCTCACGGCTGCGCCAAAAAGGTACATTTCAGCATCCATGCTACATAGATGCTATCTGACCACATATCTAACGCTGGTTTTCTAATAAAAAAAAGAGTGTCCGTGGAGTTTCTTGCCCGTTCTTCTCCATAGAGATCTACGCTTTGGAATGGGCAACTAGCTTCAACTTTCTGACTAACTGACCGACTATTTAATTTTGACAATTCAAAAGTGCCTGTAAATGGTTTAATTGAAATAAATGATTTGAGTTTGAGTAAACTTTTAGGATCAAGTGACGGGAAGTATCAAACAGTTTCAACATACCCAATACATTTTGGAAAAAGATGAAACTATAATGTCCTGTATAGCACACACTGAAGTTAGATTAAAACATGTAATACCACTATATGAGGTGGCGGTAGGCCCCCGATGTGAAGATGATTGCTGAAAATAATTATTTTAACCTAAGTCCACTGCTGTTCGGCACCGTACAATGTTTGAGTGTTATATATTTAAGTATGTTAATACATAAATATTCACTATAAAGTGTATTATGTCTATGTATGTTATCAATATTTGTAAATACAATGCACACACCATGTCCGCGTCGGCATGATTCGGCACAGACCGGGCGGAAAAATTCAATGTATATTTTGCCGCCCGGCTAGTTGGCTGTGCCGAATCATGCCAACCCGAACATAGCACACGCTAGGTATGATTATTATAAAGGTTAAATAATTTTATAAAACCAGAAGGAGGTTCTGTTTAAGGCATACTAATAAAGAAAGAAAGAAAAATGCCAATTAAGCAAAAAAAAAAGCAAAATGCCAAAACTAGAATAATGCTAAGTTTTTATATGCAATTAAAATAAACCCTGAGATTATACTGTCCTTAAATGGTCATAATGTTCAATGATAAATACAGAGGAGTTTCTTGCCCGTTCTTCTTCATAGGAACCTCTACGCTTTGGAACAGGCAAATAGCTTCATGATTCTGACTAACTGACTCATTGACAATTCAAAGGTGCAAATTGAAATAAATGCTTTGATTTTGAAGTCGAGAATATAATAAGCTTGAACAAATTGAAATTGTAATAAATAAAATTCATACATAATCTGATTACTAGATCACCAGAAAAACAGTATAAAATAAGAAAACATATGTGTTTGGCACTGCTTCGAAGCACGTAGCAAAATAAGATAAAAAATCCCAAGCCGATAGCAGATATGAAGAAACTTTATTATAAAACCGAATCACACAAAATCCGTAACATCCCTTCTGTAAATATTAAAAGAAACATACTACACAGAGAAACCTTTCTTCAAACTACCAACTCAACTATTAATGAACTAATTTGTATGCACAGTATATTTCAATTCACACCAACCCCGAACCATTGCACACATCATCTCAACTTTACTCTGCTCTGATTTCTATTTTTCTACTCTATGCACTGCACATAAGATTTATATTTCCTTGCACATAATATAATACACGAACCGTTTGTCTTGCAACGTTTCCTTGCTTACACTTTTACCAATTGGCACAAACATTTAACACAAAATTGATACACACAAGTTGATTTTTCCAAATACTTTTTAACTGTGGTCGAATTTGCAGGTATTGGGTGATTTGAATTACATTTTAACACTGGTGCATACTTCTACATATACCAGCCCGAAATTATGTAGGATCTCTAGCTGCCCTTAGCACCTCGCATGTCGACCTATAATGACCCCGTGTGAATCTACAATAGATAGAATAGATTTTTCCTTTTCAATTCTGGGCGACTTTCGTAGGGTTGGGCTGTTTCTGGCACAGTAATTTAGGGTTCGTAAGAGTTTAATATTATAATACCTTACCGTCTAAGTCGAAGGTATAAATTTAATTAACTTCTTAATATAAATATCAAATAACTTTGTAAAGCAATTACATTTTCATCAAAGCTTTTTTTATTTAACCTTTAACTGAAAATTTGTAAGGCAGCTTATTCCCACGATTGCCTTAATTTACTTTTGAGAGATAAAAAGAACATACCGTTTAAAAATTAAATAAGAAAATGAATTATTTTCTTTGCGTTACGTTACAACAAATAACATTCTACTAGAAAAAGTCTTACCAATCCAAATTACTCTGCTAACTCCAAAGATTAAAAAATCTTTACGTCAACTAACAAAATATTCTTTTTTCAAACAGCTACATCAAAGATGACGACTGGGGTCCCTGCAGTGTGACCTGCGGAGAAGGTTGGAGGAAGAAAGAGGTTCATTGCAAAATATTCCTGGAGTTCAGTAGAACTATTGCGAAGCTGCCTGACAGTAAATGCTTGGGACCAAAACCTACTGAGGACACTGAGCGATGTGTCATGGAACCCTGTTCTATGGCTTATGGGACCTCTTTTGGAGATTCTAGTGTGCCATCTTATAGTGGTGGTGATAGGTGAGTAATTAATGATAGATCAACAGTAGTTAAAAACTGATGATTAAATTTTCAATAAATATTTGCATCAAATCTAATGCATGATCCATTGTAACACATCCCATTCATCTTCTATAGTACGTCATTTCATCGTTCCATTGTTAGTATATAATTATTTTCGTCTCATTTGCTATGAAATTCAACCAATTAGGAACAATTAATTCTATTTTGCCTAATAATATGCTACATGAACCGTTTTCCTAACATCTGTAAATGGATAGGTTATTTATTATTTCACTATCAGGTATTCTATCCAATTTTTTTTACAATAAAGAAAAAAACGCATAAATTCAATCATTTAATTTCTCCAAAAGTTTGTCCAGTACGCCATTCCCAACTGACTCTTTAACGACATCATTCACTCTAAACTTCAACAGTTCATTCTCTTCTGGATACTCCGGTAGATTCATACTTAGGTCTATTCTTGAACCTTTCAGTATAGAATCATCTTCAGCATCCATTGTCACAATCCTTAGCTCTATCATAGCTATCAATAAACCATATGGTTTAAATTCTTCTACATCTGCATTGAAATCCTCTTTTTTGTAAACGGTCTCTGCCATTATGTCGAATTTTTTTAAGAAAACTTTTAAGGTGTCATAGTATATCATCTTGAGGAGATCTAAATATTCAGATCTGAACGCTGAGTCAGTGCATATGTATAGAAAGTACATAATGTCTGTGACTGGATTCGCGTACCTCATTGCTTGGAAGTCTATGAAGCATACTTTTCCGGTCTGTAAACAAAATAATACATTTGAACGATTTTTGGAATGAATCGCGTCTCGTTGGCAAGCCAAAGTTTTGATAGGACAAAATTAAGTGGCTTGATTAGATTGCATGCAATAATATAAAAAGGAGATTGTAAATATACTATTTCAAATTGAATTTCTTAATTGGATTAACGTTAATTACTCGCTTCATTTATTTTTATGAATAAGTAACCTGGGGCTAGATCAAATCGTAATACGTCTTTAAGCGAGGCACGTACATAGACTTAGAAATAACATTTAACATTTATGTATACTTTATTGTACACCACAAAAATACATAGCATTAAAAATACATGCACACTACAAAATATACAATGGGCTGCCTTATCGCATTACTGCGATTTCTTTCTTCGATATAATCTACAAACCCAAGCCCTAGGTAATAATTAACTAGCTGATAAATTAAAAAAAGACTAACAAAAATAAAACAAAATCGTCATGAGTGTGGTACGCCGGGATTTAAACCGTTTAAAACCTTAATACCATAATCTTTAGGTACAATTCAAACGAGTGCCACTGAATTAGTTTTATAACGTTTTGAATTGTTAGCTAGTCTCAAATTAGCTACAGATTACTCACCTCGTGTTTGAACAGCATATTGTTGACCCAACAGTCTCCGTGGCATAAAACATTAGTTTTACTTGGTTTTGTGTACTTTTGCAACAGGTCCAAAAGCTTGACATCTATTGTCTCTAGTCTTTTCTTGGCACCTTCATCAGTAATCTGTCTTAAAGACATCTCAAATGATTCAAAGAAATAGTTCCTCAATTTAGTTTTATTCAAAAAGTCATTCTGGTACAAAAGATCGTGAAACTCAGGTGTGATTTCATCGAATCTTGCTGGATCTTTAGTTTGAAACACGAACGATAAAGCATGGAATTTAGCCAGTTCACCAAGTACCACACCAATTTCTTTAATTCCCAAGTTCTCATATTTGGCCAGTTTGCCATCGATTTGAAATCCCTTTGTCATCAAATCGTCCAGAATTATTATATCGTTGGAACTTTCTGTGTTTGAGAATAAACAATCAGACAGTTCCAGTCTTTCGTATTCATACAAAACATTTTGTAAGTCCTTGAACTTGCTTATCACTTTTTTGTACGCGAGCACTTCTCTTTCATGCAGTTTGTGGAACAAAACTTGTCTTTCCGTATTCAATAAAGTCTTAACAATAACACTGATATTATTTTCGTCACTATCTGTCTCCCTTATCTCCACTCGAAATACATTTGCTATATAATTCGATTTTTTGCCACTTATACAGTCCACGTTATACTCAAAATCCTGAATGCCTTTAGCCAGAGCAATCTCTTTGATAGAACTGTGTAGTTCAAGAGAGTTGAAATCATCTGGTTCACTTAGATGGACTTCTAAAGACATTTTCACTGTCACTAGTTCCGCTATCACTGACTCTTCATTGAGTAATAATCATGCGATAAGTCCCATATCGTCTGATAAGCCAATATCAATACGTAAATATTTGTTTAGATTACGTTTCGCGATAATTGTGCTTCAGTGACTTTTTTTGTCTAAATGACGAAACTGAGATCAACTTCTAGAACCTACATATTATTCCCTTGGTTTTTTTTTAATTATGCAGGGTTAAATAAAATTAGCTAGTGAAACTCCACATAGGTGCCAATAAAAAAAAAATCATAAACTTATAATTTCTAGTAACTACACTACCAACGGCCGATGACCCCTTAGCCAGCTGTAGTTACTTGAAATAAAGAGTTTAGAATTTGTTATTTTTGTTTGTGTTATCATCATTAGATATCGATCCCCATCACGTCTGGGTGGTTTTGCTATCCAATTTAATTTGACCTTGTGTATGTATATCTAGATAGTAAATCTTCCGTAAGTGAATATGATAACGATCGGCGTTTGTTTCAAACAGCAGATTACTTACATTTGGAACTTCGAGTAACATCAGGGTGGCACCGGGGTCTCCAGGGAAGTCTTACTCCTGGAAGGAAAAGGGATACACGAGCTGCAGCGCCTCTTGTCTTAGTGGAGTTCAGGTAAATGAGTCTTGTTATAAAAGTGCTGAGTCTTGCTATTACCTCGCTGCGTTAACAATTTATATCCATACTAATATTATAAATGCGAAGGTTACTCTGTCTGTATGTAGGTTATCTGTTGAGGCCAAAAGTTACTGAACCGATTTTTATAAAATTTCACTGATTTGGAGAAGGACATAGGCTACCTTACATTCTAGATCACAGGCGAAATCGCAGGCAATAGCAAGTGATTAATAAATAGATTTACTTATTATGTGCGATAATAATTTATCTATAAAGTCTAGGTTACATGTCAACGGCTCAGTATCTAGTCATTAAGACATCATACCATTATGGAAATTCAATTTTACGCGTACTAAATTCTTGTGTGATGTTCACGTGTTTTGACGTCAGCTCCAGTCAACCCAGTTATTCGCGATAAAAGGCTTACATAAGAATCTATGATCTAGTTGCTGTATCAGAATAAATAAATGTACGGTCAAGGAAATTAGTTGTCAATTAAATTGACTACCAACTTAAATAAATTGTCCCTATATTCAAATCACAACTATCATTATTTAACAGTTGAATGAAATGGTTCTAACACGACCAATTGAGGAAGGGTGTTGATTTGCTTAGCAATTCATTTCCACGACTATATTCGTAGATCTTTTGTCTTCGAGCGTATAACGTCATACAATTTATTTTACAGGAGCTCATCATCCAATGCGTAAGAGACGAAGATGGGAAGAATGCGTCTCCATACATGTGTGACCCGCTCACTAAACCTGAGAACAGGGTCAGGACTTGCAACGACCATCCTTGTCCACCCAGGTATGTTATAGACATAACTTAACATAACATAACGCGTTTTGTCCCCGAAGGATAAGGCAGAAGTGTACCTGAAGTATGAAGTATGTAATATGGTGTGAAGTATGTAAACCCACGTTATTTTGAAGGCCTATATAATATCCCTGGACATTTCACACAGCGCCATCTAGTCCCAAGCTAAGCAACCTAATGCTTGTGTTATGGTAACAAGATGGCTGATAAACTACTTGTATACTTTTTTTTTTTTGTAAATTCATACATATTATAGACTAGCTTCTGCCAGCGGCTTCGCCCGCGTGGATGTCGGAATTATCCCACGGGAACGTGCTAACTCTAAATCTATGCCAAATCAGAAGTTCAGTGGTTTAGGCGTGAAAATGTAAAATACAGTTTCAAGTTCAAATCCTCCCCTTAAAAACTGAATTACCCCTTTTTGTCCCGTCAGTAGTAAATTTTCGACCACTTTACATACTTATTATTAATTATTGTTAATAGCTGTGCCCGCGACTCCGTCAGCGTGTAACTCCTTGTGTGTTATTAAGTTAATGTATTGGGTAGTACATGCCGTTTGCGATCAGCTGTGAGACGTAATTCCCTCTCAGTGAAGGTTTCGGACTCACGGGATAGTACAGACGCCAGCACATCAAGCTACTACAAACTGTCAAATTTCTTTAATAGATTTTCAACTTTATCTCTAAAGTATTAAGGTTTAAGGTTGATTGGGAAAATTTGACAGTTTCGGGTAGCTTGACCTGCTGGCGTCTGTACATGCAGTTCGCGATCAGCTGTGAGACGTAATTCCCTCTCAGTGTAGGTTTCAGACTCGCGAGATAATGTACGCCGTTCGCGGTCAGCTGTGAGCCGCAATTCTCATTGTGAAGCAGTTTCAGCTTCCCGGGATAACACATGTTGTTCTCGGTCAATGGTAAGCCTTAGCTCTCGTTGAGAAGAGCTTTGAGATGCCCGTGATGTAGCTCGACTCGCTCTGTGAGCTGCTAATTGCATCTCTCTCTCGGAAGAGCTTTCATTGGCTCGAGAAGTTGAGGCACTAACTCTCGTATCTTTAACCGATGTACTCTTTCCTCTGCCGATTCTTGAGAACGCCTATTTCTCATTCTCTTAGCTTCTCTTGAATTTCGAGATAAAGATAATCGTTTTTTAGGTGGCATTGATGCAGGCAAATGAAAATAAAGCTAAAACGTAAATGAAAATAAAACTAATTTAAAAAAAGTGAACGTAAATTAGCCAAAACTTACCTATCGGTATCTAAAAATCTATGCGTAACTACTACTACCTCACCTAAAAAAAAAATGTAAACTATTAATAATTTGTAATTTGAACGAATATTTAAACACTACTAAAATAACTAATACCTATTTTATAAAATAACAACAAAAGAAATCTAAAAATAAATTATCAAAGACTATAAGTCGCGCTGATAAGCACGGTTTGTTAATATCAATTAAGTATTGTCTGTCAATAAGGTCGAACGCTCTGAACGTCTATTCGCATCAACAGGCAAAAATTGTATGAAGCTCGCGCTCGCGCTCGGACGCCCCGCCTTTTTATACCTTCGGCCGCGAGACGCGTCGAGAGTGATTCAGTATTCACGCGCGATGGCTTATCATTAGCGTATTTCATGTATAACTTTGGTGTTTCTATACCGATTTCTATGATTCTTTTTTATGGAATAGTTAATAATGTTAACTTTTTTAATTAGGGATGACTGAGAGTGTTATAAACGTAAGAATAGACAAATATACCTAATCAGAAAGCTTTGAACTGCTAAGCTATCGGGAGTTACACGTGTTATTGTGAGTCAACCATAAAAGATAGACATATGCTGTCCTGGGATATTTTTTATATAATTTTAAGGAGAACATTTCCGTCATACATAATTTCTGTGTAGCTTTAACCATTAACGTTGCACACGCGACGGAAGCTTAAAAAATGGAGTAACTTCTCCCGTTTTCCCAACATTTCCCTTCACTGCTCTGCTCCTATTGATTGTAGCGTGATGAAAAGTATACTATAACCAGCTCAGGAGTATGAAAAATAATTGTACCAAGTTTCGTTAAAATCCGTCGAGTAGTTTTTGTTTCTATAACGGTTATACAAACAGACAGACAGACAGACAGACAAAAATTTTACTGATTGCATTTTTGGCATCAGTATCGATCCCTAATCACCCCCTGATAGTTATTTTGGAAATATATTTCATGTACAGAATTGACCTCTCTACAGATTTATTATAAGTATAGAATAGATATAGATAGAAAAACACCCAGACTCGGAACAAATACATGTAGGACTTACAAAGGTTCGATTCCCGCACAGAATTTGTTCTGTGCGGGAATCGAACCCGCGACACGCAGCGCAGCAGTCCGATCGCTCAGCCACTGCGCTAACCGTGTTGTCATATAATATTATAGGGAGCGAGTCTATTGCACAAATCGCTCAAATCAAATTATCACGAATCTAGACTCCGGGCTGCTACGACCTCGTTTTTACTACGTTACCTACATTTCTTAAAATGTAACTTAGTAGAAACAAGGCAGTAATGTACTACGTACTAATTACAAAACAAAAAATCTATATAAATAAAACAAAGTAGGGTTAGTGACACCATTTATAACTCAAGAACGGCTGGACCCATTTTTATGATCTTCGATTTGCTGGATTTGTCTCCCCAAATCTTCGATCAATAATAGTACTAGATTAAGGATCAGGAACAAAAATCAGTCGCTCAAGTGACCACGTTTGCACACACGTAAACATCTACATTTCTTAGAAAAAAGTTTAATAATATTAACAACTTCAGTTTATTATAAACCTTAATGCTTAAACATAAAGTTGAATTACCATTGCAAAATATATTTAAAATGTCGCTTGAAAATAAAATCATTCTATTTTTAAATTTTCAGTCATTTATTCTAAAATGAAACTTAAAGTCTAAGTAATAAGGTTAAAACATACTAATTTGAAATAAGACCACAAATGTATTTGTGGTCTTATTTTTCGGGCCGTTTTTGAAGCGCTTATCGGGAATCTAGTACTACTATTGATCGAAGCCCCAAATTGCAGATTCAGTATTTAATTTCCAAGGAACGTTTATATAATTATATGCAACCAGTGTTTCTCATTCTAATTGAATAATTTTATTCTGTTTTTAAGAAATAAAATGTCTTAAACCTTATTTAAACGTGGGAAAGCTTCACGAAAAAATAATAATGAAGATAATGCATTTTCTCGTACATTTTGTATGGAAGGGCTTCTGGCCAAGTATTAACAGCCACCGGGGACGATCGATCAGATTAAGATACGCTTGCCGCGGTTGTTCCGTGGATGGGTGACCATCTTTACATACCAAAAACCACTCCGTGTCTCGGAAAGCACATTAAAAGTTGGTCCCGGCTGCCATTCGTGGATCTATGACAATCGTTACGGGTCGCCAGAAGCCTGAAAGTCTGACAACCAGTCTTACCAAGGGGTATCTTATTACCCAGTAACTGGGTTGTGGAGGTCAGATAGGCAGTCGCTCCATGTAAAATACTGGTATTCAGCTGCATCCGGTTAAACTGGAAGCCGACCTCAACATAGTTGAGAAAAGGCTAGGCAGATGACGATGATTTTGTATGGAACGGGTTTTTTGGATGATATTCTAAAATCGGATTGACTGACTTCATTGATTGATTCTGAGGCGGTACCTACGAAGTTCGCCGTTTAGCTAGTTGTTACTAAAACATTCACAAGTCAACACAGTACCTTTTTGTTATCGTTTCAGAATTTTTCCTCCTCTTCCACGTGCCAAACTTCCTCTATGACACAACAATGTAAATATTTATTCGAATAATCATCAAAATGGGTCTTGTATTTTTGTTTTCTCAGTAGTACCTATTTCTTATAAACAATCGTAATGAAGTGTATTTTTCAACAAATAGGTACAAAAAGAAAAACAATCTTCCTATAAAATGTTTTTGTCCTTTACTTCCACGTGTAGGTATCAAATTATCTAGCGATTAACATGTTACTGCCGCCATTTCCGTTTCCCTTTCTTTTATTTGTGGAAGTAAATTGACGTCTGGCAGTATTTATATGGAAAAATTATTTTAAAAAAATTCGCAAGATATCCAGCCGCTCTATTCTGAAAAATCTAACTGTGATAACTTAGGTGAAGTGAGCGGTCATTCCACCGGATGTGAGGGATTGACACTACTGACTTCAGGCTTCAGTCACCTAATTTTGCACGGTGAGATTTTACAATAAAAGTTTGGTCTTTAGGGCGAATTCGACCCGCTTCATATCTACGTAGATTTGAAGCAGGTCGAATGACAGCTCACTTCAAGCTCAATTGACCTAAGTTTTCACGGTGAGATTTTTAGAAAACCTGAACATCATTCCCAAAACACCATATAGGTACCCTAATAACAATCCACAATCAAGATCAGGTAACATAACTAGGCTGCACTTCAACGGCACACTCAAAGCGACACACACACAAAGCGTGCTACCGGACTCCAGTTGAAACTGAACTAATCCTGAAATGTCCTTTGTCAGGTGGAATTTCACTGAATTCTCGCAGTGCACCAAGTCGTGCGGCATCGGCATTCAGACGCGAGAGGTCACCTGTATACATGAGGTAAGATTACTGGCCATTCATGCAGTGTGTGTACCAGAAGGCCAATTCTCGTAATTTAAAACGTTCATAATCTAGTCGCAGTTTCATCTCGGCGACAGAAAAAGGTCAAAAACTTGTCAAAAATGTTGGGAAGTTAAAGGTATTTTTGACAGAATAAGACTGAGATCAGACTATGAACGTATCTGATTTGAGAATTTGAAGTTCGGAACTTGTCAAACTACATATATTTTAATTAGTTTTTGAAATGATGATCTTTATGTAAATAATAAGAAACAACATCTTTTCGTGAACCGTTTTAACTGTCTACAGTAAAGTTTAATTATGCCTGCTGATTAGATTAATCGAGACGGAATATTTGGAAACGAAATGGCTGTAACGGATGTTTTTTTGGTAAAGTTGAGGAAAATTAAACTAAGTACCTACATAGTGCAATCACTACTTAGTTTGTTTTCCTCAAACAGTTTTGCTAGGTAAGATTATAGATCACAGAAAACGGCGAAGGAAAACATCGTGAGGAAACCGGAATGTCCTAGAACCAAAACATTCGAAGACAAGTGACATCTACCAACCCGCACTGGGGATTACGGCCATTCCTTCTCACAGAGAGGAGGCCTGTATCCTAGCAGTGGGAACATTAGCTGATTATGCTGGCGCCAATTACCCATTATAATAAACCCTTTATTCTCAGGTAACCCGAGGCGGTACCAACACGGTGGTGGTACCCAACAGCATGTGTCCGCAGCCGCCGCCCCCCGACCGACAGTACTGCAACGTGCTGGACTGTCCCGTCAGGTGGCACTCCGGAGAGTGGTCCAAGTGCTCCAAGACTTGCGGAGGAGGGATAAAGCAAAGAGAGGTTCGTAATTATTATCAAAAAGGTAAAAGGGGCCAAATTGTTTTTATTCTAATGCAATAATGTAGATAGTCGACGATGACTGCGTCTTCAATTAATAACATTACGTGAGATTGTGGTCAAACAAACGACAAATATCTGTATTTATACATTAATAACCGCGTAGTTCTTTTAAACTATAGTACGGATTTTGACGCGCCATCACTTAGACAATTTATTTCTAAATGTTTATGTTTATAATAGAGACGCCAGCACATCAAGTTACTACATTCTGTCAAATTTATTTAGTAGATTTTCAACTTTATCGCTAAAGCATAAGGTTCAAAGTTAATTAAGAAAATTTAACAGTGCCAGGTAGCTTGGTGTGCTGGCGTCTGTACAATACGATTTTGTAAAGTCAACTATCTATTTTAGAACATGCAAAATCTGCTTCCCTCCAAAATAAGGAAAAAGATTTAACTGTGGAGCAAAGAGGTTTCAAATGTTGGAGTGTAAATAGAACTAAAAACATTTCATAATTTTATATATTACTAGCTGCGCCCCGCGGTTTCACCCGCATAAGTTTCAATCCCGTGAGAATATCGGGATAAAAATTACCTATCCTATTATGTTAATCCTGGTTATAAACCCTCTGTGTGCCAAATTTCATACCAAATCCGTTCAGTAGTTTTTGCGTGAAAGAGTAACAAACATCCATCCATCCATCCATCCATCCATACAAACTTTCGCGTTTATAATATTATACGATAATATAGTAGGATCTTTTACCATATCTATTATTTTCTCACACCAGGTGGAGTGTAAGCAGATAATGGCCCAATCCCACGTGGTGGAACGTCCTGCCTCTCTCTGCAGTTCCCCACGTCCAGCCGCCACTAAATCCTGCAACTCAAGACCCTGTCTCTTAGACACGGCTTCACCAGAAATATCACTGGCTAACTCGTCGTATATACAGCATGACCCGAAGAAGAAAAAGGTAAGGACTAGCTTCTGAAGATCTCCTAGTTTCGAAGAAGTCTAAAGAAAATTGGAAAATAATTATTCAAACTAATTTTACAGTTTCTCGGGTCTAATAACTGTTCTAAAGTAAGATCTATTCTTTAGAAATGAAATTCCTGCAATGATTATACAACGAAATATTAAATTCCAGTTTCGTTGTTTACTTTTAGAGTTCATTGGACTTAATTTGTAGTAATTCCTTGTTGATTTCGTGTCTTGTCCGCCATCTTCTTGTTTCTTAGTATTCAAATAATGAAGACTAGTTCCAGATGCACTAACAAGGATTGTAACCTTTTCTGTTGTACTCAGGTGACAGTAAAGGTAGGAGGCTCAGCGACAATATTCTACGGCACTCAAGTTAAGATCAAATGTCCTGTGAAAGGGTACAATAGAACCAAGATACAATGGGCGAAGGACCACCAGATCATTAGCAAATCCAAGAAGTATAAGATTTCAAGAAAGGTAAGTTTCTTTCTGAATATTTTAAGGTAAAATAAATAAATAATAAATAATAAATATCCCTGGACATTTCACACAGCGCCATCTAGTCCCAAGCTAAGCAACCTAATGCTTGTGTTATGGTAACAAGATGGCTGATAAACTACTTATATACATTTTTTTTTTGTAAATACATACATATTATAGATAGAAAAACACCCAAGGTTTAAATTGTTAGACTTTATCTCTCTGTAAAGCCGTTTTACGAGCGAGTGCAAGTTTCTGTGAGTCAGTGTGATAAAAAATAAAACAGTTTTTGCAAAGCATTCAAAAGTGTGCCAAAGAGTGTTCGCGTGCGGCTCCGAAAGTTTTGGGGCATGCTTATAGAAATGTTAAGTTTTTACGTGGTTTTACTACGTATATGTTTGACGACATTTTGTCGCAAGAGTACTTTATAATCAAGGCTTTATAATAAGTAATATTGTACCTACTGTCAAACTTAAGGAAAACTACATTATTTTTGTTTATATATCAGAAATCTTCTTCTTGTTTATTAATTATCTATTCATTTATTGTAGCCTAATTTGAGTAAATGCTTACAGATAATGTTTATTTATCTCCTTTGGTATATTTTCCCTATAGAGTTTCCATAGGTATACACCGTATTCCGGACGATATACACAAACTTCGACCAGATGTTCAGACCATAGAAATAAGCATTTTTCATTATGAACACATTAATGGATTCTTATTTTTTATTACTTTTCATAGAAACTAAATACCTTGACGTAAATCACCCGATATGCATGCCTCTTTATCTCTTTATCCGAAGAATTTGATAGATTTATCATTTTAATTTTACTGAGCGGCAACACGGGCAGGCTCGCGATAGATGGAAGGAGAGGGACAGCGTAGGCTAGTATAAAAACAAAAAAAAAGTGGCAACATAGGCCAAATTAAGACCCTTTCTTACTGCGTAGCTCAATTAAATTTAATTAAATGAAATTACAAATATCTTTGTAACGGAGCGTTTTTAAGTACTTACTTCCTTTGTTAGATTTGATTTGTAAAAGCTATAGAAGCGTTTGCCAAAGTTTATGGATAACGTGAAGAACAAGGTGTACATTTATCGGTTATTTTGAAGCTCTGCTACTGAGTATGTCCAGACTCCAGAGGGCCTAAATAAATAGTAACCGATTTTGAAACATTTAGTATTTCCACAACGACTATCAACAGGATTGACATAAGGTTTTCAGTAGTTTATGTCAATTCTATACATTGACATTTCAGCGTTATCGCTGATAGAATGTGACTTTGCCCTCAGGTAGCACTGAATGCTTTATCAAAACACATTCTACATTCACTTTTTAATCCAGGGTGCCCTCCGAATCAACTCCCTCTCACTCCGAGACCATGGAGTATACACCTGCGTAGCTGGCAGATCCAGTGCCAACCTGACGCTGCTAGTCAAACCTAGACCAGGAGAGTTTCCGTCAAGTGAGGAAATTGAGAGGCACAAGGCTTTGGATGAACCGTCGTCACCACTTTCAGATAGGTAAGATGATGGTTACAAAATTGATACAGATGATGATGATTGAAATGATACAGTTTTTATTGATATACCTTTATCAACAGCAGGGCAGACGGTCGATATAGGGCAATGATTGGAGGCACTTCTGATGATCAATCACATGAACAGCGTCCGGGGGACTCCAGGAAGAATTATAAGAATAGGCAGAAAGGTAAGCTAACGATACAGAAAATCTTAAACTTTGAATTATATCACCTGTGTAGTAAGCTTTTTTTTTATTTCTGAATGGGCCTGCTCTTGACCTGGATCACGCCTGATGGAAAGCGATGGATCCTCATCCATCGCTTATATGATCAAACGAGATCAGAAGATTTCTGTTCATTGATGAGTACTTTAAATACGACATAAAACATGTAAAAAATAGTCACGAAAGAAATAAACTGTTAAATGAGATTATATTAAAACTGCCGTGAAGGTTTAGACGTCACCTCGATTATATATTATATTATATTTATGAACATAATAAATTAACTACGACAAAAAAAAACCTATTTTTTTAGTTTATTTGCAACTAAAATGTGCATTAAATTCGTTCTCCCTAAAATGTGTATTGTTCAACAAAATACCGCAGTACTGCAACCTGTAACTAAAATTACAAGTTTTCCAGCAAATTCATTAAAGCCGACACTGCGGTGCTTCTCGAGTGCCCTGCAAACACTAGATAAATTTCGAATTAAAGTCTTAATTTTCCTTACATTTGAAAATTTTTAAGCCCTGTTTAAAAATTGTTTACCCATTTCCTAATTTGCTTACAGCAGTTTGGATAAAAATATTTTGTGAATTTTTCTTCTGTCCTTAGTTTATTTTCAACGTTGAAATTGCCAGTTTAAATAAAAAAACAGATAGCAAGCATTAAAAATATTTTCACGTTTTAATGTTTATCTAAAAGTCCTATTATTTTCATAGCTATTTGAACATCTTAAAGGCCCATTTTAGCTATACATAAAAAATAATGATCAACAAAAAGCAGATACTTTAGAAAAATCATAATATTATCATGATTGAGATGGATCAATAGCAATACAATGTTGATACATTTTCATTAATTTTTTTACGTAGTAATAGTTACAAAATAGTTATTATTAACAATCATGTTCCTTTACAAGTAAGCATCACCTTTGTACGTATTTTTCTGTTCCTTTCTTTCTTGTCTGTTTCTATGTGTGTGAATAAATCTATACTAATATTATAAAGAGGTAAAATTTGTATGTGGGAGGTAATCTCCGGAACCACGAGTCGGATTTGAAAAATTATTTTTGCATTTGACAAATTCTTGAGAAAAGCAGGCTTGAAAAAGAAAAAGGTCTAACTAGAAAAAGTCAGAATGATCGCTAAGTGAAAACGAAGTAAGTATTAGTGCGGGCACGCAATGCGATGCGAAGGAGTGGATCGAGGAACAACAAAGTTGACGCCGAAGGTTGTAGGCAGAAGTTTTTTTTTTTTTTTTAGTTACTTAATGGTTAAATAAATAAGTGTTTTACATTATATTTTAACAGGAAAAATGGACAAGGTCCGAGACGCCCTCTACGGCAACACAGCAACTACAAGCACGAAAGCGTCACCGAGCTTCAACTCACAAGAACGAGACATGTACGATGAACACGAGGTAAGGTCACAAAGATTCTATTCTAATCTAAGACTTCTATGAACGTGGTGTTGATAAATTGTCTGAGAAACTTAACTAATAATAAATATCTCAGTACAGTAATCCGGTTAAAAAAAACTGAGAAATATAGTATCTAACTAATAATTGGCCAAGCCTGTCTCTGAATTCAATTTTAAATAATGAGGTGAAATGAAAGTCATTTAAACTTAACTAACTATGGTAATTAACAGCCCAAAGTTCTGGGAATAGTACGAAAATACTAACAAACATTAGCTTTCAAAGATAAATTATTCAAAAATTATTTCAAACACAGTTTATAGTACAATCAAAAACGTAGATCATAAACGGACTTTCCATCTGCTACCAATGATCACACAAAATCGTTTTCTAATAACGTTCAACCCAAAATCAGTAATTTATAATCAAAAACCGATAATCTTCGGCCTGTCTCTACAGCGTAATGACAGTAATAAAATTTACAACCGATTTTACGACTGACATAAAGTTGTTATATCTGGATGATGTTGTTGCAAGATGACTTACTTATCGTACGCATAAAATCGTCATAATAATGTTTTACGGTTGCTGTATAAAGCACTTTGTTACCTGAGATATTGTCTTAATCCTTACGATGTTTTGGGAGAGATTATTTGTCAATCATCATTTTAGTAGCGTCGAACATTTACATTACCTATCCTTTTATCTGTCTTCACTAATCTTTGCTCATAAAACAGGCATCGTCCCTTTACTTTTACCAAAGTTATCATCATTATGTATATTCCAAGTGCCGATATCCTCTACGTTATTTGACATACCCAGTACATCACTTTCAAAAGACAATTTATCAACACATACCTAAGCTTAACCTAACAAAACTTGCCCGCACGCTGCTTGGAACGTTCTGTATTGAAGAAGAGTGCCGTCTCCTCCCAGATGTTACCGCCCAAAAGAAGCAGTGCATCCAGGGTACTGCCTTGCCTGCATTACATAGTTATGCAGCTTCAGGTGAGAAGTTCCCAAAACTGAGGGTAGTTGGAGATTTGGGTGGCATGCATTGCATGTTTCTGGTCATTTTGAATTCATCTTTGGTGATTTTCTTTGAATTTTGACATAATTTTAGGTGTTTGTAGAGGAGAATACGTCTTTGTAAACTTGTAGTCGGTAACCTCAATTATGTAAATTTGTCGTTAGACAATAAACCAAGTAAAATGGCAAATTTTTACTAGTGCCATTTTTAAACAATCAGAATTCAATAGCTTTCTTCATTCCGACTATTTGGTTAGCTCAGATGATAGCATAGGTATTAATACTAAACATTTAGATTGTTTTAATTTACATTGGGAAGCATCGTTTGCTCATACATCATTTTCTTTTTTCTTCATGATTTCGGACTAAATAATTGACACAGATCGTACTGATATTAACGATGTATTTATTACTAACACGAAACATACATTTAACTTAAGTATAAATATAGTTCATCTAAATAACTGGTTTAATTTTCTCGAAACATTCATTGATTTTAACTTCCTTGATATCAAACTACTGTTACTGTTTTATATTATTAATTAGCTTGCAACTAAAAAACTCATTCCGACAACTTAGAACATTTTTAATTGATATGTTCAGATGTTTTGGAATTTCCAGACTGGCAACTCGAGGGGCCAAAGGACTGTGGACTCTATTATCATGTACCAAAACTACGGGGTTCCTACGAAATCACATTTCTTCAATCTGGAAGACAAACAGTTAGTTTTTCCTGAAGATGATGACTCTGATATCATTATTGTAAATGAAGATTACAATAGAAATGTTATTAAAAATGTTCCTGTTGAGAATTTTCAAGATTTGGATGAAACCACTACGGAACACATGTAAGTTTCCCGTCCATTTTACATCATTTGTTGTGTAAAAGATGATAAAATGATAAAAGATAATGAACACACTTTAAATTACCATGCTATTGTTACTGTCTTTATTTTATAATATGTAAATGGTACACCACTCTGTAGTCTGTAGTACTGTCTCTCCTTTTCCCTTTAATTCATCCAGAGGTAGTCTGTAAAATATCGCTTTTAGCGATAAGACCGCGCATTGTGTCACCCTATGTAGAATTTCTACACTTATATCCTGTAATTTGATGGTGTACTGTACATAATAAAGAGTATTCTATCAATCTAGAAGGCAATGAATAGCCATTGCCTCATCTTACAAAGTTCATTATTGTAATAGTACAATAATGAACTTTGTAAGATGAGGCAAAGATTATAAGACAGACCATTCAGGCAAATGTTGAGTAGGATCATTATCCACGAGAAAAATATAATAAGAACAATATATGCCTCTAGGTTTGAAGCTCTGGATGCTCACGAGTACGTTTGGATGACAACGGACTGGTCTCCATGCAGTGCTCTCTGTGGAAAAACAGGCCATCAGATAAGAGGAGCTGTTTGCCAGGTTTGTTACTGATCTGTATGATTCTTGTCTTATCCATTTATTAATTATTGAGAAAATCTTAGTTGAAAAATCTTTTTAAATTACTCATACCTGTTTTCATTCAGTGTGTTGTTGTATTGGATTCATCAATGTTAATCTATTTGACTTCTGATTCATGGTGTTTGCACAAAATCTTACTGATTTTTATTTATTTATTCCTAAACAGCACAAAAAAGACAACAGCACGACTACGGTCGAGACAGAGGAGTGTTTGTCTCGAGGAGGCACGCCTCCCACCGTAGTGCGCGAGTGTGGCGGGGAGAACTGTGCAGAGTGGAGGACTGCGCCTTGGTCCGTACCCAAGTGTCTTAGCAGTGGAGCTGGTGAGTAACTTAGGGAAAAAGTTATGATTTCAGATGAGCGTATGCATAATGTTTAAGGTAGGTGACAGTCGAACAGAGAACAATATTTCAAAACATCAATGCATTGACTGCCCTGATGGATTAGACACTTTACCAGCTGACTTTTTTACCATCTGATCAAAAACAGGGTATAAAAGGTGAACGGAGTAGAAGCCTTTGGCACAGAAATCTTGTTTTTTACATTAATTCATTTGATTGAAGCCAGGCTTCAATCAAAGGATTGAATGTCATTACGAATTAATTAATCATTTCCGATATATATATATTTTTTTTCTATTAATTCGTACCTATGAAAAGTTTACTTCAAAAAGTAATAGTATTTATTAATAGGTTAATTTCATTTTAGGTTAAAAACAAGAGATGTTTGACCCTTTACTATCGATCAAGCCAAGGATGTACCTAATCGTCATGCGCTTCATCTACTTATAGAAACTAAAATAATACCTCTTCTCTTGTATATTAAATAGTTGCAGTATTCCAATCTCTTTAATTTTCCTCTGTCTTCAACGAGTCTCTTACCATATAATTTCCATTCTCCATTTCCACAACCAGCCATAGTCCGCCGCCGCGTGGAATGCGTCGCAGAGAATGGCACAACTCTGCTGGAAGCTGCGTGTGATTCCACCACTAGGCCGGAGAAGACGAAGAGGGATGCCAGTCCATGCAGGGCGGCCTGGGCAGTTGGGCCTTGGAGTAAGGTGAGGCCAGATTGATGTCACCATAGCTAATTACTAACTTAGCTGTTAATTTGTAAGGGGATAGACCATTTCCAAAATGAGAAATCGTTGGAAAAAAGCTATACAAAGAGATAATAATGAGAGAACAAAATATCAAAAACGGTTATTGTTTTTCATTGTTTGTCTCATTTGTTTTTAGTATATTCGTGTATTTATATACATTTACTAGCGGACCTGGCAGACGTCAGTGCCAAATTAAGTATGATATTTTAAATTTAACATTTAAATTTTTTAAATTTTGCAATTCTATAATTACTTCTAACGAATCCACGGTTGAGTCATCATATATCGACAGCAGCGCCACCTACCGAGTCGAATTGTGTTTTCAAACCATCTAGGAACCCATTGAAATATAGGTACACACAAAATTTCATCCAAATCTATCCAGCCGTTTAGGAGGAGTTAGGTGACAAACACACATACAGAAGAATTATAATATAATTCTTAATAATATATATTATATATTAAGATTTGTGCTTATATTTATATATAATTAGGTAGGTATATAATATATATTATTATAATTATGGTTTTAATAGGCTTTTGCGTCTTTTTATATTGAAAAATATTTATTCCTCAATTTTCACAATAGCACACCTACCACTGTTTTTCTCTGCATCACCCACCGGTAGAAAAATCCTATGGCATTAAGTCCGCCTCTGTGTGCGCTTAAAGTAAATATCAAGCCTGCATTGTATTCTCAGACTATTTAGGTCAGAGGTTCAGAGATTAACACCCTCATTTCTCTAGTCATGTTTACAACCATCGGAGAAAAGATGAGGTCTTCAAGTCCAGGCATCTAGTTTGTTCTGTATTTTAAGACCTTGTGTACGTTTTTACAAAGTAGTCCAATTTATGCTGAAATAGCGGGCGATTCTATTGTCAATAGTAAAGATAGGACGCAAGCTGAATTTCTCAAACGTATTGGGCAAGTGACATAAAGAGCATGCTAGTGCTTATGACCTCATGTTTTATTAATAACTAGCTTTTGCCCGCGACTTCGTTCGCGTGGAATAGTGACTTCACCAATAGATGACACCGACTCTTGACCAATAGATGGCGCTGTATGTCCGGAATAAATTTTATTTAATTTTTTATTTTTTGTAATAAAAACTATCCTATGTCCATTCTCAAGTTCCAAACTATGTCTGTACCAAATTTCACACAAATCGGTTCAGTAGTTTAGGCGTGAAGCAAAGACAGACAGACAGACAGACAGACAGACAGAGTTACTTTCGCATTTATAATATTAGTTTGGATAATAATAATTTATCTTTATTTCAGACATACGTCCATACATTTTTACAAAGAAAGCGTTAGTAGGGTTGTTAATAGTACACACAAAAAAATAATAATAAATAAAAAACAAAAACAAAATAACATGAAAAAAAAGGTGTTAGTAATTTGTTAGTAAACAAAACAAGTTACACACTACGTTTATTTTCTATTTCTGTTAATGTTAGAGAGCAAAATAAAAAGGCCCGCTTTCACCACAAACCGCGTAAATACGTTTACCGCTAAACGTAGTTTAAACAACGTGCAATCATTAATATGAAGATGACATGAGACAGAATAGGTTTTAAATATGTTTAGCACTAAACGGTTACTGATTTGTGGTGCGAGTCGCCTGAGTCTTTCTATAAGTAAAGAAATAAGGGAACTCCCACTAAAACACTTTAAATACAAACTACATGGCTTATTGGCAATTTTTTATATTGTAAAAGGTTTTTTTATTATAAAGCAAGAAATAAATATACCCAGTAACTGGGTTGTGGAGGTCAGATAGGCAGTCGCTCCATGTAAAATACTGGTATTTAGCTGCATCCGGTTAGACTGGAAGCCGACCCCAACATAGTTGGGAAATGGCTACGCAGATGATGAACAAATAAATATATGATACTAAGATTTATTAATATTTCACCCTCATAAGTGTCGATCCCATAGGAATATCGGGATAAAAACTATCCTATGTGTTATTCTTGTAAGCTATATTACTGTAAAGTTTCATCAAAATCTGTTCAGTAGTTTTTGCGTGAAAGAGTAACAAACATCCATCCATCCGTCCTTCCTCACACACTTTCGCGTTTGTAATTTTATCAGGATAGTAGGAAGTAGGATATTAGTAGGCCCAACCCTGAAATCGTGAAAAAAAAATCAGTTGATCCATACATTATGTCGAGTTATGTGAACATAAATCTATGGATCAACTGATTTCAGGGTTGGTCCCGTAGTAAAAGTAGTTCATAATGATGAGTACAATGACCCCTTTTAAGGATTAAAACGATAAAAATTTAACAGTGTAATAATAAGACCTTAATATATCATGTTTTAGAGCAAATAAATATGTTCTTATTCTTGTACTAAGTATTACCCTAAAAACGGTTCAACTTCAAGTATCAATACTTTACTCTCAAAAACCTTTCTACTTAACTAATGAATTCAAACAATGTAAACAATAATATTGTTGTGTAAAGTAGTTCGATGTAATAGCTTGTACCCGAGATCTCGCAGCGAAATGAAGAACTATTAACAAGCTGTTCCTGCACTGAAAAGTTTACAATGAAACTATTATAGCCTTTCTACATTATAGCCGATGTTCATTCGGTTTTAAGTCCATTAGTTCAATCGGTTTCTGGGTAGTTGGCCTACTAGTTGGTTATGGATTTCAGACTTTTCCGTTTTCCTTACTTTTCTTAGGTATTTCGCAATTAACGTTGCCACCACTAAATAACTGGGCTCAAACAATCCTACTATAATATTATAAACATGAAAGTTTGTATGGATGGATGGATGTTTGTTACTCTTTCACGCAAAAACTACTAAACTGATTTGGAGGAACTTTGGCACACAGGTGGTTTATAACCAGGATTAACATATAGGATACTTTTATCCCGATATTCCCACGGGATCGAAACTTATGCGGGTGAACCGCGGGACGCCGCTAGTATAAAATATCCAAGAAGAGACACGAAAAAAAGAAGAATCTCAAGTTGGATAAAATAATATGGTTTCAATTAGGAAATAACTTATGTAGCGTGTGAGTTTCTCACGTCACTGATGGTCAGTGACTTAAACCGCGTCATGAGCCATGCTGATATGAGAGAAAGTCCAAGCAATTTTCATTTATAGTAATTATGTGCAGTGACGCTCATAATATAAACTAATATTATAAAGAGTATTTGTTTGTACGAGGTAGGTTATCTTTGGAAGTACTGATCTTATTACAAAAACTCTTTCATTGATAAAAAGTTACACTGTTGCCGAGTGCCATAGAATTTTGATGTCAAAACGCGGGCAGAAGGTCGCTTTTAAAAAACCTGGCAATATGTAGAGCTAGACTAACAAGCTTTAAATAACGGACACACACTTTAATATGTGTTTGTTATTCTAGCATGTAGTTGTGGCACTCGTGGGTTGCAGCTGAAAATCAGGTGTGGGTCAGGTGGTACACCTTGTGTTGCCATCTGACATTATGCTGAGCTGAGGCCCTTTTGGCATTATAATTTTTAATTTTCTGTTTTAAGGTGTATTTTTTTTTTTTGCTCGAATGCCAATATAAAAAATAATTTCTTTATTTCAAATAATTCAACATGGTCAAAATTTAACAAGAATTGTACAATCATTCTGCCAGACAAAAACACATGGAGAAGAGAGTTTTGTCATACGTAAGGGGCATCCTGTTTCTACAAATTTAATATGGCTTCATAAAATGATCGCATAAACTAGAGTTATTGCTGAAGTTTTATATATTTAATAGTGGTCATAAACTGTCGTAGACGAAATCTGATTTTAGGACTACTATTTCCCTTTTATGAGTTAGGTGCATAAATTAAGGCGCCCAACGAATGGAAACAAATCTAAGACCTTTAAGGATAAACGAAATGGGTTACTACGACCTACAGTTGTAAGGTGACATTTGTCTGGACTACAAAACAATGTCGAAGTGTCTTTTGAGTGTAACTTTGAAATCTAACTTATGCAGGTATAATATAATTATACTATATCTATGAGGGGTGTACTATGCCAAATCGAATGCCAAATAATCGAATATCAATTGATCGACCACTATAAATCGAACGTCTAAGAGAGATGACGGGACGAGATGGATATGTTCCGTCAAAACTGGAAAGAGGACACGCGGGCTCGCGAAAGATGGCAGGAATAGAGGGAGGCCTTTGCCCGAGAGTGGGACAGCACGCAGCAGCGTAGGATAGTTAAAAAAAATATTCTGTCAAAATCTCAACGTGCAAACTTAGCATTACATCACCTAAGTTTTCAACGTAAGATTTGTACAGAATAGACCAGCAGAAAACAGCAGTGATGCCCTAGCTAATGAGGTCTCATTGTTGCTTACACAGAGGCACTACGTAAAGCAAGCACCAACGACCAACAAGTCGTGCCAGCGACACGACAAAGAAGAACATCTTAACTTAACCCTTCATCTTCGTCAGTGTGTAGGCCCCTGCTCGTCCGTGGGGCGCCAGCACCGCGCGCTGCGCTGCGTGTGGCGCGGCGGGGCGGCGCGGCGGCGCGGCCGGGAGCGCAGCGCGGGCGCCGCGTGCGAGGGGCTCGCGCGCCCCGGCGTCAGCCGGCCCTGCCAAGTACATGCCTGTGTTAATAAAGGTAATGGGGGGAGGATTAGAGGTTAGCTTGAACTTCTTTAAGGCGCAGTCTACACCACAAATCACTGAATACGTAAACAATTTAACAGGGGCTTGAGGCTAAATAGTAAAAACTGCACGGGTCGATCGATCAGAAGGCCAATTCTCGTAATTTAAAACGTTTAAAATCTAGTCGCAGTGTCATCTCGGCGACGAACAAATGTCAAAAACTTGTCAAAATGTAGGGAAATTAGAGGTATTTTTTGACAGATTGAGACTGAGATCAGACTGTGAACGTTCTTAAAATTACGAGAATTGCCCCTCAGGTTAAACACACGCATACATATTTACAATACAATATTAATATAACTTAAAATTACTATAAATACATACAACATTATAAATTACACTAATAACTAACGAACACGAAGTGTCTGCGTCGTGTTTAAGCTACGCTTGCCGTAGTTGGCCCGTAGATGGGACGATGGTAAGACGCCTCCGTGGCTCGGAAACACGTTAAACCATTGGTCCTGGCTTTCATTCGTTGGTCTTTCGTAGAGTCGATTCGAATAGTCGTTACGGGTCGTCAGATGCCCGAAAGTCTGACAACCAGTCTTACCAAAGGGTATTATTATTATCTAGTAACTGGGTTTTGGAGGTCAGATCGGCAGTCGCTCCATGTAAAATACTAACTTTCAGTTGCATCCGGTTAGACCGAAAGCCGACCCCAACATAGTTGGGAAAAGATTAGGCAGATGATGACGTAAACAATTTAACACTATATCATTCTGTCTCTGTCGTCTTCAAATGCTTGAAAGAAACAGAACGATGTTTTAAATTGTTTAGTGCTAAACATGTAAAGTGATTTGTGGTGTAAGCTGACCTAAGTAGTGCTGTAGTTTTATTTACTTCTGCTTTGTTTTATTTAGCTGTACTTCTTCCAGTGTCTAGTTTTGTAAGCTTTGGGCTGTACTATGAGGTGTATATGCCATATTACGTTGTAAAAGAATGATGGAACTATGGCCATTAACACGCTTTATTACGACTTTTGTACATTCCATTATTTTGCTATTATTTCTTGCATGAAAAGGTGCGTTGTCACATATATTTAGTATATACTCCTAGAGTCATCGGTATCCTTGTAAACTTATAAATAAACTAAATCCAACACTTAGAATTATAAAATTTTGTAAACCGGGTGAATTTGACACCAGCTTTCCTTTCTGACAACTTGAACAGAACCTACATTTGTAGCGTTCAATGATCGAACATCACTAACGAATGTTTCCTTCCACAGACGGCATCTGTCGGGACAGTTCCCGGTTCTGCGAAAACGTAAGAGCCATGAACATGTGCGCCCTAAAGCGATACAGACAGCAATGCTGCAAAACGTGCTCCGATTGAACGCAATCATTGGCGGGTTTAAGTTTTGAACCCGGTCGTTTGAACGTAACGGTCTTGAATCTGAATGACGGTTATGGGTTTAAAAATGGAATTATGTGATGACCTAATTTAAGGGTAGGGCTACACGAGTTCTGAAGGACAATTCTTGTAATTTTAAGAACGTTCACAGTCTGATGCCAGTCTCAATCTGTCAAAAATATGTCTAATTTCCTTACATTGTCACTGAAATGAGACTGCGACTAGATTTTGAACGTTTTTAATTACGGAAATTGGCCTTCTGGTGTCATTCAATAATGCGATTTTCGATCTCTCAAGTTGAATGAGTTTGACCATTTTCAAATTCAAACATAAATAATTCTTAATCTACTCATTTTAACCAACGCAATTACCGCATTACGTAAGTCTAGCCCCAGCCTAAATTCCAATTGTGGACTAGACATTCGAAATTCAACTACAGATAATGCCATATATCATAGGCTCGACCCAAACTTCTACTGAATTATTAACGGCCCACTAAAATGTTGTCATCACACCCGAGCTCAAAATTTAAACGCGTTCGATTGTAAAATGGCCGCCATTTCAACTAGTCCGAGCCCTGTCAAGTAAAATATTTACCTACTGATCGATTTCGGAGCGAGAGTGAACCAAAACTTCGTATGATCATTAATTATTTACGAACATTCGAGACTAGAGCGAGTTTCGAATCAATAGTGTGCGTCGAGCCTAAATCGTGTTCCAATTTCAAACCTCGTGTTTGTGTGCAAATTCATAAAATTCAAAGACTCAAATGAAAAAAAAAGAAACAAATTCTTGTAGATTGAAATTCGAATGAATGAATGAATTGAATCCGTCTCCGACATTCAGATTTGAATGACCGCTTTCTAGTGAAATTCGAAATGAACTTTTTAAAGGCTATGGACAGTTAAGTGAAGTGACGTACACAAAATTGAATTAGTTTTAATATCTGAAGAATGTAATTCTATCAAAATACGTTATGAATGAAGATTGTTAAGTATTAAAACAACATCACAATTTGTTATTCCTAAAATGAAGCGAGCCTGTCAGTTGTATTAATTTTATACGATCAAAAGGCCGAAAATATTTTTAATATCGCCGTTTATTTTTCTTAAAATAAACGAGTTTTTTTTGTTAATTATTAACTTAATCAAGCCTTTCCCCCGAGGCAGAACGGGCACATTAACAAAAGGTACTTAGTGCAGTAATTTGTCTGTTCGACATTTTACGTCCAGGCCCGCTGTTAAATTCATAAACCGTTGTTATACCAGCGACGGTTTGATCGACGTCAAAATGAACCATTTCGCGCGGCTCAGTTTCGTTCGGGTCATAACTAAATTTTCCGTGTGACTGAAGTGAAAGGACCCGTTCAAAACTACTTCGTTCTTTTGCTTCATTGGCCCATTCTTTTGAATGAATAAGTAGGTACTTTTTCCGTTTTTTTCAGAAAAGGGACTCTCTTCAGATTTTCTTAATTTCGTTCAAACAATTTATTTCATGACAAATGTACTTCCTAAATCTAATCTTGTTCGAGGATAGGTTGTGTGAGAGAAAGATAGAATTACAGTCAAGTGTGAAAGAGAGACAGCTAATTGTAAGCACGATAGTTCTAGTCGTGAAGCACAGCTGACCATACAAAATGGTTGATATTGAATATTTATAAAAAAAATGTAAATTATTTCAAAAGTATAGCCCTCGAATTGATTATGTAAGTAGTAAACAAAATATTTAGTAAAAATGTTTTGTACTATATACAAATAATGTAAATATATATTATTATGGAATATTAATATTATTATTATTGAGCACTCTACGCTACGCTTGGCTCCTATATGATATGATAAAGCACAAAATTAATAATTTAATCAATAAAAAATTAGAGAAAAAATATTTAGCAAAAATTGCCAAAAGAAAAAAAAACAGAATGTATTAAAAAGTACAGTCATGTTCAAAATAAAGTGCTAATTTATTTTGTTCGTATATTTTTTCTTCACTGTCGTATTTAGTTCGTTTATAGAAATAAAAATGTATGTATATTGGAAATATTAAAATAATTGTCTAGGAAAAAACATTTCTGATGAAAATAATAAAGCAATACGATTCGCTTATACATTTAAAAATGTAAATAAAAATGTGAATGCATAAAAATTGTTATCAAACCCTTTCGTCGACTGGGTGTTAGTAAAAATGTAATAGTTTAATTTTTTTCCTTTAGTAAATTACAATTAAAACGCTCACTAAAACTGAGATGAAAAGTAATTTCTAGATTTTCTAGTTCTTGTGAATATCTTTGTCATTATCTTCCCAAGGGAGTTAATACGTTTTTAGTAAAACCTCGGTGCAGTATTATGGATTACGAAGTATATAATAATTATGTTTAGATAAACAATTTATTGTCAATTGTTAGTGGCATTAACCCAATTTGTATATAATTGAAACTATATAGCTATGCAAACATTGTTCCAAAGTATGAGGCATTATTTACGCGTGGGTTTTTATTACTCAACCAAATCCTCTAAATTAAAAAATATATACATTTTGTTTTTTTTTTTTATTAGCTGAATAAACCGGCTCTGATTCATTAAACATGATGAGGAAGAAAGAAAAGGAAATTAAAATAAAGAAAAAATTGAGCAGTAAAAACCCATTTGTAAATTAGGTTACAAAGGCTCACAAATTCTCTAAGACAATTAAGTAAATGTTTTAGTTTTAAGTACGCAACTTCCCGTATACCTACTTAAGAACTTTAAAATAAATGTACTTACGTTAACATTATAAGTAAATGCTTAACTAAGTTTGTTTTACTTTTTTAAACTTACTGAATGTTTTTTTTTTTACTTTTTTTACCAACGTATTGTACCTACGTGTTTATTTCCAGTATTTTTTTTAATAAATAATTTACATTATTTTAGTACAAGCTCATGTAAAATACTTCATATCAATAATATACTGCCATTTTTATGAAAAAAAACTTGTTTCTTAACCGACTTCAAAAAAGGAGGAGGTTCTCAATTGTGTCGCTGATTTTACTTACCTAATGCGTCTATCTTGAGCCTATTGTTTACGGTGACATTATCTTCAGGTTCATTGTTGAAAGACTCTGAAAAAGCCACCATTTTGCTCTTTTTTAAAAGCCCTGCTTCTATGGACAGTTTTCCAGACAGTGCTGGAAAAAAGCAAAAAGATACGAAAACCAATGATGACGTACACAAACTCACTGCTACAAGGATCTTTTGGCGCTCAAATGACATTGACAGGGGGCGCTGTTTGTAAACATTTGTGTAATTCGTTTTTTGGAATGTATTGAAAAACAAGATGGCGGCGTTAGTTCCGATTTTGGCCGCGCGCCAAAAGAAACTTGTAGCACTGTACTGTTGAATAACTCTATGCCATTGCTTATTGTAATTGCTTTGGCGGACAAATCTGTATAGATCGTGAAGAAACAAATAACAAAATCACCAATAAAATGATGTTGTGTAAGGAAAATCTTGCAAAAAGTTTGCACGCGATGCAAGATAAAAGTTTCTTTTACGCAAGATATTGCAGTTTGCGTACACGTTACTTCTTTTACCAACTGCGTCGGCTTCCAGTCTTAACTGGACCAGTATTTTACATGGGGGAGACTGCCTATCTGACCTCCATAACCCAGTGACTTGCAGAGTGGAAAGTAATGAGGTTTATTGAAATTGTCAGAGTAGACAATGGGCTTGTTATAAAACTGTTGTTTTGTTCTGCGTACTTATTACATTGTACACCTAACAGTAATAGTAACAATGTAACAATTATAGTAAGTCTCAGAGAATAAGTCCAAGTTGTACATTGTACCAAGAATTTTCAAATAAAATATATATTATATGAATAAGTTACTCATACTCGAGTTTTATTTATGTCCTTCGTGTATAAGTTATCGCTACAAAGATCACAGCATGAGCAAGCTGCAGTGGCAAGGAGGAGTGGACCTTCATTTGTTTTTTACATTGTTCTCACATATAGAAGCAACAATGTACCCAGGATTTTGTAATATCCTGATTTTAATAGAGTGTTGGAGTTTCCTGCCCGTTCTTCTCCATAGAGATCTAGGTTTAGGAATGCGGCGACTAGCTTCAACTTTCGGACTAATTGACCGACAATTTAATTATGCCAATTAAAAAGGGCCTGTAAATGGTTTAATTGAAATAAACGCTTTGAGTTTGACCATTGGTGTAGACGTGTTCTTGAGTGGAGACCGAGAATCGGCAAACGTAAGGTAGGACGCTCTCTGGCTAGGTGGAGTGACGATCTTCGCAGGATGGCTGGTAGCAGCTGAATGAGAGTTGCCGAAAATCGAGTTGAATGGCGTGCAATAGGAGAGGCCTATGTCCAGCAGTGGACTGCTGTAAGCTGATGATGATGCATACGTAGGTATATCATCATCATCATTTAAGCCCGGAATTACCCATTACTGGGTATTTCCGGGCTGGGCTACCCTTTCTTCTGCCATATTTCCCGGTTCTGTGCGATGACGACGACACCGACGAAGTAAGAGACGTAGGTATATAGGTACCTGTCAGAAAGTGCTACGTAACTACCTCATGGCCTAATTCTCAATCGATACAAAAAAAACTTGACTACATCTGCCGGCAGAAACTACATAACAAAACATGCACCCTAATTGTGTAACACTCTTTCAACACAATCTGAATAATTTTGAAAGATATTGCTAATCCATTGCTTCGTAATGTTCGAATAATTTATCTGCTCTACAACGTAAGTAACGCAATGAATGTTGTTGAACTGTCAAAATTAAAGCCATTGCTATTGATAGTGTGTTACGTAACTACCCCTCTGCTACAATCCTTATATACTCCTTTTGCCTTCTTTACATTCATACATCTGAAGGCCAATTCCCGTAATTAAAAACGTTCAAAATCTAGACTTCGCAATCTCATCTCGGTGACTAGCAAATGTCAAAAATTTGTCAAAATGTAGGGAAATTAGAGGTATTTTTGACAGATTGAAACTGAGATCAGACTGTGAACGATCTTTAAATTACAAGAATTACCCATCAGGTCATACACGCACGCCGTTCGCGAGGACCACGCACCTGAACGTCCTGAAGAACATCACCAAGGTCAACAGAATTGTACAAATAAAATGCAACACGTTTAAAACCAATGGAGAAAGACTTTGAAATAATATTGCATCACACAATAAACTAGTCCAACAAACTAAATCTCGAATCCACTTTATTCCATCCGCCATCTTTAACTGAATTCTCCAAATTCAAATCGCATGAACGTCCCCTTTCAAACAAGCGCATCACTATTCTCCAGTGACGTCACAACCATAACTCCTCTGATTGGCTGGCTGGGTGGCGCGCATCGCTGCGTTAACTCTGATTGGACTAATGAATCCGGCCTGATTGCGTCACACCGTATTGCATAGTGATTGTGTAGATAGAACAAAATGTTCACACAAAGGTTTTGTGAAATTGGATTTCTTTTGTTTCTGAGCATTTATATGAGTGAGTTAGTAATAGGATTGCCTGAAATGGTCGCTAAGAGAGATTTATGTATAAGTACATTATAAAGTACTAGCTTCTGGCTGCGGCTTTACGGACATTAATTATCCCACGGGAACGTGATGCCGGGACAAAAAGTTGCATTTGTCCTTCTCCAGGATGCCATGTATCTCCTTGCCAAATTTTATCAAAATCAAAAAAGCACAATAATTATTTCACATAAACCTACTTACATGGGCACTTATGAAACGTCAAAAGCTAGGTGCAGGGTTCCAATTGGTCGTTTCCTATGGAGAAGAGCATGTCTTCGAATTTTTGGTTCTAGGACATGCCGGTTTCCTCAAGATGTTTTCCTTCACCGTCTTGAGAGCAGTGGTGATGAAAAGTTTACACAAAGTCAAGCTCCTGTCTGGGTACGAATCCACGACCTACAACTCGTAAGTCGCGGCCGTTACCACTGGGCCACCACTGCTCAGCATCTACACCTAATAGTATAAGAAAACACAAACCATAACACCAAAATCAAAAGATTAGGCTGATAAACGTAGCTGAGTTCTCAGATAACACCGGACGCAAATAATAAGTCGATTATTTAAGATAGAGAAAGTTTAATGCAATTTACAGTGAACCTCCTCTAGGCATTTGCAGGATTTTCACGAATATTTGTCGACCAGTCAATACTCTCTATTGCACCTGAATGACTGTCCTGTTATAGTACGAGACTTACATAACATTACGCCTGTATTTCCTGAAGGCAGAGGCAGAAGTGTACCTGTAGTACTTACACCCACATTTCGCCAGTCATGTTTAATTTTCATGTAATAGGGGGTGAGCCTATTGCCATCAACTAGCCACGAATCCAGACTCCAGCTGCTACTGAAAAATTCCTGATGGAAAAACTCAATGACACTTTGCTTGACCTGGGAATCGAACCTCATGCTCAGCAGTAGTGCTTGCGACCACTACACTATCGAGGCAGACTTGTTTATTAGAATTCAAGGAATACTACGACGCTCGTAACATTGACGCTATCAATTACAGTGTCTGTTAAAAGCAAAACCAACTACTTTAAACAAACCTTGTTCAGCGGGGTAATTGTGTAGCACACTATCAGTAGCAATGTGTTTCATTTTGACAGTTCAACAACA